>CM073944.1:17500000-18750000 GCA_037179545.1 Sesamia inferens | reverse complement strand
TAAGTAAAGAATCTATTAAAAAAAATATCATGAATAACTACAAAGTTATGAGCTTGTTATCCTACTTGGCTGTCCCAACAAAAATATGGTCCACGCTCCGCTTGGACGGGCGGACGGTGCATTGACCTCTGGCGTCTGCTGTTGCGCGAGCGCGGAGTACTATGTTCTATCGTGCGCACTCGGTAATCATACTGCAAATATTTGTAAATGTATTTGTGGAATAAATATAACATGGTGTAAAAATGATTGGAATCGATTCAGTTGCTTATTCTGAACATACTATATTAAATAGTATAAATACCACGTAATATTTATATGACGATATAAATATTACATGGTAGTGTGAAATTCCTATTCGTTTAACCGAGCTGGGGCAGCCGTTTAGCTATCTCTTTTAGGTATAACAAACTAATTAACTTCAAAAATAATATGCCTCCTATACCTAACATAGACCCTTGATAACTTAAAACCTCTATAACTTAAAATATTTTGTGTTTCCCTTGAACTTTGATTTATCGAGGTTCTACTCATCTACTGTATAATACTCATGTAGGCCTAGTATGAGTTTTCATTACTAGATTCGTCGTCGCTATCGAGCGCGTTTGGCGCTCTCATTGGTTGAGAGTTCTTACAACATAGAAGCGGGCCAATCGATGAGTCTAACGCGCTCGATATCGACGATCGACTCTCGTAATGAAAACTCATACTAGGCCTACTTGTTACTTTAATAAAGATATTATTACTATAGTAGGAATAAGAAAGCTTTGACTTATAAACATCTCATCATATATCTTTTTCTCTTTCATAGGAAAAACCACCCGCCGAAAAAGTGCAGCCCACAAAACCTGAAACCAAAAACGAGGCAGCTAAACCTCAAAAACAGACTGAGAAAACTGATAAGAATCAACAGCGACGCACACAGAACTACAAGAAAGTGAACCAACGCAGCGATTTCTATCAAAAGAATCAGAGGTACGACACACGGTTCATGCATAACCGACACCCCTACCACTATCTGGCTACTGGACCTATTAATTAAGACGTCTTTTGTGATATATTGAACCTTATTTGTTCGAATAAACAGTTTGACAGCCAATATTTTTGGCTTAAAAAAGTAATGCAATGAAAAAGGAAACCTCCTTTTAGTAAAATAGTGAAATGTACATTGCTCCAAGGATCTTTAGGCCCTCCAATGACTGACAGTGGCACTATTGGTAATCATTTAGTGAAAACAAGTTCCAATTTTGGCCACGCGCCCGAAAGATCCTGGTATAGCTATATGAATTGATTGAGCGGTTAGCTTAGCATAATAAAATGAATTGATGTAAAGATTAATTTATATTATAGTGAAATATTAGTTGGTGATAAAGGATTGTCGTGTTCGTGAGGACAAAAGCTCTTATGATAGATTTGATTAGGATTGGAAATTCCCGTTATGGAAGGGATATGTGTGATTGCTGGAGGTCTTGAATCTGGCTTTAGTATAGGCAAGAAATACGAATGAAATGAAATATTTCCTTCCTCACATAATATTCTTTAGTATTGGATAACTTTCCAGCCTGAATAGATGTGATAGAACGTTGGTATACCTAGAAGGTAAAACTTCCTCAGATTCAGTGTTTCTGGACGTTTTTTATTTTGACTATGACAAATAAGGTTCAATATTCAACCTTTGATGTAAACAAGTCTATTTACGCCTTAATCGTGGACAGCTGTGGATGTGGTTCTAATACCTACTTTATAGGATTTGATTTGAAAATGGAATTGCAAATATACTTAGAACAAGGTTTTAATTAAATAATAAAAGCATATTCCAAAAGGATTTGACCTCAACTTGATACTGCCATGATAAAAAATTACGCTTAAAAATGTTCGAAGATAAAGTTGAGTATAACATCGAATGTATTAAACACATCAATAGTTGTTTACATATATTGTAGGCACGTAAAAGCGTTAGTTGAGTAAAATAAAACTTTTCTGAGCATCTATCGACTTCTAAACCTATGCTTCGCTCAATTTTCATTTATATATGCTATATAACAGTTTAATAGTGGCTTTGATTCACTTGTAAACTAAACTAATTTTGATGTCGATGCATCTTTTTCTTTCTATTAATAAAAGGATTGAAGATAACACATTCAAATTAAGATACTGAATACTGTTTAGACGCGATTCAAAACATGGCGACTAAAATACGTCAGGCGAGTACTAAACTAATATTTCTTCTTGACCTTTACTTAATAAAAGATAACGAAATAGATGCACTGCACAATAGAATTGGCGCCTTTGTCTATTTTAACACTTTTTTCTACTCAAGAGAAACATGTACGCTCAAATATCTTCACAATATTATGCTCAGTTTATTTTCTTATACTGCTCAGTTTATTTTCTTATGCTGCTCAGTTTTTTAATGTTTCACTCAACTATCGTACAGATATGAGAACAATAAGCGGAAATGTCTTCTATCTCTTTTGTAATAAGGTTTAAATCACCATTTTAAAGCAATGCTCCGTAGCCTAATAGCAACGCAAAAGCATTTTATCATGTTTGATATTCACAAAATGAATTAGAGTAATTTAAAGTATGAAATATAGTTTAAAAATAAACTTAAAATAATTCTGGTATAGTCATATGGAATGTTGAGTAATAGATGAAGTTTTTAAACTATATTGGTGTTTTAGATGTATGTAATAAATATGTGTGCTTGGTACCCCTTCCGCGTAGTTTTTGGATCAGCAGTATCGAACTATGAGCTTATATTATGATAATTATGTAACCTACTTCGTACCTTTAGACCAATTTTCTCTAATACCATTTACACAATTTTAATCCAACTATATTTCATACTTTAGTTACCGATACTTTGATGTATTTGCAAGGGATAGTTGCAATCATAATGATGTCATATCAACATACAAATATTGTAGGGATTAGAGTAACACTTTTTATGATTGAACCTACTATGCATTTATGTGCGCCTGGTATCTTGCTGCGGTATATTTTTGATAGGTTCAGCTAAAATATTAATAAAAATAATAACTTTGGCATACATATGAAGAAGATGTCTTCACAAGCTTTTTTGTACTTTCATAGATTTCGTAATTTCTAGCTGTATAAAAATAAAAAAAATATTTATTTTTTTATCTCTCCCACTACGAAAATTTCACTCAATGTAAAGCCACTAAAAATGACTTTTTGAAAATGGAAACCTTCTAAAATATACCGCTTATATGAAACAAGGCGTACACCATTCTAAAAAGTGTACTCAAACAAAGACTAAAACAGGTATAATAGAGACCATGGTTATTATATGAGTATAATAATAATAACTACATAATTATTACTCAATGTGTAGGTTAAATATTTGCCAGTATCAGAATTGCGTTATTTATTCATTGTGCTTAGCTGGATTAATGTTTAAAGTATTATAAAGGGGCGTATTGCGGTGATACTTGCCAAAATAAGCGGTGTGAGCGAAAAATGCAAGACCCAAACATGTATTTGAAAAGTGAGGTCGATTTTGAGGTTTCGAAACGGTAGGGCGCTTTACGAATTAAATGTTTTAGATGCATTAGAATAGTGTAGCTCGCGTGTGAGGAAAGTCGAGGGATCGAATGTTTTATTTATTGGAAATCTTGATTCAAAAGCAATGAATTTCTACACAACAATTTCCAATGTTTACAATACACTTAAAGCAGTTTCTAGTCACACATTAAACAAAGTATTTTTATGAATGAATTGTTAGTAATTTTCGTAGTTGTTCGCTCACACCGACTTCAAACGAAACCCTTCGAAAATGTGATGTTTCTATGTTATTACTACTAGTTGACACTATTTTAATATATCACGTTCGTACGAATAACAAAAAGTATATAAAATGAAGTTATGAACTATTAGTGTATAAGTGTGCCACTTTTTATTTATTTAATTGAGAAAAGAAACATAAAAAAAAACAATGAATTTAAATTCGAATGAATTTGTATAGTTGATAGTGCTTATTCGGATAATGGGTCAAACTAAATCGATTTTTGGGGTGGCACATCGATATCGGTTAGAAAAAAAATAAAGTTTATGCCCATTACAGCTTGATATTTAATTAATTGATTAACAATGTAATAGGTATACGTTTTATTTTTTATTTAATCGATGATTGGTGTTACTACCTTAACAAATATGGTTTGGAATGCTTCATAAGACGGGTTGGCTAATTTTCGTCAATTCTTCATACATTTTAATTTGTACTGTAGCATTTTAACCCACATTCAGTGCTACGGTGCAAAAACGTTATTATTAGTGAAATATATGCACCTGTGTTCTTATAGTAAATTATACGGCCAAAATGAATTGACTTGCTGAGATAGTCGCTTCAAAATAATATTAGGTTAAATATTTTTCCGTAGTCATATATTAGCATGGACGCTCAGAATCAGAAATGGTTAACTTACAACTCCGGTTCCCAAAACGGATTTCCTTAAATCCCTGTTTTCGAAAAGGATTTCGTATAATTCCAATTATCAGTTTTGGTAACGGACTTCGTGTAAATCCGGTTTTCGCAACGGATTTCATAAATACAATAATTTTACAAACAGTGCACAAACTGCTTAGGCAGGAGGTAACCAAAATGATAGGGTAAAATAAATCTTCCATCTTAAGTTTGTTAGTATGTAAGAACAAATATTAGTTATTATTATTCTTTTTCACATTATTAATTGTTTAAAACTATAGTGATGCCGGTTTCTGCGTGCAATACTTAGTATGCTCATTTAAATGAGATATTAAATCATTAATAGGTTTGCTGTCTACCAAAATATGGCTTTATAGCAGAAACCGGTAATTACAATAAAGATTTTTTTTAATCAATTACGAAATGGCTATAGATTTTTATTAGTATTCGTTGATTGTAGTGCCTTTCTATATAAATGTGCATGCATTTTAAGCCCTATGCAGTGTTGTACAAGCATTCAATAAGTTGTTTGAAAAACCGTTATTTTTTCATAGTTTGTTTTAGTTATACCTTACTCGTGGTGCATTTCCGTGTGCAATAAGCTTTATTTATTTTTTTAAAATGCACTGGTAGTGCAGATTGTCAAGTGGGGGTTTGGTTTCAAAAGAAAGAAGAAATTAATTAAAAAAATATATTTGTGATTTTGCTAGACAAAAAAAATACAAAAGTGAGTTATTTTTTGGATTCTAATTTGTAACGGTGTAATTTTAATCTGTTTTATCGCCTAAAATTGTTTTCAAAGTAAAACCAATCCAATTTAGAAAACCCAACCAACCCCATACGTAAATGCTTCCAATAATTGATATATTTAACGGATATTAGTACAATCAATTCGCACTTAGCGTTTATAGGATGTAGTCAAAGATATTCTTCATAAAGAAAAAAATATTTAGCACAATAAAGAAATGTTTAGTTTTTTAGTGAATTAGTAGATAGTTAATTATTTCACGTCCTATTGAAAACTAACTATATTTATTACTGAGAAAAAAGATTTTTTACGTCACTGTTTTCCGATGTTGCCATATAGTAACTATTTACCTCAAATCACTTTCTTGCAAAGTAGGAAATTTTCCAAGTTTTTTTCTTTTTTCGTGCGCTAGGTGAAGGTACTGAATGTCATTGCTGTTTAAAAAGTTTATTATTTGTTAAATGCATTCGTTTAGGTCTTGGCTACATTGAAATGTGATGCTATATGTGTTTTTTTTTTAATTATATCTAAATGAAATGAGCTTTGGTATTTAAGGAATTATTATTTATGTCTTGATTATAATATAGGAAGTGTAATGAATTGACTTAAAAAAATATTCTTATTACTAAAAATTTACTGGGCGAAAATCGCGTTTCGTTTTTGCGAAAAATAAAATTTATTTACATTAGTGCAATATCGGCTTACGATTAAAAAGTCGCATTATTTCGCTACGAATAAAAAGTCGCATATTCAGTGTAGCCGTCACTGTTCTTTATTTAAGTTTCTATTGGACATAAATGAATTTAATTACATAGTACATTATTTATACAGTATGTTACGAAAACCCTGTCCGACCCGTGAAGGTGTTGTTAGGTATCGATAACTGATTCTACTAATGCATACAAAACCGGGCTTTACTTAAAAAAAAAATCCCCCTAAAAAAAATAAATATTATTTCGCAAAAGGAGGTAACTTATTAAATGTGCGTTGACCACCCTTCGCCTGCCGACCGCGGGGGGCGGGCGGCAGGACACGCGGCACGTGGCCGCATCGCTATTCGCTCATAATAATACCGGTGTTGTCACTTTTTAAAAATTACCAAATTTCGGGGAAATTGGAATTAATTCGTTGGAAAAAAAGATTATTTCAAAATTCATTTGTATTGGTACTATGATGAATACGTAAAATTTTATATTATATTTGGTCATGTGTTTACCTAACCTCTATTATCCTTATGGGTCGGACAGGGTTTTCGTAACATACTGTATATGCGATCAGAAAGGATTTGCGTTGCATGTGTACCTTCTAGACTATTCTTAAGAAAGGGAAACCTTTAAAGTGCCACATCTAGATTCTTTTAAAAGAATGTCGTAGTTCGGGGCGTTGTTCCAATTTGATTAAAATAAAACCAAATATTGATTTGTATACATAATTTAAATTAAATTTTATTTAGAAAAAAATAGTTGCCAACAACCAGTTATAAGTTTATATCGAAGAGAAATCGATTACTCTCGCGATGTGTTGCCAACAATTAACATAAATTCGGAAAATGTCAATGGTGTGCGATTATTTTCATTGAATTAATGCTTGAAAGTAGTCAAAGAATTAGCTCAAAATTAATTTAACCTAAGGGTTTGTCATTACATTTTTGAACGTGTTGTTGTTAACATAAGGCCTATATTCTATATCAGCTCTAAATATTCAACGGCTGTGAAATACAACGCCCCTACGACCGGTTCCACTTCTACCATCGAAACCCAATTTATTTTAGCTCAATAAAAGTTTCCTTCCGTCCATATAATATTGGAATTTTTCATAGCATAAGCTTCCCTTAATTGCAATTTAATCCATTCTCCAAAAATGCTTTTCATATTTCTTAAACTATTTTCTCTTCCTTTTAGTCCTTCTTAAAGGGTGTTGTACGATAAAGAGAATGTTGTACGCTAATTATTATTAAAAAAAATATAACATATAAAATATGATTTCTGAATTTCAATGACCAACGCTTATAACAGCATATCTTTAAGAATATTGTGTGATATAACCTAATTATATTTAAAAAATAATGATGTCCTTACTTAGTCCTAAATCGAGAAAAAAAAAAGAAAAAAAAATATACCAAAACTATTCAGTACTTAATTTAAAGCCTATAATGAACGCTTATGGTAAGTAAGAATGATTGCAAAGTGAAGAAAAGTCCTAAATTTGTATCAGTAATTCGTCCTTCAGCTCCTAGTGCCATCCGCTATTTATATTCGCTCAAAGGATCTGAATAAACTGTGCGATTAAATACTTCGGATTTCCGCACGCGTGATCCCGCTCACAACGCAATTCTGCACGCGTAATTCCGCCGATCATTGAGGTCAATTTTCTAAAGTGTAGTACATTTTAAGTTTAAGGTTGAGTTGAATTACCCGCTCGTTTTTGTTTTAGTCCCAAAGAGTATACAATACGGTGCTAGATTGCTCGATAAAAATATCTCGACCTTAGAAGCATTAGGTGCTACGTATACCTCGACCTTCATATGTCGTATGTATTGCTCCGACGACCTATAATATACAACTCGCGCGAGTTAACTGTGCACCTCGCTTTGTGACGTCATTCGAACGGTACAGTTTGTAAATAATAAGACTTATGTTAAAGAAATATAAATACATTTTCTTTTTTATGTTAATAAAAGGTCGTTTTGATGATAAGGCGTCATAATACTAGATCATTTTACTCATGACGTTTTTTAATTAAAATGATACATATAGACTGACATATTGTTGGTGCCACCAACCGGCTTCACTAACGGGTCGCAAATTAAAAAAAAAAAATTAATATAAAAATAACTTAACAAAGCAAAAACTCCACAGAAACAGTAATAACAACAGGGGATTTAAACTGTATTTAGACAATTGTAACAAAGATGCTATCGCTACTCAACGCTTACAGCCAATGCGGGGCGCCGCGCGGGGACGCAGGGGGGGTCACATTCCAGCGAGGTGCACAGTTAACTCGCACGACTTATACGACCTAATGCTTCTGTGGTCGAGATATATGACTGATTGAATATATGTAGCGGGTTGCTCCATATAGTAACATACTCAACTATTGCTTCAAATAATTTTAACTCTACGTCAAGTTTGAGTATTTTACTATAGAGCCTGGATTTAGGATCGTTTTTAGAGTTGTTTGGCCTTACAACAACTACCTTTTCGCCAGTTGTGTTTAGATTACTCCTGGCTGGTAACTTGTTTAGCTTTATGTGTGCTTCAAAACAGGTTTAAGACTTCTAACTTCATATGATGCAAAGCTTAATTTGATTCTTATTGAAGTCTTAAAAAAATTAAAGGCCTAAAATCTTTTGCTCTAAAATCGGGTCCACAAATCGAAGGCCAGCCAATACGCATTAAACCTAAGATACCTTACAAACGCTAGAATGTGTAGGTAGTTAAAAATGCTTGAATTATCATAATAGCGTTATTAATTATTATTTTTGTTTTGTTTATTAGTTAGTCAATGTTAGATCAATTTGAGATTTTAGTCGATAGACATGTTCGCAGATATTTTCGTACATTATATCGATGTTTTTAACATCGGTGCACCTTGTGTAATGTTCTTTATGGAGCTACTAGATAGTGCAATTTTATTGTCTAAATACGGACGATAACAGGTCAAGCTATACCCTAAACTGTCAGATATTCGATAAACCTTGAGCGTTAATGCTTTAGAGATAAAGTTAAAAATCTAATAAGGAAATCTGGCAGATTGTATTAGATTGATGTGCTGTCATCTGTACATAAGGCATAATATAGATACGTTTGGGCTTTAAAGGCGTAACAGCAGCCACTTAACCGTAGACCAGTGCAGTAATAGATCATGAAAAGAATGTACGACAGAAATCAGTGAACACGATAAAAATATCGTATCGTATTTTATCGTGACAATTAGACAAATGACGACGATAAAAAATATCGTGTTCATTAATTTTTATCGTGAATATGAAAAGCCCGACTTTTTTATCGTGGCGATATCCAAAGTAGCTGACGACTTAAAGGACATTACAATTTATTTAGAAACACTTGGAAAGACAACGCTCGATTTACTGATTATTGCTCAATGTCTTTTAAATAAATATTATAGGCGATAATCGCTTTTATTAAATCAGGACTTTGCGTTTTTATTTGGTCTAAACATATCCAGAATGCCGTTTGCCCCTAAGGAGTTCTGCATGTTAGTTATACATTGTTTTTACAGTTTTAAAATAAGGATACTGGCAGTATACTCTGTTTATTTTTAGCTTAAGCTTTGATAGGTCCTGTCATAATCAAAATCTAGAAATTTATTCAAATTAGGCTGAGAATCAACACCTTTTGAACGTCAATATTACATAAAACAGTCCCCCCAAAATGCCTGCCTTTCGCCACTTCCTAGTGCTTTCGCTGGGAAGAAGAAGTGGCGGAACAAACTCCCCAGCAGCACAGCTGTCTGTACATTAAAAAAAAAACCCATGACTGTCAAAGCTTAAGTATTATATTTTAGACTTGTGGCAAAAAAAGTTGCTGATTTGTTGAAATTGTCCATCACGCTTCCAAAAACTATTAAAATGTGATCACAAATATTTGTTTTCATATCCTTCATATTTTCATAAATTAACAGAGTATAACTGCCAATCAAATTGTAAACAGGTTTTAATATTGTCGATTTTTTTTTATAACAAATATGTGACCAAAATAGAGCTTGGCAAAGCGACAGTTATCCCAGTGTTTCTAATAAGGTACTCAAAGATTTTCACTCTCACACAAGAAAGGTTATGCTCCTAAAATCCTGTATGTACAAATCGTGTGTCTCATCAATCAGACTTATCACGTTAGAGAATTCAGCTAGATGTGTTTTATTTTTTTTAGGAAAGTGTAGTCACACCTAGCAAGACTGGTTAACGTTTCTCTTTATTATTTAATTCTTTATTTAGTTTCGCGGTTTGGACTCGACGATGTCGTTAGGGTGTTGTTATACCCACGCATCGATCGATCGACGGAGTTAATCAGCTTCGTTCGAATAATCGAAAAATATTAAACATAGATCGATCTGAAGTTAAATGTGCCAATTGATCCATGAACAGGTTGACCATGACATGTTTTACGCCGGCCGTACATGATCTATTTCAGGATTCGGTTTCCTGATTAGTAATTCAGATTCAGAAACCTTAATGCTTTGCTTACATATAAAATGTTTAATAAAGCGCACTCCTTATTTTCCCAAACGGAAAAAAACTTGACTTTCGATTCGAATTGTTTCCGTGCGTTCTGATGTTTAAAAAATCAGATGTTTGCGCTAATCACGCAAAATTCTGAATCTGAATTCCTAATCAGGAAACTGAACGTGTGCGGGCCTTAAAGCTGTCATTACCGACATTTTGGAGGTGGCGATCGAAGTTTAAAGTGTGGGTATAATAATGCCCTTATAATGATTCCCAAGTTTTATATTTAAGTTTTAATTAATGTTCCTCGAATTTTATCGCCGTATCACATTCAGCGACGGTTTGCTATATGTCGCATTTATTAAAATATGACAAGTTTGTCGTATATAATATTTATTGGGTTAGAATTTTTTCGGTTGTGGTCAGACGTTGACGTTGACGTTCATAATGCTTCAGTGTATTTCGGGATCTCCGAGTAATTTTATGTGAATGTGGATCAATCTTAGAGCTTTATCAAATTTGATAATAATTTACGGATGAATATTTATAAAAAATAAAAAAATATAACCGAACAAAGAAAAAAAAACCTCTGTAGGAAATACATAAACTCACTGTTTAGATAGATATTCCTGCAAAATTGTGTATCATAGTTGGTTTTTATCTATTTTAAATGATGCTAGTTGTGTAGTGATTGGTCGGTAAGCCATCGCCTTTAGGTGAGTTTAGATATAGGTTGATACGGCCCTAAAGCTTATAGTACGAATCTGATAGTTACATGTTTTTAAATATAACCGCATCCTCGTTTAGAAGAAAATGTAACTATTTAGCATAATATTCGGTGTGTTGGTCCTTTCTTAGGTGATGGATAGTTCGTAACCGCCATTTGCGCCAGTGAGCACAAAATACTCTTAAATAAAACTAAACAATTCTTGTTAAAGGAGTTTTAATCACTTTTTGATACTGTGGAGTAGTTCCGTTGAATGTGAAGCTATAATTATAATGGGATGTTCTATATTAGTTGCAAATGATAGTATTTTGTAGTTGAATGAGTGTGGACAATAACGGTGGTTAGTCCTATTAGCTAGTTTATTGTGATATGTTTGAACCAGTTTTCTGTCGACGCGAACGGTCAACCACCATTTTAATCTTACTCTATTAGATTTTTAAGTTTAACGTTGCTTCTACGAGGTTTTTGCGTAACGCGTAGACAGATTGTTTTTTTTTTTTCTATTGGGTATTTAGTGGATTTGATATTTTGAGCCATTGTTTAGTATGCATAGTCTATTAATATTTTTGCTACTCATCAATACACAGTGAATAGTTCTGTCCAATTTATAGGAATGGCATCATGAATTTTATACTTGAGGACCAAATCTGGTTTTTTTGTATTCAATTGTGAGTTGAATAAAAAATAAAGGTTTTAAAGAAAAAAAAAAGAAACGGAAAAAAATACAGGATTTATTTTGCCAGTTCCTCTTAAATGTAAGTGAGAATTTCTAAAATATTTTTCTAGTTGATAAGTGTTGGTGAATTAATTTTTTACGTATTTTAGGTAATTGTTGTGCGTACACATGTATTAAAAGCAGGTTTTTGAGCACGGGGGAAAAATTGTTTTTTTTTTTCTCTTTCCTTTTTTTCTCTCTGAGGAATTGAAAGCGCCACTTTGGATTTATTAGAGCATACGTAATTTATAGTTTTTAAACGTGGTGCTACACACTACTTGTTGACACCAATAAGTATATCTTATTATAATTTTAGTTATAAGTGACAGTGTTTTATTCAGTTAAAAACAAGACAAAATGTATTGGGATATTTTGTATTAAGTCATTATTTGTTCAGTGTTCGAAATCTCACTACATTTAGTCCGATAACAGTGTATGTCGATTTTCAAATAATTTGCCATAAGAATGTATTATTAATACCAAAAGTTAAGCTTTTAAATACCCACTCTTGCATTCTACAACAACAATGCAACTATTTTTTATTTAGCATTTCTCAAACACTGCCACTGTTGAAAATGCCCATTTAAACTGCATTCTGTTTTTATTGACATTGTTACTTGTTATATTTTTGTTGTTTTTAGCAAAGCTTTGTAGGCGCGAACACTATTATAATAATATTTAAAAAATAAAACATAGAATGATCATCGCTAGTCCTTATCTCATGTATAACTTTGGATCTGTCCGTATAAATGAAAAATTAATAGGTGTTTTTTAAGATACTTAATGAATATATATTATAATGGATACAAAATATTACTGTCTGTGGTGAATATCGAATTTTATGAGCTTATTAAAACTTAATTCGGTGGTATCGGTATCGCGATGGAAACCGTATAGTGGTGTGCTAAAAATGTATACTTTGATAATATACACTTTGATAATGCACGTCTCCTTGAAACCACCTGATTTTACCACAGCTATCATAGGAAACAGTTTTAAAATAATTAAAAAAAATACCGTCATGCATATGAGACAGTCCAATTTCAATAATAATAATTTTATGAAAACTGTTTCCTTTGGCAATGTTGGTTAAGCACATTTTGAATGTAACTCAAATAGCTTTAAGTATACGTGGAATAAATAAATGTATGTTTATCCAAATTTTAGCTTTGTGTTATAGAAAATGCACAATGTATTGGGAGTTTTGTAAAAAAAAAGTTTTTAACATTAACGTGTGGAGTATAACTCAGCGATTTCTTTCCTATAGTAAATTTTAGCATCATGCTAAAACGTAAAATTAAATACGTATATTGAATGTCCAACCTTTATTCCTATAAATATGTCCTTAAAAAAACTATTTTATAATTGGCTCATTTTTGTACTCGCTTCTAAAAAACCATTCGGCATTTTACCTCAAAAAGAAAAAGGTCGAATGTTAAGAAATAATTTTATTTTTATAAAAACGGCCGCTTTTTATTAACTTACTTGGGGTACTTGAGACGCGCATTATCGAAAAGCGGGTAAAACACAAATTTTTCAAGAAAAAAAAGTTTGTAAAGAAGCTAATGTATTACATAAGATGCCAAGTAATGCTCGCATTGGACCAAGGATATAATAAGATTAACTCACATCACATGCTAACGGTACCTATAGCATTTTACATAGATGGTTTAAATAATAAAATATTTTGAAGATGTCTTCTGTCTTTCTTCATGTTAGAACGTGTATACATACATACAGTAATTTTGTGATTAAATAAATGTTAGAATAATGCGGCATGTTGATCAAGCGACAGACTGATTTTAGAGCAGGTTTTTGGCGCGGCGGTTGTCGCAAGATCTGCTCTTTCGCAGTATTATAATGTGGGTAGTTATGTGCAGTACTTTTTTGTTGGAGGGTAGAAAGAGATTGTTTGACGAAATTGGGCTATGACAATGTTAAGTATGTAGAAAAGTGAGTCTTCGTAATATTGACCAAAGCATATCTTACAAGAAGTCCAGGGCCTGTAGCCAATTTAACATCGCTTCGTAGCGAAGCGAAATCGAATACCAAACCAACTAATGGCGGGAACGATTGACCACGTGATTTATCGCGTCACGTGGTCAACCGTTTTTGTTATTGGTTTGAGTTGAATGAGAAGTGAATTAGTTTGTTAAATCTGTAATGTATTGATTTTTTTGTATGGATAATGTATAAAATAAAATGCAGCAATGAGTTTTCATAACACGGCAATAATTGTTTGATGGTTCTAGATTATATGTAGCTTATCGCTAAAAAGAGCAATCAATATTATAGACGTTCCCTTTAGTAGATTACCTTTACAGACTATCACTAAATAATTTTCTTTTTCTGACTTTTTCATAAAAGCAAAAGACTAATAAATTTTGTATTTCGGTTTTATTAAAGCTTCCTAACAAACAAGTCTTTGAAACTTCCTATTTCTTGTAAAAGAGGTTAACTTATTTTTTTGCTTTTATGAATGAGTAATTATTCACTATAATGTACGAAAATAATAAATTTCGTTTATGACCTGATTTAATGAATTATGTGACACGACATTTAATGCCATACTATAGCTAAACGCTTAAAAATAGTGATAAGCACATGACTACCCTCCTAATAATAATGTAGAGAAAATAAATATCCATTAGGCGTATCGGTGTTATGAATCTAGTTCACAATTTATATATTATTAAAAAAAATAAATAATAGTTTAATATGCCAACTGTCTTGTTCAAATGTTGTGAAAAATATAAGTGTTAAATGTTGTCCTTCTATCGACATAGGATATTATTTATATCTGGGTATTGAGTAGTTAATGCTAGATGCATTCTTGATTTTTTCGTACTAATGTTTTGTTACTGTTTTGGCACTGTATTAATTACCTTCTGACAAAATATATAATGAATAAAATGTTTTGTGCAGTTTTATTTATTTTCACATTTTAGCGAGTTTTGGATCTGTTACACTGTTACAAGCTACACAGTTATTTTTTGTCTATGCGAAACCCGACACACGAAGTACGTTTTAAGTATAAAAAGAAATAATGAAAAACCACAAAGTTATAAGCTCGTTATCTTACCATAGCCTGTAGCCAATGTAACATCGCTTCGTAGCGAAGCGAAATGGAATACCAAACCAACCAATGGCGG
This sequence comes from Sesamia inferens, assembly GCA_037179545.1. NCBI lineage: Eukaryota > Metazoa > Arthropoda > Insecta > Lepidoptera > Noctuidae > Sesamia > Sesamia inferens. Next base: position 18,735,029 of record CM073944.1, on the reverse strand, counting down.
GAACAATTGACCACGTGATTTATCGCATTGCGTGGTCAATCGTTTTCGTTATTGGTTGGTTTGGTATTCGATTTCGTTTCGCTGCGAAGCGATGTTACATTGGCTACAGGCCCTGGTTTGTCCCAACGCACCGCTCACCCGCCCGCGATACAGCGGCGCGGCGCGGGGGTGGGGGGACACGCCTGTCCAGCTATGCGCACGCGCTTAGTATATAATATGATCTACCGTCAGTACTATGTTGTGCGCTTGGTAACCAGACTGCAACTATTTGTAAACGTACTTAAAAAAGATTGGAATAGATTGTTGCTTTTTCTGAACAAACTATATTCAGGTACAAAGTATGTAAAGGGTGTATCTGACATCGACGCACAAACGAGTACCATGGATCCAGTACATGATTCTGAATCCCCAGTGGTGGAATTTTGCGTCGGCTTTTTCCCGATTAAAAAAAAATAATATGCAGTTTTTCTACTTTAGACCGTTCATGATTGCTATACTTTTATAACCCAATAAGATTTTAAAGTAAACATTAATTAATTCGTTAATTACACAAAAATGCGCAATGTGAACAATACTAGAAAAACTATCCTATCAGCTGATTTAATAGAGTTCACATCAGGGGTCAACGTTATACCTACAAACACGCACGGCGGCACGTTTGCAACGTTCAAAGGCCGAGCCGACACTTTTTTTACACAGTGTTATTTCTGTAACCGCTCATTAACGACATAAATGACTATCATAATTTTGTTATGATAGTCATTTAGCTAGATAGCCTTTTCGCGAAGTTTGCGTTACGATGTCTGATACAGCCTGTATTATATCGAATGATAATATGGTGTTGATTTATGCACAGCAAATATATCAAAACCATATTATGTTCGATAAAAAATGTCACCGGTCTATAGTTGTATATTTCGGCTTAGCTCGAAATATCCAGAGTCGACCCGGATGTGATTTTAAACGAAGGTACGATGCCGAATGAGGTTTACCAATTAATACTAGTCATATATGTAGTAATGTTGAATCTTATGCCAATGACATAAGGTTTAATACCTATTGCGTGACATGTCTTACGTAACAATATCGCAGAAATGAAATGAAATCGTTTATTAAGCAAGTAGGATCACCGATCACTTTTACACGTCATATGTATTTTTTTCATTTTTTTTTTTAAACTAGATGAAGCCGGCATTTCCTAACTGACTACCTCTGAGAAGAAATAGCCGAAACAAACTCAGGGATCATCGTCTTTTTTAAAGTCCAGACAGTAAAAATGAAAATGTTTACAATAATTTACGTTATAATTACGCATATTGCTTAATAACAATGCTTAACAGAGCGAGCAGCTCAGTCCCAAGCCTCTGTATCCTCTAAATAATCTGAGATTTTATAATACTCCTTTTTGCAAAGTTTGGCCTTTATATAGGTTTTATATCGTTTAATGGGTAAGTTTCGAATGTCCATGGGAAGCTTGTTGTTAAAGTGTATACATTGACCCATGAACGAGTTGCCTACTCTGTGGAGACGAGTGTGATGTACAGCAAGATTGTGTTTGTTCCTGGTATTTATATTATGAATATCGCTTATTTTCTTAAAATTAGATATATTTTTATGTACATACATAAGATTTTCAAATATATATTGCGAAGCTACAGTCAGAATGTTCACCTCTCTGAATTTTTCTCTAAGAGAATCTCTAGGACCAAGGTTGTAAATGGCTCGAACAGCCCTTTTCTGTAAAACAAAGATGGTATTGATGTCCGCACAAGATCCCCAGAGAAGAATCCCATAAGTCATAAGACTATGAAAATAACTAAAATAAACAATTCTGGCTGTATTCACATCAGTTATCTTTTTTTCTGTATTCACATCAGTTAGATTTCCTCGGTATGCAGAAATCTTGTTCAAATTCCCTGTAAAAGTGACATTATGAAGCTTCAGGTCAGATTTAGTTTCTGTAAGTCGCAATTATGTTCTAAATAAAAGCATTTCTTTTCTATAAATAATTTATTAACAAATATCTACATACAACTGAACGCAACCTCATTCTTCCAACTTCAAGACAACCTTTCCTAGTTTTCCTTTAGGCACGTTGATTGACGTCAATGTTTCAGTGATTATTCCTGTAGCTACGGTCACGTTGTTCTCTCTGATGGTAAAAGGCTGGCCTACAATCATAACCATGTCTTCGAGAAGTGTTAGGTACACCTCTCCGTGGTCACCGGGCATCATCATGTTCAGAGATGGATCTGGAAAAAGGATTATTAAAATTTATTAGGATTATTATTATTACAATAAATCTCGGGGGCATTTTTTCTATAACTAAACTAGCGTTTGACCGCAATCCCACCTGACGGTAAGCAGTGATGCAATCCATGATGGTAAAGCGCGCTAGATTATTAAGAGCCTATATTCACTAAAAAAACTGAGTGAATACGATGGAAGACTGCAGTTGAGCGAGGTGATGCAATGTTCGTCATTGTACCGATGGCGCGAGGAAGAGCGGGCACGGGGCTCCAGTCCGGTGAAGCGGCAGATCGAGCTGCGCCGAGAGGAGCTCCGTCAGGTCCTGGTGGCGGACTGGCGGCAGAGGCTTATGCGCCCGGCCTCGCTACCATCGAGGCGATCCGGCCAGTACTCGACGACTGGCTCGGGAGGAGGCACGGCTCCCTATCGTTCAGGGTGACGCAGGTACTGCCGGGGCACGGCTGCTTCGGCAAGTACCTGCGTCGCTTAGGCAGGGAGCCGGACGCTCGGTGCCACCACTGCGTCCAATGCGGGGAGGACACGGCGGAGCACACGCTCTCCGAGTGTGTAGCTTGGGACGGGCAGCGTCGTGTCCTCACAAATGAAGTAGGAGGCGACCTGACGCTGCCGGCAGTAGTGCAGAGGATGGTCGGTAACGCAGAGTCGTGGGACGCGGTGGTGTCCTTCTGCGAGATCGTGAGTCGCTTATTGGAAACGGAATCTTGAAAAAAGTTGTATTTCGTCTATATACGGACGACAGTAGGTCAAGCTACCCGAATCTGTCAAAAAACCCAATCAATCTTGAACCTTAATGCTTCATTGATAAAGTTGAAAATCAGACGACAGCACATCAAGCTACAATCTGTCAATTTCTTAATTAGATTTCCAGTTTTATGTCTAAAGCATTAAGGCTCCAAGCTCATTGGGAATATTTGACAGTTTCGGGTAGCATGACCTGCTGTCGTCGGTACATATACTGGAGATGCCCTGGTTAATGCCTAGGCTACAATTAGAGATGGGCGGGTGGGTAAAAAATGGGAAGGTAAAAATTGGAAAGAAAGGGTAAAATAGGTAACTGGAGTACTTTGGGGTCCTACCACCATTATTGGGACCCAAGTCAACCCCACCTGCCAGAGGGTGCACCCGCTGATTTAGGGACGGGGTATGACGTCAGCTTTCCCTTCGCGGCTGAGTGGTCTGAAGGCAGTCGCACTCGTAAAAGCACAGGAAGAATTCTGACTGAAACAACTATTTCTGACCTAATGGCAGACAAGCACTCCAGGCCGTACCTGGAGCGGTTTTGCCTCAAGGTCGCTAGAACTAGCATAGAAAGAAACAGGACAAGGTGAGCGGCACAACCAGTGCTGCCGTCGGCAAGGATTAAATGTGACTGAAGTTAGTTGTAATAAGTAGTAAAGTTTTAATGTATAGGCATAAGTAGAAAATAAGGACAATATTGTAATATAGAAAGAAAATGACAAAAGAAATAATAACGGGGGAAAAGAATAACCCTAAAAAAAGAAAATTGGCAAGCCGCAAAAAAGGCAAGCGGTATAAAAGAAAAAAAGACAGCTAATATAACAATGGCAAAAAAGAATTCTTGCCAAGCAAGAAGAGGTGGACGGCATTAAAAAAAAAAAAAAAACAAGCCAAACTATTATGAACAGGAAAGGAAGAAATGCACGTGACACGGTTAGGGCGCCGCCGCAAAACGTCGCGCAGGAGCTACGCCCGACTCCTGTGACCTGTGGGCTAGGGCTACCGTGTCAGAGGCGGACACAGCTGAAGAAGCGAGCCCAAACCAGGAAAATCCGTTTCACTTTTCCGGGTGCGGTGACGCCGAAAGTATGTTGTTCTAGAGCCAACTCGAATGACTATTTCATGGAATCCCGTTATCCCAGCGAGTGGTTCTGGGTGGTGATTTGAACGGTCATGTGGGTGAGAAGAGTAACGGGCTTGAGCGTCTTCACGGCGGCTTTGGATACGGCGGCAACACCGCAGAAGGCAACGACATTCTCCAAACGTGTGCAGCCGCTGACCTTACAATCGTGAACACCTACTTCATAAAGAATCAGAGCACCTTGTCACCTACCGCAGCTGGCGAAGCGCTACCCGGATAGACTTTCTACTGACTAGGAGACACCATATTGGCATAGCAGCCAACTGCAAAGTCATACCCGGTGAGTCTCACTGCACAATACCGCCTCCTTGTCATATATCTCTGCGTAAAGGCCCAACGTAGACGTGTAGAGAACTGCCGACGCCAGCTCCGGTGGTGGCTGCTTGATGAAATAAGTCCCAGGAGTTTGCGTCGGTAAGGTGCGCTGGTACCGATGTAGAATATGTCCAAGACCATTGGGGCAGGATCCAGGCAGCTATTATTAGGGCGGCGCGGGTGGTGCTCGGCGTCTCTAAGGGCGGTCGCAAATGTGAAAAGGAGACCTGGTGGTGGAACGACACAGTCCAGAGGGAGACTAGGGTGAAGAAAGCCCACTTCAAAACGTGGCATCTGACCGGATCTCTGAAGATCGTGACGCATATAAGGTTGCCAAACGTGCCACTAAAAGAGCTGTAGCCAGAGCCAGATGAGACCACTTGCAACCGCTTTACGGGAAGTTCGAATCATCTGAGGGGCAAAAATCTTTTCCAAATTGGCACGTTCCATGGTCAAAGCGGCACAGGATATATCCAAGTGCCGTTGTGTAAAAGACCCTACTGGCAACCTGTTATGCAAAGACCTCGCGGTGAAGGAGAGATGGCACAACGGTCAACACGCCTGCCTGCGACGTGGAGGCCCCGGGTTCGATCCCCGGCCAGGTCATGATGGAAAACGATCTTTTCCTGATTGGCCTGGGTCTTGGATGTTTATCTATAGATATACGTATCTATTGTAAAATATAGTATCGTTGAGTTAGTATCCCATAACACAAGTCTCGAACTTACTTTGGGGCTAGCTCAATCTGTGTGATTTGTCCGTATATATATATATACTTCCACGAGCTGCGGAATAAGCAGACACTGGAATCCATTCCAAATCTTGAATTAGTGACCCCTATAACGCCAGAGGAAGTCCAAACGGCCCTTCGTCGCATTGCGAATCGGAAGGCTGTCGGAACTGACGGAGTCCCCACTGAGGCCTGGAAGGCGAGGGTCCTCGCGGTGCGGGTATGTTAACTAACCTTCTGAACTACATGTACTTGACCGGCAAAATCTCAAGCCAATGAAGACTGAGTATTATTATTCCAGTCTTCAAAGGCAAGGGCTCTGTACACGAGTATGGTAACTATCGCGGTATAAAAGTCTTATCCCACACCATGAAGATTTTTGAGTGGGTTATAAACTCCTAGATTCGGCAGGAGTGTGCTGTCTCGGGAGTGTCAATATGGGAATCATGGATCCTATATTAGCACTAAGGTTTACCATGGAGAGATACAGATCGAAGAATACCATTTATGCAGAGGCGTGCGAGGGACACGGTATAAGGACTTCTGCATAGATATAAGGCCTTCTACTGTGTCTAGTGTGTCATTTGATGATTTCCCATTCAGAACAAAAAAAAAATGGTATTTCCGTAGTGGCAACCCGTGTAATTCAGATTTTCTCGATTTTTTTTGCAATTTACTGGTCAGTGTCAGGTTGTAACTTGTTTAATATATGATCTGCGCTAATAATAACGATGTAACTACGGATGTAGGTACCCTAAATGAAACTGATTATAATTTTTACCCAGTTAAAATTTAAAATGGGTAGGTTAAAATAGGTATAAATGGGTATTTACCCAAAGTTGGGTTTTTTACCGGGAAAATGCCCATCTCTAGTCACAGTCAATATTTGTATCGTAAATAATACGAATCCGTTATTAAATCCTATATCCTACTAATATTATAAACATTAAAGTTTGAATGTATATTTGTTACTCTCTCACGTAAAAAATTCCTAAACTGGTTTGAATGTTTAATGGTTTGTAACCAGGGGCCCAAGTCTGCTATTCCGATAGTGTCAAAATTGGCGATCAGTGATCTCATAATGATCAATTTTGTCAAGTTTCCTAAACTACCAACAAAATGGCGTCATTATGACTTTCCAGTGGTCAATAACTAACACTGTACTTCACATTGATATGTACAAATTGAGTAGGTATGAGTTCGTAGAAAATAATTTCTACAATTTGTTGGAGGTTTTATTACCATATGATGATTAATCCTGGCCGTCTTCTATACGTCAATTTAATTTAAATCTGTGGAAGATGTCTTGTTGTTCTTTTTACTATAAGATAAAGACGTGTGCTTTCCTTATGCTATAAAATATACTCTGTTTATCAAATTAAATGATATTTAATTTATTAATTAATAATTCAATTCCATTACGAGACGACTGAGGTAATTGATCGATCATCATGAATTCAGAAGATTACAAACTTTAAAGCACAATGACAATAATAATAAATAATAAATAAATATATACGTACAAATCACACAGATTGAGCTAGCCCCAAAGTAAGTTCGAGACTTGTGTTATGGGATACTAACTCAACGATACTATACTTTATAATAGATTCATATATAGATAAACATCCAAGACCCAAGCCAATCAGAAAAAGATCATTTTCCATCATGACCTGGCCGGGGATTGAACCCAGGGCCTCCACGTCGCAGACAGGCGTGTTGACCGCTGCGCCACGGAGACCGACAATGAAATATCAATTCTTAAATATCTGAATATCAGAAATTGTAGTCTTAATGTTACTTCCAAAGCCCAACAAATCCGCTTCAAAATATCATTAAAGAGGTATTATGAAGAAAAGCCGCCGCCAAGCGATTTGTCGTGTTCCCGCATGATGTCTGGTGAAGCCGTTCGGAGGATGGGTCTGAGCAGTTGTGTTGTGATGTGTGCCGGGTACGATGCGCCTAATGTTGTTGTGTTGGGACTTTGGTCGTGGAGCGTCTTCAGATCAATCTCCCTTTGGCGCAGCATCGTTGGTCGTGTTATTGGGTTTAACATTGCATCACCTCGCTCAACTGCCGTCTTCCTTCCTATTCGCTCAGTTTTTCTGAGTGAATAGGCTCTTAATAAACTAGCGCGCTTTACCATCAACGATCGCATCACTGCTTATCATCAGGCGGGAATGCGGTCAAGTGCTAGTTTATAATTATTAAAAAAAAAAATGTTTCTTCATAATACCTCTTTAATGTTATTTAATTTATTATTTATAATTCAATTCCATTACGAGACGACTGAGATAATTGATCGATCATCATGAATTCAGAAGATTACGAACTTTAAAGCACAATGACAATGGAATTGAGTTTGGATAACAAATAAAAAAAAAAATAGCAGACCCAGAATTTTTTGTTCCGAAATTTCTACGAGATCGAAACTTTCGCTTAGTGGGCGTGTGTCAATCAGAGTTAGAGCGTGTTCTACCGTGCCCCCTTAGTTAATTTCAAGATGAGATTTATGATATCAAATACAATGTACTTACCCAAATCAATCCTGACGGCAATATTCCAGGTACCGCTAAACATTTGCTGGGAGTATTTAGAAAATATCGGCTTCTTTCTCCCACCCTCGTTTCTCGTCAAGAAATATATCTTAGCTTTGTAATGATTGCTTAAGAAACAACTCTTAGCTGCTGTGAGCAGCATTCCAGTTTGAACTGACTTAATTTTCAGGCCTCGTAGTAAGACTCCAACGTTGTCACCGGCAAATGCCTGTAAAGTAACGATAGATAATATAATCCCACCAATAAAAACAAACATACATGTAAAAATGGTGGTAGGCCATAACTTCGGCTGCCGGGAGAAGTTGCCACCCACCAGACAAAGTCTTGCCGTCAAGCGATTCATCGTGTTCCGGCATGATGTCTGGTGAAGCCGTACGGAGGTCAGGTCTGCTCAGTTATGTTGGGACACGCAACACAACTGAGTACCAAATGTAGTTGTGACAGGAGTTTGGTCGTGTTTTGGGTTTAACATTCCCACACATTAATGGAGAATTGGTGGTCCTCGTTACCGGACTGCAGATATTCCAAGGAAGCTGTCATCCCTGGATGAGAGCCTAATCAAATGACGCCTGAACAGGATAGGCCTGCGACTGGTGACGGCGACCATTACGGGTCACTGCTCGCTAAACAAACATTTCCACAAAATGGGCATAACGGACAACCCTCTGTGCAGAGCTTGTGTGGAGACAGATGAGACTGTTCCGCATGTGCTCTTCAAGTGCATAGAACAGAAACCCTCGGGACACCAAGAGACAGATGCTCTTAATAAGCCAGGAGACTTGGTAGAATTCTGGCGGAAAGTGGGCTGGTTGGAATAACCACCAACAGCCGTCATGGCCCACGCATTACGAACCCGTAACTTAGAACTTCACCATATTGGACCTAAAAAGTTGCCCCACGCATATTTGATAGACTCACCATTGAGGCTAAAATATGAAGGCCTTTTTTTTCTAAACAATTTAGTCAAATGGTGAAGGTACATTTTACATAGGGTTGCCATACGTCCGGAATTATCCGGACATGTCCGGTAATATAGTGCTTTGTCCTGAATGCGGGGGGAATCTTAAGCCGCCAGGAATTTCTACAATTTAAGTAAAAACCAAAATAAAAACCTTAAGAAATCAAACAAATTTATGAATCATGGTGGGCGCGCCGGTGTGAAAAATTCAAAAATTTGTTTCGCTTTTTTACACATGCACAATTTATTGCGAAGAAATCTGGAAATTTCACCCGATGCCCGGAATTTGCTCCGGTATTTAGATTTTCCGATCTGGGAACCCTAATTTTACATCACAAGGCACATAACGTTTTCAAACTGTTGGGGTCGGCTGCAAGGAATATCAAGTACAAACCTCAGGTACACTGTTCTTAAATATCTGAACATCAGAAATTGTAGTCTTAATGTTATTTCCAAAGCCCAACAAATCCGCTTCAGCATTTTTCTTCATAATACCTCTTTTTATGGTCCCAACGACAACAGTCCCTCTTCCTGGGACTGTGAATGCGTTGTCTATGGGCATTAGAAAGGGGGAGGTTAAGTCCCTCACTATGGGGGGCACGTATTCGTCCATTGTTGAAAGGAGTTTCCGTATTGATGGCGCCCCTAGAATGTAAGGAGATTAAAACTTCAAAATATGGTAAGCAGAAGAGATAATTATTGATTATACAATATGTAATGAAATCCCTATACGATCTGTGAAGGCATTGTTAGATATCGATAACTGATTCTACTAATGCCTACAAAGCCTGGGTAAACTTAAAAAAAAATAACCCCTAAAAGCTGTACTAATATATTATAAAGCTGAAGAGTTTGTTTGAACGCGCTAATCTCAGGAAGTACTGGTCCGATTTCAAAAATTCTTTTTGCGTTGGATATCCCATTAATTCAGGAAGGCTTTAGGCTATATACCATCACGCTGTAACCAAGAGGAGCGGAGCATAACTAACTCCACGCGAACGAAGTCGCTGGCGGCTGCTAGTAATAAATATCATTTCGCTACAGGAGATAACTTACATGTCAATAAAGGCGCGGGCGACGGGGGACAGGGCACGCGGTCAAACAAAATGCCGCCAGTATTGTACATTAATTCACACAAGGCACCTACCAATAATACCGTCGAAAATGGTGTTGCCAGTTTTTAAAATTCGCGGATAAAAGATTATTTAAAAATTCTTTAGTATTGTTATTATTTATTACCTAACCTTTATTATCCTTATCGGTCGGATGGAGTTTTCTTTACATATTGTATTTTATAGCAAAATAAAATTTGTTCACATTTTAATTTTTAAGAAAGAGCTTGTGTTAGTAGATTCCGCTCTTTCACTTTTCATTAGGTACAGCAGATCAAGGTCCTATCAACAAATTTCTTGATTAGATATTATGGCTGAAGCTTTAAGGTTCAAGCTTGAGTGGAAATATTTGGTAGTTTCGGGTAGCTCAACTGCTGTCGTCCACACCTTATGTCATTAAAATGTAGATAAAGTATTTTCTTTCTTTATATGATGATCAAATCAAGAATCACCACCCTCTCAAGTATGAGTTTGCGGGTTCGATTGTAACTACCAATGAAACTTTTCTAAGTAATAAGTACGTTCTAAGTATATCTTGGACACCAATGAATGATTACAAGGTGAGGGAAAACCATCTTGAGGAAACCTGAACTTTAAGTCTGAAATAGCCAACCCAAATCTGAAATTGAGCAAGCGTGGTGATTACGCTCATTACTTCTCTGTTTGAGAGGAGACATGTGTCCAGCAGTGGGACGATAAAAGGTTGATGATGATGAATGATTTTTATTTTTTCTTTATAATTTCTTAAAATAACATATATATATGCTGGTCCTGTGTCCAAGAAACACAAATATATACCGGGGTGGAACAGGCACGTTAGCGCTGCTCACAGAGAGGCTCGATTATGTTATCAATACTGGTTATTGAATGGGAAACAAAGAAGTGGACCTATCTATGATAGCATGTGCCAAACGAGGAGAATTTTTAAATCGCGGGTAAAATTTTGTCAAGATAATGAGAAACAAATCAAGTTAGATATAATTGCACAGCATCATTCAGATAAACAATTTGGTAAATTCTGGAAAAAGACAAATAAATTGAACCCAAAATCGAGTCTACCTGTGAGCTTTGCGGGCGTGCATGAGCCTCGTGATATAGCTAACCTGTTTCGGAGTTATTTCAAGGTGGACTCCTACTGTGGGGTCTTTTGACCTGATGCGAGGTGCTGAAATCGTGGCAGGGGACGTTAATGTTCGATTTAGTGCCAAGGAAGTTGCCTCCGTAATTTGTAAAATGGTGCGAGGTAGGTCCCCTGGTCACGATGGTCTTAGCATAGAGCATCTGAAGCATGCTGGTTTCCATTTGTCTCGAGTGCTTGCTATGTTTTTCAACTTATGTGTGAGTCATTGTTACCTACCGGACGAACTTATGCGGACCGTGGTTGTTCCGGTTATAAAAAAACAAAACGGGGGATGTCTCAGACCTGGCTAACTATAGACCAATCTCGCTGGCTACTGTAATAGCAAAAGTGCTGGACAGTCTGCTTGACAAACACATGGATAGGCACATAAAGCTTCATGATGCTCAATTTGGTTTCAGACCTGGTCTCTCGACTGAAAGTGCCATTCTGTGCCTCAAGCAGACTGTACAGTATTATACAGACAGGAGTACGCCGGTCTATGCCTGTTACCTGGACTTATCCAGGGCATTTGATTTGGTGTCATATGACGTGTTGTGGCACAAATTGAAAAATGAAACGGACGTGTCAGGTAATGTTATCGCTATTTTGAGATATTGGTACTCGAGCCAAAGGAATACTGTGCGATGGGCAGGCACACACTCGGACATGTATGGGTTGGAGTGCGGGGTGAGGCAAGGGGGGTTAACCTCTCCTCGTCTCTTTAACTTGTACATGAATGAGCTGATCGGCGAGCTCAGCAGAGCAGACATAGGGTGCCATATAGATGGACAGTGCGTCAATAATATAAGCTACGCGGATGACATGGTGCTGCTGAGCCCGTCGATTAGTGCCATGCGTAAACTGCTAGAAGTTTGTGAAAGATATGCACGAGCCCATGGACTCAGATATAATGTAAAGAAGAGTGAAGTGATGGTGTTTAAGGCTGGTAACAAATCATTCGCTAGTGTGCCTCCTCTGTATCTTTGCGGTGCCACCTTAAACAGAGTGTCTAGTTTTAAATATCTGGGTCACTGGGTCTCTGATGATCTGAGTGATGACTGTGATTTGGAGAGGGAACGCAGGGCGCTGTCTGTGCGCTGTAACATGCTGGCCCGCAGGTTTGCACGGTGTACCGTGCAAGTCAAGGTGACGTTATTTAAGGCCTTCTGCCAGTCCTTTTACACTTGCAGCCTGTGGACTAAGTACACGCAGCGTACATGCACCGCTCTGCGAGTCCAATATAATAATGCGTTCAGAATACTGTTCGGACTACGGCGCTGCTGCAGCGCTTCAGCAATGTTTGCTGAAAAAAGAGTGGATAGTTTCCATGCCATCATGCGAAAGCGCTGTGCATCTCTCTTGAAGCGAATGCGGGCCAGCCCGAACAGTCTTCTGAATGTTTTCGTGGACCGCTGGGACTCGCCGATGTGGCGGCACTGGATGCGACTACACACTACGGGTAGTCGCGTCCTGGGCTTGGCATAACTTGGAACTTCTGTGCGGTTCCATTTGATTGTGTTGTATTTCTGTTTTGTATACTAACAATAGATTTATAAGGTTTTATTTGTATCTCAATTTTTGTATGACTAACATTATATGGACTACGTCTGAAATAAATTATTATTATTATTATTATTATATAATAAATTTTTCTTAAGTGATGTATAAAAAATATACAGTTATAAGAATCTCCTCAAAAAGTTGCTTACAATAGCGGGTTTGTTAATAAGGAAGATATCCAGTTTTAGTTGACCTCTCATAGTATACGTTTTTTCGTACAATCACAAGGCAACTCATACTGGTTACTTATAGCTTGATCTGTGTGGCTACCAAGAGTTTTCATTATGCAGACTCGATAATCGATATCGTCCGCATTTGACTCAAGACTGGGCTGCTTTAAGGTTGTAAGAGCTCTCAACCAATAAAAGTGGTACAGGTAAACTTACCGAATTGGGGAAAGTCAAGCTGAATGCCACGCTCATTTTTCATTGGACTTTTAAAATTATTTATAGTGTTGTTTATTAAATAAAAGTGCGTGATTTATGTAGTAAAAAGTGCATTCAGTAAATAATTCATATAGAACAGTGAAATATCGCAGCACAGTGGCCACATCATGACTTTTTCTCAAACCTCCATCGTAAGACGGGTCACGCGGCCGTCTTTTTCGACATGAACAATTAATTACATGACATTGGCTAAATGCACAAACCGTGCGAAGCCATAAAAGAAAGAAAAAAAAACTTACCGAATTCTGACTCATCGCCATTCAATGCCTTTAATGCTGATCCACAAATCATTGGCACTGTGTTACCATCATAACCAAAGTCTGAGAGCAGCTCTCTCAGCTCAATTTCTACTAGTTCTAGTAACTGAAATAGAATAATTCAAGTTTAGAGAATTTTTAGAATTCTGTGATTTCAATTTCAAACAAAAAAAATATATTACATATTTTTTGTAATTAGAATCTAGCACCTGACAAATCCCATCTGATGGGAAGTAGTGATTCAATCGTTAACGGTAAAGCGTGCTAGTTTATTAAACTGAGTGAATAGGAAGGAAGACGGCAGTTGAGCGAGGTGAATCAATGTTAAACCCAACAACACGACCAACGATGCTGCGCCAGAGGGAGATTAATCTGGAGACTCTCCACGACCATACTCCCGACACATCAACTTTTGGCGCATCGTGCCCGGCACACATCGCCACAAAACTACTCAGACCCGTCCTCCGTACGGCTTTACCAGACATCATGCAAACACGACGAAATGCTTGGCAGCAAGACTTTGTCTGGTGGGTGGTAATTTCTGCCAGTAGCCGATGCTATACTAGTAATAGTCATGATATACTAGTAATTTGTATTTTTTATTCTGCCGGTAGCCGATGCTATACTAGTAATAGTAATGATATACTAGTAATTTGTATTTTTTATTTACTTATTTGTTTTGGAATTGTTCCAAACCTCTGTTTTGATATCCTACATGGTCACTACACACAATTTCAATGTCACAGTACAAACTGAACAAAATGCAGGTGGTACTAAGTATGTTTCTAAATACCACACTTTTTAATTTACATATTTGGAAGTTAAATAGCCAATGTGGTATCTATTGACAAAAGAGAGCAATCCGAGATCTTACATAGTATGTGTAGGTACGACAACCTACTCATACGGGTAGTACCTAAATTAATACGGCAATATGATTTGTGTTCCTGTGCTTCATTAATTAATTTTGTCAGGACTCACCTCATTATCTACTATATCAGCCTTATTAATGAAGACCAAGATATATTGTATCCCAACTTGCTTTGCCAACAGCAGATGTTCTCTTGTTTGCGGCATTGGCCCGTCATTAGCAGCAACTACAAGTACGGCTGCATCCATCTGTGACGCTCCAGATATCATATTCCTGATGAAGTCTGCATGTCCTGGACAGTCCGTGTGCGCATAGGAACGCAGTTTTGTGCTGTAGCCAATGTGCGCTGCATTTATTGTAATACCTGTGAATGAAAAAAAAAAACATACAAAACTTAAGACGGATCTAATCCAATGAACCAATAAGTCTGCAAAATTTAAAATTCATTACTTTTTTTAAATTTCAGCAATGTTATACCTAATATGTTGTTAAGTACTGACATAATTATAATTTAATTTTAATTCTTGTGTACCTAAGTAGAATAGGTAAGTAATAATAGTCATGTGAAGTGTTTAAGAGCATATTGTTCTACTTATTTTATTTACTGCCCCATTCAAGGTTGGTGTTCGCTGATATTGATAGTTGATGAATGGAACGAAAATTCCAGCAAATGATTTCCCAGCAAAGGCACTAGGAGGTGGCGAATGGCGGGTGGTTCGAGGGATTGTCTTATGTAATACTAGCTTTACGCCCGTGGTTTTGACCGTGTGGAGTTCGGTTATATCGTGTTCCAAGAGAACTCTTCAAAAGTCCAGAATCAAAACCTTCCTATGCTATTTCTCAAGATCAACTCTACCTTTGTACCGAATTTCAGCAAAATCAGTTCAGTGGTTTAGACATAAAAGCGTAACAGACAGGCAGACAGAGTTACTTTCGCATTTATAATATTAGTACTTAGGGATTGACGTTCAAAAAGGGTTGATTATCAGTCTAATTTGAATAAATGACTTTTATCTGTATCTATTCAAAACATATACTTAGCTGTTTGGCAATAACTCTAAAAAAATCCTGTAAAAGATTCATTTTAACGACAAATACTACTCTAATGTAAGTGTAGTGTATAATATTAACATAAAAGTTAAGATAAAACACCCTTACCTCTAGCTTTTTCCTCAGGCGCTCTATCAATTTCATCATAAGATACATACTGTGCTAATCCATCGTTCGCTAATATCTTTGTTATAGCAGCAGTCAGGGTAGTCTTGCCATGATCTACATGACCGATAGTTCCAATATTACAGTGTTTCTTCTCCTCAATTACAGCATCTGGTTTAGTACAGTAACCATTGTAGGAAACTCGACATATAGCGACGTATAACCTATTTGTGGGAAGGAAATTGTGTTTCAAAGATACCTTTGTTGTAAAATTACAGTATAAAGATCGTAGTATGAGTCTTCCACTCATTTTTCTGTAAATATTGTTAATTTAATTCTTCAAGGAAAACAAGTTTTCAGGTTATCATAAATTATTGACAAATGACAGTTGACGTGACGTTAAGCGGTTCGTTCGAAAATTAATTACTTAATCATATCACTATTTTGTTATGAAATTCGGTAATAATAAAAACTTTGAATTTGTTTGATTATATAACTTCTTTGTTTATTGAACAGACAGAAGCTGCTTAAAGCCTTAAATGCGGCTTCTAGTCGGCCGTAGATACAAAGCTATATATAATACCACTGCTAGAGCCATTAATAGGGTCATCAAACCGAAATAAAAATAAAATAATTCGATCCAGCCGTCCCTTGCTGTTTTCTCCAGCGACACCCTAAGCCGAGGTTCGTACCCCACAGGGGGTGCCCTTAGCGTGTAGTCGCTTAGCTTTTAGTAGCCCTGGCTGGAGGCTTTAAATTCATTTAAGGCATCCACAGGAAAGTCCGGTTAAGTAGTCACGGCCTCTCAAGGTCAACTACGAGATGCCATATCAAAAAAAAAAAAAAACCATTAATAGGTTTAGGGTATTTTCCTTTCTGTATATGTACGACCATTTTCTTGTTTCTTGTAAAGTCAATAATTATGATTCCGTGGACAATGGTGTGTGTTGTTGGTTTACTATTCTACCTTATCTAACTATTAATATTGAAATTAAATGAAATCGTTTATTAAGCAAGTAGGATCACGGATCACTATTAGACGTCATGTTTTTTTTTTTTTTTTTAACTAGATGAAGCCGGCATTTCATAACTGACTACCTCTGAGAAGAAATAGCCGAAACAAACTCAGGGATCATCGTCTTTTTTCAAGTCCAGACATTAAAAATGAAAATGTTTACAATAATTTACGTTATAATTACACATATTGCTTAATAAGAATGCCTAACAGTGCGAGCAGCTCAGTCCCAAGCTTTTATGTCTTCTAAAAAATCTGTGATTTTATAATACCTCTTTTTGCAAAGTGTGACGCACAACTAATTTTTGTATGAAATAAATAAAAGTTTTTTACTATTTGTATGAAAGTTATTCTCAGGGTTGTTTATTGGGTCTATCTAAATGATTGTAGCGCACGTCATAAGAAAAAAAAGTATATTTATTTTAATAATAACACTATACATGAGGCAAAAGCAAGTAAAAGAGAAAACTTACCTAATTGAATTTAAAGTTTCTGTCCTTTCACTACTGGTTTTGCTTGCATCACAACATTTTCATTCTCGTTGCTGTCAAAGGTAATTAGCAGTGAAAAATCTGTTAAGTATGTATACCCATTCGCTTCGAGTTGGCCGTCGATGACCGTTACAAAATGACATCACAGGGCACATCAATTGGTACTGTCGGCAAAAAAAAAACGGAACCGCTTCGCGTACCTTATTCAAACTTTCTAATTCTAAATGATGATCTTTTGTAGTTAAAAAAAAATATTGAAATTATTCAACACTGAAAGTGATAGAGATACAAAATATAAATTTTGACCCTACACAACGTATGCGTTTATAAAATAAATTTACTTAAAGAAATCACAATAGAATATTTATTTATATTTACGGGTATGATGAATGCTGATCTTTTGTTTTTAAGTTCTAATATTTTGATATTAAGTTCTAGCTGACCCGTGCCGACTTCGTTGGGTTAGTAAAATATATAGCCTCTGTCACTCACAAATTAGATACCTAATAAATTAATAGTGGATTTATGGGAATCTGTCACACATGGTTCATAAATACAAGTAATTTATTTAATTAAATTTATTTTGTAATTTTTTTTACAAACTTTATAAAACCATATTTAATATATTTATTTAGTCATCAACACCTGACATCAGTTCTACCCCACTTATCTCAGCACTGTCCGAATCATTTAATTCTGTATATTCTGAAGATTCACTGTCAGATCCCACTGAAATAATCATTTCTCGTTCAATTAGTTCTTGCAGCCTATCCCGTTCCCAATATTCTTGACGTAACCGGTTCACATGATTTATTTCTTTCTTCAAGTCCTCTGCAGTGATACTTTCTATAGCGTTTTGTGCTAGTTTTTCTATTTCTTTTTCTGACTGAGTTACGTTTTTTTCCGCAACTTGATATTTTACTAAATTCCATATATAAGTACTCAATAGGATTTAAGTCACATTGGTAAGGCGGTAGGCGGAGAAATTCATGACCGTAACTTTTGACGAGTTCATATGGTTTATCAGGTTTTGATTTACATATTAAATAATATAGTTCTTTTTTTGTTAGGCGTGGGTCATAGCTTATTCCATTTTCTTGTAGCCGATTTTGCATTATTTCCTTTCGTGCTGCTGAAGTGGGCATTTTATTTATTTGTCTGCTATGATATGGTGCGTTATCAAGTAGGTATAAGAATACTATTTTCTGGTAAGTTGGGTAAAAGCTTTTTTCTTCTAGATATTTCTTAAAGTTGTTGGCGTCCATTTCATTATGGTAATGGCCTTGGCTACTTTTACATTTGTACACTAGACCCGCACCGCTAACAAAACCATTTTCTCCACCCGCATGGACCACTATCCAACGTTGGCCTGGATTATTTTTTTTTTTTGACACTAGCGTCTGTCGAATTTTGCCAACATTTTGACACAGTATAGTGGCTATGTATCCAAGTTTCATCCAAGTAAACGACCGGCCGTTTGTCAGCTCCTTTTTCATCATTTTCTCGCATTTTTCGTAAGAAAAGAGCTCTCCACGCAGCTATTTCTGGTTTTTGAATTAAGAATTGCCTTACCGTTTTACATTTTTTAAATGAATAGCCAAGTTTTGTTGTTATAATTTTCCATAATGTATATCTTTCTCACCAGGGAAGTTAAAATCCTTCGTGGCTCGTTCCAGCACTTTTCTTAATGTGGGAACTCTTTTTTTGTAGTATAATATTGCTCAATTATGTTGCGTATTGAACAAACCATAAAACCATCGATATCTAATCGCTTCTTAGGAGGCTTAATCTTTTTTGGTGTAGACAATTTTATATTTGAACAGCCCGAAGTACTGGCTGGTCAGCCGTTTTCTTTTTTGCTTCCACTTTAATACGCCTTAATGTTCGTTCGGATACGCCAGTAGCTGCAGCGGCACATTTAACAATATTATCATAAGATTTCAAAAAATTCTGGTATTTTTTTTCATTTTCTAATAACTTCAACTCCCTACAACAACAACCGCGGTACAATTCCACTCTGTTGAATGGGAATTTCATAATCACAACAAAAACTCGCTTCTGCTGGATTATGCGTCTTAAGTTTATTTATAGAATCATTCTTATTTAATCTGTTGGTTCACTCGTGTCCGCCTGTGACGAGTTTGTTGCCCTGGCAATGTTTTTCATCACAATAATGTCTTCAACACTATACGGCGTGATAGTCTCTTCTTTTTCTCTTCCTCAAAAAAGGTCATCAATTTGAGTAACAAATTACGTTCTGCACTACTTTCCTTTTTACTCATTGTAAAAACAACGCGTTATGTGAGCTTTACACCGAAAAATTAAATAACAGTTCAAAACTTAACAAAAACAGTTCTTAAAATCACTACAGCGACTTTTACGCTAATGTAACAAAAATATAAAACTTAACAAAAACAATCAAACTTAACAAAACGACAATAATAACAAACAACGAGAAGCGATATCAGCGACAGTGACAGACGTGCGTACGTGATAGCGTTGCTAACGGTACTAATTGGGTCTGTGACTGTCTGGGGGAGCGGTGCGGTTGGTCGGGGCGGGTGGGAGCGGCCAACTCGAAGCGAACGGGTAATATACTAACACAACCTTCACTGACCCATATTTAGGCTATCATAGAAATAATTAAAATACGATTTTAAATTAACAACTTTATTCAAATAATATAATTACAAGCATGTCACAATTCACAGTTGGGTATCTCCCAACTGAGAGCTGACTCTCTAGAGCATCTACGAATATTATCTTTCGCGTCAACAATCATAATTGTGACAAACTATTTGACAAGAAGATTATTTAAATTGTTTGAACCCATTTGATCCAGAACCATCCATGAACATTATTTAAGTTATTTGAACCTATCTCGGTGGTAGGCCATAACATCGGCAGCCGGCAGAAGTTACCACCCACCAGACAAAATCTTGCCGCCAAGCGATTCGTCGTGTTCCGGCATGATGTCTGATGAAACCGTACGGACGACTGGTCTGAGCAATTGTGCGATGCGTGCCGAGTACGATGCGCCAAATGTTGTTGTGTCGGGAGTTTGTTCGTGGAGGGTCTCCAGATCAATCTCCCTCTGGGTTAAACATTGCATCACCTCGCTCAACTGCCGTCTTCCTTCCTATTCACTCAGTTTTTTGAGTGAATGCGCTTTACCATCAACGATTGCATCACTGCTTACCATCAGGCGGCTTTGCGATCAAGCACTAGTTTATAATTAAAAAAAAAAAAAAAAACATTGAACTACGGTTTATGGGTTTACTGCTATAGTATGAGACAAATGCAGCGCCTCTAGCGGTTGATCGTGGAACTAGTATAGACAGTTGCAAGGTCATAATACCGTTATCGATTTGTTACGAGATCTTTTCTGTTAAAATTTCGAGTTCCTTATTATAACATTAATATGGTAGATTTTTCAATGGCAAGATCACTTTCGTAGGAAGAATAAAGATTTACAGTTTAACGTTATTTTCTATGCAAAAGCTTACCATAATATTTATTCCTCAGTTTGTTATTGAAAAATAAACCCTGTTGTAGTGTGTGTTGTTGTAGTTCTTTTTCACAACAAACCAATAATGATTTGTGTCATGGACATTACTACTTTCAAGCTCGACCGATAGAATGCATGAAAATTAAAATAAGATACAAGAATGTGACTTATCATTTTAAAATTCGGAGACATTATTATACAATTTTTGAATAGTACCTAATACAAATTACAATTATACATTTTTATAATTATGTAAAAGTGTGATATACAACATATATAAACAAGTTTGCGAGTATATTATACTAGTTTTTGCCCGTGACTAATCGCCCGAATGGTCGTGAGGTCGGAAATTATCACACGGGAGCATACGACGATATAATACAATTTGAATACACAAGCTGTTTTGAAGCACCTTTCAAATAATTGATATAATTTTGCCATGGCAGTTATTTTGTTTATGAGAGTGTATTTGATAATAAATAATATTGCTTAAATAATCATAATTAAGGTAAGTATGTACACCTGCAAAGAGAAAACGAAAATAAGATCATTTAAATTTTGCAGGCTACCCTGGCGCCTTAATAAAAGTATTTTATAACTATTGCATTTCATTTATTATATGATATAATATAGGTCGATATAATTTATAGGGGTAGGTAATCATGTTCGATATTAATTATCAAAATGTCTTTTGTTACAATAAATCTCGGCAAGGGCACTAGAAATATAATACCATCATTGAAAAGACAAATAGTTTTATTCTATGGACTTACGAATACTGTATCTAGTTATTTATAATCTGTGGTAATAATTATGAATGATATTGCGCCCAAGGAAATTATACCTAAACTGGAATGTACACTTGCATAACTCTCCTATTTAAAAGAGATTGAAAGAGAACACGGTCCGAGGGAGAAAGCGTCCCACTAGCCCCCTGTATCTTTCTAAGTGAAAACCGCATTTATTTTTCATAATTTTGTTCGAAACCAGCGATTTCTATTAGAAAAAGATGGCGAAAAATGTTCCATTGATGGCTACAATAGTGAGTCATACCCTGGATGCAGAATACCATTATTCAAGTAAGTATTTTTGCGGTACTCATATACGAGTTATTTTGTTTGTATGTAGGGTGACCATAAATTTCGGAATAATTTAATAAATGTGCTAAGTGCACATTTATTAATTGTGTACATAATAAGTAAGTGGATTTTATTAGGTATTTACAAAGACATTAAATTCTGCTTTCGTAGAGATATTTTATTTATTTAAAGATACAGACGACAGCACCTCAAGTTACTATAATCAGATTTCTTTATTAGATTCTCAACTTTATTTCTAATTGCTGAGGTTCAAGATTGATTAGGAATATTTGACAGTTTTGGGCACACTGACTTGCTGTCGTCCGTACATCTTCAATTTATTTATCCATTCTTAGAATAAATTTAAAAATTCGCTCCCATACCTCAATATTCATACAAAACTCAGGTTCTTATAATGCCCCCATTATAATAGTCACCCAACACAATAAGGACAGAGGGCTACTTTGAAGCTATCTGCCTCGGACCGAGTTTTGATCGATAGTGATATTCCAGTTTAGGTATAAGTTCCTTGACAAATACCTACTGTATCTATTTATTTATAATCTGTGGTAATAATTTTGAATGATATTTCGCCATCATACCATATACATATTAATTTGCGTATTTTATATAAAATATTAGGTGTGACCTTTTATTCTTGCGTTAACTATAAGGGTGTGTTGTCATCTCCAAAAAACCGGCGAAAAAACACAATTTATCTATGGACAGGGCACAAAACCAATTCCATTAGAAACAAAAATGTATGAATGGATATTCACATTCGTCGATGTGAACACACCCTAATACGGTTCCTAGTATGTTTATTGTAATTAATTAACAGTCGTTTTCAATTATATTTAAGCTTTAACAAGAGTTATTTAGCTAATTGCCTTGAAATATTTAAAGCTTCTCTTTAAGTATTTTCTTAGTTTATTTATACCGACTGACTAACAATCCGAGGTAACAAAAAAAAAAAAAAAAAGAATATGTGGCGTTTCTCACCCAATTTGACAGAAAAATGCCACGTTGTTATTGGTAATATTTAATAGGATGGAGTTTGAACACTTTGAACCTATGGGAATGCGTTTTAGTAGAATATTTGCTTTGGCAATACTATTTCTAAGGAAGAGGATGATTCTTAGCTATTCTATTTTTGATTTCTTGTAGCTTATTTCAAGTTAATTCCTTTTTAATTCTTTTATGATTTGGTCAATTTGACGAGTCAGACACTTGTATAGTGATCTACAAAAATACTTAACACACTACGTTTAACTTATCACTGTCGCACAACTATCAAACCGCAAGTGCAAGACAGAGACGGAAACATGTGTAAGTCAAACCTCGAGCCAAAGGGGGCAAGTCAGCCCTAGAGTGAAGTCAAATTTATAGAGTGAGAATTATTATTATTATATATATACAGTATGTTAAGAAAACCCTGTCCGACCCGTGAAGGTGTTGTTAGGTATCGATAACTGATTCTACTAATGCATACAAAACCGGGCTAAATTTAAAAAAAAAAACACCTAAAAAAATAAATATTATTTCGCAAAAAGAGGTAACTTAATAAATCTGCGATATCCACACTTCCACGCGCGGCGGCGGAGGCGGCGGGCGGCAGGGCACGCGGCACGTGATCGCATTGCTATTCGCTCATAATAATACCGGTGTTGTCACTTTTTAAAAATTACGAAATTTCGGGGAAGTTGGAATTAATTCGCGGGAAAAAAAGATTATTTCAAAATTCATTTGTATTGGTACTATGATGATTACGTAAAATTTTATATTATATTTGGTCATGTGTTTACCTAACCTTTATTATCCTTATGGGTTTTCTTAACATACTGTATATATATATTTTTTGTCTTAGTGTGATTTTGGAGATAAGTCCTCGTTTATACTTTGTTTAGTAAAATTAGGGGAGTTCATAGGTACATGATCTGTGAGATTTTGTGGGGATACCGGCAACGCGGGTACATCCAAGAAGTTTCTTTTCCGAGCCAAGCTTTGCCGCTATACAGTTGAATAGCGGCTCTGAACATGAGGCGAAAATCTACGAATAACATACTCGCGTGTCAGCGGAGTGGGATTAAGGTTCTACTCAGCGTTTAACACACTTCTTAGTCTTCATAGTTTGAATGGGGTATAGCTTCAACTTTTACAGAATCTAACAATTTTATAGATACCTATTGTTCTTGCTGGTTGCATACAAAACGATTTTCAATTACGGAATATAAAATAAGAAATTGAAATATTTTTATGCAGTATTCAATTTGGTAAAAATTTATTCTCGTCAACATGCCACAAATTATACCATTATAAAATACTTGTAATAATAATTATAACACTTTTTAATACAATTCATTTTTTTAAACTGTGTCTACTTCTATACTGCTTGAATAGAAAAACTAATATCAAATAATTGATCACCACTGACTTGTCTGTTTATTGAGTACCTTACATTGTACACAACAGTGCATTGGACAGTTTCAGCGCACATAAGTAGATGCTCCATGCAAAATTCTGATATTAGCTAATAGGGATGTATCCAAGGTATGAAAATCAAAAAAAATAATCAGTCCGTCATATAGATAATAAAAAAAAAATTGAGGCCTGTATTTTTTATTTTGTCCAAATTACCAAAAACTACTGAGATATAGCGTATTAAAGTTACGGAGTGGGGGCTAATTACAACACGCCGTGGTATATTTTGTAGCACGGCGTGACGTCATGCGACATTTCAAATCAATATATCTTCCTAAGTATTTGAATGAAAGAAAAAATAAAAAATACGTGTTCAATATTTTTTATAAATCTATCTGATGGACATTAAACTATTTTTTAGGATACAACCCAATTGAGGCGATTCTGTTGTTCACAAACTATACTAATTTTAAGTTAAGTGCATCTCTTTCTTTCCATTACGTAAAGAAAAGGATAGAAGATAACATTTTAGTTTAACTCTGTTAACGGAAATGTATGTAATGCGTCATTGTATACAATTCCTAGGAAATTTATATAATTCCTAAATTTGCTCGGAAATGTGTGAAATAAATTTTATAACACACATTTCCTAGTAAATCTATACATTTCCTAAATAGCTAACGGAAATGTATTACTTTAAAGATGTCCATTAGTATGCGGGGATTATAACAAAACTAACCTAACCTAATTGTTTCAACCGGAGTCTTAATAATAAATCTGTTTCTAAGTTTAACAACGTGTTTTATTAATTTTATTCATAGAAAGCATGGTTTTATACATTTCCTAATACGATATAGGAATTTTATACAATTTCTAGGAAATGTATACATTTCCCAGGATATGTGTGTATTAAATAATGTTTGGAACAATATTTTACACATTTCCTATATAGCTTCGGAATTGTATACATTTCCTAGTAATTGTATATAATTCCTAGGTTTCATACATTTCCGGTAACAACTCTATCAAATTAAGATACTCCATAGACAGCTTTGACGCGATTATAAAAATGGCGACTAAATATACGCCAGTTTAAGTCAGGAGCGCACTAATTTGTCAGGTCGAATCTGACATTTTATCTTTTATCCTTTTCTTAATGAAATAGAAAGAAAAAGATGTGCTGAAATTAAATTAAATTTAGTTTGTAAATAAGGGCATCAGGGCCATTAGCTGCAGACGGTTTGACTCGAAGCTGACCCTAACACAAATGGGTAAGGTCTATGCATATGATGACATTGGAAAGTTATCTTTTGTTGTAGGAATAGCGGTTCTTTATGGAGTCCAGATTATAAAAAAATTTTGTTTACATAGTCATATCAAATATACATTAAAATCCAGTTACAATGCAATTAATAAAATCGGAAGCTGGTCAATATAAAACGTCATTTTTTGTTGAATATAGTTTGTTCAGAATAGGCAACTGAATCAATTCCAATCATATTTACAGCATGTTATATTTTTCACAAATACATTTAGAAATTATTACAGTATGGTTACTACGCGCTACGTAGCTTACGCGTGCCTGCAGCTGACGCCACAGGTCAATGTACCCGGCTCGCTCGTACAAACGGATAGTGGACCATACTTTTGTTGGGACAACCAAGTAGGATAAGAAGCTCATAACTGTGGTTTTTTTCATGTTATTTTTTTTTAATTTTTTATAGCGATTCTTTACTCAAAAATACTGAACACGTGTTTTGAGTTTTGCATAAACAAAAAATAATGTTGAATAAGTTGTGCATTTTTAAATATTGCTAATTCTGTATTGAATTGACAGTTTATTAAGTAGTTACCATTCTATAGGGTTTATAGGGTAATATTAACATGTAGCCTGCCAGACAATGGCAGAAATTGGCAGTCACTGGTGACCACTGTCCCATGAAGCCACAGACCATAGTACTTATTATTGTCTATACCCACCACAAAGAATCACCATTCCCAAAAAAACAACTTTAAAACTAAAAAATCCACTTATCATAATACGTCACAGTCTATATATGCAGTGGAAGGTGCAATACTTCCTGAACTGGGTTCTTGAGAGGTATGGCATGTTTCATTGTT
The DNA here is from genome assembly GCA_037179545.1 of Sesamia inferens. Classification (NCBI taxonomy): domain Eukaryota; kingdom Metazoa; phylum Arthropoda; class Insecta; order Lepidoptera; family Noctuidae; genus Sesamia; species Sesamia inferens. The sequence continues at coordinate 18,709,162 of CM073944.1, read as the reverse complement.
TTAATACTCGATAGTGTAGTGTAAACTCCACATTAGATTTCCATATGAAGTGACGAACTGTTCTTAAGTCCATGTTGGGGTCCAGCACCTGAAATATTAAATTGGTTTTTCATTCACACACACACACACTGGAAGAACTGGAACTGGAAATATGAACTTGACCAGCGTATATATTATAAACTAGCGCTTGACCGCAATCCCCCCTGATGGTAAGCAGTGATGCGATCGTTGATGTTAAAGCGCGCTAGTTTATTAAGAGCCTATTCACTCAGAAAAACTGAGCGAATAAGAAGGAAGACGGTAGTTGAGCGAGGTGATGCATTGTTAAACCCAACAATACGACCAACGGTGCTGCGCCAAAGGGAGATTGATTTGAAGACCCTCCACGACCAAACTCCCAACACAACAACATTAGGCGCATCGTACCCGGCACACATCGCAACACAACTGCTCAGACCCGTCCTCCGTGCGGCTTCACCAGACATCATGCCGGAACACGACAAATCGCTTGGCGGCAAGGCTTTGTATGTATGTATGTTGCGTTAACAAACAGACTATTTGGTATCACCTGTCCTTAGAAGGCATATGAAATAGGTAAGCAAGGCTTATTGCAGCAGGAGACGCCCTGGACGTCGGGTGACGTCATCCGAGTTCTGGCCGCCGTGGGCGCGGGCCGCCCGGTAAAGATCAGGCGCTGGTCTAGGTTTCCAGCCACAGACCGGAGAGAAAATGTAATGTACGAATAATAAGTGTGTGTGACAGTACATTACAAGTGTTGATTATTATTCTTACCTGATCACAACATAGCAACTCGACCCGTTCCTCTGGCGCATCAGTCGCACTGTTCTCATCCGCACTGCCTCGCCCACTGCCTGCGCTGGCTCCGTTCACGTCACCTCCACCAACAATCTTTTCCACCACGTGTTCCGCTACTTTACGGCACTGGATGAAATCGTTTGCTACCAGACGATCCTAAAAATGTTAATGAATAAAATGGTGAGAACATGAATCGTTTAAGGATGGGTGGCATATTGATATGCAATAATTATTTACTAGCTGCGCTTCCGCGCGGTTTCACCTGAATAAATTTCGATCCGACGCCAACCGACTGATGGATGTTGCCAGTGATGACATATGGAACTGAGACATGGTCGCTAACAAGTAACAATGGGCCTTAAAGGGTAATACAAAAAATAAAGGGTAATATAAAACCCCAAGCTCTAAAGGGCAATGGAGATGGCTGATGCTTGGGGTTTCACTGCGTGATCAAATCAGAAATGAGGAGATCCGCAGAAGAACGAGAGTAACCGAAATAACCCGAAGAATTGCAAAACTTAAGTGGCAGTGGGCTGGGCACATTGCCCTTAGGGACGATGCCCGATGGGGCCGACGGGTTCTCGAATGGCGACCAAGCACCGGAAGACGCAGCGTGGGTAGACCCCCGACAAGGTGGACCGACGATCTGGTGAACATCGCGGGAAACCGCTGGATGTGAGAGGCGCAGGACCGGTCGTTGTGGACATCCTTGGGGGAGGCCTATGTTCAGCAGTGGACGTCTTTCGGCTGAAATGATGACGATCTGTCGGGATCGAAATGTATGCGAAATCCTATGTTTTAATCCTATTTTAATCTTGGTTATGCACCATCTGCGAGCCTAATTTCGTCAAAATTAGTCCTTTGAGCGGGTAGCAGAAACAAACATACAAGCACGTAAAAACTTTCACCTCTATGTGATTTTATTTTTAGTCATGGATGTCCAACTACTGGGCAAATGCCCCCATTTCCAAAGCCATAACATAGAACACACCTTCTTCTGTCGATCCTGTTTGCTCTGACAACTGGAATGTGGCAGCAGATAGAATGGAAGCTTGTTTAGCTTAGGAGCCGCCATCTCTATGGCAACATCAACCACCCAGGATGGCACTGTCTCTACAAGGAGGTTGCCTTCTGTTTCACCACCGGCGTCGCCAACCTGGAAACCATTCAAATATCTTTAGCAAACTGCTATAAAATATAAATAATAATTTAAAAAATTAAAATTTCGGGATTAGTGATGTGCCGGATATCCGTATCCGTATATCTGAGGCAAAAGAAAGATCCGTATCCGCTACTTTTTGGCGAAACTTTTACGGATCTATTTACCTTATTAATTTTAAATTTATAGATAAAATTCTTTAAGGCTAAGGCGCACTAGCGACGCCAATATTGCCGAGATTCTGACGACGTCAATAAAAGAAAGACCCGCCGCGCAATGCAAGTCGAAACATGTCTCAACTCAACTGAAGACCGCGCGCACCGACACCGATTGTGTAAGAAAGTTAAGATCTCTATCTGTATCTGCGGATCTTGGCACCAAATATCTGTATTCAGATCGGTATCCGCGGATCTACATTTTTGACGATTTGGCACATCACTAGTTGGCATTCATGAAAACAGCTCATCAGCTTTTCTATGAGGGTGAATGTGCTCATCATAGAAGTCTAGTGTTCTATCGTAGTGATATCCTGGATTTGATTTTCAGATTTTGATAGGCAGTGTTAACTGATTGAGGTTTACAGGTGGCTACCATGACATTTTGAAGTTATCATTGTTCCAGTGTCAGACATAGATGTAGCTATACGGGATAAATAGCATTATCCCTTTTTCACATTAGTGCACTGATGGCGTTAACCTGCCATAGTAATACCGTTGGTCTAAGTAGTCAGTGGAACTCCATTGACTCACAAATTGGCAATTTTGAATTGTGATGATGATATGTTACCAAGTGATGAACCACTTGGTAACACATCATCATCATCTCAGCATTAATCCTAGTCGCATCTGAAGCTTTTCAGCTTTGGAATCTGGGGTCCGCAACTGCCGTCTGATCTCCACAATCGAAGCATTGCAGCTAGACCAACAACCCGACTGCCATTAGATGTTCGTATGGCAACCGGAACCCACGGCTTAACGTGCTTTCCGAGAATTCCGAGGCACGACCAGACCAGTGCAAATATTCATATGCATGCATACAAATATTGGGGGTTCGAACCCGAGCCTCCTTGAGCAGCAGCCGCGGTCGCTACTGCTACGCCACGGAGGCTGTCAACAGTCACTTGGTAACACAGAATCAATGCAATTCAGAATCTGTTGTCAAATTTTTCTAGGTTATAATAATATTATGTGCTTATACAACATTATTTTTTCTTTATAAGAAACCTGAATATAGTTTGTTCAGAATAAGCAACTGAATCAATTCCAATCATTTTTACACCATGTTATATTTTTTCCCAAATACATTTAGAAACTATTGCAGTGTGGTTATCTAGTACACAACTCAGCTGACGTTAGACCATAGTACTAGGCGCGTGAGACCCAAAGGCGCCAGGCGAGTAGAGCATTGAATGCATTTTTGCTGAGACAAGCTGGTAAGATAACAAGCTTGTAACTTTGTGGTTTTTCATGATATCTTTTTGAAATTTTATACATAGATTCTTTATTTAAAAATACTGGACACATATTGTGGTTTTCACATATAGAAAAAATAATGTTGTACATATGAAGCTTCTTCACTAACCTGCAGTCTATAAAGTGTTCTCCCACCAACTTCGCTAAAAATAAGAGGTGTGTGTTGCGGTACAGTAAAATAATTATTCCCAACCACCCTCTGTCCAGCTTCATTTACCCTATTTGGGTGGTTCCAGTTATCCAAGAGGGCTTGCAACAATAATGCACCGAAGTTTACCTTTTGATCGTTCTCTGTAGTCAAACCGGCCTCTTTCGCACTAACCCATGCACTTAAACAGTCTGTTTCATCCTGTCCCAAATGTATTGTCAACATGCCAGTCTTCAAATCTACATTAAACCAATTTGGTACATAAACCATTTTAAATCTTTTCTTCGCTTCCTCCTCAAAGTCTACTTCTCCTAAATCTTCTAGTTTGCAAGCTTTTAATACGTCATATAGAGCTACATTGTTTGCGGTATCTTTTGTAATAACATGTCTTTTATCATTCAATACTGTGTAATGCTTGATTGCGGGACCACCAGCAATGTGATGAATAGGTTGTGTTTGGTACACATTATTTGTATTATAATTGTTTTGGTTATACATGTCTATAGAATTTAAAGTAGGCAGTTTCCAGCAGCGGACATCAGATTCGGAAGTTGACACCCATATTCCAGTATTATCTGCCGTAAAGCACAGTTTAAGTATAGGAGCAGTTTCTTCACATACTATCATAAAGTTATCAGGGTTTCGTAGTTCTGTTATAATGACTAGTCTATCTCTTCCACCTGATATGATGTGCGTAAAGTTTTCTGTTGCTAATAATGCCCACACCGCTTCAGAATGTACTCTAATAGTAGAAACACACCGCTGCTGTGATAAAGACCACAGTTTAATTGTGCCATCTGAGCTGCCTGATACACACTGTGTTCCATCTCTACTTATAACTAAGGCTTTAACATTGTCTGCATGTCCTTTTAACTTCATAAGTCTTGAACAATTCCTTGGATCCCATACACGGAGGACTTTTTCTGTAGAACCACTTACTAGGATAGTTCCAGGAGGATTCATTGCCAGACTGTATATAGACTCCTTGTTCCCAACGAGGCTAGATGTGGTAACAGTATTGTTACTGGCAGTCAAAGCAGTTAATGTGTTGACATCCCAAAGAAAGATTGCTCTATCAAGGCCCGCGCTGGCGACCTGTTCCTTATCTTTAGCGTACGCTAAAGTACGTACATAATCCTTATGAGTTCGTAACGTAGACATGCAGAATCCCTTTGGAGCATTCCATACTTTTACCGTCGTATCTGACGAAGCGCTTATTAAGTTCTTGCCGCCGCAACATAAAACGATATCATTCACCCAGTCAGTGTGGTGCTCCATACTTTGTACGTACCGGTCCTGGACACCAGTCGCAGTACTCCACACACGAATAATTCCATCCCGACCGGCCGAATACAATCGGCCCTGTATTGGATCGAGTTGCAATGAACTAACTCCATTTTTATGCCGCCGTTCCTCCTCATCTCTTATCACGAACGACACTTGAGTTTTCTTACGCATCGTGCCCATTTTCCGACATTTTAAAACGGAATATGCCTAATAGTTCTTATACTTTTGTTACAATAATTGCAAAATTCTCCAGATTTGTTTCGGAATTGTTTGACATTTGTATATGACAGGAGCAGGAAAATGGCTGATCAGATGTGATTGGTTGACGTCTTCTTCCGTAAACATAGACCAATCAGATTGCTGATATAAATCTGCGTTCGAGAGAAATAAAACTACTTTGTGGTTTAGGATACGTTCTTATTCATTATAATATATATTTTTTTTTTTATGAAAGATTTTATTTTTTCTGACGGAGTTCAATATCAGCACAAGATTGTCATCATGGAATAATATTATCACAACAAATGACTGATTGCTTAAAATCTAAATAAATATTATTATAACTAGACTAGACTAGACGAAATAAACACTGATAAAAACTGTGACACTGGGATGGGATATTTCAGATAACAAGAATGATATTGCGTTAATATGTACAAAATTGCACAAACAGGATGTTTTGTCATTATTAAATCTGTTCGATTAACATATGTGGTTGGAGTCATATTAATGGCCGTCTTATTTGTATTTGACAATAATTTATTGATAAATTTCGATGGTGTATCTGAGTCCTGCACTTCTTTCACTTTCCAATATAATATAAACGTAATTACAGTTCAGGCCTCCAGCTATTATAGTCGCAGTCCCTCGTTTCTCTGGATCAAGGTCAACAATTGCAATACCTGAGATCAGCGTTCCTAAAGGATAGTCAAGATTCACTGTTTGTTTTCGCTTGAAAAACAGCAGGCCATGCTTTTTCACTTCTCTATAAGTCATGCGTGCACCAAAGTGATCTCCTTTATACAAATCGTGGCACGAAATTAAGAAAAACAAAGTGATAAAAAATGCACAGTAGCAAAGTAATCTCATGATTTAGATGTAATAAAGTAAACACGTATAATTATGTCAATGTCGTTGATAAAACTGTTTGTTAAGATGTAAAAGTGTTCGAATTATTATTTAATGTAATGGTATAATTGGTCAATAATTAAGGGCAAGCTGTATATATTATAATATCTTTGAAAAGATTTTTTTTATTGCTCACCTGTACCTACCTGTAATTCTTACATATTACATCCAATAATTGTGATCAACCAATGTAAGTCCTCAACTGCCTGTTCTTAAAGGTGTGTCTACTGGTGCCTACGCGATGTACCTATAGACGTGAATATTGGGTGTGGCAGGAAAAGTATGAAAGTAAAATAAATTCTGTAGAAATACGTTCCTGTGACTTTGAAAGATAGGATAAGAGGGGTTTTAAAAAAGAATGCCAATAGTTGAAAGGAACTACTCTTTTCAATATACCAATCCAAGGAAAGCTAAGCATATAGCCTTAGACGGTTCGGTTGTATTGAGAGGATGAATGAAAGGCGATTAACAAAATTCATTTACGAGGTAGACGTGAGGGTAACGTTTCTATTGACTAGTTACTAACTACCAACTCTGATAAGGGATTACCTACCTCATTTATTTTTTGATATCCTAATATTTGAGACATCGACAAGCGTTTAGTCGACTCTTCACGTGATCAGAGGGTTGGGCTATTTTTGGCCAAAGAATCAGTTTCATCGCCATACAACGTGGCAATGCTGCCAGTCTTTTGGGCACGTTTCCTTTTGACAGGGATGCGGATGATTTTTTATGCCATCTAATTATTTTCATTCCTACTTTAAAGACTTGCACGGGCGATAGCAGGTCAAGCTACCCGAAACTGTCAAATATTCCCAATCAACCTTGAGCCTTAATATTTATACGATAAAGTTGAAAATCTAAGAAAGAAATCTGTTTTTTTTTTCTGAGATTCAGATTGTAGTAGCTTGATGTGAAGTCGTCTGTAGGTACTACTTATTATTATTTTTATACTTTTGAATTATGCAAATATTAGCCAATAATTAACACTTAATAAGTAAATCCTAATATCCTGATTTATTTTATGATACCTACTTACGTAGGTAAGTCCCAATTACCAGTAGTTAGTTGAAAATATTTTTGTTTTGTTTCAGTAGTAGTATTTTTCTTTTAACATCGGCCGCCGGTAGAAGTTACCACCCACCAGACAAAGCCTTGCCTAGAAAATGCCTAAGGCATTAAGTCCGCCATTGTACAATGTTTTTCTTTGTGCATAAAGTTTTAATAAATAAATAAAAGCCTTGCCGTCAAGCGATTTGTCGTGTTCCGGCATGATGTCTGGTGAAGCCGTACGGAGGTCGGATCTGAGCAGTTGTGTTGCGATGTGTGCCGGGTACGATGCGCCTAATGTTGTTGTGTTGGGAGTTTGGTCGTGGAGGGTCTTAAGATCAATCTCTCTTTGGCGCAGCATCGTTGGTCGTGCTGTTGGGTTTAACATTGCATCACCTCACTCAACTGCCGTCTTCCTTCCTATTCGCTCAGCTTTCTGAGTAAATAGACTCTTAATAAACTAGCGCGCTTTATCATCATCGATCGCATCACTGCTTACCACCAGGCGGGATTGCGGTCAAGCGCTAATTTATAATTATTAAAAAAAAAATGTTTATAATATTTAGTAATTACTAGGAGTATTTATTTTTTAATTTATTCTGAAAAATAATAGATTCCAGGTTGATGGTTTCGGATACTTGACCTGGCATATATGTAGGTACAATGCCAACATTATGAAGTATATTTTTAAACCTAAATGTGGTATTTTAAGTGCAGTGGAACGGTCAACTATCATTTTGATGACACTTTATGTATAACGTCGGTGGACAACCTCATACACATCCACACACTCTTTCACAGACAACCTTTCGCTTACCATTTGATATACAGTAGTTATGTCAGGACTATTAGGTATGTCATCCTACATTGATGAGCCCAACGCGACGTAAGCGCTCGCGTTGGGCTCATCAATGAACTGCGAGCACTACACGTTATAGGCAATCACAATGAATCCGCAGTTTTTCTTCTGTATGGGAAATCATCAAAAGAACTTTCCCGCTCTGGGCGCAGCGGCAGGCCGTTTGAGACTTTTACTGACTAAAACCCACCTGTGTTTCTTCCCTTGCCTGTGCGCCAGAGCCATGGTTTTTTTTTCTTTCGAACCCGCAACTCTCACCCAGGAGGCATCGGTCTTCGTGGACCCCGTCACGAAGTACTGACATCTCATTGAGGCGCGCGTGAAACACAACGCGCCATCGACCCGGGCCTGGTTCTTACCGGGCGGAGACCTGCCCATTTCTTGCCGCCTGCAAGCCCGCACCCAACAAGGCCTGGACCTGTAAAATGTGAAGAACAATCGGAAATAATCTCCACAGTGCGTCTGTGGTTTTATTAGCAGCGCAAAAAACCACAGACATGAGAAAATAGCCACTACAAGGCAGTGGGCAGACTCATCAGGGGCGTTCTACAGCACGTAGCAGATATTTCGGCTCCTACTTAGCAGAGAAGTACTTAAACTGTTTACAGAAAGCCAGTATGTAGGTAGGTAGATCCTTAATTTTCCGCAGCTCATTATAAAAGCTGTCGTGTTTTAAGTAGAACTTATGCGATTAACTCTACGCGCTTAAAGCGCTTTCGGTTTTTAAGAAGGAAAACTGTGTAGTTTGCTGTTAGCATACCTACGTGCTAATTAGGTTAGTATGTTGCTACGTAAGTGGGTACTTATGAACATAATCTGTCTGGCCTTCTAGCGGATAAAGATTACCGAGTCTAGCCGAGCGTTCCAACGCTTGCGCTCGGATGTATTCGGTAAACTTCAGTAGGGACTTGAGAGCTGAGGTTTTGTCCGACAGTGAAACATCCATAGAAATTTTACTGGCAATGCCTTATTCCACGGCTACAATTGAAAGATCATTCAGAACCAACACTTAAACGTGTGAAAACGTGGCTGAGGTCAACAATTATTCAAGACAGGTTAAATGGACTTGTTTGCTCAGTGTACCTACGGACGACATCACGTCAAGCTACCCCAAACTGTCAGATATTCCTAATCAACTTTGAGCCTTAATGCTTTAGAGATAAAGTTGAAAATCTAATACGGAAATCTGACAGATTGTAGTAGCTTGAACTTGTAAACAGTTTGAGCGTTTCTTTCACGAAAGACATTATGAACCGTTTTGCACAAGATCCTAGAAAATTACTTTTAAAGTAGTCTAGGTACTAGTAAAATAAAATTGCATGCCTAATCAAACATATAAAGCGGAGTTTTGGCGGGTAAGTCAAGCTGAGTGTCACGCTCATTTTTCATTGGACTTTTAATTTTTTATAGTGTTGTTTACTAAATAAAAGTGGGTGATTTATGTTGTAAAAAGTGCATTCAGTAAAAAATTCATAAAGAATAGCGAAATATTGCAGCATAGTAGCCACATCATGACTATCCTTAAAACTTCCCTCGTAAGGCGGTTCACGCGGTCGTCTTTTTCGACATGAATAATATTCATTACGTGACATTGGCTAAATGCACAAACCGTGCGAAGCCAAGAAAGAAGAACTTTTGAAGATTTTTATTTTACTTGAAATTGGCACAAAGTCATAACTAGTGCCATACTACAAAAAAAAAAAAGAAAAAGAACCTATAAAGCAGGATCATCTGAGGCTCTTTGCTCTACCCACTACAAATACCTATTGTTATATTATAGGTATGTAGTTAGATTTCGATTTACTATAAAGAAGTGTGTACTAAACAGCCGCAGATGATCTGATCCTAAAAATCTGACTTGAACCTAGGGTTCAAGTTCAAGTCAGATTTTGCGGCGGATTTTGATGGGCCCATGCCACCTATGTTGAGGTAGGCTTCCAGTCCAAGCGGGTAGATCTGAATGCCATAAAGATTTTTCATAGATGACTGCCTATCTGAAATCAACAACACAGTTACTGAGTACCTAATGCTTTTTGGTAAGTTGGGTGTCAGACTTTCAGGGTGACGATCCGTTGCGACTGTCAAAGGTAGCCGGGACCAACGGTTTCACATGCTTTCCGATCAACGGAATGGTCTGTACGGACGACAGCCGGACAAGCTACCCTAAACTGTCAAATGTTCCCAATCAACACTGAGCCTTAACTTTTTAGAGATAAAGTTGAAAATCTAATAAAGAAATCTGACAGATCATAGTAGCTGATGAGATTATGTGCTGTCGTCTGTACCAAAAGCATGACGTATGACGCATCCACGGACCAATCACGTCAAGCATAACTTAACCTGATCGATCAGCTTATGTTTAGTTTTATAACTTAACTAAAAGTGTTGGTACGAAGCTTCTGCAACGAAATTTTCGAAACATTGTTATGATTTTGGAAATTCGACATATAAGGGGTAAATCTTATTCCTTTAATTTAATTAACTTGAAACTTTGTACTAATATTTGTCTATGACAGTAAAAATTCCGAGTCATTTAAAACTCAATACTTTTAATATAAAAAGAAGGAAAATAAGTTTTTGAGTCTTTGGGTGAAAAGGGCTATTGTAAATATTTAATGGCAGGATTTTTCTGCGTATCTAAAATTTTATTTTAGTACAGAAGAGTAATCTTTGAGGGACGATCGAGATTCTTTTTACCCGTCTACGAAGCAAAAAGGAAAGTTATGCACCCATAACAACATTGACTTTCATAGGTCAATTTAATTTAAAAAAATATGTCCATTGGAACATCTCACACCACATAATTTTGTCTTTAAAATATTTATTTATTTATAGTTAGTTAAAGCGGTACAAAACCAATTACATTAACTATCATAGTAACAAACAATTACATTAATTAATTTAAAAACTACTACTAAAACTAACATGGAATGGTGGACTCTCTCGTATACTTTCTTTTACAGAAGACCAAACATACACGTATAAGCTTATTCTATTCATCTACAAACACGTCGCATTCAGGGCTGGCCATCAGAAGGGCATTCAACACCTTTGGAGTACGACGGATTCAACTCTGGCTGCAGTTTTTGCCGGGAATATGTTGTAAGTGAGATCATCTGTTGTGTTGCGATGTGTGCCAGGGACGATGTACCAAAAGTTGTTGTGTCGGGAGTTTGGTAGTGGAGGGTCTCCAGATCAATCGCCCTCTGGCGCAGTATCTTTGGCTCAACTGCCGTCTTCCTTCCTATTCACTAAGTTGTTTAAGGTTTAATAAACTAGCGCGCTTCACCATCAATGATTGCATCACTGCTTACCATCAGGCAGGATTGCAGTCAAGCACTTTATAATGAATGAAAAAAAACATCATTCATCTATCATTTAAGACCTAAATCTGGGTACTGTCTAAGCCTTAAATGACAGATAAACCGAATAAATCATAATATAATATGACGCTCTAATCAAAACAGTAGATACGGAACAGTTACTACAAACTTGAAGCCACTTTATTATTCCACACGAAAAAATAAACCACTGGAAAAACAATAATCGGTTCACCAAATAATCGAATAAAGCCAGCTCCAACTCGGAATAATTGCTCAATCGATTAAAACTCGACTGCTGACTTTAATCGAGAAAGGATTGCCAACAAATCATGAAGATAAACAGTTACTGTAGCCGGAACGGCTTAATAAATTGTGTTGAACTTTTGTATTGATGAGAATTAATTCAAAAGTGAAATGTTAAATCTGAGTCCTATTGGATTCTCAGTCTTTTGTTTTGCTCGTTAAACAATATAAGGCTACTACAGCAGATCGATTCTGTATCCATCAAAGTGGAAAGTTAAATGACGTGAGCTTAGAATGAAGTGTCAATAGTGTCACATGCCCGTGTGGTACCGGGCTTAGAATGGTACCAACCCATATCCTCCCGTGGGTCTAGTAGGAGACGACTATAGTGATGACTTTATAAGGTAAAAATTGCATCGGCGAGCAGTGGGCAGCTCGCCGCCCGGTAAGGACCAGTGTGTCTATCATGAGTTTTCATTACGAGACTCGGCCATACACATCGACCGTATTTGGCGCTCTCATTGGTTGAGAGTTCTTACAACCTCGAAGCGGGCCAATCGCTGAGTCAAACGCGATCGATATCGATGCCCGACGACGTAAGAATCGGTAACCATCTCACCGTGAATATTTAGGTGAAGTGAACTTGGAGTGAGCTGTCATTCCAAATATACTAGTATATGACATTTCAAGGATTCATTCATCCAAGGATTCATTCTCACCAAGGATTCAATGAATCCTTGGTGGTAGAAATGGACTGTATTTTTTTTTAATAACTATACACTAGCGCTTGACCGCAATCCCGCCTGATGGTAAGCAGTGATGCGATCGTTGATTGTAAAGCGCGCTAGTTTATTAAGAACCTATTTACTCAGAAAAACTGAGCGAATAGGAAGGAAGACGGCAGTTGAGCGAGGTGATGCAATGTTACACTCAACAACACGACCCAAGATGCTGCGCCAAAGGGAGATTGATCTGAAGACCCTCCACGACCAAACTCCCAACACAACAACATTTGGCGCATCGTACCCGGCACACATCGCAACACAACTGCTCAGACCCGTCCTCCGTATGATGTCATCATGCCGGAACACGATAAATTGCTTGGCGGCAAGGCTTTGTCTGGTGGGTGGTAACTTCTGCCGGCGGCCGACGTTATGGCCTACCACAGAGAAAAATGTACTAAGATTTTAACTGTATTAAGATTTTAGGTTCAATATATATTAGGTCCTTACATATGAAATTGGCGTTTTGTCGTATTGGCCACTTTGATCTCAAATATGTTCACTTTGGCTTAGAATTCCAAATTCAAATTTATACAGCTTTTTTTTCTCAACAATTTGTGTCTCGAAAACCATATTTCTTTTAGTTTTTCTCTGCGTCATTGAGTTTACAAAACGGAACATTTAAAATTTCGCAATATTTACGAATATGAGTTCCGCCGTGGCACCAGTGCTGCAGAAACGGCTCGAAGAATTAATGATGTGTAAGGTAGTGGTGTCGCTAGAGAAAGCACAGTGTGTTTTTGGTTCCAACGTTTTCGTTCTGGAAATTTCAACCTACGGAACAATCCCTGTGGACGGTCGGAGACTAAAGTCGACAATGAAGAATTGAAGGCTATAGTGGAAGCGGATCCATCGCAAACTACGTCCGAGTTAGCTGCAAGCTGCGGTGTTAGTGATAAAACTGTTTTAATCCACTTGAAAATAAAAATGGGAAGATAAGAAAGCTCGAAAGGTGGTTACCTCATGAATTGAGTGAAGCAAACCGACAAACGCGTGTCGACTGCTGCGTTACATTACTGAATCGGCACAATATTGAAGGGATTTTAAATCGAATCATTACCTGTGATAAATAGTGAATACTCCACAATAATAAGAAGCACATCGCAATGGCTGAACCCTCGTGAACCATCCAAATTATATCCCAAGAGAAAATTTATTAGAAAAAGTTATTGGTCAGCGTTTGGTGGACTAGTGTCGGTGTGGTGCACTACAACTTCCTTAAATCTGGCCAGACGATTACTGCAGATCTCTACTATGAGCAGCTCCACATAATGATGGATAAACTAGCCGCTAAACAAGCGAGACTGGTCAATCGCACAAGGCCACTGCTGCTTCAGGACAACGCGAGACCACACACTGCACAAAAGACTGCTACCAAATTAGAGGAGCTTTAATTGGAATGTTTAAGACATCCACCGAACTCCCCGGACTTTGCTCCAAAAGATTACCATGTTTTTATAAATATGGATAACCTTTTGCAAGGGAAAAAATTCAACTCTGACGAGGCAGTCCAAACCGTCTTCAAAGATTTTATTGAATCCCGTCCTAATGTTTTTTTTAGAAAAGGCATAAATGAACAACCTCTGAGATGGCAGAAGTGCATAGATAGCAATGGATCATACTTTGATTAAATAAATATATTAAATTAAAAAATAAACGACTTTTATTCCTCCCATACAAAACGCCAATTTCATATGTAAGGACCTAATATTTCGAAGGTTCTAGACTGACAGCGGGTGCCCACAAAATTATCTCCAACCAAAAGTATGCCAGTGCCACTCACTTATGTCCCGGCGTCTCAGCAGTCCTGGGCTAGGATACACCAACAATTAGGTTCGGGAGTCTCTCCTGACGTCTTGGAGGAAGGAGTTCACGAGCGCGGACTGGTGGCTTTATCGGGGTTCGGCGCAAAGCGCCAGTAGTAGACTGTTATTTTGACAGCTTTGGAGTGGGCGGTGACTACGTCCGGGTGCGTTCGAATTTACCAATATACAAGAACACAGGCAACTGCAGCCAACATTACAATCAGTGAGAGAGCAATTCAATGGGCCCAAACATAAAGTCTCTGGTCAGTTAATCGCTGTCAAATAATTTTATCATCATCATTGTTCTGCCTTTATCCCAATTTATTTGGGGTCACCGCAACATGTCTTTTTCCTATAGGTCCTTCCCTATTAGTTGTCATCTCGGTAATCACACCCTTCCTAACCATTATCACTATTCACACATTCCATCCATTGTGTCTGCCAATGACATTTTCCTTATTTCTAATACCGTACCCCTTCTTAAATGAAATAACATAGAATAGTCGTTTTTCCAGAGTTGAAAATGTTCTTCCAGATTGAAATGCAAATAAATATATAATAAAATTTACATACAATTACAGTAGAGCCCCGGTATTCCGACCGCTGGCTAATACGACACCCCTTATAATTCGACATCGTCTATGTCATGCTTCTTAGATTAATGGACACTAATATTATAAAGAGGAAAGATTTGTGTTTTTGTATGTAACGAATAAACTCAAAAATTACTGGATCGATTTTAATAATTCTTTTTTCATTAGGAAGCTACATTATCACAGAGTAACATAGGCTAATTTTTATTTTGGAAAAATATATTGTTCTGTAAGATATTTGGGGTTTTTGAACACAAGGTGTAAAAAATCAACCAGAGAAGTTACTTATTTTACGTACGCTGTCTAAACTATAAAAGATATAACCATAGAATGTTCTAATTAATTGTAGATCTTATAGATATCTACAAAAAAGTTCGCGAGACACTATACCTATCTATGTCGAGTGAGGCACAACAACCATTATTTTATTTAAAAATCTTGAAGTTTTTTTGGACAACATTTAAACGCATTTATTTTACTAATGCTTTTTACCCTTATCAAAATAAATTATTTCATCACTAGGTACAGTTTATGTAGATAATTTGATCTTTGAATGATTAAAATTGGACGTTTGGTTTTGAAGTTATGGTGAAATTAAAATATTACGATTTCTTTCGACGCATGCAGAAGGGGAGTTTAGATGTATGAGTAAGATCCCTGCGCGGCTCAAACGCGAGGTCGGCTCCCAACGCAGCGGAGTTGCGCGAAGTCTAATATAATTTACATGCGATTTTTTTTTTAGATTTCGTTGTTAAAACTACACCCACGCAAAAGTTCTTCTTAGAGCTAAACAACAGTTCTTCTCAAAGCTAATTAACAGTTTTTACAGGGCTAACCAATACTTCTTTTCAGGGGTAGCAAACAGTTCTTTTCGGGGCTAACCAACAGTTATTTTCAGGGCTAAACAACAGTCCTTTTCTAAACCTAGTTCTCAAGCACGGGCAGCAAGAATACATCGTATGGGAGAATCTCCACTTGAACGCTCACAACGCCTTGCTGAACAAAGTCAGAGAAACTCTCAGGTACGTACACGAGAGTCGAGTGTCGAACGTGCGCAACGCCTTGCACAACAAAATCTCAGAACTTTTGAGTTACGTGCATGAGAGTCGAGCCTGGAGCGTTTCCAACGTCTTTATGGACAAAATGTAAGGACCTCGACCGCTATGTAGTATAAAACAAAGTCGCTTTCTCTGTCGCTGTATCCCTATTAGAGGTGCAACGGATATCCGGTAACTATCCGGTATCCGGCTGTATGATTGTTCGGTTGGTAAATATTAAAGACTTTAGATAATTAGACTGGTTTATTACACTTGTAGAATTATATTATATTGGAAACGACCTCTTCTAGGTCAGATCCTAAGTTACAATGACAAGACAATAGACTATATTCATAGACACTAATACATAGAGATGGTATTAGTTACTCGACTACAGAGTAGTGATGTATGATACAACATCCCCCCTGTTTAAGTTTAAATTAACCCTTGACAGACAATGTTATAGAAACCTGACTTAGTTACAATTTAGACAATGACTTAAGACTATGGTTAGGTCTTAATCTAGGATACAATGTTCTACTTAATCTATTTCATCAATTAGCCTTCTGGTTGGCTTTACAACTCTTCCAGAACGAGTTACATGTTGACTGACTGAGGATTGAGATGAGAGCTCTTGAGGTCTAGACTCCTGCCTGTTACCTTCCTCTCTCCCCTGCGACGAATTGGATAGCATAGGAGAATATTTGTGTCTTAAATGAACCCTATTCCTCCTATACCTAACTCCATTGACATCCTCAACGACATATGACCTATTATTAGCCAACCTTAGCTTGACAATGGCTTGTTCCCAATTGCTATCAGGCTTTCTTTTAAAGTATACATGATCATTGGGATACAGTAATGACAATGACTTTGTATTTCTATTATAATATTTAGACTTATTTTTATTATTTTGCTTGACACATTCTTCATAATTTTTGAATGTAACCACTTTAGGTTTTAATTTCTTATAAGACATAGGAATGTTATTTCTTAAATTCCTGGACATTAACAATTGAGCTGGAGATGGTAAATTATTCTTAGGTGTGTTTCTATACTGTAATAAAGCCATGTATGGATCAGATGAGTTTCTTTTACATTTTTTTAACATATTTTTGATAATCCTGACTGAACTCTCTGCTTGACCATTTGACTGTGGATGATATGGGCTAGTTACAATGTGTTCCATGTCCCATTCATGCATAAAATTCTTAAATTCTAATGACTGAAAAGGAGGACCACCATCAGACACTAAAGATAAAGGTATTCCATGACGAGCAAAAATGGACTTTAAATGTGTTATTACATTCTTTGCTGTACTGTTTTTATTTAACAAAGCTATTTCTATAAATTTAGAATAATAATCTGTGACAATTAAATAAGTGAGGTTATCAAAATACATTAAATCAACACCTACTTGTTGCCATGGATATTTATTTATTTCAAAATTTTTTAGTGGTTCCTTTGGATTATTAGGTTTAAATTGTGCACATACATAACATTGTTCTACCAAGTTTTTAATATCAGCTGACATGCTTGGCCAGTACAAAGACTCTCTAGCCAGTTTTAAGCATTTATTTATACCTTGGTGACCTTCATGAATTTTACCTAACATTTCCTTATACATTGACTGTGGTACTATTAATTTTGACCCTTTGAACAACAAATCTTTGACTACATGAATTTCAGCTTGTATGTTCCAAAATGGTTTTATTGACAGACTGACATTATTTTTATTTTTTGGCCAACCTTCATAATAATACTTTTTTAACAATTGCAAAGTATCATCTTTCTTAGTGTTCTGTAACAATTTTGTACAGTACTCCTTTGTGACTGCTAGACTTGAATGCATTAAATTGACATGACAAGATATTTCTGACTCATTCTCAGGTATATAATGTTCTTTCAATGCTGCTCTAGACAGAGTGTCAGATATAAACATTTCTTTACCTGGAACATGTATAACTTCCAAATCATATTTTTGTAAAGTTAACATCATACGTTGCAATCTTGCTGGTACATCATGTAATGGCTTTTTAAAAAGATAGACTAAAGGTTTATGATCAGTATGAACAGTTACTTTATGACCGTACACATACTGGTGAAATTTTTCACAACCAAACTGAATGGCTAACAATTCTTTCTCAATTTGAGCATACCTTGACTGAGTTTGAGTTAATGTTTTTGAACTATAAGCAATAGGTTTATTATTCTGCATAATGACTGCTCCTAATGCTGACTTTGACGAATCGACTGACAAGACTAATGGTACATTGGGATTATAATGAGCTAAAACTGGTGAATTTGTAATTTCATCGATTAAACTCTTAAGACATTGACTATGATTTTCATCCCAAGTCCAGACTGAATCTTTCTTCAAAAGATTTCTTAAAATTTGAGTTTTTTGAGACAAATTGCTAATAAAGGGACCTAAATAATTGATCATACCTAATATTCTTTGCAATTCTTTGACATTTTTTGGTGTGGGCATATTGACAATTGCTTTTACTTTCTCTTCATCAACCCTAGCACCATCTTTACTAAAAACATACCCTAAAAAACAGACTTCTGAAACTAGAAATTTACATTTAGACTTATTGAACTTTAAATTGACTTCACGTGCTCGTTGCATGACTTTATGTACTCTCTCATTATGTACTGACTCGTTTGGTCCATATACCAAAATATCATCGATGAATATTAGAACTCCTTCTAAATCACCGAACAAATTCATCATGACTCTTTGAAAAATTTCAGACGATGCATTAATACCAAAAGGTAACCTTAAATATTTATATCTACCGAAAGGTGTTTGAAATGTACATAAATCAGAACTATATTCATCTAGTTTAAGCATCCAAAATCCTGAAAATGCATCTAAATGAGAAAAACAAACAGCTCCTGCTAGTTGAGATCTGATCTCATCTATTGACTTTAGTGGATAAAATTCCCTTATAATATTCTTATTCAAATTTCTAGGATCTAAACAAATTCGTAACTGACCCGTGCTTTTGACTGTTATCACTATACTGTTCACCCATTCTGTAGGTTTAAAAACCTTTTCAATGACCTGCATTTTCTCCATGCGATCCAATTCATCGCGCAGTTTGTTCAGTAAAGCGAAGGGTACTCTTCTCGGAGCATCCACGCATGGCACTGCTTCAGGTTTGAGTTTCAGGCGACAGACTTGAGGTAGACATCCAAGACCCTGAAATACATCATTGTATTGTGTAAGAATTTGTTCACTAAAATTTTGTTGAGACACAGAGAAAACTCTTTGAATTATACCTAATTTTTCACAAGTTGGTAGACCTAAAACATTCGGACAAACTAAATCTGTGACTATAAACACTATATTTACACTAATAGTGCTATTATTTAAAGATAAACTACATTTTACATTGACTTTGCCCATAATGGGTATTGATATACCACCAAACCCACTAACGTTTATTTGACATTTCTCAAGTGACATTTGACTTTGACATTTCAAAGATTGAAAAGTTTTCTTTGACATAATATTGATATCAGCTCCTGAGTCAACAATGCAATTAATTTGTGTATGACCAACTAAAATGTTTATGTTCCATGACTGTTTAGAATAGTATTTGTTTTCTTTTGACTCGACTGTATTGACCTGTTTACTATGTGTTGACTTTGCTGTAATAATTCTACAAGTGTTTGTTGTGTGAGATTCCTCAGACTTGTGTCTGTACTCATCATTAAGATATGAATCTCGGCTAAGACTTTTTGACTTTTTTGACTTGACTGTGAATCTCTCAGACTGTTTAGTGTTTTCATCATTGAGATATGACATATGACAAGAGTCTTCATTGGATCTCTCAGACCTATCAGTCACCAGCCTTTTTTCATCACAGAGGTATTTTTTATTAGACCTCTCAGATATGGCATTATCACCACTTTCATCACAGAAATATGACACAGGATATTTTTTATGACAAGATGAGTCTTCATGAGATCTCTTAGACATTGACTGCGACTGGCCTATGTGCGACCTGACCGTTGATTGTAACTTATGATCTGACTGGGTGTATGACAACCTGCTATGTCTGTAATGATTTTGATTGTGATGACTTTGTGACTCTAAATGACAATTATATTGACTATACTTATGACTATGACTGAAGTTATGACAATTTAAAATTCCAACAAAATTATCTTGACTACCAGTTGAACTAAAAGACTCTAAATGACTGACTTTTTTATTATTGGAGTAACAAAATTTTGCAAAATGACCATAAGAGTTACATGACCTGCATTTAGCTCCCTGCGCTGGACATTTGTAGCGGTGGTGTTGTCCACAGCGGCTACACGTCTTCGAGCGCTTCTCAGGACTGGGACTTGACTTTGACCTCCCTGCGCTGGATCCCTGCTGACTGACTGGTGAAGCTCGCCGTCGCTGACGCTCCGCTCGACCACGGCTCCTCCGACGCAGATGCATGACTTTTTCAGACTCTTGACTAGTGGACCTCTTGACAATTTGGTCTGCATCCTGCTGTGCGACGATGAGTGTCCTAGCTAGCTCTCGCATCCTCTGATATGTCAGATCAGGTTCCTGCAGCAGTCTCTGACGTACATGTGCTAAGTCCAAACTCAAGTTGGCGATAAAAATATCTCTGATAAGAGATTCTCTGAGCGTTCCAAATTCGCAATCTTGGCTCTTATTTTCGAGATCGGTTAAGAAATCCTCGATGCTTTCCGATTTCTGTTGACATGTGGTAAAAAACATGTAACGATACATGGTAATATTTTTTCTAGGTTGAAAAAATTCGTCGAATTTGGCCTTGACGTCATGTAATGTGCTTTCTCCAATATTTATGTTGAATGTGTTGAAAATATTTAAGCATTTTTCACCAATGTGATGTAATAAAATGGCGATCTTGCGTTTCTCACCGGACTTGTCCACACCCGTTGCCAACAAGTATAATTCGAACTGTTGCCACCAGCGCTTCCAGGTTTCGTAATTGTTGTTTGTTGCATCTGACGATATTTTAAGCGCCTTCAAGCCACTGTTCATTGCAGCTCCGGTGTCATGGCCGCCACCGACGCCATCCGACTTTTGCATTTTATGAATTTTCTTTCTTCGTATTGGGTTTTTTCACTCTTCTGACACCATGTATGATTGTTCGGTTGGTAAATATTAAAGACTTTAGATAATTAGACTGGTTTATTACACTTGTAGAATTATATTATATTGGAAACGACCTCTTCTAGGTCAGATCCTAAGTTACAATGACAAGACAATAGACTATATTCATAGACACTAATACATAGAGATGGTATTAGTTACTCGACTACAGAGTAGTGATGTATGATACAACACCGGCCTATCCGGCCGTCCTAATACTATCCGGCCGAATACCGGATAACTAATATATGCCGGATATGTATCCGGCCGAATAAATAGAACAAACTGGATAAATGAAACATATTTTTGAGTAATTATTTGCTTTATATATATTTAGTATCACTTTAATATAATTAGTTTAAGTTTTATATTTTTAATCACACAATAGTAATTTAATGTAATACAAAGAAAATGAATGAATTAGTACTCATACTGCACTAAGGGCAAATTATGGTGAATGAATACTAATTTCTCAGCATTGGGAGGTAGCAGGCGGTTGCGCTTCTCTTCATAAATAAGGCCAGCTTCAGAAAAAAGTCTTTCGCTATACACACTGCTGCAAGGTACAGAAAGGTAGATTTGAACAAACTTTGTTAAATTTGGATATTGTTTGGCGTTAGCTGCCCACCAAGAATAAGGGTCGCAATTGCGATCAATTAGCACTGACTTGAGATAAAAATCTAGCTCCTGCGGAAACGACTAAGTTTCGCCGGATATCCGGTGGCCGGATATCCGGCTATCCGGCCACATGATCGGCCGGATATTCGGTATCCGGTATCCGGGCAAACTACTATCCGTTACATCTCTAATCCCTATACAGTATGTTAAGAAAACTCTGTCCGACCCGTGAAGGTGTTGTTAGGTATCGATAACTGATTCTAGTAATGGATACAAAACCGGGCTAAACTTAAAAAAAAAACCCTAAAAAAATTAATATTATTTCGCAAAAAGAGGTAACTTAATAAATCTGCGTTAACACCCTTCCGCGGGCGGCGGGCGGCGGGGCACGCGGCACGTGGTCGCATCGCTTGTGCACAGTGTTGTCATTTTTTTAAAAATTACCATATTTCGGGGAAGTAGGAATTAATTCGCGGGAAAAAAAGATTATTTCAAAATTCATTTGTATTGGTACTATGACGATTACGTAAAATTTTATATTATATTTGGTCATGTGTTTACCTAACCTTTATTATCCTTATGGGTCGGACAGGGTTTTCTTAACATACTGTACATGCCTAAATCTTTGAAACTACGAACTGGTACTGATTATGATGCGATTTAATACATGTACCCGTGCGAAGCCGGGGTGGGTCGCTAGTGTACTATAATAATCAAACTATGAATCAATCAATTTCAAATGTACATACATATGTATACATTTGTTTGTACACAATTATTTCTTAATGTAACGTTATTGCATATTTTTTTGTAAATTCTATAGCATTAATGACGTTACTTTTGTAATAAAACGTAATCTTTCTATTGTGTTCTTTAATTTACTTAATTTGTCATACATAACGAAGTATGATTTGTAATTTTATCATTGGATCTGTAATTTGTCGGATAGCAAGGTACTTTTTTGTAAAAAAAAATCGAACTATAGGGGGTCTTAGGCTCTATAATCCGACAAATTCGATAGTTCGACACTGCCCTTCAATATATTTGTCGGAGAGGATCCATTATATTTGCATTCTTTCCTGCAGGTCAGAATAAGCATTCTTTTAGGTACTGTTAGGTACCGTTCTGATTTTTTTCCACGACACCAGGATTTATTACTCATCCATAATCAGCTCAGAGAAACAGTCCTCAACTTTAATGCCAAATTTCGATGACTTAGTCATCTCAGAGTTGGGAACTGTACCCGCGTTGGATGGTAATACTTTTTGCTTTTATACACTACACTTACACTATAGATAAATAAAAAATATTGTTACGGGCTAGGGGTACTAAAATACCGGTTAAGGGTTACGAAGTTTATTGGCAACGAAGGTACAGTCGATTGTAGGCAATGACAAGTAGAATGTTGCTGATGTTGCACCGAAGTCTTCCCTTACGTCCACGAAGTCCGTGTCGTAAACACACAATAACACTACAAATGTTACTTCACGTAGTACTCACAGTTCTCGTTACAGTTGTCGCAGTAGGTATTCTCAAAGATCGCTTCTTAAGTGTCGCTGTTTTCGTATCGGTAGTCAAGTGTAGACTGACTCGGCGCCGGCGTCACGGCGCTATATATAGGCCAGCTGATCGAACATTCCAGAATCGTCTAGACGTAATAATAATAGCGCATAACTTCGAGTACATTCAGTAAGTACCTACGGTAATTCCCGGAAACGGGCTTCTAGAAATTTCGATGTCGTCACTTAGTTGACAAAATTGATGAAACCTGTACCATTCGATAGGCCACCTTAAGTCTAGGAATGCGTTTTTATATTACCCCTAGATAATGTCTAGATCTCGAGTTACAGAGCTTAAAAGTTACGCACTGCATGTCACGCGATATTGAACCTTATGCCCTCGACATAAGGTGCATTCGTAACATTGCCCCCTTCTTAGTCATGCTCGTCCCGAGCATGATTTGATCCATAATAGCGAGCTAGGCGGTCTACGTGTACGATCTTCAGCTTCCCTCTAGGTCCTTTCTTTATCCGGTAGGTGACATCGTTTATCCTCGTTACTATCGTGTACGGACCCTCCCATTTGGCTTGAAATTTCGGACTCTTTCCTTTTCTCCTAATGGGATTATGTAACCATACCAAAGTCCCCTCTTCAAATCCAGGCACGTTAGCTTTGCGGTCGTATCGGATCTTCATTTTCTCGCTGGTTTTCAGACCGCTCTCTCTCACTAGCTCATGTATTCTATCGAGTTTACGCCGCAGGTCGGCCACATAGTCGACGGCGAGGATAGGGGTATCGGGGGGTGTTCCGGTAAGGGCATCTATGGGTAATCTAATTTCTCGGCCGAAGTTGACTTTCGCCGGTGTGCAATTTGTGCTGTCATGTGTTGCTGAGCGGTATGACATTAAGAAGAGTGGAATGTATTGGTCCCAATCCCTCTGGTGTTCTTCCACTACTTTGGCCAGATGATTCTCTAGCGTCTGGTTGAATCTTTCGACCATTCCGTCTGACTGAGGGTGATATGGTGTTGTACGAGTCTTATGTATCCCGAGTAGTTGGCAAACCTCTTGAAATAGTGAAGACTCGAAGTTTCTACCCTGGTCAGAGTGTAACTCCAGGGGAACGCCAAATTGACAGAACACCTCGTGAACTAGCTTTTTGGCGACGGTATGAGCTTCTTGGTTGGGTACTGCAAAAGCTTCTGGCCATTTGCTGAAATAGTCTTGCATGACGATGATATACCTATTCCCTTCTTCAGTAATAGGGAACGGCCCAGCTATATCGACAGCAACTCTTTCCCATGGTGCACCAACATTATACACCTTCAGCCGACCTCTGGCCCTCGTTTGCGGTCCCTTTACTGAGGAGCAGGCTACACATTTCCTACACCAGTCCTCTACGTCTTCGCGACAATGCACCCAATAAAATCTTGTTCTCACCTTCTCCAAGGTTTTCTTCACTCCTAGATGTCCTCCGGATACTCCGTCGTGCACCTGCTTTAGCACTGATGCGACTTTATCACAGGGGACAACTATCTGTAAGGCGACCTCCTGTCCACTAGGTGATTCCCATTTTCTCTTCAAAACTCCATTATCAATTATCAGGCTGTCCCATTGAGCCCAGTAACTTTTTGCTGTTGGGCTAAGCGCTGATATTTCACTCCAAGCGGGCCTCTGCCCACGTTTCTTCCATTCGATTACTGTCCTCAAGACGCTATCTTCCTTCTGTGCGTCTTCCAATGATTGATTATTCCAGTTCTCGTCCAACGCGTTCACCTGGATAATCCTCACGTTCTCTGTCTTTTCCTGTTTGCGTTCTTCACCTCGGTCCTTACTCCCTGAAGTAATCTGGCGGCGGCGGTCCTTTTGTTTTGCCTTTTTCTCGAGGCGCTTCTTCTTACGCGCCTCGTCCTCGACTTCCTTGTCCCGCCTTGCTTCCGCCGCACTCCACGACCTTCCGCATGACCGTTCTCGCTCTTGTTCTCGCTTGCGTTCCCGGTCCTTGACGCGTTCACGCTCTCGTTCAGCGGGTCGCTCGCGGTGCCCGCTCCGATCGCTCCGCTTGCGCCATTCGACCCGCTCGCTCGTGCGCTCGGGCTCGACCTTGGCGTCGCGCTTGCGCCACAGCAACACCTCCGCGTCTTTACGTGCCCAAGTAGCACTTCTTCCCTTAGCCTTCCTGGGACAATCAATTCGAATGTGCCCCTTTTCGCCACATTCATAGCAAGTTGGTCCTCGTCGGGCTTTTATTTGTGCGGCCACTTTTCTAATACGGTCGTGTTGTCGGCCATCTTGACGTACAGCTTCCACCTCCAGAGCATGTGTCAAAGCTGCCTTCAGGGTCTGATGGTGACCCAGACGTACTGCAGCTCTGACTTCTGCATCTCGAATCCCATCAGTAAAGAATCGCAGAGTAGTAGCGTCAATCAGTCCCGGTGTTGATGCATACGCCTTGCGAACCAAACGTTCTATTTCCGTTGCCCATTGTTGCAAACCCTCACTGCTCTTCTGTGTGCGGTCGCGGAGTTGAGCCCTGTAGACATGTTCGAGGTGTGTCTCTCCATATCTAGTCTCCAACGCTTCTAACAGACAGGCTAGGGTATTGCAATCGCCGGAAATATTCTCGAGGATTCGTACGGCATCACCACGCAAAGCAAGCATAAGGGCGGTTACAGCTTGATCATCGTCCCAATTATTGCCTTTTGCGACCTTTTCAAACTGTAGACGGAAGGCCACCCATGACGTTGTTCCGTCAAAGTGAGGTACTTTGAACGTCGGCGAAGCACTGGGTACAGGAATCACACCTTTAATACCTCCTTTTTGTACTCTTTCTATTTCTTTCCCAAACTCCATGATGGTATTGTCCAGTTTCTCGAAACGCGCATCATGATTGTCTATACGAGCATCTTGCTGGTCTATGCGCGTATCTTGTTGTTCTGTTTTTATTTTAAGCTCGTTGACCTCTTCTTTGGTTTTATTCCACTTTTCATTTAGTTCTAATACCAGTTGTTGGGATTTATCTATTTTTGCCTGGATCTCTGCCTGGGATTTTGCCTGGGATTCTGCTACATTTTTGATTTGTGCCTGGATTTCTGTCTGGGATTTTGCCTGGGATTCTGCCATACCTTTTATTTGCGCCTGGGTTTCTGCCTGGGATTCTGCTATGCTCAGCCTTATTTGCGCCGTCAAGTGAGCCAGTAATGCCGATAAATCGCATCCGCTGGTTCCGGCAATAGTGGTGGTACTAGGCGCACTCACATTCGTCGGTGTTACGACGGCCGCATCGTCTATGGGTGCAGGGACACTAAGCGATTCTTCCTCTTGACGCGCCAAATCCATCGCTGCTTGTCGTCGCGTGCGAACTCTTTCGTCTTCCCTTGGCGTGACCGGCATTCCGCTTCTGACACCAATTGTTACGGGCTAGGGGTACTAAAATACCGGTTAAGGGTTACGAAGTTTATTGGCAACGAAGGTACAGTCGATTGTAGGCAATGACAAGTAGAATGTTGCTGATGTTGCACCGAAGTCTTCCCTTACGTCCACGAAGTCCGTGTCGTAAACACACAATAACACTACAAATGTTACTTCACGTAGTACTCACAGTTCTCGTTACAGTTGTCGCAGTAGGTATTCTCAAAGATCGCTTCTTAAGTGTCGCTGTTTTCGTATCGGTAGTCAAGTGTAGGCTGACTCGGCGCCGGCGTCACGGCGCTATATATAGGCCAGCTGATCGAACATTCCAGAATCGTCTAGACGTAATAATAATAGCGCATAACTTCGAGTACATTCAGTAAGTACCTACGGTAATTCCCGGAAACGGGCTTCTAGAAATTTCGATGTCGTCACTTAGTTGACAAAATTGATGAAACCTGTACCATTCGATAGGCCACCTTAAGTCTAGGAATGCGTTTTTATATTACCCCTAGATAATGTCTAGATCTCGAGTTACAGAGCTTAAAAGTTACGCACTGCATGTCACGCGATATTGAACCTTATGCCCTCGACATAAGGTGCATTCGTAACAATATGATTTTATTGACACATTAATCTGACAGCTTCCGTGGCGTAGCGGTAGCGAACCCGGCCGCTGCGCAAGGAGGCGCGGGTTCGATCCCCGCGCATTGCAAAAAATTGTATGCATGAATATGAATATTTGCACTGGTCTGGTCGTGCTTCGGAAAGCACGTTAAGCCGTTGGTCCCGGTTGCCATACGAACATCTAATAGCAGTCGTTACTGGTGGTTGGAGCCCTCAAAAGTTCTACAATTGGTCTAACTGCAATGGTTCGATATTGCCTTCGGGTTGTGGTAAGGTCAGACGGCAGTCGCTTCATGGAAAATATCGAAGTTTAGATAAAAACGAGCAGTTAGACTGGTAAAGCGGACCTTAGACTCCAAAGCTGAAAAGCTTCAGATACGACTGGGATTAACGCTGAGATGACTTACACTCCAGCCGTCATCTCGTTTTTATATAACTACTACTAAATTATGTAAATATACATTATTATTTTTTGTTTATACGAAACCAGAAACACGTGTCCAGTATTTTTAAGTAAAGTATCTATGTACAATATTTGAAAACGATATCATAAAAACCACAAAGTTATGAGCTTGTTATCCTACTTGACTGTCTCAACAAAAATATGATCAACACTCAGCTTGGGTCTATCGGTGCGATGACCTCTGGCGTCAGCTGTGCGCAGTACTATGATTTATCGTAAGCTACGTGGGGCGCTCGGTAACCACACTGCAATAATTTCTGAATGTATTTGGGAAAAAGTATAACATGGTGTAAAAATGTTTGGAATTGATTCAGTTGCTTATTCTGAACCAACTTAATTCAGGTTTCGCATAAATAAAAAATACCTTTGTATACATATATTACACTCAAAATTGATTCTTTATTTTTTTTAGGCCTATAATATCTTCTATTACTAAAAATATTCTCTAAAATTGTTACAAAAAAATCCAATCGCACAAATACATTAAACTAGTCTCTAGACAGACATCCATTCAGCATTCAAACCCTCACGTAGGAAAGTAAACAAAACTGTCTTTTTCCGCCTGAACAAATCTTAAGGGTGTACTGAATTTTCAGAATAATGTTAAGGGGAAAGTGCCAGGGTAGCCCGTGAAATTCATATTTTATTTTTATAGGTCACTGTCAGGTTCACTTCAAATAATCTCATTGTTTGATATTTTATGGAAATAGTCATTCAAAAGCATATATGAACTTCTCTAAGTTCATAAATATACTATTGAATGAATATTTCCATTGTTATACTAGTTCTAGATCCTCTTCTTCTTCAGTCTATAGATGTCCACTGCTGGACAAAGGCCTCCCCCAAGGCTTTCCACGATGACCGGTCTTGTGCTGCCCGCATCCATCGGTTTCCTGCGACCTTCACCAAGTCATCGGTCTACGCTGCGTCTTTCGGTACGTGGCCGCCACTTCAGAACCTTACTGCCCCATCGGCCATCGGTTCTACGAGCAATGTGCCCTGCCCACTGCCACTTAATTTTAGCCACTCGAAGAGCTATGTCGGTGACTTTGGTTCTTCTGCGGATCTCCTCATTTCTTAAGCTTTAGCTCTAAATTATGGTAGATAAATATGTACAGTGTTAACAATTTTTGGTTGGCAAATAAAGGCAAATAAAAAATGAAAGTAAAAGAAAGTAGGGTAATTGCTTATCACACTATGAGTAGCAATGGGTTTCATTTTGACAGTTCAACAACATTCATTGCGTTATTTATGTTACTGAGCAGATACATTTTTCGAATGTAAAGAGCAATGGACTAGCAACATGCTTTAAAATGATTCCAATTGATAGTACGAGTAATAGCGTGTTACACAATTAGGGTGCTGGTTTTATTGTGGATTTCAATAATTATAATTCTTTAAATAAAATCTTTTTACGCTCGAGAGTTATATTTTGTCCAACATACAAACTACAAATTGCAAAATACTTATGAAAATTTTAATGTCGCGGGCTAGTCTCACTCTACCTCCTTAAGCTGACACAGTTTCTTACCTTATATCAACCGTTGTTTTGCTGGATAAAGGTAATACGAATTGTGTACAGCTACCCTTGAAACCTTCTGGCTCACGTGAAATTTATGTGATGTTTTTGTGTAGTTGTCTGCTAGTTCGGTTGTATGGAATAAACTAGCAAAGTTTCCTAGCGTAAAGCGGTTCCGTCATGACGCAGCGGTGGTCATGGTAATCTGTCACTACCTTACCTTTTTGGTTTTTTGTTTTGGCATGGGAAATCATTATATGACTTCTCCCGCTCTGGGCGGAGCGGAAGGGCGTTTTTTTTTTAAATAATTATAAACCAGTGCACTGCAATCCCGCCACTAGTTTATTAAGCCTATTCACTTTAAAAACTTAGGAATAGGAAGGATGACAGCAGTTGAGCGAGGTGATGCAATGTTAAATCCAAGACCAACACGACCAACGATGCTGAGAGAGGGAGATTGATCTGGAGACTCTCCACGACCAAACTCCAGACACAACAACATTTGGCGCATCGTACCCGGCACACATCGCAACACAACTGCTCAGACCCGTTCTCCGTACGGCTTCACCAGACATCATGCCGGAACACGACGAATCGCTTGGCGGCAAGACCTTGTCTGGTGGGTGGTAACTTCTGCCGGCAGCCGATGTTATGGGCTACCACCGAGTAAAGACTTTTACTGACTAAAACCCACCCGTATTCCTTCACTTACCTGTAGGCCAGAGTCACGGTTTATGGGATTCCTGACCTCAAGAAGGAAAATGGAATCCTTTTAAGATCACGTCGTTGTCCGTCTAAAAAGACTCTTTGTCTCAGGACTTCTTCGCCTCGTCTTTTATATCACATATATCGAAGGATTGGACAAATTTGCCTGAGCCGGACTTCCTGTCTGATTACAATTTAAGTGTCTTCAAGCCTAGAGTGAATAGGCTCTTAATTAACTAGCGCGTTTTACCATCAACGATTGTATCACTGCTTACCATCAGGCGGGATCGCGGACTAGTTTGTTTAGAGCCAATTCACGACACACGACACGAGGCGAAACGCTTCGTAGTGTGTAGTGGTGTCAACAACGTAAGGGTAGATACTCGCCGTACGACGGCTCGTCCGATGTTGGGACGGAGATGAAGGAATTAAGTCATGCATTTCCCGCGCATACTCTCCAAAATCCTGGTAACCAATAGAACACCAATAGGCTGGCTACTCTACGCCTGTGCTCCAGGTTTTGGAGAGCGGTTTGAATTATATTTGGGTCACCATTTAGCCTCTTCGCACGTCTCTCCACCGAATCCAAAGTTGGCAGGTGGCATTTTGCTGCACCAGCCCAAATGTGTCTGCAGTACTCAACACACGGACGGACCTGCGCTTTGTATTTTAATATTAGAAGCTGTCCCGGTGTGAAGTACTGCCGGATCTTTGAAATAACACAAAGTTTCCTGGTTTTGGACTCGAAGACCGCTCAAAATTTAGGTTTGAGCAGCGATCACTTATACACTAGATACACAGTCTCGAACAAAACTCTTATCAAAAATGGCGACAAGCATTAAGTAGTTTAAAGTAGTCAAAATAAATATACATTCATTTAAAATCAGCCTTAATTAATTTATTTATTTATATATTCTTTATTGTACACCAACCACACATCGAACAAAAATATTCAACACAAACAAAAAACATACAATGAGCGGCCTTATCGCTAATGCGATCTCTTCTAGGCAAGCAAAGAATGGACAGATTCTCCCAGAACTGCAAATGGGAGTGTCGTTGGTGCAAATATTATTACTACAATATACTAAGGTAGATACACAAATACATACATATACATTAATAAATACATAGATACTGAATATAACAAGTAAACAAATAAATTAGCGAAAAGTGTTTGTTGAACAAGATCATAACGACAAGTAGTGTTCACAAGTCCCTTGAATTCCTGCAACGACTGTGCACGTTTTATTTCAATTGGCAATGCATCCCACAAACGAGGGGCCTGAATAGTGAAAGATTTATCAAGTACGAGTACAGTATATAAAGTTCTTATCACAAAGCAGTACAAAAAGCCATTATTTTTTACGACCGAGTCTGTGGTACCTACACTAAAAATCATACCAAATTCAACCTTACACGCATGCAGTAGAGTCAGAATTATAAAGTAAGTACTAAATGAAAGAAGCACCCAAGTGCTGCGTTATGCGCTTATTCAGTTGAACCATTTTTTAACGCTGATTGTGAATCTAATGTTACATAAGTGATCGATGGATTTGAGGTAACCCCAACTCCCAATAGCTGAAGGCGGTCGGTGCACTTCGATAGACAATACATTCCGATAGACAAGCTTGTGTTTTGGCGTTCAATGCCACAAGATTGGCTTTGCCCCATTCGGAGACTGCCTGAAGTGCAGCATTCGTACTCTTTTCCATAGCGTCTCTTTTTGGGCATCTCTCCACAACTGTGCTGTCATCGTATAATACTATATTGGGACCAGCTTCAGTTGCCTTTAAGGACGGTAACTGCGATATGCAGCCATAATGTTCATAGACTGAGCATTTTGTGACACAGATTGATGACAGATTTTCATGTTATCGTTTATAAGTATGACGGAAACTCTCATTATTGTATGAACGTTGACCGTTTTCTTAGGAAACTACATTATATAGTTTACCTATCTAAAGAATTATTGAATTTCTTAACATTGAAACCCGAAACATGTGTCCAGTATTTTTAAGTAAAGAATCTATGTACATAAATTATGGTCAACGTTCCGCTCTGGGGGATGAGCGGTGCATTGACCTGTGGCGTCCGCTGTCCGATGTAACCTGCGTGGCGCGCTTGTTAACAACACTGCAACAATTTCTAAATGTATTTGGGAAAAAATATAACATGGTGTAAAAATTATTGGAATCGATTCATGTGCTTATTCTGAACAAACTATGTAACGTTTAAAAAATCTTTCTATTCATAAACGAGGTAAGTAGCGACATCTAGCGACAAAAGGATATAAATTATAATTAGTGCCATGTAAGTTCAAATAGATGGCGTTACTTATAAATCGATTTCTTTTAAAATAATCATTTAAATTACAGGAAATGTATACTAATGTATGTATCTAATTTTACAACACAAATATCTGCTCCAGTCTGAGAGACCACAAATGTCATGTACTCTCCCCAAAACATGCACTATAATCATTGAAACCACTCACACATCGGTTCAATAATTTTGAATGAAGTCCACCATGAGAGTTTATGATCTGAAATAATTTACGACCACCACGATCAACAGTTCCATGACATAATTACTGTTAAAACGAGCCATTTGAGAATAGTGATGGGGTAATCGACTAATGCGAGTTAATCGACTATAGTAAGTTATCGATTAATCGAGTACGTCGTAGGTTGAGTGAATAGAAAGTCGCTCTTATCGATATTATTAATGAATTTCTTTAAACTTTGAATAAGTAAATAAGAAGATCATACACCGTCGAATTTAAGTCATCTTACACAGATAGCCCATTTCATCAGGGTCACGTGACCTCACGCAAGTTCAACATTTTTTAAACATCCCACAAACATTCAGAACGCCGCTAAAGTAGTTTTATATTCAAAAAAAAAAAAAAAAACATTGTTACCAAAAAGATCGAATGGTTCGTCAAAACGCCTTGCTATATCTATGCCAGTTCGAATTAGTATTGTATGTAAAACTTCTCTTTATACGGCTTTGATGTAAAAGTTGTTTTATGGAATTACAATGAGGACGGTTTCCTGAACTCTCTATCTTCAGCAGTCTGCCCAGCAACAATCACAGCGACTGCTGTTTATTTTCATCACGAAATCGTCATCAGGGCATCAACTATTTTTAAATTAAATGTGTTGATCGGAGAAAAATGCCAACATGCATTCTCTTCATCTTTATAATTATTGATGAAGAGGGAGAGAAGACTAAATAAAAGAAGAATGGAATGTGCGAGAAATTAGGTAGGTATATAAAAGAAATGACTATACAGTATGTAAAGAAAACCCTGTCCGACCCGTGAAGGTATCGTTAGCTGATTCTACTAATGCGTACATAACCTGGCTAAACTAAAAAAAAAATACCCCCTTAAAAATAAATAATTTAAATAAAATAAGTAGGTAATTTCATGGCGACACAGGCACAGGTCATGACCTCAACTGAGGTCATGACGTGGTTAGACAACCTATACCTACGTATAGGTTGTCTAACCACGTTTATCGAAAGAAACAATGATACCTACTTAGGCAGCTCGTAAAAAGAACTTTTTTAATTAGGAAGGTCATCTGACTCTCTGAATGTATCATTTCATTCGATGAGCACAATGGCTGTAGCGGAGATGTTGTTCCATATTTCGTTCACTAAGAACGATACAGGCCTGGCACCGTCGCACGAGATTAGCACGGTGTTTCACAAAGTCCACCCCTACCAATCCACTGCTCGCCGAACTGATAGTGGAGGTACTCACGTACAGGTCGGCAAAAATATGGTGGGGCACCGTCATGCTGGAACCACACCACCACCACCACATCCGAATCGTCAAACACCTGATCACAACACAACACAGATAATTACAGTTACTACCTTCCATCAGCATATTACATTATGTTAGAAATCGATATTATCACACAGTAAACGATACGTCTACACGGACGCAATGTCTACGCGAAACTAATAAATTTAAAATAAAAATGATTTTTATTTCATAAAAATAGGTACTCTAGCTGCACGGCGGTACCCTTTGACTAGAGGTGTGAAAGTATTCAAAACATGACTCGTAACGATTTTTGGTATCGATTTAGTATTGCAGAAACTCACGCATCAATTCAACATCGCATGGCATTCTTTAGATTTTAGAACTTTCACATAACTTAAATACATTGATTATAATATTTTCCTAAAATCGCATTTCATAAGACCTTTCTAGTTTCTGTTTATTAATACCTGTGATGTAATAATGTTATTAGTAATTAATCGATAATCAAACGAAAGCACTTTTACCATTAGGTAATCTGTGTTTTACAACAAATCATTGAACCAGGTACAAGTTTCGATTAATAGCGATAAGAAAAAAATGGTATTACGCAAAAAATTGTGCATCTCTAGTTATTCTTTTGACGTCGCTGAAACTGCTAGACAGACGGAAGTCGCCAAAGAATGAAAGGAAAGCCGACAATTATACCGTCTAAAATGCTGTTGTCACTTTTTAGAAATTTACCAGATTTTGGAGAAGTTAGAGTAAATACGCGGAGAAAAAAGATTGTTTCAAAATTGATTAGTATTGTTATTATGATGATTATGCAAAATTTCAAATTTTATTTGGTCATGTGATTATTTAACCTTTATTATCCTTATGGGTTAGACGGGGTTTTCTTTACATATTGTACAGAAAATACGCATGATGGGGGAAAATATGCACGATATTCATACAAAACGGCCATCGCTCAGTTAAATATTTTTATAAATGATACTTAATTTTAGATGATAGCCTTGATGTGATGACCGCAACTGGTGCAGCATACGATAAGATAAACAAAAAAAAAAAAAATGAAATTAAATGAATCGCTAGTCTCAGGAACTACTGGTTCGATTTGAAAAAGTCTTTTTGCGTTAGATAGCTCATTAATCCAGAAAGGCTTTAAGCTATATAATATTGCGCTACAACCAGTAGGAGCGGAGCCATGAAAAAAAATAAAAGAAAACGCGGGGTGCAGCTAGTAAATGATAAAACAATTTATTTACTGTAAGTCGGTTTGTACGGACAAGAGCAGGTCAAGCTACCCGAAACTGTCAATCATCATCCTTGAGCCCTAATGCTTTAGCGATAAAGTTGAAAATCGAATAAAGAAATTTGATAAATCGTGATGTGACTTCATGTCTGTAAAAAAGTCTTATATGCGTCAATCATATTCTTTTTTAAACGGCCGCTTTTCCTGTTTGATTACTCTGAGACGGATAAAACACTCTCAAAGGTTCCAGATATAATCTTAGATAATATGGAGATCATGTAGATCCATGTTTGAGATGGCAACATTTTGAACTAACAGGAGAGTATGGTAGACAGAAAGTGGTACGAGACGACAGCATATCAATCTACTACAAATCTGTCATATTACTTTATTATGTACGGTCTCCAAAGCCTATGCACAGGCGTAGAGTAGCCAGCCTTTCGGTCTTCTATAGGATGCATTTTGGGGAGTGTGCGAAGGAATTGCATGATTTAATTCCCCCATCTCCGTTCCACCATCGGACGACCCGTCGTACGGCGAGTTTCCACCCTTACGTTGTTAACACCATTACGATCCGGACGAAGCGTTTCGCCTCCTCCTTTATAACGCGTACATCAAAGGAATGGAACAGTTTGCCAGCGGCGGTGTTTCTGTCGGACTACAATTTGAGTGT
This sequence comes from Sesamia inferens, assembly GCA_037179545.1. Lineage (NCBI taxonomy): Eukaryota > Metazoa > Arthropoda > Insecta > Lepidoptera > Noctuidae > Sesamia > Sesamia inferens. Next base: position 18,673,763 of record CM073944.1, on the reverse strand, counting down.
CTTCAAGGCTAGAGTGAATAGGCTCTTAATAAACTAGTGCGCTTTACCGTCAACGACTGCGTCACTGCTTACCATCAGGCGGGATTGCGGTCAAGCGCTAGTTTATAATTTTATAAAAAAAAGGTTTTTAACTTTATTGATAAAGCATTAAGGCTCAAGGTTAATTGGGAATATTTGACAGTTTCGGGTTGGTTGACCTACTGGTCTGTGTATTAAGCTCATGTACTGTAGGACAGGGAGATGGTAATGACTACAAAAGGAGGTATTTTATAGTAAACTAGCGATCTGTTTTCTGCAGACCTTTTCAATGTGTACAATACTTAGTACATTATTTTGATAAATCTCGTAGGGTTTAGCCTGTGTTACTCTTCAAACTATTTTTAAAAATTTAATTATTTCGGACATCACATTAGAAACCTCAAAAATAATAGTATTTCTCCACAATTTAATGGATCTTATTATACATATAAACCTTCCACTTTAATCACCATCTATTTAAAAGAAACCGCATCAAAATCTGTTGCGCAGTTTTAAATATTTAAGGATACATAGGGACACAGGGACAGAGAAAGCGACTTTTTTATATACATGTAGTGAAGTTAGAACTTAACTGTAATAAACTGTAGGTAGTGAGTACTATTTGTCTCTCGCACTTATCAATAGTATCGAATAACATTTAGTCGAGTCGTTCGTAATCGATTAGTCAAATTGTCAGTAGGATTGATAGTTTGCACTGCACTAGTAGCTTACAATAGAGAATTAGTGTAGAACAATTTGAAATGCGTTGGGCGGCTTTAGAGGTATTATAGATACGATCCAGTGTGTGGATGTTTATTACATAGTGATGGACTAAGCTTAGTGGATTTTGTTGTAACTATATCAAAATATAAGGCATTATTTTGTTTGAAGTTGAAACAAAACATGGATTAGACGGAGTTAGCACTGATCCTTTTTAATATTGCCTTTGACAGCAGGTCTAAAACTATGAAATATATATGGATAGTATATTTAAATAAGAATGTTTAATTCGAAAAAACAAGCCTTTTATTATAGTCGTACGGAAGATGGGTCTGAGCAGTTGTGTTGCGATGTGTGCCGGGTACGATGCGTCAAATGTTGTTGGGTTGGGATTTTGGTCGTGGAGGGTCCCCAGATCAATCTCCCTCTGGCGCGGCATTGTTGGTGATACTGTGTGTTCTGGCATTGCATCACGGTTTTTTGAGTAAATGGGCCCTTAATAAACTAGCGCGCTTTACCATCTACGATTGCATGACTGCTTACCATCAGGCAGGATTGCGGTCAAGCACTAGCTTATATTCATTTAAAAAAAGTCTTTTTTAATACATAAGATTAAGAAAAAAACAAAGTGATATATTTTTGGTTAAGAAATGGAACCTGCCGCTGTTCCTGCTTTGACACTCGCCTGCTTAGCCGGGCTTGCCCGTGGATGCTTCCAGACAAGGATGCTGTGAGGTGCGACCTCAGATACTGGGAGAGAGTAGCAAATGCCAGGCCGGAATTAGTGTAACGAAGAGAAAGCATCATGCTTATGAACTCCACACTAGATCGAGCTTGGCTCGTTTAAACTATGAGTAGCATTACCAAAAAGTGGTAGGCTTTAACATCGGCTGCCAAACTAGTATGATATACTTAACGTACAAATTCATTGTATAATCTATGCAAATGGTTCACTGTAGACTACCTACAATATTTCTCTCTCCTTCCCCTTAGTACTCCATCCAAAGGTTGTCTGCAAAAGAACGCTCTTAACAATAAGATCGCCCATTGTGTCACCCTTTATTTATTTATTTTATTATCTATGTACACACAGTAAAATACATAAAGATACGACAAAATTAAGATCTGAGTACAAAGATGCTGCTTATTTCTTAAGAAGTTTCTTCCAGCAGACCTGCGAAAGGAGAAGTAAAACAGAAATGTAGACAATAGTGTGTAAGAACAAGGAGGAAATGAAATATGAATATGATAAGTATAACAGTAATAATATTAAATATACCTAAACATAAACCTAAAATAATTATATAAGCTAAACCAATAAAAGCAAAAATAAGTATACTACTTAAATAAATACATACTACTAAAATATATAAATATGTATAAATAATAAACAAATTCTCACAATATAGAGGAAAGGTAATGCTCTTTTAATCGACGTTTAAAATTAGAAATAGTGTTTAAATCACGAATGTTAGGCGGGAGTGAGTTCCACAATCTTACAGCATGTACAGAAAAGGAATAGGAATAGTAAATCGTTTTATGAGGATGAGATTTAAGGATGGACCTTAGGTGTGATCTACAGGATGCGTCGCTAGAGCGCGCGTAAGAAAAACGCTCAGGTAGGAAGGATAAGACGGGTTGTGTTCTGTAATCTGTATGGTGTACATAATAAAGAGTATTCTATTCTATTCTATGATTTGTAATTTTATCATTGGATCTGTAATTTGTCAGATAACAAGGTAAAAAAAATCGGACTATAGGGGGTCTTTAGGCTCTATAATCCGACAAATTCGATAGTTCGACACTGCCTTGCAAAATGAATGTTTGTAAGCCGTACGGAGGACGGTTCTGAGCAAGTTGTGGTGCGATATGTGCCGGGTATGATACGCCAAATGTTATTGTCCGACACGTCACGGGTTCGATTCCCGCGCGGGACTAATATTTGTATAATATCAATCCTTAAATTTTAGGTCAAAAAAAACTCATGCGTTGCTTCTGAAAACGAAGTTTTATTTCGTTAGTTTCTTACAAATACGATAACTTATTTAACTACACTATTATTTCAACTTTACCTGAAAACGAAGAAACGACAATTAAAGTCTATTCTTCCACCAATTATTCTTATTTATCTATTTTTAATTAACAAATCTATCACAATAAATCTCATAGACAAGACATAGACAAGAAATATTATTTCTTTACATCTCCCTCCGTGGGGAAGAAAATTCACCCGTGGATTTTCTCTAGGTCTCTTCCATGTCTTTACTTACGAGTATGTCTTCATTACTCGTTTCTTCCTCTTCTTTTATCTGTACTGGAATAAATTTTGAAACATGAAATAGATTTGACTCCGTTTTTCTATGTCCTGTATCAATCTCGTAAATTGTATTTGTTCTTTTATTTATTATTTTATATGGTCCTACTCTTAGTTGATCTAGTTTCTTTCTATTTAGCTTATTCCCGTTTTCAACATAAACCATATCTCCTTCATTAAATTCTCTATCTTTTCTATTTTTATCATAACGCATTTTGTTATAGTCATGTGATTTCAAAGTATTATTAAACGCTGTTTCTTTATCTCTCATCCAGACACTTTTTCCGCGTTCTTGACGTAGTTCCTTTGGTAGGATCGTAACATCTGTTCCATATAACAAGTAGGCTGGTGAGAAGCCAGTTACCGAATGATTGGTCTGATTGTATATCTCTACACATTCATGTGCAATTGTTGTCCATGCTCTTTTTTGTTCATCTTCATAAATTTTGCATCTTATCTTGTTTACAAGTGTTTGATTTAGTCTTTCATTTAGACCGTTAGAAAAAGGTGCGTTAGCTGCTGTAAATATTATTGTTATTTGTTTGTCATTAAGAAATTTCTTAAATTCTGTGGAGTTTATACCCGGGTACTGGTCGGTGAGGAGTATCCCAATTTCATCTGGTTCGGTAACCTTGTTTACCAACTTTATAAAATCATGTGCACTCTGGGTTTTAGATGTAATAATAAATGCATATCTAGTGAAGTGATCGACTAAAAGATGTAGATATTTCTTTGTTGATCTTGATCCACCAAAACCACCAATTGTGTCTATTGATACTATTTCAAAAGGTTTTCTCGCCGGTCCTAAGTGTGACATTAATCCATATTTGTGCTGTCCTCTTGTTTTATTTTTTATGCAAACTTCACAGTTTCTACAAACATCTTTTATATTCTTCGTTAAATTGTTTGTCACATACAGAGAACTAATACTCTTTAGCATTTGTCCAACTCCAATATGACACATGTCTTTATGTACTTGTTGTATAAGTTTAATGCTGAATCTTTCTGTTATTATTATTTTTTCTTTTTTCCTTACTTTTTTATAATATACATTGTGTTTTTGTATTATTTTATCTTTGTTGGTCTGTATATCTTTATTTTTATTCTGATCCATTATAATATCTTCCAATGTAATTAAGTTCACTATTTTCAGTTGTTCTTCTTCATTTTCCTCTGGTTCTAATACAGGGTTTCTACTCAAACTATCTGCTTTTCTACATTTTCCTTTCCTGGAGAATATTTGATTTTAAAGTCATATTGTGAAAGGTAATAAGTCAAATCACCTAACTCTTCATCCGTCCTTGCTTTTAGATTCATTTTCTCCAATGGTTTGTGGTCTGAGTAAACTGTAAATGACTTGCCAATCAACCAGTACTGCCAATATCTCAGAGCTTCTTTGATAGCCAAACATTCAAGATAGATAACCTTTCTTTTCTTTTGTACTTGCTTCAAAATTGCTCCAACGCCTTCTAACGATCTATCAGTGTAAATATGTATAGGTAAATCTTGGTCAAAAATCTCTAGTATTGGTTGTGAACATAGCAGGCTCTTAATTTTGTCAAATGCTATTTAACATTCTTCTGACCAATAAAATTTCTGGTCTTTTCTTAATAAATTATGAATTGGGTCTAGTATTATTGTACTTCTTGGAATGTATTCATGGTAAAAATTTATTTTACCCAAAAACTGTCGAACATTCTTCTGAGTCTTTGGTACTGGGAAATTCCTTATCGAAACTAGGTTGTCCTTCACTGGTTTGACGGAATTGTTCTGTATAATATGTCCTAGATATTTGACATATGCTGATGCAAACGTACATTTTGTAAATTTCAATCGAAATCCTTCTGTTAGGATTGCTTCTAATAACTGTTTTAAGTAATATATGTGTTCATCAAAAGATTTGGAGAATATTAAAATGTCATCTATATAATTTACGCTAAAATCTGTAAGTTTATATTTTCTAAGTATATTACTCAATATTCTTTGGAATATCGCCGGAGATGTCTTCAAACCAAATGGTAAACAAGTCCACTGAAAGTGTCCTTCTTGTGTGATGAAGCCTGTCTTTTTCCTATCTTCTATTCGTAGCGGTATTGACCAAAATGCGGAATTTATGTCTAGGCTTGTGAAATAATTACAATTTCTTGTTTTTATCATTAGGTCTTCAATTAATGGAAAGGGTTGTGCCTGTGGTACTACTATCTTATTTAAATCTCTGAAATCTATACATAGTCTTGATTTTTTATTTTCCTCCTTTTTAAATGCTAGAGTTACTGGTGCTGCAAATGGACTGTAAGACTCTTCTATAAGCTCATTATCCAATAATTTTGCTATCTGTTCCGCAATCTCTTTTTTGTCTTCTATTGTGCATCTGTATGGCCTTTTGCAACAGTATTTATCCATCAATAAATCAATTCTTGCTTCATATCCCTTAACTGTTCCAACATCATACTTGTCTTTGGCAAATACTGATTTATATTGTTGTATAAGTTTATTTATTTCGTTGCTTTTATTTTCATCTAAGTGGTCAACTTTTATTTTAAAGTCTTCTTCCTTAATATGTTCATTGAAATTAATTTCATATACATTCCCTAATCTGGTATCCTCGTTTTTGTCTTCATTTATCTCTTCCTCTTTTTTCCCAGTTGACTTTATATTGTTTTGTATTAAGTATTGTTTTTGTTGTACTTATTTTTAAGTCCTCATTTTGTACAAGCTTGTATTTCTTTATTATATCCAGTCCTATTAAGAAATCATATCTAAAATTTGGCTCATCCATGATATATACATCTACATTTTCTTCTATATCAAAAATCTTTATCTTTAGGTTTGTTGAACCACTTGTCTTTTTAACACCATTAATTGTTACTAAATTCTCTTCGTTTTGACCATTTCTTTTTGATCTTATTTTCAGTAATTTTGAATTGATGAGAGAAACATTGGAACCTGAATCATATACTCCATCAATTTCCATTTCCTTATTTAATAGTAGTTTGATCTTAATTAATGGTGTCACTATTAGTTTTTTTGTTCCGTTTCATTTACTCTTTTGGGACAAACCCGCCACACTTTTCCCAACCACTGCAACTCCTGAAAGCCAGAATCAACAGTGGCGACCGCCAGAAAAACGCCGAGCAATGAAGCTTGACGAGTCCCGGAGAAACGATTCAACTGTCTTGGGTCCCGCAACGAAATTAATCAGAAAAGAATAGCGGAGGAGTAAGAAAAAAGATATTTTTTCCACTTCCCTCCATAACAAGCAGGAGACAGAACAGAACTAGGCCAAACGGCACAAAGGGACATTATTGCAACTGGGAGAAGCCCAGATTGCCAAACACCACGGAATAAAATTTGATTAAGTTAATGGGTCCTAAGTAGGTAATTAGCTGTTACAATTGATTCCAATAATAGGTATGGCAAAAGCGCCTGAACGCACGGAAATTGGTTCTAGTTTCTACAAGGTCCGTATAATAAACGACTCCGGATGTAACTTGTACACTATCCAACATAATATTGCGTTCATTCTGCCAAAGAACACACTCCCACAAGATGTGATGTGCGGACTGTTCAAATTCACAGTTCGATGTAGAACACTGACACAAAGGGGAAGGAACAAGTTTAAAAGAATACAGTTTACTTTTAAAGTTGCCATGACCTGTGAGAAATTGGGCAACGCAGTGGTCAACCACCAGCCATGTCTTAGCCAGCCGATCACCAACGGATGGAAAGAACAGATGGAGGTGCCGGCCCTTGATGGAATTATCCCACCTACTTTGCCATTCGGATAAGAGGTCCTCCCAGACTTCAGTCTGAGGTTTAAATAATCTAGAGATTTTATTAAAGTCGCGTTGTGTAACAAAATTAGTGTCCATGGCCTCCCCCCTCGCGGAGTAGTACATTGAAGCACGTCGCTGTACCTCAAGGTCGACTGGAAGTACACCTGCCAGTACCGGTAAGGCTTCAGTACTGACCGTTCTATACGCCTTGCATAAAAATATCAGTGCCAAACGTTGGCTTTGAAGCAGTTTACGTCGTGCCGCTCCTATGCTGGCCCTATCGGCCCAAACAGGTGCACCGTAGCACATACATCCTAAGTAGGTAGCTCCATATATAGTTTTTAAAGTTAGGAATGATAGACCCCAAGTTGCTTTGGATATTCTGGTTAGGGAATAAAAGTTCTTTTTAGCTTTTTCACCAACTATTTTTATATGTTCGATAAATGAAAAATTCCTTTCTAAGATCATACCAAGGTAGCATACGGATTGCTGTTTTTTAATGGGAACGTTGTTAAATTTAATAGTAGGCAATGATTTAAGATTACCTTTTAGTAGAAGTTGATAGGTTTTATGTGGCGCAAATGCTAGGCGGTTACGATCACCCCACTGAGATATTAAATTTAGGCAAGTATTGGCCAAGTTCTCAAGTCCAGCTCGGGTACTTGACTGAATGAGCAGTAGGCCATCGTCCGCGTAACCAGTAAGTGAACAGCCGCAAGGAAGCGGGATCGCGAGGAAGTCATCAAAACCCAAATTCCATAAATAAGGACCGACAACTGAACCCTGAGGACATCCCATGGTTAGTGTTTTAGTACTAGAAAAATGACCGAGCTTAAGTACCGCGGAACCGTTTATAAAGTAAGAGTAAACGAGATTATATATGTTTCTATAGCAACCGCGGGTTTTTAATTTTAACAACAGCATAGGCCACCAGGCGTTATCAAAAGCCCCAGAAATATCCAGGAAGATCCCAATTACGTACTTGTTTTCAGATTGGTTAACGGTTCTTCTGACAGAAAGCGCCGCGTCGATTGTAGCACCTATGGTGAAGCCATATTGATTATTATGGAATTTTGGACCGTTCGGTAGTAAACGTGGAACGATGAGGCGCTCAAGAAGTTTACCCAAAGATGGTAGAAGAGTGATAGGACGATATGACTTCGGATCATCCGGTGGTTTGTCACCACACTTTGGTATTATTCGTAAGAAACCGCGTCGCCATTTACGAGGAAAAACGCCTTCAGCAATGCATCGGTTATATACAGTTAAGATGGCATCACCCGCTGTTTTACACGCTTCTTTAATCATCCTATTAGATATTTTATCTTCACCTGATGATTTGTTGACCGGTAGTTTTCTAACAATATTTATAAATTCGTCATTAGATGGTACGTCTGACATTGGTGATTCAGGTGGCACAGGAGCCCACGCTCTAATCTGTTGGTGGTAGTCGCTATCGTTAGCCGGTGAATCATCAGGGATAAGTGTATTTATTAGTACTTCTGTTGTTTCCTCTATGCCTGTGGTATGCCTATCATTGACTTTAATGTTTTGAACGTATGCAAGGTCGACCGATCTGTTAGCTTTAAATTCGTGATATAAGGGAGACCACGGACCCTCCCTGTCAAGCTTATCAACAATTTTTCGCAACAAATTACCCTTAGATTTTTCCACCGATGCTTTGTAGCGTGACTTGGCAACTCTAAAAGCATTTAAAGCGAACGTAAGAAGATCTCCAGTAATCTTTCGGCTCTTGAGTTTATTTAACTGTCTACGCGCTCTGCGATATCGTTTACGCTGCTCAACTAAGTAATCACTCCACCAGTCACATCTACGAATATTGGTCATAGATCCGCGACCAATGGCAATGTCAGCACAGTAGGTAAAGGTTTCTGACATAATGTCAGCACTTTCTTCGGCTGACAGCCCGTCACGAGTGAATTCTTTGGCGTGACACGCAAAAAGCGAGCCGAAAAATTCCCAGTTCGCGCCTTTACATCTATATCTGAAATTACCGGGAATATGAGACGGACCCTGAATATAACCAGGAACAAATTCGTACACGATCAGGCGATGATCACTACAAGACGCGTCCGGTAGGACACGCCACCTGTCCAAACGTACGTCGGCACTTGAAAGTGTGACGTCAATACAAGATTCGCCCATTTGGCTGCAGAAAGTAGGTGGTGCATCAGGGGTATTATGAATCGATAGGTTCATCTCAGCAATGAAATCCTCAACAGCGCAGCGTCGTTCGGTATCGGTGGCCCGAACCTTGCCATACCACAGAGACGATGACGCGTTGACATCCGCGCCAACGATAACTTTGCAGCCCGCGAGTGACCGCAAGACATGACGGAGATTATGTATATGAGGAGTAACAGGATCTGAATATTGAAAGTAACAGCTTACAACGAATACTTTAAAAGAAGCTGATGATACTTCGGCAACCGCACAGTGTGGCGTCATGAGGTCACGTAAAGACGTTACCGTAAAGTCAGAAGACCGCGCAACATAAATTCCGGCTCGTGCCCTGCAATCCAGTTGAACTACCCTGTGACGTAAACGTGAGTTTTGATATTGTTCTTGAATGAGTACAAGGTCTAAGTTGTAGTCAATAATTAATTTATCTAACTCTGATGTCGCCACCTTATCGTTGTGAAGGTTTAATTGCCCTATTTTTAACCTATCCATCTTAATTAGTAATTAGTATGTAGGATAAGTTGTTCGAGTTTTAATTTATAGGTACCGCACTGGTCCGACCCGCATCTATGATCATAGGGTTTTTTAAATCGTTTACACGCCGCGCAAACCGGGGTAAAATTCGAATCGCCCTTATGCGGGCAAACATTGGTTTCGTGAGCCTCGGAACAGACAGCGCAGGTTGGTGATTTATTAGCGCAATGCTTTTTAACATGACCGAATTGTTGACAATACGCGCAACGAACTACCTCGATATCATCAACAAAACGGCAAGTGGCCCAGTCAATAAATAATTTATCCTTGGTAGTCACAAGATGTTTACGTACCGCAGGTTCAATTTCTATGCCTATCCATTTCCGACCGGTATCGGTAGAACGCCTACGGACTATTTTTGTGGATTTAATAAAATCGTCTTCTTTTATTGGCAACTCATTTTTAATGTTTTGGCGGTATATAGCTTGCAAAAAATTTTTGTCTTCCATTGAGGCGGGAATGTCCTTAACTAATAGACGGGGGCGGCGACCCTTTGGTTTTTCTAAGCGGAGACCGGCAGCCTTTATAGCGTCTACCGATTCTAATCTTTTTAATTGGTTTTGATTAGCCACCCGTAGTACAACTCCCGATTTGGCGGTTTTTTTAATACCGACTATTTGAAACCCATCGTCACTCGGTCTAATCGCTTTCATAAGAGCTTGTTTAGTGGCGGACGATGACGCATAGTCAGCTGATCGCTCCTGGGTCGGATAGGCGACGACACAAGGCAGAGGCACTCTAGATTCAATAGCCGGGGCCACTTTAGGCAACCGCAGTTTCAAAGAATCTGCGTACGACATTTTATTGTCCTCATTAACGGTTTTAACGCCGGATTTTAATTTGATTATTTCTAATTCGCGCTCGGTATTAGCAAGCTTTGTTTCGTTACACGAAGATTTTAAAGCTAACAAAGACACGATACTTGTAACTCGTTGAGTCATATCCATAATAGATGATTTATTCGCGACATTTATACGAGAACCGTTATCGTTAACCAGTTCGTTTATTTTGGACAGGTACACAGACGCCTCCGAAACCAAATCGTAATAACTATCACTGTTACTATTGGACATATTTAATGTAGGCGAGGACTGTTCTGGAGAATTAGGAGCTATTTGTAAGCGTTTCGACCTATCATCTACTAATTTGTCGGTCGGAGACATTTCACAAAATAGACGCTTAGCCGTCTGCGTTGGCGGCGACCTAAGTGTTTTGTTATTTCTACGAAAAATATCTCCACCACGATCATTTACTCTGCCTCAATCACTGAATTATTTACATGTCTGATAAATTTTCTATTCAACCCGTCATCCTCCTTAAGCTTGAACCAGCATGCAGATTCCGGATGATAGCGGACGCCTTTATTTAATTTTTCACACGTTTTACATGGAGTCCGCTCTTCAATTCTGGTATTTATCTTCTGATTGTCATATTTTCTATACGGTCCACTTTTATATTTTTTTACCAACTGTTCATACTTTCTCACTTCATTGAATAAGTCAACTGTATCCTTCATCTCTTCTCTATTTATCTTCTCTAGTACAGACGCAATAAGATCCACTAGTGTACCTGTGTCTATTGTTCTCCTCATATCCAATATAAGTTTCTCCTTTTTTATGGCATAGTCCACTAATGAACCTTCCCGATGTTTAAATGACAGTGCATAGCTCACTTGATTCCAGCCTTGGTTGACAAATGTGTCACAAAACTTTCCCTTCCATTCTGTCCAGTCTGAATCTAGGGTCAATCTGATAATCATTGAACCGTACCAATCAACACAGCTTTTGTCCATGAATAGTCGGAGGATCTCAATTTTTTTCCCATCTTCCGTAATGTCAAAACGAGCACATTCCTTTTCAAACATTTCAATCCATTGACTTGCGTTCGGGTTTTTACTTGTAAATTTGTCAATCACAAACTTCTCTGCAATATATTTTAAATTTTGTTTTTTTATTTCTTGTGTGCTTTCAATTAGTTTCGAAAATATTTTTTCCAATGACTGTGTATCAGCTACTTGTCCTCCAGATGTTACTTTTTGTTCAATTTCTTCAAGATATTGCTCTCCGAATTGTAAATTACCATCTTCGTCCACATAGATTTTACTCAGTTCATCTGACATTTTAATCCAAACTTTTCGTGTCTGGTATCTTTTCTTTAAACTATTTTTTACTTTATTATATGCAGAGGTCTTTATCAATTCCCTGTGAAGGCCAATCGTCTGTAGTTCTTCTGGTATAGTAAACACTTTTTGTTCCTTTGTTGTTATTGAAGTTACACAATATATGCTTGATTTCCCATCACTCGTCGGTAATAATGCAAATTCAAAGCGTAGTTGTTCCATCGTTTCTGCTTTCTTGGTATTTCAACAAACAAAATTGTCGTTTCTTCGTTTTCAGGTAAAGTTGAAATAATAGTGTAGTTAAACTTCGTTTTCGAGTTTTTTTAATAATATCAATCCTTAAATCTTAGGTCAAAAAAAACTCATGCGTTGCTTCTGAAAACGAAGTTTTATTTCGTTAGTTTCTTACAAATACGATAACTTATTTAACTACACTATTATTTCAACTTTACCTGAAAACGAAGAAACGACAATTAAAGTCTATTCTTCCACCAATTATTCTTATTTATCTATTTTTAATTAACAAATCTATCACAATAAATCTCTTTTACAATGTTATTTTTTTCATAACCTCTCAACTGACCATAGACCTCAGACCAAGGATGCCATAGACTAGAAAACATAGACAAGATATAGACAAGAAATATTATTTCTTTACATTTGTATGACCTACAAGTAGTTATTCCGGTTCTGGCTGTTTGTGCATGTGAGTTTAAATGTTTGTAAACGCACCCACAATACAGGACAAATTCCTAGTACCTATGAGTCAACATTTTTATAAAAACACGCACGGCGGCACGCTTGCAACGTTCAAAGGCCGAGCCGACACTTTTTTTACACAGTGTTATTTCTGTAACCGCTCATTAACGACATAAATGACTATCATAATTTTGTTATGATAGTCATTTAGCTAGATAGCCTTTTTGCGAAGTTTGCGTTACGATGACAGATACACCCTGTATGATTACGTCGTACGATACCGGCGCCGCGCTCCCCAGACTGATTTTTTTGAGATTAGATCGAATTTTATTTTAAGAAATACAGACGTCTCAAAGAAATATCGCAAAATTAAGTCGCTCACTAAATCAAGATCTTAATCAAGCCTGCTTTGTACGCACAAGATTTCGTCAAATTGGAAGAAAACATATTATCTAATCTATCTAATCTGCGCTATCCATCCATAATCTGAGGCCTGGCTCGAATGCGCGACATATATTTTTTTTATGCTTATAAACTAGTGCTGGACGGCAATCCAGCCTGATGCCAAGCGGTGATGCAACGATGATGGTAAAGCGCGCTAGTTTATTAAGAGCCTATTCATTAACCTTGAAGACACTTAAATTGTAGTCAGATGGAAACACCGCTGGCAAATTGTTCCAATTGTTTCGTCCTAATCGTAGTGGTGTTAACAATGTATGGGTGGATACAAGTCGTACAACGACTGGTTGTCCGATGATGGAATGGAGACGGGGAATTAAATACAACTGTCATACTAATAAGACAGTTGTATTTCTGACTACGACCACCACCGCCTGCGAGTAAAGTCTTTAAACCAATGAACATTATTTTTAAACATTATAAACTAGCGCTTGACCACTATCCCGTCTGATGCTGAGCAGCAATGCAATCGTTGATTTCCAAGTTTAAAATCGTTCGAATTAGTATTTAAAGAATTTTTATTTTCTAAAAAGAATATAATACAGTTTTACTAAGTAATTTAGGGTTTAACTTTTAACGTACAAATTATCTCGTCTAGTTACGAATCATGACAAAAGGTAAAACAATAAAAAATAAAAGTTTAGGTAGTCAACTACCCTATTATTAACTATTAGTTATTAAGTATTAACTTGTTTTTAAATGTACTATTTAATTGCCTACACTTTATTATTATTAACTAATTTTTTTTATAACTATAAAGTAGTGCTTGACCGCAATTCCGCCTGATGGTAAGCAGTGATGCAATCGTTGATGGTAAAGCGTCCTAGTTTATTAAAAGTCTATTCACTCAAAAAAACTGAGTGAATAGGAAGGAGGACGGTAATTGAGTGAGGTGACGCAATGTTAAACCTAAAAACACGACCAACGATGCTGCGCCAGAGGGAGATTGATCTGGAGACCCTCCACGACCAAATTACCAACACAGCAACATTTGGCGCATCGTACTCGGCCCACATTCCAGACCAGTCGTCCGTACGGCTTTATCAGACATTATGGTCACATGGAACACGACGAATCGCTTGGCTGCAAGATTTTGTCTGGTGGGTGGTAATTCTGCCGGCAGCCGATGTTATGGCCTACCACCGGAGAATGTATTGATTATTTACTTTTTCAGCATATTATTGTGTGCAACAAGTATAGTTTTAGAGACCGGTGATCGTTTATGATTTTCATTTTATAATTTATTAATTAATTTATTAGTTGTAAGTATTACTTGACGACGTATTGACGTTAGTTGCCTCAGCCGATACACAAGCGGCCGAACTATTGTCGACAACATGTTGCTCGTGTATTTAAGTACAGTGCTCTGAATCTCGAGCGACAGGTTGCCGATGACAGCCGTCGATGGGTGTCGAGGGCTGCAGTTGCCTGTGCTGTTGACGTATGCCACTCTTATGTGCTCATACACAGCTCGAGCTTGTGTGCTCGTGAGGTGTAAGAGCTCCTCATACCTAGGGTTTCCAGATCGAAAAATCGAAATTCCGGAGAAAATATTCCGGATTAAATATACAATATGTAAAGAAAACCCTGTCCGATCCGTGAAGGTATTGTTAGGTATCCATAATTGATTTTACTAATGCCTACAAAGCCTGGCTAAACTTAAAAAAGATACCCTCTAAAAAAATTATATTATTTCGCAAAAGGAGTTAACTCACATGGCAATACATGCGCGGGCGACGGGGGGCAGGGCACGCGGTCAAACAAATGCCGGCAGTATTGTATATTCATTCAAGGTATTTGATGTTGTCACTTTTTAAAAATTTACCAAATATTGAGGAAGTTGGAGTTGATTTGCGGAACAAAAGATTATTTCAAAATTCATTGCTATTTATGTTGATTATGTAAAGTTTTAAATTTTATTTGGTCATGTGATTACCTAACCTTTTTTATCCTTGTCGGTCGGACGGGGTTTTCTTTACACATTGTATAGATTTGTTCGCAATAAATCGTGCATGTGCTAAGCGAAACAATTTTTTTATATTTTTTGGGGAGCGCGCCAATGTTTTATTCATAAATTTGTTTGATTTATGATTTGTTAACGTTTTATTGAGGTTATTACTTAGATTGTAGAAATTCCTGGCGGCTTAGGATTTCCCCCACATTCCGGACAAAGCACTATATTACCGAACATGTTCGGAAAATTTCGGACGTATGGCAACCCTACTCACGTTCGAGTTAGTCATTTGGTACAAAATTACTGTTGATCAATACTTCTTGGGTAAATTGGAGTATTTGGCGCGAGTTCATTTGAATTCCAATTTATGGGGTAGAGAGAAGATTTAGTTTTGTTTAAAGATTAGTTTGTTGGTAGATCGTTCCGCCGTCTTGTCTGGAATGACATTGATAGTTATACACTTACCCCCTTATTCATAAACGTTGTTTAAAGTTAACTAGTGATTAACGAGTCTTTAACCATCCATTTTGACCTTTTAACGTCACTTAACTTTAATCATCGTTTATGAATAAACCCCTTAAACACCGTGGTTTTAATTCATAAAGGATGATTTAAGTGACGTTAAAAGGCCAAAAATACACACATCAAAAGTGTCTAGGGATCAAGCATTTTTATGCGGATTTCTTGAGATTGAGATGTGGCTTTGTAATAAATTTATGATTTTATAAATTTATATGGATCCTTTTTGGTGCATTTCATAATTTGAATCAGGAACTGTGAATCAAATTCGAGTAAAAGATGAAAATCAGCTGTCAATATTTTCCCTATAAAAACATACAACGCATTGAAGACATTATTAGTGCTACTGTTTCCCTACTACTGATTAAAACCAACGTTATTATGGAGCGGCGACGTCATTTAAGCAGGGAAGAAATGCTCAGAGCCGTGGGAATGATAGAAGCTGGTTCCCGGCAACGTACTGTGGCTTTAGCTCTGAATACAAGTCAGAGTGTTATCAGTTGACTTTGGACACGTTACCGAAGCACTGGTACCGTGGCTGAGCGCCATGGAGGACGGTATCGCTGCACCACACGGAGACAAGACCGATACATTCAAATCTTAACTCGAAGAGCTCCAACAATAACCGCCATGATGTTAGCCGTGAGGCTTCATCACTCTTCAGGGAACTTAATTAGCGACCAAACAGTCAGAAACCGCTTGCATGAAGTGAACCTTCATTCCCGAAGACCGCTACGGGTACCACCTATAGCAATGCACAATCGTAGGATTCGATATCAATGGGCTCTTGAACACAGAAATTGGGCAGAAGAACAATGGCGTTTCGTGTGCTTTTCTGATGAGTCTCGTTTTGGTATGAGACCGGATACAAGACGTATACGACACTGGAGAACCCCTGGATGCCAACAGCGATTAAAATCCTGCCAGGAAGTCCATCCTTATAGTGGTGGAACCATCATGGTATGGGCGGGTATTTGGATCGGCGGAAGAACTGAGTTGATTTGGATCAGAGGCAACCTCAACGCTCAAATTTATGCTGAGACGATTATATCAGACGTCATCGTTCCTCTACAAGTGCAAATCGGTCCCTTATATCAGTTAATGCATGATAATGCACGACCGCACACCGCAAGAGTTGTAAGACAGACTCTCGCCGCAGCTAACATCAATGTCCTGCCCTGGCCTGCTCAGTCGCCAGACTTGAACCCGATTGAGCATGCATGGGATATGCTACAGAGAAGAGCTCTGCCGAATATGGAGGGTATCCAGTCGCAAGAAGACCTTTTTTTGTTGTTGCAACGAACATGGGCGGCCATTCCACAGCGTGATTTGGATGAACTCATTTTGAGTATGCCAAACCGATGTTCTTGTGTTGTTTGTGTTCGCGGTAGAAACACGGATTATTAATTGTTTAAGTTACCCAATAAAATTTTAGAGAAAACTGTTATTTCAGTCTTTTTTTCGAACTTTTGTGTTAGTGGTTCAAATGTCAAATATCCCTTTATTAGGAAAATGGCAAATTTCTTTATTAATGCAAAGGTGACTTGGTTTATCGTTACTGTGACAAACGAAAACACTTTATTTGATGAATCCTTAAAGAAAATTTTAATTAATATCAATCAGGAGAAAAGTTATTGCAAAAATATATGTTGATCCCTAGACACTTTTGATGTGTGTATATGGTAAAAGAGTCGCTTATCACTAGTCAACTTTAGGCAGCGTTTATGAATAAGGGGGAAAATGTTTACTAACTTTTGCTACTTTCAAAAGTAACAATACTAATTACTTGTTTACAAACATAACAAGAAAACTTATTTAAACTCATTTTGGTGAACATTATATTAGATTACACAGTATACAATATGTAAAGAAAACCCTGTCCGATCCGTGAAGATATTGTTAGGTATCGATAACTGATTCTACTAATGGATACAAAGCCGGGCTAAACTTAAAAAAAATCCCCCTGAAAAATTAAATATTATATAGCAAAAAGCGGCTAATAAATGTGCGTTAAGCACCCTGCCGCGGGCGGCGGGCGGCAGGGCACGCGGCACGTGGTCGCATCGCTATTCGCTTATAATAATACCGGTGTTGTCACTTTTTAAAAAAATACCAAATATCGGGGAAGTTGGAATTAATTCGCGGGAAAAAAAGATTATTTCAAAATTCATTTGTATTGGTACTATGATGATTACGTAAAATTTTATATTATATTTGGTCATGTGTTTACCTAACCTTTATTATCCTTATGGGTCGGACAGGGTTTTCTTAACATATTGTATACCTGAATTCTACTATTCTTTACTGATACTCCACCCATCATCATTAACCTTTTATCGTACCACCCAGCACTGGTACGATAAAAAGTCACCATTCAAGAGCCTTTCTGCCCCATCGGCCATCGGCTCTACGAGCTATGTGCCCCGCCCACTGCCACATCAGAGAGTTAATCCGATGGCTCCATATGCACATAAGTAACAGTTATAAGTTACACTACAGTCTACTTAAATCAATATTTGTAACATCCCACAAACCTGTTAAGCAAATAAATAAATTTGATTTAAGCACAAATTCTGCTTTTATTCGGCTCGGCACCATCATCAACCTTTTTATCGTACCACTGCTGGGCACCGGTCTCCTCTCATACAGAGAAGGATTGAGCGTAATCACCACGCTTCCTCAATGCGGTTGGCGATTTCAGACTTAAAGTCCAGGTTTCCTCAAGATGTTTTCCTTCAACTTTTAATCAGTCATTGGTGTGCAAGATATACTTAGAAAGTACGGATGACATCACGTCAATCTACCCCAAACTGTGAGATATTCCCAATCAACCTTGAGCTTTAATGCTTTAGAGATTAAGTTGAAAATCTAATAAGGAAATCTGACAGATTGTAGTAACTTGATGTGCTGTCGTCTGTACATATAACTTAGAAAAGTTCCCTTGATACTTGCCTGACCTGGAATCAAACCCGCATACTCATATTTGAGAGGTTGGTGTTTTAACCACTAGGCCACCACGACTTATAATACTCCACACAATAAAATCGTAATTGTAATTATAGAAAAAAAATATTGTCCGGGTAACTGTCCTATCTGGTTAAGGCTTACTGTATTACCTGGACAATTAATAATTTTCTAGTTTCTGAAACTAATTTTATAATTAAACAAGTTTACAGGTGACGATATGAGTGCAACGAGGAGATCCACAGAAGAACCAAAGTCACCGACATAGCTCTGCGAGTCACTAAACTTAAGTGGCAGTGGGCAGATCACATTGCTCGTAGAGCCGATGGCCGATGGGACATAAGGTTCTGGTACCGAACGATGCAGCGTAGGGAGGCCCCCAACAAGGTGGACCGATGTCCTTGTGAAGGACGCAGGAAGCCAATGGATGCGGGCAGCACAAGACCGGTCATCGTGGAAAGCCTTGGGGAAGGTCTTAATCCAGCAGCGGACCTCTATAGGCTCTATAGGGAATGAAGATGAAGAAGATATAAGTGGCTCAATATGTTACCTATAGCTAGGTCTATATGGTATTTGCTAACGTTCTCCGAACTAGAGAGTTCGTTTGTGGCTCCGAAAATCTATACTAATACATAAAGCTGAAGTGCTTGTTTGTTTGAACGCGTCAATCTCAGGAATTACTGGTTCGATTTGAAAAATTCTTTTTGCGTTGGATAGCCCATTAATCCCGGAAGGCTTTAGCATCACGCTGCGGCTAATAGGAGCGGGGCATACCTAACTCCACGTGAACGAAGTCGCTGGCGGCCGCTAGTTTTTTTTTTACCTGATGGTATAAAAAATTTGCCCCAATCAAAATTTAAGAAAAGTCTCCACTCTCTTGAACACCAGCGTCAGGCAGTAGTTGTCTGGGATTTTTGCTGAACTGGACCTTTTTGGTGCAGCCACGAGGCACACTTTGCTGCTATTTTTAAACAGGGATTTTGTACTTTGTGTTTAGTTTTTTATTTTACTTTTTATTTGGCTTTTATTTTATTTTTTATTTTTTTTATTTTGTTGCTACCTGAAGTATGTTTATGCTAGATGTATTGTGTGTCTTTAAGTCTGTGCTGAATAAATGTATTTTCTTTCTTTCTTTCTCTATTAATTAATAAATGTAGAAGATTTTTTACGAGATGTTTTTTAAATATTTTACATGCATGTAAGTTTCCTTTAATCACAAATTTATAAAAAAATTCTATGTAAATGTAAAAATAGTATGTTTTTTTTTGCGAGAGTTGAATTTGTCTTAAGTCCTTTATTATTTTTTAATGATTTTATTTATGATCTCACTATTTGTACGCCTTCACGGCAAAACATAGCGCTCATTTAACTAATTGTAAGACCTTCATGTATACACCTATGTTCGACAAATAAGATTCTGATTCTACCCAGCGAAAGCACTAGGAAGTGTCGATGGGTGGGCGTTTTGGGGGACTGTCTTATGTAATATTGACGTTCAAAAAGTGCTGATTCTCAGCCTAATTTGAACAAATGACTTTTGATTTTGATTTTGTGTATTGGAGCTAGACAAGTCAAGAATACTCTCATCACCTCATTCTAAAATGCAAGAACGCTTTGTCCGCCCATATTTCTTTAAAAGTTATCTGGAACACTTCATGGGCAATTCAACTCCCTTTTTTTGCAGATGTGAAATCATCATATGACCTCTCGCGCTCTGGGTGGCGTGTCAGACTTTTACTGACTAAAATCCAACCGTGTTCCTTCACTTGCCTGTGTGCCAGGGATCACGGAATCTCTTTCGAACAACCGACCCTGACAGGAATCCAACTCTCATTTGGCCGATTTTTCTTTCATCTTGGTTAACATCTACTGATGAACGGAGAATGTTAAATAGATTCGTTCTTTAGTTCACTGGGTTGTCGTTCATTCTAATAGCTAATTTGCTATTTACCATACAGATTGCTGTGTAGTACCCCGTCAGAATATATAGAGGACTATCACTTAAAGCAATCTGCATTCAAAAGCCAACTAATATGAGCCCATATATTGCTTACTAACTTTTACCCGCGGCTTTGTGCAATTATAGGTTGGAAATAATCCCGCGGGTTAAAGGTAGCATATGTTCTAACCCAGCATCCTAATTGCGTTACACTCTGTTACTATCAATTGGAATCATTCTGAAGCCAATTTGCTAATCCATTGCTCCATATGTTCGGAACGTGTGTCTGCTCAATAACGCAATGAATGTTGTTGAACTGTCAAAATGAAACCCTTTTATTTCTTTTCTTTTCTTTAGAGTGAATACTACTTCAACTCTTCAGTGACCTCTGTGGTTAGATACCACAATTTTGCCAATAACACGTGTAACAAATTATAGAAATTCTTTAAAATTTTTATTTCACAATAATGGCGGATATCGCCAATGACAGTTAAAAACACCGCCGCGTGAGCCGCCTACTAGGAGATTTGATGCAAACCCATGATGTGGTCACTATGCTGCGATTTTTCAATGTTCTTTATTAATTATTCACTGAATGCACTTTTTACTACATAAAGCACGCGTTTTTATTTAGTAAACGTCACTATAAATCATTTTAATAGTCCAATGAAAAATGCGCGTGACACTCATCTTGGCTTTCCTCAAAATGAAACCCATTGCTATTATATATATAGTGTGTTACGCAGTTACCATGCTGGTCATGATGTATCCGTATGCCAAAGATCATCCAAATCTGTTAAAATAAAAATGTGACAAAAAAAGTTTCTTTAATACGATACTAGTATGGATTATATCACACGATTTCACTTGGTGGTCGCAAGTCATTTAAAATGTTCAAAATCTAGGCGTAGTCTTTATATCTTTCTTTCTTTTATGGCTTCGCACGGTTTGTGCATTTAGCCAATGTCACGTAATGAATTGTTCATGTTTTTTTTTTTTTTTTTTAATTAAAATATAAACCAGCGCTTGACCGCAATCGTTGATGGTAAAGCGCACTAGTTTATTAAGAGCCTATTCACTCTAGCCTTGAAGACACTCAAATTGTAGTCCGACGGTAACACCGCCGCCGGCAGATTGTTCCAGTCCCTCGATGTACGCGGTATAAAGGAGGAGGCGAAACGCTTCGTCCGGATCGTAGAGGTGTTAACAACATAAGGGTGGAAACTCGCCGTACGACGGGTCGTCCGATGGTGGTCTAAAAAGACGGCCGCGTGACCCGTCTTACGATGGAGTTTTGAGACAAAGTAATGATGTGGCCACTATGCTGCGATATTTCACTGTTCTTTATGATTTATTTACTGATTGTTGATTTATTTAGTCAACAACATTATAAATAATTTTAAAAGTCCAATGAAAAATGAGAGTGACACTCAGCTTGACTTTCCCGCCAAAAACTCTAGACGTAGTCTCTTCTAAGCGATAATCAAATGTCAAAAACTTGTCA
This sequence comes from Sesamia inferens, assembly GCA_037179545.1. Classification (NCBI taxonomy): domain Eukaryota; kingdom Metazoa; phylum Arthropoda; class Insecta; order Lepidoptera; family Noctuidae; genus Sesamia; species Sesamia inferens. Next base: position 18,652,042 of record CM073944.1, on the reverse strand, counting down.
AATGCCAAACGCTTGTCAAATTGTGGGAAAAGTATAGCAATTTTCGACTGATTGAGGCTTAGGTCAGATTGTAAATGTTTATTTATTCTACGTTTTGTGTACACATATATTATATAAACAGAGAAGAAAAAGACAGAGCAGAATAGAATACAGAAATATTCTTTTTTTTTTATAATTATAAATTAGCGCTTGACTGCAATCCCACCTGATGAGAAGCCGTGATGCAATCGTTGATGGTAAAGCGCGCTAATTTATTAAACCCATTTACTTAAAAAAGTTAGTGAATAGGAAGGAAGACGGCAGTTGAGCGAGGTGGTGAAATGTTAAACCCAACAACACGACCAACGATGCTGCGCCAGAGGGAGTTTGATGTGGAGACCCTCCACGACCAAACTCCCGACACAACAACATTTGGCGCATCGTACCCGGCACACATCGCAACACAACTGCTCAGACCCGTCCTCCGTAAGGCTTAATATTTTTTTTTTATTAAATATACCTTAATTTCATTAGCATACCTGTATTAGGACAAAAGATACAGATAATAATTAGACAGCGTGTGAAACAGTTGTTTTTTTTTTGTTATGGCATCTCGTAGTTGACCTTGAGAGGCCGTGACTACTTAACCGGACTTTTCTGTGCATGCCTTAAATGAATTTAAAGCCTCCAGCCAGGGCGACTAAAAAACTAAGCGACTACACGCTAAGGGCACCCCCCGTGGGGTACGAACCTCGGCGAAGGGCGTCGCTGGAGAGAACAGCAAGGGACGGCTGGACGACTATTTGTTTAAATTCGGTTTGATGACCGCGGCGTTTCCTAGTACTAGCTCTGAGAAGAAACGTCCGAAACAAACTCAGAGGTTCACAAAAGTTGAGGATATGCTCCTCTTTTATACGTGGGACCCCCCACACCCACCACCATTGCTTCCCTTGAACGTAAACCCGCAGAGTAATTGCGTAACATACTATCAGTAGCAATGGGTTTCATTTTGACAGTTCAACAAGATTCAATGCGTTATTTGCGTTGTTAAACAGACACACTTTCCGAACATATGGAGCAATAGTTTAGCAATTGGTTTCAGAATCATTCCAATTGATAGTAATAGAGTGTTACGCCGTGTATGTCGTGGTGGCCTAGTGGTTAAATATGTCGTGGTGGCCTAGTGGTTAAAACGCCAGCCTCTCAAGTATGAGTGCGCGGGTTCGATTCCAGGTCAGGCAAGTACCAATGTAACTTTTCTAAAGGTATATGTACTTTCTAAGTATATCTTGGACACCAATGACTGAAGGTGAAGGAAAACATCTTGAGGAAACCTGGTCTTTATAAGTCTGAAATCGCCAACCCGCATTGATCAAGCGTGGTGATTACGCTCAATCCTTCTCTGTATGAGAGGAGACCTGTGCCCAGCAGTGGGACAGTAAAAAGGTTGATGATGATGATGAGAGTGTTACGCTATTAGGGTGCTGATCTTTTTAGCACGGACGACAGCAGGCCAAGGTACTCGAAACTATCAAATTCCCAATCAACCTTGATCCTTAATGCTTTAGAGATAAAATTAAAAATTTAATAAAGAAATCCGACAGCTTGTTGTGCTGTCGTTTTTAATTTGATTAAATAACAAAAATGAAAGCTATAGTTAACGTTTATAACGACAACAGAAATTACAGGCCGAACAAAATAAAAACGCTATGCGTAACTAACAATTACAAAAAAAAAACTAGACAAACACATTTTATAAAATAAATTATTTTTAGGAAGAGTATTTAAATAAATAAGTACCAAAGAAAAATATTTAAAAAATAATAGAAAAGATAACTCCCTCAAAATGCGAGGCTAGGAATGAAAAACCCTACTGATACTTCACTCGAAAATCATTTCAGTACAACCAAGAATTGTTGCATTAAAAACGTGACAAATGAAAATAGAAACCGTTACGGAAACAAAAGATTTGGTACATTTTCCAGAGATTTTCTCTCGCATAAAGCGAACGTTTCTCGATTTAAAATCGAGAAAGCTCAATCATAATCATGCAGCGATGACGTGGCAGCAATCGCATAAATTGAAAAAGCGATGCAGCGCTGTATGTTCACGAGTATGGAATATCTTTCAGTTTCACGTGGTTTGTGAACAGTTTTTTGAATAACTTCGCTAATATTTATAGTAATGTTGCAGTATTTGATAATAATATTATAGGCTTTTATGTCAACGGATGGAAAATAAACAGAAAAATTATTAGCTAAACTAGGTCATCACTGTTTTTTTAAAAAAATTGCGGAGTAATTCTGTGTAATACAGGATTAGTAACAAAGAGGTCTTATTTTGACTTTTCAACAGAATTAATTGAGTTATTTTCGTTGTTGCGCACACACATTATTCAAACTAAAGAAGCAATGTGTAGCACTATCCTTCTAAATGAACCAGATTGACAGTCTGTTATGCAATTTAAAAACCTGATTGACCTTACACCAATCGAAGCACCGGAAACTGAATAAATAGGATTTCAAAATGTAAGGGTCACGTCATAATTGATGAGGAAATCTTTAATCTAGAGGTTTATTTAATAAAACCGAAACGTGACAGGCAACCGCATAGAACCCAACAATTTCTAAGGAGTTTTCACAGTTTTAGTGCGTTGATAAACAGTGTCATGAAAATGTGTCAACATTATCCATTTTAAACGTCTTCAAAGGAGCAGGCCATCAATTTGGTTGTTTTTTGATAGTTATTTGTGTCACATTGTCAGTTAAAATTAATCAGGCTTCAAAATCAAAAGTAATTTATTTAAATTACGCCGAGAATCAGCGACTTTTGAACGTCAATATTACATAGGACAGTCCCCCCAAAACACCAGCCCTTCGCCACTTCCTAATGCTTTCACTGGGAAGAAGAAATGGCGGAACAAACTCCCCAGCAGTACAAACTCCTACTCACAACTACGTTTGCATGCATTAAACGACTCGTTTTAATATAAAATTATATCCCACGACTCTGGGTTTGTTTCGACTTCCTAATACATAGTAAAAAAATAGTTATCGTGGGATCGATCGACAGATCATCATTTCAGCCGAATGACGTAAACGTAAACGACCTTCACCAGGCGTCGGTCCACTTAGTCGGGGTACGTGGTCGCCACCGACAGATATAAAAACTGAAATCATTAAAAAACACAAAATACACAAAAAATTAAAAAGTTCACGGGGTCGGGCCTGTCACGCTCACGCGAATTTAATGCTATTCCCCCATCCAACAAAAGTACCCAATGTTGCTAAAGATGTTTCCCCTTCAAAATTGGAATAGAATCAGCAGTTCCGGAAATCACACTCGACAAAAAAGAAAAAAAAAAATGTTGGTCTGCGCTGTGTCGCTTTCCCACTCCATCTTTCGCAAGTGCACGCGTCCTCCAAAAACTATATGTACTGTGTCAGTGTGTTTATGACACTCATAGATAATGTTAATAAAACAGAGTGGTGCTGACAATACGACAATAAATTAAACATCTTGTACCTCAACAGATTCTCTGTCTACTCATAAAAAATCATATAAATATGTCCATTAGTATGGTCACAGGAAATTATTTATCATTTTTCACATTTTCTACATGATGTACATGTTGATAAGGAAGCGCTGACAAGTTAATGACCGCCACATCCTGCGGTAACAAACTTTAATAATAATGGCGCAAAAAAGCATGTCGATACAGGATCGCCCTGTCGCGCCTGTCGCCGATCGGAGGTCAGTGAACCAATATTTTTAAAGGATGTTCTATTCCGTTTGCAATTTGGAGCGATTCAGTTTGTTTGAAATTTTCATTTTTGATGCTAAGTTTTTTTCTGTGGTTTTTATTCCATTATGAACCAGCATTGCTCGTGTTTTCATTTATTGTCGTATTGTCAGCACTCCTCTGTATACTAACTGCCTTAGAGCTGAGAATTGTGGCACTCCAGAAGAAGGAGAGGAAACCAAGTTTCGTCTACCTTTATCTCTCTCCAAATGATCAATCATCTATGATGACAGAGATAGTGCTAGACCGAAAGCATAGACCATCTCTCTTACTCTTTTCAAACCAAAAAATAAAATTAAAGAAAAAAAAAAACTTTTTAAAAACAAGCTTTTATTATTTGTTTATAAAATGAACTAAAAAGTTAAAAAATAAAATGAACTAAAAAGTTAAAAATAAATTAACTCTAAAAAGAAATATAACACTTTGTAACTTGATTGTAACCTTTAACGACAAATAAGCGTCTTCGTCTAGGACAAAATAATTCCATATTGTACAAATTTATTTAATTTTAACACTAAAACTGAAAATGTTGTGTTGTATTAAATGTGTTACATTTAATACAACACAACATTTTCCTCAAGCTATCACAATGTAACACGCTTTTATTTATAAATGGGGACTATGATAAAGAGGGGGGACGAGATTGAATAATTATGTATGGTGAAAAGTTTTAGTGTTAAAATTAAATAAATTTGTACAATATGGAATTATTTTGTCCTAGACGAAGACCCCCCCCCCACGGACGTTGACGCGAGCAGACGTGTTATTGGCAACTCCCGGATTTTTATTCGATAAAAGTAGTTTTTGATATAGTAAATGACCTAAAAACTAAAGTGATACGTGAAAAACATTACAACAATTAATCAGTGAAAGTGCTATAACAGTTCAAAACAATTACGTGAGTTAACAAACGAAAATACATTGTAAACTTTTAAAGTGAACTTATATATTTCTGTGTGTGGCGGTGTTTGGAAAAAAAAAAACATTATTATGTACCGAAGAATTTAAACAGGTATCGCATAATTTCAGCACATTATTCTAAGCTCATCCGCTCAGCGGCTCAAGTCTCCACCTAAGTTGTTGGTACTCAAGTTGAAGTCCAGCCGACCAACAAGCTATCTTTGTTGTATCGTGATTCTGTTGGGTTCTTGTGTTGCTCTGGTACCTGACCATCGATAATGCCAATGAATCGTACACCACCGGCATCTCCGCTGCCCATGGCATCTATGCAGGTGCCAGAAATCGTGGAGTCCGCACTTTCCGATGCAAATGAATGCAGAGAACTCTTGAGTGCACCAACGCCTGATGTTTTTACGTCCGCAAAACACGTAACAGAGCGTAGGAAAAAAAGGAAAGTTGAAGGTGACGACAGGGGCTCGGACAGCTTACCAATAAAAATATTTTCCGACTTTTCTAAAGATCAAGAAAGGCGTTTTGATGATCTCATATCAAAACTGAACGATATTATTAGACAGAACGGGGAGCTTAAGGCAAGCGTCGAAACTATGTCCAGCAAGTACGATGAGGTTTTGCTGCGTATTACAAGTATGGAATCCGAACGTAGGGAGGACAAAAAGCAGATTAGACAGCTGGAAGATAAAATCGAGTCTATGGAGCGAAAATCGAGAGCATGTGGAATTGAGATTCGGAATATTCCTAAAGAAAATGGAGAAACCAAAGAGAGTCTTTGCGAATTGGTTGCAAATGTGGGAAAAGCTCTGAGTATTAACATTGACAGCTCTAATATACGAGACGTTTTCAGAGCAAAGTCTAGTGATGACTCAAGCCCTATCATTGTTGAGTTCAACTCGGTATTGCCGAAAAATAAAATCCTTGATGGTGTGAAAACTTTCAACAAAACCAAAACCAACAGTGAAAAGCTTAGCACCGCCCATTTAAAGTTGAAGCAACCAACCCGACCGATTTACATAGCAGAGACGTTATCTCATAAAACACAAAGATTGTATTTCCTAGCACGGTCGTTTCGGAAGAGTTCCGGGTACTTATTCTGCTGGACAGCTCATGGTGCAGTTTATCTGCGCAAACAGGTGAATGATCCGCAGATCCGCATAAACTCCGAATCAGACCTCGACAAATTAAGAAATAATGCATGACTGCCTTTTGTAACTTATATTTTAATAACCGATAACCGAAACTATAGTATTATTATTGATAACTGTAATTTATTTGTTCAAATAATCCTTAATACAAATAATTCTGTTATTGTTTATAATTATTGTAAACACTCTTCAATTAATCCTTTAATTATTATGCATGTTAATATTTTATCCAACATACTATTCACAAAACCACCTCATTTCATCTCATTACACCATTCTCATCACATCTACAAACTCTTTACTATAACTTACAAAGACACACACACCATAAAACACATACAAGCCCAAGCCTTGCAATTTCTTCCATATTACATTTATACACTAAACTCCATAAAATACAAAGCTACTAGCCTAGCTATACAACACCGAGTTCCTATGTGCAAGTACAAACCATCCATATGTGCCCTAAACTATCTGTATGTGGCTAATAATACATTGCAATCTATATCTGTACTGCAAACCTCAAACACAAAAATTCGATAACTTTGAAACCAACTCCCGCTATGTAGACTCTGTCTCAGTGGCGGACTCCTCTACCTGCGACCTTGAACAATGTATTCCACCTAGCTACAACCCTAATAAATGTCTTAAAATTATCAACCAGAATATCCGTAGTATACATAAAAATCTATCCGGTTTCGAAACGGTCCTAGCTAGGACCAAAGTGGACTGGGACGTCATCGTTCTATCTGAGTGCTGGCTACCAAAATCAGGAAATATCCCACCCCTTTATGGATTCAACTCATACTCAACATTTCGTAACTATTCACAAAATGAAGGGGTAGTTGTATACACTAACAACAATCTAGACGTTACGGTGGAGGAACCAGAACTACTTGACGCAAACTGCTTACAAATAAAATTAGATAACACTACCATTATTCTAGCAATATATCGCTCACCAGCCCGCAGAGACATAAGCGGATTCTTAAATTCATTAAACAGTGTACTTGTCAAAATTCAACATACAAAAAATATCATACTTACAGGAGATATTAACATAAATATTGGCGATGAGTCACTGGACCCGAACAAAAATAACTACCTAACATTACTAGCATCTTTTGGTCTACTCCCAGCTCATACGCTGTCTACCAGACAGGGAAATTGCTTGGATCACATAATACTCAAGACCAAATTTTCAGCTCATGCTCTAGTAGCGCATTCTGATCTTACCGACCACGAAACAGTGATTCTCTTTTTACGCAAAATAGCGCAAAAACCAAAGACCTCCAATACAACAACGCGCATAAATTACGACAAATTAAAGTCAGATCTAAATACACTCGATTTACATACGATTTATGAAATGCAGGATCCTAACACGGCAGCGGAATTCCTTATACACCCTATTGCGCACATCATACAGCGAAACACCCAAACTGTCAAAATCCCTAACCGGAAAAAAATTTTAAAGCCATGGATTACACCAGGGCTTCTACGCTGCATGACGCATAAAGATAATATGCACAAAAAGATTAAATTATCTCCGAACGACAGTTGTGTCGTTCGGAGATAATTAAAGGGTTGCCTTTTAGTATCATACACTCGCTACAGAAACTTCTGTAATGCGCTACTAAAAAAAATTAAAAACAAACACGAACAAGACGAGATAAAAAACGCTGGTCGTAATAGTAAAGAACTATGGGAGGCAATCAATAAAATCACAAATAGAACTAAAGTTAAAGAACCCCCAACAAAGTTGCTCACACTTTCACCCACCGCAGATCAATCAGTCGAATTAGTGAATAACTATTTTGTTACTATTGGCAGAAGCCTAGCTGAGAAAATACAAGGTAGTCAACCAGGGACACAGAAAAGTCACACCAACGACTACTCATGCCCTCACTCAATGGTATTACTTCCTACAGACATGGATGAGGTTGAAAAACTGATAGTGTCCCTGCGTGCAGGATGTGCTGTGGGTTGGGATGGTATATCTGCTAGGATAATTAAAGAGCACAAGAATATTATGGTTCCACCCCTGACACACATCTGCAATTTGGCCCTCGCAACCGGTAAATTTCCAAAAGTTTTTGAAAAATCAGTAATTACTCCTATCTTCAAGGGTGGAAATAGAGACCAAGTAACTAACTATAGGCCCATTGCTATTCTGCCCACGTTATCAAAAATCCTCGAGCGCATTATGAATAATAGATTAATATCTTACCTGGAAAGTAAAAAGCTCCTATCTCCAAACCAATATGGTTTTCGTGTCAGTAGATCAACCTCTGATGCAGTCCATGATTTAACAGATCACATTGTTAGGAACCTGGATGGTGGGCGGAAGGTTTTAGGTATTTTCCTCGATCTGGCAAAAGCCTTTGATACCGTCTCTACTTCCATCCTTATAGAAAAGATACAGAACATAGGTGTGAGAGGAATGCAACTAAGGCTTTTCGAGGACTACCTTAAAGACCGTACGCAGACCGTTAAGATAAACAATCACATAAGTACCGAAAAAACCATCACACACGGAGTTCCACAAGGCAGTGTGATCGCGCCGACTCTATTTTTAATTTATATTAACGACCTGTGTGCGCTTAATCTCGACAGAGGTAAAATTTTTAGTTTTGCTGACGACACGGCCCTTATATTTAATTCCGATACCTGGCAAAGCGTTTACGAAAATGCACAATCTGGCCTGAATAAGGTCTCAAAATGGTTGCATGACAACGTCCTTACCTTAAATGCAGACAAGACTAAATACATCAACTTCTCTATGCGAAAGGTTTCTCAGGGTTTGGCACCCCAGTTATCTATCACCGCCCATAAATGCCCCATCCCTTACGGTATGAATTGTACGTGCACCAGCTTAGAGAGGACGAACTCTATAAAATACCCTGGAGTGTTGCTGGATCCCTGCTTGAGCTTCTATCCGCACATCGACACCCTTACCTCCAGGATACGTAAATTAATTTATGTATTCAAAAACCTAAGACACGTGGCGGGTGAAAGCCTTAGGAAGACGGTCTACTACGCACTCTGTCAGTCTTTGTTAACTTATTGCATAACTACATGGGGTGGCGCACCTAAATCGACTCTTCTTCAACTCGAAAGGGCGCAGAGGGCAATTCTAAAGGTATCATCTTTTCGACCATTCCGCTACCCCACAACCGACTTGTATCGAGAAAGTGGAGTTCTTACGGTTCGTCAACTGTTCATTCTGCAGACTGTTATGAGACAACACGCACTTCTTTATTATAGTCCCTCACCTATGATCGGTAAAAGGCGCTACGACCCCGTCGCCCGGTCCATTGACAGACTTTCAACTTGTTTCTCTGAACGATTCTTTTGTTTTCTTGGAGGCTACCTGTATAATAAAGTTAACAAAACTCACAACATCTTTCCACTCACGAAACACCTCTGTAAGAAAAAGCTCAATGGATGGCTAAAGACTCTTGACTACGATACTACCGAAAACCTACTATCTATCCCAAAATAATCACAACATTGTCTTACTGTTTTTCTATATATATGTTACCACACGCACATACTCGTAGAACATGCAATATAACAAGCACCGATTTTCCATCACTCACACTTACACTCACACACCGCACACACTCACCCTCCCACACACTTACATATCCACACACTCCCCACAAAAACTCCTTCCTATATGTAAAATTTAAATCACTGTTTAATTCTTGTAAACGGAAAGCTATAATAAAAATGTATATCTGGGGTGGAGACCCTGGTGGCCTGAAATACAGGCTTCGGCTTAGCTTAGGCACCAGTCTCCCACAGTATTTTTGTATAAGCCCATAACTGGACAACATTATTTTTATTTTGTTATTATTTTATATGGATATTGTGGTGAGAAAATAAATAAATATTATTATTATTATTATTATATTATTATTATTATTTTTCGAGTTATTCTCAGCAAGCCCTTTCATTTGATACCCATATTGTAGGAACGAATAAAAGAAAATTATCCGCCATTTTTGCTGTTCCGCCGTATTGGATTAAGAGTGGCGTAACATTATTTTTTTCTAGTTATTCTTGGCAAGCCCTTTTATTTGATACCCATATTGTAGGAGTGCATTAAAAATAATTGGTCCGCCATATTGGATACGCCGCCATGTTGGATTTAGAATGACGTCACATTATTTTTCTAGTTATTCTTGGCAAGCCCTTTTATTTGATACCCATATTGTAGGAGTGCATTAAACATAATTGGTCCACCATATTGGATACGCGGCCATGTTGGATTTAGAATGACGTCACACAGTTAATCATGCATTGTCATCCGAACTAAACGTGTATACCAAATTTCAGCTCAATCGGAAACCGGGAAGTGGATCAAATTTAAGTTGCAAGATTTGATTACAGAACGACAGACAACGGGACAAGTGAAAGTAAATAAAAGCTTGTAAAATACTGCAGATTATATGCGTACGGCATGTCCATTACTATATGTCAATTTTTAAGGGTACGTCTCGTGCAGAGTAATTATTAACTATTTCTTTTATTTTATAATATTTGACGTATACGTATGTTATGTTACTCTGATTGCCCGTGACATCACACCAGGACTTATAAGAATACCAGCGTTGCGACATTTACTCTTAAATGTCGACACACTATGCTGAGATTGGAGCCTTTTGGCCTCGTCAGGGACTTTATAATTATTGTTACTTTTTTTAAATGTATAATTTGTTTTTATATTTAATTGTGCCTATTTAGTTTAGTTTTAAGATTTTCCTGTACGAGCTGGAGAAAGAAAGAAAAATCTTTATTGTGAATCGACAATAAAGATTTTTCTTTCTTTCTCCAGCTCGTTTCGTCATCTCCTACGAGGTCTATCGTAACTTTACATCCCTGAATCAAATTTTGCCTTTTTATAATATTGCTAGCTGTGTCCTGACCAAATACGCACTCGGCCCGCGTGGAACCTCTCGAAGATAGGAAGGCTACATCGTTCTAACAGTGGCAACATTTACAAAAACTACTTTTTCCATTCTTTGTTTATTATGCTATAATATAAATAGAAAACTATGTATATTTACGTCCCTGAATACAGGAAAGCCAAAATACTTCATTTGTTTAAGCCAGGGTTGTACGGTACTTGACAACTACTGGAAGAAATTTCTTAAAAAACAAGCAGCACCTTTGTACTCAGATCTTTATTTTAACATAAATCATTGTGTATTTTATTGTGTGTACATAATAATAATAAAAAAAAGATGTTTTCCAAGGCCAGCACAGATTTTCTTTTGTTCACGATTCAGAAAACCGTACTACGCCATCTATCGAGCTTTATGGAAAACTCGTGATTGAACAAGGGTAAAAAAAAACTACAGGTCTCTCAAAGCGATAATGCGCATAGAAATCTTCGTCACTCGAGCTCACAGCGAGTTCACACGAGCGTTCGGAAGAAGATATGTATATAGAGTGGTGCACTTAAACACTTTTAGAGTGGTTAAGTGCATAAAAAGTGGTTAAGTGCACCACTATATATACATATCTTCTTCCGAACGCTCGGGGAATACGACCGTTGCCGAACAGTGACGAAGATTTCTATGCGCATTATCACTTTGGGAGACCTGTACGTGACTTAGTTAACAGACGTATTGTGACGCATTACGTTTAATCTGTAACTAAGTAATTTGTTTTTTTTTTGTTTACCATCATTATCCACCTAAACCCAGGTTTAGGTTATACTACTAGGCCACCGCTTCTCCAGAGCAGCTAAGCAGTAACTTACAAGTTGTAGGTTGTAGGTTCGCATCGCATTAGCCGCTTTGATTTCTGTAAGTTATTTTATCATCACTGCTCTCAAAACGGTGAAGGAAAACATCGTGAGGAAACCTAAAATTCCAAAAGCTTCGAAGACCTGTGACCTCGCGCATTGGGCCCACGTGGTAGATTACGGTCCTCTCTCTCTCATTGAGAGGAGGTAGTATAGTAGAGTAGGCCATAACATCAGCCGCCGGCAGAAGTTACCACCCACCAGACAAAGCCTTGCCGCCAAGCGATTTGTCGTGTTCCGGCATGATGTCTAGTGAAGCCGTATGGAGGACTGGTCTGAGCAGTTGTGTTGCGATGTGTGCCGGGTACGATGCGCCTAATGTTGTTGTGTTGGGAGTTTGGTCGTGAAGGGTCTTCAGATCAATCTCCCTTTGGCGCAGCATCGTTGGTCGTGTTGTTGGGTTTAACATTGCATCACCTCGCTCAACTGCCGTCTTCCTTCCTATTCGCTCAGTTTTTCTGAGTGAATAGGCTCTTAATAAACTAGCGCGCTTTGCCATCAATGATCCCATCACTGCTTACCATCAGGCGGGATTGCGGTCAAGCGCTAGTTTATAATTATTAAACAAGGACAGCTTCATAGGAGTGGAAACATTATAGGCTGGTCATCCAGCCTATAAGGACGCTCTCGAAGTTCGATGCTCGAAAATGATGGAATGGAAAATAATCATACTCAGACATTATGATCTAAACTTCGAGTAAGCATCGAATATCATTACTACGTCTACTCAAATGTATTTGACAGATGTTACAATAATACCCACATAGTCACACAAGCATAACTTTGTTTATATGTAGCCGTATAGATGATTGCCAACGAACTTGGTTCATATATTTTCAGCGAGGGTAGTTTGTCCCATTATTATTTGATAAGAAAACATCCAGCTTCCAGACATTTGGCACAGAAATGGTGTTTTAAAGATTTAAAGAGTTTGCCAATTTGTTATATTGTTCTGAAACATTTGTGTTAGTATATATATCATGTTAATTTGTAAGTTAATTTATTTACTTAGTTATCCATTTATTTCAGGCATCAAGGCCCACATTAAACATATATAATAATATATTAACATAATTAATTACGCCTAATGTACGCGAAGTGTCGGCGTCGTGTTTCGCTGACTGGTGTCATATAGCAGGCCACGAAACCGGCGGTACACAACATCTTTAGGCCAGAACTCTTCTTTGAGAAACTTCGCGAGATGATGTGTCGGAGCGCGCACCACGAAGATCTTGAAGTTCGTGTTGTGACGCGGCACCAGCCTCTAGACCCTCAAAGTCCAGCTGGTCTTGACGCGCAAATACTCCATGACCTCCTCAATCTTCGTGGATTGGTGCGGGACACACACATATATACAATATGTTAAGAAAACCCTGTCTGATCCGTGAAGGTATTGTTAGGTATCGTTAACTGATTCTAATAATGTTAACAAAGCCGGGCTACACTTAAAAAAAATTCCCCCTTAAAAAATTAATACTATTTCGAAAAATCGAGGTAACTTAATGCATGTGCGGTAGGCAACACGGTAGGCGTACATGCGCGCATGTCGCATCGCTATTCGCTCCGTCACAAATGGTGTTCTCACTTTTTTTAAAAATACCAAATTTTGGGGAAGTTGGAATTAATTCGCGGAAAAAAAAAGATTATTTCAAAATTCATTACTATTGTCACTATGATGATTACGTAAAATTTCATGTTTTATTTGGTCTTGTGTATACCTAACATTTATTATCCTCTTGGGTCGGACGGGGTTTTCTTTACATATTGTATATGTACAGCAGCGACGTGCATCGGTATTGCTGGACGCAGCAGGATGTTGGGTCTTGCCTCACTTTCGAAACTCGTAACGGCGGCAACGCTCAGGTGGTGACGAATGACGCACGCTACGCGATTCTATTCGACGTGACGATCGTACAATAACTTATTTACGTACACGTAGGTACACTATTAGACACTAAAGTTTCCCTCGTTTTGTCTTCAAGCGTTATAAGGCGAGACATCATCACTTGTATCTTGAGTCTTAACGTGTCCTTTTCATTCAGGGATCGCTCGCGGTACTCACTATTTTGCCGTCCCTGACTATTACGAGGCGAATCGCGATGATGACTATAGTCACGACGTAAGCTATTACCATGACTGCCGTTGATACGATCTACGTTCGTGTCTACGTTTGCGGTCTAAATAACAAACTAAACAACAAACCACACAAGTAATCACACAGGTACAACAAAACTAATGGAAGAAAGTGACTGTTATTCTGTTCCTTGATTTATAACGAGAATGTGAGCAGAGTAGTTCTTTATCCCACTTCTGATTTTAGCGATCAGAAGTGCTGTTCATTAAAAAAAACAAATCCGGACGTTCCAATGTTCGTGTATTATCCATTTTAAGTACACTTATAACCAGAACTTATTAATTAAGATAGGAACAGAATAACAATCAACGAGTATACAATAAAATGTAAAACGATAGCAATCAGGTATCAATTAATACGGAAAATATGAGTCTTAGAGAGTTTGCATGATGTTACTGGTCCGAGTGTCGCTTGTCGAAAGAGAGCGAGCGCTTTTTTTTTTGATATGGCATCTCGTAGTTGACCTTGAGAGGTCGTGACTACTTAATCGGACTATCCTGTGGCAGCCTTAAATGAATTTAAAGCCTCCAGCCAGGGAGAACGGGTGCGGGTAAACCGCGTCTTTTATAGTGAGCTTGAGGCGGGGTTGCCGCTCTTCCCTAACAGTATAGCGTTGTATAAATATAAAGACAGGTTTTTTTAACTGAAGATACAACCAGGCAGCAGAGGTTTGTTCAATAACTTTTTCTCCCCAGCGAAACTACTTGGAAATGGCAAAGGGCGGATGTTTAGGGGACTATCTATATATATAAAAATCAATGCCACTTTCTTTGTAATTTTATAACTCAAGAACGGACTGACCTATCCAAACCAAATGTTTAGGCTTTATTTTGACTAATTAGTAGATGGCTTATGTAAAGTTTGAACGGAATTTGTGGAGCGATTCTTCATTTATCACATTTTTTGTAAACAAATGAATTTAGTGAACGGTGGATTCTCATCAGTAATTTTATAATCCACCAAAACTGTAACTGGTAAATCAAAAGGAGAAATTTGTTTGATACAACGTATCCCTATAATCCCAACTGATATGCCAATTGTGTTCAAACGATTACAATATCCTGTGCGTTTATCATTTGCTATGTCCATCAGCAAAGCCCAAGGGCAAACATTTCATGTTTGTGGTCTCAATTTGGAGGAATCATGTTTTTCAAACGGTTAACTTTATGTTGTCTGTTCGAGAGTCGGTACCCCCAATCGATTATTTAATAATCAAAATGTTTTGGATTAGATTTTAAAATAGCTAGCAATGAAAAAAATATTTTATGTTTGAATAAATAAGTTTGATAATCCAATAAATTAGTTTTTATTATTCCACTTTATACGTAGCGAAGCACGTATCGTGCCGCTAGTCTTATATCATAATATGTTCAAATGCTGTGATTCTCAGCCTAATTTGTAAATTGACTTTGATTTTGATTACATTCCAGTTTTAGCTGATCTCGCGTTGTATAAGTTTCTTGTAAAATCAGCAGTCAGCTTATACGGGTTATGTATAGCTTGTGATGTTTTGCCTTGTGAACAGGGAAATGTATTTTTAAGCAAATTTAGGACCAATAAAGATGAGACAGTACTTACGTTAATTTGCCATATCATAACCATTTTATCCACTTTTCAAGCAATGATTGTTGTAATTCGAATATACGGGCGTTGCAATACTCAGCTGTTTAGCTTTTTCCCAACTGACTATTCCTGAATAGTTTCAGTTTCTAAATAGCTGAGGATAATCGAGCAACGCCCGTATATTGGAAAATTAAAACAAAATAAATTAAAGATTTCGACTTGAAATATTTATTTCTTTATGTTTTACTAGCTTTCCGCCCGCGGCTTCGCTCGCGTGGTGATCGGTTATATCGCGCTTTTAGATTTCCCTCGTGAATATAATTTTTTTCCGGGATAAAAAAGTACCCTATTATTTAATCCGGACTTCTAACTCTACGTCTGGAAAATTTCAAAACAATCGGCGTAGTACTTACGGTGTAAAAGCGGAACAAACAAACAAACAAACTCACTTTCCGATTTATAATATTAGGATATTTGGTGTACACATACAAATATTCCAGTAATCTCCCTTGGAAACTTAATGTTTTTTTAGGACCAAAAGTAGACTATGTTACTCTCCATCTTTTCAACTAACTGCATGCCAAAAATCAGGTCGATTGATTGCTTAACTACGGCGTGAAGGAAGGACAAACAAACAAACAAACACACTTTCACATTTATAATATTAGTATGGATTATTCAAGTTAGGTTTCGATCGAGTCTACCATTCGCCTTGACGAATTATTAGAATACATTTGACTCTGAGAATAGACAGTGACAATCATACAAATAGAGAGTGACAAGAAGAAGTAACTGTAAACAATGAAGTACCTTATTATGCGCATAAATAAATCCTTTGATGTTTTAAAAGCAAACTCAACAGAGTTCTACTTGTAAATAAATAAATTAGGGGTTTATAAATATTTAAAGGCTTACGTTACCGTTTCGGCTCATGGAGGGCCGAGGCTCTCCACGAATCGAAACGGTAACATTAATGCTAAATAAAAATGGCTCACCAATCAACTCTACCAACTCAACCTGTAACTGGACATTAGCTCCTTTTTTTTTTGATTATGGCATCTCGTATTTGACCATTAGAGGCCGTGACTACTTAACCGGACTTTTCTGTGGATGCCTTAAATGAATTTAAAGCCTCTAGCCAGAGCGACTAAAAACTAAGCGACTACACGCTAAGGGGTACGTACCTCGGCTTAGGGCGTCGCTGGAGAGAACAGCAAGGGACGGTTGGATCGATTTTTTGTTTTAATTCGCTTTGATGACCGCGGCGTTTCCTAGTACTAGCTCTGAGAAGAAACTTCCGAAACAAACTCAGAGGTCATGGTTGGGAAATTATATTTACTGGCTCAGCTGCGGCGCGGGCTGGCCTTCATCGGACAAGGGACGGGGGAGGGGGCTACTACGTTGACATTAGCTCCTCTCAGACTGCGGTACTAAACCTTGTCCTCTTCCTGCCGCATCCAGTCTGCTCCAGTAGCCTTCAACTGGGGCCTAGGCAATTCATTCACACACAGGATTCTTACAAGCAACATAATTAAGCCCAGATTTCTTTAATCTGAGTTTGTGTTTTTGCGTTCACCTAAGGTCACGAACATACACAGACAGATGGGTTGCTTAGAATCGAAGCGTCACCTACAATTTTGGCGACCGCCGTAGGTACTGGGCGTTCGCAGCTTTGTACGTCGAAACGTCTTTCATGAATTATAACGTTGCTAAATTTAAGAGTAAAACTATAATGGTAGTAACTATCTCGGTGGTACGCCATAATATCGGCTGCCGGCAGAAGTTACCGCTAGTAAAGTCTTGCCGTCAAGTGATTCGTCGTGTTCCGGCATGATAGCTAATGAAGCCGTATGGAGGACGGGTCTGAACAGTTGTGTTACGATGAGTGGCGGAGACGACACGCCAAATGTTGTTGTGTCAGGAGTTTGGTAGTGGAGGGTTTCCAGATCAATCTCCCTCTGGCAAAGCATCGTTGGTCATGTTGTTGGGTTGAATATTGCATCACCTCGCTCAACTGCCGTCTTCCTTCCTATTCACTTAGTTTTTTGAGTGAATTGGCTTTTAATAAACTAGCGCGCTTTACCATCAACGATTGCATCACTGCTTGCCGTCAGGCGGGATTGCAGTGAAGCAGTAGTTTATATGTAATTATAAAAAAAAAACCTAGCGTAACAACTGAATAGAACTAGTATAAATACAAATAAAGTTTAGGTAATTATGATACTTACTAATGATGATTCTTGTGGAATAATGATAAAAAATATGCTGCTGCTGCGAGCAGCGGTGGCCTAGTGGTACCGGCCTCAACGTACGAAGACGTTGTAGGTTCTAACCCCGTCAGGCGCTTTCATCATCATCATCAACCTTTTTATCGTCCCACTGCTGGGCACAGGTCTCCTCTCATGCAGAGAAGGATTGACTTAGACTCAGACTTAAAGTCCAGGTTTCCTCAAGATGTTTTCCTTCACCTTCAGTCATTAGTGTCCAAGATATAATTAGAAAGTATATATAACTTTAGAAAAGTTACCACCAGGCGCTTTACTCTGGATAAATTATTTCATCACCACTGCTCTCCAAACGGTGAATGTCTTAGAGGCAAAACTTTGAAGACATGTGACATCTACCAACTGGGCCCGCGTGGTGGATTATGGCTCACTCTCTCTCACCCAGAGGAGACCTGAGTCCCAGGCGTGGGAACATTGTAGGTTGATTATTATTATTATTATTTGTTTGCTTATCACCGCCATAATGATACAAATCCTTATCCATACTAATATTATAAATGTGAAAGTGTGTTTGTTTGTTTGTTTGTCCTTCCTTCATGCCGTAGCTAAGCAATCAATCGATCTGATTTTTGGCATACAGTTAGTTGAAAAGATAGAGAGTAACATAGGCTACTTTTGGTCCTAAAAAACATCAAATTCCCAAGGGAGATTACTGGATTATTTGTATGTGTACACCAAATATCCTAATATTATAAATCGGAAAGTGAGTTTGTTTGTTTGTTTGTTCCGCTTTCACGCCGTAACTACTAAGCCGATTGTTTTGAAATTTTGCATACGTAAAGTAAGAAGTCCAGATTAAATAATAGGGTACTTTTTTATCCCGGAAAAAAATTATATTCACGAGGGAAATCTAAAAGCGCGATATAACCGATCTCCACGCGAGCGAAGCCGCGGGCGGAAAGCTAGATCTTTATATACGGTACACGTTGCCATATTAACGCTCCATACGACGTCGAAGCCATTTAAGCACTACTACATTTCTCATAGTTATGGCTCACATTTGTCTTCAGTTACTATTAAGGAAAACATAATAGGGGAACTTCTTGTGAGTTGCTCCAAATCTGTCCAAATGAGGTTTTCTATTGAATGTGTATTATTTGATACGATATTTTGGTCCTTAGGTACAAAACGGTCCTATTGACTAGCGAAGGTTGTATGAGGTGAGTTAGAGACTCAGCCTTAATCCCGATACTTAATTAACAAACGTTTCAATGGTCCCTCGGTTACGTGTGTTTTTGGCACATTTTGTGCGTCAATACTGTCAAGAACATACCTTTGAGGGACCACTTAAACGTTTGTAATAAACGGAATCAGGTCCTAAAACACCAATTTCCGTGATTAAAAACGTTCAAAACGTCGCAAACTCATTTCAGCGATAATAATTATTGTCAAAAACTTGTCAAAGTGTAGAGAATATTAGAGATATTTTAGAACGGTTGAAACTGAAATATTCAAACACAAAAAATAAATATACACAAAATTTATTACAGGCTATAATTTCTTAATACAATCGAGTAAAACAGGCCGGCAGTAGGATAAAGCCTGTGTTTCGGTTATCAGTGCCAAAATCTTTAGAAATAGACACTAGAAATAACCAACTAAATTAAGGAAATAAAGGAAGGTAGGGTCAACAAGTTCATATATAATGAATTTAATGCAATAAAATAATATCAACTATTGAAAATAATAATCATTTTTATAATTTACCAGAAATAATAAATTTAAAATTATATGAAGAATAAGGACTGAACATTACGCGTGTCCTCTATTTGTTTGATATGATTATGTGTGTATAAATGTAAGAGGGTGTGTATTTACCACATGTAATTAGTAAATCACTGTAGATGTGTAGTGTGTGTAGCACTGTAAATGTAGTATTAATTTTCTTCGTAATTAAGTTTTTGTTTTTGTTTAAACTCAATATAAGGAAAAGGTAACAAAATACTTATACTTTCTCGGTGGTAGGCCATAACATCGGCCGCCGGCAGAAGTTACCACCCACCAGACAAAGCCTTGCCGCTAAGCGATTTGTCGTGTTCCGGCATGATGTCTGGTGAAGCCGTACGGAGGACGGGTCTGAGCAGTTGTGTTGCGATGTGTGTCGGGTACGATGCGCCTAATGTTGTTGTGTTGGGAGTTTGGTCGTGGAGAGTCTTCAGATCAATCTCCCTTTGGCGCAGCATCGCAGGTCGTGTTGTTGGGTTTAACATTGCATCACCTCGCTCAACTGCCGTCTTCCTTCCTATTCGCTCAGTTTTTCTGAGTGAATAGGCTCTTAATAAACTAGCGCGCTTTACCATCAACGATCGCATCACTGCTTATCATCAGGCGGGATTGCGGTCAAGCGCTAGTTTATAATTATTAAAAAAAAAAATTGTTACCTTTTCCTTATTGAGTTTTCGTTAAAGGGTAGATATTGCTTGCTTTGTACATGTAATACATACTTATGTGGTTTTTAACGCGTACTGTATCGTTTCTTTATCTTTGTAGGCTTAGCAGATTCAATCAATCAATGATTAATAATCGGATTATGAGATTGGACTGTAAAGTTACTTGAAAATACTACAATTTCCCCCACTTCAGGTCTCAAGACTATTCGTGTGACCTGGGTACCGATTTCCTTTGTTAAGAACATAATTATATTGTTTATTAATGTGATCTTTGTTTTAAAATTTTGACACATAAGAACACTGAATTATAAAAATACGGCCCGTTGCGTTGGGAGGCCTGGTGCATTCATTGAATGCAAGAAGCACAGAACCGGGCGAAGTGGCGGTGTTTGATGGTGGCCTATTTCCAAAGGTGGACGTTTCTGAAATGACTATAAGACGAATACTGAGATATGTCCAAATGTTCTGACTATCTGGTTTTAGGGAAGAATTGCTTAGAAAGTCGGAGTTAAAGCAAACTCTTCAAGCATTACAAATTTTCTGTAATTGACTAGTTTCAGCTAATCTATCGTCCTGTATTTGAAAATATTCCTGATTTATTCCAATTTTCCCAAATACTGAATAAGGTTCCCAGCAAACTGTGCTTAACTGTATACCTCTCTATAATCCTTCAGGGATACATCTCGATCCAATTCGATTACATCCACAATAGCCCATAATAAATGATGTTCTTTACCTTCTCCCCTTTTAAAAAGTATTGTGTTCCAAAGTGTTCCATACACAAGATTATTCGATTATGTCGTATCGAGAAAGGGATCGATTAAAATCGAATCGAGTCGACGCTTGTGTTGTTTACTCGGGATAAGGTGAGAAGGTAGGTTGTCGGGGATTATCGATTCTTATGGTATCTACTAAGCGGAGCTCGAAGAAGTTCTAAGTTGAAATTCTCGGAATGTGTAAGCAGAAACGCAGCCTCCGTGGCGTAGCGTAAGCAAACGCGCAAACCGCTGTGCAAGGAAGCGCGGGTTCGATCCCCGCGCAGTGCAAATACGAGTATTTGTATGGAAGAATATTTGCACTGGTCTGGTCGTGCCTCGGAAAGCATGTTAAGCCGTTGGTCCGGGTAGCCACACGAACATCTGAGGGCAGTTGTTACGGGTTGTTGGAGCCCTCAAAACTCCAACAATTGGTCTAACTGCATTGCTTCGATATCGCCTTCGGGTTGTGGAGGTCAGACCGCAGCCGCTTCAAGAAAAATATCGAAGTTTTGCCAAATTCAGCAGTTAGACTGGTAAAGCGGACCCCAGACTTCAAACTTAAAAAAAAAGCTTCAGATGCGACTAGGATTAACGCTGTAGTGATGAGTGTAGGCAGAGACGCTTTCTAAAATTGGGGTAAAAACTTAATAGCTTATGTTCCCTCTAAACATGCTCGGTGGAGAAATTAATTATGTTGTTTACTGATAATGCAATTCTTGTAATTTTACGTCTTACGTAATGAGCTAAGAGGGTTTCCACTGCTGGCCAGGTTCTCTTGGTGACAAGGAGACTTGGAGGCCACGGGCCACATGACACAATGTCACATGCCTAATTTCGTTGTTAATGTCCCTATGTGTGTTGTCCCACTTTAAATATAAACAAATCACACATAACTACGACTAAGTATTATCTCTCTTACTGTGCGCACGCGCCTATTACTATGATCTACGGTGAGCTGAGTTGTGTGCTCGGTAACCACACTACAACAACTTCTAAATGTATTTGGGAAAAATATAACATGGTGTAAAAATGATAGGAATCGATTCAGTTGCTTAACAAATTATACTCAGGTTTCGTATCAAAAAAAAAAAAAATAAG
Source organism: Sesamia inferens (assembly GCA_037179545.1). Classification (NCBI taxonomy): domain Eukaryota; kingdom Metazoa; phylum Arthropoda; class Insecta; order Lepidoptera; family Noctuidae; genus Sesamia; species Sesamia inferens. Next base: position 18,630,155 of record CM073944.1, on the reverse strand, counting down.
GAGTATTTTTGGCACAAGTCAAGAAAAATTTGAAAATAAGCCAATAATATTACTATTATACCCTAGATTTTTTGATTTATAATTCACGCTTGAATAACGAGGACTACTACAAATCTCTACAGCTAGGTTAAAGAAACTATGTCAAAACGTATGATCGTACTTAGTTACTCCTAAGTTATTACTGTATTCAGTCTACCGTAAATAATTCCTTCGAAACCTTTTCTGTTCCGTGGAGTGTAAGACGCTAGGACCAAAGGACCACTTCTAACTTTAGGTAATTTAAATGTGGTCCTTTCATTTACGTTTAAGATCACAGGTTAGATTTTAAGCGGACCACGGACTATAACGCATCACTTGACGGTGCGCTTGAATTGGAACTAAATTCCACTCACAATTGCACTTTTTTTTGGAGGAATTTGTTCATATAAAAAAAGACTAGCGATGTGATGGGAGGGCGTGTTGGTGGGGATGTTATCCGTGCCCCATCGCGTGACGTGCTGTAATGGGTAGATAGATAAATCGTTAATTTTTCACTTCAGATGTAGCTAAATTCCAGTATTTCACATGTTATGACTGCCTATCTGACCTCCAGTACACAGTCATGGGCGTGCCCAGGTGGGAGCAGGGGGAGGCAGCTGCCTCCCCCTCCCCCTGGAAATCTAGCAGAACAAACCACGTAGTAGACACTAACAAAATGTACGGTGAAATTGCCAAAAAATTGCGTGCGACTATAGCGCACAACGATTACTCACTAGAAGAATTTGACTAACCTTCCTCTAGGCCTGACTAGCCCCAAGGCAAGAAGCTGGGTACGCACACGAATACAGTTACTGTCTTCTTCTTCTACTTCATCAGATAGAGGTTCACTGCTCCTGGACAAGGCCCCCAAAAAATAACCCCTCCAATGCGGGGTTATTTTTTTTCACAGTTACTAGTTAATACGATATTCGAAGGAGACCAAACTTTCGTTCTCCTGACGACCCTTAACAACTTCTGAAGATCTGTAAATGACTATTGGGACCAAGACTGGGTCTTGGTGTGTACTCATCCACAGACCTATCGCGGCAAGAGTAGCTAAACCTGACCCGAGTAACATGTATTACTTGTATCACCTAGCCATAAATCCCTTCTTACTTGGTGCACACAAAAGACGTACATAGCTCAACATAATAATAAATAATAATAAATTTATTCACCAATAAATATACGAACTACAAAACAACATAAAACATAGTAACTATATAGGTAATACATACGCTACATAATAGGAGCATCTGCAACCGAACTAGGTAAAACCTGTATCTCGGTGTGCAGCGCCAAACCTCTCAGTAAGTTAATATCTTAAAAAATTAATCTAACGCGAACAGCTTTATGTCGATAAAAAGAAAAGCAAAATAATACAAAATAAAATAAACTAAGCTAAAAAGTAAGTTTGTTACAACAATTTTACATAAAACAAAATACAATTAATTAAGCTCAAACTTAGTGAGTTAAATACTAGGAAAGCTAAGTGAGTTGGTGTTTATGTATGGAGAAGGGTGCATGAATGTGTAAATGGTGGTGAGTGTTAGAGTGTGTGTGTTTGGTGTGGAGTTTTGAGTGTACTCAGGTATGTGTGTTTAAGTAATATGAAGATGAAGAGTAAAAAAAGAAAATAATAATAATAAATAAAAATAAAATATCTGAAAAGTTGCCCAAAGGAGCCTATTTACTCTGGTACGATTAACAATTTTTCAGTGTCCTCATATGTTAAGGTCAGCAAGTACTTCTTCACTCTGTCTTTACAACGATCCCCAGTGAGAGGGTAAACGTCTAGAATGTAGTTGATTTTATTATAGACATGGGGACCCAAAAATACAAAGAATCTTCTGATAAAGGAAGTTTCAGGTTTATGTTCACGAGTGCAAACTATTTGTTTCCTACGCCTATGTTTGTAGTTGGGGTCATATGCTATGTTTCGGTGTTGCTTTAGAACTACTGTCAGTATATAGAGCTGTCTAACAGTAAGTACTTCACAGTATTTATAAAGCAACGTCGTGGAAAATAGTCGAGGCTTGTAAGCGCAAATCTTTAGTATTGTGCGTTGAGCAATCTCAGTAGGTTTAATTATAGTTTTGGGAGCTCCTCCCCATGATGAAATGCAATACGTTAAAACTGACTGACATAAGGCAAAATAGATTTGTTTCAATAACATAGGATCAACCACATGACGCAGCCTCTTAAATACATAAATAAGTTTTCTGACTCGAGCGCTAAGTAATTTTATGTGATCTTTGAAACTGAGATGGCGGTCGAAGAGGATCCCTAAATATTTTATTGTAACAACGCGTTCGATTGGATTACAGGTACAGTGTGTGTCTAGGGAACATTGGTGAGGGACTATGTTATAGTTGCTCCCTGGTTGTGTTGATTGCCGTATACTGAAAGTTAGGTATTTCGTTTTTACAGTATTCAAGGTCAAAAGATGAAGCCCAAGCCATTGGTTTACTACATTAAACCCATTCTGCGCAGCATTAAAGGCCTCATCCCAGGTATTGGCAGAGAAAAGAAGAGCTGTGTCATCAGCGTAAGATATGATGTCGCCATTGGGCACGATGATGCTAGTAAGATCGTTTATGTAAATAAGAAAGAGAGTAGGCCCCAAAATACTGCCCTGGGGAATGCCAAAAGACACTGGAAGATCAGCGCTAACATGACGCCCTATTCGAACACACTGCGTCCGCCCGGTTAGATAGCTTTCGAAAAGCCGGAGTTGAATTCCTCTCACTCCAAGCTTTTCCAGCTTGGTAATTAATATGGGAATAGAAATAGTATCGAATGCTTTTTTTAGGTCCAGGAAGATAGCTAAGCATTTCCGCCCTCTGTCTAAGTTAGTACCAACATATTCAGTTAAATAATAAACAGCATCATCGGTTGATCTATTTGTTCTAAAGCCAAACTGATTGTTTGCAAGCAATTTATTTTTTTCCAAGTATTTTGTGAGTCTATTGTTAATTATCTTTTCGAGGAGTTTTGAGATAGCGGGTAGAATAGAGATTGGGCGATAATTAGAGATGTCATTTTTATCACCGCCTTTAAAAATCGGGCGGACTTCAGAACTTTTCAATTGGGAAGGGAACTGACCCGTCTGAAGGCATTGATTAAAAATGTAAGTAAGCGCCGGGACAAAGAACTGAACGTGTTTCTTCAAAAATTTATTTGACACATTATCGCGGCCCACCGTACATTCTGTCTTTAGACTCATCACCAGACGAAAGACCTCATTTTCATCCGCTTCCTCTAACACAAACGAGTTTAGTTGAGTACTAGTATAGAGGGAATCCGTAAATAACGGGGATGCAGCATCAACTGTATTGTGAAGGTTCAAGCATTCTTCAGCTAAGGTCCGGCCTATATTTACAAAAAACTTATTTATAGAGTCCAGGGACTTTTCAGGTGAGGAGCCAACCTTGAGAAGATGGTTCGGGTGACTAGAGGCTTTATTCAAGCTAGAGATCTCTTTAAGAACTTTCCAGAGCTTTTTTGGATCGTTTTTTGTTTTTTCAACCTCCGATTTCTCATACTCAAGTTTGACTTTCTTTAAAATGTTAGTGCAAAAATTCCGATATCGCGTATAGGTAACCTTTAGAGTTTCATTATCTGGTGAGGACTTCAATTCATAGTGTAGTCTGTCTCTATTCTTCATACACCTCAATAACCCAGGAGTTACCCATGGTTTGATGATCCTTTTACGTCTTGATATTTTGACAACAACAGTATTATTATTTGTTGCGGCCTGTATTGAGCTGGTTAGGTAGTTGATAGAGAATTCAGGATCATTAGACTGGAATATCGGAGTTAGATCGATTTTTAGGATGTCCTGAGTTAAGGCTTCCTCATTGGTTACTGTATATGTACTGTTTATAAGGGTTGGACATAAATTAAGATCTAAACATACTATCACAGGGTAATGATCCGTTAAAGTAGTAGTAGGAATCAAAGTATGTGTGCAGTAGGTACTTCTTAGTAATATATGGTCTAGACATGTTCCACTCGCACTGCGAGTAATTTCTGTATGGGCAGGTAGTAATCCGTGAGATGCAGTAAGAGTCAAATACTTCTCTCCAGTTAAATCAATTTTAGAATTGTTGATGGGAATATTAATGTCACCTAGTAACATCAAGTTTTTGGACCCTTCTACTTTTAAAAGAGTCTCATGTAATGAGTCAAGAAAGGGATCAACGTTTTTGTATGAGGGAGAGCGGTATATAGAAACTATCGTCAACTGCTTGCCACATCGGGTAATAAGGCAGTTTCCTTCTTGAAAAAATGGTTCTTCAAACACTAAGTCAATATGTTCTTTGTAATAAACAATTACTCCGTCATTTTGCTTTAAATTTTTTAAAGTAGAGAACGATTGGAATCCTGGTAGAGTAGGAATAACATTAGTTTTTAATAACCAACATTCCGTGAGGACTATTATGTCACAATTCATTTTTAACCTATCCAGTAACAGTACAAGTCCAGTGAGGTTACAGTTAACGCTACGGATATTTTGCGTAAGTATGGTCAGACGTTTGTCAGGCGAAAAAGATATCACCTCATGACAGTTTTCAAGCTCACAAACTGATACTTTTGAGACAGAGCAATTATCTATGTCATTTGTTAAGCTATTTAAATCACCAAAAATGATTCTCTATAGGAAATGGGACAAAGTAAAAAATGGCAACCAGAAGTAAAGATTAAATTCAAATAGTAAGTTAGTGAAGTGATACTCTTCAGCTCATAAAAAATGTTTAAGTGTGTGTTCCTGTTTAGTGTAAATTGACAATAATTAAAGAAAGTTATTAATACAATTGAAGCATGCATAAACAATATATCAGAAATACAATATGACAAGATAATTTCCAAGAGTAGTCACTTGTTAGAAATCAATTTTTCCACATCAGATTCTGAAGTTATTCTGATTTGCGGATCATTGACCTTTTTTCGAAGGTACACTATACCATTTGCAGTCCAGCAAAATTGGTAACCATGGCTCCGTTGGAAACCCCTGGCCAGATAAAAAAGCTTTTGTGCTTTATATGTGAGGCATTCCGCAACGTAAACCGGCATCAGAGGGCCATTTAGTTTAAAGTGAGAAGTATTAAGTTTCGCCTCCTTAGCCTTCAATTTATTGAAATTTTTAACTCCACTGATGACTTTTTCTTTAGTGAGAGTCGTGGTAAAATCCACAATGATTGGGTGGGACTTGTCCTTTGACTTAAGTCGGTAAATATCTCTTATCTTAGAGCTTTCGATATCCACTTTCAGTGACGTTCCCATATTGACAACTAGGCTGCAAAGATCTTCCTTTGTCTCTTTATCAGTCTTGGGTATGTTACGGATTTCAATGCCCGTTGAGCGAGATTTACGCTCAAATTGTTCCAACTTTTCTTCTAATAGTTGGATCTTTTTTTTATCATTTGCCCGTTCCAGCTCTAACGTGGCAATACGTCCCAGGAACTCATCGTACTTACACGACATGACCTCGACACTGTGCTTCAACTCTGAGTTTTGTACAATAATGCTACCGATCTTTTCCATTAACTCCTCAAATCGTAGTTCCTGTTTGCCAGAGAACGCATTAAACGTAGACAAAGTCACAGGCGTGATGTTTTCTTCACCATCGAACTTCCTCTTTTTACGTTCCGTTATATTTGATATTATGGAAAGATCAGGCGCAGATTTACATTGGTGTATTATTGCTTCCTGCGCCAGTACAGGCGCTAAGGTTTCAGTCGAAGACGTAGTTGACATTGGCGTAGATGCTGGTGGAGGTGAACGATTTATAGGCATGATTCCGTATAGCTCACCACGTAGTTACCAGGAGAATAGGTTTATAGGGCAGATAGAAAACAAAATTTGGCAAAAGATCAATGTAGAAAGTTAGAAAGAGACTAAAATCTATTTCGTTCCTTATTTATCAACAGCAAAAGCTAATTATCAAAAGCTAATTTGTCAAAAGTTGAACCACCCAAACACTGCCAGGTACCAGGCTCTCATGGAACCAGTGGCAAGCTGTGTACACCAACAATGACGTTAACAACGGGGTGGAGCCAGACTGGCGAGTATTGTACCTTCTATTGGCTTCGTTAGTGAGCGGGACGCACGCTGTCCGAATGAGATGTCAGTATCCCGGCAGTGAGGTCTCGCGCAGCAGGGCGGAGCTTGTCTATCCACAGGATATCGCCGCGCTGCGTAGCTCAGCTCCTCACGATTATGCACTCCTATTTTTTACTTTGAATTATTGTTTTTAAAATCTGATTTATTAATTAAATAAAAACTTTGTGTCGTCCAAAAACACGTCTGCTCGTGGTCGAGGTCCGGGAGAGGGACATGTAAATGATATAGTTCATTATATAAAAGACGTAGTTTAACATATAAAAGGCATAGCTCAACATATAAAAGACCTAGGTCAGCACATAAATATATAAATAAATATATACGGACGAATCACACAGATTGAGCTAGCCCCAAAGTAAGTTCGAGACTTGTGTTACGGGATACTAACTCTGTACAAAATTCTATGTGACGGAACCACGGCGCGATCTAATATTAATCCAAAGTTGACTCATGTTCTCGATAGATGGCGTTGGCGTCGTTTTGGATCGCGCTATGGTTTCGTTACCGCTGTTAGTATAAGTACCGCTGTTAGTTTAAGAATTAGCTTTTGTTTTTAATTAATTTTTGTTGTGAATCGGTCTCATAGAATAAACGCTCAATTGTACTAGTAGTAAAAGGGTTGTGTTATTTCTCGCCTAACGGACCCCAGATTTTGTTCATGGTCCTTCGAACTGGAGTTGGCTGGGCGTGTTTTTTTGGTAATCACCGGTGGTGGTAGTGATTACCACCCACTTCGTCGCTACTGGCAGTGAATCGCATTTATTTACATTTTATTGTGGTATTTGTTTGAAAGTTTTAAGTCAATTACAGAGTTTGATAAAGAATTTACAATGGAAGCGTTCAACGATTTACAGGAGGATATTAGGTCAAAAATGCTGAAAGTTAAGACTAATTTTAAAAAGTCACCTAAAGATCGTTTAACTATTCCATATATTGAAACTAGGCTAGATAACTTAGAACAACAGTGGACTTTATTTACAGACACTCATACTAAAATATTAGTCAAGTTAAGCGAAGTGATTTGTACAATTCGGAATATCATAAGAATTGTGTGTATGATGAGGTAGAAGAATTGTATGTACAATTTAAGACTGATTTAAAGGGAATGTTATATAATTTGAAAACCTCAGAAACACAGTTAAATTCAAGTAGTCAATGTGAAGGTTTAGCCAGACGTTTTAAATTGCCAGAAATCAAAATACCAACGTTTTCCGGGAAATACACTGAGTGGCAGACGTTCAGAGATTTGTTTTTAGGGCTTGTGCATGAAAACAAGTCTCTAGACGATGCTCAAAGGTTCTATTATCTCAGGGGTCATTTGACTGGTGACGCAGAACAGTTATTGAGGAATATCAAACTGACCTCTGATAGCTATAAGGTTGCCTGGGAAAAAATGGATGGTATGTACAATAATAAGCGGTTTTTGGCTAATGGCATTTTGAATCGGCTGCTAAATCAAAAAGGTTTGATGTATGAATCTGCCTCCTAAATTAAGAAATTAATTAATACCACATCAGATTGTTTAGAGTCTATCAGAAATCTAGGTGTAGATATTTCATCTTGGGATATCTTAATTATACATCTAATGAGTGCGAAATTAGATAAGGAAACACGAAAAGCATGGGAATTAAAGGTGTCTTCAGATCCATCTGACGCCTTTCCTACATTTGGGCAATTTTCAGATTTTTTGATAGGGCGTTTTAGAGGGTTAGAAAATTTAGATACCAAGCCCAACAAAGTAGAGAGCAAAAGTACTAAATCTTTTCATATTGTAAAAGAGAATAAAATTACGCCGTGTGCGTATTGTACTGCTGATCACAAAATAACTGCTTGCAAAAAATTCGCCAAAGAATCAAATGAAAAACGACGTGATATTGCAATGGAGAAAAATTTATGTTTTGTGTGTTTAAACAGCAACCACTCTGCCAAATTTTGCAAAAACATGGTCCGATGCCGGGTGTGCAAACGCCGCCACCATTCCCTATTGCACCCTAGTGGTGATTCTGGTTCTGTTAGCGCAGTAATTGAGTCGGTTCACGAGGTAGCTTCGTCCTCGAGTAAAAGGTCGGATGATGAAAATGCTGAATCCGACAGCATTATGCTTGTGGAGGTTTAGTAAGGTACGTTACCGGATTCTTAATTCTTCCTCCAACGAAGCAGCATCCAAGGTGGCAAGCAGGAGAAGCGACAGCAAGCGATAGCGAAGCCAAGCAGAAGAGGTGAAATGGTGAAGATTAAGGTTGATAGAATGAGGTAGGTAGTAGGTGTAGAAGTAGCAATTAGACTTATGTTTACTTAGCAACACTATTTATTATGAAGCACTATTCTAACAGAGTTCTTAGTTCTTACACAGTTTATTAAGTTTACCAAAGTCACAACACGAACACTCAAGAAAACAGTTTGTAGTAAGCTAATATGGTAGCGAGGTAGTCGGCGGAAAACACGAGCGCGAGTGGCACGGACGGTGCGTATCGAAGGTATTCATCGACTGCCGGGGCGCTGCGTTAGATGATCGCGCGGAGCCAGCGCGCACGCAGGCATTGCGTCACAGCGATGAGGCACGGTGCTACTGCCATAAGCGGAGCGGATGAAAGTGGCGGGCAACGGTGGAAAAGATATCCGCCACATCACTCCCCCGGCCAGACCGTAACTACGGTCGATAAAAGTCCGGTAGTCTGACTCTTCTGCCGCTCCGAGTTCTTTTTTCTTCTCCGCGCTCTTCTGTCGCAATTGAAGTTTTCGTCGTAGAGTTAATGGGAACTTCTCTAGACAGGTAAGCTGGTTTCAGCCTGTCTACAGAGACATTAGTAATTTTGCCTCGAACTTCAATTTTGAAAAATTTTGGTTGTCTTCTTAAAACCTTGAAGGGGCCTGCATAAGGTGGTTCGAGTGCACCACGCACATGATCTTGACGTAGGAAGACATGAGAAGTATTGTTAAGGTCACGTGGTATATAAAATGGCACTTGGGCGTGCCACGAAGTAGGTTTTGGGGACAATTTTGCCATGTGTGTCCGGAGACGTGTCACGTACTCGGTTATGTCCGCTGTGGTGTAGTCATCTACTGGAGCAATAAACTGGCCAGGCAACAGGAGAGGTTCGCCATACACGAGCTCGGCTGGACTCGTCTCCAGGTCTTCTTTCCACGAATTTCGAATGCCCAGGAGTACCAACGGAAGTGATTCTGTCCATTTTGACGAGTCATGGCACATTATAGCTGCCTTCAGCTGACGGTGGAGGCGTTCGACGATGCCGTTCGCGCATGGATGGTATGAAGTTGTGCGGAGATGTCGCGCGCCGATCATGGTAGTGAGCGCTTTGAAAAGGTGGCTCTCGAATTGGCGACCTCTGTCGGTGGTCACTCGCGCGGGACAACCGAACCTGGCTATCCAACAAGACACGAGAGCAGCTGCGCAGGTCTCCGCTGTGATGTCTTGTAGTGGAACAGCCTCAGGCCATCGGGTGAACCTATCAATGATCGTGAGGCAGTATTTATAACCGCAAGACAAGGGTAACGGTCCTACGAGGTCGATATGGATATGGGAGAACCTCGCAGAAGGGGTAAGGAATGAGGATGGGGGAGAACGAGTGTGACGGGTAGTTTTACTTATTTGGCAATTTAAGCATTGTCTAGATCACTCTCTACAATCCTTACGTATCCCTGGCCATACAAATTTTTGTGCAACCAGCCGTGCAGTAGCTGAACTTCCAGGGTGATTCCAGCCATGAATCATGTCGAAAACTTGCCTTCTGAGCTTTGGTATGATGTACGGCCGTGGCGGATGGGTAGCAGTATCGCAGAAAATCGGTAAGTCGCAATGTATCGTTGACATCTTCCTTAATTTCAGAGCCGAGCCGCGAAGGAGAAGTTCTTGCAGTTCTGGATCATTTTCCTGAGATCTTGCAAGCTCTTCGTAGTCGAGTGGTACAGCAATTTCACTCACACGTGAGAGAGTGTCAGCGACGACGTTTTCTGGCCCAGGTATGTATCTTATATCCGTCGTAAATTGCGATATAAAATCTAAATATCGGAACTGCCTAGGTGAACAATTCTGTTTGTTAGTCGTAAAGGCGAAAGTCAATGGCTTGTGATCGGTATACACGGCGAAGGTTGCGGTTTCTACCATGTGGCGAAAATATTTTATAGCTTCGTATACGGCCAACAGTTCTCTATCGTACGGACTATATTTCTTTTGACTTTCCGACAGCTTGTGGGAATAGAACGCCAGAGGTAACCATACGTTGTTCTTACGCTGTTGTAGTACTGCTCCAATCGCAGCGTCTGAAGCGTCTGTAACTATTGCGAGTTCTGCCGAGTAGTCTGGGTGAGCAAGAAGTGTAGCTTCAGACAATGATGTCTTATAGTCCTCAAATGCCTTAAGCAACTCTGGAGTGAAGGTCACTGGGTGAAAACCTTTGATTTTAGGTCCCTGCAGAAGTGAGTTCAGCGGCGCCTGTAGTTTTGCAGCGTTAGGGACGAATCTGCGGTAGAAATTCAGCATCCCTAAGAATCTTCGTAGTTCCTTCACCGTCTTTGGGACAGGAAACTCCCTTACGGCTTGGACTTTCTCGTCGAGGGGTCTGGAACCAGCGGCAGACACTTCATAGCCCAAGAATTTTACGACCTTTTGGCCAAATACGCATTTCGATGTGTTGATGAGTACACCGTATTGCCTGAGACGTCCGAAAAGGTGCCGCAGATGCTCTTCATGTTGTTTTCCGTCAGAGGAAAATACGATTATGTCGTCGAGGTACCCGTAACAGAAATCCAAGCCAGATAGTACCTCATCAATGAATCGCTGGAATGTTTGAGCTGCATTTCGAAGTCCGAATGTCATAAAAGGAAATTCAAACATTCCGAACGGTGTAGTAATAGCTATTTTGGGTATATCATCGGGATTTATACCGATTTGGTTGTAGGCTTTCACGAGATCTACTGTAGAGAAGATTGAGCATCCTGAAAGCTGATGAGCAAAGTCCTGTATATGGCGAATCGGGTATCGGTCAGGTATAGTTCTAGCATTAAGAGCTCTATAGTCACCACAGGGTCTCCAGCTGTCATCTTTGTTCTTGACCAGGTGAAGAGCGGAAGACCAGGGACTCTCTGAGCGTCGGGCTGTGCCAGCTGCCAGCATTTCCTCAAACTCCTTTTTTGCAGCTTGAGCGCGGACTGGATCGAGGCGTCGTGGCTTACATGAGACTGGCTGTCCTGGCGTGGTTCTAATATGGTGCAGCGTAGAATGTTTCGCTACACATCTCATACCTGCTGGTCTGGTAATCTCTGGGAACTCGCGCAGTATTTCGTGGAACTCAGTTTCGCCCGTCACTGCTTTAACTGAAGCGATGTCGTCTGAAGATCCCAATTGCTCCAAAATTGCAGCCACATGTAGGGTAGTAGTACCGTCGACCAACCGTTGATTCCTACAATCAACCAGTATATTATAGTGCCTCAGAAGATCTACGCCTATAATGGGTTTCGATACGTCGGCTACGGTGAAATTCCATGAAAAATCCCGTCTAAGTCCAAGATTGAGATGCAGTTGTATTGGTCCGTAAGTATGAATGATGCTACCATTTGCCGCGAATAGATCGAATTTTGATTGCGTGGAGGGCGTCTTTACGGCTGATCGTGGGAAAACGCACAAGTCTGAGCCAGTGTCCACTAGGAACTGCATTTTCGAGACACGGTCGGTGACGAAGAGACGGCCTGTAGAGGGAGGGCAGTCGTTGGCCGCTATTTCCGACCGCCCTGAGCGTTTTCCGTCAGGAATGTGCAAGGTTGCCTACACTTATTTGCTTTTGATCCGTATGTGTAGTGAGTAAGTTCGCTGACTTGCCTTGCCAACTCGTCAAGGTTGTTGCTGGTGGAAGTGCTCGCCTCGGAGACTTGAGGCGTAGTAGGGGCAATCTCGTGCACCTTGTCCGCCAACTCGCCCAGTTTATCTATTGAAAGATCCGTTTGTGAAGCAATGACTGTTTCTATGTTTTGTGGTAATCGACTGGTCCAAATGGTGACAAGGAAGTCCATGGGGACCGAAGGGCCAGCCAGACTCTGTAAATGGCGCAGTAATAGCGAGGGCTTCCGGTCACCGAGCTCCTCGTGCATCAAAAGTTGTTTAGTGCGTTTCTCTTTTGACGCGGACAGGCTTTTGATCAGTTCAGTTTCTAATTTCGTATATTTGTCCTTCTCCAGGGGTCTAGTTATGACGTCCTTAACCTCTATGGCATACTGATGATCTAGCTGTGCGACCAGGTAACTAAATTTAGTATCCTCAGTGGTCACTCTCGAAAGGTCAAATTGGCACTCTAATTGAGCGAACCATAACGCCGGTTCTTCAGGCCAAAATGGCGGAACACGTACACCTACGCGCCATACTTCCGAATCAGTCATATTGAGAAAAAAAAAAAAATCGCTCACCGCTTGTAGTCAGTGGGACCTCACCCTTTTTTTATATCTTGTTCGTCGAAGGTAGGTACTAAAATTCTGCTCCTTAGTTCAAAGACGTGCACTCTTTGTACTGTTTCTAGGACGTGGAAGCTGACGAAGAATACAGAAGGTGCAAAGATGGAAGTTTTCTTCTTTGTTCAAAGCGGGGTCACCAGTGTGGAGGTTTAGTAAGGTACGTTACCGGATTCTTAATTCTTCCTCCAACGAAGCAGCATCCAAGGTGGCAAGCAGGAGAAGCGACAGCAAGCGATAGCGAAGCCAAGCAGAAGAGGTGAAATGGTGAAGATTAAGGTTGATAGAATGAGGTAGGTAGTAGGTGTAGAAGTAGCAATTAGACTTATGTTTACTTAGCAACACTATTTATTATGAAGCACTATTCTAACAGAGTTATTAGTTCTTACACAGTTTATTAAGTTTACCAAAGTCACAACACGAACACTCAAGAAAACAGTTTGTAGTAAGCTAATATGGTAGCGAGGTAGTCGGCGGAAAACACGAGCGCGAGCGGCACGGACGGTGCGTATCGAAGGTATTCATCGACTGCCGGGGCGCCGCGTTAGATGATCGCGCGGAGCCAGCGCGCACGCAGGCATTGCGTCACAGCGATGAGGCACGGTGCTACTGCCATAAGCGGAGCGGATGAAAGTGGTGGGCAACGGTGGAAAAGATATCCGCCACATGCTTTCCGCACAAGCGGAGGGGTCTAATAAGCCACTTGTGTCTTGTCTTTCGACAGGGAACTGTCGTAAAACGGTTTTATTAACTACAGCTGTGGTGCAAGCTGAGTCGAAAGACGGGACTTACCTTCCGGTTAGGGCATTATTAGACCAGGGGTCGCAAGGGTCTTTTATTACTGAAGCTACAGCTCAGTACTTGGGATTAAAAAAGATTGCGGCCAAACACACCATAGTAGGTGTAGGTGGTGACAAAAGTGTGACTTCAAAGTCCACGGTCAAAATTAATATAAGGTCGAGAATAGACCCCCAGTTTCAGGTTAAGGTTGATGCTTATATCTTGAAATCAGTTACGTCCCTTCTCCCAGTTGGTCAAGGTTGCCGATAAGGAAAAGGATAATAAGGCAGCAATTTATTTACCTCACCATGCAGTTGTCAGAGAGGATAAGGACACAACGAAGGCCCGAGTAGTCTTTGACGCTTCCTGTAAGGGAACCAAGGGCAAGTCACTTAACGATGAACTGATGGTTGGCCCTACGTTGCAATCTGAACTTCGTCATACCATTTTGCGCTGGAGATCGTATAAAATAGGTCTGGTAGCAGACATAATAAAAATGTATAGGCAAGTATTGGTAAATAGGGAAGATACGCTTTTTCAAAGAATACTTTGGAGAGACAGTCCGAACATGGAGCTCCAGGATTATGAGCTGATTACAGTTACTTTCGGTACTGCATCTGCACCATATTTGGCGGTAAGGGCGTTGCAACAGTTGGCCTATGATGAGTGCTTGGATAGCCCTGATATTGCAAAAATCATCTTAAAAGATTTTTATATGGATGATGTGATGACAGGAGCTGATGATATAGAAGGTGCTTTTCATATTTACTCAGAGTTAAGTAAAGTGCTAGCCAAAGGAGGGTTTCAAATGCAGAAATGGAGAAGCAATTGCCGAGAATTGTTAGATAAGATATGAAATGAAAAGAGTGGCAAGGATGAGGATTTGAATATTAAGGTTGATGACATAACAAAGATTTTGGGACTTACCTGGAATCCAAGTGGTGACTTCTTTCAATACTCCGTCGTTCTCACGCCGCTAGATGAACCTGCAACAAAAAGGAAAACTATTTCGGACATTTCACGTTTGTTCGACCCACTCGGATGGTTAGCGCCCAGTATTATCGTAGCTAAAATATTGATGCAAAAGCTGTGGCTAGCTGGGATAGGTTGGGATCAAGAGGTTCCAAAGAATTTATTGAGTGAATGGCTTACTTACCGTCGAAACTTGGCTGCTTTGGTTGAGATAAAAATTCCACGTTGGTTACACACGTGTAATAAGCATAAACGCGAATTATACGGGTTTTCGGATGCCTCAAAGGCGGCATATGCTGCGGTGGTATACCTCAGAGTAGTGGATGACCGGGAAAAAATCCACGTCTCCTTATTGACGTCTAAAACGAAGGTCGCGCCCATAAAGCAAGTATCGATACCCAGGCTTGAACTTTGTGGGGCTGTACTGTTGGCTAAGCTCATTGTTGAAGTGGCTGAAGTTATGGGAATAGCCAAGGATCAGTTGCATGCTTTCACCGACAGTGAGGTAGTTCTGGCTTGGTTAAATAATCATCCGAGCCGCTGGAAAACTTTCGTGGCGAATCGGGTCTCAGAAATTTTGTTAATTCTGGACACTCAGCACTGGTCTTATGTATCAACCAAGGAAAACCCAGCGGATTGTGCATCGCGAGGTATATCTCCTGCAGAGCTTTCAACAACTTCCCAATGGTTTGAAGGCCCCGACTTTTTAAGACAGGAATTGATTCGTTTTAAAAGACCTAAGCATCTCGTGACTAAGCTCGAAGAAGTTAGAGTACAAACAGCTATATTTGACGTGGCTTTATGGCAAAAGTTTTCCTCGTTCTCCAGGCTTGTAAGAGTAATTGCCTACTGTCGACGATGGTTGAATGTTAGAGGAAAACTAGGTACCAGGCACGATAAGGTCTTGTCCAGACAAGAAATTGAGGATGCCATAGAGGTATGTGTTAGGAAGTGTCAGGAAGAAGGATTTTCTGAAGAATTGGAAGAACTGAAAAGGAAAGGAGTTTTAGATAGGAAAAAGAAGAAGCTAAGGTCCTTAAATGTATTTTTGGATTCAACCGGTATAATTAGGGTTGGTGGTAGATTGGAAATGTCTTCTTTAACATTTAATGAGAAACATCCGATACTAATACCCAAAGAATCATTTTTAACCGGTCTTTTGATTGCCGACGCGCATCAAAAAACTTTTCACGGTGGTCCTCAACTTATGACCACGTACTTGCGGTCAAAGTACTGGGTTGTAAAAATCAAAATCAAAATCAAAGCATTTATTTCAAATAAACCAGTTACAGGCACTTTTGAATTGTAGGGGTCTAAGCGTTGGTTAAAAGGTATTACAGAAACTGTGTCACTTGTATTCGGTACTCCGCTAAAGCCACGTCTCAGCTCATGGGACCTTTGTCCCGGGTGACTCCAAACAAACCATTTCTCGTTAGTGGCGTAGATTATGCAGGGCCTATCAATATAAGAGTGTCAAAGGGTAGGGGCAATAAATCTTATAAGGGTTATGTTGCTTTGTTCGTGTGCATGTCGACAAGAGCAGTGCACCTCGAAGCGGTGAGCGAATTAAGCACTCGAGGTTTCTTGGCTGCATTCAAAAGGTTTGTGGCAAGACGGGGCAGATGTGCCGAGTTGTATAGCGACAATGGCACAAATTTCATAGGAGCAGCTCGCGAGTTATTGTGCTTGTTTAATGAAGAAAAATCTAACTTCAAACCAGAACTGGCAGAATATCTCGCGAGCAACGGAACTCATTGGAACTTTATTCCTCCTCGCGCGCCCAATTTTGGTGGACTTTGGGAGGCTGGCATTAGGTCAATGAAGTTTCATCTTAAGCGAGTCATAGGGAACACTACGTTGACTTACGAGGAGATGGCGACAGTGTTAGCTTAAATTGAGGCCTGTCTAAATTCTAGACCAATCTCACACGTAGAGGACGAAAATGAGCTCTTGGTACTGACTCCTGGTCATTTCCTGGTGGGGAAACCACTCGTCGTAGTACCAGATTCCAATTATGAAACTTCAAATACCCATACTCTACGGCGATGGCAACTCCATCAGCGAATGATGCAGAGTTTCTGGAGGAGATGGTCGCAGGATTATCTACACCAATTTCTGCAGAGGCATAAATGGGAATACCAGAACCCGGAACCATCACTAGGCGATGTAGTTTTAGTTAAGGAGGACGAATTACCCCCTGGAAAGTGGCTGTTGGGTAAAGTGGAGCACAAACACCCTGGGCTAGACAAAATTACACGGGTGGTGACGATTCGTACCAAAAATTCCCTAATTAAAAGACCGACATCAAAATTATCGATATTGCCCTTAGCAAAATAAGAATTTCTGATTATTCTTATTACATTTACCTTAGGATTTTGGCATGGTGGGCGGTTTGATTGAAGGACATTCTGCATTATGTCCTTGGTGGGCGGTATGTACAAAATTCTATGTGACGGAACCACGGCGCGATCTAATATTAATCCAAAGTTGACTCATGTTCTCGATAGATGGCGTTGGCGTCGTTTTGGATCGCGCTATGGTTTCGTTACCGCTGTTAGTATAAGTACCGCTGTTAGTTTAAGAATTAGTTTTTGTTTTTAATTAATTTTTGTTGTGAATCGGTCTCATAGAATAAACGCTCAATTGTACTAGTAGTAAAAGGGTTGTGTTATTTCTCGCCTAACGGACCCCAGATTTTGTTCAAACTCAACGATACTATATTTTATAATAGATATATATATAGATAAACATCCAAGACCCAGGCCAATCAGGAAAAGATCGTTTCCCATCATGACCTGGCCGGGGATCGAACCCGGGGCCTCCACGTCGCAGTCAGGCGTATTGACCGCTGCGCCACGGAGACCGATAAGAGACATAGTTCCACATATAAAAGACATAACTCCACATATGAAAGACAACTATACATAAAAAAGACATAGCTCATCAACCATCATCATCATCATCTTAGCGTTTATCCCGATTGCATCCGCGGCTTTCGCGTTGGAGCCCGGGGTCTGCCTTCCCGTACATCCTCCTCCATTTCGCGCGATATTTAGCATCCTGTGGTGAGAGATTGTTGGCACGTCATCTCTTACAACGTCAAGCCAGTATTTCTTTGGTCTACCCCGCTTGTTCCGCCTGGCATATTCATCTCCGTGATACGCAGCTCCTGCTTGTGTCGCTCAAGCACAGGCCACACCTCACTGTCATACAGACGAACAGGTCTAATGATGGTCTTATAGACCTGTCCCTTAAGCTTATAAAATACATAACTCTACCTATAAAAGACATAGCTCAAATACTCATGAACTACTTAGCTACATTAAAGACGTAGCTCAACACACAAAAGATATATACTTTAAAGACTTTTTTTTTCCAGGTTGCAAAATCCGCATGGTTGTCGCCGCCCTGGGGCGGGCGACGGGGTCTGTCAGACTCTTACTGACTAAAACCGCGGGAATCAAAATTCTTCCACGGCCCCACACCCTCGTGCTGGCCCGGTCTGTCCGGGCCTCGTCTCCTGCACGGGATAGTAGGGTGTTAAACTACCCCGTGCATCATCACAGAGGCGCGCGCCTCCGCCTCGGGGTCCATCGAATAGGGGGCGGGGACTTCCCCATGTCCCTCGCCCCTGGACCCATTCATGGGGGGCGGATGAGGGCGTAATCCGCCCTTCCTCCGCGCCCGGTGCGTCTTCTGCGGCCCGGGAAGGGAGTTGAGATCTCCCTCTCCCGTTCCGCAGCTTCCTTCTGCGACATCACGTCCTCGCAGGAGGATACCACTGCATCCCACGACTCTGCGCTACCGACCATCCTCCGCACTACTGCCGGCAGCGTCAGGTCACCTCCTACTTCATTTGTGAGGACACGGCATGCGGAGGACACTCAGAGAGCGTGTGCTTCGCCGTGACCGAGCCTCCGCCTCCCTGCCTAAGCGACGTAGGTACTTGCCGAAGCAGCCATGCCCTGACGGTATCTGCGTCACCCTGTACGACAGGGAGCCGTGCCTTCTCCCGAGCCAGTCGTAGAGTACTGGCCGGATCGCTTCGACGCACGGTAGCGAGGCCGGCGGTAGGGCGCATAAGCCTTTGCGGCTTGCGCAGACTGGCGAGTGTTCCGGCCGTCAGCTCCATCGCCCCCACAGGGGCCACATACAGGGCCATAGACCGCACGATTTCCACGTACATCCGCCTACAGGCGGCACTCGGGCCCCCCATGTTGGGAAGCAGCGTTGATAGCGCGCCTGCTGCACCCATCAGCTTGGGCGCCAGCCGCTGGAAGTGGGGCCCGAATTCCCATCGGCTGTCGAGCACCAATCCCAGGTACTTCATGGTGGACTCGACAGCTATCTGGCCATGGAAAACCATGGTCTCCGACTTGTCAAGGGCCACCTCCAGGCCCAGGCGTCGGATGCGGTTCACCACCTGTGATACCGCAGCCGTGGCTATCACCGTCGCTTCCCTGTGCGAGCTCCCCTGGGTAGTAACAAGCGTGTCGTCCGCATAACACGTCAAGTCGGCGCTCGACGGGAGCTCGCCTCTCAGCACCCAGTAGTAGCCGATGTTCCACAGGAGCGGTCCCAAAACCGATCCCTGTGGGACACCGCACGAAATTTGGGGGCGACCGGCACCATGACGCATCTGTCTTCCAGATAAGGCTACACGGCGGACTACTATACGGCGGAGGTAGGAAGGCACCCGATGGTATTTCAGGGCCTCCCTAATACAGTTCTAGGGTAGGGTGTTGAAGGCGTTGGAAATGTCTAAAGACACCGCCAACATCACCCCACCCCGGGACACCGTATGGTGGAGCGCCCCGACGAAAACCAAACTGGTTGTCGTCCAGGTTCGGCCTCTCTCTGCACAAGTGGCTGACGAGGCGATCTGCGATAATCCGCTCGAATAGTTAACATATTAAAGACCTTTTTTTATTATTTATTTTTTTTGCGCTGGGGAAAATGACAATTACGCATCCCCACCCGTCGGGGGACGGGAGGGGTATGTGGGACTCCCCGGGACCCCAGCGGTACTCCGGCATCGCCATAGTGGCGGGGGAATGGGAAACTAGCGGAGCCTGAGCTACCACTCCTCCGCCGGCGAAACCCGCCTAGTAAGGCGGGCCCTCATTTACCCCGTGGCTCCCCATATTAAAGACCTAGCTCAACATATAAAGGACATAAACATACAATGAGGACATAAGGACATAAAAACATGAGTAAATGGGCTTATTAAATTAGCGCGCTTTACCATCAACGATTGCATCACTGCTTACCATCAGGCAGGATAGCGATCAAGCACTAGTTTATAATTATCAAAAAAAAAAAATTATAAAAGGCATGGATCAATATGAAAACGTACAATTATACCTACGTATAACATAATAATTAATTCTACGAATTAGGGTGATCCTATCTCACTATCGTTGTGTATATTTGGGATTCAATAATTGGATAAAAAGTTGTAGGTGTTCCAAGAGGTAGAGGTTTAAGGGTTAGAATGAATTATCGGTAAAATTACATTCTAATGGAATGTAAACCCTAACCCACTTATTATTATAAAACATGGATTTTTTTGTGACCAGATTTAAACCACCTAAATAGTTTTTGAATTATGAACCTAACCGATATAGAAATACAGTTCTTTATATAAAAATTACAGCTTAGTTCGTTACTAAGTTGTCACTTTTGTATTAAGAACTTTGACTTAACCTCAATAAGGTTCGAAATACAAATACTGACTAAGTTAGATCCCGTTTTGTAATAAGGGGGTAAAGGTAACTATAAGTATTTCCGTTTGATGTAGATAGATAAATCTTGGAGATTATAAACTAATTTTCACGCATAAAATGGTATATGTTTAACTAAATATACATGTCGTGGATTGTCGATGTCATTTTGAGTAAAGTTAAACTAGCGCGCTTTACCTTCAACGATTGCATCACTGCATACCATAAGGCGAGATTGCGGTCAAGCACTAGTTTATACATAATTGATAAAAAAAAAGTTGCTCATTTGATTTATGTAGTAGTGGGGCAAACGCTGTGACGTTATTTTGTAATGGCGGCACGTGCACAGAGTCGTTTTGGAAAGCGGGGATTGTCGAATGGTCACTTTGCTTGGAGGCGCGAACCGGTAGGCCAAGTATGAGTTTTCATTACGAGACTCGATCGTCGATATCGAGCGCGTTTGGAGCTCTCATTGAGAGTTCTTACAATCTTGAAGCAGGATAATCGATGAGTCAAACGCGCTCGATATCGACGATCGAGTCTCGTAATGAAAACTCATACTAGGCCTACTGGGCACTTCTCCGGGGCGAAACTGTCGGTTTGCCTATTTAAATTGTTACTGCCAAGATTGGAGATAAAAAAAAACTTCACCTACGAAATGGAGAATTTACCACATCAAGATTGTAATGACCCTACCACTCCGCCGTCGCTGACGTCGTCAGACATATCATGTTTCATGTGTATGTGTGACCGCGCTGTTTTTCTAAAATACGCAATCGATTTTTTTATGTGGGTAACACCATTATTTAGACAATTTATGAACTAAATGTGAATGTACTGTAGAGTCGGAAAACCGTGCGAAGCAGGGCGATTAAAAGAAAATAATATAAATCAAAAGAATTATAAATGCTTTTCCTAGACATAAGCTTCTTCGTCTTCGACCAGTGTGTGTTACCAGTGATGACTTATGGAATTGAGACGTGGTCGCTAACAATGGGCCTTATAAGAAGGCTCAAAGTCACTCAAAGGATAATGGAGAGGGCTATGCTCGGGGTTTCACTGCGCGATCGAATCAGGAATGAGGAGATCCGCAGAAGAACGAGAGTAACCGACATAGCCCGAAGAATTGCAACACTAAAGTGGCAGTGGGCTGGACACATTGCCCGTAGGACCGATGCCCACGGCCAACGGCCGACGGGTTCTCGAGTGGCGACCACGCACCGGAAGACGTAGCGTGTCGTCGTGGAGAACCTTGGGGGAGGCCTATGTCCAGCAGTGGACGTCTTTCGGCTGAAATGATGATTCTTCAAGGCTGCTAGACACACTGTATTCGGTTTTCCGTATCCAGGCTGCCCTTCTTAAGGTCATCCGTCCATCGCGATTTAGGCTATCAAATACAAAAAATTATATTAATTTTAGAGATTACTGCGCTCAAACATAAAACTGACCTGTACCATTATCTATACAAAATTTATTTATTTATTTACTTCTACTAACAACTACTAATCAGATAGATGTAATAAAATTAGTATTTGTAGCAATAGCGCCATCAGAAACATATTACCTGTGAAAATTTCAACTAATACGGTTCTTGAGATACAGCCTGGTGACAGACAACAACAATAAAATAAGTTCCTTGTACCTCACAAGGGATTTTTTTTCCTCACACTAGGAATTACTCGTGCATCGTGGGTACGTTTACAAATATTTAAACTCGCATACACAATCATCCAGACCCTGAACAACTACCTGTAGGCCATACAAATATTTGTTCCATGCGGGAATCGAACCCGCTACACGGAGCGCAGTAGTCGATCGCTCAGCCACTGCACCAACCATTTCTCGTTTTCATCCTTTGGGTACTGAACCCTAAAAACCCCAAAACAAACAAAAACTTCCGCTTTATAATTAGTATAGATATTTATTAAAATTTTGTGATGATGAACACACGCTTTGTGGGAGAAGCTGTATGATAAACTTAGTTGATATATGTAAATAAGTAAGTTTAGTAATTCGAACTAATTATATTTAAAGCTAACAAAATGGTCGCATTTTATTAGTTTTAAACTTTTTATTTGCATACGAGGGTTAAACTGAAAGTTCTTAGAAAATCAAAAACTGATAACATTAGCCAGTTATTAGTTTTATTATATCTTTTGAAAATATTGTCCATTCACGTCAATACACCGTTGCATGCGATAGAACCACTGGGAAAAGCACTTTGCCCACTCGTCCTTAGGGGTCTCTTCAATGGCATCGCGATACGCAGCTACCGCTTCTTCAGCATTCATAAACCGCTTTCCTTTAAGTTTTTCTTTAATTTTTGGAAATAAATAAAAATCACAAGGCGCGAGGTCGGGACTATATGGCGGGTGACCCAGTAGTTCAACGTTTGATGTCGCCAAATAGTCGATCGTTCGCTTGGCGGTGTGCGACGAGGCGTTGTCGTGGTGAAGGAGGATCCTACTGCGAGGTCGTTTCTCTCGAACTTTTTCCAAGACAAGTGGCAAACAATTGGTAGTGTACCATTCGGCAGAAACTGATTTTTGATCCTCTAACACAATTGTTGCGAAATGACCTATCCTTCCAAAGAACGAGGCCACCATTTTTTCCCGCACTTCGATCTCTCACTTCACTTTAGTTGGCAACTCCTCGAAAGGAAACACCCACTGAGCAGATTGTCTTTTGGTTTCAGGATCATAACAGTAAATCCAGCTTTCGTCACCTGTTAGTATGTCGAACACAGCATTTGAGTCACCTCCGTTAAATCTTTCAATCATTTTACGGCACCAATCCACACGATGGAGTTTTTGAGCCTCACTCAAATTATGAGGTATCCACCGGGCGCAAAGCTTCCTGACCGCTAAATGTTCGTGGAGGATTTTGTGCACTTGACTCATACCGATGCCTAAGCTTGTCCGAATATGCTGATAGGTCACTCTTTTGTCAGTCTCTATCATACGCCGCACAACACAGATGTTATCTTCAGTCGTCGCCGTAGAAGGCCGTCCCTCACGTAAATCATCAGTGAGATTAGTGCGACGACGTTTAAACTCATTAAACCAGTTGTAAACAGTCGCAAGAGATGGGGCTTCATCGTGAAAGGCCAATCGTAGTCTATCATAACTTTCTTGTTGACTTAAATGACATCGAAAGTCATAAAAAATCGTTGCACGAAAATTTTCTCGTGTTAAATTCATGATGACAATTTTCAATTTGCCGCCAAATCGTATAACTAATGACAAATGAATGAAATATATACTCAATAATATTGCCAAAGAGTTCAATTTTCAAATTTTAGAATTAAAAAAAAATTTTAGAAATTATTTTTTTATTATATTGTTTATAAGTGGCCAGTTCTAAGAATTTTCAGTTTGACCCTCGTAGAACATAATTTAAACTGTTTTAAATAATATTTACATAATTTAAAAAGTTTTAAAATTATATAGCCTTAAACAATTTACAAAGCCACTTAACTCTTATTGTGGGTATGTTTGTAGAACACCCAACGAGTGGAAGTTCTTCTGATTTTGATTGAACCTAAACTAAACTTTTACCTAAACTAAATATAACAAATTATTATTGTTTTATATATTAATATGTTACTCAAATTCAAATCGTAACTAATGTCAATGTAGGTCAATGACTACACGTTAGATGTCACGTTACTTGGCGGTATCTCGAGACATCTCTTCTGTGATTCTGCGGGCCTAGTATCGTAGCAGCCTACCGTTGGCGGTCTTTCTTAAAACATCCAATTCAACCAACAATCATCCAAAAAATACAACATAAAATCCAATCCAACAACCATTGATGGTAAAGCGCACTAGTTTACTAGGAGCCTATTCATACTAGCCTTGAAGACACTTAAAATTATAGTCAGACGGAAACACCACCGCTGGAAAATTGGTCTAGTCCCTCGATGTACGCGGCATATGGAGACTAAACGTCGTGCTCTTGGTAGGTATAATATATCCTTTACGTTATATGTATATTGTTATGGTCATACATTTAGATCATACATTTTGGTCGTGGAGAGTCTTCAGGTCAATCTCCCTCTGGCGCAGCATCGTTGATTGTGTTGTTGGGTTTAACATTGCATCACCTGGCTGAACTACCGTCTTCGTAAAAAAGTTGCGTCGGTTGTGCAACTTTTTTACGCATAATTGCATAGAAGTCATCTACGCTGGCGTCTGCAAACATACCTGATGCACTGCAATAACGAGGGAGCCGAAACAGTTCCCTGAACACATTATTATATTGGACGCGCAAGGTATTGTCGGCTTTCTGGGTAAATTTCGCCCACAGGCTGCTCGTGTAGAACGTCTGGCAGAATGCCTTGAATATAGTTACTTTTACAGGAGTACTACACCGAGCGTACTACTTACTACTTAAAGAAATTTGTGGGACAGCTCTGGTAGCTAGGTTTTTTTTTATATTTATAGACTATGCTTGATCGCAGTCCTGTTTGAAGGAAAGGAGTGATGTAATCGTTGATGGTAAAGCGCGCTAGTTTATTAAGAGCCTATTCACTGTAGCCTTGAAGACACTTAATTGTAGTCAGGCGGAAACACCGCCGCTGGCAAATTCTTGACTTGTACAACGTCATTCTTTATTTATGCAAAACTCGAAACAGGTGTCTAGTATTTTTTAGTAAAGAATCTAAGTAGGTACAAGATTCCAAAAAGATGTGATGAAGAATCACAAAGTTATGAGCTTGTTGTCTTACTTGGTTGTCTCAACAAAAATATGGTCAACGCAACGCTTGCCCGCCCGCGCCTACAGCTGCGCGGGGGTAGCCCTGTCCAGCTATGGTCACATGCCTAGTACTATGATCTATCGTCAGTTGTGTTGTGTGCTTGGTAACCACACAGCAAAAACAGGGATGTTTCCTGGGTAAAAAAAATGATTCTATTTAGTCCGTCATTCAGATTATAGAAAAATATTGGATACATATATTTTGTTTTATCAAATCAATAAAAATTGACAAATAGAAAAGGCATCAAAGTTCAGAAGTGTTGGCTGGTGACGTCACTGCTCGCTAAAAGTGTAGCGTGCAGTGACGTCACACGATTGTGTCGCAACGCACTGTGTCGTCCACATTTTTTGTTTATATGAAAAAAAAAAAGAAAAAATGCGTGTCTAGTATTTTTTGGAAATCTGACTGACGGACTATTCGTTTTTTAGTCAATTTCTAAATGTATTTGTGAAAAAATATAACATAGTCTAAACATGATTGGAGTCCATTTAGTTGCTTATTTTGAACAAACTATATTCAGGTTTCGTATAAAGAAAAACCGGCCAAGTGGGTGTTGGGGTCATGCACAAAGGGTTCCGTACCATTGATTTATGAAATTGAAGGATTTAAGTTATTTGTATGAAAGATTACGCGGCAATAAGCGGTTTACGAGGTATTAAAAAAAAAAAAAACCACGTACTAGATCTCGTTCAAAACAATTTTCGTTCGTAGTTTTTATAGTAATGTACATCATACTATTCGGTTTAGAAAAAAAATATTTTAGAAACCTCAATATCATTTTTGGAGACTTATCCATAGATACCCCACACGTATGTGTTTGAAGAAAATTTTTTTGAGTTTCAGTTCTAAGTATGGGGAGCCCCCAATATTTATTATTTTTTTATTTTTGCATCAAAATCTTAATGCGGTTCATAGAATACATCTACCTACCAAGTTTCAACAGTATAGCTCTTATAGTTTCGGAAAAAAATGGCTGTGACATACGGACGGACATACGAACAGACAGACATGGCGAATCTATAAGGGTTCCGTTTTGCCATTTGGCTACGGAACCCTAAAAAGTAACATTATATAAATACACTGGATAAAGTTCAAAAAACAAACTACATATTACATTACAAATTGTAATTACCTAACTAAAACTATTAACTAATTAAAAATACAGCGTCGGAAATTGTAATCTCTACGTTGTCGAGTGGCACTGTGTTCGCTTTTATAAATTAATTTGGGCTAACATGACAAGCACGTGGAAAACTGCCACGAAAGTGTAAACTTAAATGATTAAAAATACATTCAACACAACAAAATATACAGTAGGTATGTTAAGAAAACCCTGTCCGACCCATAAGGATAATAAAGATTAGGTAAACACTTGACCAAATATAATATAAAATTTTACGTAATCATCATAGAAACAATACTAATGAATTTTGAAATAATCTTTTTTTCCCGCGAATTAATTCCAACTTCCCCGAAATTTGGTAATTTTTAAAAAAGTGACAACACCGATATTATTATGAGCGAATAGCGATGCGACCACGTGCCGCGTGCCCTGCCGCCCGCCGCCCGCGGGCGGCAGGCGAAGGGTGGTCAACACACATTTATTAAGTTACCTCTTTTAGCGAAATAATATTTATTTTTTTAGGGGGATTTTTTTTTTAAGCTTAGCCCGGTTTTGTATGCATTAGTAGAATCAGTTATCGATACCTAACAACACCTTCACGGGTCGGACAGGGTTTTCTTAACATACTGTATATAGAGTGGCTGGCCTTATCGTTAATGCAATTTCTCCCAAGCAACCAAAAAAGGACAGAGTTTCTCCTGAACCATGGGACTGTCGTTGGCGCAAATATTATAAATACAATACACTAAAATATGTAGATACACAAAAGTAGCTCATCATCATCATGAACCTTTTTATCGTTCCATTGCTGGGCACAGACTTCCTCTCTTACAGAGAAGGATTGAGCATAATCACCACGCTTGTTCAATGCGGGTTGGTGATTTCAGACTTAAAGTCCAGGTTTTCTCAATATTTTTTCCTTCATATTGTAATTAGTCATAGGTGCTCAAGATATACTTAGAAAGTAGGGGAAAGGGGGGGGGGGGCAAGACGGGGAGGTTAACGTTCGGAACTCAGTAAAACAACGCATGATCCGTTTTAGTATGTTATTTTGTTTTAATTATCATCTTCGGTAATCAGTCTTTATAATTAAATCTTATAGGAAACACAGCTTAAGTAATTTAATAAAAATATTAACAATAAAGGAAAAAAGTCAGATCACCCCGTCTTGCCACCTACCTTGGGTAAGATGGGGTACCCTAGGGGGCAAGATGGGGTTAGTCAAAATATATTCATTTTTGCTGACCAAATTCGCATGTATACGTCGCTTCTTCATCTTTGTCATCAATGCCAGCACAATTACAGTGCGCCCATTTACTGTGGCCCATTGTCGAATCCAACTCGGCTGGGCTGCTTTCGGGAAGCTATGTAGAATCTTCTCGTCCGATATACCCCACTTTTGTCTCAAGACAAAAGTCTTCCACCAGTGTGTGTTGCCAGTAATGACTTATGGAATTGAGACGTGGTCCCTAACAATAGGCCTTATAAGAAGGTTCAAGGACACTCAAAGGGCAATGAAGAGGGCTATGCTTGGGTTTTCACTGCGTGATCGAATCAGAAATGAGGAGATCCGCAGTAGAACGAGAGTAACCGATATAGCCTGAAGAATTGCAACACTTAAGTGGCAGTGGGCTGGACACATTGCCCGTAGGACTGATCTCCGATGGGGCCGACGGGTTCTCGAGTGGAGACCACGCACTGGAAGACGCAGCGTGGGTAGGTCCCCGACAAGGTGGACCGACGACCTAGTGAAGGTCGTGGGAAACGGAGGAGGCCCATGTCCAGCAGCGGACGTCTTTCAGCTGAAATGATGATGATTATATGAAGAGTGGATTACTACATGTACGGGTTGGCAGATATCACATGTCTACTACATCCTTCACTGTTTTGAAAACAGTAGTGATGTATAATTGAATTAAAATAAAGCGTCTGTCTGGTTTCGAAGCTACGACTAACAACTTGTCCAAACATGTCTTCATAATACAGGCGTAATGTTATTTGTTTATATATGATGAACCGACTAGAATTTTCGGTAACTCATTTATAACTACAAAGTTATAGACGGGTACATATTCTCATTAACACCCAACAACCCAAGTGTCAGTTTTGGTCACACTGGACTACGGTAGGAAGGGTAACTAATTAATTTGAAGGATCTCGGCGATTGGAGGGTTGGACGTTGTGTCCGACTGGTTTATAGTGAAAACATACAGGACGTTGCTCTTTTTAGCATAAGTGTAGAATAGACGCCTGATCGGCATACAAAGGCAGACACAATTGGTGCCGTGGTTAAATGACTGCTGCGTAGCGTGTCGCGAGTTCCGTTCCCGTACGGAACAAATATTTGTTTGATCTATAAATAATTGTTTCGGATCTGGTGGTTCGTTTATGTGAGTTTATATGTTTGTAAATGCACTCACGATACAGAACAAATTCATAGAGTGGGTCTGAGAAAAATAAATAGACGTATTTAACCTTTGCAGACAATTACAATTGAGATAATGTTCCTAAAGTAAAAGTGCTCTGGCGAAGTGCATTTCAGCGCACTTAACCTCTATACATAACATCAAGCCTATTTTTTCAGGAGGGTTAGGTAGTACTTGGTAAAATGCAAGTGTATTATGGGTACCATTCTGTCTAATAAGGTACCATTTGATGACATATTGATAGACTTGCTCAACTTTTAGTGTCACACTTCGCAGAGGTATTTTTGATTTTTATATCTGGTTGTTTCCTGTGTGCGTCCCTAATAAAATCGGTATTTACAGGTCTCCCAAAGTGACAATGTGCATAGAAATCTTCATCACTGTTCGGCAACGGTCGAATTCCCCGAGCGTTCGGAAGAAGATATGTATATAGAGTGGTTAAGTGCATAAAAAGTGGTTAATTGCACCACTCTATATACATATCTTCTTCCGAACGCTCGGGGAATTCGACCGTTGCCGAACAGTGACGAAGATTTCTACGCGCATTATCACTTTGGGAGACCTGTACACTGTATTTTATTATTTGTTAAATTTAAAACCCCAGTCTAGGAATTTCTCCTGTATCGTAGGTGAATTTACAACCATTTAAACTCATACATACAAACAGCCAGATTTGAAACAACTATTTGTAGGTCACACAAATATTTGTCTCGTGCGGGAATCAAAACCGTGACAAGCAGCGTAGCTGTCTTTTACGTAATCACAGCACCAACCGTGTCGTCTGTAATGTAAATTACCAATTATTTTTAAAAGAGTAATAGTAGAGTTTCTTGCCGGCTGTTCACTAGAAAACGAATAATTGGATCTGTGTGGGTAGGTTCGAAGATTTAATAAGTGGCCAGGGCTACCTGGGCCCCTAGTCTGTGAATTTTATAAATTTGTTATTCTAATACGATTCCATTGTCACTGTGCTAATAAGTTCCTAATCTGCTAATTTCATAATGATCGATTAGTTCGGTCAGTCGTCTGCAGACTAAACGTAATTATCCCTCTTAAGCAAGGAGTGAGACAAGGGGACGTTATTTCCCCCAAATTGTTATCCAATGTCCTCGAGGATATGTTTAAGACGCTGGATTGGCAGGGTCGGGGCATTAACATCAATGGCGAGTACATCTCACACTTGCGATTTGCGGAAGATATCGTCATAATGGACGAAACGCAGCAAGAGTTGGAACAAATGCTGACCAACTTAGCTGAATCCTTCCAACGCATCGGTCTCCGGATGTACTTAGACAAGACCAAAATTATGTTAAATGAACGGGTCACTCCGGGACCGTTTGCCGTAAACAGAATGCCGCTCGAAGTTGTTTCAGAATATGTATACCTCGGGCAAACGTTGCAATTAGGGAAAAAACAACTCCGAGAAGGAGGCAAATAGAAGGATCCAGCTGGGATGGGCAACATTTGGTAAACTTCGTCGGATATTTTCGTCGCCCATACCTCAATGTTTGAAGACCAGTGCGTCCTACCCATCATGACTAACGGAGCCGAGACGTGGACACTAAAGGTCAGACTAGTCCATAAGTTTAAAGCCGCTCAGCGAGCTATGGAGTAGCTATGTTGAGCTTCTCTCTATAGGACCGCATCAGAAATGAGGTGATCCGACAGACGACCAAAGTCACCGACACAGCTGAGAGGATTAGCAAGCTGAAGTGGCAATGGGCTGGCACATATGCCGCAGGACCGACAACCGTTGGGGTAAACGAATCCTCGAGTGGAGACCGCGTCTCGGCAAACGTAGCGTAGGACGCCCTTGGGCGAGATGGAGCGACGACATCAAAAAGGTGGCTGGTAATGGCTGGCGGAGAACTGCTCAGGATCGAGCTTGTTGGCGTGCCATGGAAGTGGCCTATGTGCAGCAGTGGATGAGAAGAGGCTGGTGATGATGATGCTGATGATTAATATAGAGTGGAGTGCCAGCGATTCACCACCGGAAATATAAAATGATCCTATTTCGTTAATGGATTACGAAACTTTTCAAAATCGATCATTATGAGATCACTGATCGACCATTCTGACTCTGTTGTAACAGCAGAATAGGGGCCCCGGGCAGTTATATGAATTATAGTGAATAAAATACTATGATTTTGATAATTTTAACGTATATATTTACTGTATAATCTATGTAAATAGTACACTGTAGACTACCTACATTATTTCTCTATCCTTCCCCTTAGTATTCCATCCAAAGGTTGTCTGTAAAAGATCGCTCTTAGAGATAAGACCGCCCATTATGTCACCCTATGTAAAATCTTTTTATTTAAGTTCTGTAATCTATATGGTGTACATAATAAACAGTATTCTATTCTATTTTATTCTTGTTTATTTATTTAGTTATCTTATTTTAATAAATTTTTAAATATTTCAGGAATTATAAAAATTAAGTAGGTATAAAAACACTAAACAATGTAACCATTAGTAATCCGCCGATGTTTGGAGCAGGGTCAAGCTACCGGTGTTAAGGGTTCCAGACGGGAGCATCCTAACATAGCGGGCCGTATTGAGTACCCTTCTGAAACACGCCTTTGATCCGACCACCTAACGAGAGCCTCGATAGATGTTGATGTTGATCGATATAATTATTTATTATAGAGTTACAGATAGACAGAATTCTCATTAACACAACATAAGTGTCAGTTATGGTTACACTTGACGATGTTGGACAGGTTATTAATTAATTTGAAGGTTCTCTGCAATCGAAGGGTCGGACGGCGTTGTGCGTCCAATTAATTATTTTACAGTGAAAGCATACATAACAAAATTAGCGTATAAAGTCCCCCACTCCTGGGACAATGACCTTCTCTGTAAGTAAAATATGCGTTGCTTGATCAACTACTGGCTTCTGCCCACGTCTCCTATCCTTAACCCCAGGGTAGGCCATCACTTAGTAAGCAAGTTTAATTTCTAACGTGTTCTTTGTTTAAGAATCAAGCTTGTGAACTCAGTTAGCGATAAGACTTTGGTTATAATTGATTAGCTTTATTCTACCTTATCTGATGGTGTGCGGCCAATTGTTTTATTTATGAATTTTAGAGGGTCACAACATCATCAGCGTTTAGGCCAGGCCATAACATCGGCCGCCGGCAGAAGTTACCACCCACCAGACAAAGCCTTGCCGCCAAGCGATTTGTCGTGTTCCGGCATAATGTCTGGTGAAGCCGTACGGAGGACGGGTCTGAGCAGTAGTGTTGCGATGTGTGCCGGGTACGATGCGCCTAATGTTGTTGTGTTGGGAGTTTGGTCGTGTTGTTGGGTTTGTTTCATTGCATCACTTCGCTCAACTACCGTATTCCTTCCTATTCACTCAGTTTTTCTGAGTGAATAGGCTCTTAATAAACTAGCGCGCTTTACCATCAACGATCGCATCACTGCTTACCATCAAGCGGGATTGCGGTCAAGCGCTAGTTTATAATTATTAAAAAAAAACAAAAATCAGTAACTTTCGCGTTGGAGCCCGGGGTCTGCTTTCTTGCTCAATTTCCTCCATTTCGCGCAATCTTTAGCATCCTGTGGTATGAGATTGTTGGCATGCATGTCATCTCTTACAACGTCAAGCCAGCACTTCTTTGGTCTAACCCGCTTGTTCCGGCGGAGGCGACATGGCAAGACATTTGTGACCCACGTTTAGTGGGTCTTTTCGAGTGCTCACGCACCAGCGATCAGCTCGGAGTGGCTTGCCGTGCTCGGGGTGCCGTAATCTACCGCACTGGCCCAGTCTCGGTTGGTAGATGTTACATATCTACGAAGTTTTTACCTCTACGACATGCCCCTTGAGCCACCTCATCGCATCTTAGCAACTGCCGGCGCTCTCACTTCATTTTCGCTTAGCCTTATTTCTCGCTTTTTGGTTTTTTCCAGCTTCTAAGTATATTAGCGCGATGTCTTCTTCAATATCTTTATCATTGTCACATTGCATGACTAATATGGCTTAGTCGTCTCGGCATCGACTAACAAGTTGTGTGTTGTAGGTTCAAACCGCATCAAGTGCTTTATTTTGTGTAAATTATTTCATTACCACTGCTCTCAAAACGTCGACGAAGGAAAACATCGCGAGGAAACCGAGAAAACCTTGTCATCATCATCATTATCAACCTTTTTATCGTCCCACTGTTGGGCACAGGTCTCCTCTTATACAGAGAAGGATTGAGCGTAATCACCACGCTTGCTCAATGCGGGTTGGCGATTTCAGACTTAAAGTCCAGGTTTCCTCAAGATGTTTTCCTTTCAAAGTTGCATTGGTACTTGCCTGACCTGGAATCGAACCCACGCAATCATACTTGAGAGGCTGGTGTTTTAAGCACTAGGCCACCACGACTTGACAGGCATGTACTAGAGTTGAAAAATGTGACATCTATCAAACCGCACTGGCCCACTCCCTCTCACGAAGAAGAGGCTTGTGCAACAGGAAAAGGAACCATTTTAGGCTGATTATGATGGATTGGGGTTTCACTGGGTTTTCGAATCAGGTATGAGGAGATCTGCAGAAGATCGAGAGTAACCGACATAGCCAAGGACAAGAGAGACAAGGTAGACCGAAGACCTAGTGAAGGTTGCGGGAAACCGTTAGATGCAGGAGGCATAGGACCGGTCATCGTGGAGATCCTTGGGGAGGCCTACGCCCAGCAGTAGACGTCTTTCTTCTGAAATGATGATGATGATGATGATGGCTCTTCTGATTATTTGACCAAGGAGTCCAGTCTTTTGGTCAAGTCAATTGTTGATCAATCGCTTGGTAATATTTCGGAGAATCATCATCATCAACCTTTTTATCGTCCCAATGCTGGGCACAGGTCTCCTCTCATACAGAGAAGGATTGAGCGTAATCACCACGCTTGCTTAATGGGGGTTGGCGATTTCAGACTTAATTAAAGTCCAGGTTTCCTCAAGATGTTTTCCTTCACCTTCAGTCATTGGTGTCCAAGAAATACTTAGAAAGTACATATAACTTTAGAAAAGTTATAATAATAAAGTATTTATTTCACAAAAAATACATAGCACTTCACACTGTTACATAAAAGGAAAGTTTATAATTACTATGCAATAGTCGCCGCTATCTTTCAAACTAGGACTCGCCTGTATCTTAAAAGATAGGGTTCAGCCAAATGGATTCTGTAAACAATTTCCATAAGGACATGAGAAAACAGTGTCAGTGAATTAAACTAACATATGTACAAAAGAAGGGAGAAAAAAAAAGCAATAACAACAGAAATGAAATTGAATTTAAAATTATCCTAAGTAATGCAAAATTGAGAGACAGCAGACATGCATTTTATATGTGTATGTGCGTATTGCGGTGTGTGGAAGTGTGTGTGTGTGTGAGTGTGTGTATGTAAGTATGTGTGTGGGTGTGTGTATGTATTCGTGTGTGTGTATGTTTGTACGTTTGTATGTAGTGATTCTGTGAATATAGTAAGTCTATAATATTTGGATATAAGTGTGAGACGTGATCTTTTAAGAGATGTAGGTTAACAGATTCTCCATCGCTACATAGTCCTGATGCAATAGCCAATGACTTATTTCTTTCTTTGAATTATATCTATTTAAGTCCAGTATATTTAACTGTTTATGTAGCTTTTTATATAAAAGTTTACTTAAAACGTAAAATTGTTGTTGGGCAAAAGAAGTTTTATGCTTAACGCCAGATGGGATATTAGTGCGCTTTTTAGGGTTTGATTTGGGCATGGTTCTATGAGTCCTGAGGGCCGATTGCAGAATGAACAGTTGTCTAACTGTTAGGACCCCACAGTCTTCATAGAGTTGCTTGGTTGGATATCTGTATGGCTTTTTGCACACAACCTTTAGTACGGCTCTTTGAGCTCTCTCAGCTCTTAGCAAGTACGTTTTCGATGCACCACCCCACACAGTAATGCAATATCCTATTATAGACTGGCACAGTGCAAAATACACCATCTTCAGCGTGCCCATATCAGCAGGTTCTCTTAGTGATTTGAAGACGTAGATGAGTCGCAGTATTCTGGAAGTTATCATATCGAGCTGTTTGTCCCATCTAAGGCATTCATCAATTTGCAAACCTCGATATTTGACACTATTGCATCTGTCCAGTGTAGGGCAATTACATGTTTCACATGAACCAGATGATTTCTGGCACGAGTTGTAAAATCCCTAGGAGGCAAAGTATTTCATCTGATAGCAAAAGGAACATAGCACGTTTTGCCTAAGTTGAGGGTTAGTAAGCCTACTAACCCTCAACTTAGGCAAAACGTGCTATGTTCCTTTAGCCAAGGATAGCCATCCTGAAACCAGCTCATGACCTTGCTTAGAGCGTTTTCAGCCATTGTTTTAACCATGTCCCAAGTAGGTCCATAAATGACGATTGCAGTGTCATCAGCATAAGCGTATATTTTGCAGTTCGGGAGAATCACTTTGCAAAGGTCATTGATATAAATCAGGAACATGGTGGGCCCCAATATGCCTCCCTGAGGCACGCCATAGGTCACAATTTCCTCATCACTGAGATGATCACCTATCCTGACTATCTGAGAGCGATTTTCAAGATAATCCCTAAATATTCGCAGTGCGGAGCCTCTCACACCTAAACGCTCCATCCTTGCTATGAGTTTGGGAACAGAAACTGTGTCGAAGGCCTTAGAGAGGTCTAGAAATATACCTAAGCATTTAGACCCATTATCAAGTTCCTTTGCCACAAATTGTGTAAGGTCCAGAATAAAACCATACTGGTTAGTCGCTATGATGCGATGTTTATTCAAAAAGCCTTTGAGTTGCTTGTTGAGGATCTTCTCGGATATTTTAGAAATCGATGGTAGGATTGAGATCGGTCGGTAGTTATTGACACAGTCTCTGTTCCCGGATTTGTATATTGGAAGGATGATAGCCTTTTTAGTGCGTCAGGAAAAGTACCAGTCTGAATGCAGCGGTTGAAAATATGGGTTAAAGGAGGCACCATTTCTTGGCGACATTTCCTCAATAGAGATGATGATATTCCATCCCAACCCGCTGCACAGTTACTACGTAATTGTAAAATGATTGACTCGACCTCAGTTTCATACGCTTCTAGCAAAACAAGGGATTCAATCGGGCTCAAACTTTCCCATGAGTCGTTGTAGCCAGGAGTCGTAGCTTGCCTACCAGTTTTAATTATATCATCCGCTAAATGTTTGCCAATATTACAAAAAAATGAGCATACCTGATTCACCGAGGCTTGGGGACTATCGGTGATCCTCAACAAGCTGTTACATTGGTACTTGCATGACCTGGAATCGAACCCGCGCACTCATACTTGAGAGGCTGGTGTTTTAACCACTAGGCCACCACGACCTTTTTCAGAGAATAATATTATGAAATTACTAGCGGCGCCCCGTGGTTTCAACCGCACAAGTGTCGAACCCGAAGGAATATCAAATTAAAAATTTTCGTGTTACACTGATGTATGACATTTTAAACATTGTTGTCACTTAAATGATTGTAAACGTTTTCATTTTTAATGTCTGGACTTGAAAAACGACGATGATCCCTGAGTTTGTTACGGCTATTTCTTCTCAGAGGTAGTCAGTTTGGAAATGCCGGCTAGATCTAGTTAAAAAAAAAAATGTGAAAGTGATCAGTGATCCTACTTGCTTAATAAACGATTTCATTTCGTATGTAAATAGTTTTTTTTTTAATTCATTCAATAGTTTATGCGCAAAAAGTAACAAACATCCAGCCATCTTCACAAACTTTCGTGAAATTAAAATTATCTCACGGTGATCTGCTGTGGAGGTATGAGGAACAAGGAGTAAAGTTCACTCATCCTCCACAGAAAAGGGAGGATCCTCCGATCAGACGGGTGTTATGTCTAGCGGGCACTTGCCTAATGGCTGAAGTTGGTAAGTTGTATGTTATATGTTATGTATGTTACGAATGCACCTTATGTCGAGGGCATAAGGTTCAATACCGCGTGACATGCAGTGGGTAACTTTTAAGCTCTATAACTCGAGACCTAGACATTTTATAGGTGCAATATAAAAACGCATTCCTAGACTTAGGGTGCCCTATCGAATGGTACAGGTTTCATCAATTTTGTCAACTAAGTGACGACATCGAAATTTCTAGAAACCTATTTCCGGGAATTACCGTAGGTACTTACTAAATGTACTCGAAGTTATGCGCTATTATTATTACTTCTAGACGATTCTGGAATGTTCGATCAGCTGGCCTATATATAGCGCCGTGACGCCAGCGCAAGTCAGTCTGCATTAGACTAGCGTTACGAAAACAGCGATACTTAAGAAGCGATCTTTGAGAATACCTACTGCGACAACTGTAACGAGAACTGTGAGTACTACGTGAAGTAACATCTGTTGTGTTATTGCGTGTTTACAATACGGACTTCGTGGACGTAAGTGAAGACTTCGTGCAACGTCAGCAACATTCTACTTGTCATTGCCTACAATCGACTGTACCTTCGTTGCCAATAAACTTCGTAACCCTTAACCGGTATTTTAGTACCCCTAGCCTGTAACAGTATGCTAATTGCACGGTAAACTTTGCTTGCGAGATGTAGAATTCGTGTGACGTCAGTATGTCGCGTTGCTTATTTGTGTCGTTTGTAGGTACCATTACACTACAATTAGGATTTTGGGTTTTATTAAATTTATAAACTAGCGCTTGACCGCAATCCCGCCTGATGGTAAGCAGTGACACAGTCTTCGCCTGCCTCTCCACCGAATCCAAAGTTTAAGTTTAAATAATCAAATTAAAGCACTCAATTTATAAATGGTGCTATAAATATTGAATTTTGCATCGTCCAGGTACGTTTTCTGATAGATACCCTCGCAAAAGGGCTTCGTGGCTGGGTAATAAATAACAGATGGCGAAAGGTGGGCGTTTTGGGGGACTGTCTTATGTTATATTGACGTTCGAAAATTGTTCTTAGCCTAATTTCAATAATTGGTTTTTAGGG
Source organism: Sesamia inferens (assembly GCA_037179545.1). NCBI lineage: Eukaryota > Metazoa > Arthropoda > Insecta > Lepidoptera > Noctuidae > Sesamia > Sesamia inferens. The sequence continues at coordinate 18,592,789 of CM073944.1, read as the reverse complement.
TTCTGTAGCCAAATGGCAAAAAACGGAACCCTTATAGATTCGTCATGTCTGTCTGTCCGTCCGTTTGTCGCAGCCATTTTTTTTTCCGAAACTATAAGAGTTATACTGTTGAAACTTGGTAGGTAGATGTCTTCTGTAAACCGCATTAAGATTTTGATGCAAAAATAAAAAAATAATAATAAATATAGGGGGCTCCCTATACTTACAACTGAAACTCAATTTATTTATTTTTTAACAAACACGTACGTGTGGGGTATCTATGGATAGGTCTTCAAAAATGATATCGAGGATTCTAAAATTTTTTTTTTCTAAACTGAATAGTTTGCGTGACAGACGCTTCCAAAGTGGAAAAAAGTTGGTCCCCCCCCTCTAACTTCTAAAATAAGAAAATGAATCTAAAAAAAACATATGATGTACATTACTATAAATAAAAACTACCAACGAAAATTGTTTTGAACGAGATCTAGTAAGTAGTTTTTTTTTTAATACCTCGTAAATCGTAAATAGCTTATTACCGCGTAATCTTTCATACAAATAACTTAAATCCTTTAATTTCATAAATCAATGCTACGGAACCCTTTGTGCGTGAGTCCGAGACGCACTTGGCCGGTTTTTGATTTTAACAACTGCACGGTTCAAATTTTTTTTTAATATAGACATTGTCCCACACTAGAAATTTCTCCTGTATCGTGGGTGCGTTTCCAAACATATATCTTATAACGTCAATTTATGGATGGATATCATCTTTTCATACAGAGATCTCTTCGTGTATCAGTAAGCAGATTAAGGCGTTGGTTCTGCTTGACATTAGTCGATCTTTGATAATCATTATGGGTCAACAGAAGGCTGTAAGCCGTACGGAGGACGGGTCTGAGCCGTTGTCTTGCGATGTGTGCCGGGTACGATGCGCCTAATGTTGTGTTGGGAGTTTGATCGTGGAGGGTCTTCAGATCAATCTCCCTTTGGCGCAGCATCGTTGGTCGTGTTGTTGGGTTTAACATTGCATCACCTCTCTCAACTGCCGTCTTCCTTCCTATTCGCTCAGTTTTTCTGAGTGAATAGGCTCTTAATAAACTAGCGCGCTTTACCATCGACGATCGCATCACTGCTTACCATCAGGCGGGATTGCGGTCAAGCGCTAGTTTATAATTATTAAAAATATATATATATATATATATATATATAGCTTGTGATGTTTTAATAATAATATAATAATAAAATAACTGGCAACACAGCAAACGTCAACAGCATAATCTTTATCATTTTCAGAAAGATTATTTTAAATCAGTTTTTTTATTCCATTGTTGTAAAATATTCAACACAAAAGCAAGGCCCAAACTTAAAATAATTTAAAATTATGTATAAAAAGTATTCATATACACATATACAATGAAAAACATTACCGACCATTTGGTGACATCTGTCATGTCACCCCGGACAATATATAATTATTAATCTGAAAACATAAAAGTGAAACAAATATTATGCTATGTTGACAAGATCTGCCGCTCGACGTGCACGCCCACCATCTCCGGACTCGTTGCTCAGCTCCGCCTCGCCGCCGCCGGTCTCCAGCGCCACTGTAAGTGCTGTGACGACCCCGGCCGCGGCAGTTGCGTCGAGCTCGAGCGACGAGTACTTCTCTCCGCCGACGACGCCACCACCTGTTCGCCGACGGGGAGGACGCCGGCCGCCGGACCGCTTAGGACCTCGAGGCCCATCGGCTTCTGACAGGGTCCCAGCTCCCGGCGGAAGTGTGCAGCGCATGAGATGGACACAATCCATCAACGAAAATGTCATGCGCTCATACTATGGGGCTACAGAGGGAGGAAACAACCTGACCGCGTACCGTGTTCGAATGCTCTCTCTGTTTCAGGTGCTTGAACCAGCTGTCAACGTTTCGGCACAACGACTGTCGGATCAGGTACGGGTTATCCAGCGTAATCATATGTTGGATGATACTGTGCTTGATCGCCTGCGAAATGAAATACAGAGTAGCTGTGTCATCGCTCCCCCGTCACAGATCGCGGAGATACCATCGCAGCCGCACCGCAGAGATACCACAAGCTATGCTGACGAGGGGAGCAATGATGGGGCTACAAATGTAAGTACCCAGTGCAATGAGGAATTAAGAAATGCTTTGGAGGCTGCGATTCGGGAATATCGTTTCGTGTCGGCAGAATTAAGACCACGCCTGCCACGTTTGCCCATGCATAACAGAAATAGGGCACTGATGGCTGCTCTGGATGCGCAGTTATCAAATTATTTTGATACCTGCGAGAACCTCACTGATACTCATTCAATCCTGTACTGCGCAGCTGTAGCAGCTTGTCGTGTAGCTCATGTCAAATTTCACACTGACTCCAGAGCTACACGACCGAAACCAGTAGTACCAGCTTGGCAGCGCAGGATTGAACGTCGTATTGGTGGGGCCAGAGCACTCATCGGTAAACTAATCTGCTTCAGGGAGGGTAATACTCGTCCTAGAGTGATGCGCTTTGTGAGGCGGGCATTCTCAGGTACAAATACCAGCCCTGAGAATTATATGGCCCGTGTCACGGAGCGCATCGACTTCCTGAAGCAGAAAGTGTATGCATGGGCGAACCGTATTCGTCGATATAAACGACGAGTAGAACGATACACCCAGAATCGCACCTTCCAGAGCAATCAAAGGTGGGTTTATAGGGACTGGGAACGACCAGAACAAAGTGTGGCTGACACGGGCCTACCAGATGATGATGCCATGTGTTCATTCTGGCGCAGTATCTGGTCGGTGCCTGTCAGTCACACTGAAGGTGACTGGGCTCGGGATGTCGAGCGAGCCTGCGATCCAATACCTGAAATGGGGGCTATCACCATCTGCCCCCAAGATGTAGCTCGTGCAGTCCGTCCGTTACCTAACTGGAAATCTCCAGGACCGGACGGGCTGCATAACTTTTGGATAAAATGGTTTCCAAGATCGCACGCTCGTTTGGCATCTCAATTCCAGACTGCTTTAGTGTCTGGTTCGTTACCTCAGTTCCTAACTACTGGAATAACCCACCTGCTCCATAAATCAGGTAGCACCGCGGAACCCAAAAATTATAGACCGATCACCTGTTTACCGACGGTCTATAAAGTTCTTACATCCATTTTGAAAACTAAAATTAACAAACATATTGACAACAACGCTATCATGTCTGCCTCTCAAAATGGATGTAGGAGCGGGTCCCGCGGTACTAAGGAGCTACTCCTCATTGATATGGCCATTAGCCAACAAGTTCGTCGTTCCCGAAAGGATCTATCGACATGTTGGATAGATTATAAGAAGGCCTATGACTCAGTGCCACATACATGGCTCATGCGGGTGCTGGAGTTGTACAAAGTGGATGCAACTCTACGCACCTTCCTGATGACATGTATGAGGACATGGAGGACAGTCCTTCGCTATCCAGGATGTCGAAATATTCTGAGGAATAGCGAACCGATAAGGATCGAGCGAGGAATATTTCAGGGCGATAGTTTGAGTCCACTTTGGTTTTGCTTAGCATTGAATCCTCTAAGCACATTATTAGAGGATTCAGGTTTAGGCTATCGGTTGAAGAGAGGTGGTCAAGTTATATCGCACCTCCTTTACATGGATGACCTGAAACTTTTTGCTCCCAACAATTCACAACTGAAGGAGCTACTGAAAATTACTGAAACTTTCAGTAGCGCCATCAGGATGGAATTTGGTGTGGACAAATGTGCGGTCATGCATGTAAAGCGAGGAGAGATTGTGGAATCCGTGGGAACCCAACTCACGAGTTCCATAAACCTTAGAGCCCTCTCCGCATCCGAAACCTATAAGTATTTGGGTATGTCGGAAGCGTTGGGTATCAATGTTACTGACATGAAGCAATCGTTGAAGGAACGCTTCTTGGGCCGCCTGAAAAAAGTACTTAATAGTCTTCTATCAGGCGGAAACAAGGTGCGCGCTTTCAACGGTTGGGTCATGCCGGTATTGATGTATTCTTTCGGCATACTCAAATGGACTCAAACCGAACTTGACGCCCTGGATCAGAGGGTCCGTACGCTGCTGACTGCAAATCGATTGCATCACCCACGATCATCGGTTATGAGGCTGTATATCCCGCGAAAATGTGGAGGTCGTGGCTTTTTAAACGCTAAGACCCTCCACAATCGCGAGATATGCAGTCTCAGGGAATATTTTCTAGAAACCGACGTGGGGATGCATCGAGATGTGGTCGCGGTTGACAAGGGCCTCACTCCGCTCTCCTTGGCTAAAGAGAACTGGCGCAAACCAGTAGTGCTTGACACCAATGACCGCATGGAGGTATGGAAGAGCAAAGAGCTTCACGGACGCTTTTTCAGAGCCCTACACGGGCCTGATGTAGATTTACAAGCGTCCGTAGCCTGGCTACGATTCGGTGACCTTTTTGGGGAAACCGAAGGTTTTGTATGTGCAATTATGGACGAAGTTATGATGACGAACAATTACCGGAGATTTATTGTGAAAGACGGCACAGTTGACATCTGTCGGGCATGTCACCGGCCGGGGGAATCAATAAGGCATATTATCTCCGGGTGTTCTCGTCTAGCTAACGGAGAGTACTTGCATAGACACAACCTTGTAGCCAGGATCATTCATCAGCAACTTGCTCTCAAATACAACCTTGTGGAATCGGAGGTGCCGTACTACAGGTATGTGCCCGACCCAGTTCTCGAAAATGGTCATATCACATTGTACTGGGATCGATCCATCATCACTGACAGGACTATTGTTGCCAATAAGCCTGATATAGTGATGGTGGATCGATCAGAGCGGCGTGCAATGATTGTTGACATAACCATCCCGCATGATGAGAACCTCGTGAAAGCCGAGAAAGATAAACAAATCAAGTATCTTGACTTGGCTCGCGAGGTTGTCGACATGTGGGAGGTGGATTCAGCAATCATTGTGCCGATAGTCGTGACAGCCAATGGCTTAATAGCCAAGAGCCTCGACCAACACCTCAAGAGGCTCTCGTTAGGCAGCTGGATCAAGGGCTTGATTCAGAAAGCTGTACTTCTGGACACGGCTCGCATTGTTAGGAAGTTCCTCTCTCTGGAGCCCTGACCGCCGGTAGCTTGGACCCTGTTCCCGATGCCGGTGGGTTACTATTTTTTATATTTTTAAATGTTTTTTTATATATTTTTTATGTAGAAATATTTAAAAATATAATTTATATGTATATTATAATGAAATAAAGGAAATAATAATAATAATAATAATAAATTCTTTAATCAAGTAACAATGACTCAATAATGTTAGTAATACTTAAAACTATGTTAGTAACATTTCATAATTTAAATTACACTACTATACAAACAAACAACTCACACGAGTTACCGCTGCTTCACCCCATGAGATATGGCACAACAATGGTTCACGTATGAGCAGTCCAGACGCCCAGCAATCATACTCAGGACACTGTTGGAGCTGGCCCGCACCCTGCGCACCAGAGAGGCACACCTCTTCCGCATAGTCGCATAAAAGCAATCTACGTGGGCGTCAGCAAACATCCCCGACGCGCTACAGAAGCGAGGCAGCCCCACCAGTATCCTAAACGCATTATTATATTGAACGCGGAGAGCGCTGTACGACTTTTGAGTATATCTAGCCCAAAGGCTACACGTGTAGAAAGAGGTGCAGTAAGCTCGGAAGAGTGTGATCTTCACCTAATGGGAACAACGTGCAAACCTACGAGCCAGCATGTTCGCTCGAATCGACAACGCTCTCCGCTCCCGTTCAATGTCGTCATTGTCCTGGAGGTCGGGGGTCAATAAGTGACCCAGATATTTAAACTTATACACTCTCTTTAATGTCATTCCATTGAGTGCAACTGGTGGTATAGCACCAGAGTTTTTTCCCCCAACCTCAAAAACCATGATTTCCGACTTTTTGGAATTATACGCCAGGCCATGCTGTTCATCGTATCTTTCGCAACGGGCCACAAGTTTTCTCAACCCACAGACCGACGCACTTAACAGCACCATATCGTCTGCGTAACTAATATTATTGAGACAGACACCATCTACATGGCAACCGACTCTGGTGCTGCCAAGCTCCTCAATCAGCTCATTCACATAAAGGTTAAAAAGCGTGGGCGAACTTAACCCCCCCTGCCTCACCCCGCACTCCAACCTATACGGTTCAGACAGCTCACCATTCCATCGCACATTGTTGACCTGGCCTCCATACCAATATTTAAAGATGTTAATGAGTTCTTTTGGCAGATTAGTGTTTTCCAATTTTTGCCATAACTTATTGTATGAAACCAGATCAAATGCCCTAGAAAGGTCCAAAAAGCAGGCGTACACGGGCGTCCCTCTCTGTGTATAATACGTGACCGTATGCTTAAGACTCAGCACTGCAGCCTCCGTTGACAGCCCAGAACGAAACCCGAACTGATTATCGTTAAGGCTAATGACAGAGTTCAAGTGAGCATTAAGCATACTGTCAAACACCTTTGATATCACCGTGGCAAGTGAAATCGGTCTATAACTTCCACTGTCTGCGAGGTCCCCAGTTTTGTTTTTAACAACGGGAACAACAACTGTACGCGTCATGTCATCTGGCATGTAACTATGATTTACACAAAAGCTATACAACATAGCAAGGACCCTCGGCAGATGTGGACCCGCATATTGCAGGTGCTCAATGCTCAACCCATCGTGGCCAGGAGACTTACCTCGCGTCATAGATTTTATAATTTTAGCTATGTCGGTAGCATGAAATTTAACCTGTATTTCCACCTGTATTTTCACTGCCGTGTGGACAGGGAAATGTATTTTTAGCAAATTTAGGACCAATAAAGATGAGACAGTACTTACGTCAATTTGCCATGTCATAACCATTTTATCCACTTTTCAAGCAACATTATTAAAAAAAAAACATCGAACTCCCTGTCACAGTAGGTGCGGGCTTGCGGGCGGTGAGCAGTGGGAAGCTCGCCGCCCGGTAATGATCAGGCCAGAGTCGACGGCGCGTTGTGTTTCACGTGCGCCTCAAAGAGATGTCAGCACATCGTGACGGAGTCCACGAGGACCGATGCCTCCTGGGCCAGGGTTGCGTGTTGGTTAAAAAAGGAACCGTGGCCCTGACGCACAGAAAAGGTCAACGAACACGGGTAGGTTTTAGTCAGTAAAAGTCTGAAGCGCCTTTTCGCTCCGTCCAGAGCAGGAGAGGTCATTTGATGATATCCAATCCAGAACAAAAAAAGTGGTTAAGTGGTTGTCGTATTACCTAGTAACTGAGTTGTTGAGGTCAGATAGGCAGTCGTTCTACGTAAAATTCTGGTATTCAACTACATCCGGTCAGACTGGAAGCTGACCCAAACAGAGTTGGGATAAGAACAATTATGACCCTTGCAAGAAACAGCTCGTTAGCATCATTCTAGGATAAAAGACTAACGAGATGTTTTTAAAAGAAAACATTGCCCCATACTAAGAATTTCTCCTGTATCGTGGGTGCGTTTTCAAACATATAAACTCACATACACGAACAAGTACTAGTAGGTCATACAAATATTCGTTCCGTGCGGGAATCGAACTCGCGACACGGAGTGCACCAGTCAATAGCTTATCCACTGCGCTAACCGTGCAGTTGACCTTATTTAGGAAATGTGTTTTACCGTGAATATCAGTATTTTTAAAAGGTATTTTTTTATACCGTTCATTATCATTATCCGCCTAGCCGTTCCCAACTATAATGGGTCATCTTTCAGTCTATCTGGGTATAGCTGAATACCGGTATTTTAAATGGAGTGACTGCCTATCTGCCTACACTTATAGGGTAAGACTGGATCCACAGCTTAACCCTCTTTTAATATACATACCGTATTTTTATGAATTAGTTTGGAATCCCAGCTTATTTTTGATTATTGTAAGAAATACACTTAGAATCCTGGAAATCCTGTCCTTATGTAAAATATCCGATACATTGTGTGTCCAAAAATTCTCAGAACGAATTTCCGTAGCAAACGAAACGTGACACACGGTCTAAGGCGTGAAACTCCGCCCCCCTCATTGGATGATCCCCCAAAGACTATTTGGTTTCCCTCAATTTTCCCGAAGGGTTGATGTATCAATAAAGTAAAAAAAAAACTTTTTGAAAAAGGACTTGTCCGAGTAAATCGGCCGGAGATAAGTTACGAATATTTCCGATAGAGAGCGTAGCGACATCTACGCACAGTCGTAGACAAGCGCCCGTAGCGGCACGACGTAGCGCGGCCCGTAGTACTGGCGTAGCAAGGACTACGCTACAGTGTTCTTAATTCGAAGTGTGACGTGTTTTGTGACAGATGTGTTTTTTTTTAAAGTGACGCAAAGTAGGTGACGGATATTCCAAGTGAAAAAGTTTTGACAACTTATTCGAGTTTTGAGTGCTTTGTGGATAAAAAAAGTTTGGTTTGAATTTTTTTTGAATATTCAGGGCAGTTCTGTGTCGGATAATGTGTTGAAAGGTAAGTTGGAATCCTTAATTTGTTTTTCGACTCTCCGTTTATATTAAACAGGTAGGTAGTACGTTTGAGTTTTTATTTTAAGACTTTTGGAATCCTGAGTACTTTTCTGTCCTTTCTTCGAGATTACAGGGGAATTACTTAAAGTGTAAATATTTGAAACCACGTTTGAAGTTTGATTTTGGTTGAGATATTTCAGTGAATTATTATCGAGATTTAAATATTTAGTCATAACGATAATTTTAAAATGAACACCCGAAAATGAATTACGTGAAAAAGATGTCATATTATTTTTTATGATTCTCCAATTTTTCAACCGTATGTGAAGATAACATATAATATTTTACTTCAATATTCATTTAAATTATTTTAACTGATTTTACAAAACGTTATAAACATATATATATATATTAATATATAAGTCCATACATATTATAAGATAAATTGGCAATTAGGGATTTTTTTAAAACCAACTTCACTGTTTTAAAGTTTTTTTTTTTACATTTTTTAATAAAAAATATCCTCATTATATCCTCCAAAGATACACTTCAAATTTCTTATAAACCGTTTCGAACACAAATTATCTAATTTTAAGTTTTTCCTTCATAAGTTATTAAAATAAAGCCAGTTTTGTTACACCATTTTTAACTTAATAATGGCTTGATCTATTTTGATGATAATACGTATGCAGATAGCATAATAATCGTTAAAAGTGGGCAAAAATCCACAAAAAAACACTAAAATTAATTTAGTACGGAACGACTATTTTTTTAATAAGTTAATACAATTAATTGAAACAAATATTATTTATTTATTCTACGTGTTCATTATTTTTACTTGTACTTACTTATACGGAACAGAATACAATTATATTATTCCTTTCAGTGATTTTTTACATTCCCTTATTATAAAAAAAAAAAACACGATAAGTCCGAAATCTCTGGGGACGCACCCGTACTATTTAATTCTTGAAGAATAATCAACCAATTCTTGTATCGGGATTGAGAGGGTTATAAATATTCAGATGCGACGTTTTATCAATTAAAATAGGGTAGATCTTTTCGGTTCCGCTAAATGAATTTTGAATATTATATAATAAACAACATTTAGACAAGAAACCTCAAAAAAAACTTTTAGATTTTAGATTCGTGGGAGATAATTGAATGGCACAGATTCTTCATAATCTCCGAATATGGTACAAATATTTTCCCGCTATATCTTTTGCACCATTGTCCTGTACAATCAATAGGGATGTATTCAAGGTATGAAAATCAAAAAAATAATTAGTCCGTCTTATAGATAATAAAAAAAAAATTAAGACCCGTATTTTTTCGAAATTACCAAAAACTACTGAGATATAGCGTATTACAGTTACGGAGTGGGGGCTAATTACGTCACGCCGTGGTATATTTTGTACCACGGCAGGACGTCATGCGACATTTCAAATCAATATATCTTCGTAAGTATTTGAATGAATGAAAAAATAAAATATACGTGTTCAATATTTTTTATAAATCTATCTCATGGATATCAAATTATTTTTTAGGATACAACCCAATTGTGCAGAGGAAGCTAAATTAGTTTCCTTTGCACCATTACTATGAATACAACTTTTTCACCATATTTTTGCCGCATACGACAATGACCCTTTGGAATCAGATCAGTACCTATTTTCGAAGATCACACAAACTCACCCAGAAACTTCCAATGTTATACGATTAGTATAGATCTTTCCGTCCTAAAGTGATTATTCTATCAGCAATATTGGTAGCAGTGCTGACTGTCCAGTTTTGAATCGCCAATCGCTTTAATGCACGTTATAGGGCGATGGCTATAGGCGATATTCCATGCTGATAAGCTTCATAAAGTTTACGAAGAACGCGCGATTAAGTAACTGCAATATGAAGTATGTAACTACAATATTTAGTTAGCTTTAAGGCTTAACTCATAACAGCCTATAATGTTTCTACTTCGCTTTACCATCAACGATCGCATCACTGCTTACCATCAGGCGGGATTGCGGTCAAGCGCTGGTTTATAATTTATAAAAAAAAAAAAAAAAAACTCGTCCTCCGTGGCGTAGCGGTCAACACGCCTGCTTGCGACGTGGAGGCCTCGAGTTCGATCCCCGGCCAGGTCATAATGGAAAACGATCTTTTCCTGATTGTTGATTGTCTTGGATGTTTATCTATATATGTAACTATTATAAATATAGTATCGTTGAGTTAGCACATAACACAAGTCTCGAACTTACTTTGGGACTAGCTCAATCTGTGTGATTTGTCCGTAATTCACCACGCGGTCCACATTTGTCGTATGTGTTCAAAATTGTACAAAAATGATATTGAAGTCGCCGACATAGCCCAGCGGATTAGTTTTCTGGAGTGGCAGTGGGCGGGGCACATAGCTCGTAGAGCCGATGGCCGATGGGGCAGGATGGCTCTTGAATGGTGACCCCGTACCGGCAAGCGCAGCGTCGGACGCTCACCGACTAGGTGGTCGGATGATCTGACTAATATCGCAGAGAAGCGTTGGATGCAGGCCACGTCTAACCGTTCTTTTTGGAAATCCTCGGGGGAGGCCTATGTCCAGCAGTGGACTTCATGTGATGGTTATATTGGATAGTAATATTTAGGATCCGAAAAAAATATCGCAACGGTAGCGAAATTCACCTATCATTTGGAAAGGCCTTACAAACACTGAAGATCAGGATCTTTAATCTTCAATAAGTCGGCTAAGCTTTAGTAGGAGTTAGCGAGTCATAGATAATGTAGAGTCACCTAAACGGATGGTTAAGAGTCCTCAGTGTTCTTGTATGACTTATCACCTGGTGCCTTTTTTAGGGTTTCGTATCCAAGGTTCAAAAACGGGACCCTATTAATGCGCGGTGGAGATCCGCCCGGATTGGGCGGAGCATCGCCGTATCCTCGTGATGGCGATTGATGCCAGCAATCTCTCACGTCTGGCAGTGGTCCAGGCCATGATCCGGAGCGAGAGTGCATGGGAGGTTGTCATCTCCTTCTTTGAAGTTTCATGTTCGCAAAGCAGAAGACGAAGTGCACGAGGGAGATGCCTCTCCCTCGTGCACTTCGTCTTGAAGAGGTCAGAGGTTGCCACCTCTGCACCCTTATTTTATTTGCTGCAAGAGACGCCTTGGACGTCGGGAATCCGAAATGAATTAAAGGCGACCGCAGGCGCAGGCTAGTAAGAGGTAGCTCGGTAAGAACCAGGCCCAAGTCATCTTCGTATGTCGCGCCTGAAATAAATGTCTGCCCTAAGTGATGTGGTCCACTACGTCCGTTGTCTGCCAGGTCCACAAATTGTTCGAAAGACATACATGATCCCAGGCACAAGCAAATGGAGGAACACGGGTGGATTTTAGTCAATAGAAGTCTGACACGCCCTTCCGTTCCGCCCAGAGCGGGAGAAGGCAACAGATGAGTTCTCATACAAAAAAAGGATGGCATGAGTGACGAATTAATTATTGTGGGTGGGGAAATTCGTGGTTTATAATTATGTATCTAATTATAAGATAATTTAACGTTGCGTAGGTACCGCACAAAAATAGGTATCACAATTTGTAACCCTTTTCGACCTTAGTACTTAACCCTTTAATATTTTAATTTAATGTTTAAATACTATAATTAAACAGACCGTTTTACAGTTTTTCATATCAACACCGTTCATTAAAATGTTCTCATTTAATGTCGCCATTATAAATATTGTGTGTGTGAGGTTTTAAAAAATCCTTTTGTTCTACGTTTTTGCAACTGCGTCTGTGGTTTCTTTGTGGCAACACAGCTGTTAGCATATTTTGCATACTTGTTTTGTGGGTTTTTGGTATAGGATTTTTACATGATGCTAGATTTTGAAAAGGGTCATTTTTGTTTCTGTGATTCAGACTTTCTGAAGCTGGCTATTCGATAATTAGCCGAAGCGAATACAATATTCAATCTAAAAAAATATTTTATGTGTCATCTATTAATCTGAGAAGTCGTGGTGGCCTAGTAAGAAACACCAGTCTCTCAAGTATGAGTGCGCGGGTCCGATTCCAGGTCAGGCAAGTACCAATGCAACTTTTCTAAAGTAATATGTACTTTCTAAGTATATCTTGGACGCCAATACCTGAAGGTGAAGGAAAAAATCGCCAACCCGCATTGAGCTGACTGAAGGTGAAGGAAAACATCTTGAGGAAACCTGGACTTTAAGTCTGAAATCGCCAACCCGCATTGAGCAAGCGTGGCGATTACGCTCAATCCTTCTCTGTATGAGAGGAGACCTGTGCCCAGCAGTGGGACGATAAAAAAGGTTGAAGATAATGATAATAATTAGTCTGAGAGTAGCGGTGGCCTAGTGGTAACTGTCGCGACTTACAAGTTGTAGATCGTAGGCTCAAACCCCTTCTGGCGCTTTAATTTGTGTACATTATTCATCACCAATGCTCTCGAAACGGGGAAGAAAAATATCGTGAGGATACCGGCATGTCTTAGAGCCAAAAACTGCGAAGACATGTGACATCTACCAAATTGCACTGGGCCAGCGTGGTGGATTACAGCCCGCTCCCTCTTACCGAGAGGAGGTCTATGTCTCAATAATAGGAACGCTATAGACTGACTATGTTATAATACAGCTTGTACGGTGCAACCGCACATCAGCAAAGCATTTTTTTTGTTTTTTTTTTAATAATTATAAACTAGCTCTTGACCGTAATCCCGCCTGATGGTAAGCAGTGATGCGATCGTTGATGATAAAGTGCGCTAGTTTATTAACAGCCTATTCACTCAGAAAAACTGAGCGAATAGGAAGGAAGACGGCAGTTGAGCGAGGTGATGCAATGTTAAACCCAACAATACGACCAACGATGCTGCGCCAAAGGGAGATTGATCCGAAGACCTTCCACGACCAAACTCCCAACACAACAACATTTGGCGCATCGTACCCGGCACACATCGCAGCACAACTGCTCAGACCCGTCCTCCATACGGCTTCACCAGACATCATGCCGGAACACGACAAATCGCTTGGCGGCAAGACTTTGTCTGGTGGGTGGTAACTTCTGCCGGCAGCCGATGTTATGGCCTACCACCGAGAGCATCATTTTACTTTATAATAATCATCAGTTCGCGTCGAGCCATCAAGTTGTCGCGTTCTCATTACGGCCATCAAAGGCCACGTGTCACTCATTTCACACACATCAGTATATTAGCTCATTTTACCTATAACTTTGGAACAATATAGTAGACAGACAAAGCCTTGCCGCCAAGCGATTTGTCGTGTTCCGGCATGATGTCTGGTGAAGCCGTTCGGAGGACGGGTCTGAGCAGTTGTGTTGCGATGTGTGCCGGGTACGATGCGCCTAATGTTGTTGTGTTGGGAGTTTGGTCGTGGAAGGTCTTCAGATCAATCTCCCTTTGGCGCAGCATCGTTGGTCATGTTGTTAGGTTTAACAGTGTACCACCTCGCTCAACTGCCGTCTTCCTTCCTATTCACCAAGTTTTTTAAGTGAATGGGTTTAATAAACTAGCGCGCTTTACCATCAACGATTGCATTACTGCTTACTATCAGGCGGGATTGCAGTCAAGCGCTAGTTTATAATTATTAAAAAAAAAAAACCGCACATCAGCAAAGCATTCATTTTACTTTATAATAATCATCAGTTCGCGTCGAGCCATCAAGTTGTCGCGTTCTCATTACGGCCAGCAAAGGCCACATGTCACTCATTTCGCACACATCAGTCCATTAGCTCATTTTACCTATAACTTTGGAACAATATAGTAGCTTATATAAAATCAACATCTTTTATTGTATTCTGCCCACATCATCTAAAAGTAGTGTGTGATCTAGCAACAGATCATACACAGCTAGTATCATACGCACCACAAATTCCCTCGCATAAGTCTTCATACCGTGGCATTATCCGGTTATAAAATATATGTTAATCTTGTTTATAAACCATCTCACCTTTCTCTCAGCGTTCATCCCAGTCGCATCCGAAGCTTTTTTATTCTGCTTTGGAGTCTCGGGTCCGGTTTACCAGTCTAACGGCCCATTTGGCTAAGCTTCGATATTTTCCGTGAAGCGACTGCCGGCAAGTACCAATGTAACTTTTCTAAAGTTGTATGTACTTTCTAAGTATATCTTAGACACCAATGACTGAAGGTGAAGGAAAACATCTTGAGGAAACCTGGACTTTAAGTCTGAAATCGCCAGCCTGCATTGAGCAAGCGTGGTGATTACGCTCAATCCTTCTCTGTATGAGAGGAGATCTGTGCCCAGCAGTGGGACGATAAAAGGTTGATGATAATGATAATGAATGATTTTTATTTTTTCTTTATAGTTTCTTAAAATAACTAGAATTTGCCCTCTGGTATTTCACTAGAGAACATAATAATGAAGTAGCCACACAGATGTATTTGTTCCTCAAACGCTAAAATCAATAACCCACAAACACGAACAATGAAAATAAGCTTGTTACAGACCAAATTCCACGAAAATCACGGATCACGGCCGGATCAGGTCTCCATACATCTAGTGAAAACAGTCACGCACACATATAACCATGTATGTACGATGATCTCAAACAAATACCAGTAGCAATGTTCTCAAAGATACATTCGCAATTTAACTAGAAAATGTTTTGGGCGGATTGTTTCATGTTAATTTGACGAATATGTACACGAAACATAAAAATGTCGTTTATAAAAAAAAATAATGCTTCAAAGAATAGAATAGAATAGAATACTCTTTATTATGTACGCCATATAGATTACAGAACATAAATAAAAATATTTTACAAAGGGTGACACAATGGGCGGTCTTATCGCTAAGAGCGATCTTTTACAGACAACCTTTGGATGGAATTCTAAGGGGTAGGATAAAGAAATAATGTAGGTAGTCTACAGTGTACTATTTATATAGATTATACAATAAATATATACGTTAAGTGTATCATACTAGTTTAAATAAATTTATACATTTATACAAGAGCACATAAAATATAATAATATGTTTAAAGAGAGAGTGCTTTTTTTATCATAGTTTTAAAAGTACCTAAACAGTGATTGAGCACGCCTTACGGACACGGGCAAGTCATTCCATAGCCGAACTGCTTGTACAGTAAAGGATTTATCATAGAAACTAGTAGAATGCATCGGCATGTCTAATATCAGGTTTTCCGATGACCTCAGATACCTTCAAATTACAATTAGAAAATTATAGGCTTGCTGTACATCGAATCAAATAATAACAAGTACGTAATAGTGTTTATTTGACGTATGTATATTACGTCAAACAGCCGTTTTGAGCAACCTGCAGAGTAGGTAATTGCGAAAAGGACAGACCGCATGTCACTAATAAAATTATCAACATCATCATCATCATCAAGCTTTTTTATCATCCCACTGCTGGGCACAGGTCTCCTCTCATACATAGAAGTGTCGTGGTGGCCTAGTGGCTAAAACACCAGCCTCTCAAGTATAGTGCCCGGGTTTGATTTCAGGTCAGGCAAGTACCAATGCAACTTTTCTAAAGTTAAATGTACTTTCTAAGTATATCTTGGACATCAATGACTTAAGGTGAAGAAAAACCTCTTGAGCAAACCTGGACTTTAAGTCTGAAATCGCCAACCCGCATTGAGCAAGCGTGGTGATGACGTAAAATAAAATTATGATAGTCATTTATGTCGTTAATGAACGCTTACAGAATTTACAGTGTTTAAAAAAAAAGTGTCAGCTCGGCCTTTGAACGTTGCAAGCGTTGTAGGTATGACGTTGAACCCTGCTAAATCAGCTGATAAGCTAGTTTTTCGAGTGTTGTTTTCATTGCGCTTTTTATAATTAGCGAATTAATTATTTTTTAATTTAAAATCTTATTGGGTTATGAAAGTATAGCAATTATGAACAGTCTAAAGTGTAAAAAACTACATATATATTTTTGCTCTACCAAACAATAAAGAGGTTGGACTTACTTGTGGCTCCAGACGATATTCACTTAGCGCTATAGACTTACCGATAAGCTCACCGGCCGGTAGTGGCGGTTTGAATTTCGGTTACTTGATGTTCACAAACCAGGGTTATGGAGAGAGAGAGAGCAAAGATATACTAACGAGAGAATGAAACTTATTGCGTTTTGTTCGTTCTCCATTCCTTAATGCTGATTGGGTGCTCCGCCAGGCAAGGGATTTTTTGAATATGCTTGCTTATTGATGTATCTAATTATTGTTATGTGCATTAACACTATCAGTAGCAATTCATTGTATTATTTAAGTTGTTAAGAACACAACACATTTTTCGAACATATGGAGCAACGGATTCGCAATATGCTTCGAAAATAATTAAATTATTAATAATAGTATATTATGTAATAAGAGTGATGTTCTTTCGTTTTCCCGTAAGTTTAAGACATTTGTTAGGATTAGTAAAGTACTATATGGGTTCATTCTTCATTATAGAGGTACATACAACAACAACTAAAATTCCTAACAAATTGTTTGGCAGTATGGCAATTATAAAAAAAAAGTTCTCCCGCAAAAGCAATTTTATTAATCTCCGAAGTAACCGAAGGCATTTTGCATTTGTAAGTTGTGGTGGCCAGTACGCAAAAGGCTTGGGACCCGGGACAACTATTTAATATTTACAAAAAAAGACCCGAGGCTCTAAGGCTCGAGACATCCCGAGACACCTAAATTCCACTTGTTTCTATGATAAATCCTTTACTGTACAAGCAGTTCGGCTATGGAATGACTTGATCATGTCCGTGAGGTGTGCTCAAACTCTGTACACTTTTAAAATCATGATAAAAACGCACATCCTCTCTCTTTAAACATGTCATTGTATATTATTTGTATGGTGTTTATTAATTAGATGTATATATTTATTAGACTAGTGTCATACACTTGACGTACATATTTACTATATAATCTATGTAAATAGTATACTGTAGACTACCTACATTATTTCTCTCTCCTTCCCCTTAGTGTTCCATCTAAACGTTGTCTGTAAAAGATCGCTCGTAGCGATAACCGCAAATTGTGTCACCCTTTGTAAAATCTTTATATTTATGTTTCTGTAATCTATATTGTGTACATAATAAAGAGTATTCAATTCAGGTTTGTGACTGTAATTGAAGTGTATCTATGTGTGTGTGCGTTGTATGGAAGCAAACTTTTATACGTATCCATTTTGTGATGTAGTTGAGAAAACCACATGTTATGCATTCTAACAAGTTTAAATATGTAATCTTAATAGAGAAGCTTGTGCTTCACGGGAAATTGTTCGCCTATTACCGTTTATCTATAAATATTGGTTTCGGTTTTCAAGCTAATTTACGATTACGACAGTGGATTTTAAATTCTTGAAAGCCTGCACACACGCGGTTTTAATTAATTTGATTTATCATCATCATCATTATCTCAGCGTTAATCAGCGGTAACGACTGCCACTAGATATTCGTATGGCAACCGGGACCAACGGCTTAACTTACTTTCTGAGGCACGACCAGATCAGTGCAAACATTCATATTTATGGATACAAATATTTGCACTAAGTGCTTAATATTTGCACTTTTTTAATTCATTTGAATATTGATGCTAAACTCACGTCGAGGTCAATAAATTAATGGAATGAATGTCATTCTGACTCTCAGAGAACATGTTAAAAACAAATCAACGTGATCAAATTCTGCCGATTCAATACTTACTTTAGTTCCGAAATACAGACGCCATTTTAAGGCAAAGCCTCTTCTTATCCTGACAGGAAACGAACATTGATCACAATGCTTACCCAAAGCGTGTTGGATATTTCGAAAACTCGTTCATTCATTGGTCATTGGGACTGAGATTCGATAAGATTCAAACTATACATTAATATATAACGTGCTATCCATCACTGCTTTAGCCAAAATTTACGATAAAAAAAAATGAGTTCTTAGTTTGAAATAAGTTTTTTTTATAGATATTTTAATAGAAATAAATTGTGTTTCTAATAATCAATTTCAACTTTAACTCTTGATCAATGGCTCCTGTGGAATAGATACCACGATTTTGCCAATAACAAGTATAACAAATTATACTCTTTGAAAATTTTAATTTTATTTCACAATAATGGCGGATATCGCCAATGAAAGTCGAAAAAGACGGCCGCGTGAGCCGTCTACGAGGAAGGTTTGAGACAAAGTTATGATGTGGCCACTATGTTGCAATATTTCAATGTTCTTTATGAATTATTACCGAATGCACTTTTTACTACAAAAAATACGCGCTTTTATTTAGTATACCACACTATAAATAATTTAAAAGTCTAATGAAAAATGCGTGTGGCACTCATTTAAGCTTTTCTGCCAAAACTCCGTTTTTAATAATATACTGGACAGACAGACTGTCACGAAAAGATAATTTATTTTATTCATACTTTTTTGTGATTGTAGAAATAATGTAATAAATGAATTAATTGTCTTAATGTCCTAAACACCAGATAAAATTGAGCCTTCCTTAAGATGTTTTTTAACACGCAAAGTCAATACCTAAAAATATACAAAAAATATACTACAAAAATTAACACGAAAGCAAATTTGAAAAAATAAATGTTCATTTTGACCGCGTAGGAATTTAAATTATATTGGAAAATCTAATGATAGTAATTGGATTGTGGTAACTAATAGCTTGAGTATGTTGCAAGCTTTATCTAATCCTTCTTTTTCTGCCAAGACTAATTACCTCATTTATAGCATAAGAGAAAAATATAATGAACTGGTCGATAATGGGAAAAATATAATTTGATTTTGGACTCCATCTCATATTGAAATTTGCGGCAACAAAGAAGTAGATGCTTTTGCAGAATTCATTTCCAACACTTCTGATAATGTATCTGTAAAAAAACTGAAAATCCCAGATACAGACTATGTAGACATTCTTAAAGAAAATTTAATAAATAAATGGATGCAGCATTGGCACGAATCTTTAGAAACAAAAGGGTCCTGGTATCACATTATTAACACAACGTTTAAAAAGCCGTGGTTTGTTAAAGACAGCTTCATACATCGAAAATTCGCTTCATACATCGAAAATTCTTCACTGTGATATGCAGATTGCGTATTGGACACGGACGGTTTAATGAACATCTTCACAGACTGAACATGATCTCCTCCCGTTCATGTACGTTCTGCAACGCTTCAAGTCAATCTCTACATCACATATTTTTTTATTGTACCCATTTCTCACTTCAACGTTTAATTTTCATTAACAACTTGCTAAAAAATTATAAAACCACTGAAAACGTTCCGTGCTTACCAGATCTACTTAAAAATTCACAATGTTTCTTTGCCCTGTTTAACTATATCAAAAAAACTATAGAAGATATATAAAGTGAAAGAAAAAAAGTAGAAAAGGATAAACTTACTCAAGAAAAATAAAAAAGGATAAACTCACTCAAGCCCAGGTTGTAGGGCGTACCATGCCTTTGCATTTTCCGTTCAGAAGTATGGAAAGAAGTGAACCAAAAAAAAGAATTACCTATGCAATTTTTTTTTTATCATCGGCCATACACACTAGTTACATAAAATCCTCTCGGGAAAAACTGAAAATACAGGTGTTGAAAGTCACAAACTGTCATGCAAATCCACGCAGTGCTGAAAACGGTGCTATAATATAATAATTTGCTAATGATAACATCAGGTGTAAACATTACCGAGGGCATAATAAGGCTTACAGTCTACATAATATTGTAATAATGATAATGTGGCGGACATCAGCTAAATTATGTTATTATGGTTCAGAATGTGCTAAATTTAGGTTAATCCTCTCAGGAACTTAACTTATATTTTCATGTTGGTAAATGGTAGCCCCCTTTACCGTATCCAAATGATCACAGAAGTATCGATCAAAGGATAATCTATGCTTATAGGGGTTGGTTCCAGGATGGGTGGTCGTCCATTATACAATGACTTCAATCTTCACGTCTTCGAAAGCGCATTAAACCGTTGGTATCAGCTGTATTTTATGCAACTTTGACATTCGTTACGGTTTAGAAGCCCAAGAATCTCTACTAGTGTTACTTTTCCTAAGGATGACAGCCCGATCGAACCCGCGCAGTGCAAAAATTTGTATGCCTGATTATGAATATTTGCATTGTTCTGGTTGTGCCTCGGAAAGCACGTTAAGCCGTTGGTCCCGGTTGGCATATGAACATGTAATGGCAGTCGTTACGTGTTGTTGGAGCCCTCAAAAGTCTAACAATTGGTCTAACTGTAATGCTTCGATATCGCCTTCGGGTTGTGGAGGTCAGACGGCAGTCGCTTCACGGAAAATATTGAAGTTTATCTAAAATCAGCAGTTAGACTGGTATAGCGGACCCCAAACTTTAAAGCTGTAAAACAAGCTAAGCTGTAAAGCTTAGGATGGGACTGGGATTAATGCTGAGATGATGATGATGATGACTTGGAAGTCAGAAATTCTAACACCCAGTATTACCAGGTTATTATGTCACCTGCAGTCCGGCACGTCAAATCAGCTTCAGTTGAAAACCAGCATCAGGCACTAGTTGTCTGGCATTTTTGCTGAACTGGGCCTTTTTGGTGCAGCCACGAGGCACACTTTACTTCTATTTTTTGCATTGGGGTTTATACATTTGTTGATACCTGATGTATGTATATTTATTTCAGATGCATTATGTAACTTTAAATCTGTGCTGAATGTTCACCTGCATTAATTCCCGAGGCGACTCCGTTTTTTTAACATTATAAGTTAGTGCTTGTCTGAGATCCCTTCTGATGGTAAACACTGATGTAATGGTTGATGGTAAAGCGCGCTAGTTTATTAAGAACCTATTCACAAAAAAAAAACAACTGAGTGAATAGGAAGGAAGACGGCAGTTGAGCGAGGTGATGCAATGTTTAACCCAACAACATGTTTCTACTAAATATGACCCTCCAAATGAACGCTACAATGGACAGTCTTCAACTTTCCCTTCATTCAACTATTCCATCATTTTTATAACGAAAACTAAGTGAATATCGACACACAAAAGAACAAGAAACAAAAACTTGTTCTCAGAATATTTGTTTTCAAACAGATGCATTCTCTTCGTAGCAAAAAGTATCGCAAACGTTCCTGAAATTCTACAAAACGTGTTCCATTTCACACTTGACACTCCATAAGCTCACTGCAAAAATAAAGTAAAAAGCAAAACTTGCAACTTTCCCGAGCAGTTTATTTTTAATTTCCCATAGGGACATTTTTTTTCTTTCGTATAAATGCCTGGCCGGAAGGTAATGGTCGTGAAAATGCAGTGGGTCGAATCTCGGTATTATTGTTTTTTTAAGATTTTTTTAATGCTATATTGTAAGCAAGTTCAGCTAAAGATAGAAAGGAGATTGGTTTCAGTCATGGGGAAACTGCATAACATATTATCAGTAGCAATCGAACTGTCAAGACTTAAAAGGAAGTCCCCTTTTGATAGATTTTGTTCGACAACATTCATTGCGTTATTTACATTGTTGTGCAGACCTATTTTTCGAACATATGCAGCAATGGATTAGCAATAAGTTTTATCAAGATTTAATTTTTTTGTTATTAAGTTTTTGTTTTGTAATTTTTCTGGGTATAATTTACTTATTAATTATTTTTTGGTTTATATTAAAATCTGTGTGTATAGCCTCCGTGGCGTAGCGGCAGCGACCGCGGCCGCTGCGCAAGGAGGCGCGGGTTCGATCCCCGCGCAGTGCAAATATTTGTATGCATGAATATTTGCACTGGTCTGGTCGTGCCTGGGAAAGCACGTTAAGCCGTTGGTCCCGGTTGCCATACGAACATCTAATGGCAGTCGTTACGGGTAGTTGGAGCCCTCAAATTCCTACAATTGGTCTAACTGCAATGCTTAGATATCGCCTTCGGGTTGTAGAGGTCGGACGGCAGTCGCTTCATGGAAAATATCGAAGTTAAGCCAAAATGAGCAGTTAGACTGGTAAAGCGGACCCTAGACTCCAAAGCTGATAAGCTTCGGATACAACTGGGATTCACGCTGAGATGAAGATGATTAAAATCTGTGTGTATAATAAATCACCCCTATTTTGTCACCAAAAAAGTTACCCAGTTTTTACTATACGAGAGAAACCTAGAAGTATCTATCTAATAAAAATAATAATTAAAATCGGACTTATCTGTAAAAAGTTATATCTGGTTGGATTTAATTCTGATTGGATTGCAGTCAGTGAGTGAAGAATGCATCGTCCTCTGTTTACCTAAGCCTAGGCTTGGATTTGTCTAAATGTTGTTTATGAGAGTTTGTTTATGACTTCGGGATATATCTTTCTAATAAAAAATAATCAAAATCTCTGTAAAAAGTTGTACCCCTCTGTTAAAAGTTATGAATGGTCATAAATTAATAAAAAAAAAAAAATGCGTCGAATTGAGAACCTCCTCCGGTTCTCAATTCTACACATTGTTTTTTTTAAATTTGTTTCCATGCTTCCAACACTTTAATGAAATGAAGTCATTCATCGCCCAGAGGGTCATATTCTAGATTCTATGATTCTATCAGCGATAACAATAACAAGAAAAGTTATTGGAGAATAAGGCTGACATAAGAGAACAAAAAGTAAAGTCAATCCCATTGAAATTCGTGTAGAAATATGAAACGCTTTGATAGCGACTGTCACTTGTCTAGACTCTCAGATTTAAATAAATACTTTTATTTTATGTAGTAACGACTGTTTCTTTAGTGAGCTTTCTTAACGAATCGCATTATCAGTCTTAATTCTTGTTTATGACAATAAGTAATAAACCAAAATTACTACTTGTAATATTATTTAATATTTATATTGTGTTGTATTTATGTAAATCAATCAGTCTAACTGGTGATTTTGGCTAAAATTCGATATTTTCCGTGAAGCGACTGCCGTCTGA
The DNA here is from genome assembly GCA_037179545.1 of Sesamia inferens. Lineage (NCBI taxonomy): Eukaryota > Metazoa > Arthropoda > Insecta > Lepidoptera > Noctuidae > Sesamia > Sesamia inferens. The sequence goes on along the minus strand of CM073944.1, from coordinate 18,569,410 downwards.
CCTCCGCAACCCGAAGGCGATATCGAAGCATTGCAGTTAGACCATATTGAACTTTTAAGGGCTCCATCAACCCGTAACGACTGCTATTAGAGGTTTTTAACTATTTTATATAAAGGATGTATCTGACATCGACGCCTAAACGAATACCATGGATCCAGTACATGATTCTGAACACCCCCAGTGGTGGAAATTTTCGTCGGCATTTTCATGACTTAAAAAAAAATATGTAGTTTTTTTCACTTTAGGCCGTTCATAATTGCTATACTTTTATAACCCAATAAGATTTTAAAGAAAAAATTAATTAATTCGCTAATTACACAAAAAGCGCAATGAAAACAAAACTCTAAAAACTATGTTATCAGCTGATTTAATAGGGTTCACATCAGGGATCAACTTATAAACCCCCACGGCGGCATGCTTGCAATGTTTAAAGGCCGAGCCGACACTTTTTTTATACACTGTGAATTCTGTAACCCTTCATTAACGACATAAATGACTCAAAATCATAATTAAATCATAATTTTATTAGTGGCATGCGGTGTAGCCTTTTTACGATGTTTGCGTTACACCCGATGTTAAATACACCCTGTATTAGATGATTCCTGAATAAATAAACTTGGCAGTTCAATTAAATGTTGTTTTGTTATAAAAGTATTTTATATCTAGTATTCAGATATCTTTTTAGAAAATTATTTGTATCTGGTTTCTGAAATGCTTTTTTTAAGTATCTTGCATCCTGTATTTCAGATACTTTTTATAGGGTATTTTTTTTTTTTTGGGACAAAACCCGCCACACTTTTCCCAACCACTGCAACTCCTGAAAGCCAGAATCAACAGTGGCGACCGCCAGAAAAACGCCGAGCAATGAAGCTCGACGAGTCCCGGAGAAACGATTCAACTGTCTTGGGTCCCGCAACGAAATTAATCAGAAAATAATAGCGGAGGAGTAAGAAAAAAGATATTTTTTCCACTTCCCTCCATAACAAGCAGGAGACAGAACAGAACTAGGCCAATCGGCACAAAGGGTCATTATTGCAACTGGGAGAAGCCCAGATTGCCAAACACCACAGAATAAAATTTGATTAAGATAATGGGTCCTAAGTAGTTATTAGCTGTTACAATTGATTCCAATAATAGGTATGGCAAAAGCGCCTGAACGCACGGAAATTGGTTCTAGTTTCTACAAGGTCCGTATAATAAACGACTCCGGATGTAACTTGTACACTATCCAACATAATATTGCGTTCATTCTGCCAAAGAACACACTCCCACAAGATGTGATGTGCGGACTGTTCAAATTCACAGTTCGATGTAGAACACTGACACAATTTTATAGGGTATCTTATACATCACTGCTACTATTGTTAATTACATTGTTTATATTTAGTAATGGTCATCTTGTGGTACTCTTTTTACCTTATTTATATCAATATTGTTAACACGTGGATAATGTAGTGGGCTGCATTTTTGCATAGTATAAACTTAAGCAATTATTTATAATTTTTTATATTGTATCTGTTTATTGTCCCATAAAAAATAAAAATAAAAAAGTATACTATTCAGTTCACACGAACGTAAAAAAATCTGAAGAAAATAAACGCGCTCTGAGCTTGGAATTATTATGAGCGAATAGCGATGCGACCACGTGCCGCGTGCCCTGCCGCCCGCTGCCTCCGCCGCCGCGTAAGGGAGCATAACGCACGTTTATTAAGTTACCTCTTTTTGCGAAATAATATTTATTTTTTAGGGGGATTTTTTTTAAAATTTAGCCCGGTTTTGTATGCATTAGTAGAATCAGTTATCGATACCTAACAACACCTTCACGGGTCGGACAGGGTTTTCTTAACATACTGTATATACAATAAGTAAAGGAGAGCCTGTCGGACTCATAAGGATAATAAAGGTTAGGTAAATATATGACCAAACAAAATCTGAAATTTTACATAATTATCATAGTAGCAATACAAATGAATTTTGAAATAATCTTTTTTTTTTTCGCGAATTAATTCCAACTTCCCCAAAATTTGGTATTTTTTTAAAAAGTTACAACACAGTTTTCGACGGTATTATTATGAGCGATGCGACCGCGTGCATCGTCTGCTCTCCTTCGCTGGCACATGAAATGCCTACCGCACGCGTAGTAAGTTACCTCCTTTTGCGAAATAATATTTTTTAAGGGTTGTTTTTTAAGTTTAGCCCGGCTTTGTAGGCATTAGTAGAATCAGTTATCGATACCTAACTATACCTTCACGGATCGGACAGGGTTTTCTTTACATATTGTATACAACTTTGACCTATATGAGTTGCACGATAAACTTTGCTTGCAAGATTTTGCATTTGTGTGACGTCAGTATGACGCGTTGTTCGCAAGAGGTGTATTGTAGATACCGCTATAAAATATTATATATTCATACAAAATACTATAGAGAAACGAAGCTATAAAAATGGCGTTTAGCCTCTCAAACTTTCTGCTTATATCGAGTTTATCGTGCTTAGTTCTAGAGTCATGAACTCTAAATTGCCAGACGACTTAATACTTTCGCCGTCTTTTTATTGTGTGCCCATTGCCTTATGGTGTGGATAGAAAATATAGCTGACTGTTATAAGCTTTTTGCTGTTTAATACCTACTTTAGTATGTAAAAACGTTTGAACGGTACCTTAATGTCATCCATATTTTCCATTTTTTTTTTTTAAATTGTGACGTTAAAGCGTTTGTCATTTTAGTAGTAAATTGACTGTGAAAAAGTAATATCTTGGAACTATGATAAGGTCGGGTTTTTTAACCAACGATCGTGAGTAGAAATATTGTATCTAACTCAGAGGTTACGTCTAGTCATACTTTCCTGGATAGATTTAGCTATGACCAGTGAATTTATGAAATGGTCTTTTGAGGAATGAACTACAAAGAATTGAGTGGGCCCGACCGGCCGGGTCAGTCGACGCATGTGTCGGTATCGTATACCGTACGGAGGACGGATCTGAGTAGTTGTGTTGCGATGTGTGCCGGGTACGATGCGCCAAATGCTGTTGTGTCGGGAGTTTGGTCCTGAAGGGTCCCCTGAACAATATCCCTCTGGCGCAGCATCGTTGGTCGTGTTGTTGGGGGTAACATTGCATCACCTCTCTCAACTGTCGTCTTCCTTCTTATTCTCTCAGTCTTTTTGACTGGATAGGCCCATCAACGTTTACCATCAACGTTTGCATCACTGCTTAGCATCCGACGGGATTGCAGTCAAAAACTAGTTTATTATCAAAAAAAGTATCTATTGTGGTAATCAAATAACATCGTATACTGCACCAATTGACGTCATCAGATCAACGCCGGCTGTCATTATTGATGACCGTTTTACTTGGATGTGAAGTATAATTTCCCGCCAATTTTTAGCTTTTCTCTACGTCATGGTTAAAGTTAATAAGCGCTGTTTTTTTTCTATCACAGTGCATCACACACACTGAGGAGCATTTCACCGTTCGATGTGTTTGTATTGCAAAAGTTTATGAGTATGGATGCCTATTTTGTACTCCTTCAAGCAAAAACGACTGAACGAATTTTGATGAAAAAGAAGCATAACACATATATTACTTTTAACCCTGATATCACTATGGGACCTACATTTATGCGTTTGAACTGCAGGGCGCTGCTATTTTAACTATATTTTAGGCTGTATTTCGTCTGTCAGTCAGAAAACTATTTATTACGGAGGGTAAAAAAATCAATTAATCCGTTATTTACGCAAACTGTATAAAGGCTGTCTCTGGCATCGCCGCACAAACGAGTACCACGGATCCAGTACATGATTCTGAAACCCCACACAAGTGACATTTTTCATCGGTTTTTTCCTGATTTAAAAAAAAATTATATGCAGTTTTTTCCCTTTAAGCCGTTCATAATTGCTATATTTTTATAACACAATAAGATTTTATAGTAAAAATTAATTAATTCGCTAATTACACAAAAAAGCGCAATGTGAACAAAACTCGAAAAACTATCCTATCAGCTGATTTTATAGAGTTCACATCTAGGGTTAACGTCTTACCAACAAACACGCGCGGCGGCACGCTTGCAACGTGCAAAGGCCGAGCCAACACATTTTAAACACTGTTATTTCTGTAACCGCTCATTAACGATATAAATGACTATCATAATTTTACACCACCCTGTACCTGTGATACACCCTGTATATAAAGAAAATAAGGAACTAAGTAAATTTCAGCAAAAATATTGCATGAAAATTATTTTTATTTTTAGTATGAAAAATCGCCGTTTAGGGTAACGCATATAACGCAACCAAAACCTTTTTCCACTTCCAATTCATTCTTTGTCAGCCGTTTTTGTTATTTTTTGAATGAAGTATTTTTGTTTTTTCCGATAGTAGGTATGTGTTTGTGAACGCAGATCATTTATTTGTTCTATTTTATATTTTAATAACGTATCGTATTTGATTCTACTAATGATATACAAGATTTGTATTGCTGATTCTAGTAATTATAATTCTCTAAAGAACATTATAATTCTAGTAAATTTATCAACATAGCTAACACAATAAGAAATAAAGAAAGAATAGAAAGAAAAATCATTTATTCTGCACAAACAAATTGCACATTACAACTAAATACCATAAAATAACAATAAAAAACAAAATACATGAAAAAAAAAATACCAAAAGTCTCGTGCTCGAACATGCAAACTGCCAAACTATAAACAAAGTTGATTTCATGTCAAAGCCAGGGTCATAGACCATAGACATTAGACAGCACACGTTATTTGTCAATTCGATTCGACTGTCATCCGTAATCCGTAATGCATTACGGATTACAGCCAGTGGGCTGATGGGAGTTTGACGGGAATGCTAAGATGAGTGTCACCCGCAGTTTTCATTGGACTTTTAAAATTATTTACTGTGTCGTTTACTAAATAACAGTGCGTGATTTATGTACTAAAAAGTGCATTCAGTAAATAATTCATAAAGAACATTGAAATATCGCAGCATAGTGGCCACATCATGACTTGGCCTCAAACCTCCGTCATAGACGGTTCATGCGGCCGTCTTTTTCAACATTGGCGATATGCATTATCAATACTAATATATGACGCTGAAAAGTTTGTCTGTTTGAACGAGCTAATCTCAGGAACCACTAGGTCCGATTTGAAAAATTCTTTTTGCGTTTGATAGCCCATTAACCCAGGTAGGCTTTAGGCTATATAATATCACGCTGTGACCAAAAGAAGCGGGGCATAACTAACTACACGAGAACGAAGTCGCGCGCGGCCACTAGTTGAGAAATACATTTTTCAATGAATTTCTATAATTTGTTACACGTGTTACTGGCAAAATTGTGGTATCTATTCCACAGCCCATAGATCAAGAGTTGAGGCTTAATCTTACCTTGAAAAAAGAAGAAAAAGAAGATACTGGCTGATGACAACAAACCAAACAACAACATAAAAATACAAAAGTAAACTGAAGTGACAATTGACCGGTCATGTTGGCCGTAGAACCTATCACCGTTGGAGTGGACGTGTTCTTGAGGTCACGATTTGGTAAAGGTAAAGTCGACCTTCATAGGATGGCTGGTAGTATTTGGATGAGAGTTGCCGAATCGAGGTGAATGGCTCAAGTTCATTTAAACCGCAATGGAGAGGGCTATGCTTGGTGTTTCACTGTGTGATCAAATCAGAAATGAGGAGATCCGCAGAAGAACGTGAGTAACCGAAATAGCCCGATGAATTGCAACACTTAAGTGGTAGTGGGCTGGACATATTGCGATTGGGCCGACGGGTTCTCGAGTGGCGATGACGCACCGGAAGACGCAGCGTGGGTACGCTGGGCCGCGCTGGATCGGTCGTCGTGAAGATCCTTGGGGAGGCCTGTGTCCAGCAGTAGCAGTAGATGTTATGACTTACCACCGAGAAATTAAATTATTAATATTTTCTTTAAATTGCTGCCTAAAATATGAATTCTGATGTAATCAAATTTGAACTTTAATATCTCGGTTATGTGAAAATATACTATGTTTTTTGTTTGCATTGAGGTCATCATCATCATCATTATCAGCCTTTTTATCGTCCCACTGCTGGGCACAAGTCTCCCCTCAAACAGATAAGGATTGAGCGTAATCACCACTTTTGCTCAATGCTAGTTGGCGAGTCCAGGTTTCCTCAAGATATTTTCCTTCACCTTTTAATCAGTCATTGGTGTCCAAGATATACTTAGAAAGTACATATAGTTAAGAAAAGTTGCATTGGTACTTGCCTGACCTGGAATCGAACCCGCACACTCATACTTGAGAGGCCGGTGTTTACCACTAGGCCACCACGACTACTAAATGTAGACTTTAGCATTTAGGTCAGATATCGATTTATATAGGTTTCGTGTGTTTCAACCTCTTTGAAAAAAAAAAAAAACAAAATGGCCGACAGGATGGTAATCCACGGACCTTCAAAGCCCTTTAAAACTCAGCAAAAACAAATACAATTTGTTTTCTTTTTCTGTAGAGAAAAGTAAAATGATTTATCAGCCAATCCCCTCAGGGATGTTTGTAATTTTACGAGTATTAAAAGGGAAGGGTCTGGAGCGGAAAAATGTAATGATCCGAATTGTCCCACAGACCACGATTGTACAGTCGAATGCATGCGTTACTTTTAAATGAAAATCGCCGCGGTTCCACCGCATTTTGAAGAGCTTTAAATTAATGGTTTTAACTGTCTTATCAAACTGATGTTGTGATTTGTATTTTATTTAGTGGTTTGAAAATTAATATCGATGAAAAATTTACAATATATGAATTATTTTAATAATTATATCTTCGACACTTTTATATTCATTTGTTTCTATGAGAAATGAGAAAATTATAAATTAATTTTATCTATTCTCATATCAAAAAATTAAAAATATTAAACTAAAAAAGAGTTTATATTGATGTACTTTACCAATAGTAGGTATATCTAAAGGAAATAAAAAAATTAAATTATAACATTATTTCTCTAACAAAATAATGTTATAATAATTTTTTTTTCATCACCGTATAGATGAAACCATAGACAGCGCTATTTCATTTTTTACCTGTGGCTGCGCGTGCTTTGGCGCGTGCGCGGTGATGCAGGGTTCAAACCAATAAATACACTGTATCAATCTCTATCTTTTATTTCATATATACAATACAATGCATGAGATTAGATAAAGTAGTGTATGAAACTATACATAATTAGGTATTATACACTAGTGTGATACTAGTAAAAAATTCGCTTCGCTCGTTTTTTAAACTCACACTCGTGCATAATATCCCTCATTATGTAACAATTTCATAAACTACTATTATTTTATTTTTTTGGCCACTCTGGGCCAGCCTGGTAGATTACGGCCCACTCCCTCCACCGATAGGAAGCCAGTGTCTCAACAGTGAGAACATAATAGGCTGATTATGTATGTATATCTATTGTATATTTTTTAATTTCTTTTATCTGTCGTTGATATTCATAAGTACTCAATATATCATAAGATCACACTGTTTTTCCGAAATGTTGAACAGCATCTCAGTTCTCATTACTTTAGTACACCCAAATTTTAAACAGTTATATTTTTACTAGCTGAGCTCCAGAGCTATGCTCGGAGTTTCTCTGCGTGATCAAATCAGAAATGAGGAGATCCGCAGAAGAACCAAAGTCACATAGTTCTTCGAGTCGCTAAAATTAAGTGGCAGTGGGCGGGGCACATTGCTCGTAGAACCGATGGTCGATGGGGCAGTAAGGTTCTGGAGTGGCGGCCACGTACCGGAAGACGCAGCGTAGGGAGGCCCCTAACAAGGTGGACCGATGACCTGGTGAAGATCGCGGGATGCGGGTAGCACAAGACCGGTCATCGTGGAAAGCCTTGTCCAGCAGTGGACCTCTATAAGCTGAAGAAGAAGATCATCATCATCATCTCAGCGTTAATCCCAGTCGCATCCGTAGCTTTTCAAGTTTGAAGTCTGGAGTCCGCTTTACCAGTCTAACTGCTGATTTTGGCTAAACTTCGATATTTTCCGTGAAGCGACTGCCGTCTGACCTCCACAACCCGAAGGTGATATCTAAGCATTGCAGTTAAACAAATTGTTAGACTTTTGAGGGCTCCAACAACCCGTAACGACTGCCACTAGATGTTCGTATGGCAACCGGGACCAACGGCTTAACGTGCTTTCCGAGACACGACCAGAACAGTGCAAATATTCATATTCATACATACAAATATTTGCACAGTGCAAATATTCATATTCATACATACAAATATTTGCACTGTGCGCTCCTTGAGAAGCAGCCGCGTTCGCTACCGCTACGCCACGGAGGCTGTCTGTTGAAGCTGAAGCTGAAGAAGAACATAACCCCGTGGTTTGATCCGCGTGAGTTATGATCTTCTGAGAATATCAGGGATAAAAAGAAATCCTATATGTTAATTTTGGTTCTAAACCATCTGCGTACCAAATTTTTCCATCGTCTCTGTTTATACTTTCACGAATTACTAAATCCGTTTTTAAATTAGTAGAATTATTCATTGCCGTCAGAAGCCCAAAAGTCAGACAACTAGTCTTATTTAGGGGTATCGTATTACCCAATAAATGGGAAAAAAGAGGTCAGATACACAGTCGCTCCTTTGAAAATACTGGTATACAGTTGTATCTGGTTAGACTGGAAGCCAACTCCTAGTCTATGTAGATAAGAAAAAGATAATGATTCGCTATTCACTCACACACTCACTCACGTGCTACTCATCATCATCATCATCATCAGCCTCTACGCGTCCACTGCTGGACATAGGCCTATTCCATGGCACGCCAACAGGCTCGATCCTGAGCAATTCTATGCCAGCCACTACCAGCCACCTTTTTGATGTCGTCGCTCCATCTCGCCCAAGGGCGTCCTACGCTACATTTGCCGAGATGCGGTCTCCACTCGAGGACACGTTTATCCCAACGGTTGTCCATGCTACGTGCTACTCACTCACCTTTATTGCATCTATATTTTGTTATTTTATTTTTGTAATACCACAATCATTTGATTACTTGTCTGATTGTTAATACCTACATTTGGCTTATTATATGTATGTAATTAGAGGTGGAGACCTGGTGTCCTGAAATACAAGCATATAGCTTAGCTTAGGCACCAGTCTCCCACAATACGAAAACTGTATGCCTTACATTATTAGGTTGACTTTTCTCTGTAAAATATCTATTATGGTGAGAAAATAAATAAATTATTTCGTTCTGTAAACAGATTTAAAGAATATTTGGGAATTCCTTTCTTAAAAAAATATTTTTAAACAGCTTCTTCGTTTCGTTCTTGACAGTACGGTCGTAGTCACTATGACTGAATTCGAGACGTTGATGTAGCTTGCCGCACGATTTCTCTCCATCTATCTCTGTTGGAAGACAGTCTGGAGCATACATTTACAGATCCCCCCATTGCCGACTTCATTTAGTCGGTCCACCTCATCAGTCCCTTTCCACGAAGTCTGTTCGCTTCTACTCTGCTCTGGACGACCAAACGCTCTATGGAGTTCTTATTAAGCCTTGCTACGTGACCGAAAAACCCAAGTATATGAGACTGTACTAATTCTGATGATAACTATCGAAACCTTAATATCCTAACCTCTCGGTGGTAGGCCATAACATCGGCCGTCAGCAGAAGTTACCACCCATCAGACAAAGTCTTGCCGCCAAGCGATTTGTCGTGCTCCGGCATGATGTCTGGTGAAGCCGTACGGAGGACGGATCTGAGTAGTTGTGTTGCGATGTGTGCCGGGTACGATGCGCCAAATATTGTTGTGTTGGGACTTTGGTCGTGGAGGGTCTTCAGATCAATCTCCCTTTGGCGCAGCATCGTTGGTCGTGTTGTTGGGTTTAACATTGCATCACCTCGCTCAACTGCCGTCTTCCGGGAAGGAAGACGCTTGATTCGCTCAGTTTTTCTGAGTGAATGGGCTCTTAATAAACTAGCGCGCTTTACCATCAACGATCGCATCACTGTTTACCATCAGGTGGGATTGCGGTCAAGCTCTAGTTTATAATAATTAAAAAAAAATATACTTATGTATTTTTCTTAATAATTTGTCACTTCGGCTTTTTTGGGTAATATACTTTATAGTAGAAAAAAAAATCAATTTCTTACGTGACTCGCATATGTCCAGCATTCGTATATGTAGGTCTCTCTCTGCAAGAGACAGACCGGAAAGTTGTATGGAGGTTTTTCCTCACATGACCATTTCTGCCCGTCAACTCCTTTTTTTTTTTCATGACGCTGTGGAAATGCTTTTGCGCACCGTACCCCGAAGGGCGTGTGTGGGACTCGCCCAGCCGAAGCCGGGAATACTCACTAAAACCAAACAGCGGCACACCGACATCGCCTTAGTGGCGGAGTCATGGGAAATAGCAGAGCCTGCACTACCAATCCCCCACCGGCGATTCCCGCCAAATGGCGGGCCCACAGTGGGCCCTCCATAGGGAGGGGCCCGGCTGGGTACGTCTTCTTGTGCGAGAAGACGCAGCAGCCAAGGGTTTTTTAGCGAGGTGTCCTTCCTCTTAGCCCCACTCGTTTGCCCGGAAGCAAACGGAGCCCCCAGCTCCTCTCAGTGAGGAGACCGGGTTGCCCGACGGTGACCCGGAGTTCGGGTCACGTCAGCCACCTGGAGTGGTGGCCTACCCGCCGCAGGTGTGACCGCCCAAGCGGTCCCCACTTCTGGTTTTGGTCCACGCCAGTAAACCGGTAACCCCCATATCTGGGAGCCGTTCCCCTATCCGCCACCTGGGAACGCGTCTGATGGCAGGCCAGAAACTGCACACGGACCCCGTCAACTCCTACGGTAACCTATCAACCAAAATTATAAGTTCTAATTCATTTTAAATCATACAAAAGTAATTTCTTTAAAATATTATCCAAAAACTCGCTTTTACTCTTTACCACGACAACGCTACTTTAACAGGTAAATAAAAATAAAAAAGACCAAAGACTATGAAAATTCAGACGGTAGACACTGAAGTACACTCGAGATGATTGCCTTTAAGCTAAATGTGAAATCGTAAAACTTTGTATTAAACTGGAGTCAAAGGAAAAATTCGGGACGGCTCAGTTTTGACGACTAGGTACATATCTTATTTACCTTTTTACATATTTATGAAACTGATAGTTCTTTGAAGTTTGTATTTATGATTTTTTTGTTAAAAATAGCAGTATAATGTTATATATAGAAAAATGAGTATATTTTTACCTATTTATAAATTAGTCATCATCAACATTTTTTGTCGTCCCACTGCTGGGCCCAGGTCTCCTCTTATACAGAAGAGGATTGAGCGTAATCACCATGCTTGCTCAATGCGGGTTGGCGATTTCAGAAAAATATTAAAATTAGTGCTTAACTATAATCCCGCCTGACTAATCCTCATTTATTAAAGAGCATATTCATTCTAGCGTTGAAGACACTTGAATAGTAGTCAGACGGAAACACCGCCTCTGGCAAATTGTTCCAGTCCGTCGATGTACGCGGTATAAAAGACTAAGCGAAATGCTTTGTCCGTATCGTAATGGTGTCAAGAACGAAAGAGTGGGCTCGCCGTAAGACGGGTCGTCCGATAATGGAACAGAAATGGTGGAACTAAGTCTGCAATTCCCGCGCACACTCTCCAGAATGCATCCTATAGAAGACCGAAAGGCTGACTACTCTACGACGAGTTAAATCTGGGTCGCCAATCAACCTCTTCGCACGCCTCTCCATTGAATCCAAAGTAGCCAGGTGACATTTCGCAGCACCAGCCCAAAGTGCTATAATATGCGTGGATCAAATTTTTCACATGTGTCAACTTACATATATTAAACAGGATGGCAAGGACACCGACCATTTATATATGATTACTATGAATTCAGTACATGATTGTAAGCCTCATTTTAGAATGTTCAAAAAAAGCCTATGGTTTGATAGAAAAGATCAAAGCGACCGAAAAATTTCATCCCACACAGGTTTGTGATTTTTCTTAGGTCGCAAAGTTTTCTTTTTTTAAATGTTTGAAAGTTTTCGTAGAAATTTCTAAATCTATGTTTATTGTTTGCACATCTGTAGCATATCATATCATTGTCTTTTCCACTTTTCTTTTTTTTACTGTAAAATGTTGCCTCACAATAGGAATTTCTCATATATCGTGGGTGCGTTAACAAACAATTAAATTCACAGACACAAACAGCCAGACCCGGAACAACTATCTGTAGGCCATCCAATATTAGCTCCGTGCGGGGATCGAACCCGCGACACCTAGCGCAGCAGTCGATCGCTCAGCCATTGCGCAAACCGCGTCCACATTATTAAAAAAAAAACCTCTTACTAGGAATTTCTCCTGTATCGTGGGTGCGTTTACAAATAATTAAACTCACATACACAAATAGCTAGACACGGAACAAATATCTGTAGGTCATACAAATATACAGGGTGTATTTGACATCGTAACGCAAACTTCACGAAAAGGCTACACCGCATGTCCCTAATAAAATTATGATAGTCATTTATGTCGTAATGAGCGGTTACAGAAATAACAGTGTTTAAAAAAAAGTGTCGGCTCGGCCTTTGAACGTTGCAAGCGTGCCGACGCGCGTGTTTGTAGGTATGACGTTGACCCCTGATGCGAACTCTATTAAACCAGCTGATAGGATAGTTTTTCTAATATTGTTAACATTGCGTTTTTTTGTGTAATTAACGAATTAATTATTTTTTACTTTAAATCTTATTGGGTTATATAAGTATAGCAATTATGAACGGTCTAAAGTGAAAAAAACTGCATATTACTTTTTTTTAAATCGCGAAAAAGCCGACGCAAAATTCCACCACTGGGGGGTCAGAATCATGTACTGGATCCATGGTACTCGTTTGCGCATCAATGTCAGACACCCTTTATTAATACTCAGCAATACAACGTCTTCTCCATCTAAAACGGAATATAAATCAAGTTAATAGGCAGTAACATCCATCCACTGGACTAAGTTAACGGCATTCCACGTCTATAACTATCCACATACCGAGCGACATCGCCGGCTATACAATACCCATTGGGATCACAGTTCAAACACGACCTTAGAATATTGCAGTAACCGTCCAGCAGCTATTGTTGTGATGACCGGTAAATGGTATAGTATATAACTTGATATTGGTTGGTTGATCAAAAAGTATCAGATGATAATGTAAACATATATTGAATATGACAGAAGACCAAAAGGCCAGCTCATTCATTATCTGTGATAAAAATCACAGATAATTAATGAACTGCGCCGATATCATAAATTAATGTTATTTATTTTTTGATAATTTATTTAATGATTGTTCAGTGATTTTTTTATTTATTTTTTAATATTAATGTGATGTAATTAATTACTTATAACCTATCTAGTAGAACTCATTACCTTTTTTTTAATGTGTGGATAATGTAGTGGGCTACAATATTGTAGTATTATGAATTTTCCTTCCTGTGTGTGTGTTTATATTGTTGATGTTTATTATCCGTAAATAAACAAAATAAAAAATAAAAATCCTAGCGTGGTTTGACCGGATACGCTTAACGAAATGAAATCGAAACCCAAATTTTGTTGGGAGTTTGGACGTGGAGGGTCTCCACATCAATCTACCTCTGGCGCTGCATCGTTGGTCGTGTTGTTGGGTTTAACATTGCACCACCTCGCTCAACTGCCGTCCTGCTTTCTATTCACTAAGTTTTTTAAGTGAATGGGTTTAATAAACCAGCTCGCTTTACCATCAACGATTGCATCACTGCTTAACATCAGGCGGGATTGCAGTCAAGCGTTAATTTAAAATTATTAAAAAATGAAAGTTAACTAGGGTTAATTCATAAACAATGTTTAAAGTTAACTGAAGTGCATACATCAATAATGTATGGTTAAATATTCGCTAATAACTAGTTAAATTTAGGCAACGTTCATGTTCTCAATGTCATCCACGGGTTCTCACACTTTAGTGGAAGTTTATAATTGTTCACACAATTAAAACACCCATACGTCGCCATACGTTAGTACGCCATTGTCGCTTATCACCACCGTCAACTATCATCATCATTATCATCAACCTTTTTTATCGTCCTACTGCTGGGCACAGATTACGCTCAGTTCTTCACTGTATGAGAAGAATTGAGCGTAATCACCACGCTTGCTCAATGCGGGTTGGCCATTTCAGACTTAAAAAGTCAAATCAACTGCAAAAACTATCAATATCCGTTTTTATAAAAGATGGAGACATTTTCATTCAATTTTGTTGGTTTTGTGTTTGTAATAAATAAAAGCTTGTAATAAATAAAAACTGTTCGTCGGTTGCCACATACTGTTTGACCGCATAGATCTTATTAACGACATAATGGATTTTATGTGGGTTTTACCATCATTCAGAGCATTTGTTCCGAAAGGTTTATTGTAGGAATAAAACATTAACCGTTTGAATGTCGTAATTACGGAAACGATTTAAAAGGCAGTAGACCAACGTTTCCATATACTTAGCTTAGATATAGCAAAGAAGTCTTCCTGTATGATTTGCGTGCACCTACTAGAGAGGCCCAATACTAGACAGCCTCCGTGGCGTAGCGGTAGTGAAGACGGCAGCTGCATCAAGCATTTGTATGCATGAATATGAATATTTGCACTGGTCTGGTCGTGCCTCGGAAAGCGCTGGTACCGGTTGCCATACGAACATCTAAAAGCAGTCGTTACGGGTTGTTAAAGGCCTCAAATGTCCAACAATGGGTCTAACTGCAATGCTTCGATATCGCCTTCCGGTTGTGGAGATCAGGCGGCAGTCGCTTCACGAATAATATCGAACTCAAATCAGTTGTTAGACTGAAAAAGCTTTGGATACGACTGGGATTAACGTTGAGATGATTATGACGATGATGATGACTTACCAGATAGGCCCAATCAATCCTTATTGTTTAAGTCCTAAAGACCGTTTTAGAAACTAATCTACATACTTCGTTCTTTACATAATCCAAGACTATGTCTGGATATCAAAAGGGACTGTTTGTTTCGGCCTTTCTTCTCAGAGTTGTCATATAGGAAACGCTGGCTTCGTTTTGTTTTTAAAACATTGACCAATTGATTTGAAGTGTGTGTTAAAAAGTGTTTGTCCCGAGGATCGTAGTATGATGTTACATAGCCTGGTAGAACTTCCTCAAGAATTGGAATTTATTATTTCTTCATAATATTACTAATAATACACCTATGTCGTGGATAGTCGATATCATTTTAATAAAATTGCTCGTTTGATTTGTGGTAGTGGGAATAGCGGCACGTGACAGAGTCGTTTTGGAAAGTGGAGATTGTCGAACGGTCACTTCGCATTGAGACGCGAGCCAGGGCACTTCTCCGGAGCGAAAATGTCGGGCTTATTTAAGTTGTTATTGTCAAGATTAGAGGGTATACTTATACTTTGTGCTTTAATTCAAAACTTCACCTACGAAATGGAGCCCTTACCACCACACCAAGATGCTGAGGAGCCTACTGCTCCGCCATCACTGTCGTCATCATATATATATCCATTGCACCACACACGTAATGTTCTAGCTACTGAAACTTAGACATCCTCTTTGTGAGAGGGAATGGGTCGTAATCCATCACGCAGCCCAATGTGGGTTGGTCATTATCCCCGAACTCCTCATTATACTAGGACGAGTAGGTTTTATAACCATTCTCGGAGCAGGTGTAACGACTAGACTAGCAAAAATGTAATGTAAATGTGCGTCTATTTAGAGTAATGGCTCTTGAGCCATTTCAATGCTTGCTGATTCTGTTTAAGTATTTATAATTAGGTCTTCTTCAGCTTATAGAGGTCCCACAAGGCTTTCCACGATGATCGGGCTTGTGCTGCTCGCATCCATCGGCTTCCCGCAGCCTACACCAGGTCATCGAATCACCTTGTTAGGGGCTTCCCAACGCTGCGTGTTTCGGTCCGTGGCCGCCACTCCAGAACCAAATACTATCCACACAAACAGATCAAAAAGACAAACCATTCAGTTAGGAAGGTCCAACTTCGAGAAAGAGGTCAATCGTCGATTCCAACTCGGCTGGGCTGCTTTCTGGAGGCTACGTAGAATCTTCTCGTCCGAAATACCGCAGTGTCTCAAGACAAAAGTCTTCGACCAGTGTGTGTTGCCAGTGATGACGTATGGAATTGAGACGTGGTCGCTAACAACGGGCCTTTTAAGAAGGCTCAAGATCACTCAAAGGACTATTTAGAGGGTTTTGCTTGGGGTTTCACTGCGCGGTCGAATCAGGAATGTGGACATCCGCAGAAGAACGAGAGTAACCGACATAGACTGAAGAATTGTAACACAAGTGGCAGCGGGCCGGGTTCTCGATGGGCGACCGCGCACCGGAAGGCGCGGCGTGGGTAGGCCCCCGACATGGTGGACCGACGACCTGGTGAAGGTCGCGGGAATTCGCTGGAGCAGGACCGGTCGTCGTGGAGAACCTTGGGGGAGGCCTATATCTAGCAGTGGACGTCTTTGGCTGAAATAATGATGATGATGATGAAGCTTGCAGAATCTTTCAATAAGCACTATGTAGTAATACAGTATGTTAAGAAAACCCTGTCCGACCCATAAGGATTATAAAGGTTAGGTAAACACATGACCAAATATAATATAAAATTTTACGTAATCATCATAGTACCAAGACAAATGAATTTAGAAATAATCTTTTTTTCCCGCGAATCAATTCCAACTTCCCCGAAATTTGGTAATTTTTAAAAAGTGACAACACCGGTATTATTATGAGCGAATAGCGATGCAACCACGTGCCGCGTGCCCTGCCGCCCGCTGCCCGCGGAAGGTTGCATAATGAACATTTATTAAGTTACCTCTTTTTGCGAAATAATATTTTTTTTTTTTAGGGGGATTTTTTTTTTAAGTTTTGCCCGGTTTTGTATGCATTAGTAGAATCAGTTATCGATACCTAACAACACCATCACGGGTCGGACAGGGTTTTCTTAACATACTGTATAATAGTATAGCCCAAAGACAGAAAAATCAAAAACTCACTTTAGTAAAGTAATATTTAATGTCCTCTGCTTTAATTACAGAAAGTGCAGTTATCTCATTCCATTGTAGTCACCAACAAGTAGTAAATGATGTATTCGTACTTACATTGAGAATGGAACGCTCTAGACTCGATGTAACTACTTCTCTGAAGCATTGTTAGAACGCGCTCTGTTTAAATGGTTTCTAGTTTAAGCTTGTCAGTTGCTCGGCTGTTTTGTCGGCCTTCTGTTTCCAATTTCAACTCTTGAACAAAAGGAGCTTTGGTTCGATTTCCTGCTCATGTGGCATGTATGATCAGCCGGTAATTCTTCCGCATTCAGAAGCCCAATATCTGCTCGATGTCCTAAAAGATGGCATCAATTATAGGGTCCATGTTCAAAGTAAACCAGAAACAGTGGGTTAATTAAAGGGGTTTCTCCTTATTTTAGACGTTTGCACGTCATTTATCTTTTATCATCGTTTATGAATAAACCCCTTAAACACTATCGTGTCTATTTATAAAAGTTGATTCAAGTTAAGTGACGTTCAAATGTCAAAAATGTATGGTTAAACATTCGCTAATCACTAGTTAACTTTAAGCAACGTTTATGAATAAAGGGGATTATTATCATTAGCGATAGGTTTAGATTTGACAGTTCAACAACATTCATTATGTTATTTGCGTTGTAGAGCACACACATTTTTCGAAAATATGGAATATAGTTGATAGTAATATATACCAGGAACGTAATATTTATTAGTATCAATTAGAATCATATTCAAGCACATTGCAGATCCATTCTTGATCAGCAATGTGCTTGAAAATGATTCTATTTTTATTATGTTATTATATTGTTATTTTCCTTTATTTCATTATAGTACACTTATAAATTACATTTTTAAAAATTTCTACATAAAAATATATATAAAAAACATTTAAAAATATAAAAAATAGGAACCCACCGGCATCGGGAACAGGGTCCAAGCTACCGGCGGTCAGGGCTCTAGAGACAGGAACCTCCTCACGATGCGGGCCGTATCGAGGAGTACTGCATTTTGAATCAGGCCTATGATCCATCTGCCTAACGAGAGCCTCAATAGATGTTATTATTATTATTATTCCCTTTATTTTTTATACATACATATAGTGTTTACATTTTTAAACATTTATATAAAAACATACAAAAATATAAAAAATAGTGTTCCACCGATGGCTGAAGCAGGATCCAAGCTACCGGTGGTTAGGGCTCCAGACAGGAACCTCTTCACGATGCCGGCAGTATAGAGGAGTACTGCCTTTTGAATCTGGCCCTTGATCCAACTGCCTAACGAGAGCCTCAATAGATGTTAGTCGAGGCTCTTGGCTATCAAACCATTGACCGATACGACAATCGGTACAATGACGGCTGAGTTCACATTCCACATGCCAACAATCTCGTGCGCCGAGTCGAGATATTTAATTTGTTTCACTTTCTCAGCTTTCACGAGATTCCCGTCATGTGGAATAGTAAAATCATTGCGAGGCGCGCTAATCGATCTATCACCACTATATCAGGCTTATTGGCAACAATAGTCCTGTCAGTAATGATAGAGCGATCCCAGTATAACGTGACATGGTCATTTACAGGAACTGGGTCGGGCACATACTTATAATACATTACCTCAGAATCTACAACTTTGTGTTTCAAAGCAAGTTGCTGGTGGATGATCCTAGCTACTTGGTTATGCCTGTGCACATACTCGCCGTTTTATTATTATTATTATGTTCTATTAAGTGGCTAAAGTAAATAGTAATAAATTCTTAATAATCAAACGCGCTTTGCCATCAACGATTGCATCACTGTTTACCATCAAACGGGAGTGCGGTCAAGCACTAGTTTATTATTACATAAAAAAGCATTTGTGTCATATTATGACCGCGCATTAACTTATGTAACTCGATACGAAGCCGATACGAAGTAATACTCTGGAAGACGGTAAATCATGGCGGGTTTGTTTTAGCAAATTTATCACGTGCCTAGTCTCTTCCCCCGATCGAGTAGGGGTCCAATCTTACCAGATGCGAGTGAATGTCAATTTATTACTTAGAGTGACCTTCCCAACCCAATTACTGAGCTATACTGACATTCCAAAGAAAGGAAACTATTATTTTTAAAAGAGTAATCATGGGGCTTCTTGCCGGCTTTGCTCCATATAAAACGCGAAATTGTAGATGAGCGTCATAAGTGCTGTGTTGGTTTAAAAGTCTATAAATGTGTGTAATAAATGTCTTATAACCGATAATAGTAAAGATACCGTTTTTTTTTAAATGTTATAAACTAGCGCTTGACCACGATACCGATTGTTGGTAAGCTGTGATGCAATCGTTGCTGGTACAGCGCACTAGTTTATTAAGAGCCTATTCACTCTAGCCTTGAAGACACTCAAATTGTAATCAGACGGAAAGTCCGCCGCTGGCAAATTGTTCGAATTATTTAAGCCTTTCATTTTTTGTGAAGCAACCTAAAAGCTTTTTGAAGTAAAGCATAACGCCACATCATACTCTTCACGCTTTTAAATAAACAGTGAAACAATTTGTATTTCACCATCGTCCGCCCTTAACCCAATTTATACTGGGGTCGGCGTTCTATGTCTTTCATAAATCTCTATTAGCTGCCATCTCAGTAGACACAGGGGGTGTATTTTGGTAGACACCATAATATCTCTTTTCACACAATTCATTCATCATTTTTCTTCATCTTCCACTTTTCTTTTTTTCATTAACTTCTACGGCGCGGCGTAGTGTTTTCACAGAGACCCATGTTATAAAATAATATTCGTAAGGCAAATATCTATAATGATTTATCTATATTTGTTTTAGAATTATTGTACATATTTTTAGTAACTATAAACTCGTGCTTGCCCGCAATCGCCCCTGATGATAATCAGTGATGCAATCGATGATACTAAATCGCGCTAGTTTATTAAGCCAATTCAGAAAAAAAAACTGAGTGAATAGGAAGGAAGATGGCAGTTGAGCGAGGTGATGCAATGTGAAACCCTTTAACACGACCAACGATTTTGCGTCAGAGGAAGATTGATCTGGAGACCTCCGCGACCAACTTCCTGACACAACGTTTGGCGCATCGTACCCAGCACACACCGCAACACAACTGCTTAGACCCGTCCTCCGTAGGGCTTCACCAGAATCATACCGGAACACGATGAATCGCTTGGCGGCAAGATTTTGTCTGGTGGTTGGTAACTTCTGCCGGCACCCGATGTTATGGCCTACAACCGAGCACATCACCAAATACATCGATTAGAATATTATTTGTTAAAGTTTTCCAACAAAGGCGACACAATATAAATACAAATAGAATTTCAATAATAATCAAAATAATAATATTATATAGAGAATTTATACTAAGTATTACGTATGAAAGGTTCTTCAGTTATTATATCTATATGTAAGTAGATAACAATAATTATGTACCCAATAAGGTAACAAAAATAACAAAATTATATCCTTGTTTAACTTATGTATAATATATAAAGCTGAAGAGTTTGTTTGAACGCGCTAATATCAGGAACTACTGGACCGTTTTGAAAAATTCTTGCGTTGGATAGCCCATTAATCCAGCTCTCAGCATTAGGTCAGCTTTAGGCTATATAACATCACGCGGCGTCCAATAGGAGCGGAGCATAATAACATTTTATAATGCATTCTGTATATTATGATCAAGAAGTGTAATAATGTATCTATAGAAATTAACTCTTTCTCTAACTCGCAAACGAAGTCGCGGGCGGCCGCTAGTTACGTATAAAACGTTCTTCAGGTATTATAACTATATTTAAGTAGATAACAATGATAATTATTGTATCCAATAAGTTAATAAAAATAACAAAATGATATCCTTATTTTTAAGTTATTTATTATTCAAAAACTGAAAAGTATCATCAAAAAATTTACGTATGTCGATGATGACTTATACAATATGTAAAGAAAACCCTGTCCGATCCGTGAAGGTATTGTTAGGTATCGATAACTGATTCTACTAATGGATACAAAGCCGGACTAAACTTAAAAAAAATATCATATAAGAGTTAACTTAATACATGTGCCGTAGGCAACCCTATCGCGGGCGGCGGGAGGCAGGGCACACGGCACGTGGTCGCATCGCTTATAATAATACCGTCAAAATGGTGTTGTCACTTTTTAAAGATTACCAAATTTGGGGGAAGTTGGAATTAATTCGCGGGAAAAAAAGATTATTTCAAAATTCATTAATATTGTTACTATGATGATTACGTAAAAATTTATATAATATTTGGTCATATGTTTACCTATCCTTTATTATCCTCATGGGTCGGACAGGGTTTTCTTTACATATTGTATATAATTATGGCTGTAAAGTGATTTGATACTTATAAGCAACGTTACATTGTATAGAAAACATGCACAGTCCACACACAGAAAATGCATCCACACGCGTTTATGCTCGTTTTAATTTTGCATGCAAGTGTCTCTGTAAAGAAAACATATACTGTCCAACACACAAAAAAAGCATCCACAAGAGACTTTATGCATGCTTTAATTTTGCTTGTAAGTATCTCTATGTACAGAAAACATGCACTGTCCAACACACAGAAAATGCATTCACGCGCGTTCCTGGGTGGCAGTGTGATAATCGCCTGAAACTATCACGCACACAATCGCACGCGGTCTAGCGTAGTAGGAACTCTGTCCATTTTTTATTTGTTACACAGTAATATAGTACATCGAAATTGTACAAATTACAAACACAACCAATTAAATTAAAACGCAAACAATTTGGTGATTTTTTGGGACGAATAAATTCACTAAATAGAACAAGAAAACAAAACAGTAAACGATTCTGAACAAACCACTTCCCTTGTGTGTTCAGTTGATGGGTCTGACACGTATTTTATAAAAAGTCCCTAAATTAAATGAAGGAATAAAAAAAATAACAAAATTAATTCAGTTAGATATCATCACCGTCATCTTTTCAGACGAAAGACGTCCACTACTAGACATAGGCCTCCCAAAGTATCTCCACAACGACCGATCCTGCCCCTCCCGCGTCCAGCGGTTTCCTGCGACCTTGTTAAACATAGTATAATATATTTTTTAATCGAATTCAAAAGAAATAGAGTTATCAATTCGACCCGTATGTATGTAAGCTAAATTTCAAGTGAAGTGTGATATGCATGTATGTATGTTTTTATGTTTGTGCGCGCATATTTCCGGAACTACAAGTCCGATATAAGTACCTTATTTCTTTTTTGTGGTACTATGTATTGTTCAACTTAGGGAATACTATTAAGTTTCAACAAAATCGGTTTAGTAGTTTTTGAGATAGGGGTTATGGCTACCACTATCATGAGGTGTAAGGTCATGAGGTGAAAAGAGTAATTTTTGAATTTCGTCTAAGACAAGCATGAAATAAAAACTTTTTACAAAAAAATAGAAACCGACTTCAAAAAAACACTTAAATTAAAAGGAAAAAAATAATTTTACTTTTGTAATGACCCTAGAAGTCGGTGGCGAGCTAAACAACAGAAACCTCGAGACACCGACTCATGTCCGAGCCATGACAAAAGTAAAATTGTTTTTTTGTCATGTAACATTATCTACATAATGGTGACATAATGTTCACTCGCCCACACGCCATACATATAAAAGCCACCAACTTTAATTGCTTTCTGAGATATATTGTTGGGGTGAGCAAATTGATCTACATTATAAAAAGTTTTCGATCCTCCTTACACGTCGGGGCGGTCGGCTTAAGACTCTGCTCTTTTGAAAGCGGTAGCGAGCGCAAAATCATGAAATCATTATCATAATATTTTAATTTTAAAGAGCATCTGTGGAGTTTCTTGTAGGTTATTCTAGTGATTAAAACACCAGCCTCTCAAGTATGAGTGTGCGCGTTTGATTCCAGGTCAGGCAAGTACCTATGTAACTCTTCTAATTTATATGTACTTTCTAAGTATATTTTAAACACCAATGACTGATTAAAAGGCGAAGGAAAACATCTCGAGGTAACCTAGACTTAAAGTCTGAAATCGCCAACCCGCATTGAGCAAGCGTGATGATTACGCTCAATCCTTCTCTGTATGAGAGGAGACCTGTGCTCAGCAGTGGGATAATAAAAAAAAATATTGATGATGATTCACTCCTATGACGTACATACTATGTTTCTGAATGGATAGCAGTTACACGACTGTTTCGATGTTTCAATCCCGCTGGGATATCGGGATTAAAAGTACCCTATATATTATTCCTGATTTAAACCATCTGTGTGCCAATTTTTATCCAAATCCGTTTAGCAGTTTTTAAATCAAATCAAATCAAAATTGTTTATTTCAAATTAACCATCCGTTGGTGCTTTTGAATAGTCAATGTCGGTCAGTGCAAGTAAAGTGAAGCTAAATTGCACGTTCCAAAGCGTAGATCTCTATGGAGAATAACGTGCAAGAAACTCCATGGATATTTTGAATGAAAAAGTAAGAAACTTCCAGAAGTACATTCTCACGAACTATCGTATTTTTAATATTAGTAGGGTATGTAAAGGTCTTGAGTTTGTATCAAAGCTTATATTGTAAAGAATTTAAAATATTTTCTCGGTGGTAGGCCATAATATCGGCCGCCGGCAGAAGTTACCACCCACCAGACAAAGTCTTGCCGCCAAGCGATTTGTCGTGTTCCGGCATGATGTCTGGTGAAGCCGTACGGAGGACGGTCCTGAGCAGTTGTGTTGCGACGTGTGCCTGGTACAATGCGCCAAGTGTTGTTGTGTCGGGGGTTTGGTCGTCAGATCGGTCGAGGGTCTTCAGAACAATATCTCTTTGGCGCAGCATCGTTGGTCGTGTTGTTGGGTTTAACATTGCATCATCTCGCTCAACTGCCGTCTTCCTTCCTATTCGCTCTAATTTTTCTGAGTGAATAGGCTCTTAATAAACTAGCGCGCTTTACCATCAACGATCGCATCACTGCTTGCCATCTGGCGGGATTGCGGTCAAGCGCTAGTTTATAATTATTAAAAAAAATGATTTTTAATATATATTTTGTTAAGTTTTCATGCTAAATCCTTCCCACCACGAACGGATTTAGATAAAATTTGGCACTTGGGTAGTCAATGACCTCGATTAATACATAGGATATTTTATATCTCCATATTTCTACGAGGTCGTGACTTATGCAGGGGGATATACGGGACGCAACTAGTCTTTTTTAAAAACTTGGGTGAACCTGTGACAGCGGAGGCGGTTTGAGAGCTTCCAACGGTGGCCTAGGGGCCTACACAAGTGAATATCTTTTACAAAGCGTTGTTGAAATGTGACGCTTTTACTGTCCCCTCTGTCTCTTATTTCTGACCTTATGGTGGCTATAAATAGATTGTATTTTCCTGAAATTACCTTATTAGAAGGAAGGTCCAACTTCCACTTAAAATACTACAATGTGGTTGACGATAGAATGCGTTTTGACACATGTAAGTTTCTACAAATGTCCCTCAATAAAACAAGCATTTAAAAAAGTTTGTACAAACGAATATAAAATATATATGAGTTTTGCAAAATTGATCTTTATTAGCTGTCGCACTGATAGGTGATTTTTTTTCACGCTGGGAAATCATCAAATAACCTCTCCTGCTCTGGGCGGAGAGGAAAGGCGTGTCAGACTTTTACTGACTAAAACCTACCCGTGTTTCTTCACTTGCCTATGCACCAGGGCCACGGTTTCTTTTATAACCAACCTGCAACCCAGGAGGCATCGGTCTTCATGGACCCGGTCACGACGTGCGCATCTCTTTGAGGCGCGCGTGAAACACAACGCGCTGTCGAGCCGGGCCACGCAACGCAACCCCGCGCCTACGATGGCGTGAGGGCGCTGGGATTTCCGCTCACTTACTCGCTCCGCCTCCTCCTATGCCAGCATCACTGCTTCGCAGAACAGGTGATGGTTTGTCATCCACTCTCGCCCCGGACCATGGCTTGGACCAGGGCCGGACTCGAGAGATCGCCGCCGATCGCAGCCACGAGGATACGGCGGTGCTCTACCCAAGCCGGGCAGGTGTCAGGACGCATTCTCTCGATGATCTACTACACTATTACTATCAATTTGAATCATCATCAACCTTTTTTTTTATCGTCCCACTGCTGGGCACAGATCTCCTC
Organism: Sesamia inferens; assembly: GCA_037179545.1. NCBI lineage: Eukaryota > Metazoa > Arthropoda > Insecta > Lepidoptera > Noctuidae > Sesamia > Sesamia inferens. The sequence goes on along the minus strand of CM073944.1, from coordinate 18,544,203 downwards.
TCATACAGAGAAGGATTGAGCGTAATCACCGCGCTTGCTCAATGCGGGTTGGCGATTTCAGACTAAAGTCCAGGTTTCCTCAAGATGTTTTCCTTCACCTTCAGTCATTGGTGTCCAAGATATACTTAGAAAGTACATATAACTTTAGAAAAGTTGCATTGGTATTTGCCTGACCTGGAATCGAACCCGCGCACTCATACTTGAGAGGCTGGTGTTTTAACCACTAGGCCACCACGACTTTTTGAATAATTTGACTAATTTGAATTGATTTTTCTTTTTGACTTTTTGACAATTTGAATAATTGAAGTATATTGCTAATACATTGCTCAACAACGTAAATAACGCAATGAATGTCGTTGGACTGTCAAAATGAAACCCATTGCTATTGATAGTGCGTCACATAATTACTGTTTGGTATAATAATATAAAGTAAGTTAATACTTTTGGTTGACATTCCGATCGATAGATGGCGCTGCACACAATGTCTCGCAACGAGTAATAAGATCGCCATAAGCTTGAAGAATATTAGGGTGGATCTGTTTTTTCTACTACCCGTCTAATAATATAAATAAAAAGGTTTGATACTGGCATATACTTCCGTGTGTTATTTGCCCTTCAGCGCGTAGCTTAGATCATTCCTGAACATTTTGGTCCGTCGAGTCGAATTATTGGAATTAGCTTAGGGAGTACTGTTGTGGTAAAGTTTTTATCTTAGTTCACCACAGCGGTTGTTAGGGAACACTGAAGGGGTTGTGGATCGCAACTCAGGTGTTGGAAGGATTTCCCCCGAAAAGGGAAATATCATCAGGTGGCGCCGGGAGCGTGACGTCATCAGCCAGCCCTGAGAAGAGGAAGTACGGCCAGCAGCAGAGCAACGTCATCAACACCGCAGCGTGACGTCACGAGGGTGACGTGCAACGGGACGAGTCCGGAGTACAAAATACAGTGTGTGTGTGTGTGTGAGTGAGGAAGATAAACTGTGAGTACATTTTATGTTGTTTACGTCATTGAAGAATTCGTACAAATACTTTGCAAAATTCCGCACATTCCATTGACTTAGTCGTTTTCTGCATGAATCTTGGACTTAGAAAAAATTTGGACATAAAGTTAAGGACTTAGAATTGTAAGCGAAAAAACGAGGGAACGTGGAATCTATGCCCGATTTTCTACCGATTTAAATTGGTCAAACACTTGTAAAATTTTCGAGATTTTACCTTGGAAGTTAAGTGTAATAGTTTGTACTAAGTTCAGGTTTTTACTTTAACAATGGATAAATACGGTAATTTACAAATAAATTTAAAAACAATTATTGAAAAATCAAGGTCTAATTTCAAGAAGACACCTAAGGAACGTTTATCTTATCATTATATCGATGCAAGATTAGAGAAGTTAGAACGAGATTGGCAAGCGTTTTGTAAGAATCATTACGAGATATTAGAGTTAGATAGCGCAAATATAAAAGCCTTAGAATGTATTACGAGTGAGGTTTACGAGGCGACAGAAGAACTTTACATTTGTTATAAGGCAGAACTAAAGATCGCATTGTGTAATTATCCTGCTCCGGTCAATGACTCATCAGTTTCTAAGAAAATTCTAGAGGTTTCTGTGCCTTCGTCATCTGGTTCTGCTGTAAGATTACCTAAGATAACTATACCGACTTTCTCCGGTAAATATTCAGAATGGACGTCTTTTCGCGACTTATTTATTTCTTTGGTGCATAGTAACTCATCTTTAGATTCAGTACAAAAGTTGCATTATCTAAAGGCTCATCTTGCAGGGGAAGCAGAACAATTGATAAGGTTTGTACCTATAACAGCAGCTAATTATAATCAGTGTTGGTCACAATTAGAATCCAGGTATAATAATAAGCGTTATTTGTCAAATTGTATTTTAAAAAGACTATTTAGTCAACGCAGTTCAAATGCCGAGTCAGCTACAGCATTAAGGGAACTGTTGGACACAACAACAGAATGTATACATGCTTTAAAAAATTTGGAAATTGATGTGGGTTCATGGGACATTATTATTATTCACATTGTTACTTATAAATTAGACCCAGAAACTCGAAAGCAATGGGAATTACACATCACAAGTGATAACTCGAATGAGTTGCCAACTTTTACTCAATTTTCAAAATTCTTAGAAAGTCGTTTTCGAGCATTAGAGTTTATTGAACCTAAGTCAAAATCTTCACTTCAGCCATCTACTAGTCAAAATAAGCCTCACATCCATAAACCAACAGTCTTTCATATTTCAAATCAAACTATTGCTTGTGAATATTGTTCTGAAAATCACAAGTTATGCTTTTGTAAAAAGTTTGCAAAAATTGATTATGATAAAAGACATGACTTTGTTATAAAAAATCGCATGTGTTTTAATTGCTTAGGTAGTAACCATTCGGTAAAACAATGCCAAAAGCCTACTAATTGTCGTGTTTGTAAGCGGCGTCATCACTCACTTCTTCACCCAAACAACAGCTCAGCAACACCTGTTGCACAACATAATAATGAACAGGGCACAAAGGTCAACCCGTCCTCACCAGAGGCGGGATCGTCATCAAATGAGAGTTCACCAATAGTCTCGTGTTTTTCTTCAGGAAATAGTAGTCAAGTACTGTTGGCCACCGCGCTAATCAATGCTGAGTCGAAATTTGGAGGCAAACAGGTCATCAGAGCATTGATCGATCAAGGATCACAAGCTTCCTTCATTACAGAGGCCACAGTACAAACATTAGGCTTAAAAAAGGTTCACGCTAATAGTATTATTTCAGGCGTTGGCAGAGATAGTACCATCACTTCGAAATCAGTAGTATCTTTGAAGATTCAATCGAGAGTTGATCCGACCTTTGAAGTTGTGGTTAGAGCGTATGTGTTGAAGTCGATAACCACTCTTCTTCCGGTTGTGAAAGTAACTGAGCTGCAGGAATTGGATTTACATACGATTACTTTAGCTGATCCTCAGTACAACAGGCCTAATAAAATAAATATTTTGTTAGGTGCTGAAATCTACAGTCAGATTATACAACAAGGTCTTTTGAAAGGACCTACCGGTACTCCGGTTGCGCAATGCACTTCTCTCGGCTGGATTTTGTCTGGCTTAGTATCTAATGAACCAAGAAATAATACTGAAACTAAGCTTGTAGTTATGAATGCTGTCATCAATGACGATGAAATTCTGAAAAGGTTTTGGGAATTGGAGTCAGATCATTCTTCCACTTCACAAAAAATGTTAACTGAAGAACAACAGAAGTGCGAAGAATATTTTAATAGTACAACACGTAGAGCACCTGATGGACGTTACGTGGTCCGATTACCTTTTCGGGACGCGGATCCCGCATGTAAGTATGGCAAATCTAGAGAAATTGCTGAAAATAGATTGAAATTGTTAGAAAGAAAGTTAAATAAAAATGAAGATATGAAAAAAAGGTATACAGAAGTTATTAAAGAATACTTACAGTTAGGTCACATGATTCCTGTTGCAAAGAATGATGATAGACAGTCTGAAGCTGTTTATCTTCCCCATCATGCGGTCATACGAGAGGATAAGAGCACCACAAAAGTGAGAGTTGTTTTTGATGCGTCGTGTAAGGGAGTAAATGGCGTATCCTTGAACGACACATTACTGATTGGTCCAACATTACAACCCGAGTTACGACATCTAATCACACGATGGAGAACACATCCTATTTGCATAGCTGCGGATATTATCAAGATGTATCGTCAAGTAAGAGTACATGATGATGATGCGGTGTTTCAGCGTATACTGTGGAGAGATAATCCTGAAGATACGGTGCAGGAATATCAGCTGGCCACTGTGACGTTTGGAACAGCATCAGCCCCATACTTAGCGGTGAAGTCGCTTCAACAGGTAGCGCTTGATGACGGAGGTGAGTTTCCAGAAGCTGCAAAGAAGGTTCTAGAAGACTTCTACATGGATGATCTCATGAGCGGCTGTGAAACAGTAGAAGAAGGTATAAAATTAGTTAAAGGAATCAACATGTTACTAAGCAAAGGTGGATTTAAATTACAGAAATGGACTAGTAACGTTGAAAGTATAATAAAGGAAATTAAATCGGAAAATGAAGAACAAGAAAAAGAAAAGGAACAAGATTTAGAGCAAAATTTAGAAATTAAACTGGATTCTATAATGAAAGTTTTGGGACTTACCTGGAACCGTAGAGAGGATTGCTTTCAATACTCAGTGAAGCTAACGAAGACCGCAGGCCCTGAAACAAAAAGAACAATTATTTCTAATATATCACGGTTGTTTGACCCGTTGGGTTGGCTAGCACCGGCGTTAGTTACAGCAAAGGTATTTATTCAAAAGCTGTGGTTAGCGGGAATAAGCTGGGATGAAGAAATTCCAAAACAATTATTAAAGGAATGGAATACTTACTTTAGTGAGCTGTCACAACTTACGGAGTATAAAATTCCTAGATGGCTTAGAACAAGGTTGAATGATGTCACAGTAGACTTGCACGGCTTTTCAGATGCGTCCAAGGTGGCATATTCCGCTGTAGTCTATATACGTAGAGTTGATGTCACGGGTAACGTTCACGTTACACTAGTTGCGGCTAAAACACGAGTCGCACCCATAAAACAAATAAGCATACCGCGACTAGAGTTATGTGGTGCAGTATTGGTGACACGTTTGCTGGTTGAGATGGCGGAAGTTTTAAAAATTCCGAAAAATAATTTGCGAGCATGGACAGACTCAACTGTTGTACTTGCGTGGCTAAACAAGCATCCGAGTCACTGGAAAACCTTCGTGGCAAATAGGGTTTCTGAGATCCTCACAACATTGGACGCCTCGCAGTGGGCTCACATACCTTCCAATCAGAATCCTGCTGATTGCGCATCCAGAGGAATAAGACCTGTAGAATTTTTAGACAACACTCTATGGCTACGAGGTCCAGACATTTTACAAAAAATGAATATCAATTATTCGAGGCCAAAGGAAGTAGACGTGAATTTAGAAAGGACAGTAGTAACGTATTGTTCTGCTGTTCACCACTCGATACTGGATAAATATTCTTCTCTCACTAAGTTGCTTTGTGTTGTGGCTTACTGTAGAAGATTTTTAAACTATAAAACGGATACTAATAGAACTAAATACTTACGCAAATGGGAGATCGATGAGGCTTTGAATTGTTGTATTCGGAAATGTCAAGGGCAAGAATTTGAAGTAGAGGTAATAGAATTAAAACAAAAAGGGGAAGTTAAGACAAAGAAAAGTAAAATTAGAACACTTAACCCATATATAGATGAAAAAGGCATAATCAGAGTTGGGGGTAGACTTCAAAAAACCCAATTAGAGGAAAAAATAAAACATCCAATCGTATTACCCCATCGATCACATTTTACAAATTTAATCATCGGAGATGCGCATACTAAAACCTTACATGGGGGACCACAGCTCATGTTGACTTACATACGGTCAGCATACTGGATCATCGGAGTTAAAAGGTTGGTGAAACATCATATCCGTCGATGTGTTCCATGCGTAAAAAATACTGCAACTGTGAGAACTCAATTGATGGGTTCTCTACCATCAGTTCGCGGAACACCATCTAGAGCGTTCTTACACAGTGGAGTAGATTATGCAGGCCCTATAAATGTCAGAACATCAAAGGGCAGAGGACAACGTTCTTACAAGGGATACATATGTTTATTTATATGTATGGCAACTCGAGCCATACATTTAGAAATGGTTAGTGATTTAACTTCTCAAAGCTTTCTAGCAGCCTTCAGGCGCTTTGTATCGCGCAGAGGTCATTGCACGGACTTATGGAGCGACAATGGCACAAATTTCCTTGGGGCATCCAAAGAGTTGCGGGAGCTACTGGTGGCCCAAGAGTCCATCTTGACAGAGGAAATTGCGAAGAGCTTGGCTCTCATCGGCACCACGTGGCATTTTATTCCTGCACATGCTCCCAATTTTGGTGGATTATGGGAGGCAGGAGTAAAATCCACAAAATATCATTTAAAACGGGTCATAGGTACTTCTACACTCACATTTGAAGAGATGACCACTCTCCTGGCTCAGATTGAGGCATGTCTAAATTCTAGACCGCTGTCAGTTGCATATAACCCAGATCCAGATGAGTGTACAGCTTTAACGCCTGGTCATTTCTTAATAGGAGAACCTATACTTACCGTTCCTGATGCAAACTATGATACAAGTGCTATTAGTAGCCTGAAGAGATGGCATTTAGTTCAAAGTATGATGCAAAACTTTTGGCGTAGGTGGGCTAATGAGTATTTGACACATTTCCTTCATAGATTTAAGTGGTCTCATAAAATACCTGAACCTCAAGTTGGAGATGTTGTTTTGGTAAAAGAAGATGGCCTACCACCCGCGAAATGGCTTCTTGGCAAAATTGTGGAGAAACATCCAGGCAGTGATAATCTTACCCGGGTGGTTACATTAAAATGTAAAAATTCCTTTTTGAAAAGACCCACTTCAAAACTATGTGTTCTGCCTGTTACCGAGTAATTATAATGGAATATTGTTATTAACAAAGGTTTGTCAAGTCACAATATTTTTTTGAATTTGTTAAATATTTAAGTAATTCGTTTTTGAGTAACTACGTACAGTGCCAGCTCTTAGTCTTATATATAGATTTTATTGTATAAACCACTCATTTCTAGAGTTGTCTCACTGAGGATAATTTGTAATTTTGTTTTATGTACGTTAATTGCATCTGCCACGGTGGGCGGTTATTGTTAAGGACAGAGGTCCTTGGTGGGCGGTATGTTTGGTATAATAATATAAAGTAAGTTAATACTTTTGGTTGACATTCCGATCGATAGATGGCGCTGCACACAATGTCTCGCAACGAGTAATAAGATCGCCATAAGCTTGAAGAATATTAGGGTGGATCTGTTTTTTCTACTACCCGTCTAATAATATAAATAAAAAGGTTTGATACTGGCATATACTTCCGTGTGTTATTTGCCCTTCAGCGCGTAGCTTAGATCATTCCTGAACAATTACCCTATTATTGTGTGTTATTATTTTAAACGCTTTTAAATGAAAATGACCCCTATTCCCTTGTTCATAAACTATATTTAATTTAAGTACAGTGCATCTTTTTCTTTTTATTTTATTAGGAAAAGAACAGAAGATAAAATGTTACTTTAGACCTGTTAAATTAGTCCGCTCCTCACGTAAATTGACGTATTTTTGGTCGCCATGTTTAAACTGTCTATGCAGTATCTTAACTTGACAGGATTAAACTACAATGCTATCTGCTAACCTTTTAACTCTAAGAAAAAGAAGCCTTTAGACTTTAGACTTAAATTTAGTTTACTTGGTGCTAGGCCATAATATCGGCCGCCGGCAGAAGTTACCACCCACCAGACAAAGTCTTGCCGCCAAGCGATTTGTCCGCCGTACGGAGGACGGGTCTGAGCAGTTGTGTTGCGATGTGTGCCTGGTACGATGCGCCAAATGCTGTTATGTTGGGAGTTTGGTCGTGGAGGGTCTTCAGATCAATCTCCCTTTGGCGCAGCATTGTTGGTCGTGTTGTTGGGTTTAACATTGCATCACCTCGCTCAACTGCCGTCTTCCTTCCTATTCGCTTAGGTTTTGTGAGTGAATAGGCTTTTAATAAACTGGCGCACTTTGCCATCGACGATCGCATCACTGCTTGCCGTCGGGCGGGATTGCGGTCAAGCGCTAGTTTATAATTATTAAAAAAAAAAAAGATAGTGAACAGGTCCACTGGGAATCAGGTCCATTCGCTGTCCGCTACCGCTTTCTATAATTCTATATTTCGTAGGTGAGTTTTGAATTGAAGCACGACGGGTAGATATACCCTCCAATCTTCATAATAACAATTTGAATAGGCAAACCGACAGTTCCGGTTTGGAGATGTGCCTTGGTCCGCATCTCGATGCAAAGTCACCGTTCGACGAACCCCACTTTCCAAAGCGACTCTGTCCATGTGACGCCATCACAAAATAACGTCACAAGCGTTCGCCCCTCTACTACGTAAATCAAATCAGCAACTTCTATAAAAATTATATCGACGATCTCCGACAAGGCCAGCCTGACGATTTGCACGTCCTCGTGCATCATCATCATCCCAGCGCCAATCCCAGTCGCATCCGAAGCTCTCTCAGCCCCGGAGTCCGGGATCCGCTTCACCAGGCCAACCGCAGATTCCAGCCAAACTTCGATATTTCTCTTTGCACGTCCTCGTGCATGTCTGTAACAAATTTAAAAAAAAAGCACAGAAAACCGACTTTGAAACATTTTTGAGAACTCGGCCAACCTGACCGTCACACGTCACGTTTAGTTACAATGACTATTATAAAACCAAACAAGTTTAATGATTTTAACAACTTAAACGCAAGAGCTTCCTTCAAGCCTCATAATTATCAAAATTCAAAAAGAAAAAAGGTTCCTTCAAGCCTCATAATTATCAAATTTCAAAAAGAAAACAAAAGGTTCCTCCAAGCCTCATAATTATCAAATCAAAATCATAATCATCAAAAAGAAAACACATCATTGCCCGCTACCACAGTAGCCAGTGACAACTCATAGTTGACACCCATATCGTCATCACCTCTTGTGATACGACCAACTCTAAGAGTCCACGACTCCCAGGTCAACACATGACTGTACAACTAATAGTCTCCTCCGAGACCCAGGTCCCCACTACACCACCATCTGCCCATCGTGCCCTGACCAACTCCTCACTGAGTTTCAGTCACGACAGCAGACTAGTGCATGCAGTGCGACCATATTTAACTAGGTCCCCGCCACACCACTAGCTGCCCATCGCCCCCTGAACAACCCCTCACTGGGTTGCAGTTACGACTACAGACTAGTGCATGCAGTGCGGCCATACCTACTAGTGTCCCCGCCACACCACTAGCTGCCCATCGCGCTCTGAACAACCCCTCACTGGGTTGCAGTTACGACTACAGACTAGTGCGTGCAGCGCGACCACATAGCCATGATACGTGTTCCATTTGCTGGCGGAGGCACCCTCCTCACCATCTTCTACATTATGAAAATCTAACTCGGCAGACATTACTTGGAAAAATCTTTCGTACTTATGCGATCGTGGGGTACTTATAAGTTTTGTTTCCAATCAACGATTTCAATAGGTAACGATCGCCATTATCGCCATCAAACAACTCACCAATATTAAATTTCATTACTTTAGCTCATTTCTATCAAATCTAGATTTTTCGTATATAGCACTCATTTCTATATTCGTAGCCGCATGCTCTCTTGTCTTGTTGTTGTAGTATTTCTGGTTCAGTATCATCCAATGTTAGGAGATTTTATGATCTAACCACACGTCCTATCAGAAGCTCAAGTGAGCTCGTAACTACAGGCCACAGTGAACTCTAGTTTTGAATTAAAGACAAACCAGACATCATAATTTTAAAACCCCGATTTAAAATTTCTCCGCCCATTATAACAAACAATAATCGGGTAGTACAAGAAATAAAATTTGCAAAAATAACTCTTATTATCATGTCGCAAAGAAATGGTTCAGTACACAACGCTGGTACTACCCATACCCTGTACACGTACTATCGCGTGTGTGCGTTTACCAATGAAATTACAGATAGCTTGACAAGAGAACATTCAGCACCGAAATCAAAATAAAAATAGTACGACTCACCGAATTCTGGCAATTTCCCACAAACACCTGCCACTTGGCAGTCGTCAACCGTTGCACACCAGACATCTCTGAGCTCTCATAAAATCCCATTACGTTACCACAAACATTTTGGGTATTTTGAAACCTTCTCATCGCCTGCAGAGTAGATGCTGTCCTGAATTCTTCTTATCGCCTGCAGAGTAGAGGCTCAAGTCTTGAAACCTTGGGCGTTCCGCAAAGCGCACGCAGCTCTGACTCCGCACCACACGCCATTGATGTGATTCAAGCAAGCGCACCTTGCGCGCTCCGCAAGCGCACATTGCGCGCTCCGCAAGCGCACCTTGCGTGCTCCGCAAGCGCACCTTGCGCGCTCCGCAAGCGCACCTTGCGCGCTCCGCAAGAGCACCTTGCGCGCTCCGCAAGCGCACCTTGCGCGCTCCGCAAGCGCACCTTGCGCGCTCCGTAACCTCACCTTGCACACTCCGCATGGGCTCCTTCCGCGCTCCGCAAGCACACCTTGTATGTTCCGCAAGCGCCCTTCGCTCGCCAAGCAACAGCCAGCACTGTCGCGCGCCAAGCATCAGCAAACACTGTCGCGCACCAAGCAACAGCCAGCACTGTCGCGCGCCAAGGATCAGCCAGCACTGTCGCGCACCAAGCAACAGCCAGCACTGTCGCGCGCCAAGCAACAGCCAGCACTGTCGCGCGCCAAGCAACAGCCAGCACTTGCACGCCTGCAGCGCACTCTTGCAGCGGACCATCACGCGGAGCGATCTCTGTGCCAGCAATTGAGCCCACCTCGTAACTTGACGTTCACTTCCAGCCTCACTGCCCGTACATCCAGCATTTACAGAAGCTCATACCAAGACAATGAACAACTACACACGTAATGGCAGAAAGTGACTGTTATTTTGTTCCTTGATTTATAACGAGATTGTGAGCAGTGTAGTTCTTCATCCAACTTCTGATGTCGGAGACAGCGACGGCAGAGCGGTAGGGTCGACAGCATCTTGGTGTGGTGGTACAGGTTCCATTTCGTAGGTGAGTTTTGAATTGAAGCACGACGTGTAGATATACCCTCCAATCTTCATAATAACAATTTGAATAGGCAAACCGACAGTTTCGGTTCGGAGATGTGCCTTGGTCCGCGTCTCGATGCAAAGTCACCGTTCGACGAACCCCACTTTCCAAAGCGACTCTGTCCATGTGACGCCATCACAAAATAACGTCACAAGCGTTCGCCCCTCTACTACGTAAATCAAATCAGCAACTTCTATAAACATTATATCGACGATCTCCGACATATATATCTATTTTGTAAATGGTCAAATTATGTGTGTTGTCTTTGACTCGGGCTATGACATCAGAAAAACATTGTTTATGTTTTTTTCGTGTTTGAGTACAAGCCTTTTGAGTGTATTATATTTTGTGACTTTTTTAGTATTTATATGTATTTTATTATTATTTACTTATAATGTGCGTTTTGTTTATGCGGAATAAACAATTTTTCTTTCTTTTAAAGTTACCACTCACCAGACAAAGTCTTGCCGCCAAGCAATTCGTCGTGTTCCGACATGATGTCTGGTGGTGGCAGGTACGATGCGCGCCAAATGTTGTGTGTCGGAAGTTTGGTCGTGAAGGGACTCCAGATCAATCTCCATCTGGCGCAGCATCGTTGGTCGTGTTGTTCGCTCAACTGCCGTCTTTCTTCCTATTCACTCAGTTTTTTTTGAGGAAATAGGCTTTTAACAACCTAGCGCGCTTCACCATCAACGATTGCAGCACTGCTTACCATCACGCGGGATTGCGGTCAAGCACTAGTTAATAATATTTAAAAAAAAATCTGCCGATGTCACGGGCACATTACGAATGACAGGGGGTTATTTTGTAAGAACAACCTACCAAGAAAACACTGTTTATATATTTTTTGTTTGACTACGAGGCTTTTGAGTGTATTGTATTTTATGTCTTTATTATTATTTACTTGTAATATGCGTTTTGTTTGTGCGGAATAAACAATTTTTCTTTCTTTCTTTTTTATACCTACCCTAATCGCGTTACACAACCAACCCAAGTTTGTTCTGTTGTTGATGGATACGCTACTGTTATTATTCTAGCCACAAGCCCTCATGGTATGTTACTGATAACTTAATAAAGTTTCTGTGTATAAATCTACTGCTAAATCTCATATTATCTGATACACCGCAAGTAATCCTACAAATTGACAGGAGATTCGACAGCGTAATAAATCGGGGGTCAAATAATTTCCTCACAACATCGACGTACTACAAGGAAAATGACGGACAATAACGTGACTTAAGTACAGAACGAAATCGCGTACAGGCAGAACGTTGTGTTTGTTTTTTTTTAGCCCCCGAAGGAAACAGTATCGTGTTATAAGTTTAACGTTTATATATCTGTGTGTTTCTATCTATGTATCTGTGTGTGTGAATCTATCTGTCTCTCTGCGCTATCAAATCTCCCATTTTGCTATTTTAGTTGCATTTGAGAGCTCCTATGTTCGACTGTTCTTAGCTATGATTCAAGAAAATTGTCTCTCGCCAAGATGACGCTGACTTCAATTAGGTACCCATTACTTATTGTTCTTTTAATGTGTTGATAAAGATTTAAGTAGTCACTGTTTTAGTTTAGATTTTTATCTGTTTTATTTGTAGTAAATTGCATGTATGGGTTTTATAAGTATGGGGTACAGTTGTCTGATAATTTATTTTTAATTAATAAGTCATTTGATGATTTCCTATTCTAATAAAAAAAAGGGTGTCATTAGTTTGACTTTTTAGGATATCAGCGCCATCTGGTGGCGCTCAATAGAGGTTACCCTCAGTTCGTGGTAGCTACGGCTGCATGAGCGGTCTAGCGTCAGCATGTGTTCAGAAACTGTATCGCTTTCTTTGTCGTTAAGTTTTGTACGGACTATAGCAGGTCAAGCTACCCCAAACTGTCAAATATTCCCATTCAATGTTGAGCCTTAATGCTTCAGAGATAAAGTTCAAAATCTATTAAATAAATCTGACAGATTCTAATAGCTTGATGTGCTGTCGTCTGTTCCTATTGTGTGTGATAAGCTAGAGTGACTAATGTACGACCACCTTTATTAAAGGTAGCGGTAGTACATGCGCCTATATGGCAAATTAACAGAGCCTAAACTAAGACTTATAAGCCCTACAATCCCTACGGCCCTAAGTCCTATAACCCCAACAGCCCTGACCCACCATATAGTTCGTAATAAATAAATATATAAATAAGTGCGGCCTGTCTGCACCAAGAGACCTAAGGTAAGAGACGGATAGTGGGTAGGATTTCCAGGTACGGGTGAAGGGTAAGCTCACTGCTAGTCCAGCAGACTCACAGGACTGATCAGAGATGGCTAAGGGTGTCTTGGCCACAGTGAGGGGTAATGAGACAAGAATAAATTCTAATCTGATTTATTTACACAAAATTACAGCGTATAGACTACTTTTTCCCAACACACACAAATGTAAAAACGTCTTGGTATTCTATGCGTGAAACCTGCATTTTTTTTTTAATAATTAAAAAACTAACGCTTGACCGCAATCCCGTGATGCAATCGTTGAAGGTAAAGCGCGCTAGTTTATTAAGAGCCTATTCACTCAGAAAAACTGAGCGAATAGGAAGGGAGACGGTAGTTGAGAGAGATGAGGTAATGTTAAACCCAACAACACGACCAACGATGCTGCGCCAGAGGGAGATTGATCTGAAGACCCTCCACGACCAAACTCCCAACACAACAACATTTGGCGCATCGTACCCGGCACACATCGCAACACAACTGCTCAGACCCGTCCTCCGTACGGCTTCACCAGACATCATCAATTTATTATATTTGAAGTAGGCCGCGCGTCAGCTGCCGAAGTGCTGAATCAATGTTCAAAGGCAGCATTGAACAACTAACTTGTTCGTAAATTATAATCTGATTTAAACTGCACTATTGCACAATAACCAAAATAGTATGTCCACAGTAATTAAAATATACATAATCAACCTATAATGTTCACACCCCTGGGACACATTCTTCCTCTCGGTAAGACGGTGTGGGCCGTAATCTACCACGCTGGTCCAGTACGGCTTGGTAAACGTCACAAGTCTTCGAAGTTTTTGGCCTTAGGACATGCTGGTTTCCTCACGATGTTTTCCTTCACCGTTTTGAGAGCAGCGGTGATGAAATAATGTCCACAAAGTAAAACGCTTGATGGGGTTAGAACTTAGGACCTACAAATTGTAAGTCACGACCTATAACAATTAGGCCACCGCTGTCCATTTAAATATGCCTGAAAAAACTCTCCGTCATATATATATTAATTCGTCTGAAAAACGAAGCCGTATTGGGGAAAGGTTAGACGTATGATGATTTCCAGCATTTCCAGAAAATCCTCTTCCATTGAAAAGGAAATATTCGCTAGTCATTATCCTTCGGCCAATATCGTTATTGACGATGAAGCCTTTTGCTATTCACCGAATAAATTCCGCAGTAATGTAAAGAATCTATCCTTATACTTTGAGGCTTCGTCTACAAAGATTTGGTTGGCCTTATTCGTTGGGTACCATTAGGCCTCACTCACACAAGCTCAAGCGGTACGTTCAAGCAACACGCCCAAGCGGTACGCTCAAGCGACATGCTCAAGCGTTACGCTCAAGCGACGCGCCCAAGCGTCACGCTCAAGTAACACGTACAAGCGACACGCTCAAACGGCATGCGCAAACGACACGCTCAAGCAACACGCTCAAGCGATACGCTCAAGCGACATGCTCAAGCGACACGCTCAAGCGACACGCTCAAGAGACTAACAAAAATTCAAAGAAGTAGTTAATAGCTGTGTTCAATGTCACAACACTAAGCTCAATCCGATATGACAAAACATAAGTTTGCAGCATCGCCTTTTTTATTTAATTGTTTATTAACACTTTTCTATTTAAATTCTAGATAGCCAGGGTCATTGCATCTCTTAATCCTGTCCTTAGACAGGATTAAAAGAGGCGGTGTTAGTACTTTAACCCCGTGGTCACAAACTTCACAGTCTAGCGACAGTGGAAAACTAATATTGCAAGAAGTTGTTTAGAGTTTGCTTCGAGGCACGCAACTTTAAAGTGAAGCGTGTGAGTGTCGCTTGACGCAAGACACGTTGCAAGTCTCATCGATTCATTACTAATCTATTACTTCATGTGTTCCAAATATTGATCTGCATGAAATGGTTGTTGTTGAACCATCAATCCCTACTTTTTTTTACAAATTTACCCCGCAACGAAGCACGCGCGCGTTGCCTGATGCAAGGCGCGTGCGCATCGCTCTTGTCTGTGAGCGGACTCATTCTGTAATCTGTGCTATGACGTAAGGGGGTCAGAAGTTTGATACCTCGCT
This sequence comes from Sesamia inferens, assembly GCA_037179545.1. Classification (NCBI taxonomy): domain Eukaryota; kingdom Metazoa; phylum Arthropoda; class Insecta; order Lepidoptera; family Noctuidae; genus Sesamia; species Sesamia inferens. The sequence continues at coordinate 18,529,180 of CM073944.1, read as the reverse complement.
CCCGCCTTAGAAACCATACAAACTACACGAGGCCGAAAGGATAAAGATTTACTAATGTATGGGCAACGTCTACCCTCGTACTCAAAGTATTGTAATGTGGGATTATGCCTCTATAGAAGATTATAGGAACAATTTGTTTATAACAGTTTTTTTAATTATAAATTCGTCTTTTTACTGGCCATTCTTATGAATCAAAGGCAAGTAATTTATTTTAGGCAGATCATTAAAAGGCACTTCGGAATGTTAACATTTATTCTAGGCTTGGATTCATCAAAACCATTTATTCGTATAGAAAATAATAGGCAAGAAACTCCTACAGTATTATTTTAGAACGAAATCTAACTTTACTGCTACCCTTAATGTATGAATCAGTATTTGTATTTTGAACTTTATTTAGATTTTGGCAAAGTTCTTAATACAATATTCGGTTTAGAAAAAAAAAAAAATTAGAAACCTCCATAGATTTTTGAAGACCTATCCAGAGATACACCGCATCTATGTGTTTGATGAAAAAAAAAATTGCGTTTCAGTTCTAAGTATGGGGAGCCCCCAGTATTTATTATTATTTTTGCATCAAAATCTTAATGCGGTTCACAGAATACATCTACCTACCAAGTTTCAACAGTATAGCTCTTGTAGTTTCGGAAAAAAATGGCTGTGACATACGGACGGACAGACAGACATGACGAATCTTCATTTTTTCCGGGTTCCATTTTTTGCCATTTGGCTACGGAACCCTAAAAATGACAATTTAGCACCGAAACAAACCATCATTTTTTAATAAAGAACTGTGTTTTTATAACGGTTACGTTCATCTACACTAAAGTTATAAAGAGGAAAACTTTGTTTGTTTGGTTGTAATGAATAGGCTCAAAAACTGCAGGACCATTTTCACCATTCGAAAGCTACATTATTATCCACGAGTAACAAAGCCAAATTTTATTTTGAATAAATAGGGTTCCGTAAGATATTTGGGTTTTTTATACACAAGGTGTAAAAAACTAATTAGTCCAATTAGTTACCCTATTAATAAACTACTTTATGTGCAGCTCACTATCTGCCTAGTTTTTTTTTTAAACTATGATGGGGTTGGTTTCCAGTCTAATCTGACTTCCACAACCCAGTTATTGGTTAACACAGTACCCCTTGAAATGACTGATTCCTCGATTTTTGGGCTTCAAACAACCCGAGACAACTGCCAAAGATTAACCCTGCATGGAACCACTTTTGTATGGCCTACAGGTAGTTATCCAGTCTGTAAGGATCATGTCCGGGTCGACGGCGCGTTGTGTTTGACGTGGGCCTCAAGGAGATGTCAGCACATCGTGATAGGATCCTCGAAGACCGATGCCTGGTCAGAGTTGCGGGTTGGTTGAAAAAGAAACCGCAGCCCACGGCGCACAGGCAAGTGAAGAAACACGGGTGGATTTTAGTCAGTAAAAGTCTGACACGCCCTTCCGCTCTGCCCAGAGCGGGACAGATGATTTGATGATTTCCCACCCAGAACAAAAAAAGGGTCTGGCTGATTGTGTCTATGAATTTAGGTGTCTGTAAACCTACCCACGATACTGGAGAAATTCCTAGTGTGGGACGTTTCTTTTAGCAGAAGAAAGAAAAGATTAATTGCAATAGATTAATTAATATGTAGGTTGATAATTAATTATTGTGCCCATTGACAAACATTGCAACCCTAGATGATTTTTCTTAACTTTTTCGTGGGTTCGGCACCGTAATTGCGTAGTTGCTCTATCAATTTGAATCATTTTTTGACCGCAATCCCGCCTGATGGTAAACAGTGATGGAATCGTTGATGGTAAAGCGCGGTAGTTTATTAAGATCCTATTCACCTTAGACTTGAAGACACTTAAATTGTAGTCAGACGGAAATACCGCCGCTGCCAAATTGTTTCAGTCCCTCGACGTCATCATCATCATCATCATTATCAACCTTTTTATCGTCCCACTGTTGGGCATAGGTCTCCTCTCATACAGAGAAGGATTGAGCGTAATCACCACGCTTGCTCAATGCGGGTTGGCGATTTCAGACTTAAAGTCCAGGTTTCCTCAAGATGTTTTCCTTCACCTTCAGTCATTGGTGTCCAAGATATAATTAGAAAGTACATATAACTTTATAAAAGTTACATTGGTACTTGCCTGACCTGGAATCGAACCCGCGCACTCATACTTGAGAGGCTGGTGTTTTAACCACTAGGCCACCACGACAGCAGGTCAAGCTACCCCAAACTGTCAAATATTATATTTGACAGTTTGGGGACAGTACCAAAACACCAGCCTCTCAATTATGAGTGCGCGGGTTCGATTCCAGGTCAGGCAAGTACCAATGTAACTTTTCTAGTTATATGTATTTTCTAAGTACATCTTGGACACCATTGACTGAAGGTGAAGGAAAACATCTTGGGGAAACCTAGCCTTAATGTTTAAGAGATAAAGTTGAAAATCTAATAAAGAAATCTGACAGATTTTACTAGCTTCATGTGCTGTCGTCTGTACTTATGTTTGTTTTTGGCTGTGATTGTTATGCTGTCTGTATTTATTTAAACTTTTCGCACAAAAGCTACAAAGGCAGAATTAATGCCTTAGGCATTGTTTACTATTCAACTGAGGGTGGAATGTGTTTGTTTGTACTCATTTACAAACAGATATATAAAATACGTATTGTGTTATGTACTTGTGATATATGTTGCTTGTATTCATCATATGTTCTTTCTTTCTTCTCTCTTTTCTTTAGAGTGAATACTACTTCAACTCTTCAATGGCCTCTGTGGTTAGATATCACAATTTTGCCAATAACACGTGTAACAAATTATAGAAATTCTTTAAAAAAATTATTTCACAATAATGGCGGATATCGCCAACGACAGTTGAAAAAACGGCCGCGTGAGCCGCCTACTAGGAGATTTGATGCAAAGCCATGATGTGGCCACTATGCTGCGATATTTCAATGTTCTTTATGAATTATTCACTGAATGCACTTTTTACTACATAAATCACGCGTTTTTATTTAGCAAACGACACTATAAATAATTTTATCTACTCTCATATCAAAAAATTAAAAATATAAAACTAAAAAGGAGTTTATATTGACGTACTTTACCCATAGTATATCGAAAGGAAATTAAAAAATTAAATTATAACATTATTTCTCTAACAAAATAATGTTATAATAAAAATTTTTTTCATCACCGTACAGATTACAAACCATAGATAGCACTATTTCATTTTTTTATCTGTAGCTGCGCGTTGATGCAGGGTGCAGAATTTTGGCGCCAAATAAGTTTCTTTGCATTGCGAGTCGTTGTTATGTTTCGCTGGACACATAATTGATTATTATTGTTTCTTAAAATGTATGAGATTAGATAAAGTAGTGTATGAAACTGTACATAATTAGGTATTACACACTCGTGTGATACTATTAAAAAACTCGCTTCGCTCGTTTTTTAAACTCACACTCGTGCATAATATCCCTCATTATGTAACAGTTTCATAAACTACTATTAAAAGTCCAATGAAAAATGCGCGTGACAATCAACTTGGCTTTCCTGTAAAAAAAAAAAAAACTCATCTTATGTTATTTATTTATTCAAGGTAAATTAATTGTTTAACTTTGACAGTAACGTCCTCATTATACTAATCAAATCTGTCATTCTTTGACATTAGCAAGTGTTATATAATACGGTATATTGGCGTTCACACGTCGAAATTCAATTTCTAGCATATACAACATGTAGTGTCATTAACGCACACCAAAATGTCGGTTAAGCTTAAGGGACAAGAGGGTCTATAAGACCATCATTAGACCTGTTCTTCTCTATGGCAAAGAGTCGTCGCCTGTGCATGAGCGACACAAGCAGTAGCTGCGTGTCACGGAGATGAATATGCTGCGGTGGATGTGTGGAGTTACGCGGAAAGACCGCATCAGGAACTCCCGCATCTGTGGCAGTCTTCATGTCCTTGAGGTAGCAGACAAACTGCAAGAGGGTTGCCTACGCTGGTACGGTCACGTCTTACGAAAACCGGCATGTTACGTGGGTAACAAATCTCTTGCCATGGCGCCTCCGCCGGGCCGCAACAAGCGAGGTGGACCAAAGAAGTGCTGGCTTGACGTCGTAAGAGATGACATGCGTACCAACAATCTCACACCACGGGATGCCAGAGGTCGTGCGAAATGGAGGAGTAAGTGTAGGAAAGCGGACCCTGGACTCCAACGCGGAAGCCGCGGATGCAACCGGGTTTATACGCTGAGATAATGATGATGATGAGTGTAATTAACGCATACCATCAATCAAACGCATACCATCAATCACCCCGATTAGAATATAATGTTATAATCATATTTCATAAACTGAAATTTAACATATCTATGCGCATTGTTATTTATAGGCGCTAGTCATAAGAACGTTTGTAAATAAGGATTTTTTTTTGTTCTGGATGGGAAATCATCAAATGAACTCTCTCGCTCTGGGCGTGTCAGACTTTTACTGACTAAAACCCACCCGTGTTTCTTCACTTGCCCATCCGTGTTTCTTTTTTAACCAACTTGCAAACCTAACCCAGGCTTCGGTCTATGTGGTGGTTTTTCGACGCTCGTGGAACATTACGCGTCGTCAACCCCAGCCTGCTCTTTGTGGGCGAAGAGCTACCTCTCTTTGCTGCTAACTCTCGACGTCCATCGTGTCTCCTGCGACGTGAGGGCGCAGATATTGCTTCTCCCAGATGACGAGGTGATCCACACCCTTTGTTCTTCCGTTTTATCTTGAACAGGAACCTCCTGAAACAATCGTGTTCGGGAAGATCTACGTTACTTGAAGGTGAATTCTCTGTCCACACTTCAAGTAAGGGATCGCCACAAATATGAAGTGCTCAGTACTATACCTATTGCAAAAATCGCACTCTCCATGTCGTCATGAGATTCTGCCTGAGCTTTGTGTGCTGTGCCGTAATATCTCGTGGCAGTGGGGTTAGGTTAGGTTAGGTTTTTTTTTAAATTATTTACCCACTAGTGCTTAATCGCAATCTCGCCTGATGGTAAGCAGTGATGCAATCATTGATGGTAAAGCGCGCTAGTTTATTAAGAGCCTATTCACTCTAGCCTTGAAGACGCTTAAATTGTAGTCCGACGGAAGCACCGCCGCTGGCAAATTGTTCCAGTCCCTAGTTCTTACTTTCTTTTGCTACTACCTATATGTAGGTTTTGGCCTCAAGATTCCATGACGGAAATTTAGTAAGTAGGCTTGCCACTTCAGCGGAGACCGTGCCCTTACAGTCGTAAAATTCAGTGGCAACAAATCACCGCCATAAAACTTTAGTGATCTTTTATAGTGGTAAATCAACCCTAGTAGTTCAAAGAACTTTTACCCAAGTATCGCAGAAGGAGGGGAGTAGGCAGGGCTTGTTTATATTGAATTCATATAGATATATAAAATTTGTGGTTACGGCTTCTATTTTACGAGTGTTTTGATATAAAAAGGGGAAGTCGATGCGTGATTTTAGTGTTGCCAGTATTTGCTTATATAAAAATAAGTTTATCTATTTGTCTGATACTGCGTTGTGCAAATTGACTGATAAACGTGGTTTCAAATGAATGTTTGTTCATTTAATGCTTTTTATTCATCACATTTTACTAGAAAATAAACACAAAAAAAATCAATAGTGAAAAATTAATTCATTACTGCATAATTCAACGACGATTTCAGCCTTTGACAACTTTGAACAACGTGAAATAAACAGATGAATGTTCATTTCTATGCAAATTTTGCCGTGGAATAAAACACAGGGATATTCACTCGAGTGAAGCTTTATCAACTTAAAAGTGCTTAGAATATCGAAAAATACTTTGATAGGCTAATTTTAAATACTGTATTTAAAAGTTTAATCGTAGATCAAATCTTTCGAGTTTCCTAAATAATAGACAAATGTGAAAGTAAATATATTTCTTTTTATATAATCATAAGCTAGTGCTTGACCGTAATCCCGTTGGATGGTAAGAAGTGACGCAATCATTGATGGTAAAGCGGTTTATTGAGAGACTATTCACTAAAAAAAACTCAGTGAATAAGAAGAAAGACGGCAGTTGAGCGAGGCGATGCAATGTTAAACCCAACAACACGACTAAACGACTGATCTGAAGACCCTCCACGACCAAACTCCCAACACAACAATATTTGGCGCATCGTACCCGGCACACATCGCAACACAACTGCTCAGACCCGTCCCCCGTACGGCTTCACCAGACATCATGCCGGAACACGACAAATCGCTTGGCGGCAAGACGTTGTCCTTTCTTCTTCTTCTTCATCCTGCTAGATAAAAGCCTCCCACAAGGTTTTTCAAGATGGCCGGCCTTGTGCTGCCCGTATCCATCGGCGTCCCACGATCTTCACCAGCTCATCGGCCCACCTTGTTGGGGACCTCCCTACGCTGCGTCTTCTGATACGTTGCCACCACTCGTAGTCAAGCACTAGATTATAATTACTACCAGAATAACTGCGGACTATCATATTAAAGGAATGGTTACCGCGACGGAAATAATCGGGTGGATATAATTATTGCAGTAAGTTTCATGACTAGCTTTGGATGTGTGTATACGAATCCAATAGAATATAAAATGAAAACATAAGAGGAAGTCTGAAAGTGGAAATAGTGGAAATCGATTGTCATGGTACGGGTATGTGATGCCGAGGAATGGGGAAAATTTGTCGTGGGGAAAGTTTGGAGTATGAATTTCGTTTGCAATAAGAGTTGGGAAAGAAACGATGGATGAAATAATATATAAAAAAGTTTTATCGATGTAAAAGGTGTTTTTTTATATTTTATAAACTAGCGCCCTGACTCCCGTGATAGATGGTACTTAGTTTAAATTGGTTTAGTGCATGTATGCTCTTGAGTTGGATTAGACGTGTTCTAGAGTGGTTAGGGGGCGACAGACTCGGGGATCTGTCATCCCCTAAACATCAGGACCCGAGGTGGCGGCGCGAAGTATTCCACGCACGCCACTCTTAGATGTCATGGGGGGAGTCATTCACCTCACACCTCCCCTGATCCGAGGAGGCTCACAGTGGCGGACCAGCACCAATCGGGGGTTGCGGAAGTAGTGATCGTTCTCGCAACCCCCGGTGTAGGTGTGAAATGGAACATCGCGGGGAATATTACGATATAATTCCCTTTCAGTGCGTAGAGCCAGGGATCAGTTTCGAATTGCAATCAAAGTCTTGAGGGGCATGGTGGATTCTCCAGAGCTACATAACACTTTGTGTACACTTTATGTGCCTGACAACTACCTGTGTCACTGGCTTTCTCGACGACATCGACTGTTTGCCACATCCCATTACCACACTGTGTCGCATGCTTGGTGCCCTAAACTCCTTAATGGAGACACTCATGATCATTTCTAATTGTGTAATGTTTTGCGAAAAATATGTTTGTTTTTAAATATTTTATATGTTGTAATAACTTTTTCGATTTTATTATACTTTATTTTAATTTCCTAAGTTAAATATTTTGTCCGATCTCTATTTTATTATTTTTTCTTGAAATATGTTTGCTCATGTAATATTTTTAATTTTATCTTTATTAGTTTAATATTTAGTTTTATGTTTGTATACCTTAATTATTGTCATTAGCGCAAGCTGTTGTAATGAATTGTAATAAATAAATAAATTTAGTCAGTATGAGTCTGACAGACCTGGTCGCTTGCTCCAGGGCGGCGGATATCCATGAGGATTTTCTACCCTGGAAACAAAAAAAAGACGTGATCTAGAGTGGAGATCGCGAATCGGTAAACATAAGGTGGAACGCGCTCAGGCTAGGTAGAGCGACGATCATCGCAGGATGACTGGTAGTATCTGAATGAGTTGCCGAAAATCGAGTTGAATGGCGTGAAATAGGAGAGGCCTCTTTTTTTTTTGTTGGGATGGGAAATCATCAAATGACTTCTCCCGCTCTGGGCGGAGCTGAAGGGTGTGTCAGACTTTTACTGACTAAAACCCACCCGTCCTTCTTCACTTGCCTGTGCGACGGCCAGGGCCACGGTTTCTTGTTTAACCAACCCGCAATCCTGACCCAGGAGGCATCGGTCTTCGTGGACCCCGTCACGATGTGCTGACATCTCTTTGAGGCGCGCGTGAAACACGATGCGCCGTCGACTCGGGCCTGGTCCTTACCGGGCGACGAGCTGCCCACTGCTCACCGCCCGCAGGCGCACGCCTACGGTGGCTGGTGGTCGGTGAGGAGATGTCGTCTCCCAACTAGGGCGTCTACTGTGGCGGCTAGTGGCGTGAGGGCGCTAGGATTCCCGTTGCCTCACGCGCTCCGCCTCCTCCTTTACCAGCATCACTGCTTCGCAGAAGGAGGTGATGGCTTTTCTAAGAGCTGATTCTGACCATGGCTTGGACCAGGGTCGGACGCGAGAGATCGCCGCCGATCGCCGCTACGAGGACACGGCGGTGCTCTACCCAAGCCGGGCAGACCTCCACCGTATGCTCCACCGTGTCCTCAGGGCGATCCACACAATGGTGACACCCTGGCGTTTCCTCCCGCCTAATACGGAACAGGAACCTCCCGAAACAACCGTGTCCGGTGAGGACCTGCGTCAGGCGGAAGGTGGGGGCGCCGCACTCTCCATGTCGCTATGAGATCCCACCGGAGCTCTGTCCGCCGTACCGCGATTTCTCGATCCCGTGGCGGCAATCCGGCAAGGAGGCTCTGGGACGCGGTCAGGCATCGGGCTGGTCGCTTCCTTAGCGACCACACCGGTGCCCCGTAAAGGGCCATGGACCGCACGGCCCCCGCGTAGAGCCTCCGGCAGGAGGCGTTTGGTCCCCCTATATTGGAAAATATGAGAGGCCTATGTCCAGTAGTGGACTGCTACAGGTGATGATGATGATGATGATGATCTTCATTGGCTTGTGTTCAGGTGTATTCAGGTATGTGTCTGAATGATAAATTAATGAAATTACGAGAGATCGACGATAATAAAGAAGTATGGAAGAAAAACACATGTTGTGGATAAATTAGGATACCTATTTGAAAATAAAAACTTTCATTAAAAAGAAAAAAAATTAAATAAATCAATCGATTTCCAAAACAGCACTACAAAGTGAAAAATGACTAATTTTTGGAAGTCGCTGGCAAAAACGAATATACTTACACATAAATGTCTTTGGTCATGGTGTCTTTGATTTTTGTATATTAGTAATTTTTGGAAAAACTATGTATTTTATTTTACAGTTTTAAGTTGTGAAAAAGATTGCTTTACAAAGTATAAGAAAAACGTTAAAATTGCCTATACAATTTGCTTTCGGGAAGCTACGTAGAATCTTCTCGTCCGAAATACCGCTGTGTCTCAAGACAAAAGTCTTCGACCAATGTGTGTTGCCAGTGACGACTTATGGAATTGATACGTGGTCGCTAACAATGGGCCTTATAAGAAGGCTCAAAGTCACTCAAAGGGCAATGGAGAGGGCTATGCTTGGGGTTTCAATGCGCGATCGAATCAGGAATGAGGAGATCCGCAGAAGAACGAGAGTAACCGACATAGCCCGAAGAATTGCAACACTAAAGTGGCAGTGGGCTGGACACATTGCCCGTAGGACCGATACCCGATGGGGCCGACGGGTTCTCGAGTAGCGACCACGCACCGGAAGACGTAGTGTGGGTAGGCCCCTGACAAGGTGGACTGACGACCTGGTGAAGGTCGCGGGAAACCGCTGGATGCGGGAGGCGTTCAGCAGTGGACGTCTTTCGGCTGAAATGATGATGACGATGATACAATTTTAGGGATTCCTGAAAAATCTCAAGAAAACTATTAATAGATTTTGACCTGATGACTATGAGGCCACCTGGCAAGTATACCCTATCAAAAAAAAAACAATTTTGCAAATCGGTTCAAGCTTATATGGGTAATCGGTTAACATACACAGAAACACACATAGAAAAAAAATATTCCGTTTTTTTTTTTAATCTCTGCCCCATATTAAAAATTTCTCCTGCATCGTGGGTGCGTTTACAAACATATAAACTCACATACACAAACATCCAGACCCGAAACTACTACATGTAGGTCATACAAATATTTGTTCCGTGTGGGAATCGAACCCTAGCTTAACCACTGCGCTAACCGTGCAGTCAAAATTGATGAATTCCTCCTTTTTTGAAGTCGGTTAAAAATGTAGCATAATGTTCTTCTTACGTCAGGTAATTGATACAGTTCGGTCTCCAACGCAGTCGCTCAGGCCGCTAGTTCTCTACCATAAATTATTTATGAAGTTTAAACTTCAAAGTCGGCAAAGGAAGCGTTGTCAATTTACTGTTTCAGAGTGACATCGCTACAGCACTGCAAAGCGTTATACTGAAGCGGCTGCGAAGCAAGTTTCAAGTACTTTTGCAAGCCGCAAACCTCTGCGTTAGTTGTGGAGATCGAAATAGTGTGATAATAACGTACAGAGGTACTTATAGAAGAATTGTGGCATGTTAGCTTGCTGCAGTGTAAAATTATGCTGTAAATATATTACTTCATGGTGATAGGATAACATCTTCGTTACCACCCACCAGACAAAGTCTTATCGCCAAGCGATTCGTCATGTTTGAGGACTGGTCTGAGCAGTTATGTTGCGAGCGCCAAATGTTGTTGTGTCGGGAGTTTGGTCGTGGAGGGCGTCTGGATCAATCTTCCCCTGGCGTAGCATTGTTGGTCGTGTTGTTGGGTTTAACATTGCGTCACCTCGTTCAACTGCAGTCTTCCTTCTTATCCACTCAGTGTTTTGTGTAAACAGGCCCTTAACAAACTAGCGCACTTTACAATCAACGATTGCATCACTGTTTATTATTAGCCGGGATTGCGGTCAAGCATCATCATCATCATGATTTCAACCGAAAGACGTCCAATGCCTAGGCCTAGGCCCCAAAAAATAAATCCGATTCACTTTTGGAGGTGCCACACGTAGCTTTTGTGACGTCACCTATTGCATCCTATGGTAATAAGTACATATGACAAAATAACTCAGACAATTGACAATCGCTTTTAATAGGTCTCCTATTTATTTATTTAAAGCACAGCCACATCACATACATTAAACTTATGCTAGAGTAATCTTAATAACTAAAGCACTAATGTACATGACAATTACAGCGTACATAGCATTGATTTATATATTTTGCTGCATTGAAAAATATATTACGCTACACTAAGACTAATACTAATACAAACAAGACAGACTATAGTGAATCAGACAGTGACAAATATTTAGAATAAAGTTAAGAACATATAAAATACAAAAATTTTAATTATAAATAATAATGTACAAAACAAACTATATTGAAGAAAAAAAAAAATTAAAACTTAAGTGTTAAGTTAAAAAAAAAAAAATCTTAACACTTATCCTTAACTACGTAAGGATAGTGTGATTTTTTTCTCTTGTTTCTGCGACACTCAACATATGTCAAAGACAAAAAATAGACTAAACGTGCCTCGATTCTGAACAAAATGTAGGTATGTCAATTACACAGTATTGCCAAAACGAAAAAAAAAATGTTAGACTCGCGACAGGGCACGTGACCTGATCGAAAATTCGTAAGATGTAGAGAGAGCAGACCGCCAGCGTGGTATAGAGGGGGAGTAACATCTCTGTTTCATCCGCGCGGCAAAAATGTATTCCTGCTTCTGTTATTTTGTTTTACGTAATATAAATTGTATGATATTTGTGTAGGTACGATAGCGCAATAAATTAATATTGTATTTAAACACTTAAATGATAGTACTTTGTTATTGTTAAATAAAGCAATTCGTTTGAAATGATTTCCTAAAATATTGAAAAATGCACAATGTAAATGTTTAAGTTTTCTCTTCTACCGGTGGCACTCCCGGAGTGCAACCTATTCGTTTTTTGTTCCAGTAGTATTAAAAAAACAGAATTTCAAAAAAAGAATGTGCATGTCAAAAATCAATACAATAACGCACATGAAACCTATCTGAAACGGAAAATACACCGCAAAGGTAAAAAACTATACGAGTAGGTCAAAGTTTTTGTTAAATCGCTTTCGTCCAATACCGCTATCAACTGGATATTGGCGGCCGGCGGCGGTTAGAGCCGGTTATAACCAACATCGTTTAGGCTTCCAAAATGTTTGGTATTGCAAGGAACAGGCAGTGTAAACGTTATCCCAGAACCTTTATTACAAAACGAGACCTCATTTGAAAACCTTTTTGGATAGTTTTCTTGTATGTTTTTTTTCGTCAAAGCTAAATTGCTTCACCCTAAAAGGATTTTATTTTGGTCTTTAGGAATCAGTTTCTATGTTTTTTTTTAAATATTTTTTTAAACAACTTCATTAATATTTATAGACCCTTGCGATTTGTCATCATCATCATCTCCGCGTTTAATCCCGGTTGCATCCGCAGCTTGCGCGTTGGAGCCCGGGGTCCGCTTTCTTGCTCATTCTCCTCCATTTCGCGCGATCTTTAGCATTCTGTAGTGTGAGATTGTTGGCACGCATACCATCTCTTACAACGTAAGCCAGCATTTTTTTTGGTCTACCTTTCTTGTTCCGGCCCGGTGGAGGCGCCATGGCAAGACATTTGTTACCCACGTTACAGACCCTTGCGACATGTGGCTTCAGGCAATTGTCTTACGATAGATTTCTGACGGTGAAATCAGAAGATCATGCAGCTTAGGAAGAATGTTTGCAATGACAAAATAACACGTTGTCACTAACGCTTTGTCAGCGATAACAATATATATAATAGATAAGAAACAATAACTCCAACACCAACTCTGTCCTCGCGATGTTCACCATTATAATGGAATTCCCTTATTTATCAGACAATGTTTAGGCAGACATATGTATGTATTGCCGTCAGGTGAAATTGTAGTCTGTGCTTGTCTGTGTTCGTTTTTAGTTTGTGCTTGTTTCCTTTTATGTATCTATTGTACAAATCTTGTTATTTGAAAATACAAACACCAATTTTAAAGAAAACCCTGTCCCATCTGTGAAGGTATTGTTAGGTATCGATAACTGATTCTACTTATGCCTATAAAGCCGGGCTAAACTTAAAAAAATCTCCCTCGAAAATAAATATTATTTCGCAAAACGAGAAACCCATTGCTACTGCTCATGTGTTACTCAATTACCCTGCTGGCTGTCAGACTTTTGGGCTTCTGACCAAGTCCTTAGTACTAAGAGCGTAATAAAAACGTAGCGAACCGCTAGTACATTGCAGGCTTTATATATATGTATATTTTTTAATAATTATAAACTAGCGCTTGACCGCAATCCCGCCTGATGTTAAGCAGTGATGCGATCGTTGATGGTAAAGCGCGTTAGTTTATTAAGAGCCTATTCACTCAGAAAAACTGAGCGAATAGGAAGGAAGACGGCAGTTGAGCGAGGTGATGCAATGTTAAACCCAACAACACGATCAACGATGCTGCGTCAAAGGGAGATTGAACTGAAGACCCTCCGCGACCTAACTTCCAACACAACACAACATTTGGCGCATTGTACCCGGCACACATCGCAACACAACTGCTCAGACCCGTCCTCCGTACGGCTTCACCAGACATCATGCCGGAACATGACAAATCGCTTGGCGGCAAGACATATAGTACATCTGTGAGAAAAAGGGATAGATGTTTCCTACTTTTAAAATTGCTCTCTGAGCTCTTTCAAAAGGAAGAAAATTAGTTTTTAGTTGCGCCATCTCAAGAAGTACTACAGCATTGAATTAAATATTGACATAAGGTTTCTGTGATAAATCCTTTACTGTTCAAGCAGAACTTACGACTATGGAATGAGATGCCCGTCTCAGTAAGGCGTGCTCAATCTCTGAATACTTTTCAGATTATGCTAAAAACGCACTTCTTTTCTCTTTAAACATTATCATTATATTTTATATACGTACTTTATGTACATTCATGTAATTATTGTATCTGTATAAATAGTACATCGTAAACTACCTAAACTATCGACATTGTTTGTCTTTCTTTCCCCTTGATATTCAATCCAAATGTTGTTTATTGTGTTCTATCACCATCATCAACATTTTTATCGTCCCACTGCTGGGCACAGGTCTCTTCTCAAACAGAGAAGGATTGAGCGTAATCACCACGTTTTCTTCACCTTATAATCAGTCATTGGAGTCCAAGATATACTAAGAAAGTACATATGACTTAGAAATGTTACTTTGGTACTTGCCTAACCTGGAATCGAACCCGCACACTCATACTTGAGAGGCTGGTGTTTTAACCACTACGACGTGTGTTCTGTTCTATAGAGCCAAATAAATTTGCGTGATTAATTATAGATCTACTAATGTTCGTTATTATCTAAAAATATGTATGTATTAATTTGCGGACTCCTTTAACAAGACTTTCCAATCATTATCAGTAAAAATCACGTAGATTTTTCCCAACTATGCTGGTTTCAGTCTTCTGTCTAACCAAATTCAGTTCGACATCAGTGTTTTATACGGAGCGGCTAACAAGGGCTTCTATAGGTTTTGTGTGTCATTCATTAGTACTACCAGTCACTTTATGTTGCTCATTTTATGGATAAAAGAACAATTAACATAATGATTGTACGGTTTCCACATTGATCCTGGACATATAGACAGGGGTTAGTAATGATAAGTTATTCCGTGCATTTGGAAAAGAGATATACAAATTTACAAAGTGAAATACAATATTTTGTGTTGTCAGCATCATCATTTCAGCCGAAAGATGTCCACTGCTGGACATCCTGCGCCTCCTGCATCCAGCGGTTTCCCGCGACCTTCACCAGGTCGTCGGTCCACCTTATCGGGGGCCTACCCACGTTGCGACTTCCGGTGCGTGGTCGCCACTCGAAAACCCCTCGGCTCCATCGGGCATTGGTCCTACGGGTAATGTGCCCAGTCCACTGCAGCATATAGTGTGTGTGTGTGACTTTAAGGCAGTTTGTTTTTATTAAAATCTAGTCAAGTGATTTCGATCGTCTACTGTCTAACACGGCATAAATATTACCAAAAGCGATGTCTCCTTAGAAAGCGTAGCACTAGTAGAAATTCTATATAAATATCTTCACAAAAAATCTAATACCTTTATTTCTTTTCGTCTCAGTAACGATGACGGAGCAATACACCCTAAAGCCATGAACCATGCTATACATCCCACTACGATTCTATCAAAAGATTTAGTACAACATAAATCTAATCGTGGAATGACAAATGCTACCTGGAGTGTGATTCCAATGGTACCAATACCACAAACAAGCGATTCACTTGGATTCGTACCAAAAAGCCTAGACTTAATGGTCGCATAAAGAAAATTACTTTATTTGAGAATGCGTGTTCATTGGTTCAATTTCGAAAGTTGCTCTCTCATGGTCTTTTTCGTGAAGTGAGTCAGATACGATTAGTGAGTGATGGTCCAGGTAAAAAAGGTTCTGAGGATAAACAAGCAGCAATCGCTTTAAAGCGTTTCGTATATCTACAACGGCTTTCAAGAGGATTGATATATTATGCTTTTTGTAGCCTATGTCAATTCAACATGTTTTTGACATCGGAATATTTATAATTATTTATAATTGAAGTAAGGAGGTGAAAATGTTATTTTGTCTTTAAATGTTTGAGTGAAAGTTAACCCCAAGTATTTCGTTTTGGGTTGATCTGATTTCTTTATCGATTGTACTAGGTGTTATTTAGTAGTCGACAATCCTGCGAGCCAAGTCAAAATACTTGGTTTGTTCATCTTTCTTGACTTTCACGGGGTTCTCATCATATGGGATGGTTATGTCAACAATCGTTGCACACCGCTCTGATCGATCCACCCTCACTATATCAGGTTTATTGGCAACAATAATCCTGTCAGTGATGATGAATCGATCCCAGTAAAATGTGATATTGCCATTTTCAAGAACTGGGTCGGGCAGTGTGTTGTATTTATATGGACTAGCGGCCCGATACGTGCTTCGCTACGTATAAAGTGAAATAATAAAAACAAATTTATTTTATCATCAAAATTATTTATTCAAAAATAAAATATTTTTTTTAATTGCTAGCAATTTTATAACTTAATCCAAAACATTTAAATTATTAAACAAACGACTGGGGGTACCGACTCTCGAACAGGCAACATAAAGTTGACCATTTGAAAAACATGATTCCTCCAAATTGATACCACAAACGTGATAAAATTGCCCTTGGGCTTTGTTGATGGACATAGCAAATGATAAACGCACAGGATATTGTAATCGTTTGAACTCAAACGGTACATCAGTTGGGATCATAGGGATACGCGGCATCAAACAAACTTCTCCTTTTGATTTACCAGTTAAGATCGTAGCTTCAATTAAATTTGGCAATAAGTTTTACACTGCCAATCTGGTGCAATTACACAGTTTTGGTGGATTATAAAATTACAAAGAAATTGGCATTGAGTTTTATATATATAGATGAGTTGAATGTCCACCGTTCATCGAATTCTTTGTTACGAAAAATATGATAAATGAAGAACCGCTCGACCGATTCTGTTCAAACTTCACGTAAACCATCTACTAATTAATCAAAACAAAGCCTGAATATTTGGTTTGGATCGGTGAGTCCGTTTTTGAGTTATAAAATTACAAAGAAAGTGGCATTGATTTTTATATACATAGATTTACTTTTTATGTGCCATTTTCAACACTATTATGTCAGTTTTATTCGAGTTTTATCCGCGATGGCTATAATGTTGTCTAGCCATGTCACCACCGGATGACCGACACTTCGTCCTTCCCAATCGGACACAGCCTTACCTGTGTCATCATTAGGCTTTCCCATAATCCGTTTTCCGATATCGAAAACCTTCGTACATCTAATCTTTCTTAGTTTCCAATAATCCGATCCTTTGCAGTCATCTCAGGATTATCACAAAGGCTTAAATTTTCAGATTACTCTGCGACAATCTGAACTGCTAAGATGAATGACGAGGAATATTTATAATAAGTGAAACATACAGATTGAATTTAAAAATTAGGAAAGTAGCATCGTTCTGCAGAAATAATATAGTTGTTCTTATTAAAGACTGAGTATTAACATTGAATGAAATGACAACCTATGATAAATCTCTCCATGTAAGATGTTACATTGATATCTAAGCTTAGGACTTCTCACATGCACAAAAAAGGCAGTCGTGGACTGAAAACTGATAAAAAAAAAATTATAGCTTGATTGCGCAAAAATTAATCAAATCAAATCAAATCATTGAATTCAAATAAACCAGTTTAACCAGTTATAGGCACTTTTGAATTGTAAGAAGGTCGGTCAGTCAGTAAGGTGAAGCTAGTCGCCATTCCATAGAGTAGGTACCTATGGAGAAGAACGGGCAAGAAACTTTTTTTATTTATTTTTATTAATTATAAACTAGCGCTTGACCACCGCCGCCGGCAAATTGTTTCATTCCATGGACACTCTTTTAAATTATCAAGCTATTGATACAAATATTTGATTACATCATTCATGTTGAAATCAACCGTGTGAGAACGATGCAGAAGTATATTGTACACTAAGAGTGTCCATGATGGAAAACACAAAAAAAAAACAACGAAAAAAGACTAACCCAATAAATAGATGCTTTACAGCAAGTACATTGTGCTCACACTATTAAACTACGTATCTAATAAAAACAAAACTGAAACGACAAAAATAAGTGCTGTAATCTGGAATTGTGAAGAATAACTATCAAGGCAATTAGATAAAAAATTGAGTCTATAGTAATTTAGATAGTCGCGTAAAAATCTAAAATGGCTCACACTGCAATATTGGTTCCCGACTTAGAATTAAGAGGAATCGATTGACGGATGAATCATAAAAATTGGCGCAGATGTTTAGTCTGTCGAGTGCTTCAAAGGAATATACATACATAGACTGATCAGCACATTACTCTTCTTTGTGGCGCGTTGTCGGGTATAAAGTTATAGCGGTGACAGATTCTTTACCATTTTATATACTATACATACAAAGATAATGATATTCTATTTTGCAAATAAGGGTACAAGTCATGGTAGTACATAGTATTAAAATATGAACAGCCATATTTCGCCAATTACAAGGCATACAAAATTAAAATGTTCACAATTTAAAAATATACAATATAAATATTTAGATTAAATAATATAGTTCTAGTTCATCGTCTGCTTAATAATATAATTCTATTTAACTCCGTATACATTATGTATATCTCGCTATTATAGCGATCACGGTGTCGCGTCGGTCACGCTCTCGCGAATTCAATGCTTTTCCCCATCCAACAAAATTGCTTAACGCTCAATAATTTCACTACAGTATTGCCAATGATGACATATGGAGCTGAAACGTGGTCGCTTACAATGGGCCTCATACGAAGGCTCAAAGTCACACAAAGGGCGATGGAAAGAACTATACAGTTTGGAGTTTATCTGTGCGATCGAATCAGAAACGAAAAGATCCGCAGAAGAACCAAACTCACCGACATAGATCTTCGAGTCGCCAAAATAAGTGGCATTGGGCAGGGCACATTGCTCCAGGCCACGTACCGAAACACGCAGCGTAGCGAAACCCCAACAAGGTGAACCGATAACCTGGTGAAGGCCGCGGAAAGCCGTTGGATGCGGGCAGCACAAGACCGGTGATCGTGGAAAGCCGCGGAAGGTCTTTGTACAGCAGTGGACCTCTATAAGCTGAAGAAGAAGAAGAATCAATAAAATATACGGCCTTTTCTCATTATCCACACACAGAACAGTTTAAGTTTAATAATGCGTTCAGGGTGCTGGTGGGGCTCCCACGTTACTGTAGTGCGTCTGCGATGTTTGCGTACGCGCACACAGACGGCTTTCACACTGTGCTGCGGCGCCGCATAGCATCGCTGATGTTTCGCACGCGTGGGAGCGCCAACACCATTCTGAACGTGCTCAGCCACAAGCTGGACAGCCCCCTTCTGCGGCACTGGGTTCAAGCACAAGTGCGCGTGCCTGGTGCCCCAGAGGGAGGCAAATACCTTAATTAACTCTTTTTATTTTTATTTTATTCATTATTTAATACTAACATAGTTTTTAAGTTGTACACTAACAATATATGGGCATGTTGCCTGAAATAAATAGATTTTATTTTATTTTTTATTTTTATTTTATTTTATTTATTTTATTTTTTTAACCTCATTTTTCGGGGTCCAAAAATAATGATGTCCCTTAAAAAGTAACACCCCGCAGAAACTACATATGTAAGTGGTCAGCAGACGCGAGCCCATTATTGTTAAAATTTTGCTGCCATAAGCTCGTTATGTGGACCCTATTAGACGATATTGTTGGAGATTTCTAAGCTAAAGGGAGAAATTGAAATTGAAGTAAGGAGGTGAAAATGTTATTTTGTCTTTAAATGTTTGAGTGAAAGTTAACCCAAAGTATTTCGTTTTGGGTTGATCTGATTTCTTTATCGATTGTACTAGGTGTTATTTAGTACTTCACCTCTTTTTTAAACGAAATTTTCAATTTTTAAATTAAACTGAACACTGCTTATTAATTAAGCACAGGTATAGAGCAGCCAGCCTTTCGGTTGTTGTATATGATCAATTTTGGTGAGTATGCGAGGGAATTGCATGATTTAATTCCCACATCTCCATTCCACCATCGGACGACCCATTGTATGGTGAGTTTCCACCCTTACGTTATTAACACTACTACAATCCGGACGAAGCATTTCGCCTCATCTTTTATACCGCGTACGTCGAGGGATTGGAACAATCTTCCAACGGCGGTATTACCGTCGGACTACAATTTGAGTGTCTTCAAGGCTATAGTGAATAAATATATATATATACGGACAAATCACAAAAATTGAGCTAGCCCCAAAGTAAGTTCGAGACTTGTGTTACTAACTCAACGATACTATACTTATAATAGATAAATATATCGATAAACATCCAAGACCTAGGCCAATCAGGAAAAGATCGGTTTCCATCATAACCTGGCCGGGGATCGAACCTGCCTGCCTGCGACGTGAAGGCCCCAGGTTCGATCCCCTGCTAGGTTATGTTGGAAAACGATCGTGTTGACCGCTGCGCCACGGAGGACGACAAATAGGCACTTAATAAACTAGTGCGGTTTACCATCAACGATTGTATCACTGCTTACCATCAGGCGGTCAACCACTAGTTTATGAAAAAAAAAAAACTTCGAATCTGAACCTCAACTATAAGTGAAACTCAATTACAGCCGATGAACCTGGTTACTTGTCTGTTTACATCAACAGCAATACATACATGTATTGAAAACAAGACAATAACATGACAAAAGAACTGTTCAACTGACAAAGTCTTTATACCAACATGTATTCAAGTTTTCGCATTCAACAGACGTATTTTGCGATTAACTTGTTTTCAAAGCTTCAAATCGTCTGAACATTGAAAATTGTTTTTAGAGAAATTCGTCTGTAATAGACGTACAATAGACAGAATGTCATTATGTCTGATAGACTAACGAATCCCCAACCTTGCAAATTTGGAGACTAATTTGAATTATCTCTCATGACTGTAATTTACTAGTATCGTCTTTTAAAGCGGAAAGTAGCTTAAGCAATGCGTTTTGATGTCTATTGTTCTTGCATCCCTAAACGTACTCTTACACAAGGAGATCTAAGTACTAATGAAGTTATAATTACACAGTTGTATTTTACAACTAAAGACTGTAAGAGGATATTTTAATAGAATAGAATATTCTTTATTATTTATCTACAAAATACAAAAGATAAATGAAGATTTTACAAAGGATGATACAATGGGCGGTCTTATCGCTAGAAGCGATCTTTTACAGACAACCTTTGGATGGAATACCAAGTGGAAGTAGAGATAAATAATTTAAATAGTCTACAGTGTACTCTATGCACATATTATACAATAAATGTGTATCAAACTAGTTTAAATAAATGTATGTTTGTATCTAATTAATAAACATCATACAAGACCAAATAAAATACAATGATAATTTTTAAAGAGAGATGTAATGCTTCTATTCTAGGAGTCACGTGTTTTTTTTTTAACTGTACAGTCATCTGTGCTGCTGGGGAGTTTGATCCGTCAAGTGCAAGCAATAGGTAGTGGCGAAGGGTGTTCGTTTTAGAGGACTGTCTTATATAATTTTGACATTCATAAAGTGATGATTCACAGCCTAATTAGAATAAATGACTTTTGATTGTTTATGCCAGCTTGTTTTGTAAAATCCGGCGAAGTACGTGTTGAACTCACGCATAAAGGATTCCGTACCACTGCTCAATGAAATTAAAGGATTTAAGTTATTTGTATGAAAGATTACGCGGTACTAAGCGGTTTACGATTTACGAGGTACTAAAAAAAACTGCGTACTAGATCTCGTTCTAAACAATTTTCGTTGGTAGTTTTTATCGTAGTGTACATCATATGCTTTTTTCAGATTTTTAATTTTCTTATTTTAGAAGTTACGGGAGGGGGGGGGGGGGGCAACTTTTTTCCACTTTGGAAGCGTCTGTCACGCAAACTATTGGGTTTAGAAAAAAAAAATTTTAGAAACCTCAATATCATTTTTGAAGACCTATCCATAGATACCCCATACGTACCTATGTGTTTGATGAAAAAACATTTTTGAGTTTCAGTTCTAAGTATTGGAAGCCCCCAATATTTATTATTATTTTTTTTATTTTTGCATCAAAATCTTAATGTGTTTCACAGAATACATCTACCTACCAAGTTTCAATAGTATAGCTCTTATAGTTTCAGAAAAAAATGGCTGTGACAACGGACGAACACACATGACAGACAGACATGACGAATCTACAAGGGTTCCGTTTTTTGCCATTTGGCTACGGAACCCTAATAGACACTATAAGGAAAATCCTGTAGTAGGTACAACAAATTAATGGAAACGAGAGTTAGCATTCATAATCGAGAAAAAAGTTATAAGTAATTTGTTTCATAACAAAACACATTGCGTTGATAATATTACACTGTTGGTGATATATGCGGAGTTGGTGGAGTAATGCATTGATGATGATGAAATGAAAAATTTTGCAATCCAAACAACCAGACCAATCTAAACAGATACATCTGAACATATATACGTACAAAATACATAAAGAAATTACATGGAGCGTGAACATTATATACGTACACAATAGGGTAGTTGACTAAAAAAAAAAAAAAACTAGTCCGTCAGTCAGATTTCCAAAAAATATTTGACACGTATTTTTTTCTTTTTTCATATAAACAAAAAATGAAGACGACACAGTGCGTTGAAAACTCGTGTGACGTCACTGCACGCTACACTTTTTAGCGAGCAGTGAGGTCACCAGCCACCACTCCTGATTTTTGATGCCTTTTATATTTACTTTCCTCGGTGGTAGGCCATAACATCGGCCGCCGGCAGAAGTTACCACCCACCAGACAAAGCCTTGCCGCCAAGCGATTTGTCGTGTTCCGGCTTGATGTCTGGTGAAACCGTACGGAGGACGGATCTGAGCAGTTGTGTTGCGATGTGTGCCGGGTACGATGCGCCTAATGTAACATTTATTCAGACTTAAAGACACACAACACATTTGGAATAAACATATATCAGGTAGAAACAGATATAAAAAAAAAACAAATATAAAGTAAAAACCCCGATGTAATAATAACAGCAAAGTTTGCAATTTTTATTTTGGCATGGGAACCATCATATGGCTTCTCCCGCTCTGGGCGGAGCGGAAGAGCGTGTTAGACTTTTAATGACTAAAACCCATCCGTGTTTCTTTACTTCCCTGTACGCCAGCGCCACGGTTTCTATTTTAAACAACCCGCTACCCTGAAGCAAAGTGTGCCTCAAGGCACTATTAATTATGTGCCTCAAGGCACTATTATAGTAACTTTTGAGGAGGTGTAATGTTTGTGATAGTTCTTCATCATCTACCTAGCCTTTTTCGAACTATGTTGGGGTCAGATAGGTAGGTTAAGCTTAAGGAGCAGGTCTATAAGACCATCATTAGACCTGCTCTCCTGTATGGCAGTAAGGCGTGGTCTATGCTTAAACGACACAAGCAGGAGCTGCCTGTCACGGAGATGAATATGCTGCAGTGAATCTGTGGAGTTACTCTGAAAGATCGCATCAGGAACCCCCGCATCCGTGGCAGTCTCCATATCCGTGACATAGCAGACAAACTGCAGGAGGGTCGCCTACGCTGGTACGGTCACGTCTTACGAAAACCGGAAAGTTACGTGGGTAACAAATGTCATGCCAGTTCGCCTCCGCCAGGCCGGAACAAGCGGGGTAGACCAAAGAAGTACTGGCTTGACGTTGAGATGACATGCGTGCCAACAATCTCACACCACAGGATGCTAAAGATCACGCAAAATGGAGGAGATTGAGCAGGAAAGCGGACCCCGGGCTCCAACGCGAAAGCCGCGGATGCTAAACGCGGAGATGATGATGGTTGGGGTCAGATAGGCAGTCGCGTATGTAAAGTATTTTACTTGCATGACTGTCTATATGACTATATATATATATATATATATATATATATATATATATATATCTCACTAGTGTTCCTTCTATTACCGTCTTCGTGGCCCTCATTATAATGCGCTAACATCTTTTTAAGATGCGCCTGGAAGCAACACGCCGTCGACGCGGACCTGGTCCTTACCGGGCGGCGAGCTGTTCTCTGCTGGGCAAGCAAGAGCCAGCCCGTGCCTACAGCGATCGGGAGTTTGATATTGTCTCCCGACTAGGGCATCTAGAGATACCGCCGAGATCTCTCCACCCCGGGACATAGCATGCCCTGTCGTGAGGGCTCGCACGCGCATGTAGGCATCAATCGTAGAGCGCCCCCTGCGGATGCCAAACAGGCTGTCTGCCAAATCCGGCCCCGCCTGCATCAGTCGTCCAAATACACACATCAAAAGTGTCTAGGGATCAAGCATTTTTATGCGGATTTCTTGAGATTGAGATGTGGCTTTGTAATAAATTTATGATTTTATAAATTTATATGGATCCTTTTTGGTGCATTTCATAATTTGAATCAGGAACTGTGAATCAAATTCGAGTAAAAGATGAAAATCAGCTGTCAATATTTTCCCTATATAAACATACAACGCATTGAAGACATTATTAGTGCTACTGTTTCCCTACTACTGATTAAAACCAACGTTATTATGGAGCGGCGACGTCATTTAAGCAGGGAAGAAATGCTCCGAGCCGTGGGAATGATAGAAGCTGGTTCCCGGCAACGTACTGTGGCTTTAGCTCTGAATACAAGTCAGAGTGTTATCAGTCGACTTTGGACACGTTACCGAAGCACTGGTACCGTGGCTGAGCGCCATGGAGGACGGTATCGCTGCACCACACGGAGACAAGACCGATACATTCAAATCTTAACTCGAAGAGCTCCAACAATAACCGCCATGATGTTAGCCGTGAGACTTCATCACTCTTCAGGGAACTTAATTAGCGACCAAACAGTCAGAAACCGCTTGCATGAAGTGAACCTTCATTCCCGAAGACCGCTACGGGTACCACCTATAGCAATGCACAATCGTAGGATTCGATATCAATGGGCTCTTGAACACAGAAATTGGGCAGAAGAACAATGGCGTTTCGTGTGCTTTTCTGATGAGTCTCGTTTTGGTATGAGACCGGATACAAGACGTATACGACACTGGAGAACCCCTGGACGCCAACAGCGATTAAAATCCTGCCAGGAAGTCCATCCTTATAGTGGTGGAACCATCATGGTATGGGCGGGTATTTGGATCGGCGGAAGAACTGAGTTGATTTGGATCAGAGGCAACCTCAACGCTCAAATTTATGCTG
Source organism: Sesamia inferens (assembly GCA_037179545.1). Lineage (NCBI taxonomy): Eukaryota > Metazoa > Arthropoda > Insecta > Lepidoptera > Noctuidae > Sesamia > Sesamia inferens. The sequence continues at coordinate 18,504,365 of CM073944.1, read as the reverse complement.
AGACGATTGTATCAGACGTCATCGTTCCTCTACAAGTGCAAATCGGTCCCTTATTTCAGTTAATGCATGATAATGCACGACCGCACACCGCATGAGTTGTAAGACAGACTCTCGCCGCAGCTAACATCAATGTCCTGCCCTGGCCTGCTCAGTCGCCAGACTTGAACCCGATTGAGCATGCATGGGATATGCTACAGAGAAGAGCTCTGCCGAATATGGAGGGTATCCAGTCGCAAGAAGACCTTTTTTTGTTGTTGCAACGAACATGGGCGGCCATTCCACAGCGTGATTTGGATGAACTCATTTTGAGTATGCCAAACCGATGTTCTTGTGTTGTTAGTGTTCGCGGTAGAAACACGGATTATTAATTGTTTAAGTTACCCAATAAAATTTTAGAGAAAACTGTTATTTCAGTCTTTTTTTCGAACTTTTGTGTTAGTGGTTCAAATGTCAAATATCCCTTTATTAGGAAAATGGCAAATTTCTTTATTAATGCAAAGGTGACTTGGTTTATCGTTACTGTGACAAACGAAAACACTTTATTTGATGAATCCATAAAGAAAATTTTAATTAATATCAATCAGGAGAAAAGTTATTGCAAAAATATATGTTGATCCCTAGACACTTTTGATGTGTGTAGATGGTGTGTAATGTCTGATTTCCATAATCATTGGCGTGGCTGGTTTTCTTTTTTCGTCTTCAGTATACAAGGACGATACATATTAATGGTTGGTAAAGATTTTGTAATTGGATAATTAACGTAAATTATTTAGTAAAAAATATTTAACTGTGATTCTTATTTAATGTAAAAGTGTAAAATTATAATAAATCATTGATTCTGTAATGATAATGGTATCTAAAATATTTGATAGCCATAAGAAATGGCATACTACTCGTTAGCCTCTCTTATATGTAGGTCTTACGTGTATTTATTTTAAAATGTTATGTACTAATGTTATGTAAATTGAAATTTCTTATTTTTAATGTGGACAAAGTTTTCAATCAATCAATGAAAAATATACACCATGTTTTGCCAATTTATATAGCGGTCAAAATTAAAATAAACAAGCAATCATTATAAAATTAAGGTGACATGACAACATATTACATCTTGAATTGCATGGTTTAATTCTCCCATCTCCGTTCCACCATCGGATGATCCGTCGTACGGCGACTTTCCACTTTTACGTCGTTTACACCACTACGAAGCGTTTAGCTTCCTCTTTTATACCGCGTACATCGAGGGACTGGAACAATTTGCCAGCGGCGGTGTTTCCGTCTCACTACAATTTCAGTGTCTTCAAGACTAGAGTGAATAGGCTCTTAATAAACTTGCGCGCTTTACCATCAACGATCGCATCACTGCTTACAATCAGACGGGTTTGCGGTCAAGCGCTAGTTTAGGTATAACTTATAAAAAAAAACATCTAAAAACAATTAATAATAAAAAAAAATAATAAACGCTGTTTACCTACTCAACAGGAATAAATAACAATTTTCTTAGTACCTAAATAAGTAGAGCTCTCGAGTTATTTCCTTCTTTACCTAGTCTTCAGATCCTGGAATCACTTTAATTTAACTTACACTCCAACAATCGGATAACTGTTTGCTTTATTAGAAACTTGTAACAGACTCCGAAGTTCTGAACTTCCAGTACCTATATGTGATTACGGCCGTGTATCCCAGATTTGATCAGTTTAGTTCCCTGTTCCTAGGTTTCGCTGTGGACTTGGGAATAAGTGGTTAAAGTTTATGATACACCTATCGTTACACAAAGGTAGTATTGTTCGTAGTTATTTATTTCGCTACAGTTGTACATGGTAGTTGACTAAAAAAAACTAATTAGTCCGTCAGTCAGATTTCCAAAAAATACTATTTTTTTTTAATAATTATAAACTAGCGCTTGACCGCAATCCCGCCTGATGGTAAGCAGTGATGAGAAAGTGGTAAAGCGCACTAGTTTATTGAGAGCCTATTCACTCAGAAAAACTGAGCGAATAGGAAGGAAGACGGCAGTTGAGTGAGGTGATGCAATGTTAAACCCAACAACACGACCAACGATGCTGCGCCAAAGGGAGATTGATCTGAAAACCCTCCACGACCAAACTCCCAACACAACAACATTAGGCGCATCGTACCCGGCACACATCGCAACACAACTGCTCTGACCCGTCCTCCGTACGGCTTCACCAGACATTATACACGACAAATCGCTTGGCGGCAAGACTTTGTCTGGTGGGTGGTAATTACTTCTGCCGGCGGCCGATGTTATGGCCCACAAAAACATAAATATAAAATTTTTACAAAGGGTGGCTAAATGTATTTCATCAATCCTTACTAATCCTTCAACTTTCGTTTCGAAAGTGAGTTTGCTTGTTTGTTCTGCTTTCACGCCTAAACTACTGAATGGATATGGATGAAATTTGGCACACGTATCGCTCATAACCATGAGTTCCTAAGGTATCAAAACTTGCGCGGGTGAAACCGCGGGGAGCAGCTAGTCTTAGGATACTTTCCAACCCGATAATTTCAGGGCCAAAGGAGCCACGTGAAAAAGCTGGACAAAAATGAAACAAACAAAGTAATTATAACCTAATTGCTTTTAATTAATTCTTTGAACGTGATGGTGTCATTTGAGACAGAGCCTTGTAATTAACAGTAATTATAAAGGGCAAACACTTATACCTCAACTGACCCATTTAGGTACAAAAGTCGCGTGACAGGGTATTTTACACATCACGTCATGTCAGTAAATATAAACATGTCACTTTATACGATCATCCATCAATATAATATACATTGTAACCGTCGAGTTTGGATCCATTTGTCACGCCATAATATCTCGCCTTTGCTCAGGGCAGGCAGCGGTCTTTTTTTCAAAACATTTTCTTGTATTTAGAGCTCTTTCATCATCATCATCAACCTTTCTATCGTTCCACTGCTGGGCACCGGCCTCTTCTCATAGAGAGAAGGATTGAGCGTAATCACCACGCTTGCTCAATGGGGGTTGGTGATTAATTAGAATGCGAATTAGAGCCCTTTACTTTTTTTATTATTACTATTTAAAAAAAATACATTGCCCCAAACTAGGAACTATTCCTGTATTCGCTTGTTTAAATGTTTATTAGGTGACAAGTACGGTTCAAGTATTACAGATCACTGTTTGACTGATGAATCGATAAAGAAGGATTAGTAATAGGATCCCTTTGGCGCTTTTTAAGCACATAACCCTATGCGGAGAGGAAGAGAGTGCATGCTTTTTTACTCCACTCGCACCAGAAGAGCAGCCGGGCGTCAAAGGGCGCTTCACGATCTCCGGCCACCATAAGAAGGACCACGCGGGCGATAAAATTGCCATGCAGTATGTATGACTTAGTGGAAGGATGTGCAGTCGTGGTCGTATCGGCCGCACTTGTCGAGTTGTCTCCTGTATTGACACGCTTGTATCGCCTCTCATTTGGGACTGGTATAGTGCCCAAGTCCTGGAAGCTTGCCAACGTGCAGCCCGTGCTCAAAAAGGGTAGTCGTGCCGATCCTACCAACTATCGGCCGATTTCGATCACCTCCATACTTTGCAAAATTATGGAGCGTGTATTGAACTCGCGCCTCTTGGCATACCTGGAAGGTAACGATCTCCTCAGTGACCGACAGTACGTAGTGTATGCCACTCACTTGTGGGGCGAGGCCCTCGAGAGAAATGGGGAAGCGATTGCTGTCTCCCATGATGTCTCGAAGGCCTTCGACCGGGTATGGCACGCTGGCCTTTTGAGTAAGCTTCCAGCGTACGGAATTTCCCCTAGCCTGACTGGCTGGGTAAAAGACTTCCTGACTGAACGGTCCCTCCGAGTTGTTGTCGACGGATGCTCATCTGAGCCCATGTCGACTAATGCCGGTGTTCCTCAGGGGTCTGTTCTCTCTGCAACTCTGTTTCTGCTGCATATTAACGATCTGCTGATGCCCGGTATCTATGGGTATGCAGATGACAGCACAGTTGTGGAGAGATACCTGCCGGATGCTCGGGCTAGTAGGGAATCAATCCGGTCCGAAAGAGAGGCCATGGTGGAGCGAACGAGTGTTGCACTTCAGGCAGTCTCCGAATGGGGCAATGCCAATCTTGTAGCATTCAATGCCGCCAAAACGCAGGCGTGTTTTTTCACCGCCAGAAGGAGCCCGTTCACCTTGGCTCCTACTTTTCGGAATGTATCCTTGGAGTGTACCGACCGCCTTCAGCTTTTGGGTGTTGAGATTTCCTCGAACCTAAACTTTGGGTGGTTTGTTGAGTCCAAGGCCAAGGTGGCTGCCAGAAAACTTGGCGTTATCGCAAAGGTCCGGCAGTACTTCACACCAGGGCAGCTTCTAATGTATTGTACAAAGCACAGGTCCGTTCGTGTGTGGAGTACTGCAGCCACATATGGGCTGGTGCTGCTAAGTGTCACCTGGCCACTTTGGATTCAGTGGAGAGGCGTGCGAAGAGGCTGATTGGTGACCCTGATTTAACTCGGGTTGGTCTCCAAAGCCTAGAGCATAGGCGTAGAGTAGCCAGCCTTTCGGTGTTCTATAGGATACATTTTGGAAAGTGTGCGAGGGAATTGCACGATTTAATTCCCCCATCTCCGTTCCACCATCGGACGACCCGTCGTACGGCGAGTTTCCACCCTTATGTTGTTAACACCTCTACGATCCGGACGAAGCGTTTCGCCTCCTCCTTTATACCGCGTACATCGAGGGACTGGAACAATCTGCCGGCGGCGGTGTTTCCGTCGGACTACAATTTGAGTGTCTTCAAGGCTAGAGTGAATAGGCTCTTAATATACTAGTGCGCTTTACCATCAACGATTGCGTCGCTGCTTACCATCAGGCGGGATTGCGGTCAAGCGCTGGTTTATAAATTTATTAAAAAAAAAAAAACTTAATGGCGGCCGCTAGGTATGGCGGGCTGATACCAGGCGGGGAGGCGGCGAATGTAGTAGTACCTCCCGTGCCCCCGACTCATGGTACTGGAAGGAATAGTAGGGCTTAAGTCGATAGGAGTCCAACATAAAATTTCCTTATCCTGAGACGGAGAGTGGCCATGAGGATTTCCCCACGAAAAAACGGTACATAACCTGAAAATTAAAACGTTTAAAGTCAAAACATTCATTTATACGATGCTATAAATACGCGAGTCTCAAGGAACACGCATCTTGCATCCATAGCCCGTATACGCAAGTCAGCGGCATGTAATAAAAACGTCATGTGTAGAGACCTTAATTTCCATATACATAATTGGGAAAATTTATCGGCGAAAAGTCAGATTTCGGTCTGCTACCTAGAAAACGATCCAAGAAGCTCACGCCTAGCATATAATATAATACTTTAATTATGTACACCATACAACTTACAGAACATAATTATATTAAATATGATGATTTTACAAAGGCTGACACAATAGGCGGTCTTATCGCTGAGATCGATCTTATAATGCTCTAGGCGCTAATTAATACAACAATTAGGCATTTCAAAAAACTAGTATTTGACCGCAATCCCGCCTGATGGTGATGCAATCGTGGATGGTAAAGCGCGCTAGTTTATTAAGAGCCTATCCAGGCTAGCCTTGAAGACATTTTAATTGTAGTCAGACGGAAACACCGCCGCTGCTAAATAGTTCTAGTCCCTCGATGTACGCTGTATAATAGAGGAGGCGAAACTCTTCGTTCGGATAGTAGTGGTCTCAACAACGTAATTGATGTGCAAATCATTAGAATATATTTTCTTAAAGAAAGTGTTTGAATGAAAAAGGGTTGAAGCGGTGTCTGAAAACGCTACATGTGAACTACTTACGTCCTATTCTGATTTCACACCGAGTTTACCGCGCAAGTGTCTTCATATTATAAAACTTATTTTTTTCTTTAAACGAAACCTGAATATAGTTTGTTCAGTAAGCAACTGAATCGATTCCAATCATTTTCACACCATGTTATATTTGTTGCAGTAAGGTTATAGAGCGCACAACACAGCTGGCGGTAGATCACAGTGAGACAGGCTTCCCCTGCGCCGCGACGTTGTAAGCGCTGGCGGACAAACGGTGCGATGACCATATTTTGTTGAGACAACTACACACATCAAAAGTGTCTAGGGATCAACATATATTTTTGCAATAACTTTTCTCCTGATTGATATTAATTAAAATTTTCTTTAAGGATTCATCTAATAAAGTGTTTTCGTTTGTCACAGTAACGATAAACCAAGTCACCTTTGCATTAATAAAGAAATTTGCCATTTTCCTAATAAAGGGATATTTGACATTTGAACCACTAACACAAAAGTTCGAAAAAAAGACTGAAATAACAGTTTTCTCTAAAATTTTATTGGGTAACTTAAACAATTAATAATCCGTGTTTCTACCGCGAACACTAAAAACACAAGAACATCGGTTTGGCATACTCAAAATGAGTTCATCCAAATCACGCTGTGGAATGGCCGCCCATGTTCGTTGCAACAACAAAAAAAGGTCTTCTTGCGACTGGATACCCTCCATATTCGGCAGAGCTCTTCTCTGTAGCATATCCCATGCATGCTCAATCGGGTTCAAGTCTGGCGACTGAGCAGGCCAGGGCAGGACATTGATGTTAGTTGCGGCGAGAGTCTGTCTTACAACTCTTGCGGTGTGCGGTCGTGCATTATCATGCATTAACTGAAATAAGGGACCGATTTGCACTTGTAGAGGAACGATGACGTCTGATACAATCGTCTCAGCATAAATTTGAGCGTTGAGGTTGCCTCTGATCCAAATCAACTCAGTTCTTCCGCCGATCCAAATACCCGCCCATACCATGATGGTTCCACCACTATAAGGATGGACTTCCTGGCAGGATTTTAATCGCTGTTGGCGTCCAGGGGTTCTCCAGTGTCGTATACGTCTTGTATCCGGTCTCATACCAAAACGAGACTCATCAGAAAAGCACACGAAACGCCATTGTTCTTCTGCCCAATTTCTGTGTTCAAGAGCCCATTGATATCGAATCCTACGATTGTGCATTGCTATAGGTGGTACCCGTAGCGGTCTTCGGGAATGAAGGTTCACTTCATGCAAGCGGTTTCTGACTGTTTGGTCGCTAATTAAGTTCCCTGAAGAGTGATGAAGCCTCACGGCTAACATCATGGCGGTTATTGTTGGAGCTCTTCGAGTTAAGATTTGAATGTATCGGTCTTGTCTCCGTGTGGTGCAGCGATACCGTCCTCCATGGCGCTCAGCCACGGTACCAGTGCTTCGGTAACGTGTCCAAAGTCGACTGATAACACTCTGACTTGTATTCAGAGCTAAAGCCACAGTACGTTGGAACCAGCTTCTATCATTCCCACGGCTCTGAGCATTTCTTCCCTGCTTAAATGACGTCGCCGCTCCATAATAACGTTGGTTTTAATCAGTAGTAGGGAAACAGTAGCACTAATAATGTCTTCAATGCGTTGTATGTTTTTATAGGGAAAATATTGACAGCTGATTTTCATCTTTTACTCGAATTTGATTCACAGTTCCTGATTCAAATTATGAAATGCACCAAAAAGGACCCATATAAATTTATAAAATCATAAATTTATTACAAAGCCACATCTCAATCTCAAGAAATCCGCATAAAAATGCTTGATCCCTAGACACTTTTGATGTGTGTAGATAAGATGAAAAGCTCCTAACTTTGTTATTTTTCATGGGCAGTTGTTCACCAAATACATCAATCTATTGGGATAAGTGAACTTTAGCACCAGATAAAGTCTTGCCGCCAAGCGATTTGTCGTGTTCCGGCATCATGTCTGGTGAAGCCGTACGGAGGACGGGTCTGAGCAGTTGTATTGCGATGTGAGCCTGGTAGGATGCGCCTAATGTTGTTGTGTTGGGAGTTTGGTCGTGGAGGGTCTTCAGATCAATCTCCCTTTGGCGCAGCATCGTTGGTAGTGTTGTTGGGTTTAACATTGAATCACCTTAAAAAAACAAAAAAAGTGACAACACCGGTATTATTACGAGCGAATGGCGATGCGACCACGTGCCGCGTGCCCTGCCCCCGCCGCCCGCGGAAGGTTTACTTACCGCACATGTATTAAGTTACCTATTTTTGCGAAATAATATTAATTTTTTTAGGAGGATGTTTTTTCTAAGTTTCGCCTGGCTTTGTATCCATTAGTAGAATCAGTTAACGATACCTAACAATGCCTTCACGGATCGGACAGGGTTTTCTTTACATATTCTATAGACGATAGCATATCAAGCTCAAGGTGGATTGTGAATATTTGATAGTTTCGGATAGCTTGACTAGCTACCGTCCGTACCATAAAAGTACGAATGATATGGTTACGAAATATAAACACACGTTGACAATACAATAATATTCATTGCGTCATTTACATTCTGAAGCAGACGAATTTCCTCAAACTTATGAAGCTTTGGACTATGAATTTACTTCAAAGTCCTTCGGGGTTTGAAAGTATGTTACGCAAATTGGTGCAAAGGGTACCTACTGTACAATTTGTTTCATCATTTATTATGAAAGCTTCTAAGGAAGGGTGGTCCTTGTGTAATGTATGGAGGTGTCTTATGCTTAGGTAGATTCCTTTTGTTAATTATTCCATGTTATGTCACCCTTGAGAGAGCTTTGAATCTCTCCTTGTACCTTAGTAGGTATATGAATTACAAAATTTAATTATGTAATTACATTACTTGCTTACAAACTTGTCATGACTTTGAAGGTTTCCCCCGGCAGCAAAAAAAAAAAAAGGTTTAATAGGTTGTAGCGTAATGTTAGTCTATAACCTAATCTTTCGCAAAAATAGTCTTTTTGAGGAAATTGTGTACTCATGAGTCGGTTACAGAACTTCCTTTTTGTCGTTTGTTAATAATACAAACAAACGATGTCTTCAGCTTTAATATTAGTTAGATTATTTTATATAACACATAATAGAAGGTCGCAAAAACTAATCAACTAATGTGTCTACACAAAGATACATAACATTTCACCGACGAAGCACGTCCCCTGTCCAACTTCCTTAAATCCTATATCACTGAGCTACAGAGCTGTAAAATGAGCAAGCGATTGTACAATGAACTGCATGTTCTCGTAATGAACATTAGGCTTTTTTGCAAAAAGCTACCTCGATGGAACTGAGTTGGAGCGACTGCCTAATTGACCTGCTTGACCGCAGTCCCGCCTGATAGTAAGCAGTGATGCAATCATTGATGGTAAAGCGCGCTAGTTTATTAAGAGTCTGTTCACTCAAGCTATGAAGACACTTACAGGTCTCCCAAAGTGATAATGCGCATAGAAATCTTCGTCACTGTTCGGCAAGGAAGATATAGAGTGGTGCACTTAACCACTTTTTATGCACTTAACCACTCTATATACATATCTTCTTCCGAACGCTCGGGGAATCCGACCGTTGTCGAACAGTGACGAAGATTTCTATGCGCATTATTACTTTGGGAGACCTGTAAATTATAGTCAGACGGAAACAGCGCCGCGGGCAAATTGTTCCAAGCTCTCGATGTACGCGGTATAAAAGACGAGGCAACACAACTAAGGTGCTGGGTAACACAACTCCCCTGAGTGAAACTGGTTGGCAGACTTTTGGGCTTCCAACTACCAGTCTTAGTAGGCTTATAAAGGCCCACTGCTGGACAAAGGCCTCCTCCCCCAAGAATTTCATTGTTTTGGTTTACCACTATCCCCATGCTTGACAGGCGATTTGGGAATCGCAGTAATTTGATATTCTACAGGAGAAGCGCTGCTGTCCGCTTCCTGGTGAGAGTTCCTTTTGTTGCCACTTCTTAACTACCAGTAAAGGCTATCCAAGATAGCAGGGACTGTTTTTCCACAGCCAAGCACAAGAGGCGAGTCGCTCGAACATGTAGCACAGCCAGAGGGTAACTGCTGCAAAATAAAGACAGTTTCAAGGTCAAACTCACTATTAAGTTGAGATGCGGTTGACTGTAGAATGTACCGGTTTGGAGACTCGCCAAGCCCCGAAGTTATTGTATGGTGCTACCAATTTATTTGAAAGATTTAGATATAAGTAAGATCTGACTATGGTTTTCTTAGTCGTGCGTTTCATGTTTCTTGGAGTTTGTAAATTATTTCACTTTGTTTAAGAAATGAGAAATGATTAAAAAATTGTCTTTTGTTTCAGGTAAGAATTTTTCTCAGTTTTCATGAGGATCCTACACAATACATCGAAAATAATAAGCACATTTTCAAGAAAGGCAGTAAGTCTATAATTTTTTTATTATATGATTTAGATTAGGTGCCGAGTTTTAACTTATCTGTTTCTGTAATGAAAAAGCTAGTAGGTAGGAAGTAGGTGGCTACTTAATGTCCATAATTAGAATTGGGTTGTATCCTAAAAATAATTTAATTTCCATCAGATAGCTTTATAAAAAATATTGAACACGTATTTTATATTTTTTCTTTCATTTAAATACTTAGGAAGATACCTATATTGATTTGAAATGTCGTGACGTGGCGTGACGAAATTAGCCCCCGCTCCATAACTTTAATACACTATAACTCAGTAGTTTTAGGTTAATTTCAACAAAATAAAAAATATGGTTCTTAATTTATTTTATTATCTATAAGACGGACTAATTATTTTTTTGATTTTCATACCTTGGATACATCCCTATTGTTCGTTAACTCGTTGCGAATTTCTTGCCTGAAACACAGGTACAATAAAATTGTTTTCTTTTATCTTTTCTCTTTTCCCTATTCTGTTTTTCCTTTTCTCTGTCCCCTTTTCTTTTTCCTCTTTCCTATTTTCTTTTTTTTTTATAAACGTTCCATATTAGGGATCGCAAATTGAAGCAACTTGTATTATGATAATGACTTGCATTGTACAAACACTGGTCAGATTGTACCACTTTTTGGATTCAAGTAGACACGTATTACAAAGGATACCTTACTCTGACGTATACGCATTAATTATTTTGAATATTCCCAATTTGCATTGAGTTTAGATTTTATTAGATTTCCAAATTTATCGCTAAAGCATTTAGATGCTTTAGCTAAGTAACTTAGCCGACTCCAATATTATAGTTAACTTATCCGACGTTAATAAATAGCATAGCCGATGTCAATAGTTAACTTATCCGACGTCATTAGTAACTAGCCGAAGTCAATAGTTAGCTTAGCCGATGTCAATAGTTAACTTATTCAACGTCATTAGTAACTTAGCCGACGTCAATATTATCATAGCCGAAATTAATAGTTAACTTATCCGACGTTAATAAATAGCATAACCGATGTCAATAGTTAACTTTTCCGACGTCATAAGTAACTTAGCCGACGCCAATATTAGCATAACCAACGTTAATAGTTAACTTATCCGACGTTAATAGTTAATTTATCCGACGTCAATAGTTAGCTTAGCCGATGAAAATCTAATAAAGATCTCTGACAGCTTGATGTGCTGTTGTCTGCACATTGAGGTAATGATAAGGCGCTATTGTAAGATATTCATACATCTTTGGCAAGTAATAACTCGTACGTACTACTTCGGTAGCTCAGGTAACCTACGTAAGACGGTCAGTAACATTAAGTCGTCGCCGGTCTTCCTCGGTTGGATAGATTAACCGATTTTTCCACTAGGGCACAAAATGTAAGCAATGTCATGGAGTTGTGGACACCAGGGGCCTTAGTCTGCTATTTTTATAACTGTATCATTTCAAAACAATTACATTATCATTGTGCTAAAAAATGATAGAATGACATTGCCGTATTGCCAATATTATAAAACCCGTTAGTAAAAATGATTGTCTAAAAAATACTACTCAATTTGAACATTTATTAATATGGGGCGGAGTGTGAGTAATTGACCACTGGAAAGACACAATGACGCCATTTTGTTAGTAGATTACTGCAATCTCGCCTGATAGTAAGCAGTGATGCAGTCGTTGATGGTAAAGCGTGCTAGTTTATTAAACCCATTCACTTAAAACAACTTAGTGAATAGGAAGGAAGACGGCAGTTGAGCGAGGTGGTGCGATGTTAAACCCAACAACACGACCAACGATGCTGCGCCAGAGGGAGATTGATATGGAGACCTTCCACGACCAAACTCCTGACACAACAACCCTTGGCGCATCGTACCCGGCACACATCGCAACACAACTGCTCAGTTCCGTCCTCCGTACGGCTTCACCAGACATCATGCCGGAACACGACGAATCACTTGGCGGCAAGACTTTGGCTACTTTTTTAACTTATCAAATCTATCATTACGAAATTACTGATCGGCCATTCTGACACTATTGTAATAGCAGACTAGGGCCCCTGTTCATATTACCTATTGTCTACCCTCATTTACCTTCAAACGCTAGATTGTTATACACAAGGGACTAAAATGACCCATTATATACCGGTAGTTTTACTAACGATAACCGATAGATTTACCGAGAGTATAAATTATATAAACTAAGTTATAATGAATTTCTAGTAGCGTAGTAGCAATATATTCTACTTTTCAATATGATTGCGAGAAAATAAAATTATTATAACGGTTACCTATATTATAATAAATAGGAATAAAATAGAATTGGCATTTAGAGAATAATTTTCATCATCATCATCATTTCAGCCGAAAGACGTCTGTTTAAACAAGTACCTACACACTAGTGAATGTTGCATTTGTATCTATGCCTAGCTATCGATATGTAGATGATCGCACATACAGTCCACTCAAATGATTTGTCAAGTTAGTTGAAAATAAATCTTCGCTACAAACACACGTCTATTTTATTAAAAAAAACCTGAGCAAACCAAATACACCCTTATTGCTTAAACATATGGTCCTAAATCGAACCGGATTCAAGTCATCGACGGACCCAGGTACGATCGAGCACCGCGAGTGAGAACAATAGCATTCCTGAGCGATAAGGATTTTTTCTGTGAAGTGGTTAAAAACAATTTAGTGAATACAATTAAATAGACTATATTACGTGCAACGAACTTATAAAACGCATAATTACTGTGAACTTATCTGCATATTGTGATATAACAATGGAGGATTTAATGATGTATCAGAATGAGCTTCTGGAAAACTTAAAGAAGACCGAGAAAAACTATAAGAAATCACCGAAAGACAGAATAAAGCGACCTTATTTAGAAACAAGGTTGGATTTATTAGAGGAACTGTGGAAGGAGTTCAAAGAGGGTCACAAGTGTATAATTATAAAAGTTTCTGATGACCAAAGAGAATACGCCTACTTTGAGAAAGATATTTATGGGGTATTCGAAGAAACATATATAAACTACAAATCAACATTAAGAGAAGCTCTTCAGCCGTTTTTAGAAGAATCAAAATTTCAACCTGCTTTATCTCAATCCTCTTCAATTAACGACGTGCATGATTTAAAGAATCCAAGAATTAAGTTGCCCAATATACAGATACCTACATTCACGGGAATGTACGAAGAGTGGCAACCATTCTACGACCTGTTCCGTACTCTAATTCACGATAATGATCATCTGTCACGTGTACAGAAGCTGCATTACCTAAAAAGTAATTTATCTGGAGAACCTGAGCTACTGTTACGTAATTTTTCTGTAACAGATGCAAATTATGATGAGGCCTGGAATCAATTAATAAAACGTTACAATAATACGAGGTTCAACAGCAACGCAATTATGAAGATTTTATTTACGCAAAAACCTGTGCAGACGGAGTCGGCTAATTTAATTAAAACACTGGTAGACACAACTTCGACTTGTTTGAAGGCCTTGAAGAATATGGGTATACAGACTGATACCTGGGATATAGTAACTACCTACTTAGTTATATCGAAGTTAGATTCTGAATCTATTAAGTTGTGGGAACAGCAAATTAGTGTAACATGTAATAACGAAATACCCACTTGGTCGGAATTAAGAGACTTTTTAGAAGCAAGGTTCAGAGCTTTAGAAATGATAGAAAGTAGTAAAGTTAAAACGGTGCAACCCAAACCAGTAGCTAAACCCCAGGCTTTCCATTCAAATATTACCAGTGGCGATAGAAAAAGGCCCGATGCAAAATGTGCGTTGTGCAGCGGTGACCACTACATCTATTCCTGCAAGAAGTTTGGAGATAAATCTCCACATGAAAGACAAGTATTTACTCAGACGAACAAGTTATGCTTTAATTGCTTAGCGCCGACTCACTCCGTGAGAAAGTGTCGACAGTCTTCGTGTTGTAGAAAGTGTGGAAGGCGGCATCACACCCTTCTGCATTTTGAGAGAGGAGAGCAGAACGAGAAACCGAAGGAAGGTGAAACTTCAACAGCAGGTATTGCGAACGACGGATATACAGGTACACCTATTTCTTTCACTAATAATGAGCATATTGTAACCAACTTTTCGAGTGAACATATACAATCAAACAGTGTCCTATTAGCTACTGCTAATGTGTTAGTAGATAGTAGGAATGGTTGCAAATACATTGTGAGAGCTTTGTTAGACCAAGGCTCACAAGCTTCGTTTGTTACAGAGGCAACAGTACAATTATTGAATCTTAATCGTAAATCAGTGAGTGGTTGGGTGTCAGGTGTGGGTGAGAGGCAAACAAGAATCAAACATAGGGTTACACTTTGTGTCAAATCATGTCACAATCCCAATGCGTCAGTGCGAGTAGAGGCTTATGTATTGCGTTCACTAACAACAATGCTACCTACCACTAATCAAGGTATTCCTGAGTGGTCACAGTTAAAAGACTTGGAGCTGGCTGACCCAGGATTTACAACACCAGGGAGAATAGACATTCTTCTTGGAGCTGAGGTGTACAGCGACGTCCTGTTAGACGGCGTTATGAAGCATCCTGTGAGTAATTTAATAGCGCAAAACACAATTCTAGGTTGGGTTCTATCAGGAAGGATGTCACGAAAATGCATTTCAGCAGAGAAGAACTTCACTAGCCTGCATGTTCAGCTTAAAGAAGATGAGATGCTTAAGTTATTTTGGGAGCTGGAAAACGAACCAAACATCATACAAAAGAGATTGTCAAAAGAAGAAGAAAGATGTGAAGAATATTACGAAGCTACAACGACCAGAGACGAGGAAGGAAGATATGTTGTAAGATTGCCTTTCAGAAACAATATATTCGAAGATCAAGCTAATGGATTGAGGGAAATAGCGGCTAAAAGGTTTGAGTTCCTAGAAAAGAAATTCGCAAAAAATGGTAAGTTTCATGAAGAATACAGTAAGGTTATGAAGGAATACATAAGTCTTAATCACATGATCGAAGTGGAGTCTGCAGATATTAATAATTCTAAAGCGATGTATTTACCTCACCATGGCGTATTAAGAGAAGATAAGGATACGACGAAACTTCGGGTGGTTTTTGACGCTTCGTGTAAGGGTACCAATCAAGTTTCCTTGAACGACAATTTACTTGTGGGACCCAAGCTACAGCAGGACTTGCGCCACATACTGATGCGATGGAGGACACACAAAATCGCTATCACGGCAGATATTATAAAAATGTATAGAATGGTGCGTGTAGCAGACGAAGACACGGACTATCAAAGGTTGCTGTGGAGACCAACAACGACTGAGCAAATTAAACATTACAAACTGGTGAGATTGACTTTTGGCACAGCATGCGCCCCGTACCTTGCAGTGAAATCATTACAGAGATTGGCGGATGATGAGAAATCGACACTTCCAGCTGCTGCGAAATTAACAAAAACAGATTTCTATATGGATGATCTATTGTCAGGTTGTGAGACAGAAGATGAAGCTGTTAGTATTTACAATGACATGAACAAACTAATGATGTTAGGCGGCTTCGAATTGCAAAAATGGAGTAGTAATAATGAGAATGTTTTAAAATATATGGGTATGAATAAAAGAGATGATCATGAACTACCTCTTAAGGTCAATAGTTTAGTTAAAGTACTAGGAGTTAACTGGAATCGAGGCGCAGACAGTTTTGTATATTCCCTCAACTTACCGGAAACAACAGAACCGATGACTAAACGACGTGTTCTTTCTGATGTTGCTAAATTATATGACCCGCTAGGGTGGATAGCTCCTGTTGTTGTCATAGCAAAATTAATGATACAGAAGTTATGGAAAATAGGACTAGGATGGGATGACACCATAAGTGGAGAGCTGCTAGCAGAATGGTTACACTTCAGAGAGAACTTAAGGCACATTAAAAATCTTACTATACCAAGGTGGTTACAATGTTCCTGCTCGTGTAAAATAGAGTTGCACGTCTTCGCTGACGCTTCGCAGGCAGCATATGGAGCAGCAGTGTATATTCGAGTAGTAGAGGGAGACAGAGTTAGCGTTAATTTGATATCAGCAAAAACAAAGGTTGCTCCTATTGAGAAACAGTTATCTGTTCCGAGGTTGGAACTCTGTGGTGCTACACTAGCAGCGAAACTGATTTTCGAGACAGCTCAAGTAATGAACATAGCCAAAGAAAATTTATACGCATGGACAGACTCGACCATAGTTCTGGCTTGGCTAAAAGGTGGGGCGAGTCGTTGGAACACATTCGTCAGCAACCGTGTCTCTGAGATATTGAACATTCTAGACTATGAGCAATGGGGTCATGTGACTACGGACACAAACCCGGCTGATTGCGCGTCAAGAGGCTTAGAGGCCTCACAGTTGATAAATAATTTACTTTGGTGGAATGGTCCAGCTTGGTTGTCTGCGCTGAACCTGAATACGAATTTGATTGATGTCGAGGATACACAAGAAGAAGAGAAAGCAAGTGTTTTCACCGTTTTATTAAATACTAAAGAGGAACTAATTTGGACTAAGTTTTCTAATCTACAGAAAATGTTGAGAGTAATTTCCTATTGCAGAAGATGGTTTTTAAAGTTAAATAAACAAAAAGGTAAATGTAATACTAAATTTATTACAACGCAAGAAATAAAAGAAACTCTTAATAATTGCATTAAACAAATTCAAGGGATAGAATTTGATAAAGAAATAAAGCAATTAAAATCACAAGGCGGTGTTCTCAAAAAGAGCAAACTACGCAATCTTTGTCCCATTATAGACGATAATGGTATTTTAAGAGTTGGCGGACGTATCCAACAGTCGCAAGCTGCGTATGACACAAGGCATCCTATAATTTTACCTGCTAAGAGCCATCTTAGTAGACTAATAATTAAGGATGCCCATCAGAATACTATGCATGGTGGACCACAAGTAATGCTAAATTACTTGAGGTCGAAGTTCTGGATATTACGAGCTAAGGATCAAGCAAAAAGGTATTACCGAGAATGTACAACTTGTATTAGATATGCAAAAAACAACGCGGTCCAGTTGATGGGCCAACTACCAGAGGTACGAGTAAAACCCAGCAGAGCTTTCAAATCAACTGGTGTAGATTATGCGGGACCCATCGATATCAGATTTTCACCAGGCAGAGGAGCTAAATCCTATAAGGGCTACATTTGTCTCTTCATCTGTATGGCAACACGTGCTGTACACCTGGAGGCGGTAACAGGCCTGACTTCTAAGAACTTCATCGCTGCTTTCAGGCGCTTTACGGCCAGACGGGGACATTGTCAGGACCTTTTCAGTGATAATGGCACTAATTTTGTGGGAGCAGACAAACAGCTAAGAGATATGTTTGATAAAGCCAAGTCTTCTATTCCTGGTGAAATAGCAGAGTTATTGACGTTAGAACGTACTACATGGCATTTTATTCATCCGCATGCGCCTAATTTTGGGGGTTTGTGGGAGGCTGGAGTGCGGAGTACAAAAACACATCTCACAAAGGTAATTGGAAATAGTACACTCACTTATGAGGAACTTGCCACTGTATTAGCACAGATTGAATCTTGTTTGAATTCGCGTCCTATTTCGGTTTTAAGTGATGACCCCAATAACCCTCTTCCCCTGACACCAGGTCACTTTCTGGTTGGCGAACCTTTATTAAATCTATCAGATGAGAATTATACTCCTTGTAAACATATCAGTAATCTTGAACGATGGAGATTAGTCCAAAAAATGGTCAACGATTTCTGGAAAAGATGGTATAAAGAATATCTTGTCAATCTTAATAAAATATATAAATGGAACACAAAACAACTTGAGCCAGAAATCGATGACGTAGTTATCCTAAAAGATGATAATATTCCACCAAGTAAGTGGATATTAGGAAGAGTAATTCAGAAACATGTTGGTCCAGATAATCTTACTCGAGTTGTATCAATTAGATGTAAGAACAATGTTTTAAAACGTCCTGTGCACAAAATATGTATCTTAACTAAATAAACTTGGGATTAAAACTAACTAATGGAAACTAATATAGTATAATATGTTAAAACTAAGAACGAATAGCTAACAAAAAAAAAAAAAAAGAACTTATAACTTACCGTAAAACTTGTGTCCATTAACTTTTTAAAATGATGTTTATAAACAATGTTTATAAGATTTTTTTGTAAACATAAGTGTTATTTGAATTTTCTACTTACCTTTTACTAATAATTACTTGATTATCTAGTTTTAAGCGCGTTAGTCACTTAACTGACACTAACAGCTGTGTAAAGTATCATTCCGGCCCTCTTATAGATGTAAGTAGGTATATGTAGCAACTTGTAAATCTTACCTTTGTAGTGATCTAGTGATAATATTATGTTGTAGTGTTGTTGATATTACTTAAGTACTAATTAATGATAGTGTTGTTAAACTTACCAGATAAGAGGTCATATTAGTTTGTAAATTCATATTAAAGAACTGCGTTCTTTGGGGGGCGGAATGTTTAAACAAGTACCTACACACTAGTGAATGTTGCATTTGTATCTATGCCTAGCTATCGATATGTAGATGATCGCACATACAGTCCACTCAAATGATTTGTCAAGTTAGTTGAAAATAAATCTTCGCTACAAACACACGTCTATTTTATTAAAAAAAACCTGAGCAACCCAAATACACCCTTATCGCTTTAAACAACGTCCACTGCTGGACATAGGCCTTCCCCAAGGCTCTCCACGACGACCGGTTCTGCGCCTCGCGCATCCAGCGGTTTCCCGCGACCTTCAACAGGTCGTCGGTCCACCTTGTCTACCCACGCTACGTCTTTCGGTGCGTGGTCGCCACTCGAGAACCCGTCGGCCCCATCGGGCATTGGTCCTACGGGCAATGTGTCCAGCCCACTGCCACTTTAGTGTTGCAATTCTTCGGGCTATGTCGGTTAATCTCGTTCTTCTGCGAATCTCCTCATTCCTGATTCGATCGCGCAGTGAAACCCCAAGCATAGCCCTCTCCATTGCCCTTTGAGTGACTTTGAGTTTTCGTGTAAGGCCCATTGTTAGAGAATAATTTTAATTATTAGGAACTAATTTCGTTTTTTAATTATTTCTGTACCCGCAACGGTATACACGTATTCTATTCTACCCAATTAATCGCCGCTTTTAATTCCATTTTCAAAAGTAAATGTTTTCTTTTTTCATGAATCAGTAATAGGTCAAGTCTTTCTTCATAAGTAATGAATTCTTTAATAATGAATAAACAATTTTTCGTTTTGTAGGTTGACACAAATAAAGAACGACTTTTTTGGAGCAAGATGTCTTTTTCCCTCGCTTTGGTAATTATCATCATCATCATCTCAGCTTTAATACCAGTTGCATCCGAAGCTTTTTCAGCTTTGGAGTCTGGGGTCCGCTTTACCAGTCTAACTGCTGGTTTTGGCTAAACTTTTATATTTTTCGTGAAGTGGTTGCCGTCTGACCTCCACAACCCGAAGGAGATATCGAAGCATTGCAGTTAGACTAATGGTTGGACTTCTGAGGGTTCCAACAACCCGTAAGGACTGCCATTAGATGTTCGTATGGCAACCGATACCAACGGCTTAACGTGCTTTCCGAAGCACGACAGGCTGGTGCAAATATTCATATTTATGGCCAGGTCATGATGGAAAACGATCTTTTCCCGATTGGCCTGGGTCTTAGATGTTTATCTATATATGTATCTATTATAAATATAGTAACGTTCAGTTAGTATCCCATAACACAAGTCTCGAACTTACTTTGGGGCTAGCTCAATCTGTGTGATATATATTTATTTTTATAAATATTTGCACTGCGCGGGGATCGAACTCGGGCCTCCTTGCGTAGCGGCCGCGTTCACTGCCGCTACGCCACCGAGGCTTTAGTACCCTACAATGACGGTAGGTTTTGAGCAAGAGCTGTAAAAACTATAATTACGTTGTCGACAACTACAACAATAGAGAAGTGACTTGATTTATTTCGATTTCGTGACGTCATCCTGATTACGTCATTAAGATAAGGACATAAAGAGCGGAGTCCGTTGCGTGAACGTCATGTTAGAGGGAGGGGACGAAATAATATTTGATAATAATCGCTTCGTATTGAGTGACGTAAGATGGGTTTTGATAAGAATGCAATTTGTGTTCACTGACCTGAGCCTTAGATAGGTTATTTTGATATTAAAAAAAGGTTCCAATGTAAATAAGTTTTCAGAGCCAGTCGTGATTTGCAATTGAAGGAATGACCATTTTTCAAAATGAAGACCAGAGTGGTAATTGCTGTATTTTTAAGAATCACTTTCAAATTTCCTGTCAAAAACAATATTTACAAATTAAGTGACCACATTGCTCGTAGAGCCATTGGGCGATGGGACGGTAAGGTTCTGGAGTGGTGGCCACGTACCGGAAGACGCAGCGCCCCCAACAAGGTAGACCGATGACCTGGTTAACGTCGCGGGAAGCCGATGGATGCTGGCAGCACAAGACCGGTCCTCGTGGAAAGCTCTGAGGGAGGCCTTTGTCCAGCAGTGGATAGACTGAAGAAGAAGATATCTCGGTGGTAGGCCATAACATCGGCTGCCGGCAGAAGTTACCACCCATCAGATAAAGTCTTGCCGCCAAGCGATTTTTCGTGTTCCGACATGATGTCTGGTGAAGCCGTACGGAGGACGGGTCTGAGCAGTTATGTTGCGATGTGTGCCGGTTATGATGCGCCAAATGTTGTTGTGTCAGGAGTTTGGTCGTGGAGGATCTCCAGATCAATCTCCCTGTGGCGCAGCATCGTTGATCGTGTTGTTGAGTTTAACATTGCATCACCTCGCTCAACTGCCGTCTCCCTTCCTATTCCCTAAGTTTTTTTAGTGAATAGGCTAAATAAACTAGCTAGTTTATAAGAACAAAAAAAAAATACTATATTGGTTGTACCTAACTGAGATGTATCGTGATTGTGTTGTTTGAATGATAGTCGGGAGCATCGGCTTCACGGTATTTAAAGATGGTTACCAATCCATTGAACAACTGCGGCAAGCGTTGCTTAACCTGATCAATCGACCCGTGGGACTGTTATGTTGTTTTATTTAGCCAGGAGTCCAAATTTTTTTACACGCTTTTTATTAGCTTCACTTGTATTGCTTGCTTGTTTGTTTGTTTGTTTGCCCGTCTCTAACTTTTTGGACTACGAGTGAGCGGCTCATTACTGTGAAAGGTCCCACCGATTTCAATACGCTCGTTCGTTCGTTTAATTTTTTTGAAAAGAATGTCGAACTAAAAAGTTGAAAATAAATATAGTTTAAAAAACTAAAAAGAACATCAAACTAAAAAGTTAAAAATATTTTTTTAAAAATCGTGAGGCGCGAAATATACAAAAATTATGGCACAAAGCGCCTCACGATTTTTTAAAAATTATTAATAACTTTTTAGTTTGGTATTCTTTAAAAGCATGTTTTATTTTTTTAGTTTTTTAAACTATATTTATTCCTATGATATTTTCCACGTTCAGAGAACTACGACATTTTGTTCACTACAATTTGCTGTTTAAATTTACCATACCTTAAACAAGGTCTAGATCAAAACAAGGTCACATTAGTAAATGCCATTAAGCTCATATACAGTATGTTAAGAAAACCCTGTCCGACCCATAAGGATAATAAAGGTTAGGTAAGCACATGACCAAATATAATATAAAATTTTACGTATTCATCATAGTACCAATACAAATGAATTTTGAAATAATCTTTTTTTCCCGCGAATTAATTCCAATTTCCCCGAAATTTGGTAATTTTTAAAAAGTGACAACACCGGTATTATTATGAGCGAATAGCGATGCGACCACGTGCCGCGTGCCCTGCCGCCCGCCCCCCGCGAGGGTGGTTAACGCGTGTTTATTAAGTTACCTCTTTTTGCGAAATAATATTTATTTTTTTTAGGGGGATTTTTTTTTTAAGTTTAGCCCGGTTTTGTATGCATTAGTAGAATTAGTTATCGATACCTAACAACACCTTCACGGGTCGGACAGGGTTTTCTTAACATACTGTATATTCGGAACTGCGTCAAACAGTAGATATAACATACAACGTTTTTTTTTGTATATGCAAAATTAACCTGAAACTTATATCCAGTATTTTTATGTAAATAAATTCAAAAAGCTATCATGAAAAATCATAAAGTTATGAGTTTGTTATATTACCTGCTTGTCCCTACAAAAATATGGTCAACGAGCCGCTCGCCCGCTCGCACCTACAGCGGCACGCCGCGGCGGTGGCCTAGGACATTATGATCCGCTGTGAACTGTGTTGTGTGCTAGGTAAATAAAAAAATAATAATATATACTCCGTTAGGGCAAACAGGACTGATTTACTGAAAAGAATTTCCTTCTGTTTATACTTTTATGAAATAATTGTATATCTCGCAAATTTAAGGGAAGTAAAGTAATTAATGGCACATTAGTAAGGGTTGAAATGCTTTTTTCCTAATTATCGTTTTAATTGAGTTACGTAAGATGGGGTATTATAAAAATAGAATTTGTATTTACTGACCTTGGCTTAAAAAGGACAATTTGAAAAATGAGGTTTCAATTTTAATAAAGAAAAAGTATTTATTGTGACTCGTACAGGAATATAATAAAACTAAACTAAATTAAATACAATTAAAAATAAAACGAATTTTATACAATATGTAAAGAAAACCCCGTCCGACCCAAAAGGATAATACATGTTAGGTATACACATGACCAAATAAAATATGAAATTTTACATAATCGTCATAGTGACAATACTAATGAATTTTGAAATAATCTTTTTTTTTCCGCGAATTAATTACAACTTCTCCAAAATTCGGTCATTTTTAAAATAGTGACAACACCATTTTTGACGGAGCGAATAGCGATGCGACCACGTGCCGCGTGCCCTGCCCCCTTCACCCAAGCGCGTGTATACCTAACGTGTTGCCTACCGCACATACATTAAGTTACCTCGCTGTTTGGAAATAATATTTATTTTTTAGGGGGAATTTTTTTTTTAAGTTTAGCCCGGCTTTGTAGGCGCTATTAGAATCAGTTAACGATACCTAACAACACCTTCATGGATCGGACAGGGTTTTCTTTACATATTGTATAAAAAAAAAGTATAAAAAAACAGAAAGAAATGTCAGCATAATGCTGTTTTCGCAGCGTTTTTGAAAGGCAGATAAGAAATTGAAGACAATTACGTAACTCAACATCAATCCTCCTCCTCCTCAAGTCGATCTCGCATTGAGGGTCGTGATGTTCCTGTAGAATTATCTTCTCCTTTACGATAATTCGCCAACTGTTAAGATGAGTAGAACATACATATATATATATTTATTATAATTATAAACTAGTGCTTGACTGAAACCTCGCCTGATGGTAAGCAGTGATGTAACCGTTGATGATAAAGCGCGCTAGTTTATTTAAAGCCAAAAAACTAATACAAATAGAATAAGAAAGGAAGACTGCTGTTGAGCGAGGTGATGCAATGTTGCGCCAGAGGGAGATTGATCTGGAGACCGTCCACGACCAAACTCCCAACACAACAACATTTGGCGCATCGTATCCGGCTCGCATTGCAAAACAACTACTCAGACCCGTCCTCTGTATGGCTTCACCAGACATCATGCCGGAACACGATGAATCGCTTGCCGGCAAGTCTTTGTCTGGTGGGTGGTAACATTCAATCTTATGGTCTATCACAAATAAAATCTATGTTGTTAAAATAGACCATTTTTTCGAATCACACATATTATAAAACAATGTCACTTTTACTTTCCCTATGTCGCGTCGCTTTGTATGATTAAATCTTTAAAACTACGCAACGGATTTTGATAGAGTTTTTTTTTCAATAGATGAGTGATTTAACAGGAAGGTTTTTATGTATATAAGATGCATAATATATAAGAGGAACACTAACATAAACCCATTTTTTGAGCTGCATTGCAAACGCTGACTGAACCCTATGAGATAGATCAAAATAATGTGCTACAGTATTGTAAACCTTAAAAATGCCTACAAAAAATTCTGCGACACTATATGTCTACCTACTATACTTTCTTCATTATGACTACTTTTTTATGTTTGAAAAGTTAATTAAAATGCCAGTCGAAATCAGAGCCCACTATTTTATTCCTTATTATTTATCCTTATCCAAATAAATTACGTTATATCAAATATAATTTCAGTAGCAGCAGATCTCTTTTTGAATTATTGGAATTGGTTGTTTCAAACACTAAACAAAAACTAAACACCAGAAAAAATCCACGTGCCGCTCGCGCCCGTGCCGGCCATCTGCCACTTGAGTGTTTCTCTGCCTAAACCGCGGAGGGAGTGGGCCGGAGCGGGGTACCATTGTTTCGAACAAACTTGCTACCCCGGTAGGCTTTCATTCTGTTTGAAGGTGGTGGAACTGGCTACCCATGGACAATAAAGTCGGTGTATCTTGCAGAGTCAGATATTGGCTGATAGGCGGCACAGTAGACATTATTTTTACTGAAGGGTTTCTTAAGGAAGGCTTAAGTACCTATATCATTTGTCCACGTGCGAACCGGGGCGGGTCGCTAGTATAACATATGAAGTAATCGATTAGCTATTAGCCTTCAAAAAGATTCAGCACCGTGATTGCATAACATACTATTCCTGTCAATTGAAATCATTTTGAGACTATTACTCCATACGTTTGAAAAAATATGTTTGCGTAAATCATCATCCATTTTGCCTTTTTTCAACTACGCTGGGGTCAGCTTTTAACTGGATTCATCTGAATTCTATTTCATATGAAGCGGCTGCATATCTGATCTCCACAACCCAGTTATTGGGTAATACGATACCCGTTAGTAAGATTGCTTATCAGATTTTCGGGTTACAGACTACCCGTAACGACTGTCAAATATCTACAAATGGCAGCTGGGGCCAAAGGACCTCGGTATTTAAAGATGGTCCCCATCCTTAGACCAACCGCGGGAAGCGAAGCTTTACCTGAACGATCGGTCTGTGTGACTGTTTTATTGTTTTAATTAGCCACGAGCCCATTTTTGAAGTGAAACTTCTTTACGCACGCTTGACTTGGGGAGTAAGCTGGCGAACGCGTGACGTTAGCGTTACGAACGAACGGAAGTTAAGTGGGGGATATAAGCACAGAGGCGCCCGTGGCGCGAGCTTGGTACTACAAGGTCTACAACGAGTTTTTTTTTTTTTTCAATAAAAATAGAAGATCTATGCAAAAATATTAATTTACCAATGAAACCATGAAATAAATTTAAATATTTATAGAAAATTAATATATGTATATGTGTATACATGTATATGTTGTACACACATATATATATATATACATACAGATGGAGCGAAAGAAGTTTCACTTCAGTCGTGTGGTCATAAGCACACTCGTTTTTTTTTCAAAACTGTCTAAAAACCTTGTGATATAATATCCTTATAATTTTGTCAAGTTTTCGATATTGATTCTCTCTAAGACGACATTGTGACTTGTTTGACGTGTTTGCCACGTTCTGGCTTCCTCATTATGTTTTCTTTCTACGTTTGCTGTTTTTCGATTTCCCTGGCAAGGTCAAAGTTTGACCTTGACCTTGTCAGGGTCACTGTAGTAAATACCATTGACTTCATACATATTCAGAACTATACCAAACAATAAAAATATTGATTGTCCGTCGCTTCAGATATTTCTACCACCAATCGACGAAGTTAATGTAGCTACGTATTATGAATGAAAATGAAAGTCGAAATCATCCTGCAGAGCAATTGCCTAACACACTATCAGTAGCAATGGGTTTCTTTTGACAGTTCAGCAACATCTGTTAAGTAGACACATTTTTCGAACATATGGCGCAATGCATTAGCAATATGCTTCAAAATTATTTCAATTGAATTAGATTAATATTGTACACAATTAGGATACTGGTTTAGAGTTCCAACCACGTACATGATAAGTTATAAAGCCAAGTAAACATTATTTGCTACACAATAGGGTAGTTGACTAAAATAAACTAATTAGTCTGTCAGTCAGATTAAAAAAAAAACTAGATAAGTATTTTTTCTTTTTTCATATAAACAAAAAAATGAAGACGATACAGTGTGTTGAAAACTAGTGTGACGTCACTCCTTGCTACACTTTTAGCAACGAGTGACGTCACAAGCCCCCACTACTGATCTTTAATGCCTTTTATATTTGTAAATTTTTATTGATTTGATAAAACAAAATATACGTATCCAACATTTTTCTATAATCTGAATGACTGACTAAATAGAATCATTTTTTTTACCCACGAAACAACCCCTATTATTATTACTAATTTTAAAATTGTTTGAGTTTACGTTATGTCCATGTGTTCAAGCTGGACCCATTGCACAATACTGTAAGAAAATGGTTCCTAATGTAATTGCATGTAGCTTTTTCTACAAACGCTACATGGGAATAACGCGTCATACTGACGTCATGCTGATCCTGCATCTCGCAAGCAGAACGTGAGACAGAGCGTGCAACTAGTTACGTATACAACGTAATTAAAAAAAAAAACCTGAATACAGTTTGTTCAGAATAAGCAACTGAATCCATTCTAATCATCTTCACACCATGTAAGATTGTTTCCCAAATATATTTAAACAATGTTGTAGTGTGGTTACGGAGCGCACAAAACAGCTGGCGGTAGATCACAGTGAGACAAACTCCCCGCGCTGCGACGTTGCAGGTGCGGGCGAGCGAACGGTACGATGACCATACTTTTGTTGAGTCAACAAGATAAGATGACAAGCTCATATCTTTGTGATAGATCATGATATCTTTTTGATGTTTTGTACATAGATTCTTTACTTAAAAATGCTGGACACGTGTTTCGAGTTTCGTATGTTGTATATGCAACTTTCCAACATCATCCGATGGGCACTGCCGGCCTGACACAAGATCTCCTTTTTCTATGCAGGACGTTTAAACTTTACACCCTGTTTACCTCCATAAGTAAAATTTCTAATACGGTATAAAACATTTAAGCTAGAGATAAGCTAAGATATTCTAAATCGAGAATGCTTCTTTATGCCTTCCTTTTCTATGGAAGATGAATGAATTTCACACAATATTTATCATACCTCCAAATTAAAGATTCGCGTATCCTTTACCTCAAAACAAGAAACAAATTAGCTCTTAAAATATTACATTTAATTTCAAGAGACGCGCTAAACCATTGTTACTGGCAACACTTTTTCACAACTTATCATATAAGATTTTTTTTCTCACTAAAGAGACATATAAAATGGAGAATGAGTAACAGTCGGATATCACCCACATTAATACATTTCAGGCCGCAGTCGAAAAGTTTCTAACTGTGACGTTAAAAGACAGAAGTTTCATTTTGGGCAGTTCATGAAAATACAAGGGTATTTAGCCTCTGATTAACTACCGTTAAAGGGTAGAGAGTACTGCCGTATCTATTTTATCAGATAAACTAGCTGATGCCCGCGCCTCCGTCCGCATGAACTTCAGTTTATAAGCGCCTGTTAAAACAATGGGAGCAATATGTACGTCCGCGTTCGCTCCCGTTTTCGCAACATTTTTTGTTACTGCTCTGCTCCTATTGGTCATAGCGGGATGTTATATAGCCTATGTCCTTTCTCAGGCTCTAAACTATCATCATCATAATCATCATCAACCTTTTTGTCGTCCCACTGCTGGGCTCTGGTCTCCTCTCATACAGAGAAGGATTGAGCGTAATCACCACGCTTGCTCAATTGGCGATTTCAGCTTAAAGTCCGGGTTTCCTCAAGATGTTATCCTTCACCTTCAGTCATTGGTGTCCAAGATATACTTAGAAAGTACAATGTAACTTTAGAAAAGTTACATTGGTACTTGCCTGACCTGGAATTGAACCCGTGCACTCATACTTGAGATGCTGGTGTTTTAACCACTAGGTCACCAAGACATTATCTAGACTATCTGTGTACCAAATTTCATTACAGTCGGTTCAGTAGTTTTGGCGTGAAAGCCGGACATACAGACAGACAGACAGGCAGAGATACTTTCGCATTTATAATATTAGTATGGATTACGACCAAAACAGGAGGCACAGGTTGTTCACCTTGCCTGTTGATACAAAAGTATACAACTAGTGTACTTTTTGTACTAACAAAATTAGTTATAATGTTTGCACTCCTGGGACACAGGCGCCCTCTTGGTGAGAGGATCCGTAATCTATCACGAGGGTCCAGTGTGGATTGGTAGATGTCACATGTCTCCAAAGTTTTGGCTCTAGAATATGCCGGTTTCGCCACAATGTTTTTCCACACACAGTAAAGCGCCTGATGAGCTACCATCAACTCAACTACCATCTCGCGAAGTCACCGCCGCTTTCCTGCGACCTTCACCAGATCGTCGGACCACCATGTCCGGGACCTACCCACGCTGTATCTTCCGGTGTGTGGTCGTCACTCGAGAACCCGATTACTGATGATATTAAGTAAATATGTTCTCAGCTTGCCGTAATACATAAGAAAGACTATTAAAAGTATTCCTCAGTACACAGTGGATTTTCTGCCCTCACATATAATACAAAAAGAGCCCTCCAAAAACTCCGTATAAAGACGGATTCATTCATTTCCGTTTGGCTCTCGTCAAGATGATAACATCTTGATGTCCTCGCTTGAGCACAAAAACGTTTTGTGAGAACAATGCCTTGTTTGAGCGTCTTTGAGTTCCGCAAAATGTGTGAAGCTGCTTAATTGTTGACGATTTGCGTCTTTGTGGCGGTAAATAGTTCTGGATTGGCCATTAAGAGAATTTTTGTGCTATTTTGGTGTTTGCCGTTGCGTTAAATATACTTTACTAAATTTCCTGCATTTGATTTGGCGGATATCGGCGATGGCCGATGGGGCGGTACGATTCTGGAGTGGCGGCTATGTACGGGAAGACTCAGCGCAGGGAGGCCTCAATAAAGTGGACCGATGACCTGGTGAAGGTCGCGAAGCCGATGGATGCGGGCAGCACAAGGTTGGTCATTTTGGAAAGCCTTGAGAGAGGCCTTTGTTTAACAGTGGACCTCTATACGCTGAAGAAGAAAAAGAAGATCTGGCGGACTAGTCTACTATATAGAGGGCCGCACGCATAATACGTATATTATCTTGGAGTTGCGGACAGCAGCCCGTATTACCTATTTTCTATGTTACGGCTTTGGTTTCCGCGATTAACACTGTACTTGACTTGACATTTTACTGTAGATTTACAATTTTTTTGAAGTGAAAACTGTTTGGCGAAAGTTATTTAGCGACGTTGTTGGATGGGGGAAAAGCATTGATTTTGCGTGAGCGTGACCGACCCGATACCATGATCGCTATGTTATAGATATACATACTATGTATACTGTGCATGTATAATGTATATAATGGCATGGATTGCGCTACTGACATAACTTTTTTTTTTAATAATAATAATAATAAATCTTTATTGTCGCAAGGTTTACAGTTCACAGGATGACTTATATATAGATACAGGTAAATGTAATGGCTATAGGTACTGATGCTGCCTCCCAAACTAAGCGAAAGCTTGTATTTTGGGTGACAGTGTTCAGTCGTCTAATGTGGCTCGGTGTTTACAATTTACATTATTTGTGCGTGCGGGTGAAAATCGCTATCGCTAGATAGTTAATAGAAAACAAAAATATAATGATTATATAACTATGTGTGAATATTACTTATGTGGACCATGGATTGTTGAGGAGATATGTGTATAAGTGAGTGAGTGTATGTGTGGGTGTTAATGTGTAGGTATGTGTGTGATTTGTAGTTGTGTTGGAAGTGAATATGGTGTTATGAAGGTAATAGTAAGTTTTTGTTAACATATTATGCAGTTTTCACTTCTGTCGGTCAGTTCCACGAATTCCTTTCTTGTTTTTATTATTTTTTAATGTACCGGTTCGGTGTCACTTATAATGGTTCTCTAGCTCAGTATCACAAATAAAACGGTCACCTTGCATTTCCTGGAAAATCTTTCACTCACTGTGGCGGCAACAGTCTTATGATTTTAATTGATTGTTGCATAAGCGTGACGAGTAGGTAGTGGTTGTCCTATGCTAAACTTAAATGCTGTAAATTTTTGAGGAATTTGCTCGACTGTCTATGGTCTTCATCATCAGATTTACTGCAGACCACCATTTTAACCCATACCTATAATAGGTGCAAAGTTCTCATCAATACAAATTAATCAAGCACAAACGCAAGGTAGCTTCTGTGATTTGTTGAGGAGTTTCCTCGACTGCCTAGGGTCTTCATCATTAGATCTACTGCAGACCTTCATTTTAACCCACATGAGTTTAAAGTTCTTATCAATATAAATTAATTAAGTCCATACACAAAGTGACTACTATCAACCGTTGAGGAGTTCCTGGAACTGGCTTCCTGGGCTAGTCTTCATCAACAGAGCCCTAGATGGGTTATGACAGTTATAACCCATCTAGGCGTAATATTCTTATCAATACAAATTAATCAAGCATAAACACGAGCTGCTGTGAATTGTTAAGGAGTTCATTCGACTGTCTCCCGGCTCCATCATCAGATCTACACCAGACCTTTATTTTTTTTTTTTTTTATTAAAATATAAACCAGCGCTTGACCGCAATCCCGCCTGATGGTAAGCAGTGACGCAATCGTTGATGGTAAAGCGCACTAGTTTATTAAGAGCCTATTCACTCTAGCCTTGAAGACACTCAAATTGTAGTCCAACGGAAACACCGCCGCCGGCAGATTGTTCCAGTCCCTCGATGTACGCGGTATAAAGGAGGAGGCGAAACGCTTCGTCCGGATCGTAGAGGTGTTAACAACATAAGGGTGGAAACCCGCCGTACGACGGGTCGTCCGATGGTGGAACGGAGATGGGGGAATTAAATCGTGCGATTCCCTCGCACACTCCCCAGAATGTATCCTATAGAACACCGAAAGGCTGGCTACTCTACGCCTGTGCTCTAGGCTTTGGAGAATAACTCGAGTTAAATCAGGGTCACCAATCAGCCTCTTCGCACGCCTCTCCACTGAATCCAAAGTGGCCAGGTGCTTAATGAAAATACTTTGAAATGCATTAACCCCTCGGCCCTACGATTTTTAAAGGTTTCCCTTGATTTCTCTGGTCTTCCATCCATGGAACTATGGGACCCTGGAAAGTATACCTTTTGAAACAAAAAAGAATTTTGCAAATCGGTCCAGACGGCTTAGAGTACTCTGTGAACATACATAAAAAAAAAAAACAAAAACGGCAAATTGAGAACCTCCTCCTAATTATCTTCTGTAATCTATATGGTGTACATAATAAAGAGTATTCTATTATATTCTATTCCCCTCTTTTTTTTTGAAGTCAGTTAATAATCTGCCCCCGCGACGCAGACTGTAATGTTCCCACGGAACCCTCATGTCTACGCGTGAAGACTCTGAATATTCTTCATTTAGATTGTGTTCTGTATAATATTGCATTGCGTTTTTCGCAATAAGTTTAAATTTGTATAATAAAACTCTATAGTGTCTTAATTCTTGCTAAGTTTGTCACATTCAGGTATAGGAATTTCAACAGCACTAAAACTTTTAAGAGTCTTAAACTTAAGTATCGTTTGAGAATTCGACGTAAAAGGTTTGCAAGTTTAACGCCCGTATAATTTAACTAGATTGTAACTTTGTGGTTAACTAGCTGTTGCCCGCGACTTCGTCTAAGATCCAGAATAACAAGTAGCTGATGTTATTGTCCAGGTCACAGGTAACTTTTCTGTCATATCTCATGACGAGTGGTTCAGTGATTTAGGCGTGTGAGGTCATATGTACAGACTGAGTTAGTTTCACATTTATAATAGATATAATATAATATTTATTTATTACTATACCAATTCTTAATACAGGGTGGATCTGACATCGTAACGCAAACTTCCCGAAAAGGCTAGACCGCATGCCACAAATAAAACTATGACATTCATTTATGTCGTTAATGAACGGTTACAGAAATTACAATGTTTAAAAAAAGTGTCGGCTCGGCCTTTGAACGTTGCAAGCGTGCCGCCGTGCGGGTTTGTAGGTATGAAGTTGATCCCTGATGTGAACTCTATTAAATCAACTGATAAGATAGTTTTTCGAGTTTTGTTTTCATTGCGCTTTTTTGTGTAATTAGCGAATTATTTAATTTTTACTTTAAATCTTATTGGCTTATAAAAGTGTAGCAATTGTGAATGGTCTAAAGTGAAAAAAACTACATATATATTTTTTTTAATCATGAAAAAGCCGATGTAAAATTCCACCACTGGGGGGTTCAGAATCATGTACTGGATCCATGGCACTCGTTTGTGGGTCGATGTCAGATACATCCTTTATATCTAGAAATAGATTATTAATATTTTCTTTTTTTATAATTATAAGCTTATTTTTTTATAATTACTAGCTTTCCGCCGGCATGCACTTCGGTTATATCGCGCTTTTTAGATTTCGCTCGGGAATATCAAATTTTTCCGCGATAAAAAGTACCCTATTATTTAATGTGGACTTCTAACCTTACGTCTGCAAAATTTCAAAGCAATCGGTTCAGTAGTTACGGCGTGAAAGCGGAAACAAACTAACTCACTTTCTTGTTTATAATATTAGTAAGGATTGCTTGACTGCAATCCCACCTGATGGTAAGCAGTGATGCAATCGTTGATGGTAGAGTGCACTTTTTTATTAATAGCTTATTAACTCTAGCCTTGGAGACAGTTAAATTGGACTTTTCTTTCGAGCACCTGATACTGATCTACAAATGACAACTGAGACCAACGACTTACTGTGTTTTCGAGGCACGAAAGTATTTCGATTTATGTAAAGATGGTCATCAATCCACAGACCAACCGCGCCTAGCGTAGCTTAACCTGATCAATCAGCCTATGCAGCTGTTATTATTTAACCATGAGCCCCACAGATACTCGAAACGCGTAGTCTTAAAATAGAAATACTAGGGCTAGTAGGGAATCAATCCGGTCCGAAAGAGAGGCCATGGTAGAGCGAACGAGTGTTGCTCTTCAGGCAGTCTCCGAATGGGGCAATGCCAATCTTGTAGCATTCAATGCCGCCAAAACGCAGGCGTGTCTTTTCACCGCCAAAAGGAGCCCGTTCACCTTGGCTCCTACTTTTCGGAATGTATCCTTGGAGTGTACCGACCGCCTTCAGCTTTTGGGTATTGAGATTTCCTCGAACCTAAACTTTGGGCGGTTCATTGAGTCCAAGGCCAAGGTGGCTGCCACAAAACTTGGTGTAATCGCAAAGGTCCGGCAGTACTTCACACCAGGGCAGCTTCTAATGTTGTACAAAGCACAGGTCCGTTCGTGTGTGGAGTACTGCAGCCACATTTGGGCTGGTGCTGCTAAGTGTCACCTGGCCACTTTGGATTCAATGGAGAGGCGTGCGAAGAGGCTGATTGGTGACCCTGATTTAACTCGAGTTGGTCTCCAAAGCCTAGAGCACAGTCGTAGAGTAGCCAGCCTTTCGGTGTTCTATAGGATACATTCTGGGGAGTGTGCGAGGGAATTGCGGAATTGCACGATTTAATTCCCCCATCTCCGTTCCACCATCGGACGACCCGTCGTACGGCGAGTTTCCACCCTTATGTTGTTAACACCTCTACGATCCGGACGAAGCGTTTCGCCTCCTCCTTTATACCGCGTACATCGAGGGACTGGAACAATCTGCCGGCGGCGGTGTTTCCGTCGGACTACAATTTGAGTGTCTTCAAGGCTAGAGTGAATAGGCTCTTAATAAACTAGTGCGCTTTACCATCAACGATTGCGTCACTGCTTACCATCAGGCAGGATTGCGGTCAAGCGCTGGTTTATACTTTAATAAAAAAAAAAAAAAAAACTGAAGTTGGCATGGTATTAGTGACGTCTACATTCAACTGACAAATCTGCTACCAACCTACATACATACATGCGAACAACGCGTCATACTGACGTCACGCGAATCCTGCATCTCGTAAGCAGAGTTTACTGTGCAACTAGCACGCATACAAGTTCGCGAAATCAACGGGTGGGAAAGTACCCGTCAGACAAATCCCAATCTGGTCGAAGGATCCTCCCTTTTCTATGGAAGATGAGTGAGCTTTACACCCCACCCTGTTCCTCATACCTCCACATCTTAAACATCAATGCAACTTCACAATAAAAATATTTTTCTCATACAAAACTGCGCAAGCCGAGAGGTGGGAGCAAAAGTAACAGTTTAGTGCACTCAGTTGAACAAAGGGGGTAACTAGTTCAAGGGAAAAACTCGCAAGCTTTGATACTTACCACCGCGAAATAAAAGGTGCAACGGATCTGAATGAGACCTTCATAGTTGGAGTTTGAAGAGGGAAGTAGTGATATAGAGTGGTTTGTTGGAATGGGTTGGTTGGGGTTAGAATGAAGAATTGGGGATATATATATTTTAATATTTATAAACTAGCGCTTGACCGCCATCCCGCCTGATGGTAAGCAGTGATGCGATCGTTGATGGTAAAGCTCGCTAGTTTATTAAGAGCCTACTCACTCAGAAAAACTGAGCGAATAGGAAAGAAGACGGCAGTTGAGCTAGGCGATGCAATGTTAAACCCAACAAACTACCAACTGCGCCAAAGGGAGATTGATCTGAAGACCCCCACGACCAATGGCGCATCATACCCGGCACACATAGCAACACAACTGCTCAGACCCGTCCTCCGTACGGCTTCACTAGACATCACGCTGGAACACGACAAATCGCTTGGCGACACGGCTTTGTCTGGTGGGTGGTAACTTCTGCCGGCGGCAGATGTTATGGCCTACCACCGAGAAAATAATACTACTGGATAATACTGGAATATTCAGCCAGCTGAGTGCAGTACTAGCTTATAGTGTTAAGATTTTTTTGAATGGCATTTTTTTTTATTAAGTTGAATAATATTACAAAATTAGCACAATAATTCAGTTAAATATTTATCATATTTTCCCACCTAATCCTTCAGTTTCTCCTTCAAACTCGCAGCTCGTTTGCAAAGCATGTTCCTTTAGATCACCTACTTTTAAATGGCTGTAGAATGGCAAAATATACAGGGTGTATCTGACATCGTAACGCAAACTTCGCGAAAAGGCTAGACCGCATGCCACTAATAAAATTATGATAGTCATTTATGTCGTTAATGAACGGTTACAGAATTAACACTGTTTAAAAAAGTGTCGGCTCGGCTTTTGATCGTTGCAAGCGTGCCGCCGGGTGGGTTTGTAGGTATGACGTTGGACCCCGATGTGAACTCTATTAAATCAGCTGATAAGATAATTTTTCGACTTTTGTTTGAATTGTGTTTTTTTTTGTGTAATTAGCGAGTTAATTAATTTAAAATTTTATTGGATTATCAAAGTATAGTAATTATGAACTAAAATTATTAATCATCATCATCATCATCATCTCAGCGTTAATCCCAGTCGCATCCGAAGCCTTTTTCCAGCTCTGGAGTCTGGGGTCCGCTTTACCAGTCTAACTGCTGATTTTGGCTAAACTTCGACATTTTCCGTGAAGCGACTGCCGTCTGACCTCCACAACCCGAAGGCGATATCAAAGCAGTGCAGTTAGACCAATTGTTGGACTTTTGAGGGCTCCAACAACCCGTAACGACTGCCACCAGATGTTCGTATGGCAACCGGGACCAACGGCTTAACGTGCTTTCCGAGGCACGACCAGACCAGTGCAAATATTCATATTTATGCATACAAATATTTGCACTGCGCGGGGATCGAACCCACGCCTCCTTGCGCAGCGGCCGCGTTCGCTACCGCTACGCCACGGAGGCTGTCAGTAATTATGAACTAAAATTATTAATAATAAAAAGTAATTATGTCTAAAGTGAAAAAAGCTACATATATTTTTTTTTAAATCATGAAAAAGCCGATGAAAAATTCCACCACTGGGGGGTTCAGAATCATGTACTGGAGCCATGGGACTCGTTTGTGCGTCGATGTCAGATACACCCTTTATATAACGGCGTGTGACTGGTTAATTTTGGATAATGTGATTGTTTTGTATCAGTATCAATTGTCCGTAAATTACTCTACTATTTTTTTGAAGTAAGTAATCGGCCGTTATTCGGATAAATTATGATTTTTTTAAGAGAGCGGGTAATACCCGACTGTGGTTGCGTTTGCCATTGCGAGCGACCGTTTAAGCCCGTTAAGACCATTTAAGCTTTGATCGAGTGTGTTGGTCATACTCAAACCCAGTGGCTCTTATCTGTTTTAATCTGAGATTATCATTGTAATCCCTTAATATTAAATTGATCTAAGTGTCAATGTAATAAAAATCGAACACCACACTATAGTTATTATTCAACGTTTTCTCGAAATACTGCTCATGGGATGAGGAGACACATTAACTATCTGGAACTTCGACCCCGCTTCCTGACATTTCCCTCGCATATAGTTAAAATACAAAAATAGTAAAATTTAATATATATCTTCACAGAATAGTGCATACGCAGCTGTTTCATTTAAATAACTCAGTATAACAAGGATACGAGATTGTGCAATATGGCGGTTTGTGCTTGTGGCGCCCTCTGGCCGAGTTTTGCGTAATGCTGCCTATTGTTGCAGGAAATTTGTATTCTACAACAATTTCAGACATTTTTGCTGTGCTATTTTGCAGGGAAAGAAAAAAACATTTATGGTTGAGATTTTATTTTTTTCTGGTTAGATTTGAGAGTTAAATGAAGATTTAACAAAACAGGGAAAACATAAGTTATAAAAAATATGTTATTCCTAATTTCATCTAGTCTATAAAATTAAATAAAATGGAAGTTCTTTCTCGGTGGTAGGCCATAACATCGGCTGCCGGCAGAAGTTACCACCCGCCAGACAAAGTCTTGCCGCCAAGCGATTTGTCGTGTTCCGGCATGATGTCTGGTGAAGCCGTACGGAAGACGGGTCTGAGCAGTTGTGTTGCGATGTGTGCCGGGTACGATGCGCCAAATGTTGTTGTGTCGGGAGTTTGGTCGTGGAGGGTCTTCAGATCAATCGCCCTCTGGCGCAGCATCGTTGGTCGTGTTGTAGGGTTTAACATTGCATCACCTCGCTCAAGTACCGTCTTTCTTCCTATTCGCTCAGTTTTTCTGAGTGAATAGGCTCTTACTAAACTAGCGCGCTTTACCATCAACGATCGCATCACTGCTTAACATCAGGCGGGATTGCGGTCAACGCGCTAGTTTATAATTATAAAAAAAAATAATAATAATTAAGTTCATCAGTTTTAACTGTCAAAATCATAGTGTTTAACCTGTACGGAACTTTTGACAAAAGAAACTATTTTAGAACATTATCGTATGTCTGTTTGTCTTTCCGTACATTCGTTCCGGCTTATCTCCGAAACCGAGCTTGATGAAATTTAGTTATTTGGTATATTTTAAGCCCTAGGGGGTAGGCCTAGGCTTTTAAGACTTAGGCTACTTTTATCGAGCACTTACATACAACGCAAGCAATGGCGCGGGCGGAAACTAGTATTGTTAAATAAATAAATCTATTTTCGTAAAACTTGTGATGAAAGGGAAAGGAAATTCTGTTTAGGTTAAATTCTTACGCAATCAATGATTACTCAAGGGAAAGCTGGGAAGTATTAAGGAGTTGTCAAGTTTAAAACTCGGCGCTTTCTCCCACAATTTATTATAATTTGAATAAAATTAATAAATCGTTAGTATTTAGGTATTCATCATGGTCGGGCGTAAAGATTTTAGTGGTTTAGAGTGGGATTATTATATTTAAGACGAATTGTCGTCGGAGAATATTGAGTTTATAAAAAGAAACACGACAACAGGAAAAAAACCGTCAAGGTGATTTAAATATAGAATTGCGGGGTTTTGAACACAAATCTAATCGAAAAACTAATTTGGCATCCACAGGTATCTTTATTGGCCAATTTGATTGTATTTTCACCTAATATATTTTCGCAAGATTTTTAGACGATTCGTCTTTATCTGAAAAAGTTAAATTAATTCCTTCTTCTTCTTTTTGGAGTCACATTTTAAGCAAAGATTTGTTTGTATAGGAGGTTCCGCTCTCCAATTTTCTTTTAAAATAAAATGAGCAAAGAAAACATACAAAATTTATATAAATAGGGAATGGGTAGTGGGTAGTACATAAGATTTTTTTTTGTTTTATTAAAATGTTGCTCCACACTAGGACTCTTTACACTTTCTTTAATTAGCGCTCATTTTTTTTTTTTAATAATTATAAACTAGCGCTTGACCGCAATCCCGCCTGATGGTAAGCAGTGATGCGATCGTTGATGGTAAAGCGTGCTAGTTTATTAAGAGCCTATTCACTCAGAAAAACCGAGCGAATACGAAGGAAGACGGCAGTTGAGCGAGGTGATGCAATGTTAAACCCAACAACACGACCAACGATGCTGCGCCAAAGGGAGATTGATGTGAAGACCCTCCACGACCAAACTCCCAACACAACAACATTAGGCGCATCGTACTCGGCACACATCGCAACACAACTGCTCAGACCCGTCCTCCGTACGGCTTCACCAGACATCATGCCGGAACACGACAAATCGCTTGGCG
Organism: Sesamia inferens; assembly: GCA_037179545.1. Lineage (NCBI taxonomy): Eukaryota > Metazoa > Arthropoda > Insecta > Lepidoptera > Noctuidae > Sesamia > Sesamia inferens. The sequence continues at coordinate 18,465,573 of CM073944.1, read as the reverse complement.
GCAAGACTTTGTCTGGTGGGTGGTAACTTCTGCCGGCGGCTGATGTTATGGCCTACCACCGAGAAGATCTTTCTTTACACTCAACGATTGCATTACTGCTTACTATCAGGCGGGATTGCGGTAAAGCACTAGTTTCATCATCATCATCTCAGCGTTAATCCCAGTCGCATCCGTAGCTTTTCAGTTTTGTAGTCTGGGCTCCACTTTACCAGTTTAACTGCGGATTTTGGCTAAACTTCGATATTTTCCGTGAAGCGACTGCCGTCTGACCTCCACAACCCGAAGGCGAAGTAATCTAAGTATTGCAGTTAGACCAATTGTTAGACTTTTGAGGGCTCCAACAACTCGTAACGACTACCACTATATGTTCGTATGGCAACCGGGACCAACGGCTTAACCCAGATAACGATAAACTAGCGCTTGACCGCAATCCCGCCTGATGGTAAGCAGTGATACAATCGTTGATGGTAAAGCGCGCTAGTTTATTAAGCCTATTCATTTAAAAAACTTAGTGAATATGAAGAAAGACAGCAGTTTTGAGCGAGGTGGTGCATTGTTAAACCCAACAACACGATCAACGTGCTGCGTCAGAGGGAGATTGATCTGGAGACCCTCCACGACCAAACTCCCGACACAACAATATTTTGTGCATCGTACCCGGCACACATCGCGACACAACTGTTTAACGTCGTCAAACTATATTGCATCGTGCAGCTATTCAATATAACCGTCATTTAGGTTACCTCGGTAATTCTTTTTGTACTAACCTCAGAGTCCTCTCATGAGAAACGTTACATAGTATTAATTACAAAACCCTAGTTAGTAGTATGTACAGCAAAAACCTTATTTCCCTAGAGTTCCTAAGGTTAGTCTTGAGCGGTCGGCATTAAATTAATACTGTGGACACAAGCAGCTTTTGAATTTTATAGTAGATAACTGAGGGCTAAGGATGTTTATAGTCCGTATCTACCTTCACTAAAATAACACTGCCAAAGAGTATATTTATTTATTGTTTTTGTATATTTGTTTGAACTCACTAGAGAGCAGTTCGTGGCTCAAATAATATCAGTAAAATGGCACACTGTCAGCACACATCTATGGGTATGCAGATGATAGCACAGTTGTTGAGAGATATCTGCCGGATGCTCGGGCTAGTAGGGAATCAATTCGGTCCGAAATAGAGGCGATGGTAGAGCGAACGAGTGTTGCACTACAGGCAGTCTCCGAATGGGGCAATGCCAATCTTGTAGCATTCAATGCCGCCAAAACACAAGCGTATTTTTTCGCCGCCAAAAGGAGCCCGTTCACCTTGGCTCCTACTTTTCGAAATGTATCCTTGGAATGTACCGACCGCCTTCAGCTTTTGGGAGTTGAGATTTCCTCAAACCTAAACTTTGGGCGGTTCATTGAGTACAACGCCAAGGTGGCTGCCAGGAAACTTGGCGTTATCGCAAAGGTCCGGTAGTACTTCATACCAGGGCAGCTTCTAAAGTTGTACAAAGCATAGGTCCGTTCGTGTGCGGAGTACTGCAGCCACATTTGGGCTGGTGCTGCTAAGTGTCACCTGGCCACTTTGGAGAGGCGTGCGAAGAGGCTGATTGGTGACCCTGATTTAACTCGAGAGGGTCTCCAAAGCCTAGAGTACAGGCGTAGAATACCTAGCCTTTCAGTATTCTATAGGATGCATTTTGGGGAGTGCGCGAGGGAATTGCATGATTTAATTCCCTCATCTCCGTTCCACCATCGGACGACCCGTCGTACGGCGAGTTTCCACCCTTACGTTGTCAACACCAGTACGATCTGGACGTAGCGTTTGCCCTCCTCCTTTATACCGACTGGAACAATTTGCCAGTGGCGGTATTTCTGTCGGAATACAATTTGAGTGTCTTCAAGGCTAGAGTGAATAGGCTCTTAATAAACTAGTGCGCTACCATCAACGATTGCGTCATTGCTTACCATCAGGTGGTATTACCCAGTAACTGGGCTGTGGAGGTCAGATAGGAAGTCGCTCCGTATTTAGTTGCATCCGGTTAGACCGGCAGCTGACTCCAACATAGTTGGAAAAATGCTATGCAGATGATGATGTTTGAACTCACTAATTTTTAGTAAAGTATTCGAATAAAAACAAAAAAAAAATTTGATAGCGCAAGTCAAACTTAAGAAAGGTTAAAAGTTATTTTGCCTCACGCTTTATTCTTGCTAGTGTGGGGCACGTTTAAAAAAAATACAAAGTCAGAGAGAACGAGAGAAAGGCAAGGTTCAAGAATTTTTGGGCGGCATACAGTTAACCTAACTGCTAGCAAGTCCTCAGCGCAGCTTGCGTGGTTGTTTATGGCACATTCCAACATATAGAGGAGTTATGTGTGGGCAGTGGGTACCCTCTAGTGGGATTATTATTATTGTTTTCTGTATACACACATCACTATGAGTATCTGATGTGCCTGCAGTGAATTGCAAGCACTGTATACTCTTCAAAATGAAATATAACAAAGGAGGTTAGGTAGGAAGGTAGAAATAAGTTGTGGTAAAATTACTTCACAGATGATTACTAAGACTCTTGACTTAAAGATCTCTAGACATCTTACTTTTTTTAACTTTATAAACTAGTGCCTGCTCGCGATCCCACATAATGTTAATGCAATCGTTGATGGTAAAGCGCGCTAGTTTATTAAGAGCCTATACACTCCTTGAAGACACTATACCCCTTATTCTTAAAAGCTGCTTAAAGTTAACTAGTGATAAGCGATTCTTTAACCATGCAATTTTAACCTTTTAATGTAACTTAAAGTAAATCATCTTTTATGAATAAACACCACAGTATTTAAGGGGTTTATTCATAAACGATGATTAAAGTTAAATGACGTTAAAAGGTCAAAAATGTATGGTTGAATAATCGCTAATCACTATTTAACTTTAAGCAGCGTTTATGAATAAGGGGGTATATGTATATCCTATTCACGCTTTGATGACACTCAAATTATAGTCAGGCGGAAATACCGCCGCAGGCAAATTGTTCCAGACCTTCGAAGTACGCGTTATAAAAGACGAGGTAAAACGCTTCGTCTGGTGTTCGTAGAGGTGACAACAACGTGACAGTGCATGCTCGCCCATAGGACGGGTCGTCCGTTGATGAAACGGACACGGCCGGATTAAATGATGCAATTTGCGCTCATAGTCTCCAAAATGCATCCCATAGAACACCGACAGGCAAGCTACTCTAGCCCTGCGCTCAAGTTATAGAGACCGTTTTAAACTAAATCTGGGTCAGTAATATATTTAGGCGTATTTTTGGCTGGTACCCGTTCCAGTATCTTTTTAATATGGCCTTAATCAAATTCGTCTGTCGTAAGTTCATTATTCAGGTCTTCAAAACTGAGACATTTGACGGTGACAAATATATTTTTGCCGTGAATAATGGCAGATAGGAACAGACGTAAACACGGTTTTATGATACGTATAAATTCCTATGTTTATTGAAATGTCAGGGACGATTTTTTAAGACTCAAGTAATGTTACTTCATGTATAAATTACATTTGGGCAAGCTACGATATGGGTTCAGTTTTCTGTGAAAGAGAAAAGGGCGGATTGGCTAAGTAAATAAGACTGAGGTTACTTACACAAATATTATAATATTACAGGCTTATTTTCCTCTTTATACCATTCTACATTATCCGAGTAGATATATTATGCGAAAGGAATTTTCTCGGTGGTAGGCCGTAACATCGGCTGCCGGAAAAAATTACCACCCACCAGATAAAGTCTTGCCGCCAAACGATTCGCCGTGTTCCGGCATGATGTCTGGTGAAGCCGTACGAAGGACGGGTCAGAGCAGTTCTATTGCGACGTGTGCCGGGTACGATGCGCCAAATGTTGTTGTGTCGGGAGTTTGGTCGTGGAGGGTCTCCAGATCAATCTCCTTCTGGCGCAGCATCGTTGGTCGTGTTAAGTGCATAGGCTTAATAAACTAGCACGCTTTACCATCAACGATTGCATCTCTCTTACCATCAGGCAGGATTACAGTCAAGCACTAGTTTATGTTTGTTAAAAAAAAAGGTGAAATTCTGGCAGAGGATTTTCTTTCTTCCTTCAAGCTAGTCAACAAGGTGGTTACATGGTTGACTGCCACGGTGCTCATGGCAAAATACAAAGTTATAATTTCTAGCTTTTGCTGATCTCGCACTGTAAATATTACTTTTACAATGGGAAGTCAGCTTAAAATGTCTTCCTGATAAAATCCTGCGTGCATCGTACACATCTCCTTTTAGTTTTTGAAAGGCTTGTTTGTGTCTAAGCAATAACAATCCCATGGATTCATCGAAGTTTAAACGATGGTTAGTTTGTGGTTGGATACATTCATTACAAATAGAGTTCTCTCCCGGCTGTCAATAACAGGATCTTTAGCTGTTGTTACAGGTGGTCAGATGTTCTAGTAAGTAAATTGTGGAGGTCAGATATATGCTGTTGCTCCATGTATAAATAAATAAATAAATAAATGTATACGGACAAATCACACAGATTGAGCTAGCCCCAAAGTAATTTCGAGACTTGTGTTATGGGATACTAACTCAACGATACTATATTTATAATAGATACATATATAGATAAACATCCAAGACCCAGGCCAATCAGGAAAAGATAGTTTTCCATCATGACCTGGCGGGGGATCGAACCCGGGGCCTCCACGTCGCAGGCAGGCGTGTTGACCGCAGCGCCACGGAGGTCGACAAATTAATGTAATTAATTAGTTAATGGTATTCAGTTTCAATCGCTCACGCTTCTCTCCTTCCATACCTCTCTATTCGGAGTTGCCAAGAACCGCTCCCTGATAAAGGAGTCTAAAAGTCGTTTAAGTGGTTAAAATTAAAAAAAAAAAAAAAAAAAAAGTGTGCTATGACCTTAACTCACTTTTGCATGTCCTTCTGTGGCTGCTATGTTTAGGCTATTGTAATGTATTCAGGCAATGAAATATTTCAAATAAATCACAAAACGATGGTATCGTGTGATAAAACTGGCAAGCAGCCCATCTTGTGTTAAGTGCTAAATTCTGCCAACAATTTGTAACACCTCGTAAGTTGTATTGAAGCGGTACGTGCCTATCGCTTTTCCCACTTTATATGGTCGGATAAAGACTCTCTCTAATATGATAATTAAACAACAGTCAGCTTCTATGATAATTAAACTGGAGCGTAACTTAGCTTCTTGATTGTTAAGTATTTTTATCTCACGTCAGAGATAAAGACGTAGATTCAACTGTTCAAAAACTAAATTAAATTCAATGTCTGTTTCTTTCTATTTGAGAAAAGGATAGAAGATAAATATTAGTTTAGTCCTATAAAATTAGTCCGCGTCGGATGTAAGTAAAATATTTTTAATAGCCATGTCTTATTCTAAATGTCTAATTTCATATTTTGAGTATAATAATATTTATATTCTGTTTTTTTTTTTCTTGATACAACCATCATCATCATCATTTCAGCCGAAAGACGTCCACTGCTGGACATAGGCCTCCCCCAAGGTTCTCCACGACGAACGGTTTTGCGCCTCCCGCATCCAGCGGTTTCCCGCGACCTTCACCAGGTCGTCGGTCCACCTTTTCGGGGGCTAACCCACGCTACGTCTTCCGGTGCGTGGTCGCCACTCGAGAACCCTTCGGCCCCATCGGGCATCGGTCCTACGGGCAATGTGTCCAGCCCACTGCCACTTTAGTGTTGCAATTCTTCGGGCTATGTCGGTTACTCTCGTTCTCCTCATTCCTGATTCGATCGCGCAGTGAAACCCCAAGCATAGCCCTCTCCATTGCCCTTTGAGTGACTTTGAGCCTTCTCATAAGGCCCATTGTTAGCGACCACGTCTCAATTCCATATGTCATCACTGGCAACACACACTGGTTGAAGACTTTTGTCTTGAGGCACTGCGGTATTTCGGACGAGAAGATTCTTCGTAGCTTCCCGAAAGCAGCCCAGCCGATTTGCCGATTCGACGATTGACCTCTTTCTCGAAGTTGGACCTTCCTAACTGGATAGTTTGTCCCAGGTACACGTAACTGTCAACAACTTCGAGAACAGAATCTCCAATCTTTATAGGAGTCGGTACAACATGGCCATTAGACATGACTTTCGTCTTGCCCATGTTCATTTTAAGACCGACTCGCTCGGAGGTTCTGCTGAGGTCTTCGAGCATTGTACTCAGGTCCTCTGCGGTCTCAGCCATGACTACAATATCATCAGCAAACCGAAGGTGTGTCATGTACTCGCCATTGATGTTGATGCCCAGTCCTTTCCAGTCCAGAACCTTGAAGACATCCTCCAATGCAGCGGTGAACAATTTCGGGGAGATAACATCTCCCTGTCTGACACCACGCTGGAGAGGTATTGGTTTCGAGGTCTGGTCCTGTATTCGGACTGACATGGTGGCTTTTTCGTACAAACCTTTGATACAACACAAAGAAAAAAAAGCATTGGCCTTAAAATTTCATTAGTTTATGAGCCAGGGAAGCGGCAGCAAGAGCGATGTGCGACAACGGAAGTGTATGCCCGTGTTATTAAACTAAATGTAAATAGTTCATTTTAAGTACCAAGACTCATACAAACATATACATAAAAGGAAAGCACAGACAACAAAAAAATAAAAAAAAAACGAGCGTAGCTTCTTCTGCAGCCTATAGAGGTACAGGCTTTCATTGCTTTGGGGGCTTTGGGGGCATAATCCGCACGCTGGGCAGACTGGTTGGGGATCGCAGTAATTTGATATTCCAAGGAGAAGCGCTGCTGCCCTTGATGAATTTCACACGGCAGCAATATGTATGATGTAACGGCAATCTAGTCTGTTGGCGATCATCGCGAGGACGGAGTTGGCGCTACGTTGGACCTTGTGTGCCAGAGACGCGTACCGCTAGCGCACCTTCGCGTGAAAGCAGTCAGCACGTGCCTCCTCTAAAATGCCCGAGGCGCTGCAATGGCGGGGTAGCCTCAACAATGCCCTAAACGCGTTCTACACGTGCACGAGTGTACCCAGACCATAAGTTGTATGTGCAGAGGGAGTACAGTAAGCTCACAAGAGCGTTATTTTTACTTCTCTAGAACAACGCACAATCCTAAGCACTATCATATTACCCCTGACTGACAACGTCCTCCGCTCTTGCTCAATATCGGTATCATCTTTCAGATTAGCTGCAAAAATGTGATTTAAGTATTTGATTTGCCCTACTTTCTGGAACAGCGCATTATTTTATAAACTTAGGAGGTGCACTATACAGCAAACTAGCCTCAACAACCATGAACCTTTTTATCGTCCCACTGCTGGGCACAGGTTTCCTCTCATACAGAGAAAGATTGAGCGTAATCATTTAGCGAATTTACTCTTGCCTGCATTATATTTTAACCTGTGGCTCGAGGCATACTCTTCACAGGTCCAGTTAATCAGTTTGTTATGTGCTAAAGTTACTCTTATTCGTTAAAGTTAAAGTTATTATTATACGTTTGTACAATTGGTTACCAAAGTGAGATTAAAATATTATAGTAATAGCTCTAGTGACTGACCTCCTCTAGACGAACTCATTTAAAGGTTCTTAATCAATATCTGTGATCATCATCATTATTATCTCAGCGTCAATCCTAGTCGCATCCGAAGCCTTTCAGCTTTGGAGTCTGGGGTCTGCTTTACCAGCCCAACTGCTGATTTTGGTTAAACTTCGATATTTTCCGTGAAGCGACTGCCGTCTGACCTCGACAACCCGAAGGCGATTTCGAATCATTGCAGTTAGACCAATTCTTGGACTTTTAAGGGCTCCAACAACCCGTAACGACTGCCATTAGAAGTTCATATGGTAACCGGGAGCAAAGGCTTTACTTGCTTTCCGAGGCACGCCCAGACCAGTGCAAATATTCATATTTATGCATACAAATAATTGCAATGCGCGGGGATCGAACCCGCGCCTCCTTGCGCAGCGGCCGCGTTCGCTACCGCTACGCCACGGAGGCTGTCAATCAATATCAGTGATGTGTGTACTTAAAAACTTTTAAACAGAAGAAGAAAATTTAGAATATTAAAAAAAAAAACACTAGAAATTTCTTCTGTAGCGTGGGTGTATTTACAAATATCCTATTAAATAAATGCGAATGTTTTTGAGTATGGATGGGTGTTTATTACTCTGTAACGCAAAAACTACTAAACGGATTTGAATGAAATTTGGCACACAGATTTCATCCGAATCCGTTTAGTAAGTGTACAAGTGACAATAATCAGGAAAAACACATAGGATACTTTTTATTCCGATGTTCCTACGGAACCGAAACTTATACATGTGAAACCGAAGGGTGTAGCTAGTAAAGTATAAACTCTCACATCATCATCATCAACCTTTTTATCGTCCCACTGCTGGGCACAGCTCTCCTCTCATACAGAGAAGGATTGAGCGTAATCACCACGCTTGCTCAATGCGGGTTTGCTATTTCAGATTTAAAGTCCAGGTTTCCTCAAGTTGTTTTCCTGCACCTTTCAATCAGTCATTGGTGTCCAAGATATAGTTAGAAAGTACTATAACTTAGTAAAGTTACATTGGTTCTTGCCTGACCTGGAATCGAAGCGGCTCGCTCATACTTGAGAGCCTGGTGTTTTAACCACTAGGCTACCACGACTACCTCTCTTAACTAAACTCCCACATACGAAAAACATATTAGGTAGATAGATACTACTTCTAAAATTCTCATCAGTTTTTTACAAAACCGATTTGAATCAGCATAATATATGATGTCCCCGAACGAATCTAACTTTTACACTCACTGAGCACACCCTTTGAAATTCCAAAAAGCCAATGGTATTGAAATTGTAATCATCGCTTTGACTTTGAACAAGAGCTGACCTATTTCAATTCTGCTTCAACGGTTACCCAATAGTTTCAACTTAATCCACATTAATCTCAACAAAATCACTGGCAGCAATATTTTATATTCAACTATTATTAAATTCCAAAGCATTTGTGTGGACGAAGAAAAATGCATTTGTCACAATGAAACTCGATTCAAACGAGCACCCGATATCTTTCATTCGACTCCAAGCAGTCCACTATTCACTTCCAATCGATCCCGGAGAATGCTCGACTCGGCTTTTTACACAGCAAATATTCTATTGACTGGAATCGTGGATTTTTATGTACTTTTGATGGGAATTCTACTTTTTTAGGTCGCAGAATGAGGGTAGAAGAATAATTTTCGTAATGTCTCCAGAAGTAATTGATCAAAAACTCTTCTGAGTTTCAGTAATCAGTTTGTGAGTTTCTTAGGACTTTTTTGGTTATGTTTAGCGAAGTGTCAATGCTCTTAAGTTTCTTGAAGCTTGTGCAGTTTTAGGTGTTAAGCAGATGTATTTCATTGAACAGTTATTCAAAGACACTTAAAACTGGTTTTGAGACACGAATTTGCAAAGTAAATGAACATTTTATTCTATCTTTAGTATTAAGACTCCATTCATTTGCATATTGTTGGTGATTTCCTAGTAGAAAAAAATTAACTTAATGGCAAAAGGTAGTGCCCAGAGGTCTTCTGAATATAAATTTAATGGTTATAAACTAATAACTTCTTTTATGATTAGATGTAGGGCTTCTACACTCAAAACTAATGACCAGACAGAACGAGTGGCGTAAACGTAACGTAAATTCGAAGCCCTTCATCTAGTCCTAAAAGTAATTATTAGTTTATAAACATTAAAATTAGGTATAGTAGACCTCTAGGCTTAGAAAAGTGCCAATAACTTGTTGCTCAATATTCTAACTGTATTACAGTATTGTTTTCTGTTTTAACAGGCATAGAAATGAATACTAGCAAACTAGCTGATCTGTTAATTTCCAGCGTGATTTCAGCCATGTATAGAGTTTTGATTTATAGTTTTAAAGTTATGTCCGGAATTCATACGTACCTACTGTGTAAACGTGTATTTGACAGATATTTATACAGTATGTTAAGAAAACCCTGTCCGAGCCGTGAAGGTATTGTTAGGTATCGATAACTGATTCTACTAATGAATACAAAACCGGGCTAAACTTAAAAAAAAATCCCCCTAAAAAAATAAATATTATTTCGCAAAAAGAGGTAACTTAATAAAGGTGCGTAAGCACCATTCCACGGGCGGCGGGCGGCAGGGCACGCGGCACGTGGTCGCATCGCTATTCGCTCATAATAATACCGGTGTTGTCACTGTTTTAAAAATTACCTAACCTAACCTTTATTATCCTTATGGGTCGGACAGGGTTTTCTTAACATGCTGTATTTAAGGTAAAAAAAAGGTAATAAGGTAATTCCCGTGTTATTTATTTTTGAATGTTGTATGTATATATTATTAGTATATTCTTTGACAATTTATAAGTGCTTGTAAATTATTCATTTGAAATAAATGCTTTGACTCTTAGCTGATTTTGAGTCCAGAAACTGATGTAATCCTGGCCATTGAGCCTGCCCTTTTATCTTTCAGAATTCATTCAAGAAATACGCCTGACGTATCCTTCAAAGTACTCGAATCTTCCTATTCATATAAAGCCACTTAAATTGTCAACTGACCTGGAAATTCTTTGATCTGAATGATTCTCGAACGTTCGCTGTGATGTAACACCTATTCATATTGAAAGGGACGGTCTGGTCCCTAATTAGTGAACCTGTAGACTTTTTAATTGACTCTATAGACGAGGTGTTAATTATATAAACGGCTTTCTTAACGATAAAGCTGCTAAATATTATTCCGTAGTAACACTAATCATTAGTGTGGGGCAACGATATAAAAAATATGTGAATTTTTTATATCGTTATTTTATATATTTTTTATTTTTTCTCGGTGGTAGGCCACACTGGCTGCCGGCAGAAGTTACCACCCACCAGACAAAGTCTTGCCGCTAAGCGATTCGTCGTGTTCCGGCATGATGTCTGGTGAAGCCGTACGGAGGACGGGTCTGAGAAGTTGTGTTGCGATGTGTGCCGGGTACGATGCGCCAAGTATTGTTGATTACCACCCACCAGACAAAGTCTTGCCGCCAAGCGATTCGTCGTGTTCCGGCATGATGTCTGATGAAGCCGTACGGAGGACGGGTCTGAGAAGTTGTGTTGCGATGTGTGCCGGGTACGATGCGCCAAGTATTGTTGTCGGGAGTTTGGTCGTGGAGGGTCACCAGATCAATCTCCCTCTGGCGCAGCATCGTTGGTCGTGTTGTTGGGTTTAACATTGCACCACCTCGCTCAACTGCCGTCTTCCTTCCTATTCACTACGTTTTTTAAGTGAACGGATTTAATAAACTAGCGCGCTTTACCATCAACGATTGCATCACTGCTTACCATCAGGCGGGATTGCAGTCAAGCGCTAGTTTGTAATTATTAATTTAATTTAATTTAAAATTAGACCTCATTCCGGAACACGAAGAATTGCTCGGCGGGAAGACTTCTCATCGATACAAAATAATTTCTGATTAATTTTTGATCGAGATTTCTTTCTTTTGACTTGAACACAGGATAATTCTTAAATAACAAATTATTCATTACGAAATATTAGCTGGTTCGCTTTTTCGAAACTTCCTCCGCGTGAATTGTCTTTTAAGTCATAATTAGCCTGTAGCATTCAACTTTTGGACATAGTCCTGTCCTATTTTACGCCTTTCAACTCGAATTTCTTAGCCTGAGGGCGTCGCACTTTACATTTAGTTGGTGGTTTCCACTGGTGATCACGTCTCCTCCAACGGTCATCGGTTCTGCGGCCAATATGGCGGGCCTATTGTCCCTTCAGTTTGCTTATTCTGTGAGCTAAGTTGACAATTTTGGTTTTCTGCCGAATTACCTCGTTGAGCTCATTCGGCCTCGGCCTGGCTGCTTTCGGGAAGCTACGTAGAATCTTCTCGTCCGAAATACCGCAGTGTCTCAAGACAAAAGTCTTCGGCCATTGTGTGTTGTCAGTGATGACTTATGGAATTGAGACGTGGTCGCTAACAATAGGCCTTATAAGAAGGCTCAAAGTCACTCAAAGGGCAATGGAGAGGGCTATGCTTGGGGTTTCACTGCCCGATCGAATCAGGAATGAGGAGATCCGCAGAAGAACGAGAGTAACCGACATAGCCCGAAGAACAAACAAATACATCCTTACCAAATAGTAATGAAACCGAGAATCTGTTGAATGAACGAATTAATAGACTAACAGCCGAACTGCAAAGCGCGAATGGAGAAATTGAAAATCTACTCAGCGAAAACACAAGATTAAAATCAGATCTAGTTAAGTCAAACAGGGTGATCGAATTGTACAAGAAAATAGGAATATATGATTCAAATAAATGTCTTACTCCGCAGTCTGGCAGGAAAAATAGTAACAAATTTAGGCACACATTAAGCAATGTATCCACACCGATTAAGTCTACACCAACAATTAAAACATCAACCGGGATCTCATACGGAACCTTGAAAGAGAAAGCCTTTACTTCTATCAACACCTGTCCAGTAACAGCTCACAATAGTAATAGGAGTCCTACAACAGCAATAAATAGAGAATCTTTAAATCCTATTCAAAACCATCCAATACCAAACAACAATCTACCGAATGCCTTGCCAGGAAAACAAATAGGATTAAAAAAGAAGGTAATAATAATTGCAGATCAACAGGGAAAAGGACTTCAGAAAGTACTTCAGAATTTAATTGGTCCAGAATATGCAGTGTTTTGTGTTTTTAAACCTTATGCCCAAATGTCAGAAGTGTTGACTTCCATAACAAGTGAATTGTATGAAAACCTAACTGATAGTGATTTTGTAATTGTTTTGGGGGGAGTCAATGACACAAGCCCGTATAAATTTCAAACATCCCTACATAATTTTATCGAGACCCATAGGGGTACAAATATCTTTATATGTGAAGTTCCGTTCAATAAATCACTAAGTGAACATAAATTAAATTATTTACTGCGATTTGTTTCTGGCAAATTTGATAATGTTACGTATGTGGATATGAACTACATTGCATTCCGACCATACAAACATAATCGCGCAGAGTATAAATGTCGTCATTTACTAAGAGAAATACTAAAAGTTAACTATAAAATTAAATTTGACAAATATAATGCTGATTTAGAGTGTATAAAACCTCATAATATTAGACCTGAAATGCACGATAAGGGCAGTCAGACGGAAGCCTGTAACGATGTAGTAAGTCATAACGATAATGTTGTAGCCACAAATGTTGCTTTGACTGACAGAACAACACCGCCTCGCTTTTTTCGTGTTTAATAATATTTATATTTTACATCAAAATATAAACGGACTCTTAAACAAACAAGACATATTTATGGTCTCGCTGGACGACCTTGCTAATAGTGGAAAAAACGCTGACGTGTTATGCTTTTCTGAACATAATATGATCAATTCCGATCTTAGCATTCTACGCATGCACAATTATACTCTCGCTGCTTACTTCACGCGTAAGACTAGACACGGCGGCACTTGTATTTTAATAAGGAAAGGAATAAAATTTAAAGCTATTGACGAAGTTGCTAAGTGCAGTATATCAAATATAATTGAGTGCTGTGCTGTAGAGTTGACGGAACATAAAATTTTAATCATATGCATATATAGAATTCCAAACTGTACGGAAGTAAAAAATAAATTCGATACATTCTTTAGCATTTTGAACAACATACTTCAACAATTTTCATTTAATATAAACAAAAAACTCATTATGGCAGGGGATTTCAACATAGATATCCTAAAAAGAACGAAATATTCAGAGCAATTTAAACACTTACTAGCAGGATTTAACCTTAAAGTTCAATTCAAAGTTCCCACGCGTTTAAGTAGCGGTACCTGCATTGATAATATCGTACATAATGTAAGGGGATGTCAGGGTGAAATCATAGAATTTGCAGTTTCAGACCATACAGCACAGCTGCTAAAATGCCCTGTTAAGAAATCGTGTTTGTCCACTTACTGGTTCAGTACAAGGCGATGTTATTCGAAAGAAAATGTAACCAAATTCATTGACTGCATCAAAAGTATGAGCTTCTCGGAAGTTTACGAGCAGAATGATGCTGCTGCTGCTTTTGATATGTTTTATGATTTGTTTAAACTGTTTTATGAATTGTGCTTTCCAAATATAAAAATAAAAATATCAATTAAAAAGCGACCTAGGTGGATAAGTCGTGGAATTAAGGTATGCAGTAAAAGGAAAAGAGAATTACTGTGGAGGTATAGGTTGGCACCGACAAAGCACAATAAAGATAATTTTAAAAGTTTTTCTTCTAGATTTAGAAAGATTACTCAACTTACTCAGAAATCGCAAAATAGTAATTACATACAACTAGCAAAGAGCAAGTCTAAAGCGACGTGGCAAATAATAAACAACAATAAGGATAGGATACCAGATGATAATCTAATACAAATAAATGTAGGTAACAAAATATTAACAGATCCAGTAAAAATTGCCCAAGCTTTTAATAACTATTATGCTGACCTAGTTAAACCTACTCACTTGAGAAACAAGGGTTACCGATCAGTATTGCCCAGTGAATGCTCGTCCATGTTCTTTTGTACCACTACCTCGCAAGATGTTTATAATATTATTATGAACTTAAAAAATACTTCTAGTACTGGCTATGACAGCATTTGTACAAGAATATTAAAATGTGCTTCTTCCTATATTGCACCAGTACTAAGCCATATAATAAATATGTGCATAACAGAAGGCATGTTTCCCAGTAAATTGAAAATAACGGTCATAAAGCCTATCTTCAAGAAAGGTGACAGTGAAAATATGGCTTGCTATAGACCAATAGCATTAGTACCAATATTATCAAAGGTTTTTGAGAAGGTCGTCTATAATGGCATAAATCAATATTTTGAACAGAAAAATCTATTCACTGACAATCAAAAAGGTTTCAGGAAAAATAAGTCCATTAACATGGCCATTTATGACTTTTTGAATATAATTACATCTAGAGTAGATAAAAAATTGCCAGTGCTTGCTTTATACATGGACATATCGAAGGCATTTGACTGCGTGGACCATAAGATTCTGCTTCAAAAATTAAATTCTTATGGCATTAGAGGTAATGTCTGCAGTTTTTTAGCATCTTATCTCAAAGATAGAAAACAATTTACAATTATTAAACGAGTAGGTGATAAGAGTAAAAATGAAATTTGTTATGCATCTAGTGTCAGAAATATTGCATATGGAGTACCTCAAGGGAGTGTGCTTGGACCGTTATTGTTTCTCATCTATGTTAATGACTTGCCTACAGCAACTAACTACCCCATGACAATGTTTGCAGATGACAGTACTATAATTTTTGACAATGACAATATTAATAATCTTGAATCTGACATAAATAAAAACATTGAATCTATAATTAATTGGTTAGAGTATAATAATTTAAAAATTAATTTAAGTAAAACCGTAATTATGAAATTTGGACAAAGAATGACTAACAGACTAAATCTTAATGTAATCCATAGCGGCATTAGTATTAATGAAACAGAAACCACAAAATTTCTAGGAATACATATAGAGAGTACATTGAAATGGCGTGTTCAAATCGAGAAAGTATGCAGTAAACTTAACCAATATTCGTATGCTTTGACCATGTTGAGGAAAACTGTAAATGAACGAACGTTATTGACAGCATACCATGGACTGGTTGCATCGTGTTAAAGATATGGCATAATTTTTTGGGGTAATGCAACTGGAAAGGAAACTGCTTTTATTGCACAAAAACGTTGCATCCGAGCCATGTGTAATTTACAAAGAACCGACAGTTGTAAACCTCATTTTATAAATTTAAACATATTGACTTTACCGTGCTTATATATATACGAAACTGTTCTTTTCGTCAGGCGCAACCTGTCTAAATTTTCGCAGGTTACTAGCTTGCGTAGAGCTGATAAGCTACATTCGGTTCCACACAAGACTGTATTATTTCAGAAAAGCATATTCGCAATGGCTCCGAAACTGTACAACAAAGTGCCAAAATACATGAAGTCGGTGGAAGGCATTGATATATTTAAAAAGAAATTGTTCCTATTTTTGATCGAGAAGGCATATTATTCCGTTCAAGACTTTCTTGATGATAAAATATGAGTTTTTATTTTCATTTACTTGACTACTGTAATATAACCACATCGACAGACATTTTTACTTTGTTTTTGAATGTATTTTTTTATTTTTTATTAAATTTTTATTTATTTTTTTGACCATGTATTGTAATGATTTAGCTGACTTTATTAATTTGTATCATTGTCTTATTATTATTATTTTATCTCGTATTATTGTATTTTCACGTTTGACATTCATAATTTATACTTACTCTTATTTTATAATTATTAGATACTTAATACTATTTTTGCACGCCTAATTTAAGGTAGATAGTAAAGGATCATTGTATCTATTGAACATCTTCATTGTACCTACTATCTATGCAAATAAATTATTATTATTATTATAAGAATTGCAACACTAAAGTGGCAGTGGTCTGGACACATTGCCCGTAGGACCGATGCCCGATGGGGCCGACGGAACCACGGACCACGCACCGGAAGACGTAGCGTGGGTAGGCCCCCGACAAGGTGGACCGACGACCTGGTGAAGGTCGCGGGAAGCCGCTGGACGCGGGAGGCACAAGACCGGTCGTCGTGGAGAAACTTGGGGGAGGCCTATGTCCAGCAGTGGACGTCTTTCGGCTGAAATGATGATGATGATGATGACCTCGTTGCGAGAGATTCCAAGCAAAGCTCGCCTTGAATTTATGGACCAGCCGTATCGTGAGTGTCCATGTAGCGGGTCCGTAAGTCATGACTGGCAGCAGGCACTGGTTAAAAACGTATTTTTGTTTCGAGTTCTTTATCCTACCAATATGTTATTGAATGGATGGTTTAGTCAAATCTCGAACCCAAAAATGAATCATACTGAAAATCCATTGCGTAGTTTGAATACCAGCTCGGTATACAGACAGACATGGAAAGTAACTTTTTTTGTTGTTTGGGTGGGAAATCATCAAATGACTTCACCCGCTCTGGGCGGAGCGGAAGGGCGTGTCAGACTTTTACTGACTAAAACTCACCCGTGTTTATTCACTCGCCTGTGCGATCGGTCTTCGTGGACCCCTTTACGATGGGCTGACATCTCTTTGAGGCTCACGTGAAACACAACGCGCCGTTGTCTTAGACCTGGTCCTTATCGGGTGGTGAGCTGCTCACTGCTCACCATCCGCAGGCTCGCGCCTACAGTGGTCAGGAGTTTGGTGTTGTCTCCCGACCAGGGCGTTTCCTACGGCGGCTAGTGGCGTGAGGGCGCTGGGATACCCGCTGCCTCACGCGCTCCGCCTCTTCCTTTGCTAGCATCACTGCTTCGCAGAAGGAGGTGACAGCCTGCCATGCACTCTTGCTCCGGACCATGGCTTGGATCAGGGTCGGACGCGAGAGATCGCCGTTGTTCGCCGCTACGAGGACACGGCGGTGCTCTGCCCAAGCCGGGCAGACCTCCACCGTATGCTCCACCGTGTTCTCAGTGCGATCCACACAATGGTGACACCCTGGTGTTTCCTCCCGCCTTATTCGAAACAAAAAACTCCCGAAACAACCGTATCCGGCGTGGACCTGCATCAGGCGATATCGATCCCGTGAAAATCGAAATAAAAAGTATCATATTTGTTATTCCTGGTTATAAACTATCTGTGTGCCAAATTTCATTCAAATCCATTCAGTAGTTTTGTGTGAAAGCGGAACAAATAAACACAGTTTCACATTAATCATGTTAAATGAGGATGGATGTGTTAATCCAAGACGTGGTGTATCTGTGTGTGTATACCAACTGCTACTGTACATTGTATCGTGGTTTGTACTCCGGATAAGGATTAAAGTGTCGGATTGGATTGCAAGGGGTCGTTTGAACCCTCTCGGTCTACGATTGACGTAAACCCTCACTTATCTGGTTTAATTAGAAGGGATTACAATTAGCAACAGTAGGGTGAACACAAAGTGATACATATGAACACAAAGTATTTGTTTGTTATACTTTGTGTTCATGAACACAAAATGTTTGTTTTTGATACTTTGTGTTTATATTTGTATGGTGCAACCGCACATCAGCATAGCGTCGTCAGCGTTTACGCCTCGCATTCATTTTACTTTATAATTATCATCAGTTAGCGTCGAGCCATCAAGTCGTCGCGTTCTCATTACGGCCATCAAAGGCCACGTGTGGCCATTTCACACACAACAGTCCATTAGCTCATTTTACCTATAACTTTGGAACAATATAGTAGTTTATATAAACTTAACATCTTTTAAAGTATTCTGCCCACATCATCTAAAAGTAGTCTGTGATCTAGCAACAGATCATACAATATTTAAATTATTCCTTAGGCACTACGTCGCAGATATAGGCATCTCAAAAAATGAAGACCCACTATACATAAATAAATCATAATAAAAGATTATTTATTAAAGATTTTTTTTATTAAAGATTATTATTATTATATTATTATTATATTATAATAACCATTATATAATGTTCTAACTCCAGGCATTTAGACCTCCTCTTAGTGAGAGGGAATGGGCAAATAGATGTCACATGTCTATAAAGTATGTTAAGAAAACCCTTTCCGACCCGTGAAGGTGTTGTAAGGTATCGATAACTGATTCTACTAATGCATACAAAACCGGGCTAAACTTTAAAAAAAATCCCCCTAAAAAATAAATATTATTTCGCAAAAAGAGGTAACTTAATAAATGTACGTTATGCACCTTTCCGCGGGCGGCGGGCGGCAGGGCACGCGGCACGTGGTCGCATCGTTATTCGCTCATAATAATACCGGTGTTGTCACTTTTTAAAAATTACCAAATTTCGGAGAAGTTGGAATTAATTCTCGAGAAAAAAAGATTTTCAAAATTCATTTGTGTTGGTACTACGATGATTACGTAAAATTTTATATTTGGTCATGTGTTTACCTAACCTTTATTATCCTTATGGGTCGGACAGGGTTTTCTTAACATACTGTATACCTATAGGCCACTGCTGCTCAATAAATAAATTTATCTAGCCTTTTCCCACCTATGTTAGGGTTAGCTCTCAGTCTAAATGCAGGCAGCTGAATATCTGTACACATTATCAGTAGCAATGGGTTCCATTTTGGTAGTTCAACAGCATTTATTCAAAATCAAAAGTCATTTATTCAAATGAGGCTGAGAATCAGCAATTTTTGAACGTCAATATGACATAACACACTTCCGCTGGTAAGCAGAAGTGGCGGAACAAACTCCCTAGCAGCATAGCTGTCTGTTCAGCTGATTTAACTAGCCACGCTAAAAACCAGCAACTAAAAAAATAAGTATCATTAAAATGGAAATGTGAACAATTAAAAAAAATATTACCTAAATAAAAGCCCCAGGTGTAAAGGGCGTGACAGCTCACAAATGTAATTGTAAAAAAGACAATTATTGTTCCGCATTAGTTAATGCGGAATATTAATAGACAATGTTTGTGTTCTTTGCCAATTCAGGAGAAAGAACACAAACATTGTTTTGAGTTATTCAGAGCGACCAGATATTCTTATCATTTAATTAGTCGTTTACGGAATAATATGCGTTCCTTGTCATGTAGAGCAGACTCATTTTTGAACATATAGAGCAATGGATTAACAATACGCTTTTAAAATGACTCCAATTGATAGTAATAGTACGTTACGAAATTAGGGTGCTCTTTTTAGATTGAGCGACTTCTCATAGTCACCCCAGTATCAGTATACCCATACATATCAAAAACAATTAATATCTCTGTGGACATGCCGTCTCGAGTCACTAAACTTAAGTGACAGTGGGCAGGCCACATCGCACTTGAGCCAATAGCCGATGAGGCAGTAAGGTTCTGGAGTGGCGGTCACGTATCGGGAAACGCTAGCACAAGACCGGTCACTATGGTAAGTCTTGGGGGAGGCCTTTGACCAGCAATGGACCTCTATAGGCTGAGAATTAGAATCCAGTCATTGCATCATCATCAACCTCTTATCGTCCCACTGCTGGGCATAAGTCTCCTCTCATACAGAGAAGGATCCAGTCATTTGGTAACACAACACTCCTTGGTAAGATTGTATGCCAGTTTTTTAGAGTTTCTGACGATCCGTAACGACTGCCAAAGATTTACAAATGACAGCCGAGACAAAACTGCTTTTTTTAATTGTAAAATAGTATACTTTTAATTCCACCTGATGGTAAGCAGTGATGCGATCGTTGATGGTAGCGCGGTAGTTTATTAAGAGCCTATTCACTCTAGCCTTGAAGACAATTAAATTGTAGTCAGACGGAAACACCAGCGCTAGCAAACTGTTCCAGTCCCTCGATGTACGCGGTATAAAAGTCGAGGCGAAACGCTTCGTCCGGATCGTAGTGGTGTCAGCAACATAGGGGTGGATACTCGCCATGCGACGGGTCGTCTGATGATGGAACAGAGATGGGGAATTAAGTCATGCAATTCCCGCGCACATTCACCAAAATGCGTCCTATAGAACACCGAGAGGCTGGTTAGTCTTCGCCTGTGCTCCATGCTTTGGAGACCGTTTTGAACCAAAACACACTTTTCGAGGCACGGAGGGATCTTGATAGTTGGTTATCTATAAACGAATTGACGCGGTGGTCTGTGCGTATGGTATTATTTAAGCATGAAACCCAACGTCTAAATCTATTCAAATATTAATACACCCGCGTGTGAGCGGTCGAAATTACGAATTCTTTGGGCATCATTCATTTTTGACAAGACAACCGTCAGATGTAATTGATTACCAACGTTAGAGGCCGTTCACAATCGATTTATTCTGTAAAAACCTTACCGAGGATAGTAAGGTGATTTTTTTTTATAAATCATCGTAAAAAGTGCAATCGTTGATGGTAAAGCGCACTAGTTTATTAAGAGCCTATTCACTAAAAAAAACTAAATGAATAGGAAGGAAGACGGCGGTTGAGTGAGGTGATGCAATATTAAACCCAACAACACGACCAACGATGCTGCGCCAGAGGGAGATTGATCTGGAGACCCTATAATTTCCTTCAGTGCCCGTATTAGGAATAAAATATAAATAAATAAATACGGACAAATCACACAGATTGAGCTAGCCCCAAAGTAAGTTCGAGACATGTGTTATGGGATACTAACTCAACGATACTATATTTTATAATAGATACATATATAGATAAACATCCAAGACCCAGGCCAATCAGGAAAAGATCGTTTTCCATCATGACCTGGCCGGGGATCGAACCCGGGGCCTCCACGTCGCAGGCAGGCGTGTTGACCGCTGCGCCACGGAGACCGACAAAAATATACTTTTCCTTTTTTTGCCCGATATTCCCAAGGGATCAAAACTTGCGCGAGTGTAACCGCGGGACGCACCTAGTTACTTATATACGTTGCCAAGTACAGTCAGGGAAAAAATTGTATAACACCTTTAAACTACATTTGTGGTTGACTGTACATACATCGACCCACCTAGTGTGTGGGTATATTTTACGCTTCATTGGTAATGGATGCGGGGTGTGGACATTCTATGGGTGTCCTGTGTTCTATTTTTGGGTCGAAAAATTCGTTCAGGTTTAAATAAAAAAGAAAAAAAACATTAATCTGTTTATTTCTAACAAGGCTATGATATCTTATCAAGGACTTGGATGCAGCTGGATTCTAGTATTGTACCTGGTGTGATTACCTATCTGACCTCTACAGCGTGATTCCCTCTAGTAAGACTGGCTGTTAGACTTTTGTGATTCTGACTGCTCGTAAGATCTGAGAGCCGGGAATTAATTACAAAATTATAAAAGAAAAAATAAACAAGATACAAACGACAACAAAACAAACAAAGACAACCGACAAATTACTGATTTTCTGGCTAGCGGTAATAAAACTTTTAATAAATATTGTAGTACTTTAAGCGGCGTAACATCAATAACACATGCTTCCTACTTCCTACTTCATTACGTATTATAAAAAGTCACTTTTACTTTACATATGTCGCTTTGTATGACTCAATCTTTAAAACTACGCAACGGATTTTGATACGTTTTTTTATAGATAGAGTGATTCAAGAGGAAGGTTTTTAAGTATATAACATGTATAATAGATAACAGGAACACTGATAATTTTTGAGGTTTCTAACACATGTCGCAAAATAAACCTATTTTTTTGAGCTTACATTGCAAATGCTGGCTGAACCCTTGAGATAGATCAAAATAATGTACTGCAATATTGTAGACCTTAAAAATGCCTACAAAAAAGTCTGCGACATCATGCTTCTACCTACTATAGTTTCTTCATTATGACTTCTGTTTTTATGTTTGAAAAGTTAATTAAAATGTCAGTCGAAATCAGAGCCCACTATTTGTTCCTTATTATTAATCCTTATCCAAATAAATTACACCATGTCAAAGTTAATTTTAGTAGCAGCAGATCTCTTTTAGAATTATTGGAATTGGTTGTTTCATTCAGAACATATCACGATTTATTCAAAACTAAACACCAGAAAAAATCCACATGCCGCTCGCGCCCCTGCCGGCCGCCTGCTACTTGAGTGTTTCTCTACCTAAACCGCGGAGTGAGTAGACCGTAAAATAATGTGCTACAGTATTGTAAACCTTAAAAATGCCTACAAAAAATTCTACGACACTATATGTCTACCTACTATACTTTCTTCATTATGACTACTTTTTTATGTTTGAAAAGTTAATTAAAATGCCAGTCGAAATCAGAGCCCACTATTTTATTTCTTATTATTTATCCTTATCCAAATAAATTACGTTATATCAAATATAATTTCAGTAGCAGCAGCTCTTTTTTTGAATTATTGGAATTGGTTGTTTCAAACACTAAACAAAAACACCAGAAAAAATCCACGTGCCGCTCGCGCCCGTGCCGGCCACCTGCTACTTGAGTGTTTCTCTACCTAAACCGCGGAGTGAGTAGACCGGAGCGGCGGACCATTATTTCGAACAAACTTGCTACTCTGGTAGGCTTTCATTGTGTTTGAAGGTGGTGGAACTGCTTATCCAAGGACAATAAGGTCGCTGTATCTTGCAGAGTCAGATATTGGCTGAAGGGCGGCACAGTAGACATTATTTTTTTAAAGGGCCAGAGTTTCTTGAGGAAGGCTTAGGTACCTATATCATTCGTCCACGTGCGAAGCCGGGGCGGGTCGCTAGTATATTATAAATGCGAAAGTTTCTGAGGATATATGCATGAATATATGGATGTTTCTTATTCGCACAGGTATAAACTACTAAAGAGATTTGGATGAAATTTGGCATAAAGTTTTTTTTTAATTATTATTATAAACTAGTGCTTGACCGCAATCTCGTCTGATGGTAAGCAGTGACACAACCGTTGTTGGTAAAGCGCGCTAGTTTATTAAGAGTTTATTCACTCTAGCCCTGTAGACACATGGACTGCAGTCAGACGGAAACACCGCCGCTGGCAAATTGCTCCAGTCCCTCGATGTATGCGTCATACAAGATAGTTTACAATGAAGAATGATATATTATAAAATAGATTTTTTATAACGATATTCCCACGGAATAGAAACTTACATAAAATTATACACGATGGCGGATACAGTTAGCAACAAAATCCCATTTTAGCATTCTATAACAGAAACCAAGAAATCAGAAAGAATCGAGAAAAGTTAGGAGAAAGATGATGGTGAAAAGCTGTTCAGTACAATTTCATCACGAATTGCACCTTTTTTTTTTTGAAATATTAAGTTGTTTCTTTGTATCTGACGAAAACTTTCTTTGTAGTGGAGCCTAGAATCATGTATAGGACCCATGGTAACATATCGCCCACTCCTATCACTCTGTATTTCATTCTCACGAAGCGTTTGAAAGTTGGCTAGAGGTGAAATCACCTCTAGCCAACCTTCAAAGATTCCTGGTAAACGTAATGTGCCTTATAGGGACGACAGCAGTTCAAGCTACTCGACACTGTCAAATATTCCCAATCAATCATGAGCCTTAATGCTTCATTGATAAAGTTGAAAATCCAATAAAAACATCTGATACATGTGATGCTTCATGTGCTTGTCATCTGTACATATTATTAGTTTGCGAAGCTGTGAGCTTAAACATACAGAGTGGTGCTGATAATACGACAATAAATAAAACATCGTGTACCTCAAAACATTTTCAATCTACCCATAAAACAATCATATAAATATATCCATTAGTTTAGTCACAGGAAATCATTTTTCACATTTTCTACATGATGGACATGTTGATAAGGAAGCGTTTACAGGTTAATGACCAAGCCATCCAATAATGGCGCCAAAAAGCAAGTCGATACAGGATCGCGCTATCGCCCGCTGATCGGAGGTCATTGAACCAACATTTTAAAGGATGTTCTGTTCCGTTTGCAATTTTATGCGATTGAGTTTGTTTGAAATTTTCATTTTTTTTTATTTTTGATGTTAGGTTTTTTTCTATGGTTTAGGATTATTCCTATGAACCAGCATTGTCCGTGTTTTCATATTGTCGTATTACAAGCACCACTCTGTATACTTATATACCAGTAATATGAATCGCTCGACTTGAAATGTATTTAGTCTATTTTCTGAGGTTTCAGAGTAGTTAATGGAGTATATCACTTCTGATTAGTTTGGTGAACGTAAGATGTTATGTAGTTTGAGGTGACTTAATTTATCTACGAGACAGGTAAGTTTATTAAATAACCGAGTCGATCAACTTTGTAAAAATCTCTTCGTGAAGTAATCTTATCTTCTAGAAGGCAGAATTGCGGTCAAGCACTAGTTCATAATAGGAATGTTTCCTGGATAAAAAAAAATGATTCTTTTTAGTCCGTCATTCAGATTATAGAAAAATATTGTATACGTATATTTTGTTTTATCAAATCAATAAAAATTGACAAATATAAAAGGCACCCAAGATCAAGAGTGGTGGCTGGTGACGTCACTGCTCTTCAAAAGTGTAGCTTGCAGTGACGTCACACGAGTTTTTAACGCACTGTGTCGTCTTCATTTTTTGTTTATATGAAAAAAGAAAAAATATGTATCTAGTATTTTATGGAAATCTGACTGACGGACTAATTAGTTTTTTGTAGTCAACTACCCTGTTATTAAAAAAAAAACGACTAAACTAATATTTATATTCTGTCCTTTTCTATATGAAATTGGAAGAATAAGATGCAAATGAACTTAGTTTAATTTGTGATAAAAGGAATCGAAAAATCAACTTAAAAAAATCTCTTAACATCATAAATTATCTGAACATTTGAATGAAGGCAAATTCCCGTAATTAAAAACTTGAATCTCAGTTCAGCGACAATCAATGTCAAAAACTTATAAAATGTAGCTGTGCCTACAACGCAATATGCGAACAACGCGTCATACTGATGTCACGCGAATACTGTATCTCGCAAGCAGAGTTTTCTGTGCAACTAGCACGCATAAAAGTTGGCGACATTAACCGGCGGGCAAATTGCCCGCCAGACAATCCCAGTCCGGTCGGAGAATCATCCCTTTTCTATGGAGGAAGTGTGAGAGAGCTTTACACGCTGCTCCTCATACCTCCACAAAAAATGCTGGTATTTCTGATAGATGGAGACTGTCAAACTTCTTAAAAATACGAGAATTTGAACATGAGATACTCATCATCTTCAATTTGACGACACGGTTGCTGAGCGATTGACTGTTGCGCTGCGTTCGCGGGTTCACTGCTGACTTAATTCCCCCATCACCGGACGACCCGTCGTACGGCGAGTTGCCGCGCGGCGAGTTGAGAGCGGTTGGAACAATTTTTCAGCGGTGTTTGTATCTGACTACAATTTAAGTAGGCTAGATTGAATAAGCTCTTAATAAACTAGCGCTCTTAACTATCAGCGATTGCATCACTGCTTATTCACCAGACGGGATTGCGGTCAAATGAAATGAAATGAAATCGTTTATTAAGCAAGTAGGATCATCGATCACTTTTACACGTTATATGTTTTTTTTTTTAAACTAGATGAAGCCGGCATTTCCTAACTACTCTGAGAAGAAATAGCCGAAACAAACTCAGGGATCACCGTCTTTTTTCAAGTCCAGACATTAAAAATGAAAATGTTTACAATAATTTACCTTATAATTACGCATATTGCTTAATAACAATGGTTAACAGAGTGAGCAGCTCAGTCCCAAGCTTTTATGTCTTCTAAATAATCTGTGATTTTATAATACCCTTTTTTGTAAAGTTTAGCCTTTATATAGTTTTTAAATCGTTTAATGGGTAAGTTTCAAATGTTCATGGGAAGCTTGTTGTAAAAGTGTAACACAGTCAAGCACTAGTTTATATTAATAAAAAAAAAAAACTTAACAAATATTTGTATGGCCTACAGGTAGGGTTGTTTGTATATTATGTGAGTTTAACTGTTTTGTTTGTGTGGGGCAAAAAAAAAAAAAAAAAAAAAAACTATTTTAAGAGGATGTTTTTACGAAAAGATAAACATACTAAATATGACAAGCTAATGTTTTTATTATTTAATTATTTATGTACCTACACTCAGTAATACATATAGTGATATTACAAAATTAAAATCTGAAAAATACAAAGGTGTTGCTTATTTCTTAAGAAATTTCTTCCAGCAGACCTGCGAAAAGTACCCAATTAAAACAGAAATGGCAATAAATGAAAGAATAAGAAATAATATAGTGATTGTTAACTTTATTTGTTACATTTTTACGCCATATATTTGCCTTTAGCAGAACACCAAATACCAATGTAAACAATTGTTGTTTGGGTAGGTAAAGCCATGGTAAAGCAAAAAAATAAAAAAATAAAAATTCTAGGATAAAAAAAGCTCAAAGTATTTTCTGTTCACCTTTTTTTACATATGCAAATAAATTCCTACTGAAAGGATGGATGTGAAAATGTTTAATATTCCAGTGTTATATTAAATACTTTAAAAATATACAAAATATAATGTATCTGACATCGTAACGCAATCTTCGCGAGATGGATACACCGCATGCCACAAACAAAATTATGATAGTCATTTATATCGTTAATGTTTAAAAAAATGCGTCGGCTCGGCCTTTGAACGTTGCAAGCGTGCCGCCGCGCGTGTTTGTGGGTATGACGTTTGATGTGAACTCTATTAAATCAGCTGATAGGATAGTTTTTCCAGCTTTGTTCACATTGCGCATTTTTGTGTAGATAATTAGCGAATTAATTATTTTTTACTTTAAATTTTTATTGGGTTATATAAGTATAGCAATTATGAACCGTTCGTTAAAAAGAAAAAAACTGCATATTATTTTTTTTAAAACAGGAAAAATCCGACAAAAAATTTCACCTGTAGGGGGTTCAGAATCATGTACTGGATCCAAGGTACTCGTTTGTGAGTCGCTGTCAGAGACACCCTTTATGAATATTCGCTTTAAGCGCTACAGTTGTATAAAATGTAGACCTTTTCAGTTTTATTGTATTTTATAATTTATTATAATAAAACGGCACACTGGCCGTAATCTAGCACGCGGGCCCAGTCCGGGTTGGTAGAAAA
The DNA here is from genome assembly GCA_037179545.1 of Sesamia inferens. Classification (NCBI taxonomy): domain Eukaryota; kingdom Metazoa; phylum Arthropoda; class Insecta; order Lepidoptera; family Noctuidae; genus Sesamia; species Sesamia inferens. Next base: position 18,438,047 of record CM073944.1, on the reverse strand, counting down.
CAAAACCGGCATGTCCAAGAGGCAGAACTTCGAAGACATGTGAATGTCTTTGAAGTCGTTACGCCGACACGTTGACAGCTGGCTCAATCACCTAAAACAGAGAGACCATCCGACCAAGGTACGCAGTCAAGTTACTTCCCCTCTCTGAAGCCCCAAAGTATGCGCGCATGACGTTCTCGTAATTTGATTGCGTCCATTTCATGCACACTTACTTCAGAGGCCGGTGGGCCTCGAGCTCCCAAGCAATCCGGCGGCCGGCGTTCTCCCCGTCGGCGAGCAGGTGGTAGCGTCGTCGGCGGAGAGAAATACTCGTCGCTCGAGCTCGACGCAACAACCGCGGCCGGTGTTTTCACAGCGTTCACAGTGGCGCTGGAGACCGGCGACGGCGAGGCGGAGCTGAGCGACGAGTCCGGAGGTGGTGGGCGTGCACGCCGAGCGGCAGATCGTGTCAACATCTTCTATTATTCATAATATACATTTCTTGTACTATTCTCATTTTAGCATATCGCTGTGGAGGTGACAATGACAAATGTCATTGACAATTTTCCAGGTACCTACATCTTTAATTTTTGATTTATGAAAAGATTAATTAAATAAATAAAAAGATTATTCCAAAATTCATTTGTATTGGTACTATGATGATTACGTAAAATTTTATATTATATTTGGTCATGTGTTTACCTAACCTTTATTATCCTTATGGGTCGGACAGGGTTTTCTTAACATACTGTATAAATATGATATCACATCAAAAAGTTATCAAAATTTGTTAAAATATATAAAAGTTGATGCTTGTTGACATCTTGCCGTGCCATTGGCCAGCCCGCTCCACGCTCCGCCAAAGTTCATCGAACACAATCGTTTTAAACAGTGATTCTTTCGAGAAAATGATTCAATATGATAATTTTATGAATCGATTTTTTTTTTCAAAAATGGAATTATTGAATGATACCTAATGCCTAGAAAAAATTTGGACGGTGACTAAAAATATTTACTATATATCCATCAACAGGCGCTCAAGCATTGTATACATTACGCTTTACCATCAACGATTGCATCAATGCTTCAGGAGGGATCGTGGTTAGCAATTTAAGTATTTGGACCACTGGGGCACCTAGGCCATGTATACAGTCTTATATAGGTTTTCAGCCACCATAGGAAACTCCACTCGACCCGTCAGTTATTGATAAATATCTTTTATGCATTACTAACACTGGTTTATAAGCTCAAAAATGTATGTAGGGGGAATACGCAATGAAATGGACGCGTTGTGATACGGACACTGACTGATGTTTTAGAATTTTTGAACGAAAATATTCAAGTCAAGTATTGGCTGCTACGAGCCGTCATTATTGTGGGTTTGTCTATGGTCATCAGTGTTGGCAATAACCAAAGGACATTAATAGTTTTTTCCTACTAAAAATATGGATTTAATCTAAAATAAATGAATTATTATTATTTAAAAAATAATAATCCTTAGTTTATTCCACTGTAGGTATACATTAAAGTATCAATGTGTATAATAAAAAATATTATATGTCGGAGATAGCGACGGCAGAGCGGTAGGCTCGACAGCATCTTGGTGTGGTGGTACAGGTTCCATTTCGTAGGTGAGTTTTGAATTGAAGCACTATGTGTAGATATACCCTCCAATCTTCATAATAACAATTTGAATAGGCAAACCGACAGTTTCGGTTCGGAGATGTGCCTTGATCCGCGTCTCGATGCAAAGTGACCGTTCGACGAATCCCACTTTCCAAAGCGACTCTGTCCATGTGACGCCATCACAAAATAACGTCACAAGCATTCGCCCCTCTACTACGTAAATCAAATCAGCAACTTCTATTAAAATTATATCGACGATCTCCAACACATATAAAACCTATTTACTTATGCATAGTATGTCCATCATTGAATAGCCCTTTCCAGGTCAGCCGTAGATGTAAATTGTATGCTGGTATCGTCTCCATTCTCTTATATAGGTCGTGCCGTGAGTGTATGCAACGCTTGAAGCAGAATAGCGGTAAGGAATATCGAACTTTTGATGCACTTCTTATTATTGAAAGATCTTTGTTTGTTTTTGAATTCTTGACATACAGATAGGTTAGGCTAGTTTGTTTTACAAACTTTCTGCATTTTATATTATACAAGCGGCCGCTAGCGACTTCGTTCGCGTGGAGTAATAAGAAAAAATATACAGCAAAGTCTTACGGAGGACAGGTCTGAGCAGTTGTGTTGCGATGTGTGCCGGGTACGATGCGCCAAATATTGTTGTGTTGGGAGTTTGGTCGTGGAGGGTTTTCAGATCAATCTCCCTCTGGCGCAGTATCGTTGGTCGTGTTGTTGGGTTCAACATTGCATCACCTCGCTCAACTGCCGTCTTCCTGCCTATTCGCTCAGTTTTTCCGAGGGAATAGTCTCTTAATAAACTAGCGTGCTTTACCATCAACGATTGTATCACTGCTTACCATCAGGTGGGATTGCAGTCAAGCACTAGTTTTTAATAATTTAAAAAAACCACTCTATCTATTAAAAAAAAAACATATCAAAATCCCTTGCGTAGTCTTAAAGATTTAATCATACATTAGGGATATAGGGACAGAGAAAGCGACCTTGTTTTATACTATGTATTGATTATAATACGTACATACTAGGAGCTAGGCGTCACCCAGTAGTTACAGTAAGGGTCAAAAGTGCATTACCGTTTTTGAACTTTATTGCACTAACAATAAATGTCAAAAGTGGTACCCTTACTGTACATATAATAGGTAATGATAAATTAGCTCATGGCTTAATATGAATAGCTGCGCAAGTCGAACGATCAAGTTAAGCTACGCTTTCCGCAGTTGGTCTGTGGATAGATGACCATTTTGATATACCGAGACCCCTTCATAAACCATTGATTATATGCTCGAAAAATTGTCTGCTTAGCAATATATATAACGCAATGGATGATGTGGAACTGTCATACTGACAGTGTACTACTTAATTACCCCGTTTCAGGTGCAAGGCGATCCGCCTCTGCTTCACACGGTTCTTCGTCTTTTTCTTCCAGTGCTTCTTCAATCCTGAAGGTTGGCCGTCAGCTTCTTGTACTTGGTCTTGTCAACTGCGAGTCGGAACAGTTTTTCGACGGAAGTAATGCCGGTCCACTCCCTGATATTTCGAAGCCTTTAATCCTAGAACCAAAAAAATTGCAGTCATTTATGACATTCACTGATACGCACTGTATCCGCGTGGTGATTTAGTTACTGTCTTGATACCGAGAACATTGTTGTGGTTAATGTTTATAGAAACATCAGGCATATAGCTATCATATCTTTCGCCAAGCGCGCCTCTTCCCTTCTACTTTGTTCATAATAATCAGTTGGAGTAGCGTATATCTATCGTGTCGGAGCACGTGGTCGAGATATTTACACGGTGACAACTAGGTTACTACTGCTTATATTATATAGCTTTTCTTACGGAGCATGGCAATTGCCTTCGGGTTGTGGAGGTCAGACGGCAGTGGCTTCAAGGAAAATATTGAAGTTTAGCCAAATGAGCAGTTAGACTGGTAAAACGGGCCCCAGACTCGGAAAAGCTGCGTATGCGACTGGGAATAGCGCTGTGATGATGATGACTCACGGAGCATGGCGAGATTGGATTCCATTCTGTTATTTTGTCTAATCTTCTGTCACTAAAACCCATTTCTAAGACGGTTTTACGCAGGCAGAATAGTAATTAGGTAAGCTAACGAAACAAAAGCCAATTTAACAGTAACGATACCCCTTAGAGTAAACAAAATCCTTACAGAGCGAACAAATTCTACAATGCCGTACAATAAAGACTAAAATAGCCCAAATATTATAATGTACACATTAATTAAGTACATTATAAAATGAAGATAATATTAGGGCTCATATACGTGGGGAGAATTGCTCCCTGACAGTTATGAAACGTGAGTAGCGTGCGTTATCCCAGTACTTACATTACATCCAAGACTCGGAAAGCGGTTATAGGTCTGAGGTCTTTAACCTAAGGCAAACGGACAAATCACACAGATTGAGCTAACCCCCAAAGTAAGTTCGAGACTTGTGTTATGGGATACTAACTCAACGATACTATATTTATAATAAATACATATATAGATAAACATTTAAGACCCAGACCAATCAGGAAAAGATCGTTTTTCCATCATGACTTGGCCGGGGATCGAACCCGGGGCCTCCACGTCGCAGGCAGGCTTGTTGACCGCTACGCCACGGAGGTCGACAATTACTATCATTAGAAACTCATAAGAAGATTTTCTCCGATTTGGACCAAAATTGTTGACTTAAATCACCGAATAAGGAAACTGCTTTAGAAATGGCCCGGCTATACCGATATGTAGCCGTAGAAGCGATACCCGTAGATTAGATATGTTCTATTATTATTTTGTATTTCTTTATTATTTTAATCAATTATTATTCTTTTTATTATTCTTTATTATACTGTATTTTATATAGCCCGAATGTACCTAATTATATATTGGCAGTTTCTTGGTGTAGTTCACGAGGGGAATGGTAATGATAGTCGAAATACAGGCTATGCCTAGTTTGGCTACAGATGCTAAACTCTTATATTTTAATTGAAATTGTTACCACATGTCATGAATAAATAGTACTAAGTTTTTGGAAATAAATTATTATTATTCAAGTTAGCTTGATTCCCTGAGAGTGCATGGAGCATAAGCTGGATGAGAGTAAATTAGAATATAAAAAAAAAGTATATACAATTTTGAACAATGAAAAAACGAAATACAATTTTTTTTTTAAAACGTTGCCCCACATTAAGAATTTCCCCTGTATCGTGGGTGCGTTTCCATACATATAATAATAATAGTAATAAGTTTATTTCACATAAATTTGGCTTACATTATATGTCAAGGAGTCTCCATTTAAGCATAGAAATGCCTGTAGTTGAAGGCTCCGTTGATTGTGAATATGAAAGTAACAAAAAGTGAAATGAGAAAAAATAATAATATATAACAAAATGCAACTAATTGTATGATCGTGTACGTGTGGGAGGTGTGCATGCATGTTAGTGCGTGTGTGTGTCTGTGTGTGTGTGTGAGAGAGAGTATATATAAACTCACATACACAAACATCCAATCCGGAACAACTACTTGTAGATCATACAAATATTTAATTCGATGCTGCGCCAGAGGGAAATTGATCTGGAGACTCTCCACGATCAAATTCACGACACAACAATATTTGGCACATTGTACCCGGCACACACGCAACACAACTGCTCAGACCCGTCCTCCGTACGGCTTCACCAGACATCATGTCAGAACACGACGAATCGCTTGGCGGCAAGACTTGGTCTGTTGGGTGATAACTTCTGCCCGCAGCCGATGATATGGACTACTTTTATCTCCTTTCAATAACTCCATTTCGAGGTGAGAATTTCTCTTCGAGTAAATACGCTGCCATTAAGAACGTAAGAACATATTATAATTACGTACGTTCATATAAGGTACTTGGGTTAATTAAAATTGAGATTTTAATTAAAGCAGTACGTTGTAAGGGTGACGTTTCGTATAGAGGTTGTATGATTCTCACTTGTAAGTACCTAATTAGGGTAAGATGGTATGGGAAATAATATTATATTAGGTACATATGTGCTATCATTATGGTCTATTTGATAAAACACCAGCCTCTCAAGTATGAGTGTGCGAGTTCAATTCCAGGTCAGACAAGTACCAATGTAACTTTTCTAAGTTATAAAGGGTGTCTCTGACATCCACGCACAAACGAGTCGATCCAGTACATGATTCCGAACCTCCCAGTGGTGGAATTTTACGTTGGTTTTTTCCTGATTAAAAAAAATAATATGCCTGTTTTTTCACTTTAAACTGTTCATAATTGCTATACTTTTATAATCCAATAAGATTTTAAAGGAAAAATTAATTAATTCTCTAATTACACAAAAAAGCGTAATGTGAACAAAACTCGAAAAACTATCCTATCAGCTGATTTAATAGAGTTCACATCAGGGGTCAACATCATACCCACAAACGCGCACGGCGGCACGCTTGTAACGTTCAAAGGCCGAGCCGACACATTTTTTTAAACACTGTGATTTCTGTAACCGCTCATTAATGATATACATGACTATCATAATTTTTTTAGTGGCATGCTGTGTAGCCTTTTCGCGAAGTTTGCATTACAATGTCAGATACATCCTGTAAGCACTTTCTATGTATATCTTGGACGCCAATGTCTGATTACAAGGTGAAGGAAAACATCTTGAGGAAACCTGGACTTGATGTCTGAAATCGCCAACCCGCATTGAGCAAGCGTGGTGATAACGCTCATTCCTTCTCTGTATGACAGTAGACCTGTGTCCAGCAGTGGGATGATAAAAAGGTTGATGATGATGGTGAGGTATGTGGTAGAATAGATGTTCTAATATCCTACTAATATTCTAAATGCGAAACTTCTGATAATGGATGGATGGATCTTTGTTATTCTTTCACGCAAAAACTACTGAACTGATTTGAATGAAATCGGCCAAGTAGATAGTTTATGACCAGGAATAATTCATACTATACTTTATATCTCGATATTCCCACGGATTCGAGACATACGCAGGTGAAACCGCGAGGCGCAGTTAGTAAAGTAAGAATATAATACCTAAGGCTTTTTTATAATTATAAACTAGTACTTGACTGCAATCCCACCTAATGGCAAGCAGTGATGCAATCGTTGGTGGTAAAGCGCACTAGTTTATTAAGAAACTAGCTTTCCGCCCGCGGCTTCGCCCGCGTTAACTTCGGTTATATCGCGCTTTTTAGATTTCTCTCGGGAATATCAATTATTTTCGGGATAAAAGAACCCTATTATTTAATCCGGACTTCTAACTTTACGTCTGCAATATTTCAAAGCAATCGGTTCAGGAGTTACGGCGTGAAAGTGGTACAAACAAACTCACTTTCCGATGTATAATATTAGTAGGGATATATTTGGAGAACACATACAAATATTCCAGTAATCTCCCTTGGGAACTTGATGTTTTTTTAGGACCTAAAGTAGCCTATGTTACTCTCCATCTTTTCAACTAACTGTATGCCAAAAATCAGGTCGATAGATTGCTTAGCTACGGCGTGAAGGAAGGACAAACAAACAAACAAACACACTTTCACATTTATAATATTAGTATGGATAGGAAGTCTGACGGCAGTTGAGGCGAGGTGATGCAATGTTAAACCTAAGACCAACACGACCAACGATACTGCGCCAGAGGGAGATTGATCTGGAGACTCTCCACGTCCAAACTCCCGACACAATAACAATTGGCTTTGGTGAAAATAAACTCTTTCTAAATATACCTAGTAAGAAATAATTCATCATCATCATAACCAACCTTTTATCGTCCCACTGCTGGGCACAGGTCTCCTCTCATATAGAGAAGGATTGAGCGTAATCACCACGCTTGCTCAATGCGGGTTGGCGATTTCAGACTTAAAGTCCAGGTTTCCTCAAGATGTTTTCCTTCACCTTCAGTCATTGGTGTCCAAGATATACTTAGAAAGTACATATAACTTTAGAAAAGTTACATTGGTACTTTGCCTGACCAGGAATCGAGCCCGCGCACTCATACTTGAGAGGCTGGTGTTTTAACCACTAGGCCACGAAGAAGAAATAAGTACACAGATACATAAAATTATGTTTCATCATCATCAGCATCATTTCAGTCGAAAGACGTCCACTGTTGGACATAGGCCTCTCCCAAGGATCTCCACGTCGACCGGTCCTGCGCCTCCCGTATCCAGCGGTTTCCCACGACCTCCACCAGGTCGTTGCTCCACCTATGTTTAAATAAGAAATACTTTCTTCATTGTTTGTGGGTGTATCTCTGTGTTATTTTATAGCAACAGTTTTTTCAAATTTTTTCCAGGCGTTCATTAGCGGTCGACCTATGAACCTTAGTCGTTATAAGAACCTCGCCATAATTATGCAATGCACATCTTGCATCGCATAATTCAATAAGGATGCCAACAATGGAATTAATTAGGTTCAATAATAAGTTTGTCTTGTGATGACAAGTAAAATTAAATAAGTGAAAAAAGGCGACAATTTAGAACATAATTCAAAAAAAAAAAAATTGTGGTTGTTACAATTATATCATAAGTTATATTGCATTAAAAACAGTTGTGTTTAGAAGGAAAAAGCCTCTAGTTTCGGTAAAGTTTCCAACGCAAAGTTGTCATTAAGTAGTTGAAACTTACGTCGTGTCTGAGAGTTGATTGTAGATGAGTTTGAGAGTTCTGGTGTTGTGGCAAATAATCAGAACGGCGTCTAAAAGTAATAGAATGCTTATTCTGCAGGTATGAATGTTCCAGTGTGTGTTGCTAGTTATTTTAGGTTAGGAACTGGAACGTGAAATGCTCACAATTGGCCACACAAAGGGCAATAGAAAGAGCTATGCTTAGAGCTGTGTTTGATCGAATCAGAAATGAGGAGATCCGCAGAAGAACCAAAGTCACCGACATAGATCTTCGAGTCACTAAAATTAAGTGGCAGTACCGGCAGCCTCGTGCCGGAAGACGCAGTGTAGTGAAGCCCCCGGTGGACCGATGACCTGGTGAAGATCGCGGCAAGCCGATGGATGCGGGCAGCACAAGACTGGTCATTGTGGAAAGTCTTGGGGGAAGTCTTGTCCAGTAGTGGACCTCTATAGGCTGAAGAAGGAGAAGATGATGAACATTTCATTGCAATCATGTTCACCACGCGGCCTCAGTGCAAGTCGTTGGCCCCGTTGAGGATTATGGCTTACTCCCTCACAGAGAGGACGCCTATGTCCCAACAAGAGAAAAATTTAAGTTTCGGGTTTGATGTGACTACTATTATTAACACTACCACTACGGATCAGGCCTAAATCAGCCTGCCGTGGAATTTCAGCTGATGAGGACGAACAAAACTCTGTCCCTCTCGCTGTTGCGGACCGATTCTCTGAGGTGTTTGTAAAGGTACGACAAAGATAAATATGTATTCGAGGTTGTGGTCGAAATTATAGGTTTTCCCTGTTTAACATCACGGCAGGCCTTTATAGGCCTATCGTACTGACGGTGAAAAATATCAACTCGGTGCAGGACAATAGGCCCCCCTATTAGCCTAGCCCGCCATCCCAACAGGCAGTTGGCGGCCTCGCCATTTAGTGTTTGCATGCTGTCGTAACTGTCGTATGTCGCGTTTTCTATTCCGTAAAATTAAAGAAAATAAGTTAATCAGCGGCGCAGAAAGATTCTTTATTTTCATGTTTTTTGACGTTTATCTGCTCTGATCACGACTTTGCAGTCCGACAGTTGGTGGCTTCATCTTCATTCGTTACACAATCGATAGATTTAAATGCCTGCATTGTTCCAATGATCTCATTCTGTATTATGTAGTTTAGATTATCTACATCTTTATTTATAGCCGCCAAAATTGCTTGCTCACTCAACAATTCAATATTTTTGCAGATAATAATGATGTTTGGTAATACTTTGTTGATAAATTCATCTTTCCGCTAAGCCGTTGGTCCCGGTTGCAGCTGCAGTCGTTAAAACTCACCAAACCATACTAGGCTCACGAAGTGAGTCATGGCCCATTTTCTCTACGGTGTTTATCCGTAGGAAAGGCCTGTGCCCCAACAGCCGGGATATTAATAGGCTGATGATGAAGTTCGTCTTTCGATGAGACAAAAATACAGAAATTATGAGGAAATGAAATCAATCCGCTCGATTCGGCTACAGGTACTCGACCATAACCGATAGTCAGCAATTGTTCAGAGAAATCGGCAGATGTATCATAAGCAATGCAAATCTCATGTTTGTTGTTAACTGAAGTTACTTCCAGTATCGAAATGCTGCTCGATTCAAATCAGCACTTGATAAATCTCTTCTATAGGAACGCGGTTGAACGGGATAAAGAGTATCTTATGTCCTTCTCCTGGTTCTGTGCTATATCTCAAATATTCAGCCAAACCGGACCAGTTATTGAGTTAAAAATAGTGTAACTAACACGACTTTATTTTATATATATAATTATAAATATCGATATTCCTTTATTTTTGTCTTTCCCATCACTACTAAAAATACTTTCTAGTGCGAATCTGGGCTATATCGACCCGCCACTTTGCCTGGTTTATTTCTCATTTTTTGTTTGGCAGATCCCGGGGCGAATCAAATCCAAAGAAATTGGGTTCACGGTTGTTCCAACAGTCCAAAAACTGCTCACCTACATTATGTTTTCGCAAAGTTATAGGAATTTAATTTAATTTTGTACTCACGGGTCGAAAAACACCTACCACCACGCACTGGCGGAAAAATCATTGGGGGCATAATTTGTCACGCCGCAGCAATAGACGAAGGTGTATGATATTACTTGCCGCAGTCAACGTGTTACTGTCAGTCATGGAAGCTGGATTACGGTTAGCAGTAGGAGAGGCTTATATCCACCTGCCTACCTTTCAAGTTAGGTGAACCTTTGTGGTCGCGGGCATATAGAGCAGGGCCTCTGTCCGATCAGTACACTTACTGATCATCCATGGGGTAGTGACCATGGGGTCACTACCCCATGGTAGTGCATAGCGAGGCTTAGAAGAGGCCAATTTTCCTAGGGAAGTCCCTTACAAGCGTTGCTCAGGGAGGTTCCGGAATTGGTCTATTAATTGGAATGATTCGGAGGAATCGGGATCATCTCTATGAGCAGATGGCGACCGCCGGGATGGTTTTAGTGAGGTAAAAATCCCACACTCCCCGACCCCAGTGGTGAGGTGCCTTTTGAGGGTTTCCGCCTGGGATAAAAAGGAGAGACATATATCCAGCTGTGGACTGCTATAAGTACATGACGAGGAATTAGACCTATGATTTACGACCACAGTATTAATCGTACACCGTAGATTATACCTAAATATAAAAAAAATAACCAATGCAATGCAATGCATACTATAAACAATTCTACTTTAAATGAGCTGGTAGTTAACCACAAGAACAGTTCTAGTGACAATGTACAAAAATACCGAGATATATTGAGGGTAAAGTTAAAACAAAATATATGTAAATCAGCTGTTCCAACACAACGGTCACCGGTATTGAATAAAGGCGAAAATCTAACGACGAGCGGAGTGGAGCGGCAAGCCGAGGTGACGTCACCGCTACCAACGGCGGTAGCCCGCCAGTATACCGATAATTGCATAATAACATCTGAGAAAAGAGTCGAGCGCCACATCGCAGTAAATACAGTAGGTGAATCTGAAAATGAGAATCATAATGAGGGCTGGAGGACCGTATCGAGACGCAAGAAATTTAATTACCGTTATCAAGGGAAATCCGGTATTTCGAGAGATATGGAAGGGGGCTTCAAAGCCGCTGACATAAAAGTTCCGATATTCATAACGAAGATTCACAAGGACGCAACAGACAAAGACATAATAGACTATGTGTACAGAAAGACGAAGGAGTTGATAACTTTAGAAGAAATTGCCATAAAACAAGGAAATGATCATAAAGCTTTTAAGTTTTTTGTATCGGAGCAGAAGCTGAATGTGTTTTTAGACAGTAACTTGTGGCCAGAAGGAGTCATATTTAGACGTTTTATAAATTATCGTCAGAGGAGTGCGAACGGTAATTATGTTGTGTCAGCCGATCAAAGAATAAAATAAAGATGGCAAATAAGGAACCATACAGCTTTATAAGTTTCAACTGTAAGAATGTGAAGCGCTCAGTAGATGATGTCCGGCGATTATGTAGAACATCGCACATAATTGCTTTGCAAGAACATTGGCTGCTGCCGCACGACATTGATTATCTGAGCTGTATAGATGATGACTTCGCTTATACGGGTGTATCGCCCATGGATACATCAAAGGGAATGATTTCAGGACGACCATGGGGTGGTGTTGCATTGTTGTGGAATAAGAAAATCTTTAATAATGTTACGATAGTCCGATGTGATAATACGCGGGTGTGCTGTATTAAAGTGGTGATAGAACAAAGGTCATTCTTAGTGTTCAGTGTGTACATGCCGACTGACACCACGGCGAATCTAACTGAGTTTACTGATTGTATGGCAACGTTGAGCGCAGTGGTGGGCAGTGAAGGTATTGAGTGTGTTTACATGTTGGGCGACTTCAACGCCCACCCGGGTGAGCAATTGAACTTTTAAATTTTTGTAACGACTTGGATTGGAAATGTGCCGATCTCATTAAATTAGGTTTACTGTCTGACACATATAGTTTTATAAGTGACGCTAATGGTGCTCTAAGATGGTTAGACCACTGTGTGGTAACTGAATCGGCTTTTGAAACTATAATCGATACACACATCAGGTACGATCCGGTGTGGTCTGACCACTTTCCACTCATTATTAAGTGTAATATAAATAATGTAAAACCAAAGATTTTGTTACAAAATGTTAAATGTAACAAAATAAAATGGGGGGAAAGAAGCCACGAGCAAATAGACTTTTATAATAAATTATGTAATGATAGTTTAAGAGACATTGATTTTCCGCCTGAATTCAGTAACTGTAGCGGTAAACGTTGTGACAACAGAGACCATATGTGTATATTGTATAATTGACAGAATGTATCGTGAGATTGTTGATGCATTGTGTAAAGCCGCCTCTGAGAGTCATACTGTTGTTAAACCGAGAGGAAGACAGCCCGTAATCGGATGGAACAGGCATGTTCGTGATGCTCACGGGGTAGCTCGGTGTAAGTTTATGGATTGGGTTCGGTGTGGTAAACCGAGTGAAGGACTTGTTTGGGAGGAGATGCGAGAGAGTCGTAGAATCTTTAAATCACGCTTAAAGTGGTGCCAAAACAATAAGGAGCAGATAAAGATGGACATTCTCGCTTCTCAACATTCGAAACATGACTTTCGTAACTTTTGGAATACTACTAGTAAGCTCAATAATAAGCCGGGTTTACCCGTGAGTGTCAACGGTGTGAGTGAACCGAAATGTATTGCTGATATATTTAGGGATCACTTTTTAGTGAAATCGCCATTGGGGCCATCACGATCATCCGGTGCAGAAGGATCACATGGACAGGAGATAAACACCAGATTCACAGCCAAGAGTGTTCGGGATGTTATAAAGACAATGTCACGAGGTAAGTCTCCTGGCCATGATGGTCTGAGCATTGAACATTTAAGGAATGCTGGCGTCCACCTGCCCAGAGTCCTTGCCATGTTATATACGTTCTGTATAGGACATGCATACCTACCAGCAGAAATGATGAGGACCGTGGTGGTACCAATTGTGAAGAGTAAGACCGGGGACTTAAGCGACGCCAGCAACTACAGGCCAATCTCATTAGCAACAGTGCTGGCTAAGGTTCTTGACGGTTTGCTTAATACACAGCTTGACCGGTATTTAGTTACTCATGATAATCAATTTGGGTTTAGACCGGGACTGTCTACCGAGTCGGCGATCCTGTGTTTGAAGCAAACTGTCAGGTACTACTCCGATAGAAGCACACCTGTCTATGCCTGTTTTCTCGATCTGTCGAGGGCGTTCGACCTGGTTAACTATGACATCTTATGGCAAAAATTAATTAACATCTCAATGCCCCCTGAAATAATAAACATCTTCAGGTACTGGTATTTTAACCAGGTCAACGTAGTTCGATGGTCGGGTGCTCTGTCGGAGCCGTACGGGTTGGAGTGCGGGGTGAGGCAGGGGGGGCTGACCTCGCCGAAGCTGTTCAACCTGTACGTAAACGCACTGATAGAGGAGCTTAGTAGCACCCGTGTCGGCTGCCATATTGACGGTGTTTGTGTCAACAATATTAGTTATGCGGACGACATGGTGCTGCTGAGCGCTTCCGTGTGTGGTCTGTCTAGGTTGCTGGGTGTCTGCGAGCGTTACGCGCAGGATCATGGCCTGGTATACAACGCAAAGAAGAGCGAATGCATGGTCTTTCAGGCCAGGGGTCGGAGCTGCTTGGATGCTGTTCCGCCTATTACGTTGAACGGTGTTAGATTAAATAGAGTTCAACGGTTTAAATATCTCGGGCATATCGTGACCTCTGACCTGAGGGATGATGCGGACATCGATAGAGAGCGGAGGGCATTGTCTGTGAGGGCCAATATGATTGCCCGCAGATTTGTTCGTTGCTCGGGGGCCGTCAAAATAACTCTTTTCAGAGCATTTTGTATGTCCCTGTATGCGGCGGGCCTGTGGGTGTCATATACCCAGAAGCAGTACAGCGCTCTCCGTGTACAGTATAATAATGCGTTCAGGGTGTTGTTGGGGCTGCCCCGGCACTGCAGCGCCTCGGGTATGTTTGCCGATGCCCGTGTCGACTGTTTTTACACGACAATGCGAAAGCGGTGCGCGTCTCTGGGGCGCAGGCTCCGGATCACCTCCAACACTATCCTGAGCGTATTTGCGAATAGGTTTGATTGTCAATATATTAATCATTGTTATATGATTAATGTACTGACAAACAAACAAATGACTCAGAGGCAGGCGTATTATTAAATATTTTGACTTTTTTATATCTTTATTTTTGACATTTCTAAATTTTCATAATTATATTTGTATATGTAGTTTATTATTATTTGTATTTCTGATTTATTTTTTTGACATTTCAAAATTTGTATAATATATTTGTATATGTAGTTTGTTATTGTTTGTATTTTTGATTTATTTTAATATTGCATTGTTTATGTTTTATGGGCTGTGATGCCTGAAATGGATGTGTAAATAAAATAAATAAAAAAATGCACCTTTTTGGAGACCTCATGTGATTGACACTGCCACTATTCGGATGAAGCTTTTTGCCTCGTCTTTCATACCGCGTGCATCTAGGGACTAGAACAATTTGTGTGCGGCCGTCTAAGTACAATTTAAGTGTCTTCAAGGTTAGATTGAATAGGCTCTTAATAAACTACTTTGGTTTACCATCACCGAATGCATCACTGCTTACCATCAGGCGGCATCATGGTCAAGCACATGTTTATAACATATAAAAAAACCTCTTTAAAGGTCTAAAGTTTAAAAATATAAAGCTTCCATTGTCGCAATTTATAAAATTACCTCCTTTAAAGCCAAACTTAAGCCTTTCCTCTCAACTACTGAACAGTGTACTTCATAAAGAACAGAATAATACATATTTTAACTACCCTCCATTACAAAGTTAGTTGTTCCTTTGTGTTGTTAGTGTGGACGAGCAGACCGACTGACAAATGGGATTCTGTACCTCTCTGTCTTGTTGAAAAGTTGTTGTAGCACTGAAACACCTGTTACGATTACTTCCAAGGAATTACTTCCAAAGCTAGCAATTGTTTTATTGGATTATCCTCTTCATTCTGCTGCTCTTAGGTATATATCATACATACATATCATCATCATCTCAGCGTTAATCCCGAAGGCGATATCGAAGCATTGCAGTTGGACCAATTGTTGGACTTTTGAGGACTCCAAGAACCCGTAACGACTGCCATCAGATGTTCGTATGCGAACCGGAACCAACGGCTTAACGTGCTTTCCGAAGCACGACCAGTCCAGTGCAAACTTTTTTTTTTATATTTATAAGCACTAGGCTTGACCGCAATCCCGCCTGGTGGTAAGCAGTGATACGATCGTTGACGGTAAAGCGCGCTAGTTTATTAAGAGCCTATTCACTCAAAAAAACTGAGCGAATAGGAAGGAAGACGGCAGTTGAGCGAGGTGATGCAATGTTAAACCCAACAACACGACCAACGATGCTGCGCCAAAGGGAGATTGATCTGAAGACTCTCCATGACCAAACTCCCAATACAACAACATAAGGCGCATCGTACCCGGCGCACATTGCAACTCAACTGCTCAGACCCGTCCTCTGTACGGCTTCACCAGACATCATGCCGGAACACGACAAATCGCTTGGCGGCAAGGCTTTGTCACAAATAATCAGCCTATATTGTTCCCACTGTTGGGACACAGGCCTTCTCTCGACGAGAGGGAGTGGGTCATAATCAACCACGCTGGCCCAGTGCAAGTTGGTAGATGTCACATGTCTTCGAAGGTTTTGGTTTTTGGATATGCCGGTTTCGTCACGATGTTTTCCTTTACCGTTTCGAGAGCAGTGGTGTTGAAATAATTTACACAGAGTAAAGTGCCTGATGGGGTTTAAACCTACGACCTGCAACTTGTAAGTCGCGGCTGATACCACTAGGCTACCACTGATCTTTGCTGCTCTTATCCACTTGAACGTCCCGATGTGACAGCTGAGAATGCGTTGTACGTCCGAGCGCGCGATCGGTATCAAGCCGCGCCGAGTGCTAGTAAAATCCTTGTTATTTTCCTCTTATTTTTTTAGCAGAAGTCTATTTAATGACTAAATATAAACTACTTTTCCTGCAGGGATTATTTTGTCATATTTTAAGATATTATATCAAACAAAAACTTGACGAAAATCCGGCACACAATGAGCAATGCGCAATCTTTTCATCGTCCATAACCCTCGAAAAGACAACTTATCAGACATTTGATACAATGTCTGATAAGTTGTGAAATAATAATAATTGTCGAGATTTATTCTTTCTGAATAAATCTTTAATTTGAAGAAAAAAAGATTTATTCAGAAAGAATAAATCTCGACAATTATTTTAATATGTAACGTAACACTAATAAGAGTCCAATAGTAAAAAATAATTTATTACTCTCATTTTGATCGCAGAACTCAGTGCCATTATACAAAACTGCACTCACCGTATATAAACAAACTTTTTTTCCGATGTTATCTCAATTTATTTACGAGTATGAATATGCAGCATGTCTTTTTTTCCATACTCCTCTATTAACCGATTTGTCACCTTTTTCGATAGTCGCCACCTTCTTAACCATACCATTCATACAATACATTCCATCCATAATTTCTTCTTCATCTTGGTCTGCCCCTGCCCTTATAACCATAGACATTCAAACTCAAAAGTTTCCTTACGAAGTTTTCTTCATTTCTCCGTAACATATAACCATACCATGATAAACGATTCCCACACAACTTCTAAAAACTTACCGGTGCCACTTTCAAACTTCCTTTTTTATCGCCCCACTGTCCTAATCACCACTCTTGCTCAATGCAGGTTGGCGATTTCAAACTTATAATCAGTCATTGGTGTCCAAGATATACTTAGAAAGTACATATAACTTTGTGTTTTGTATTGATTAGAAACTATGTCTCATAATGATGTATCTTATTTAATATTTTTTGATGGTATATTTTATATACTAGATGTCATTGGATAGATGGTTGTCTCTGTAAGACGATTCGTATACGGCACCGCGTGCCGACGCGGGGGGCGGTGAAGCGGTTCTCATATCGCATTGACCGCCCGACCGCGCGGTCGAACGGTACTCTTTATTTAGCCGTCTGCGGCGGTACGCGGTGCCGTGTGTGAACAACTTGGAACGACTAAACTGCACGATTTATACAATATGTAAGTAAAGAAAACCCCGTCCAACCTAAAAGGATAATAAAGGTTAGGTATACACATGACCAAATAAAATATGAAATTTAACATAATCATCATAGTAACAATACTAATGAATTTTGAAATAATCTTTTTTTTTTTCCACGAATTAATTCCAACTTCCCCAAAATTCGGTATTTTTTTGTTTTAAAGTGACAACACCATTTTGGACAGTATTATTATGAGTGATGCGACCACGTGCCGCGTGCCCTGCCCCCTTCACCCGCGCATGTATGCCTGCCGTGTTGCCTACCGCCCATGTATTAAATTACCTCGCTTTTTCGAAATAATTTTTATTTTTTAGGGGGATTTTTTTTAGTTTAGCCCGGCTTTGTAGGCATTATTAGAATCAGTTAACGATACCTAACAATACCTTCACGGATTTGACAGGGTTCTTTTTACATATTGTATACCAGCCCATCTTTTTACTTACCATGGCCCCATTTGTCTTTTACCGCTGCAGTTATCGACAATAAGCCGCTTGTGTAAAGACACAAGCGACACCGTACATACCGTACACATATACACAAGCGACCCGTTGCTGACGACAGCCGCCGACGGGCGTCAACAGCTGCATTTGCCTGTGTCATCGACATATGTAGCTAATATGTTTCAAGATTTACGGATTTTTGTAGTGAAAACTTCTTTGGCATCGCTGTCATTTAAAAAGTGACAGTTAAAAGAAACACGTATACATTAATTCTTAAGATTTACCGTGGGATAAAATGAGATAGGTAGCATTATACAGTGTTTCACTTCTATTACGTGTGCATAGATGCTTTTTATAACATAATATTAAGAGAAAAAAGAAGTGCAGAAATAAGAAACGTTTATTTGCGGTAAACGTGATGTAAAAAAAAACACAAAGAATGAGAAATAATTGTGGGAAAAATACGTCACATCCACGAACAAAAAAAATATACCAATGTTGTTATCTCGGGATTTCTACAACAGGCAAACCATTCGGAAAAGCTTTTCGTGTCACAGGACGTCGATTTATTTATTCGTAGAAATACTCCTGAGACTGGGTGAAGACCGTTTCCAAATAGAAAACAACAACACTACGGAGGTAATAAAATGTTAAGATAAAACAGATATTTCAGAACTGGCTCCAGTAGTTATTCCTAGTGATTAAATTAGCACATTTCTCTAAAGCACTACAAACTCTAAAATTACTGCCTACAAAATTATTATTAGATACTGTAAAACAGACGTTCACAACACGAAGGAATTCAAAGAAGGTCAGAGCTTTATTTGTGATTAATCAGGGGTGACTCAGTGTTAATGCCAGGTCGTTACGTCGGTGTCGTGGTTTTTAAACTCAGAACCTTTTATAAATGATATAATCTGCTTAAAAGAAAAAAAGGAAAACAAGCTGAGAAATCTCGTAAATCCTAGCAACAAAATTTGAAGACATTTGATATCTACCAATCTGCATTGCCTACATGGGCCTTATAAGAAGGCTCAAAGTCACTCAAAGGGCAATGTAGAGGGCTATGCTTGGAGTTTCACTACGCGATCGAATCAGGAATGAGGAGATCCGCAGAAGAACGAGAGTAACCGACATAGCCCGAAGAATTGCAACACTAAAGTGGCAGTGGGCTGGACACATTGCCCGTAGGACCGATGCCCGATGGGGCCGACGGGTTCTCGAGTAAAGACCACGCACCGGAAGACGTAGCGTGGGTAGGCCCCCGACAAGCTGGACCGACGACCTGGTGAAGGTCGCGGGAAACCCCTGGATGCGGGAGGCGCAGGACCGGTCGTCGTGGACAACCTCGGGGGAGGTCTATGTCCAGCAGTGGACGTCTTTCGGCTGAAATCATGATGATGATGAATCTGCATTGGGCCTGCGTGGTGGTACATTCTCTTATAGAGAGAAGGCTTGTTCCAAGCAACATGGGTTATGGACTAAATACTTAAACCATTTGATACAACTGTCAAAGAATGACAGCTGTGATTCGAATATACGGACACTTTCAGTCGGTAATCCTAGCCATTAATATCCTTAAGTTTAATACTACCTATTTATACTATAGAGTAGTGTTGGTTTGTTCCGGGTTGAAAGGGTTTAGAGTCGCAGTTATTACCTACAAGCTCTGGGATGGCAAAACCGGTGAAATACTATATACAAACTCTGCTTTTATAGATGTCTATGGGCATCAGAGAAAAAAAAAATCAAAACACCATTTGGCGCGCTGCTAGCTTGTTTGACATCGATATAACTTAAAAATAAAATATGCAATTTATTTCATTTATACTCATCTTCTTCCTTCTCTGTATTAGAAGAGACCTGTGCCCAGCAGTGGGACGATAAAAATGTTGAGACCGGAAACCAGTTAATCCTAGAACCAAAATTTTTTTTGCCGTTTATGACATTCACTGATACGTACTGTATCCGCGTGGTGATTTAGTTACTGTCTTGATACCGAGAACATTGTTGTGGTTAATGTTTATAGAAGCATCAGGCATATAGAACTTAGCGTACACTGCCTTGCAATTGTTCAAATCGCATGTTCAGGGCAAATGAAATCGCAAAAAGATTATTTGATGCATTGCGCGAACTATAGGTACGTGCAATAACTATTGTTCACAGATTGGTGATTCTTTATTGCAACGATTGGATTTCAATCGATGCCCCGACTTGGACTTCTGTATTCCATATTTATATTGGTTGCTGGTATACCAGTAAAGTTATAATTAGTCCATTCAAATTTTAATCATTTCTCGCAATGAAAATGTTGAATTTAAACATAAATGTGACAATGGGATCCTTTGTAGACTTAAAATGATAATGAGTAGTAAGGAATAATTAAAATGTCTTTGTAATGTGTTATCTTCATTGTTATTTATCTCCCTTGGCTTTATGTGGGTGGGTGGTAAATATTATAGGAGAGTTAGCAGATAAATAACGGCTGCAATTGTTTTTCGATTTACGGGTCAGCTGGATGTAATAAGGGTGTCTGATTACATAATTTTGTGCGAGCAAAATATATGTGGGCTATAATTTTATGTAAAGCATTTGCAGCAGTTTGGGACACATTTTCTGTAGAAAAGCTGTCACCGTAATATTTATGTATTTCTCAGGCAAATTTTTACCCGAATTGAAAAATCGGTTTATTGTGATGTGAAGTTCCCATAGTACAGATTCAGGCTTCCTTTGTGTTAGAGAGTGAGACAATACACTACTTAGTCGTAGGTTTTGGAATTTTAGTTATAGGTCCAACTGGTTATCTTACGATGTTACACTACCATTTTGAGACCCATGGCTACTGAAATATATTCACCCAGAGAGTTTGCCTGAATGGGTTTAAACAACTCTCCAGTCGAGGCTGGGCTGCATCACTGCTACACAATCTGTCTCAATTCAATTATATGCAAAATATAGGAAGAATATTCGTAACTACTCCCAACGTAAGGTAATGGAAAGAAACCTTTTTATCCCCAGGAGAAGGATATTCATGAGGATTCCCCTAAAAAAGGGGCTTTGATTGATGTATTTTCGTTTACTTGAAAAGATTCTTCAAGCTGGACAGCAATTTGAACCTTTGCTGTCAAGCAACTATTTATTACAGTCAACTTGAGGGAAAGGGCTTTCGTCTACAGACTTGGGCTTTCGTAGGCAAAATATTTTTTGTATCGTGTTATCCTATTGGTAACTGAGTCGTGTTGGTCAAATAGGTAGTCGCTACATGGTATATAAATAAAATAAAATAGGTACATTTATTAGCCACTTGAACGTCCCGGTTTGACAGTTGGAAATGCGTTGTACGTCCGAGCGCGCGATCGGTATCAAGCCGCGCCGAGCGCTCGTAAAATCATCGTTATTTTCTTCTTATTTTTTAGCAGTAATCTATTTAATTACTAAATATGAACTATTTATCCTTCAGGCAATATTTTGCCATATTTTAAGATATTTTATCAAACAAAAACTTGACGAAAATCCGGCACACAATGAGCAATGAGCAATTATTCCATCGTCCACTTTAACATTCGTAAAGACAACTTATCAGACATTGGATACAAAGTATTTATACATATTCAGAAAGAACAAATCTCGACAATTATTTTAATATGTAACACTAATAAGAGTCCGATAATAAAAAATAATTTATTACTCTCATTTAAATCGCAGAACTCACTAGCACTGCACTCACCGTTTATAAATAAACTTTTTTTCCGATTTTATCTGTCAGAGGGGGCATTGTTTTAGTCATCCGAGAATCGTTGTTTAATACAGAACCATCTAGTGAAAAGTTCATGAAGCTCTTTGATACATATCATATATAAAAACTCGTTTAAATTGTACATGTCGGTGAGGCCACCATGGTTGCCTGAACGCTTAACGCCAAAAGTTTTTAGGCAACTTTGTTGGCCCGGACGCTTGAGTAGTTAGAAGCAACCATAACTGATAAGCAGAGTAGAAACATAAAAAAGAATAATAAACATGCTAACCGCAGAACAACATGTGGTGAGCATCCGCAGGACAGCTTGTGCAGTAGCGACCTTTTTTTTGTTTGGGATGGGAAATCATCAAATGACCTCTCTCGCTCTGGACGGAGCGAAGGGCGTCTCAGACTTTTACTGACTAAAACCTACCCTTGTTTCTTCACTTACCTATGGTCCAGGCGTAGAGTCTCCGGTAGGAGGCGTTTGATCACCCTAGATTGGG
The DNA here is from genome assembly GCA_037179545.1 of Sesamia inferens. NCBI lineage: Eukaryota > Metazoa > Arthropoda > Insecta > Lepidoptera > Noctuidae > Sesamia > Sesamia inferens. The sequence continues at coordinate 18,415,902 of CM073944.1, read as the reverse complement.
GAGGAGCCGCCTCAGGGCAGTCGGAAGTGCTCCTCGGGCTGTAGCGATCTCACAGAACATATTTCTCAAGGGAAGTCTTATTCTTCACCTCTGGTTTGCCTTTATCAGTTAGCTAGAGAAAACACTGACGAGGACAAAACTTCCACCTCATTCTTGCCTTTATTGGCCCTCTTGAGTGCAGATTCGCAAGAGCAAATCTCCTCGAAGCAAGAAGTAAACTGTTTTCCATTAAGATGCTGGTGAGGATATTGACTGTACTTCCGGAATTGTCCTTGTTGTGGAATATCGCTCCATTCGCCATAAGCACCTCAGGCTTGACACCATATGCTACATAGCATCATCATCATTTCAGCCAAAAGACGTCCACTTTTGGACATAGGCATCGGTCTATATAGGTCGGGGGCCTACTCACGCTGTGTCTTCCGGTACGTGGTCGCCACTCGAGAACCCGGGTCAACATCCTACTGGCAATGCACCCGGCCCACTGCCACTTAAGTGTTGCAATTCTTCGGGCTACATAACATAGTGTTTCCACTCCTGCATCACAGGCCTCCTCTCAGTGAGAGGGAGTGGGCCGTTATCTACCACGCGCGCCTAGTGCGTGTTGGAGATTTCACATGCCTTAGAAGTTTTTACCTCTAGGATATGTCGGTTCCCTCACGATGTTTCCTTCACCGTTTTGAGAGCAGTGGCTATGAGGTCATCATCATCATCATAAGCCTCTATTCATCCACTGCTGGACATAGGCCTCTTCCATGGCACGATAACAAGCTCAATACTGAGCAATTTTCTGCCAGCCACTACCAGCCACCTTTTTGATGTCGTCGCTCCATTTCGCCCAAAGGCGTCCTATGCTACGTTTGCCGAGATGCAGCCTCCACTCGAGGATTCGTTTACCCCAACGGTTGTCGGTCCTGCGACATATATGACCAGCCCATTGCCACTTCAGCTTGCTAATCCTCTCAGCTGTGTCGGTGACTTTGGTCCTCTGTCGGATTACCTTATTTCTGATGCGGTCCTTTAGAGAGACGCTCAACATAGGCCCGTCCACGTCTCGGCTCTGTAAGTCATGACGGGTAGGACGCACTGGTAGAAGATTTTAGTCTTCATACATTGGGGTATGGGGAAAAACAAACATTGGTTATGAGGTAATTTACACAAGGTATCAAGTACGAATTTTAGGTTCGAATCTACGACCGTTGTAGTTCGACTACTTGCTAGAAAAGAAACCGTTAAATGATAAAAGATTTATATTCTATAAGGAGATTAGTAGAAACACTTCTACAAATCTAATATGTATGATTGACATATAGAAGTGTTTGTACAAACCTAGTTACAGAAAATAAATTATGTTCGTGTTTTCCAAGAATTTTGTCGATTTGAAAACAATCAATTTTCTTGTAATAGTTTATTCATCGAGTAAATAGAAAACGTCTAAAGGTTTCTTTAATTGTAATGTAATTTATTTCTGTGATTTCCCATTAATTATTTTATATTGTACTTAAAAGGAAAAATAAATAGAATTTTGTTAATCTAACGATACAAAATAGTTAAAATCACGCAGTCCCACGAAAGAGCCCACTTCAAGCTAAGCTTAATTTTAACAATTTCGCTATATCTTTCATGATAATTCAAATCAAAAGTCATTTATTCAAATTAGGTTGAGAATCAGCACTTTTTGAACGTCAATATTACATAAGACAGTCCCCCAAACGCCCACCCATCGACACTTCCTAGTGCTTTCGCTGGGAAGAAGAAGTGGCGGAACAAACTCCCCAGCAGCACAGCTGTCTGTTCATTAAAAAAAAAAACATATCTTTATACAATACTATGTAAACAAACGATACGATAAAATACAATGAAATTATTTACCATATGCCAGCTACCACGCCAAAATACCAGCAAAGCAAAACAATATATTTATATTCAAATGAAAATGTAATTAACTAAAACTTGTTACTTAACTAAGAAGCCCCAGGCATAAAGGGCGTGACAGCTTACATATTTATGTAATGTAAAAAAGTAAATTATTTGAACTCATATAACGTATCAATAAGCTAATTACTGAGAAAGAACACAAACAAACATTGAGAAAGAACACAAACATTGATTGTAATTGTAATTTATGGTCATTTATTTACAAATTAATCTTATGAAATTAATAATCTGTGACAAAAGTTATGGTGAAAATTGCATCGGAATCCGTTGCGTAGTTGAAGAACAATGCCATCACATCGGCCGGTGACGGCCATTTTGCATGGATGTGACGATTATAATATTATTTCCCAACTTGTTATTTTTTGTGGTTGTGTTTGTACTCTGTGTCATATTTACTGCAAATACAAAAGTTTTTTAGTTTGTTTTTCTTTTTAAAGTCAGAATAAAGGCCTTTATTTTATTTTATAATATGAATAGATTTATACATAAAAAAAATTTAGAGAACAGGTTTTGGTAGACAATGGCGCCGATTCTGTTGTTCACAAACTAAACTAATTTTAAGTTATGTGCATCTTTTTCTTTCCATTTCGTTAAGAAAAGGATAGATGATAACATTTTAATTTAATCCTGTCAAAATACGATATTCCATAGATAGTTTAGTCGCGATTATAAACATGACGACTAAAGATACGCCAGTTTACATCAGGAGCGCACTAATTTGACAGGTCTAAACTGACATTTATCTTCTGTCCTTTTCTTATAGAAATGGAAAGAAAAAGATGCACAGAACTTAAAATTAGTTTAGTTTGTGAACAACAGAATCGACACCAATATTATGTTATTATGTGCTCAAAATACTACTGCTGCCATCAATTATTGTCTATAGAAACTATCCTTTAATTATCTGTGCCGAAATAAAACCTTCTGGTCTTGGCAGCAAACCGATTATTACGTAGTTTTATTCAAAATCCCAAATTATATTAATATAAACTACTTTTAATAATAATAATAAAAAAAAGAACTGGAAGTTGACTCCAACATAATTAGTAGGGGAAATGGTATATTTTTTAAATTGTTTATTTTTTTTTATTTAACTATTTTATTATATACTCACTTTTAGAGTCCCACAAGTCTCCCATTTGGGCCCAATTTTGTTTACATGTTTCATTGACGGCATCCCCAGTTGTTTTCGGCTTTCCGAAATTTGTATGTAGGTATTAAAAAATTAAATTAAAATACCTTACTTCAACAATAGGTTGAAGATCTTTAAATACACACTTTAGAAGAACGTATATATTTGAACGAAGAAAGCAATGTTTGTATGTAGAATTTTAAAAATACACTCGCCGCCCTTGCCTGTAATCTTCATTCCAGCTCAAAATTTCAATTTTAGCGAAAAGCGAATAAAAATGTCACCTTCCTTTATAAAACTAACAATTTTCGAAAGTAAACGTCAATTTCAAAACACGGGTTCGGTCATACGAACAATTGACAGAGCAAACTGTGAGCCGGTCAAAGACCAGGAACCCAATTCGCCCCAAGAGTTACATTCTAGTTTTTCGGAAGTAAGTATTGGTTTCATTTTGGAACTTTGTCAGTTGTTGGATGGGTGGCAAGTTTTGTTCGTTTAATCAATTTTTATTCCTTTGCTTGAGGACAGAAAATAATTTCCAGGGAAGTATCATTTTAGGTTTCGTTAGACTTTGCTGTTTTACTTTTCCAATCTCATATTATCTACTTTGTTGAATATAGGAGTAAGTGTAGAAAGCGAAATAATTGAGAGCGAACAATTGCAAGTTTAGTAGTATCGAGCTTATATTCCGGTCTGGTTGTTTGTATGCCTTTACCCACGATAAAGAAGAAATTCCTTGTATGGGGCAACGTTTTTTTTTTATAAATTATAAACTAGCACTTGACCGCAATCCCGCCTGATGGTAAGCAGTGACGCAATTGTTAATGGTAAAGCGCACTAGTTTATTAAGAGCCTATTCTTTTTTTTTAATAATAATTATAAACTAGCGCTTGACCGCAATCCCGCCTGATGATAAGCAGTGATGCGATTGTAGATGGTAAAGCGCGCTAGTTTATTAAGAGCCTATTCACTCAGAAAAACTGAGCGAACAGGAAAGAAGACGGCAGTTGAGCTCCCAATACAACAACATTTGGCGCATCGTACCCGTTACACATCACAACACAACTGCTCAGACCCGTCCTCCGTACGGCTTCACCAGACATCATGCAGGAACACGACAAATCGCTTGGCGGCAAGACTTTGTCTGGTGGGTGGTAACTTCTGCCGGCGGCCGATGTTATGGCCTACCACTGGCCTATTCACTCTAGCCTTGAAGACACTCAAATTGTAGTCCGACGGAAACACCTTTGTTACTGATAGTATGTCACACAATTATCCTGCTGTTTATGGGTATTGATTACTTTTGGGTTGACTATGCGGGTTAGTTACGAGAATAATTTACATCCAGATGATAAGTATGGTACTCGTTACAATCCCGGTACTCTTTTTCCAATTTATGTGATCGCTTCATCCGTGCATCGCTTTGAGGCCTCTACGGTTGGGTATAAAATATTAAAGAAGGCTACATCTTTTATCATAAATTTCAGTCCCCGTTTTAATATAACGTTATATTTTTAAACCCTTTGACGTACCAAGTTTTGCCTTTAACCCCGCGATCAACTTAAAGCTCAAATTCTCGTGGCATGACACCGTTTAGTATTTCATTTGAAAGGAGGAAGCTTTTTATGGTATAATGTAATAATGCTATGTGTAGTCTAAACAGGTGATGTATCCTTAAATGTAATCAGAGTATATACATTACGTTAAGTGGATAAGTACCTATTTTTATTTTTATTTTGACAGCCGTTGAGCGAGGTGATTCAATGCAAATTGTTTAATATCTCACGATGACGCTAGTTTTTTTTAAGAGTCGTAAGGGTTGGCCCAGTCCTAACGTTCTTACATGTATATTTTTTGACATGAATATAGTAACCCACTTTTTTTTCTGTAACATTATTTTGGTATAAAAGAATGTCTTTGCATTTTTTTTCCTCATACGTGCCGCCTACGCGATGGAATAAATTCTCTAGCTTAATCTTTCTGACTGATCTACTCCTTGACAATACAACAATCCATGTTTTTAGGTTTATTTAAAATTCCTTTTATTTTAGGTATTAAATGCCGCTCTTAAATTTTCTCAAAGAGCTAAAACAGTAAATATATAGTTAAATAAATCAAGAACATTTAAGGTTTAAACAGCAAATGGAAACTAAATTTATTCTCAAAAAAGGAATATCATTTCTTTTACTAAGAGTTAACAGTCTAAAGTGTTTCATTATACAGGGCTTAGGTAAAAGTTATAAGACTGAGTAACTGTTTTAACGTATTTATTACTAAGGCTTTGTTCATGTATAACGCCGGGGCATAACTCCGCTGCCGCGAGAAATCGCGGTACGGCGGACACAGCTCCGGCGGGATCTCATGGCGACATGGAGAGTGCGATTGTCGCAACCCAGTGCTGGGCACGCCACAATAGCGACAGTAAGTCCCCTCTTTGAGGAGTGGCTAGAGAGGCGCCACGGCGCTCTCACCTTCCGCCTGACGCAGGTCCTTACCGGACACGGTTGTTTTGGGAGGTTCTTGTTCTTCATTAGGCGGGAGGAAACGCCAGGGTGTCACCATTGTGTGGATCGCCCTGAGGACACGGTGGAGCATACGGTGGAGGTCTGCCCGGCTTGGGTAGAGCACCGCCGTGTTCTTGTAGCGGCGATCGGCGCGATCTCTCGCGTCCGACCCTGGTCCAGGCCATTGTCCGGAGCGAGAGTGCATGGCAGGCCGTTACCTCCTTCTGCGAAGCAGTGATGCTGGCAAAGGAGGAGGCGGAGCGCGTGAGGCAACGGGAATCCCAGCGCCCTCACGCCACTAGCAGCCGCAGTAGACGCTCTGGTCGGGAGACGACACCTAACTCCCAGCCACCGTAGGCGCGGGCCTGCGGGCGGTGAGCAGTGGGCAACTCGCCGCCCGGTAAGGACCAGGCCCGAGTCGACGGCGCGTCGTGTTTCACGCGCGCCTCAAAGAGATGTCAGCACATCGTGACGGGGTCCACGAAGACCGATGCCTCATGGGTCAGGGTTGCGGGTTGACACACCCTTCCGCTCCGCCCAGAGCGGGAGAAGTCATTTGATGATTTCCCATCCCAACAAAAAAAAAAAGGCTTTGTTCATGTATTACAATGTTGTGACTGTTCACACGACTTTCGTCATGACACAGACGCTTCAGCTGTTTCCCTCCGTTGCTCTGCAAGTCACGTGGCAGTTATATTTCGTGGTATGCTCTAATATTTCAGATTCCTAGAAAGGTCACTAAGGTCAGGCTTAGTGACCTTTCCATAGCGCCTCAATTTACCGTTACATGACGTCATTAAAACGTCCAAGAATGTAAGTTGGTGTGTTCTCCGTTACATCGGTTTCGATACCGTAAAGGGCCCAAAGATTTAATCCGCTAGAAATCACCTTCACGCGAACAAATGTCCATACTGAGGAAAGGCAGGAGTATTTAGTGGTTCCATAGCAGTCAAGTCATTGTGTCATTGTGTGTCAGCTGTGTGAAAATGAAATAAATAGTTAGAAACGGTACTATTTGCCACCAAGGCACGTGTCGTGGTGGCCTAGTGGTTAAAACACCAGCTAAACTAAGTTATATGTACTTTCTAAGTATATCTTGGACACCAATGACTGATTAAAAGATGAAGGAGAACATCTCGAGGAAGTCTGAAACCGCATTGAGCAAACGTAGTGATTACGCTCAATCCTTCTCTGTATGAGAGGAAACTTGCACCCAGCAGTGGGACGATAAAAAGATTGATGATGTTAGTACTACTTCATGAGGATATGATGTTGTATCTAACAATTTAATTCTTTGCCGCTGAAAACAGTTTCATGACAGCTGTTAATGCAGCCGTTAAGCAAGCTTCTTACCGCTTTTCATGGAAATTACTTTTATTTTTTTTCCACAGTTGCTGTCATAAGACGGCTGTCGCTTCAGCGTGTAACTCGTTACGGTATCAGGGCGTGTCAAAGACTTACCGAAAAGACGGGATTAGGAGAGGCAATGTGGCTGGCTGTATAGAATTTGGATAAGTGCTGTTTCTGACAAGGGCTTTAAAATGCGATGCTACAAATTAATATTGAATTGGCTTGGGCTTGGTAGGGTTAAATATTAGAGGCATAGAGCGTGGTGTTACTTTTTTTTAAATTCTACTTGTTTCTTGGGAATGGCAAAGACAGAGCCATGCAGCCCGGTCTTTAGTTTAATCTTGTTTTCTTTCGTAACATATCCTTTTTTTTATGTTGCTGTGGAAAATGACAATTACGCATCCCCGAGGGGTATGTGGGACTCCCCGGGAGATAGCCTCCCGGTATACCTACTAAAAACCACAGCGGCACACCGACGTCGCCTTAGTGGCGGGGACATGGGAATCCGGCAGAGCCTACACCGGCGATGACCACCTAAAAGGCGGGCCCACAGTGGTCCGTAAATAGGGAGAGGCCGGGCTGGGCGCGTCTTCTTGTGCGAGAAGACGCAGCAGCCAAGGGTTTTTTAGCGTGGTGTCCTTCATCTTAGCCCCACTCCACTCCAACGACACCAACAATAATTTAAGTCTAATGAAAAATGAGCTTGACACTCATCTTAGCTTTCCCTCCAAAACTATCGCGTGATGTTATCTCAATAAAGAAATCATGTGTTTTTCATAGTTATGTAAGTAATGACAGCTATAAGGGTCGATCAAAGAGGTTAATCTACGTTTGCCGATAGGTTGGTTCGTAGATGGCTATCCATTTTTACAAACGGATATTTTTTCTTGCCTTATAAAACACGTCAGAACATCCCCGAAAGACAGCCGAGAACAGTACTAAGTTATGTTGTCCCGGCTGTCATATGCGGATCTTTGCCAGTCGTCAGATCGTCAAAATCCCGAAAGACTGACGCTACGCTTATAATTTAGCTTAGCAGGATAACTGTCTAGACAATTCTATTGTTTTTCGACTTATTGTATTACTTCAACTCCGTTTTATCATTTTGCTTATGAGTCTTCAAAATATTAATTCAATTTTAAACAATTAAATTTTATACTCGAATTATTTAAATACTCGAAGCCCTCAAACCTTAATAAGTCTAAAATAATAACGCTAGACATTTCAATTTAGTATTATTAGCAGCACTTCTGTACTAAGCAGGATGAAAATTATACAGCATCGCAATTTCGAGGAATTGCACGAAATGTTTACGATTCTCCTCCAGTGACTGTCTTGGTACGGTAATGATATCTGAACGCACCCTAGCGTTTGAAGCTTAGGTTCATTTATTTTAAGGAAAACTCGTTGATGATTTTGAAAGCTCTGGATTATACGTTCTCACGGATAATTTTGGCATCTTACATTTTTCTTATTAATGTCTGTAATATTTTTGCAATTTTCTTTTTTTTTACTCTTTTGTTGTTTTGGACGTTTTTTGTTATATTCAGCTGTCATTTGTGGATTTCTAACAGTCATTACGAGTTGTCAGAAGTCCCAGAGATTAATTAAACTAGTAACATTAAGAGGTATTGTATTACCTTAGTAACTGGTTTTTTGGATTTGGTTGTGAACCTTCAACACCAATGCGGCAGTCCCTTCATTTAAATCACTGTTATCCAACTGAAAGAAAGGAAAGAAATATTGTTTATTCCGCACAAATAAAAGGTACATCACAAGTAAATATCATAAAATTGAAAAAAAAAAGATACAAAAACCAAATGTAGGCAAAAGTCTCGTACTCGATCAAGCAAACTTATAAATAAAGTTGACTTGATGCAAAGTTGAGAAAAAGCTTGGCAAGAGGTGGCCAAGCCGGAAAAAGAAGCCACATCTTCTGTCCCTTCACGAAGGAGACGTACCGAGCGCCCGAGAAGGAAGTAACACGATCACAATGTACTTGCTGTAAAGCATCTATTTGTTGGGTTAGTCTTTTTTATTGACTTGATTGTGCTCTGGCTGTTGAGAGTATGTCATGCTCACTCAAATGTCTCACTGGTGGGGGCGTGTTTGTTGGGTCATTAGGTTCCCTTCAATATGGTTGAGATGAATGATACTGATCCATATGTCATGTTCGTGAACGGACGCCTTCAGAGGGGACTGGTCATCTCTTAGCTGCCACGGCGTATTTTAATTTCTGAATTGTTGTTTTATTTATTTTCTTTTTTTTTGTGTTTTCCATAATGGACGCTCTTAGCGTACAATATTCTTCTGCATCGTTCTCTCGCGGTTGATATCAACATGAATGATGTAACCAAATATTTGTATCAATAGCTTGATAATTGAAAAGAGTGTCCATTTAGTTTCTTGCCTCTTTACTCTTTGGAATGGGCGACTAGCTTCACCTTACTGACTGACCGGTTTATTTGAAATAAATGCTTTGGTTTGATTTGATTTCATTTGATTTGCGACCTCTACGAGAGGTGGTCTAAGGGCGCAGGACTAGTCCGAATAGACAGATCCGAGTTAGCGACTCTGTGTTTCATGCGGGGAAACTCGAGACTGGATGCGACCATTATACCTAGTTCGGACTTGTTGAGGAAAAGCGTGTCAAGACCTGTCGGAGGTGCAATGTATTGTAGAACTGGCTATATTATGATCTGCCTGGACATTTCACATAGTACGTCGCTTAATTTTTGTGATGGCCTAATGTCTAAGTCTCGTCTTTGTGGGCTCTAATCCGGATAAGTGCCGTAAAGGTTATGTCAACAGACTGAAAGAAAAATAACTCTGTGTGTTTAGTAAGCGAAGTTGGAATGAACTTTCAAATAACTTGTATTAGGTTTTTGTTTAGAAAAACAGCGACGAAAATATAGGCCTGTTGATGTAAACACGCTCGTTTGTAATAAACGTGACGGCGCTGAGCACCGTCTGATATCGATATAGTTTTAAGTTATCCGATTAATCGATTTTCTAATTTCTGAACGAAATGTAATATAATCGAGTACTGATTACTAAACATAACACCTGACACTGGCACAAAAAAATAAATAAAAAGGAGGTAACTGATCCTGGTGACAGCTCGTGAACGGTTAACTTCTATATGCGATTCGTGTCAAGTGGAACGTTATTTCATAGGAAAATTATTGTAAATTGGAGTGATCAAAGTGTGATTTAAGGTTTATCGTTATAATTGATGATCTCCTTGCCCGATAAGCTGCGCCTATAATATGATCCTTCGCTATACTCGTATAAAGGCAGAGCTCCCTCAGATGATGGTTTTGTACCGCTAACTTCTTCTGATGATGGCCGCGTGCCGTTAAACGTAATAGTTATAAGTTTGTACTATTTGTACGCTACAACACTTACTGTACGCACTACATTACCAATTAACTATTTCAAAGATATACTTTCTGAGTTAATTTTCAATATTAATGACGTGGTTGAACGAAAAATCATGAAGAAACTTCAATTGGTAGATTTATATGGCAGACTTATATAATAATATAAGTCTGCGATCCCTAATACGTCTTGAACAAGCGGGGCTGTTTAAGATTATAAAAAGCCTTACTTGAATTTTCCATAAACGTATTCTTGAAGATGATGCAAGTGTGTTGCTTCTGCGACGGCCGCCGCAAGAGAAAGAAAAAATTTGACAGCTGCTTTTTGATGGTGCGCGTTCTGATGCATCCTTACGTCAATGTCATACTTGACAGTTGTCACAAGTGACATTGACATTAAGCGGACACTATTGTGGCGGTGACACACTGCTATTAATGCTCGTGCATTCTCTGTATGAAAATATTCCTACGCTTTTCAGTGGGACAATAATAAATAATAGACTGGTATTATTATGGTTTTGCGGCGATTTTAAGCAAGAAAGCGACGTAACTGTTGCACAGATTGCGTGTGAGTTCTGATGGCATCTTTAGTGCGATAGCAGACAGCGGCGCCAACTCTCATGTTCACAAACTAAACTAATTTTAAATTAAATGCATCTTTTTCTTGCTATTTCATTAAGAAAAGAATAGAAGATAATCATCATCATCATCATCATTTCAGCCGAAAGACGTCCACTGCTGGACATAGGCCTCCCCCAAGGTTCTCCACGACGACCGGTCCTGCGCCTCCCGCATCCAGCGGTTTCCCGCGACCTTCACCAGGTCGTCGGTCCACCTTGTCGGGGGCCTACCCACGCTACGTCTTCCGGTGCGTGGTCGCCACTCGAGAACCCGTCGGCCCTATCGGGCATCGGTCCTACGGGCAATGTGTCCAGCCCATTGCCACTTCAGTGTTGCAATTCTTCGGGCTATGTCGGTTATTCTCGTTCTTCTGCGGATCTCCTCATTCCTGATTCGATCGCGCAGTGAAATCCCAAGCATAGCCCTCTCCATTGCCCTTTGAGCGACTTTGAGCCTTCTTATAAGGCCCATTGTTAGCGACCACGTCTCAACTCCATAAGTCATCACTGGCAACACACACTGGTCAAAGACTTTTGTCTTGAGACACTGCGGTATTTCGGACGAGAAGATTCTACGTAGCTTCCCGAAAGCAGCCCAGCCGAGTTGGAAGAAGATAATGATTCAGTTTATTCCTGTGTAAAAATAAAATACTCCATAGACAGATTAGACGCGATTATAAACACGGCGATCAAAACTACGTCAATGTATGTCAGTAGTGGACTAATTTGACAGGTCTAAACTAAAATTTTCAGGTCTAAAAATAAGATGCACTGAGCAAATTAGTTGGTGAACAAGGAGATTAGGGCCAGTAACGGCTGTCCTTTCGACAAAGATTGTACGCTTGTATGTTTCTTTTTTTAGGGTTCCGTAGTCAAATGGCAAAAAAAGGAACCCTTATAGATTAGTCATGTCTGTCTGTCCGTCTGTCCGTCCGTATGTCACAGCCATTTTTTTCCGTAACTATAAGAGCTATACTGTTGAAACTTGGTAGGTATATGTATTCTGTGAACTGTATTAAGATTTTGATGCAAAAATAAATATTGGGGGCTCCCCATACTTAAAACTGAAATTAAATTTTTTTTTTATCAAACACATTGGTATGGGGTATCTATGGATAGGTCTTCAAAAATGATATCAAGGTTTCTAAAATATTTTTTTCTAAACCTAATAGTTCGCGTGACAGACGCTTCTAAAGTCGAAAAAGTTGGTACCCCCTCTAACTTCTAAAATAATAAAATGAAAAATCTAAAAAATAAAAAAGAACATGATGTACATTACTATAAAAACTACCAACGAAAATTGTTTTGAACGAGATCCAGTATTTTTTTTTTTTTAATAATTGTAAACTAGCGCTTGACCGCAATCCCGCCTGATGGTAAGCAGTGATGCGATCGTTGATGGTAAAGCGCGCTAGTTTATTAAGAGCCTATTCACTCAGAAAAACTGAGCGAATAGGAAGGAAGACGGCAGTTGAGCGAGGTGATACAGTGTTAAACCCAACAACACGACCAACGATGCTGCACCAAAGGGAGATTGATCTGAAGACCCTCCACGGCCAAACTCCCAACACAACAACATTAGGCGCATCGTACCCGGCACACATCGCAACACAACTGCTCAGACCCGTCCTCCGTACGTAAGTAGTTTTTTTTTTTAATAATCGCGTAATATTTCATACAAATAACTTAAATCCTTTAATTTCATATATAAATGGTACGGATACCCTTTTTTTTATTAAGAAAATGGATCTTGTTTGAAATGAGATTTCGCATAAGTACTGCTCTTCCATAACTATAGAGAGGGAAAACCATTTAAAAACCAATTAACACCCGCCATCAAATGACAATGCTTGTAGTCACCGTCTACCTGTGTCTGTTAAAGAATTAGGGTTATGATTTGAATATATGTCCGAATAATTGAATTTTCCTTTAAAATTCGCTGCCATACATTTTGTGGTTTCCAATTCTCGTTTGAAATGTTCAACCTTTTAGCATGAGTCGTAGTTGTTCAGGCGTATAATTAAAACAATGTGAAGTTTCATGTTCTATTGGGAACAAACGTAATATCTAAATAGTAATTCGTACTGACTCAATTCCCTTGAGGCTTGAATAATTTGAAAGCGAAACAAAAAAACATCGTAATGTTTTGTGTTTCGCTTGGCAACACGTGGTAATTTCGTCTGTAATTTACCGTTCTATATCTGTTACGGACGATGTTGCCATATGTAAATGAATTTTTATCTCAACCTTTTCCTTTTCACCATTGTCGCTAGGTACCGCGTTTTAAAAATAGTACGTTTACGTTACTTTTTCTTTTTTTTTGTAAACCTAGCCCCACACTAGGAATTTCTCCTGTATCGTGGGAGCGTTTACAAACATATAACCTCACATACACAAACAGCCAGACCCAAAACGATTAGGTTGTAGGTCATACAAATATTTATTCCGTGCGGGAATCGACCCCGCGACACGCAGTGCAGCAGACAATAGCTTAACTTTTGCGCTAACCGTGAAGCTAAGCTAATTTTAACTTCGGATTAAATGGTTTTTCTGCATTATAAAACGGCTTATAGTATGAGGAACAGAGTGTAAAGTTCAATGACCCTCTATAGAAATGGGAAGAGCTACCGACCAGATGGGTATTGTGTCTGGTGGGCAACTGCCCAATAATTTATGAAGGAAAGATGTATCTGTACTAGTTGCGCGGTAAGTTTTGCTTTTAGAGTACGTCTTCGGTATTAATTATGAGATTTCAAGCGTAAACCGTTTCTTCTTCTAGCGCAGTTAGCATGTGGCAGGCTTTTTAAGGTTGTATATATTGAAACTCTTCCAAGGCTCAGAAACCAGGTTAAGCCTATCATTTGAAGATTTTGGCAGTTGTTACGTCAGTAGCCCGAAAGCGTGACAACCTGTCCTACAATGGATTATCGTATTACACTTATCACTCCTAAGGGCGTAGAAAAGATCAAAGCAGAATACTTATGATATTTTTTTTAATTTCCTTCGTTAATCAAAACAATGTGACTCCTTACAACCGTCTCGATTCACGCTCGTCACACGAATGGCCGTTTGGGTTGCCAGCTCGCTGGAGTAAAATTTTATCGTTTATATGTTAAATATGATTAATTTCATATTACAATAATTCATGAGGCTGAAAAACCTATAGATAATCAAATAGGTCACTATAAAAATTAAGTAACGCTAATAATCGAGTAATCTTAAGTGGAGATCAGGGGGGTAGTCGATCCATGCAATATCAGTTGCATTCGGTTACACTGAAAGACGTCTCCAATCTTCTTCATCTCAGCGTTAATCCCAGTTGTATCCGAAGCTTTTTCAGCTTTGGAGTCTAGGGTCCGCTTTACCAGTCTAACTGCTCATTTTGGCTAAACTTCGATATTTTCCATGAAGCGACTGCCGTCTGACCTTCACAACACGAAGGCGATAACGAAGCTTTGCAGTTAGACCAATTGTAGGACTTTTGAGGGCTCCAACTACCCGAAACGACTAGCATTAGATGTTCGTGTGGCAACCGGGACCAACGGCTTAACGTGCTTTCCGAGGCACGACCAGATCAGTGCAAATATTCATGCATACAAATATTAGCACTGCGCGGGGATCGAATCCGCGCCTCCTTGCGCAGCGGCCGCGGTCGCAGCCGCTACGCCACGGAGGCTGTCAGTCAGAAAGACGTCTCCAATATAGTGGACAAATTGTAGCCAGATAGATTGGGAATTTAATTTCCAGTTGCGTTGTTTTAGTTCGAATAAAAAAACAACAGGTTTGCTTACTTTCGGAGAGACCTAAGTTTTGTAGTAAATAAAATAAACAAAAAATATTAAAGCTATTATTTGATCCTCCTCCATTGTTTCAGAATTCACTGTTTTCGTAAATGTGACACTATGATTAATTATTAGCAAGGTCCTTCGGTTGGATAAAGGACACCTCTAACGATGTCCGCTTCCCTCTATCCTGTCCTATTTGCCACCACTTTAAACCAGCAATTTTTTTATTTCGTCCTCTCAGCGTGTTGAGGGCTTTCTTCTCTTTCATTTTCCTTGAGGTACTTTCCATATGATGGTGCTGTAGGTCTATCTTTTGTCTCTAGGCCTGGTTATGTGCCCATTTTCACTTTAAATTTTATGCGTAGTTTAGGGCATTAGTATTTAAGCTTTGTATTTTTTTTATAAATTATAAACTTGACCGCAGTACCGCCTAATAGTAAGCAGTGATGCAATCGTTGATGGTAAAGCACGCTAGTTTATTAAGAGCCTATTCACTCTAGCCTTGAAGGAACTCAAATTGTTGTCCGAAGGAAATTGTTCCAGTCCCTCGATGTGCGCGGTATAAAAGAGGAGGCGTAATTTCATGTTGAAACAATGTTTTCGGTATTATGGTAGGAAGCAATATAGAATATCTACGTAAGTTGCTGTAAATATTGTTACTTAGTGCAGCCGCTCCACGCTTAAAATAGCGGGATAAAGCAACAATTTGCGAGCTTAGAACACTAACCGGTAAATTGGCGCTAAAAGACTGACGCTGCAGGAAACCATAATATTTTGAAAAGTTTCGTTACTATGCAAAATAATTTGCACTTTATTTTGAAACAAAGCAAATATTAAAGATAAATTATTCATTTTAATTGCTAATATTTTACATAATAGGGTATTTGACTAAAAAAAACCTAATTAGTCCGTCAGTCAGATTTTCAAAAAATACTAGGCACGTATTTAACGTAACATAGATGAGAGAATACGCCAGCCAGCTCTTGCGCAGGGCTTAAACATTACTGGCCGAACGTAGCAGTACAGTATGATACAACTTTGCCTCACCTTTCCGGCATTACAAGCGTGATGTTAAGGACATTTAATAGATAAATAGTATACAATGGATAGTTTTAACACACAATAAGATTTCCTAAGTATCTACTTGTTTTTTATTTTTAACAAGTGCAATAGGGATGTATCCAAGGTATGAAAATCAAAAAATAATAATTAGTCCGTCTTATAGATAATTAAAAACATTAAGACCCGTATTTTTTATTTTGTCGTAATTACCAAAAACTACTGAGATATAGCGTATTAAAATTACGGAGTATGGGCTAATTACGTTACTCCGTGCTATATTTTGTACCACAGCGTGACGTCATGCGACATTTCAAATCAATATACAGTATTCCCAAATTAATAATGCGTATGTAGATCTTCGCTAATGAAAGTATTCCCGGAAACACCCACTCATAATAATAGTTTTGTTACAAAAGATTGCGTAATTATGCATGAAGAAAATGCACTTAACCACTCTATATACATATCTTCTTCCGAACGCTCGGGGAATACGACCGTTGCCGAACAGTGACGAAGATTTCTATGCGCATTATCACTTTGGGAGACCTGTATCTTCCTAAGTATTTGAATGAAAGAAAAAAACAGGTGTTCAATATTTTTTATAAATCTATCTGATGGACATTAAATTATTTTTTAGGATACAAGCCAATTATATTCGAATATTTTAGCTACAAACTTCTCACAACTAAAATACTAGCACGCAGGGCGATGTCAGAAAAGTAAAAATAAAAAGAAATTCTTTCTGCTCTAATGACTCACCCAACACGACAAAGAAGCGGCGGTCCTCGACATCGGACACGGAAAATATTTCATTTGTATGCAATTTCAAATGTCAGACTTTGTCTTGCGATCCCTTCCCTGATATTGCCGCAAATAAATTGAACGATGTACAGCGTATTTTAAAATCGAATTTTTCAGACTTTGACATATGATAAATGACGTTTTTAGAAATCCAATATGACGGTTGTTATGTAAGCGGTTGGACTAGAATTTGCGGAATGGAAGTTATTGATTTTTTTTTCTGCATTGGCTAAGAGGTTATATGTTTTCCGGTCTTGGGGTGTCTAAGACACCTAACAAAACAAAATGCCTCATCAGAATTATTTAAGGCTAAAGACAATGGCATCCAGTGTTGGATTAGGTTTCAAGGATCGCCACACCAACACCCATCTCACCGAGAGAAGGTCTGTGTTATCACATTATGGACTGATTACAACACCAATAATTTATTAGAGTTGCTCATACTAATATTTATATCTGTAGGTGAAAGCTAAAGGACCTTAAGTCACATTTTGTAAATTATTCAATAGAGCTCATTAAAGATGTCTGTACCCGAAATTAGACATTAAAATCGACTGTATGTAAAAAGTAAATAGTGTATCGTTGTAGAATAAAAAGTATGATTAAGCTAATAAATTGTGATATTTTTTTGACAAATATTGTACTTTAAGGCTGTATTATCGGACTTAAGGTTCTTTAACTTTGAAGTTTTTTTTAAATATATTATAGTATTACGGTAGTTACGTCTCTACTGCATCAATAATGTATAATAGATGTAATTATTTAATAACTTAGGTTCGACACAAAATCATTGAAAAACATACACACACTTATAAGTTTTACTGACCTGAGAAATGAAATAACTTTATACATTTTATGATTATTTATTGCCGTCTATTCTACCATTTCACAAATTGGAGGAACAGCACCGTATGAATTGCTGCCAGCTACATCGGGTTGTTATGGAAAATTGCCGTTGCCTTTCAATAATAGATTGTACACCTCCATATGAGAATGACCTTTCATAAAGTATTTTTTTTTTAAATATATAACCGTTTACTAATGCTTGATCGTAATCCCGCCTGATGGTAAGTAATGATACAATCGTTGATGGTAAAGCGTGTTACTTTATTAAGAGCCTATTCACTCTAGCCTTGAAGTCATACAAATTGTAATCCAACGCAAAAAACCGGTGCTAGCAAATTGTTCCAGTTCCTCGATATACGCGGTATATGTGTGGTGTTAACAACGTAAGGGTGGAAACTCGTCGTACGACAGGTCGTCCGATAAATCGATCGGTATTTGTGGTTATCAAATTTGGTATTTTAGCTAGTAACCACAAGCAGCACCATATGATGTAAGTTTGGTATTTTAGGTAGTAACCACAAGCAGCAAAATATGATGTTATGTATGTTTCTGTTCTGTCCTGCATAATTATCGGACCAAACAGTGATTTCTCTTGTCGGCTCCCAGACTGGAACGGGCTGGGGCTGCCTTAAGGCGGTTCCTCTTCAAACTATGGGGAACAAACGCCTACTCCCGGAGCTTCTACGCGGGGACTGTGCGGTGCATGGAACTTTACGGGGAACCAGTGTGTGCGCTTTCCCTGAAGGAAGTGACCAGTCCGACACCAGACCTGACCCCGTCTCAGAGGGTCATGGCCGTTCGGCTGGTCTGGGGATACCTCACGATCTCCGCTGAGACGGCGAGCCTCCTTGCCAGGTTGCCGCCTTGGGATCTGGAGGCCCTCGCCCACATGTGGGATTGGGGAGAGGAGGCAAAACGCTGGGGTATAACTCCGCTGGCGCGAGAAATCGAGGTACCATGGACAGAGCTCCGGCGGGATATCATGGAGACATCGACATGGAGAGTGCGATTGTCGAAACCCAGTACTGGGTACACCACAATAGCGGCGGTAAGTCCCCTCTTTGAGAAGTGGCTAGAGAGGCGCAGTGACGCCCTCACCTTCGACGTAGTTCTTCAACGGACATGGCTGTTTCGGAAGGTTCCTTTTTCGGATAAGGCAGGAGGAAACCCCGCCCGGATTAGGTGGAGCACTACCGTGTTCTCGTGCCCGGTTGCAGCGGCGATCTCTCTTGTCCGGCTCTGGTCCAAGCCATGGTCCGGAGCGAGAGTGCATGGCAAACCGTCACCTCACCAAACAGAGGGGGCGGAGCGCGTCAGAGAGTTAGAATCTCAGCGCTCTCACGCCTCTAGCCGCCGTCGGGGGACTCCCGGATTATCAGACTTCCGGCAACCGTAGGCGCGGGCTTGCGAGCGGCAAACTGCCTACTACTTGCGGTAAGGACCAGGCCCGGGTCGATGGTGTGTTGTGTTTCACGCGCGCCTGAAAGAGATGTCAGCACATCGTGACGGGGTCTACGAAGACCGATGCCTGGGTCAGGGTTGCGGGTTGGTAAAAGAGAAACCGTGGCCCTGGCGCACAGGCAAGTGAAGGAACACGGATGAGTTTTAGTCAGTAAAAGTCTGACACGCCCTTCCGCTCCGCCCAGAGCAGGAGAGGTCATTTGATGACTTCCCAGTCACACTAAATAAACAGCCTGCTTGGCGTAGCGATAGCGAACGTGGCCGTTGCGCAAGGAGGCGCGGGTTCGATCGCCGCACAGTGCAAATATTTGTATGTATGAATATGAATATTTGCACTGGTCTGGTCGTGCCTCGGAAAGCACGTTAAGCCGTTGGTCCCGGTTGCCATACGAACATCTAGTGGCAGTCGTTACGGGTTGTTGGAGCCCTCAAAAATCTAACAATTGGTGTAACTGCAATGCTTAGATATCGCCTTCGGGTTGTGAAGGTCAGACGGCAGTCGCTTCACGGAAAATATCGAAGTTTAACCAAAATCAGCAATTAGACTGGTAAAGCGGACCCCAGACTCCAAAGCTGTAAAGCTACGGATGCGACTGGGATTAACGCTGAGATGATGATGACTAAATAAACAGACTGTGCTGACTGACTGTAGTAGAGGAGTGGGTAAACATTTTTGTAAGTCGACAGTGATCACCTTACAGTCACAATTTATTCCACATTGAAGTCGATCTAAAGCTTTTAAATCATGCTGAGTCTTTGCTGCTTGCACGTGTCCTTCATATTTTGCCTCTAAACTTTTCCGTACCTTGTGAACATAAGGTCGTTTAACATTTCATCTAGATGTATGGTTTAAAATAGTGTACAATATTAAGTGATCACACGATCCTTTAGTTTTTTACGTTTAGGAACTTAATGTTGTTTATAATTTTATATCTACGGAATTAGTGCCTATCGGACTTAATGTCTTTTACCATTTGATTTATACGGGTATACTGCAAAAGAATCTTTAAAAAAAACAAAAATGACAAAAAATAGACTTAAGGTCCTTTAGCTTTTACCTGCAGATATAAGTACTAGCTGCGCAGCGCGTTTTCACCCGTGTAGGTTTCGATATGTTTTTTTTTATGCGATGTTATATAAAAGCCTTCCTGGATTAATGGGCTATTCAACGCAAAAATATTTTTTCAAATCGGACCAGTAGTTCCTGAGATTAGCGCGTTCAAACAAACAAACTCTTCAGCTTTATATATTAGTATAAATTGGTTGACTGGATTGGATGTTGACTACAAACATGTTTTTTTTTGTCGACAAAGTATCATGGGTGCGTAATTTATAAAAGAAAAAAAGATTCACTAACATTTCTTTGAAAATGAAACAGAAATAATACATTATTTCATAGACGAAAAACCCAATAAAATTTTTGATTATACTTTTGTGCGTATTACATTTTCAACTATATCTCTAAAGCATTAAGGTTCAAGGTCGATTGGAAATATTTTTTAGTTTTGGGTAGATTAACCTGCAGTCGTCCGTACG
This sequence comes from Sesamia inferens, assembly GCA_037179545.1. Classification (NCBI taxonomy): domain Eukaryota; kingdom Metazoa; phylum Arthropoda; class Insecta; order Lepidoptera; family Noctuidae; genus Sesamia; species Sesamia inferens. The sequence continues at coordinate 18,395,487 of CM073944.1, read as the reverse complement.
TACCCAAGTCAAGTGGGTACCTATTCAGGTTTAAATTAAATCTTTTTGTGTTATTTTTACTTAAAATTTTCACGAACTCTTTGACAATTCTAATTTTAAAATATAAATTAATGGCCTTAACTTTTACAAATCCAATTTCTAATTTTATAGAATTTTAGCAAATCAAGTATTGCAATTTTAATAATGAAATCTCTTGAATTCAAACTGAGTGTACAAACAATTTATACATAAAAATTAAAAATGTACCAATAAGTAATAAGTAATAATAGTAGTCCTTAATTTGAATAAATCCACTTAAATTGAGTTAAATAAAAAAATCTAAATGGAACTGGTTAAAAAGATTTGAAGATTTGCTGACATCGAAAAATATCAGAGGAGTAATTTCAACCACTTGCGCCGCAAAATTGAAGCGTAAAGCTATCAAACGACGATGATAGTGCAATATAATTTTGTGAGGAAAAAATGGATATTAATATTGATAATGGTGGTCCTTCGAGCTGGATACGTAAAACATTTTCTGCGTGTTTCTATTTATAGGTACATTTATTGTAATCTTTCAAACTAATATTATGAAGCAGAGGAGTTTGTTTGATTGAATGATTCAGTCGAATTTGAAAAAATATTTTTATATTCGATTGCCTATTTTTAGAGAAAAGTTATAGGATAACATAAATATTACACCAGAACCTTATGAAGCTTTCCTCAGAGAAAAAGAATTAGAAAGAACCCTAAGAAAAGCGTACGAAGCCCCTAGCAAAAGCTAGTCAATTTATATTATGTTCGAAAGAAACCTCTTCTCATAAAGAAAATAAGAACCATGACCCCATTCTGCTGTGTGCACGTACTTAGGATCACTATGATCTGACGTAACCTATGCTGTGCGCTCGATAACCACACTGCAATAATTATTAAATATATATAGGAAAATATAACATGGTGTAAAAATGATTGGAATAGTTCAGTTGCTTATTCTGAACAAACTATATTCAAGTTTCGCATAGTAAATAATAACGTTGTATAAAACCTAGTTGGGAATTTAAAATATGGTTTCGAAAAACACACGAAAAGAAACTAGTGATGAAAGAAAATATTGTACAGATAGTTAATTTAGAAATTGTTGTAGGGTTATCGAGTGCTCCACGAAGCTTACGGTAGATCATAGTACGCGCTATAGCTGACGCCACTGGTCAAAGCACCGCCCGCCTGAGCGGAGCGTTGACCATATTTTTGATGGGACAACCAAGTAGGAAAACAAGCTCATAAGTTTGTGGTTTTTCAAGAAATCGTTTTGAAATTTTGTACATACTTTTTTTACTTAAAAATATTGCACATGTATTTCGGGTTTCGTATAAACAAGAAATAATGTTGTATTAGCTCACCCTTTTGGAGATATAAATATAGGCAGCCTATAATGTTATACTCGATGATATGATAGTCGTGGTGGCCTAGTAGTTAAAACACTAGCATTTCAAGTGTGAGTGTAAGTACTAATGTAACTTTTGTAAGCTATACATATTATGTACTTTCTAAGTATACCTTGGACACCAATGACTGATTACTATGTGATTAATTTTTTTTTTGGTCTTGAGGAAACCTGGACTTTAAGTCTGAAATCGCCAACACGCACTGAGCAAGCGTGGTGATTATGCTAAATCCTTCTAAGAGAGGAGACCTGTGCCCAGTAGTGGGGCGATAAAAAGGTTGATGATAATGTTCTCATGTCTAATTACTCCGAAATCTCAAACTCCATTAAAAATATACTATAATAAACTCTGTTTTATAATATAGGCACACATTTTTCTTAAAATAGAACAACCTTTACTAAAAGTAAATAGAAACCATTTTATTAGATTTATCTATAATCATGATTGATAACAAGTTAGTTGTAGACGTTTCAGTTTGAAAGGAGTTTTCAGCCTTTTTTATGAAGGTATATTTTTTTTGGACCTTCGATTCGGATCTTCGCAATATTGGAAGATGAAAGGACCATTTGTATCTATTACGCCCACTGAAATGAAAAATCTGGTCAATGTAGCTACTAGATATGTTACAGAAAGGTTCTGTAGGTGTTTTTTGTATGGAAATAGTCTAATGAAACAGCTGTTGATGCTGCTGAACGCATTTAACTGAAACGAATGAAGGTAAAGGTTGATTGCTTACTTGGTTGCGGGATGTCTGTAGTTTGGGGATCGTTAAAAGCTTCACCGTGGAATGTTCATCACCTCCAATCTACCGTAGAACTTCACCACACAACAACAAGTAATTTATATAGTATTTTCGAGTACTCGGCTAGCATTTGCGGTGTAATCCATACTAATATTATAAATGTGAAAGTAACTCTTTCTGTCTGTCTGTCCGTCTGTTACGCTTTCTTGCTTAAACCTCTCAACCGAGTTTGATGAAATTTAGCACAGACAGTCTTTAGACCCTGAGAAAGGGTACCTCGTCATCATCATCTCAGCGTTTATCCCGATTGCATCCGTGGCTTTCGCGTTGGAGCCCGGGGTCCGGTTTCCTGCTTAATTTCCTCCATTTCGCACGATCTTTAGCATCCTGTGGTTTGAGATTTTTAGGACATAGGCTACCTATTATTAAAAAAAAAAAATGATATTCCTGAGGGAAATCTAAAAAGCGCAATATAACCGAATTCTAATTCTCGAAAGCCAGTTATTTATAGTTTATACATTTTTTTAGCATAAGTTTAATGTCACAGATAATCCTTAGACCCTTAACGACTGTCAAATATCTATGAATGGTAACCTTTTTTTTATGTCGCTGTGGAAAATGACAATTACGCATTCCCGAGGGGTATGTGGGACTCCCTGGGAGATAGCCTCCTGGTATACCCACTAAAAACCACAGCGGCACACCGACGTCGCCTTAGTGGCGGGGTCATGGGAATCCGGCAGAGCCTGCGTTACCAATCCCCTGCCGGCGATGACCGCCTAAAAGGCGGGCCCACAGTGGTCCCTCCATAGGGAAGGGCCGGGCTGAGTACGTCTTCTTGTGCGGGAAGACGCAGCAGCCAAGGTTTTTAGCGAGGTGTCCTTCCTCTTAGCCCCACTCACATACGTATGCAAGCAGGGCCCCCAGCTCCTCTCTGGGATGAGCCCAGGATTTTTTTTTTTTTTTTGTTTTATCGTCCCTACTTCTTGCGTGGCAAGAAATCTTGTTTACTTATTATTTTTATGCCAATTCGGTTTTTTCCGCTATGCTTTTTTGCGGCATTGGTCCTTCTTTTTAGGTTGCTCTTTTCCTATATATATATTATATTTGTCATATCTTTATTATTCCGCTATTTATGTACATGTCATTGTTAATATTATTTTACACTATTAATATTTATTTCTGTCATTTTATATATCTACTTATACATTACATTTATATATCTGATTACGATGAGCCCGGGTTGTCCGACGGTGACCTGGAGTTCGGGTCGTGTCAGCTCACTTGGAGTGGTAGCTGACCCGTCGCATGCATGAACGCAGAAGCGGTCCCCGCGTCTGGCTTTGGTACGCGACGGTAAACCGGTAACCCCCATATCTGGGGGCCGTTCCCCTATCCGCCACCTGGAGACGCGTCCGATGGCCGGCTAGAAACTGCACACGGAATGAATGGTAATCTGTACCAACGGCTTAATGAATTTACCAAGGCATGAAAAGGTCTCTGAATCCACATGCCAGTCGCAGCAAGCGTAGCTTAACAAGTTTTATTTAGCCCTCCTTGCTCCCACTCTTTGCCCCTCTCTCTAGTGAGATATGACTACTCAGGCTCTCAAGATGCAGGCAGTAATTCCCAAATTATAGAGATACCTTTGGGGATATAGGAACAAAAATGAACACGAAACTCAGAAAGAAAATCTGTTTCAGATTTCGATATAACAATATTGAGAAAACACATTTCAGAAATATGTAGATTACAAACTAAATATATTCACAACCATACTGTCTCTACGTACTCACCTGTCGCAGACATGCTGGAAGAGATAATAACAAATAAATATATCTTTATTTACCCAAACGTAACAACCTTGCACAATATCTACTCGTGAATAACAAATAAGCAGTAAATGTGGGTAATATTTCTCTTATGTCGGTTTTAATACGAACAGCCGGTTGATTCATGGAAAAAAATCTTGAAAAGATAGACGAAGTGGGCTTTGAATGAGCTATTATTAGTGTCAATCCCTAGAATTAGTTGGGATGAGCTTTCATTCAATATTAATATTTATTTCTCGGTGGTAGGCCATAACATCGGTCGCTGGCAGAAGTTACCACCCACCTGACAAAGTCTTGCCGTCAAGCGATTTGTTGTGTTCTGGCATGATGTCTGGCGAAGCCGTACGGAGAACGGGTCTGAGCAGTTGTGTTGTGATGTGTGCCGGGTACGATGCGCCAAATGTTGTTGTGTAGGGAGTTTGGTCGTGGAGGGTCTTCAGATCAATCTCCCTTTGGCGCAGCATCGTTGGTCGTGTTGTTGGGTTTAACATTGCATCACCTCGCTCAACTGCCGTTTTCCTTCCTATTCACTCAGTTTTTCAGGGTGAATAGGCTCTTAATAGACTAGCGCGCTTTACCACCAACGATCGCATCACTGCTTACCATCAGGCGGGATTGCGGTCAAGCGTTAGTTTATAATTATTAAAAAAATAAAATATAATTATTTTCACTTCACGCTCATTTCATCTAAATCTTGACTTTGAAATGAAAACTCTATTTCTTTAGGATTAAGCGTCACCTTTGCATATTGTATTGTTTTGTTATAATAATGCAGCGGTATCTACAAACCGTCATACTGACATCACTCACACGATTTCTACATCTTGTAACCAGAGTTTACCATGCAATAGCATATATTCAACTTCCCAACATCAACCGTCGGGCAAGTGCCCGCCAGATATAACACCTATCTAGTCGGAGGATCCACCGTTTTCCTGTACGGAGGACGGATCTGAGCAGTTGTGTTGTGATGTGTGCCGGGTACGATGCGCCAAATGTTCTGGCGCAGCATCATTGGTCGTGTTGTTGGGTTTATCATTGCATCACCTCGCTCAACTGCCGTCTTCCTTCCTATTCACTGAGTTTTATAAGTGAATAGGCTTAATAAACTGGCACGCTTTACCATCATTGATTGCATTACTGTTTACCATCAGGCAGGATTGCAGTCAAGCACTAGTTTATAAATAAATGAAGGATGAGTGAGCTTTATTAACTGTTTCTCAAACCTTTAAAGTAAAAACGGCTATTTTTAATAAATATTAATAACTACGGATCTCTAATGTGTCCTTGGGTGTGGGTAAGGGATTGAGCTATGTAAGTTTTCCCCGAATATCTTCCTTATGGAAGCCATTTTATATAGGATAATATTCAGAACACCACCCATTACGCCATTTGATATAAATGTCATATTAATGTTTTTGGTTATTTGTGGGATGTGTGTCCTTCAGATTGTGGCCAGAAATGGCTGAATCCTATAACGGCCATTGTACAGTTTTTCATTCATCCATTGTTTGTGTTTCTTTATGTAGCTACACATAAATCAGTTAGATGAGATACAAGCGGACTGGAAAGTGCCAGCAGGGCGATTCTCTGACCATTTCAAGAATAAATGGAATGACAACTTACTCCATGCCCAGAGTATGTAAGTTTTCACGGTGAAATGGTTACAGGATCTCCCTTGTTTTTTTGTTTTAAAATATTGTCTATTTCTCACGCTAGAAATTTCCCCTGTATTGTGGGTGCGTTTACAAACATTTAAACTCGTATATACAGACAACCAAACCCACAGGGTATTTGCGTAAAACATTATCAGTAGCAATGGATTTCATTTTGACAGATCAACAACATTCATTGCGTAATTTACGTTGTTGAGCAGACACATTTTCGAACAGAGAGAGCAATGGAATAGTAATAAGCTTTAAAATGATTCCAACTGATAGTAATAATGTGTTACGCAAATAGGGTGCCTGAACAACTACTTGTAAGCCATACAAAGACAGGCACAATGACAGGCAGCGCAGCAGTCAATCGCTTAACCACTGCCCCAATTGTACCGTTGGCGCCCTTGATTATTGTGTGTAATGACTACAGAGACACTGTAGACCACCTAAGAAATATTTTCAAATTGTTTATTTCTGTCTTGACTTTAAACAAGCATACAAATATTGAATTGATACTATAAAAAACTTGTTTATTTATTAAAAAACAGCTCCCAGTGAATGAGCCAGTAGAGAATATTTGCACTAGTCTGGTCGTGCCTCGGATAGCACATTAAGCCATTGGTCCCGGTTGTCATACGAACATCTAATGTCAGTCGTTACGGGTTGTTGGAGCCCTCAAAATTCCTACAATTGGTTTAACAGCTAACTTCAAGGCTTCGATATCGCCTTCGGGTTGTGAAGGTCAGACAGCAGTAGCTTCATTGAAAATATCGAAGTTTAACCAAAATGAGCAGTTCGGCTCAGATGAAGAATGAGCCGGTAAGAAAACTATGTCCTTTCTAAGGATAGATTGCTAAAATGTTATTGAAGTTCGTTCAGTATCTAAGGCGTGAAAAAGAAACCGAGAGACTAGTATTATTTTTGAATCTATACTAATCTATAAAGCCGAAGAGTTTGTTTGTTTGTTTGAACGCGCTAATCTCAAGAAATCCCAGGAACTGGTCCGATTAGTAAAAAATCTTTTTGCTTTGGATAGCTGGATAGCCTATTAATCCAGGGACGCTATAAAACATCACGCTGCGACTAATAGGTGCGGAGCATGTAAAAAAATAAATACTCATTTAGGGTTGAAATTAAATGCTAACTTTATGCGAATAAAATCGCGGGCGGCGGCTTGTTCTTAATAATTATATCAAATTAATTATCAAGATTGTCTGGAAAAGATTGCGTTAGCGATAAGGCCTCCTATTGTAGTGTTGAATGCATTTTTATGTAATGTATGACTTTGGCGTACAATAAACTACATATGTACACATAAATGTGGTTAAAACACCAGCCTCTCAAGTATGAGTGCACGGGTTCGATTCCAGGTCAGGCAAGCACCAATGTAACTTTTCTAAAGTTATATGTACTTTCTAAGTATATGTTGGACACCAGTGACTGAAGGTGAAGGAAAACATCTTGAGGAAACCTGGACTTTAAGTCTGAAATCGCCAACCCGCATTGAGCAAGCGTGGTGATTACGCTCAATCCTTTTCTGTATGAGAGGAGACCTGTGCCCAGCAGTGGGGCGGTAAAAAAAAGTTTGATGTTGATGATGATACACACAAATAAATTAGTTTGGGGATTTTACACATTTTTAAAATTTTGATTTTCAACGCCGGTTTCCGTCGGACTACAATTTGAGTGTCTTCAGGGCTAGAGTGAATAGGCTCTCAATAAACTAGTGCACTTTACTATCATTGATTGCGTCACTGCTTACCATTAGGCGGGATTGCGGTCAAGCGCTAGTTTATACTTCATAAAAAAACGCAAACACAACGCGGAACACATCGTGAGAAAACCGGCATGTCCTATAATAAGAAATTCGAAGACATGTCACATCTACCAACCCACAAGAGGCACGCGAGGATTTTAAGCCTTTTTGAAAATAGGCCTACGTTGCTGGAACACATATATATCTACTGATTACGCTACATATCTTTGATCGCCATTAAACCGATTAAATTATTATAGTAATTCGAAATCATAATATTACTACGCATCTGTCTATATAGCCATTGTTATCATTAATCAGGCTGTTGTAATATCAATTAGTGTAATTATTACGGAAATACGTCCTGATCACGCACTAATCAAAGTCAATTTAATTATTGCATGATTTAATTCCCCCATCTCCGTTCAAAACATCGGACGACCCGTCGTACGGCGAGTTTCCACTACTACAATCCGGACGATTGTCCGGATTGTAGTAGTGTTTGAGTGTCTTCAAGGCTAGAGTGAATAGGCTCTTAATAAACTAGTGCGCTTTACTATTAACGATTGCGTCACTGCTTACCATCAGGCGAGATTGCGGTCAAGCACTAGTTTATATTTTATATAAAAGAAAAATACTTAAATGAAGCTGAGTTTTGTAAATGGTGGGTTCTGACCAAGTTTGAATTTATTGAGTATCCTCCTTAGGGATATATTGACATCCCCGTTGATTTTTTATACCTTTTTAATTCCACTACACTGTGCTATGAATGTTCTTATTCGTAAGTTATGCTTAAGAATATTGAGACACTAGTCTGCTATTATTATAAGTTTGTCATTCTGACACGATTCCCTTGTCATTGTGCTTAAAAGCTATCAGCTAAATTCATAATGATCGGTCAATTCGGTGAGTCGTTTTGTAATGGAATGGCGATAGAATGACATTGGCGTATTGCAAATATTATAAAACACGTTAGTAGAAATGATTTTCTAAAAACTACTACTCAATTTGAACATGTATTAATATAGAGAGGAGTGTCAGTGATTGGTCTCTGGAGAGTCATAATGACGCCATTTTGTTAGTACATTACGAAACTTGTAAAATTCAATCATAATGAGTCACTCAAAAGTCACTCAAGGTAACTCAAAGGGCAATGGAGAGGGCTATGCTTGGGGTTTCACTGCGCGATCGAATCAGGAATGAGGAAATCCGCAGAAGAACGAGAGTAACCGATATAGCCCGAAGAATTGCACCACTAAAGTGGCAGTGGGCCGGGCACATTGTCCGTAGTAGACACCCGATGGGGTCGACGGGTTCCCGAGTAGCAACCAAGTACCAGAAAACGCGGCGCGGGTAAGCCCTCGAAAAGATGGACCGAACATGTGGTGAAGGTTGCAGGAAACCGCTGGATGCGGGAGGCCCATCGAGTTCCTTTGGGGGGAAGTCTATGTCCAGCAGTGGACATTTTTCGGCTGAAATTATGATGAGATTAGTGACAGCCTCCGTGGCGTAGTGGTAATGAACGCAGCCGCTACGCAAGGAGGCGCGGGTTCGATCCCCGCGCATTGCAAATATTTATATGCACGAATATGAATATTTGCACTGGTCTGGTCGTGCCTCGGAAAGCACGTTAAGCCGTTGGTCTCGGTTGTCACATGAATATCTAATGGCAGTCGTTACGGGTTGTTGGAGCCCTCAAAAGTCCAACAATTGGTCTAACTGCAATGCTTCGATATCGCCTTCGGGTTGTGAAGGTCAAAAGGCAGTCGCTTCATGGAAAATATCTGAGTTTAGCCAAAATCAGCAGTTAGACTGGTAAAAGCGGACCCCAGACTCCAAAGCTGAAATGGCTTCGGATGCGACTGGGATTAACGCTGAAATGATGATGATGACGAAATCACTGATCGACCATTCTGATACTATTGTGATAGCAGACTAGGTTCAGTTCTGTTGCTGTTGCGTTGTACTTAGATTGATAATCATCATCATCTGCACAGCTCTTTCCTAAATATGTTAGTGTCAGTTTCCAGTCTAACCGGATTCTGCTGAATATCAGTACTTTACATGGAGCGATTGCCTATCCTATCATCGTCATCATCTCAGCGTATAATGCCGGTTGCATTCGCAATTTTCGCGTTGGAGTCCGGTCGGGGTCCGTTTTCCTACATATACGCTTCCATTTTGCACGATCTCTGGCATGTCATGGTGTGAGATTGTTGGCACGCTTGTCACCTCTTACGAGGTCAAGCTATTCGATTACCTATCCTACATACCTCCACAACCCCGTTACTGGGTAATACGACATCCCTTGGTAAGACCAGTGGTCAGACTTTCAGACTTTTGACGACCCGTAACGACTGTTTAGTGTTAAACTGGCTTAACGTGCTTTCCGAGGCACGGAGGGGTCTTGGTATGTAAAGATGGTCACCCATCCATAGAGCAATCGCGGTAAGCTTCGCTTAACCTGATCAATCGAATTGTACGGCTCTGATCAGTTTTGCCACGAGCCCGTAGAGCCGTTGTAGATAGGTTGATAATGCTATACTCATATACATAAATCTTAGTTGTAAGCTGGTAAAAGGTGTAGGTATAAGAGATACCACGAACATAGTAGACATACCACCTCCTATTCAAAACACTTTATAGTTTCACTCTTTGTATCAAAGGAAACCATAAGCTATTTACTAAATAGTAACTACAAAAAATACAAGAGTAAAAGGACCAATATTTTAGTTCTAAATAAAAGTTATTACGAAAACTACTTCTAGTGAAATCTTTATATGAAAACGCGAGTGTTCTCATAAAATATTGTCTTATATATCTAAGTTTATTTTGTCTCTAAGCTTCCTCACAAAGCTTGTAGGGACCTATTGTTTCGCAACAACTTCTACAAAGTTACAAAGTGACTGCTACAGTGTGCCTTTTGTATATACATTCGTTAAGGTATGGAGTTGAATGCGATGAATCGAGCGGGTTTGTCGAGTATAGAGGATATAAATAAAGAGAAACCATTTTTCCCTCATGTGTAAAATTCGTGAGGTAATAATATTGTCGTGCAGTGAGCCATTTAGCGTATAATTGTATGATCCGGCTCGAAGGACCATTTTTGATTGGAGTCAAATCTCATCACATCTAAAAAAAGTAAGCCGTAATGTATTTTTTCAGGGTTGAGTAGATGGGTTGCTTAAAGTTAATTTTAGTGTCTTCAACTGTAAGCAATGTTTATATGCGCTGGTGTAATCCATAGAGTCTAGCTTGCTCTTTTTTGTAAGTAAGCGGTATTTAATGATAATTACTTTAGTGTCAGTTTTCGTTGACAGCCTCCAGGCGTAATCGTAGCGAAAGCAGCCGCTGCGCATGGAGGCATGGGTTCGATCCCTGTGCAGTGCAAATATTTGCACTGGTCTGATCGTGCCTCGGAAAGCACGTTAAGCCGTTGGTCCCGGTTGCCATACGAACATCTAATGGCAGTAACAGCAATGCTTCAATGTTACCTTCGGATTGTGGAGGTCAGACGGCACACGGGTCGCTACACAGAAAATGTCGAAGTTTAGCTAATTGAGCAGTTATAGACTGGTAAAGGGGGCCTCAGACTACAAAAGCTGGAAAAGTTTCGGTTACGACTGGGATTAACGCTGATTTGATGATGACTTAAGTATCAGTCTTCCCTTCCACCTGAAAACCGTCTATCTTCAAAGCAAAGAGAACATGCTTTTTGGCATACTCTTTCTATACTACATAATCTTCATATACCGCTTTTCATCGACTTTATCAAAGAAAAAAAAAAGAAACAAACACGGACATGTTGTAGTGTAAAAAAAACAATCTAGGCTCACATATTTATTTTCTCACCACAATTATTCTGATTAATAGGTAGGTTACTGATTATGTATATAATTATGTGGCTTGAAACATAGCATGAAAATGTGTGCGTGTACTAGTGTACACACGTAAGAAGTGAAACTTCTTAGAAAAAGATGGCGCGTAAAATAACATTAATAAAGATTAAAACTTAGCGTCCCCAATAGGGGAACGGTCTACGACTAAATACAACACCAAATTTAAAACTAAACTAACCTAAAGATACAGCCTGTATGTCCCCACAATTGCACGCGCCAGCACCAGGTGAGTCAGTGTGGAATGCGAAATGCGGGATGCGGGATGCGAAATCCCCCGGGGCCAGAATGTTGGGCTCTTCCTCCCGATTCCGAAGAGCCCAAACTCGGCTAGTCCAGGACCTCCGGATCCCGAGATAAGCCGCGGGGGGGTGAGGTGGTCTGAGGAGCAAGTGGGGGAGGAGAGGGGTGGGGAGGCTACCTTGAGTCTAGGGGGAGGGGGGAGGGGTAGGTGACGGTAATTTTTTTTCCAACGCCGATAAAGAAGTTTCACTTCAAAAACTGTACAAAACTTATTAAATCGCTTATAGAATACATATATATAGATACCCAATTAAACTTAGGAAAGTGTATTTACTACTTGGCTGCGGTCCAGTAGCTAATTGTGTGGCTTGTGACCGTAAAGTTATTGTGTTGTTAGGTTATCTGTGGCAAAGTGGGTAGGCTGTACTAGGTACTTAGTATTTGAGTAAGTTTTTAATGAATTAGAAGATGTTGAACCGAGAGGTATGGCATTAATTAGGACAAATAAAATGAAGCTTAGCTGAATGGTAATTCAAATCAAGAATGAGATAACTTAGAAAACGAAAAACAGCGCTGATCGCTTGATGTGAGAGGTCATAAATGACAGGAAAAAAGTTTAGCAAAAATCTATGTTAGACTGGTAAAGTGGGCCCCATACTACAAAGCTGAAAAGCTTTGAGTGCGACTGGGATTAACGCTGAGATGATGACGATGGTGAATTGATTAATAATTCCATTCCATTTCTGACACAAAATAAGGCCCCTTAAACTGGCCGCAAAAAATCGCACGGCTGCAGCTGGATGCTTTCAAGCGAGCCAAGGCGCATGTCCAACTATCTCTTAGGGATCTTGAATTTTACTCATTGGAGGGGAGAAGGGTCTATGAGACATCGCAGGCACGTATAAACTGCCCTCAGCTCCATGGCTTTTTCTGCCGACTACTATTTGTGCCTGACAAATATATTGTCACTGTCAGAGTCATCGGCAGAATCTGATTGTGCAACTCTCAACAAAAACTGTAAGCAGAGCCAATTGGGTCTATCGTAAATTGAAGGAGCTGGATGCCCTTTTGACGACCAATCCTAAATGTATCGTGTTTTTGGATGAGTAGAATAAGATTATGCGTGTATGTCTGGTGTTCTCTGAAAGAAAGTAAGCGAGGGAATCACTTTTCCATGTTAGTTTGTAGTAGTCCAAGTTATGTTGTAGTCTCTATAATAAATTAATGTAATGGGTGTTGTGCCGTTTTAATTAACTATCTTAAATAAAGTTGTCTTACACACATTATCTTGGCTTCTGTCCGAGAGGTTCGTGCTCAAAAAATTTTTTGTTCATACGTCGTCACTTCTACCTTACCAACTGCCTTATCTTTTCCCCAACGTGAAAAAATAGATATTCTATATATATAGATAGTAGACGTTGACATCAGAATACTGATGATCAAGAAAAAAACGAGTATAATAATATGTGTAGGTACACGTAACTTGCCATATGTAAAATCGACTGTCTACTGCTATGCATGATGTGCTTCAAGAGTTTTTCCAGAAATAGGCTTTCCCTCCAGTGGAATACTGCGGGCTTCTCAAGGTCATAAGTCCGCTTTATGTGAGCATAATCAGCCCATAATTAAAAGCGCTATCGATCCGGGCCTGGGCCAGGTGGTGAGCTGCCCACTGCTCGGGCAGTTGGCAGCTTGCGAGTGGTGACGAGTAGGCAGCTTGCCGCCCGTAAGCCCGCGCCTACGGTGATCTGAAGTTCGATGTTGTCTCCCGACCAGGGCGTCTTTTGCGACGGCTAGAGGTGTGTGGGCGATGATATTCCCGCTCTATCGCGCGCCAGAATCACTGCTTCACAGAAGGAGGTGACGGCTTACCATGCATTCTCGCTCCGGACCATTACCTGAACCAGGTCCGAATGTGAGAGAACCCAGCCGCCGAGGACGAGTATGCTCTACTGTTTCCACCACAGTGTGTGTGTGTCATCACCGCAGTGGTTCCTGACACTGCCCTACTAATTTCAATAAACTGAGTATGGCAATATGACTGGCAATTTGAGAATTACTGTAAAATATTGTACGACTCGCCAAACCGCATTGACAAGCGTGGTGATTACGCTCAATTCTTCTCTGTATGAAAGGAGACCTGTGCCCAGCAGTGGTACGATAAAAAAGTTGATGATGATGATTGTACGACTACACAATTAATATGATAATAAGATTTCTACTTTACGTGCTGTGGATTTAAAAATGTGCACATTGAGCAAATAGCTACTCAAATATCAGAGAGCTACCTTGGCGCATTCCGTTTGGTAACAATTTGAAGTCCTTACGCACAACGCACTTTGGCGGAGATTTGCAAATAACTCAGAATAATTTCAGCTTCCAGTGTATAAATTAAACGTGTATTTGCGCCCCTGTTAAATTAAAACACCTTAGCCTGTCTAATATTCTTGAATTTCTCTTGAGAGATAAGTTTGGATATGAAATGTTAAGCAGTATAGGGCTTGTGTGTAAGAAGTTTACTACGGTTTTAGTCGTGAACCACATTAGTGAGACTTGTTTGAATTAAAATTATCATATTAGTCTAGTCGGTTACTCTAGAGGAACGTCCTAAAAGGTTTGAGGTTCATAGTTTTAGTGCCTAACTGTACTTAAACAATTATTGTAGTCATTAACCTGAGCAACCTGTTCTTTTGTCCCATTATTGGGACAGTAGTAGTCATTAATCTGAACAGCAGGTGCCTGTGTCCCATTACCGGGACAATTGTTGTTATTAACCTGAACTGCCTGTACCTATGTCTCACAGTTGGGACAATTGTAGTCTTTAACGTGAAAAAGAAAATTTAATACTCTTTATTATGTAAACCATATAGATTACAGAACATAAATTATAAAGATTTTACAAAGGGTAAGACAATGGGCGGTCTTATCGCTAAGTGCGATCTTTTACATACAACCTTTGGATGGAATACTAAGGGGTAGGCGAGAGAAATAAAATATCCTAACTCCGAAAATATCCAATATAAAAGGCATTACAACTCAAACAGATACAACAAAGGAACCGTATGATTTCCAAAGGCAAACAATTGCCAAGTCCCACGAAAGTGGTCAAGTGTTAAGGAAACGCGATATTGTAATAATTATAGACCCAATACCGAATTTCTCTTTTATTATTCAAAATATTATGCGTGTAAAAGGAATATTATGTAACGTATCATTATTACGTAGCGTAGGATTGGAGACCTAGGGGAAATGGTTGTGTCTAACGAATTGGGTGGTATCCTAAAAAATAATTTAATGCCCACCAGATAGATTTATAAAAAATATTGAACACGTATTTTTTATTTTTTCTTTCATTCAAATACTTAGGAAGATATATTGATATGAAATGTCGCATGACGTCACGCCGCGGTACAAAATATACCACATTGTGACGTAATTAGCGCCCACTCCGTAACTTTAATACGCTATCTCAATAGTTTTTGGTAATTTCGACAAAATAAAAAATACGGGTCTTAATTTTTTTTATTATCTATAAGACGGACTAATTATTTTTTTGATTTTCATACCTTGGATACATCCCTATTGTATTAGTACGGGCACTTGGTGTAAATATTTCAACAACACTGCTCCTAAAACGGCGAAGAAAAAAAATCGTGAGGAAAAGAACCAAAAATCCAATGTCATGTGACATACATGACTAACATAAATATCATCTGTGTTATATTTGATAGATGTAGATTAGACAGTGCATATGAAGATGAGAAGTTACTATAATATAATCAATATAAAATACCAAATACACACATCAAAAGTGTCTAGGGATCAACATATATTTTTGCAATAACTTTTCTCCTGATTGATATTAATTAAAATTTTCTTTAAGGATTCATCAAATAAAGTGCTTTCGTTTGTCACAGTAACGATAAACCAAGTCACCTTTGCATTAATAAAGAAATTTGCCATTTTCCTAATAAAGGGATATTTGACATTTGAACCACTAACACAAAAGTTCGAAAAAAAGACTGAAATAACAGTTTTCTCTAAAATTTTATTGGGTAACTTAAACAATTAATAATCCGTGTTTCTACCGCGAACACTAACAACACAAGAACATCGGTTTGGCATACTCAAAATGAGTTCATCCAAATCACGCTGTGGAATGGCCGCCCATGTTCGTTGCAACAACAAAAAAAGGTCTTCTTGCGACTGGATACCCTCCATATTCGGCAGAGCTCTTCTCTGTAGCATATCCCATGCATGCTCAATCGGGTTCAAGTCTGGCGACTGAGCAGGCCAGGGCAGGACATTGATGTTAGCTGCGGCGAGAGTCTGTCTTACAACTCTTGCGGTGTGCGGTCGTGCATTATCATGCATTAACTGAAATAAGGGACCAATTTGCACTTGTAGAGGAACGATGACGTCTGATACAATCGTCTCAGCATAAATTTGAGCGTTGAGGTTGCCTCTGATCCAAATCAACTCAGTTCTTCCGCCGATCCAAATACCCGCCCATACCATGATGGTTCCACCACTATAAGGATGGACTTCCTGGCAGGATTTTAATCGCTGTTGGCGTCCAGGGGTTCTCCAGTGTCGTATACGTCTTGTATCCGGTCTCATAACAAAACGAGACTCATCAGAAAAGCACACGAAACGCCATTGTTCTTCTGCCCAATTTCTGTGTTCAAGAGCCCATTGATATCGAATCCTACGATTGTGCATTGCTATAGGTGGTACCCGTAGCGGTCTTCGGGAATGAAGGTTCACTTCATGCAAGCGGTTTCTGACTGTTTGGTCGCTAATTAAGTTCCCTGAAGAGTGATGAAGCCTCACGGCTAACATCATGGCGGTTATTGTTGGAGCTCTTCGAGTTAAGATTTGAATGTATCGGTCTTGTCTCCGTGTGGTGCAGCGATACCGTCCTCCATGGCGCTCAGCCACGGTACCAGTGCTTCGGTAACGTGTCCAAAGTCGACTGATAACACTCTGACTTGTATTCAGAGCTAAAGCCACAGTACGTTGCCGGGAACCAGCTTCTATCATTCCCACGGCTCTGAGCATTTCTTCCCTGCTTAAATGACGTCGCCGCTCCATAATAACGTTGGTTTTAATCAGTAGTAGGGAAACAGTAGCACTAATAATGTCTTCAATGCGTTGTATGTTTTTATAGGGAAAATATTGACAGCTGATTTTCATCTTTTACTCGAATTTGATTCACAGTTCCTGATTCAAATTATGAAATGCACCAAAAAGGATCCATATAAATTTATAAAATCATAAATTTATTACAAAGCCACATCTCAATCTCAAGAAATCCGCATAAAAATGCTTGATCCCTAGATACTTTTGATGTGTGTAGTTTACAAGAATTACCTTTGACATTATTTAAGAAAATGTTTTTAAAATTTTTGTTATCAAGGAATTATTATAGAATTAAGAACTATTTATAAAATAAATCGATGGAATTTGGATAACGTAAATTTAAAAATAAATGTGCACGTCATATATGCACTGCAACATCCTTTGTACCGTATTTTAGCAAATAAACATTTTTGATTTGATTTTTTTGATTTGAATAGATCATTTAAATTTTCTGGGACTTTGTGTTGATAAACATCTAAACTGGAAAGTACACATTAAATCCATATATCAGAAACTGGTTAGATTTGTGTTCGCATTAAAAAAACTAAGACAAAATGTATTTGTAGAAGCGGCTCTATCAGCTTACCATGGCTACGTGTCATCTGAACTAAGTTACGGTCTTATAATGTGGGGAAACTCAGTCGACATCGACAGAGTTTTTAAAATACAGAAACGTTGTATCTGGGTTATTAATAAAACATGGTTCTTGACGAGTATACGACCTGGGACAAACAGTCCAACTAGGTAGGTCCAACTTCGAGAAAGAGGTATCTCGTCGAATCCAGCTCGGCTGGGCAGCGTTCGGGAAGCTACGATACATCTTCTCGTCATTCAAAATACCACAGTGTCTCAAGACTAAAGTCTTTGACCAGTGTGTGTTGCCAGTGATGACTTACGGAACTGAAACGTGGTCGCTCACAATGGGCCTCATACGAAGGCTCAGAGTCACACAAAGGGCAATGGAAAGTGCTATGCTCGGAGTTTCTCTGCGTGATCGAATCAGAAATGAGGAAATCCGCAGAAGAACCAAAGTCACTGACATAGCTCTGCGAGTCGCTAAACATAAGTGGCAGTGGGCAGGGCACATTGCTCGTAGAACCGATGGCCGATGGGGCAGTAAGTTTCTGGAGTGGCGGCCACGTACTGGAAGACGCAGCGTAGGGAGGCCCCCAACAAGGTGGACCGATGACCTGGTGAAGGTCGCGGGATGCCGATGGATGCGGGCAGCACAAGACCGGCCAGCGTGGAAAGTCTTGGGGGAGTCCTTCGTCCAGCAGTGGACTTCGTCCAGAAGAAGATGGTTCTTAGTCGGCTGTAAACCTCTATTTCAAAAATGTAAAATCCTTCCTCTACCTGGTATGTATACAGTATGTTAAGAAAACCCTGTCCGACCCATAAGGATAATAGAGGTTAGGTAAACACATGACCAAATATAATATAAAATTTTACGTAATCATCATAGTACCAATACAAATGAATTTTGAAATAATCTTTTTTTCCCGTGAATTAATTCCAACTTCCCCGAAATTTGGTAATTTTAAAAAAAGTGACAACACCGGTATTATTATGAGCGAATAGCGATGCGACCACGTGCCGCGTGCCCTTCCGCCCGCCGCCCGCGGAAGGGTGAACGCACATTTATTAAGTTACCACTTTTTGCGAAATAATATTTATTTTTTTAGGGGGATTTTTTTTTTAAGTTTAGCCCGGTTTTGTATCCATTAGTAGAATCAGTTATCGACACCTCACAACACCTTCACGGGTCGGACAGGGTTTTCTTAACATACTGTATAAGAAACATCTGTATTTTTACCAAAAAATACATGCAAATTCCGGAGTGAGGTCTTGACAAGACAAAAGAGGAGAAAGTTCCGAAACTTATTATATCAACCACCTTCTAGAAAATATATTTATAACAAAAATGTGTTTAATATGTGTATTTTAATTTATAATAACATTCCAAGCAACTTGAAACTGTTGGAGGTTGGTGTTTTTAAAACGAAATTGGTAGAGTGGCTTCAAAAATATTGTTTTTATAGTATTAAGGAATTTTTGGAACATAAAAATTGAAATGTTTAAGGATAATTTTAATAGATATAAATAGTAAGTAAAAAGGAATAATGATTGTATAAAATCAAACATTTGTCCTCTTGCATACATAATTCATTTATCATTAAATGTTTTAGATTTTAAGAACTTACCTTAATAAAAAAAATTATAGGATATTGCTCAACATCAGAACTACTTTAAAGTAAGTACACGTAGTACATTAAAAAAAATATAAATATATTTTTATAGCCATAAAAATATAGTCATAAATTATAAAATATTTTTTTCCATTTCTGAGTTCATGTGATTGCAATCATATAGAATTAATATTTTGTATTTTATTAGTTATTTATTGGATTTGACAGCACAGTTTTAAAAGGCGTAATTTAGTAAAAGTAAAAAATAGTGCTATCTGATCTTAAAGCAATTAACACACACCTCGAATTCCTGGAGGCCTAGCCTTTGGGACAACCCAGCTGTGGGACAATCATCATCATCATCAGCC
This sequence comes from Sesamia inferens, assembly GCA_037179545.1. Lineage (NCBI taxonomy): Eukaryota > Metazoa > Arthropoda > Insecta > Lepidoptera > Noctuidae > Sesamia > Sesamia inferens. The sequence goes on along the minus strand of CM073944.1, from coordinate 18,376,237 downwards.
TGTACTTGTCCACTGCTGGACATAGGCCTCTTCCATGGCACACCAACAAGCTCGATCCTGAGCAGTTCTCCGCCAGCCACATTAGCCACCTTTTTGATGTCGTCGCTCCATCTCGCCCAAGGGCGTCCTACGCTACGTTTGACGAGACAATACAGGATTATAATAAAAATGACAATACTAAAAACAGCAATACATTAAATATAATCCCAATAAATTCTCCGATTTTATTAGCTAAGACAATGCATTTTTGAATTTTAATGTATTCACGACGAGAGTCAGTTTTAAACACATTTTTTTCAATGGACAATGAGTTATCCGCAAACATTTTTACGCATCAATATGAATATTTGCACTAGTATGGCCGTGTCTCGGTTAAAGCACGTTAAGCCGTTGGTCCCGGTTGCCATACGAACATTTAATAGCAGTCGTTACGGGTTGTTGGAGACCTCAAAAGTTCAGCAGTTGGTCTAACTGCAATGCTTCGATATCATCTTCGGGTTGTGGAGGTCAGACGGCAGTCGCTTCTCTTAAAATATCGAAGTTTAGCCAAAATCAGCAGTTAGACTGGTAAAGCGGACCCCAGACTCCAAGATGCGACTGGGATTAACGCTGAGATGATTAATAAGTCATCCGCCATCTTGTGCCTTCTTGAAAGGGCTGCCATCTTGAATTAAATGTGAAGTTAATAACTTTGTCGCTTTCTACTGTTCAAACCCTTTTACTTGATAGCCATATAAATTATAATGAGATTGACCGTACGAATTCTTCAGAATAAATATAAAAGCAATATCTTATAGATGGGAATCCTTGTCATGCGGCATCCTTGCCTCACGGGAATAATAATAAATACTTGCCCTATATTCTGTAATAACCTTTTCGTTTTCTCTGAGATTAAAACAACACCCGTGATCCCGAATGCTGAGAAATCCAGTTACTTATATTGTATCAAAGTCAGCAAATTCTAATAGGATGTGTAATAATTTTGCATAAATTTACATTTACAATATAACTCCACGGTGTCATACTAAGTGAAGTATTTAGTAACAAATTGTTTAACAAGAGTGTAAACAAGCATTGCTTTCTGTAGCAACAGATACAATACATTTTTTTTTATTTATTTAACTATGTACAACTATTCTCACAGGTGAACCCAATACAATAGTGTAAGACTTATAATATTCTGCAACTACATATTACGCACAAATGTCTTCTAAGTTGCAATAAGCAGCTAAAGACGTCGACTTATTGTGACACCGCATTAAGCGTACGCGTAAGCGCCGCGTGCTTCAGCAGGTTGGTACGTGCGGGCGGCACCCACAGAAGCGGGGGCCGCCGCCGTCTCCCCACGTACCCATCAGGCACAAACAAGCCAACCGATTGCAGAATACCTGGGTTGTGTATTTCACCACGCACAACCTTTAATAGGTAAGTAGCGAGAGCTACTTCCCGCCTCACTTTTAATTTATAGTAGCCTACCATGCCAAGTAAAAACAAAGTAGGATACAACAGTGGATATTCCGGGTACACACCATACTGTTTTAAATACAGGAACCTAAGAAATTTGTTTTGTATGCGTTCTAACATTATTTTGTACTTGATCGCCTGTGGCATTATTTATTTTTATTTCATATAAATCCATACTAATATTATAAGTGCGAAAGCAACTCTGTCTGTCTGTCTGCTACGCTTTCCCGCTTAAACCTCTCGACCGATTTTGATGAAATTTGGCACATACAATCTTTAGACCCTGAGAAAGAACATAGGCTAACTTTTATTAAAAAAAAAAGATATTTATTAACCGAATTCCACGCGGGCGAAGTCGCGGGCGGAAAGCTAGTATAAATATATACCGACAAATCACACAGATTGAGCTAGCCTCAAAGTAAGTTCGAGACTTGTGTTATGGGATACTAACTCAGCGATACTATATTTATAATAGACACATATATAGATTAACATCCAAGAGCCAGGCCAGTCAGGAAAATATCGTTTTCCATCATGACCTGGCCGGGGATCGAACCCGGGGCCTCCACGTCGCAGGTAGGCGTATTGACCGCTGCACCACGGAGGTCGACTACGTTATTTTTTGTTTAAACGAAACCTGAATATAGTTTGTTCAGAACAAGCAACTGAATCGATTCCGATCATTTATAACCGACTTCAAAAAAAAAGAGGTTATAAATTGGACCCGTATGTATGTAAGCCAAATTTCAAGTTTATGTATGTTTTTATGTTTGTGCACGCATATTTCCGGAAGTACAAGTCCGATTTAAGTAATTCTCTTTTTGTTGTACTATATATTGTTCAACTTAGGGAATACTATAAGTTGTATAAAATCGGTTCAGTAGTTTTTGAGATAGGGATTTTTTTCGTATTGATGAGAACTTAATCGAACATGGGCCATAGCTGCCACTATTGTAATGAGGCGAAAAATGTAATTTTGGAATTTCGAATAAAACACTGATAAGCATGAAATAAAATCTTTTTACAAAAAAATAGAAACCGACTTCAAAAAAACAATTGTCATGGCTCCAGAAATACTCAGTATTTTAAGTAATGCATTTATGTACACAATTTCAAAAGAATATCATGAAAAACCACAAAGTTACGAGCTTGTTACATATCTTACTAACCACGCTGCAACAATTTCTAAATATATTTGGGAAATAATAAACAATACGAGTATGTAAACAAAACCCTGTCCGACCCGTGAAGGTATTGTTAGGTATCAATAACTGATTCTACTAATGGATACAAAACCGGACTAAACTTGAAAAAAAAAATCCCCCTAAAAAAAAAAATATTATTTTGCAAAAAGAGGTAACTTAATAAATGTGCGTTGAGCACCCTTCCGCGGGCGGCGGGCGGCACGGCACGCGGCACGTAATCGCATCGCTATTCGCTCATAATAATACCGGGGATGATGGAATTAATTCGCGGGAAAAAAGATTATTTCAAAATTCATTTGTATTGGTACTATGATGATTACCTAAATTTTACATTATATTTGGTCATTTGTTTACCTAACCTTTATTATCCTTGTGGGTCGGACAGGGTTTTCTTAACATACTGTATCATGGTGTAAAAAAACATTTAACAAAAAAGTAGGAAACGATTTCGAAAAAACACTTAAAAGGAAAAAAAATATTTTACTTTTGTAATGGCTCTAGAAGTCGGTGTCTCGAGGTTCCTGTTGTTTACACAACGTGGAAATGAAAAAAAAAAAAATAAAAACTTTTTGCTATTCCATGTTAAAGTTGAAAAAAATAGCCTCGTGTATCCCGGATATGAGGAAAAGAACACAAAGAACACAGGTGCGTTTCTTAAAGACATTGCAAAACAAAACACGGTGTCATCCCCCATTCGCAGTCCTCACGAATGTCTAACGGTGTGATTCGCAAACGACAAATCACGATGAAGGTACATTTCCTGAATAATTTCGCAGTTAACAACTTCGAAATACGGTAGCAAGTTTAAGTTTACGGAGAATGCGTGTGTTTTCCTTTCATATTAATTTATTAAGGAGGTTTTATTGATAAAAAATGGTTTTCGTTTTTTTATTTTCAAGTGGGTAATTTGTTATGTTGTTCACATAGTTGGTCTATTTCCGGTCCTTGTACTGACTTTAGCATGTGTTGTCGGGGAACAGAGATTTTGAGGTCATCCATTAGCATTTTTTTTTTGGAGAATTTACATAAATCTACAAATATTTGGATAGTCTGTGCTTCAGCAAATTTAAGGTCCTAAGTTTCAAATTTCGAATTATTATAAATCATAACTGGAATATTTTTAAGGCCTCTTGTCAGACGTTAGGGTGCATACATATTATAAGCGGCTCAAGTCACACACCAACATCGACACGGCAACATCAATGACGACACGTTACTGTCAACGTCGACACGTCTACGTCAACCTCGACACGTCTACGTCAACTTCGGCACGTCAACGGTCGTCACTCATAGCTGCAGTTTCCTCTACTGTTGATGCTTGACGCTCTTGTGTATGATCACTATAGGCTAATAAATAACCATGCCTTTGTTATGAACTATGTTGGGACCTACTTTTAGTCTCACTGGATGCATGTACCTAAACTACCAACATATCATCAAGACTATTCACGAATGACGCCTTAACGTGCTTGCCGAGCAATGGATAGTCTTTTCGCTAAAAGCATTGAATATGACGGAAACTTATTATGTACATTTGTTTACTTCAAATAAATAATGGTGATACTTATTCGTTGTGCTCATACACACGAGTGACATGCGTCTACGACACGTAATTGCTGCCAGACAACGTGACCCTCGTGTATTTAAGTGCGGCGCTCAAATACACCAGTGATGAAATAGCGAAAGCGTTTGACATAGTCTGGCACAACGGCTTAATCTGGAAGCTGTACCAACTCAGAGTGCCTGACCGTCTCGTCCTCATCCTACGGGACTTTTTGTCAAACCGCTCCTTTCGCTATAAAATCCAAGGAGCGCTCTCCTCCTCCCACCCCATCCGTGCAGGCGTTCCCCAGGGATCAGTACTAGCTCCACTCATTTTCATGCTGTTTACTAGCGATATCCCGAAAAGCAGTAAGGCTCAACTCGCTCTGTTCGCAGACGACACAGCCATCTACTGCTCGGGATGCAGTCCCGACCGGATCCGCTTCCATCTCTAAACCGCGGTCAACAATCTCGCTGACTAGTTTAAGAAATGGAGGATCGAAGTCAACCCGGAGAAAAGCCAAGCGGTTCTCCACACGAGACCGCGACGCAACGTCCCCCCCCCCCCACGACCCATCTCCATGTCTGGCAATCCCCTGGGAGAACCAAGCCAAATACCTTGGTGTGATTCTCGACCGCAACCTCAACTTCACAGAGTACATTAAGACAGTCCGCTCGCGCGCCGCCTTCGCTCTCGATCGACTCCATCCCGTCCTCAACTCGCGTAGCAAGCTATCGCTCAGGTGCGAAATGCGCTTGTACAGAGCATGCATACGCCCGATAATGACTTACGCTTGTCCTGTCTTGTTTCTTCTCAGAGCTAGTACTAGGAAACGCCGTGGTCATCAATCCACTAAGATCCCTTTCGATCCAGCCGTCCCTTGCTGTCCTCTCTAGCGATGCCCAAAGCCGAGGTTCGTACCCCACAGGAGGTGCCCTTAGTGCGTGGTTGCCTTAATTTTAGTTTATTTTATAAATGCCCCTGGCTGGAGGCTTTAATTTTACTTAAGGCATCCACAGGAAAGTCCGGTTAAGTAGTCACGGCCTCTAATGGTCAACTACAAGATACCAAAACATAAAAAAATACACCTGTGACTTGTGAGTTGTGTGGGAGTGGTCGACGACAGCTGTAGACATGTCAACGGCTGCCGTTGTCTTTATCACTGACGCATGCTGCGCGTGTCTCACCTTACTCGTATTTTGTAGGATTAACATCCAGTCTGATTTATTATTTTATTGATCCATGCTATTATGACTAAATGGATTTTACGACATAAACTTACCAAAACAAACTTCTATTGTATCAAACCCCTCTTTCCACTAGTCGAATGTATTTATGCCTCAAACTTGTGTAATGTCATCTAGTTTTCGCTTACTCATGACATAAAACGCGAGGAATTCTGAGTTCTGTTACAACATGTTTTATTTGATGATGTAGGTAATACAATGTGGCGTCTTCTTAGTATACAGATGTCTGTATGTAATGGAGATAAAAAAAACGGTGTGGATGGCTATGACTTTGGACCTGCGGGCGGTGAGCAGTAGGCAGCTCGCCGGCCGGTAAGGACCAGGACCGAGTCGACGGCGCGTCGTGTTTCACGCACGCCTCAAAGAGATGTCAGCACATCTTGGCGGGGTCCACGAAGACCAATGCCTCCTAAGTAAGGGTTGCAGGTTGCTTAAAAAGGAAACTGTGGTCCAGGCGCACAGGTAAGTGAAGAAACACGGGTGGGTTTTAATCAGTAAAAGGCTAACACGCCCTCCCACTCCACCTAGAGCGGTAGATGTCATTTGATGGTTTCCCATCCACAAAAAAAAAAAAACAAGTACATACATTCCATCACTAAAAACACAATAGCTTGTGGTTTTCATGAACTGAAAACAGTAACGATAAATTGTTCTTCTGAACGGCATATTACGAAATTTTGTTTCAGTGCCGCTCGTAGAAGTGCTATTGAACTCAGTGCTCTGAGCGAAATACCTCACATGTTTTTTTTTATTCTCAAAATTATTGACAATATTTTTAACTTAATCTATGCTATAAAAAAAAAAAAAATCGCTTCGAATGCCTAAGTGGTGACGTGGACGAATACAATGACGGGTTTGTAGAAGCTGTCCGTACGGTCGGGACCAAGTATTTTAAGACCCGCCGTACAAATAGAACTAAAAAGCTCTCGGACTACACTCTCGAGCTCATGGAGGATAGACGTGAGATGGTTTTGCGTTCGTCAAGTGATGCTTGCAGATACCGGCAGCTCAATAAGCAGATCTCAAAGTCTCTGAAGCGCGACCTACGTCGGTATAATACCGAGCGTATAACGGAGGCCATAGAGCGAAACAGAGGCTCTAAAGTTTTCGCTAGGGATCTGACTATTGGGCATAGCCGGCTAAGCAAGCTGAAGACTGACGACGGCAGGATCATAACGTCCGGGCCCGAGCTTTTGAGGGAAGTCGAGAATTTCTATGGACAGCTCTACACTTCGACGACAAAACCCGCATTAAATCTTGCTGAAGACCCTAGAGCAAGATTAACCCGACACTACACCGAAGATATCCCGGACGTCAGCCTGCAGGAGATTCAATTGGCTCTGAAACAACTTAAAAACAACAAGGCGCCGGGCGATGACGGAATAACGGCAGAGCTACTGAAGGCGGGTGGTGAACCGATCCTTAGGGCCCTTCAGAAGTTATTTAATTCCGTCATAGTCAAGGGAAAAACGCCACAGGCATGGCACAGAAGTGTGGTGGTACTCTTTTTCAAAAAGGGTGACAACACCCTTTTGAAAAACTACAGACCCATCTCACTTCTGAGTCATGTCTATAAGTTGTTTTCGAGACTCCTCACGAATCGTCTCGCCTGCAGGTTTGACGACTTCCAGCCACCCGAACAAGCCGGTTTCCGAAAGGGCTTTAGCACAGTAGACCACATACATACGCTACGGCAGGTTATACAGAAGACCGAGGAGTATAACCTACCCCTTTGCTTGGCGTTTGTGGACTACGAAAAAGCCTTTGATTCGATCGAGACCTGGGCTGTACTGCAGTCTCTCCAGCGGTGCCAAGTAGACTATCGGTATATTGAAGCGCTGAAGGGTTTGTACGAAAACGCCACCATGTCAGTCCGAATACAGGACCAGACCTCGAAACCAATACCTCTCCAGCGTGGTGTCAGACAGGGAGATGTTATCTCTCCGAAATTGTTCACCGCTGCATTGGAGGATGTCTTCAAGGTTCTGGACTGGAAAGGACTGGGCATCAACATCAATGGCGAGTACATGACACACCTTCGGTTTGCTGATGATATCGTAGTCATGGCTGAGACCGCGGAGGACCTGAGTACAATGCTCGAAGACCTCAGCAGAGCCTCCGAGCGAGTCGGTCTTAAAATGAACATGGGCAAGACGAAAGTCATGTCTAATGCCCATGTTGTACCGACTCCTATAAAGATTGGAGACTCCGTTCTCGAAGTTGTTGACAGTTACGTGTACCTGGGACAAACTATCCAGTTAGGAAGGTCCAACTTCGAGAAAGAGGTCAATCGTCGAATCCAACTCGGCTGGGCTGCTTTCGGGAAGCTACGAAAAATCTTCTCGTCCAAAATACCGCAGTGTCTCAAGACAAAAGTCTTCGACCAGTGTGTGTTGCCAGTGATGACATATGGAATTGAGACGTGGTCGCTAACAATGGGCCTTATAAGAAGGCTCAAAGTCACTCAAAGGGCAATGGAGAGGGCTATGCTTGGGGTTTCACTGCGCGATCGAATCAGGAATGAGGAGATCCGCAGAAGAACGAGAGTAACCGACATAGCCCGAAGAATTGCAACACTAAAGTGGCAGTGGGCTGGACACATTGCCCGTAGGACCGATGCCCGATGGGGCCGACGGGTTCTCGAGTGGCGACCACGCACCGGAAGACGTAGCGTGGGTAGGCCCCCGACAAGGTGGACCGACGACCTGGTGAAGGTCGCGGGAAGCCGCTGGATGCGGGAGGCGCAGGACCGGTCGTCGTGGAGAACCTTGGGGGAGGCCTATGTCCAGCAGTGGACGTCTTTCGGCTGAAATGATGATGATGATGATGATGCCATAAATAGCTAGACGAGAACCTGGCTGATGGACAAAAATGTTGTGATTTAATGTGGGTGGCCTAGATAATTGCCTTAAGTGGGCAGGTAAAAGCAATAGAAAGTGGCAAAGAGCGCGCGTTTTGGGGTATTATTTTTGTTTTCCTTTGGTAATACCAAATATTCCGGAATAAAAGTAATCCACACTTCTAACTTTACGTCTGCAAAATTTCAAAGCAATCGGTTCAGTAGTTATGGCGTGAAAGCAGAACAAACACACTTTCCGATTTATAATATTATTAGTAAGGATTGACGTTCAAAAAGTGCTGATTCTCAGCCTAATTTGAATTAATGACTATTAATTTTTGATTTTGAGCTCGTCTCCCGGTAAGGGCCTTCAAAGATGGGGTCCAGGAAGACTGATGGGCTACGGGTTCTTCGAAAGAGATACCATGGCCCTGACGCCCTGGCAAATGAAGGAGCACGGCTGGTTTTAGACAGTAAAGACAAAAAAGACGTAAGACGATGCACGGCATTCCACGCCGCGCCGCTGTGCCGGTAGAAGTGAGGGGTGTTAGGTTTTCGTTACGGAAATTCTTGATTCGGTCACTGTGCTCAAAGCCCGTGATAAAAGCTATGCAATAGTTTTATAAAAGGCGCGCTCCCTCTTTTGGCTAACTACGTGCGCTCGAGTACATTGACTTAGGATATCGTATCATTTAATGTAAAATTAATTCTAATTACTTTTATTTTTATAAATTATAAACTAGTAACTTACAACTTGACCGCAATACCTCTTGTTGGTAAGCAGTGATGCAATCGTTGAAGTTAAAGCGCGCTAGTTTACTAAGAGCCTATTCAGTCAAAAAAATATTTACTACTATTTTATATGAGTATAACTTTTGTTGAATAAATAAATTTATAAAGTAGTATGTGTAATATCAAATAGATACCTATCTTTGTAAACGTTCCGTTTAGAACTGCCTTTATAAACATACGAGTTAAGTTTTTATTTTTCGCCACGCGCGGCGCTAGTGTTGCTGTTCTGAAGGATCTCAAAATAAGTTACATCGTTTTGTTGTGTACCTATTCTAAATAAATTGTGTACTACTGTTTGTTGTCAAGTTTTATTGAAATACTGCCTGATCCGAATAGGTTATGGGCCCAGGCATACGAAAATTATATATTTCAATAAAAAACTGAAGTTAAGAGCAAGATTACAACCGGTGTAAAATTAATTCATAATGGAGGTTACGAACGCCATGAAGATTGAGAAGTTTGATGGAAGAAATTTCAAACAATGGAAATTCCAAGTGAAATGTGCGTTAAGAGCGAAAGGATTAAACATAGAAAAGGCAAGACCTGAGGAAACCAGTTCGCAAGTGCAATGGGATAAAGATGACGGCATGGCCATGTTCATTCTAACATCATCAATGGATTTGAACCAGATATCTCTAATAGAAAACTGCGAGACTGCAAAACAAGTCATGATAAAATTAGAAGCTATCTATGAACAGAAATCAGAATATAACAAAATGTTGGTTCATGAGAAATTTTACCAATATTCATATAGTGCTAGTGATACGATGGCACAGCACGTGTCCAAGGTGGAAAGCTTAGCGAAGCAACTGCGGGAGACTGGAGAAAACATCAGTGACACAGCGGTAATGACCAAGATTCTAAGTACATTACCACCAACATACCGTTCACTCAGACAAGCATGGCTCTCACTAGACGAAGAAAGTCAAACAATTCAAAACCTTACTTCTCGACTAGTAGATGAAGAGACCAGCCTTGCCAATGATGCAAGTAGTAGTGAGACAGCACTAATAACATCAAAGGGTAATTTCAAATCAAAAAAAGAAGTGAAACAGAAATCTTCAAATGATCAAACAACGTCAAGTCATAGATTTGTATGCTATAACTGCAATAAAAGAGGTCACTTCGCCAAGGATTGTAGATTACCAAAGAAAAGGCATGATAGGAAACCCTTAAATATGTTGGCATTCAGTGCTGCGTTGCGTGAACATGATGAAGAGGTATGGATTCTTGATAGTGGAGCTTCAATGCATATGACCTTCAAGCGAGATTACTTTTATGAGTTCAACGAGTCTCAACACAACAAGTCTGTTAAATTGGGTAACAAACAGAGTATCAAAGTATGTGGTGAAGGAACTATACTGATAAATAAAAATGTTAATGGTACATGGGAGAAATGTAAACTGGACAATGTTTTATATGTACCTGATTTGCGAAAAAACTTGTTTTCGGAAGGTGCTGCCACTAGAAAAGGATATGTGATAATGAAGAATTGTGAAAAAGCAATGATTTTGAAAAATAATGTTGTCGTAATGAGTGGACATCTAACAGAAAATAACTTGTATGAATTAGACATCAAAACAATCAAACAAGAATATTGTAATATTGTGCAAACAGATATTAAAGTTTGGCATGAAAGGTTGGGGCATTTGAATGTCAAGGAGCTACAAAATATGTCTAAGAAAGGTGTGATTCCTGTTACATTGAGTGGAAATCCGGAATTTGTCTGTGAAGCGTGTCAATATGGAAAACAAGCAAGGCGTCCCTTTCTGAAATCTACCCGAGGTCCAACACAGCCGGGTGAAATTGTTTACAGTGATGTATGTGGCCCTATAGAAGAACTTTCTTTGTCGGGAATGAAATATTTTGTTTTGTTCAAAGATGGAGCAACAAGTTATCGTCATGTTTACTTCATAAAGCATAAGAGTGAAGTATTCCAATGTTTTCTGAAGTACAATGCAATTGTGAAAAATAAGTTTCAACGTGATTTGTGCATACTACATACTGATAATGGCTGTGAGTATGTGAACCAGGAATTTACATCCTTTTTGGAGAAAAGGGGAATAACACATGAGCGTATACCCCCCAGCAGAATGGAAGAGCAGAAAGAGAAATGCGAACTATCATGGAGACTGCAAGAACAATGTTATATGCAAAGAACATTCCTTTAAATATGTGGGCAGAAGCAGTGAACTGTACCATATACCTGTTAAATAGAAACACATCAAGCCAGACGGGAGATGTTACACCTTTTGAACTGTGGCATGGAGTGAAACCGAACTTGCAACATATCAGAATATTTGGATCGATTGGTTATGTACATGTACCAAAAGAAAAGCGAAGAAAGCTTGCCAAGAAAAGTGTAAAGATGTTGTTGGTTGGATATGATCATGATAATTACAGAATGTATGATAAAAAAACTAAGAAGATTATAGTATCTCGGGATGTGAAATTTGATGAATTTAGTACACTAAAAGAAAAACAAAGTTTTGTAGAAGTGACAGCTGGACAGGAAGATCATTCTATGTGGCCTACCCCACGGGCTGAGTTTCAACATGTTATAGATCAGCAAGACACTTTACCTAGCGAAAGCAGTTCAGATGAGAGTATGAAGAGTTTAGAAGAACTAGATGAAACTTATGTACCTCCAAGGCATATATGTTTGGAACAGGAAGACCAGAGAAATATCACGTTACGTCCACGTCAAAGGAATGCCCCAGAGGTAAATTTCACAGAGTTAGAGATACCTAATACTTATGAGGAAGCGATGAATAGTCCACATTCTCATCAATGGAAGGAGGCTGTGATCGAAGAGCTCCAGTCTCATGAAGAAAATCGAACTTGGATATTGACTGATCGAACAAAGAAGAATCCTGTGTCTTGTAAATGGGTATTTACAATAAAGAAGAATAAAGATGGAGAAATAGTACGATTCAAAGCACGACTGTGTGCACGAGGGTTCACACAAGTCAAGGGCTTAGATTATAATGAGACTTTTTCCCCCACTAGCAGGTATGATTCTATCAGGGTATTGCTGAGTATTGCTGCGAGAGATGACCTGCACATCGAACAATTTGATGTGAAGACTGCCTTCCTGTACGGTGAGCTGTCCGAGGACATATACATGGAGGTGCCAGAGGGATTGAAAACACAGTCTTCAAAAGTATGTAAGTTACTTAAATCCATATATGGTCTCAAACAATCATCTAGATGTTGGAATAAGAAATTTTGTTCTTTTCTGGACATTTGTGGTTTCAAACAATGTGAATCTGATTATTGTGTATTTATAGGACATTTTAAAGATGAAAAAGTAATATTAATTCTTTATGTTGATGATGGATTGCTACTGTCTAAAAGTAAAGTTATATTATCTGAAATGTTAAATATCCTTAAACAAAGATTTGATATAAAAATATTAAATGTTAATTCATTCATTGGTATGGAAATAAACAGAGAAAAAGGTTGTATAAGCATATGTCAAAAACAGTATATTAAAACAATAATAAATAAATTTAATTTGTCAGATGCAAAAGGTAGTAGTACACCTTCAGATGTAAATGTACATTTATCTCAGAATGTAAGTAATGAATCTATTAGTTTCCCATATAGAGAGGCAGTGGGAGCATTGTTATTTTTGTCATCTGTATCTAGACCTGACATAGCATACGCAGTAAATATAGTTAGCAGATATGTCAATAACCCAGGTCCCTCACATGTTACAGCTGTAAAAAGAATTTTAAGATATTTAATTGATTCTAAAGACATGGCTATTGTGTATCAGGGAAATTATGAACTAGTAGGCTACTCAGACTCTGACTTTGCAGGCGACTTGGATACCAGGAAATCTAATACAGGCTATATATTTCTAATGAATGGAGGTCCTGTCACATGGTCTAGCCGTAAACAAAATACTGTGGCACTGTCCACAACTGAGTCAGAGTACATGGCTGCTAGTGAAGCAACTAAAGAAATCTTATGGCTTAGGCAATTTCTTTGTGATATTGGGGAGCCACAAAGCTTAATTACTTTATATGTCGACAATCAAAGTACAATTAAATTAATAAATAACCCTGTTTTTCATAAAAGAAGCAAGCACATAGATATAAGATACAATTTTATTAGAGAGAATGTTGCGAATAAAACTATTGATATTAAATATGTAGAGAGTTCAAGCCAATTAGCTGATTTCTTAACTAAGGCTTTGCCTATAAATAAATTTAATTCAAACAGAGATAAGATATTAAGAGATGTTAAATTTAGAAATGTTTGATTTACAGTGATTTAATGTTTAAATAAGAGTAGGTTCATTTTTGTGTAAATGTTTACATACAAGTACAGTTAGTTAATTTAATATAATAATTTTGTTATGTCTACCTTATAAATTTAAGTGGGAGTGTTGAATAAATAAATTTATAAAGTAGTATGTGTAATATCAAATAGATACCTATCTTTGTAAACGTTCCGTTTAGAACTGCCTTTATAAACATACGAGTTAAGTTTTTATTTTTCGCCACGCGCGGCGCTAGTGTTGCTGTTCTGAAGGATCTCAAAATAAGTTACATCGTTTTGTTGTGTACCTATTTTAAATAAATTGTGTACTACTGTTTGTTGTCAAGTTTTATTGAAATACTGCCTGATCCGAATAACTTTTGTAGATATAAAGGTCGACGGGGTTCGTGGCACCGTGGTAAAAAAAAATATTTTAAAGGAAAGATGTTGTTCGGTGAAAAGTTTATATTGAAGTAAGCGCTAAGGTAAACAAGGCTTTCAAATAATAAAAAAAAGAATAGAACACAATGAAAATAATAAAACGTGCCAGTAGGCTCTAAAGGCCTGGTTTACACAGCTGAGATTAGGCATAATCTACAACAGCCCCACATAATCGAAGCTGTGAAACAAAAAAAAATCTGCACAGAAAAATTAAATTAAACCTAAACCAGCTACACATCTCTTGTGTGCTATAGGCCCCAGTGTTTTAGTGAGAACATCTGCAGGCATATCACAACTCTGAAGATATTCTAACTTAACAACATTAGAAGAGACCTTTTCTCGAATAAAATGATGTTTCGTATCTATGTGCTTCGTGCTGTTGTGGTGTACAGGATTGTGAACGAGATTTATGGCACTCTGACTATCTGAATACAGCTTAACTGGCGTAAGTTTACCTGTTATTTCATGGATAAAACGGCGTAAATAACAAGCTTCTTTAGTAGCGGACGCAAGCGCCATATATTCGGCCTCTGCAGAGGAGAGCGCTACCGTGGGTTGTTTTTTCGACTCCCATGACACAGGTGCTCCACCTTGTACAAAAAACATAACCTGTGTATGACCTTCTGTCGATCGTACAGTTTTGCCTAATCAGCATCACAGAATCCTTTTAAGAGTTCTCCATTTTTTCTATAAACCAATGGGTAGTTGAGAGTGTCTTTCAAGTATTGTAAAACTCTTTTTGCAGCATTCCAATGCTCTTTAGTATAACACGTATTAAATTGACTGAGATAGCTCGTCGTATACGCGATATCTGGTCGTGTGTTTACAGACAAATACATAAGAGAACCAATAAGAGTTTGGTATGGAAAATTCTCACTAACCTGATCATCACAACGCTTTTCCATCGATTTCTTTACAAGTGGAGTATTTACCGTCTTACACTCTATCATATTAAATTTTTGTAGTAGTGAACTTATGTATGACGATTGATTAATTTCTATAACATTTTCCTGTATATTAAAATTCAGGCCTAAATACTATTTCAAAAAACCCAAATCTTTTAGTGAAAAATTACTCGACAAATCCTTTTTGACAATGTCAAATGTCATTTCAGAGTCAAAAAATACTAAAAGTCATCGACAAAGACACTAAGAATAACGAGTTCCTTATCAAAAAGTTTAGTGTATACGCAAGATTCAGAAGGAGTTGGAACAAAACCTATTTTTAAAAGTGTTTCATTTAACTTTTTATTCCAGGCACGCGGTGCCTGTTTTAGGCCGTAAAGGGATTTCTTTAATAGGCAAACCTTACTTTCGCCACCCTTTTCTATGAAACCAAAAGGTTGTTCCATATAAACTTCCTCTTCCAAGTTTCCATTTAGGAACGCGGTATCTACGTCCAAATGTTTTATTTTTAAACCAATTTCTGCAGCCAACGCAAATAAGGCACGTAGGGAAGAATGATGAATTACTGGCGCAAACGTTTCGTCGTAATCCACTCCTTTAACTTGCTTAAAACCTTTTGCGACCAGTCTAGCCTTGTATTTCAGTATATTTCCACTAGCGTCCTTTTTCAGTTTATAAACCCACTTGCATGGTATTACTTTCTTGTTTGGTCTGTCAACAAGATCCCAGGTCTTGAGCTTCATAAGAGAATTGTGCTCATCTTGCATAGCATTTTGCCATTTTTCGGCATCGTCAGCATGAACTGCTTCATAGTATGTCGTCGGCTCATCCAAATCATCAGACAATACATTATAAGTAAGAAAATCTGGTGGTTTCTTGTTTCGTGAGGGGTACCGACGCTCCTGGATAAATGGCTGCTCTTCCAAACTAGCTGGTTCTTCATCAAAACGCTGTGTGTTTATTGGTGAAGACGTTTCAGCTATAGGGTCGATACTCTCAACACAATCATGAAATTCAATTTCATTTTCATCTCTTTCAGCATTTTCTTCAAAAAGTAAAACTGAGTCCGACTGTACCTCAGGTTCATTCTGCTTTCGTTTCAAAAATGTAAAGCAGTTTTCAAAAAAGGTTACATCCCTAGATTTTAGGATTCGCCGTGGGTTAGAAGGATCTCTAAAAATATAACTATTTGGATCTTCAGAATAACCCACAAAAATAGCTTCTTCAGCTTTCATGTCCAATTTTTTTCTATTACATGAAGGTATATGGACAAGGGCTCTGCATCCAAAAATTCTTAGATGACTAAGATCACATCTTCTGCCACACCATTTATCATAGGGTATATCCCCACTTAAGGCTCGATGAGGGGACCTATTTTTTAGGTATACAGCTACGCGAAATGCGTCTTCCCAGTAAGCCTTAGGTAGTGAGCTTTCAGCCAGCAGCGATCTCGCCTTCTCGGTTATAGATCGGTGGGTTCGCTCTGCAACTCCGTTTTGTTGAGGGCTGTAAGGCGTCGTTGTTTGATGCGCGATACCTTTTGATGAAAGATAATCAGCAAAAACTATATTAACAAACTCTGTGCCGCCATCAGTCCTAATCCTTTTTATTTTAAAACTTAATTGATTTTCAACTAAAGTTTGAAAATGACAAAATTTATCTTTTACTTCGGTCTTTGAACTTAAGAAATACGCAAAAACTTTTCGGGTATAATAATCAACTAAAGTTAACATATATTTATTACCTTGAAAAGAGGTTGTAGACATAGGTCCACACAGATCACAGTGGATCAACTCTAAAGGTGAAGTTGCTCTATTAAAAGCTATCCTTTTAAAAGGTTTTCTTGCTTGTTTGCCTTCTACACAAGCGATGCAACTTGATTTATCTACTACGGAAAATTCTACCCCTACCTGGTGATTCTTCAACCGATTCATGCCTATTCGACAAAGGTGTCCAAGTCTCTTATGCCAGATTTGATACCTATCCTGACAGTCAGAGTGCTCATCTTTTGTTAAATAATTATCAGCCACAGTGTTGGAAACATTTGTAGAGCCATTAAGTACATACAATCCACCACAGGGCGAAGCATGAAGAAGCGAATCACCTGTAACACAAAAGGTATCATTTTTATAAAAGTTACATCCATTTTTATTAAAAACACATATAAAAC
The DNA here is from genome assembly GCA_037179545.1 of Sesamia inferens. Lineage (NCBI taxonomy): Eukaryota > Metazoa > Arthropoda > Insecta > Lepidoptera > Noctuidae > Sesamia > Sesamia inferens. The sequence continues at coordinate 18,359,362 of CM073944.1, read as the reverse complement.
CCTTATCTACAGCTTTTTGTACAGATAGCAAATTAGCATTTAAGTCTGGTACATAAGCAACATCAGAAATTGTATTTATTTTATTTTTAGGTGTCGAGATCGAAATATCTCCTAATCCTAAACATTTGATCTTTTCACCATTTGCGACAGTTACGGTTCCTCTATCAGTCAACTTTATATGTTGAAACCAATCACGCCTTGAAGACATATGTTTAGTTGCACCTGAGTCTACATACCAAACATCCTTGTTTTCAGATCCAGAAGTATTCAAAGCAGTAAATGAGGAGTCATTTGTACTCGTAACATTACCCTTTTCCTTCTTCTTTTTCAATGGACAGTCTGGTCTTTTATGTCCGGGTACATTACAGTCATAACATACTACTTCCTTCTTCTTTTTGGATTTAGGTTTCACTTTTGCTTGAAATACCGAATCCGTCGTTAATGTGTCGCTTTTAGACATTTCATTAAGGAGTCTCGTTTTTACCAGGTCAGTAGTTACATCAACATTGCAATTTTCAAGCGCCATAATGAGGGGCTCATATTTTGGAGTGAGTCCACCTAAAAGTATAGCGGCAATCGACGTATCTTCTATCACGTTCCCAATATCTGCAAGATCCTGTGCAGTTGAAGTAACTGCATTTATGTACTGTTCAATGTCTGCATAATCTGCGAGACTTAAGCGGTACAACTTACGTTCAAGAGCTATTCTTCGTCCTATACCGTTATCCTCAAAAGCTTTCTGTAATGATTTCCACGCTTCCGATGCAGTCTTTGCACTTCTAACGTGAGTTATAGCTGCACCATCTACAGTTAGGCAAATCTTAGCAAGAGCTTTTGTATCGTACTTTACCCTTATAGCCTGAGGAGTTGTGTCACCTTCTGGGTATCCAGTAACGGCAAACCAGAGATCATCGTGGAGTAGGTAGTTTCTCATTTTAAACTTCCACGTCGGATAACCCTCCTTGTTTCTTAAGCCAAAGGTTGGTAATGACGAAGAGCTTGACTTCGCCACAACATTACTATCACCAGTATCATGTGACATGTTTACGCACACAAAAAAAAAATACAAAAAACAATATTTTCCAAAAAAATACACTTTTGTATATATTTCACACACGGATTTTATACTCCACAATTTCGTGCTGATAACGTTTTGTAGATATAAAGGTCGACGGGGTTCGTGGCACCGTGGTAAAAAAAAATATTTTAAAGGAAAGATGTTGTTCGGTGAAAAGTTTATATTGAAGTAAGCGCTAAGGTAAACAAGGCTTTCAAATAATAAAAAAAAAAAGAATAGAACACAATGAAAATAATAAAACGTGCCAGTAGGCTCTAAAGGCCTGGTTTACACAGCTGAGATTAGGCATAATCTACAACAATAACTGATTTAAATTCCTAAAAATACATATGGTACAAGAAACTACAAATTTTTATGTCAATATAAATGTATTACTTCTGACTTGCTCCCCTAGCAAATTAGGAGCAATAACATTTATTTGTTTTGATCCTTAAAATATAATCTTTTATATTACGTCTGTTAATTGGCGAAGAGCCTACAAATATTCAGAATTTCCAATTTTGAATGGTAATCGGCCCATTACAAACAATTGAAACATCGCAATAGCAGTATTTGCTCCAATTAAAACAAATTGGTACTTATTAGTTAAATAGATTGTTGTTTCCACAAATAACTAATTGTATTTTAAACAATTAAAATAAACGGCTCTAACGCTATTTATAATGAAATAATTGAATGATGCAGAAATACGTAGTTATTGAAACGCAACAGGTTCCCACTCAATATGAAGCCTTAGTAATTATTCTCAAATCTAAACATAAAACACAATTTCACGTTAATTTAAAACACAATTGAACTTTTTAACATGTTGCCCAAACTTCTGAATTGATTCTTGATTTGATGTTAATAAAATTTAGAAGTATCGATTGGATTCATTATTATGAGAGTAATTGATTTGATTCATTTACGAGTTAGTGTTTTTAAACATGACTAAAGCTCAGTTTCTAGTGTTAAGTTTTAGCTACGCCTAATGCATGTTCTAAGAAAAGATTTGTAATGTGGATTGTTTAAGTTTAGTTGGTTCTGAGGGTAGATTCGATTGTATAGACTGAAATAACTCTCGATGTAGGGTACTCTAATACTGTTATTGTCTATAAATACGGAAGCCCGACCCTTGGTGGGATTTCTTCATAGAGCCGTCGAACGGAGCAAACTACTAGTTAAGTATTCTTAATATTTGTTGTACACAAATCTTATGTGCCTTGTCTTATGTACTTCATATAGCTGGTGATTCTAAATATGTCCAGTGTGTAATGTTATAAGTAAATATATAGATAATATTTCTCCTACAATGTTTACTTGAATCTTATTTACATAATTAACCACTCTCTGCCATTCTAACACATACAGACTTTGTCTAAGTTTGAGCTTCAAAGGTGGCTTCAAAAAAAACGAGGTGCACGCGTCAATGGATAAGACGTCTGCTGCAGACGTCGATATATTTTGAGCATAATCAAAAATCCATCAATCAATAGAAAGTCTTGTATTTAAATTATTTGAGAATTAACACTTTTAGACAGTGTCTCAAATAAAGACAATCCCCTAAACCGCACAGTCTTCACCACTTTCCAGTCATTTTGCTGATGATAAGAATAACGCAATAACTCCCCGGAAGCATACAGCTCAGTTCCGTTAAAAAACTTCATCATCCAGCTACTTTGGATTCAGTGGAGAGGCGTAGGAAGAGGCTGATTGGCGACCCAGATTTAACTCGAAACGGTCTCCAAAGCCTGGAGCACAGGCGTACAGTAGCCAGCCTTTCGGTCTTCTATAGGATGCATTCTGGCGATTGTGCAAGGGAATTGCATGATTTAATTCCCCCATCACCATTCCACCATCGGACGACCCGTCGTACGGCGACTTTCCACCCTTACGTTATTGACACCACTACGATCCGGACGAAGCGTTTCGCTTCTTCTTGTATACCGCGTACATCGAGGGATTGGAACAATTTGCCGGCGGCGGTGTTTCCGTCACACTACAATTTGAGTGTCTTCAAGGCTAGAGTGAATAGGCTCTTAATAAACTAGCGCGCTTTGCTATCAACGATCGCATTACTGCTTACCATCAGGCGGGATTGCGGTCAAGCGCTAGTTTATAATAAATAAAAAAAAAATCATCATCATGATCATTTCAGCCGAAAGACGTCCACTGCTGGACATAGGCCTCCCCCAAGGATCTCCACGATGTCCGGTCCTGCGCCTCCCGCATCCAGCGGTTTCTCGCAACCTTCACTAGGTCGTCGATCCACCTTATTTCTTCTACCAACGTTACTTCTTCCGGAGCGTGGTCGCCACTCGAGAACCCGTCGCCCCATCGGACATCGGTCCTACGGGCAATGTGTCCAGCCCACTGCCACTTTAGTGTTGCAATTCTTCGGGCTATGTCGGTTACTCTCGGTCTTCTGCTTATCTAAAAAAGGGAAAACTTGCATCTATACAAAAGTAATCTCGCAAAGCAGTTAACAATAGGAGATACAGTGTTCTGTTTATAAACTATTTGTTATATGTCAGCCAGTCACAGCAATATAATAGAAAGAAACAAAAAAAGAAAAGAAAATCGTTTGTTTGCGGTAAACATGACGCAAAAGTTTACAAAAACACAAAAAAAAGATAGAAATGGCTTAGGGAACATGCAGCTTGGCAAAACGGCTGTTACTCAGCATTATGCTGCGACCCTATGCAAAACAATTTTCGACACTGGTCTTATTGAGTTAATTTTTGGTACCTGTCAATATCGTTACGCGTGAGTGAATCCGTATCGTAACTTTTGTAATCGTCTAATAGCTAAAAATAGTTGCCCACCGGTACAATCTACAGGTTATAGGAAGAGCAATTTCCTAACAATGCGAGTTGTGTCCAGAATTATCGCTTTCTTAATCAAACTCTTGACCCAGCTGCCCAACGAGAGCCTCTTCAGGTGCAGGCCGAGGCTCTTGGCTATTAAGTCGTTGTACATATCTGTTATTTTTAGAAATTTTAAATTAAAATAATTCAATATTTTCCATAAACAAAGTCTTTGTTTATGCTTACAAGATTAAATGCCCAATATGGCTCAATTATATCAAATTAATTGGTTAATTGCTTTTAATGAGGAACCTACCGGCTCTTAAACGTTTTCCCTTGATTAAACTTTGTTATTTAATCAATTAATGTTTAGAGGCATGAGGGACAGGGTGTAAGGTTCATTCATTTTCGATAATGAAGGGCCAGACGTGTGTTTTATCTGGCGAGCACTCAAGAAGTTGTATAATAGGATAGTTGACTAAAAAAATTAATTAGTCCGTCTAACTGACGGACTAATTAATTTTTTTCTAATAAATATTAGACATGTATTTTTTCTTTTTTCATATAAACAAAAAATTAAGACGACATAGTGCGTTGAAAACTCGTGTCACGTCACTGCACGCTACACTTTTTAGCGAGGAGTGACGTCACCAGCCACCACTCCTGATCTTTGATGCCTTTTATATTTGTCAATTTTTATTGATAAAACAAAACATACCTACGTATCCAATATTTTTCTATAATCTGAATGACGGACTAAATAGAATCAATTTTAACGATTTAAATCCTTGAGGTTCTTAGCTATGCTTTCTGTTACAGTAGTAGTTACAAGTAATATAAAAATAATAATAACAAGTCAGCCTATGATGTTCCCACTTCTGGGACATAGAGGTATATCCTCTTCCCCTGAGGGGAAGAGAGCCCTAATCTACCATGCCTTCGAAGTTTTGCCTCTAGGACATAGTAGTGGTGAAATAATTTACACAAAGTTAAGCGCTTGATGGGATTCAAAATTAAGGCTTACAACTTAAAAGTCGTGGACGATACCAATAGGCTATACTGCTCAACACAAGTAATGAGAACGTAAAAATAATTATGGGCATCCTAGCGATCAGGTTCTAGTACCGCCGTTCTCTTAACCTATTTCCAACATCAGATAATTAGGCACGATGCCAAGTTCGGTAATTTATTTCCTCCAAGTACTTGGTAATCTTCGTTATTTATATTAACGTGGTATAACGTAGGAGAATTACTTTATTATTGTTATTAACACAATGCAGTATATTATTTGACGGAGTAAGTAGATGTTTAGCCTATTTGGTGGTAAAAAATAATCTTTAAGAATACTTTGAAAACTAGATGGCAGAAATAAGAGACAACATTAATTTATAAAATTTAATACAGGGAAATAATTGACCTTTGACAGATTTTGTGTAAAAGAACTGTCCATTTTTTTATATTAACAACTAGTGCTTTAATATGTTTTTTTTTATATATATTTGTAACAGTCATGATTAAATAGCACTTGGGAGAACAGTGGCCACACAACATAGTGGCCACATCATGACTTTTTCTCAAACCTCACTGACGCGGACGGTTCACGTGGCCGTCTTTTTCGACATTAATAATTCATTACGTGTCATTGGCTAAATGCACAAACCGTGCCAAGTCAAAAAAGAAAGAAAGAAAACGACTATCCGATCATCTACCAGTACGTTCATAATTTGCTCGTCAACTATTATTGCGAAGATAATTGTCCCAATGCACAAACTAAATTGAATTTAAGTTTAGTACATCTTTTCCTTTATATTTCATTTAGGAAAAGGACAGAAGATAAAATGTCAGTTTGGACCTGTTAAATTAGTGCGCTCCTGACGTAAGCTGGCGTATTTTTAGTAGCCATGTATATAGCCGCGTATAAACTGCCTATGGAGTATCTTAATTTGACAGGATAAAACTAAAATGTTATCTTCTATCCTTTTCTTAACGATATGGAAAGAAAAAGATAAACTTAAGTTAAAATTAGTTTACACTGCCTCCTAAGATACAGAATCCTCCTAGTATGTAGACGTATTTGTTTAAAGGTTTAAAATTCATCTAAGTAGACTAACCACTTAACTAGGGCTCAAAACGGAATGGTAATTTTCCTGAAATCAATTAATTATAAGAAAATTAATATTATAAATCACTCTAAACTTTTAATTTATGCTTTTTTGAAACTTTAAAAATGAGTGATCATTAAAAAAGAACGCTTGCATTTTTCAATGACCGAGTGATAAGTACCTACCGATATATTCGAATGAGTCGAGTTTCCATGTTACCCTGTATAATATTACTTTAGTTTATCTTTTTGTTTATTAAATACTTTTCGAAATATTTTCACTAAAAATAAATAAAAAGCCGCTGGTATAAAAAGAAGAGTATTTTTTTATATCGTGAGCAGAGTTCAAACTAAATGGTATTGTTATTATAAAGATTCGGTTGTGTTGTTGCACTACAGTTTAAAGACCTGCCTTTCCTCTTTACATATGGTAAAAGTTGGAAAATGTATTTATTCCCAAGTATACCAGTGAAGTTTCTTGGTTCATTTCTTCTCAGCGAAAGCAGTGATTTTAAAACATGATTACAGTTATTTCTCTTATTAACAGGTACCATAGAACAATAGCGATTGTAATGAATCTTTTCAAGTAATTACTGCCTTTATTCTTAACTTATTAAAGTCTCTTTCACTAGCAAGTTTGCAGGGATTGGAAGCAGTCTTGTAATACGTCTTTTAATATTAAAGCAGGAAAGTTTGTGGCCAGCAGTGGTCGATTTAATTAATTTTAAGTAGAATGTACATTGTAAAGACAGGGCGAAACTTAGTCAAACTTTATTTCGGGCACTTTGATGGTATCCATACTCATTATAAATGGGAAAGTGTGTATGTCTTTGTTTGCCAGCCTTTCATGGCAAAATGGAGCGTCGAATTGACTAAAAAATCACGTGAATTCGTGGCGATAATTGAAGGGATGAAGAGTGACATAGGCTACTTTTTGTAAAAATCTAAAATCTGTGGTGGAAGTTTGTATGGAGAATAGGGATGTTTTCTGGGTAAAAAAATATATTCTATTTAGTCCGTCATTCAGATTATAGAAAAATAATGGATACGTATATTTTAATTTATCAAATCAATGAAAATTGACAAATATAAAAGGCATGAAAGATCAGGAGTGGTAGCTGATGATGTCACTGCGCGCTAAAAAGTGTAGCGTGCAGTGATGTCACACGAGTTTTCAACGCACTGTGTCGTCTTCATTTTTTGTTTATATGAAAAAGAAAAATACGTATCTAGTATTTTTTGAAAATATGACTGACGGACTAATTAGTTTTTTTAGTCAAAAGTTCAGGGTAGAAAGCTAAAAATGGTCTGCAGATTATTTGTGACTAAACAAAAAAAAAAAATAACGATATTGTATTTATTTATTTAATTCAAGCCACTAGGGCCCATAGAAAATACAATACAAACTATAACATAAAAATACTTATAAACTAATGTATAAAAATATAACAACAAATACAATATTATATTATTAAAACTTAAAAATACTATAAATACAATTGAAAGTTATTTTATTTAATATCATATAAATTTATCTTAATACAGATTTCTTATAAATTTAAAAAGTATATAAAAGAGGAATGAAAATAACTAGAGGAAAATATTGTTATGCTATAAATACATGTATAGCATAACAATTAAAACTTTTGTACACGGGTCATCGGCGTCGTGTTACACTGACTGGTGTCAAGCAGCCGGCGACGAAACCGGCGGTACACAACACCCTTCGGCCATAGCTCTTTTTTCGTCTACAGCAGCGTATTAAAATAATGTTCTGTTCCGTGTTCTAAATCAGGAAAGGGGGAATCGTGTTACCCCGACTTTAACGCGAGCGAAACCGTGGACAAAAGATAGTATTTTCTTCTTCTTCTTTTTTCAAGGTGAGATTCAACCTCAACTCTTGAACAATGGCCTCTGTGGAATAGATACCACAATTTTGCCAATAACACTTGTAACATATTAATATAGAAAAACTTTGAAAATTTTATTTCACAATAATGGCGGATATCGCCAATGACAGTTGAAAAAACGACCTCGCCAGCCATCTAAGAGGGAGATTTGGTGCAAAGTCATGATGTGGCCACTATACTGCGATATTTCAATGTTCTTTATGAATTATTCACTGAATGCACTTTTTACTACATAAATGACGCGCTTTTATAAATCATTTTAAAAGTCCAATGAAAAATGCGCGTGACACTCATCTTAGCTTTCCTGTCAAAACTCCTCGATAGTATTTTATAATCTTTAGAACTGTTAAAGACATTTTAGTGACTAAGTAATTTTAAATTTTATGAGCGTTTAATTATGAGCAAGAGGTTGAACTGAATTTAGAATAGTCAGCAGTAATAAAGATTGTTATTATAGTATAATTAGTTCTTCTCTACTCCATTTAAAGATAGGTCGGTAGGTTAATGGCAAATAAATGATTTAATGAAAATCATATCTGTGGGTTTTAATAGGTAGTTAGGTTTTTATAGGGCCTTTTTTGTATGCAGAAATGATGGAGACAAACTTGAACATCTGATGATTACGAGGAAGGTGAATGGACGACGTTCTAGAGGTCGCAGTCCAATAAGGTACAGGTACTGACCAAATTCCTTTATCTCTGGACACCGGCTTGCACGATGCTATACTCGCGGCCACGGATAGTAACAGATGGCGAACGGAAGAAGAGAAAAGGATAATTTTACAGGGACATCACGACACTCAGCAATGAGGAGAACGACTTGAGGACGAGGACTTTTACACATACCGCGTATCGTAGTACTGGAACAATTTGGCAGTGGCGGTGTTTCCTTCGGACTACAATTTAGAGTGAACGGGCTCTTAATAAACTAGCGCGCTTTACCATCAACGATTGCATCAGTGCTTACCATCAGGCGAGATTGGGGTCAAGGGGGAGATTGCGGTCAACGTTTTATATAATAGCTAGTTATGTTCTTATGTTATCCTTTTGACAGATTATTTTATATTTTTAAATGCGAAGAAACTCTAAGGTCTTGTGGACTTTTCAATTCATTCCTTTTTATAATCTATAATAATAATAAATAAAAATCTATAACTTATGATAGACTTGCTGTTCCCTCCCACAGACACTCGTATAGTAAAGAAAATACGAGTATTGTAAAAGCCAATTATTTTTAAAAGTGTATCGATGGAGTGTTTTTTTTTTTTTAATAATTATAAACTAGCGCTTGACCGCAATCCCGTCTGATGGTAATCAGTGATGCGATCGTTGATAGTAAAGCGCGCTAGTTTATTAAGAGCCTATTCACTCAGAAAAACTGAGCGAATAGGAAGGAAGACGGCAGTTGAGCGAGGTGATGCAATGTTAAACCCAACAACACGACCAACGATGCTGCGCTAAAGGGAGATTGATCTAAAGACCCTCCACGACCAAACTCCCAACACAACAACATAAGGCGCATATCGTACACGACACACATCGCAACACAACTGCTCAGACCCGTCCTCCGTACGGCTTCACCAGACATCATGCCGGAACACGACTAATCGCTTGGCGGCAAGGCTTTGTCTGGTGGGTGGTAACTTCTGCCGGCGGCCGATGTTATGGCCCACCACCGAGTAATAGTTTTGTTGGCTTTTCTTCATAGGAAGCGGCTAAAGCGGTAAGCGGTACCTACCTACAAACGCCGCGTGGAACAACGCGTCATACTGACGTCACACAAATTCTACAAGTTGCAAGCAGAGTTTGCCGTGTAATTAGCATACATACAACTTCCCAATTTCAACAGTTATGCAAGTGCCCGCCAGACATAACATCAGTCTGGTCGCAGGATCCTCCCTTTTCTATGGAAGATGAGTGAACTTTAATCCCTGTTCTCCACACGACCAATTAGAACCATCCACCTAACTTCTGATGTTCCAAAGGTGCCCATGATGTGAGATATAATATATTTGTTTTTTTTGTTATCTTACGATAGATGGTTCAAAGGAAACAAAATTATAAAGCCTAATTCTATGACCTTGAGATGGGATAGACGTATGTCATGATGGTTGAAGAATTTCCCAGAAGATGGACGGGAAAATAATAAGGTAGGAAAATAGACAATTCATTATCAAGATAATTGCTTTCGAAGATAATTATTTTCGAAGTAAATATACGAGGGTATTGTAAATCTTGCACAGGTAAAACAATAGCCGGATTATTTTGAGCCGGTATTCTACCTGATGCTAGGGATTGACGTTTTAGTAAACTCACATCACCTAAGTGTTCGAAGTCTTCACGGTATGCTTTATACATAATAGTTTGGTAAGAATTTCCGGTTTATTCCGAATTAATCTGCTTACTGAGATACAGTTGATCAGTTATCATAATAACATTCTGAAGTGTGAATTAAATCTTTTTGCTTTTGCAAGAAGACTTAATCGAATTTCCACAATTGGCAACAGCAAGCGCCTTAATTTGACATTCGTAAATGTCACATTGACATTTAATCATTTTCATTAGAACTCCTAGAAGTCGAGCTCAATTGAATAAATCCAGACTTATTTATTGGAGCTTGTCTCTTTGGTGTGCGGTTGGATCACTCCAGGCTGATCCAACCGTATATTTTAATCTGTATCTTCTTGACCATCTCTTTGTCTGTGGCTTTGACCCCTTATGTATTTTCGTATTGTGGAATGAATTATTCATTCGAAATAATTCAACAAAGTCACGATTATTAATGTAAAATACCCTGACAGGAATATGAGAACGTTACCTTTTTTTTAGATTAGCTTAAATCCGAACATTGCAAGTTCCTTCATGATAAATAAATAAATAAATATATATACGGACAAATCACACAGATTGAGCTAGCCCCAAAGTAAGCTCGAGACTTGTGTTATGGGATACCAACTCAACGATACTATATTTTATAATAGATACATATATAGATAAACATCCAAGACCCAGGCCAATCAGGAAAAGATCGTTTTCCATCACGACCTGGCCGGGGATCGAACCCGGGGCCTCCACGTCGCAGGCAGGCGTGTTGACCGCTGCGCCACGGAGACCGACAACCAAATATCTGAGGTCACCGGAAAACTTGACACTAGAGAGGCCAATTCATTTCACCAGATTCTGTGACAAGTTTTGCCAATGACTAATAATTGTCTTTGTCGGTATGGGGTGTTCAATTTTTGAAGAATATTAAAACAATGATAAACCGGAACTACGTCAAGGACACTAGAGCAAAATATATATGTTTAAGTTTAAAGTGTCTCATTAAACAAGAGTTTAATGTTTATTAATATAAGTATTTAAATGATGGCGGCAACGCCCGCCCTTGCTTGATGTGCCTGCGGCCAGAACCAATCTACTGGCGAAATGTCCTCTTATTAGAGCCAGCGGATAGTGAACGAAGTTTGTGAGAGAGTTGATGTACTGTGGTGCAACTTAAATGAATTCGCAAAGGTTACACTACATATCATATGTAACTCCAATGTAGGTTAAGTTTTTGGTTAAAGTGTACTATTTTAGATTTAGATTAAGGATTAGTATGTAAAGCTCCGCTATCGTATTGGATCGCAGATCTGTAAGAGTAGTTGGAGGTAAGAGTTTTGATAAATAAATAATAAATTAGTATGATAAACTTAATGTATTTATTGTATAATCAACACAGTACACTTTAAGACTACTTATACTATTTTTCTCAAAAAGATTGTCTGTAAAAGATTGCTTTTAGCGATAAGACCGCCCATTGTATTATCTTTGTAAAAGTTCATATTTATATTTTGTAATTTATACAGTGTACATAATAGAGAGTATTCTATTTTAATATTTATTTGGTTTGATGACTGGTTTGCATAAAAATGAATTATTTCTATTTCTAAAACCTACATTTTGTATCTTCGATGCTATGCATTTTAAGACGATATATATTTACATATTTTATTTTATTTTCAGACCGATGCAGTGGAACTCTCCCCTCTTGCGTAAGTTGATTCTCTTGTCCAGACGGACTTTAGTTAATTTATTACTAACTTTAGGCTAAGCTTTACTTTTAATAACATATGCATATTTATAAAGGGTGTCTCTCACAAACGATTACCTTGGATCCAGTGTATGTCAGTCAGTCTGAACCCCCCAGTGGTGGATTTTTTGTCGGTTTTTTCCTGATTGAAAAAAAATAATATGCGTTTTTTTTTCACTTTAAACCGTTCATAATTGCTATACTTTTATAACCTTAAAACGAATCACATACTTGTGCATTTACTTAAAATATTAGGAATATTTTAAGAATATAGAATCCTATAGGAAATTATGTACCTATCTCTATGTATAGGTAACTTTGAATTATGACCATCGATCACTTGTACACTAGATACACAGTTAAAATAAATATACATTAATTTAAAATCAGCCTTAAGTGCAGTGCATAAAGTTCTGATCACAAAGCAGCACAAAAAGCCATTATTTTTTACGACCGAGACTGACATCAAACCAAATTCAACCTTACACGAATGCATTAAAGTCAGAATTATAAAGTAAGTACTAAATGAAAGAAGCACCCAAGTGCATCGTTGTGCGCTTGTCCAGTTCAACCATTTTTTTTATGCTGATTATGAATCTAGAGTGATTGATGATTATTACAGATAATTCTATTAACTCGTACTAATCTTTCAAGCAGTATAATATTATTTGTAAAATAAAGTACTGAATTTGAATGAATTGAAAAGAGAGGAAAGAATATAAACGTTGCTTGCATCAAAGTACTTTGGCCCCACGTTGTGGATTAAGGCCCCGTCAATCACACAGGCCAGAATATAGATCTCTTGTGTTTCAACAGTGGAAACGATGGAAGCTGATTATGCTACGCATACGTATATGTGGAAACCACTAAATCAATCAATCAATTCGGCCTATTGCAGTTAGTGCACTACGATGGGCCGAGTTGATTGATATATTGAGAGTTTTGATTGTTGATTGATTGAGAGAGTTCTTTGTCCAGACACTTTAAGATAAAGAACTTTCCCAGTCTTCGTCACAACATTCCGTCTTCCTCTTTTCACAACCAGTTTGTAACTGGTTCACAATTTGAAGATCGTTAGAGCTGGGTCCAACAAATATAATCAGAATGGTGAAACTTAGGTTACAGTAGGTGTTTGAGATTGCTGACGGTGTTGGGCTGTTTAAGAGAAACTACACTTTTAGTACACAAATACTCTGTTTATATTGCTTACTAATGAAATGAATGAATGATGTCGGTTAATTTCACTATTCTAGTAATTATTCTGCAGAGCACATACATGATATGTTGCTCAATCCTTCTCTGTATGAGAGGAGACCTGTGCCCAGCAGTGGGACGATAAAAAGGTTGATGATGATGAATACTAAACAGTAGGCATATCTCAAGTATAGATGGGCGGTGGAGCTGAAAGGTTCTGGAGTAGTGGGCGTGAAATAGAAGACGTACCTTATCAAGACCGCAGCAATCCACTGGATGCGAGGAGCACACACTGGTTCGATCAGCGATTTTTGATAATGTTTTATATTCAGAAGTAGATTGATTACATTTCCAGTTTTAGTTGACCTCTCACATCGAGCACATATCCAAAGAATATCCGGAACATTGGATATGTGCTCGATGACCTCTCATTATAACTTTTTTTTAAATAATTATAAACTAGTGCTTGACCGCAAGGAAGACGGCAGTTAAGTGAGGTGACGCTATGTTAAACGCAAAAACACGATCAACGATGCTGCGCCAGAGGGAGTTTGTTCTGGAGACCCTCCACGACCAAACTGCCTATACAACATTTGGCGCATCGTATCCGGCACACATCGTAACACAACTGCTCAAATCCGTCCTCCGTATGGCTTCACCAGACATCATACCGGAACACTACGACTCGCTTGACGGCAAGACTTTGTCTGATGGATAACTTCTGCCGGCAGCCGATCTCATGGCCTGCCACTGTCAAAAACTAACTTCTGATAAGAAGTCAGTTTATTTTGATTATAATATACCATGGTTTGTAGTCATGCGTATTTAGGCATTTACGGTATTTTCTTGAAGTAGGTATTAACCTACTTCAAGAAAATACCTAGAAAAATTTACCACTCCGTCAACAAAGAAATTATTTTATACTACCCAAAATATTAGGTGTGTTATCGAAATAAATCTACAAATAAGTAGGTCTAATCTCAGATTTTATCGTCGCCTAATCTCTCAGAAATTTCAATGGCCACATTAGCTACACAAAATGGCAGCTAATAATTGTTTTTCTATGGTTTTTGAACGAAAAATATTCACGGCTCGAATTCCTTCTGAAGTAAGATTGCGTGATAAACCTGAATTAATGGTTATGCCTGATATTTCTATAGAATTACAAGCTATTTGAATAATTGAGAAAGTATTTATGTTTCATTTTGATTTGTTTTTACTGTAGCGAAAATTTTTTATTTTAATTTTTATTGTGTTTTAATTCGCCTGGAAATTTGTTTGCTTTATGTTATATTGGTAAATTCTTTCTTGTTTGTAGCCGGTTAACACGGCCGATTATTACTGTTTCTGCCCTTAACATAACAACCTCTTGCTAAATACATATCATCATTATCAATCTTTTTATCAACCCACTGCTGGGCAAAGGTCTCCTCTCATACAGAGAAGGATTGAGCGTAATCACTACGCTTGCTCAATGCGGGTTGGCGATTTCAGACTTAAAGTCCAGGTTTCCTCAAGATGTTTTCCTTCACCTTGTAAGAAAGTACCAATTTGGCTAGTACCAATGTAACTTTTCTAAAGTTATGTTTACTTTCTAAGTATATCTTGGACACCAATGACTGAAGGTGAAGGAAAACATCTTGAGGAAATACATATGAAGGTATATAATTACGGTACTTTTGACAACACTACATATTTTTTACCATTACCGTACCGTACCGTTTACTCAGGCTTATCTCGGAAACTGTTGGACTGATTTTGACGAGAACTTCACTGATGGATAGCTGTTGCTATAAGGACTAACACAAGCTCTTGGAACTGGTAGCCGTCCCCGTAATTTCTGACGTCGACCCAGGTGACAAGAAGCTAATGAATATATCGAAAATCAAAAGTCATTTATTGGAATAAGGCTGCGAATTAGCACTTTTCGAGCGCCAAAGTAGCAAAAGCCAGTTCCTACAAACGCACGCCCTATTCCATTTTCTAGTGCTTACATTGAGAAGAAGAAGTGGCAGAACAAACTCCCCACCAGCACTGCCATTCGTTCAGATAGCATATATTTAGCTAATTAGCTACTCTATATTTAAATGTCTTCGAGATACCAACGGGAACCATTCTTTATTTTTTTGTTTGGGATGGGAAATCATCAAACCTCTGCTGCTCTGGGCAGAGCGGAAGGGCGTGTCAGACTTTTACTGATTAAAACCCACTTGTTTCTTCACTTGCCTGAGCGCCAGGGCCACGGTTTATTTACTAACCAACCTGATCCAGGATGCATCGGTCTTCGTAGATCCGTTACGATGTGCTGACATCTCTTTGAGGTGCGCGTGACACACAACAGTTTATAACATCCCATATTGCTTTTGGACTAGATTGAGCCTTAGTAAGCAGATCTTTTTCATATTCCAGTTTTAACTTTCTGAGCAGTGAATCACAAAAGTTTGGGTACCTTTTATATGTCGTTTGAACAATAGGGTAATTGAATAAAAAAAAAACTAATAAGTCCGTCAGTCAGATTTCCGAAAAATACTAGACACGTATTTTTTTCTTTTTTCATATAAACAAAAAATGAAGACGACACAGTGGGTTGAAAACTTGTGTGACGTCACTGCACGCTACACTTTTTAGCGACCAGTGACGTCACTAGGCCCCACTCCTGATCTTTGATGCCTTTTATATTTGTCATTTTTTATTGATTTGATAAAACATAAAATACGTGTCTAGTATTTTTTGGAAAGCTGACTGACGGACTAATTAGTTTGTTTTTAGACAAATACCCTATTATGTTATCACGATTTTTCCTTAATTTAAGGTGCATCCTATCGCAGTTCCATATACACCGAATCAATCTTCTATTGATCCACGGTTTCAGAATACGGTTTCGTCTACCAGTTTCTTTCTTAGTTGTGTGCTTTATAACTATATTACTGATTACCGAGATCGAATTATCAGTGGCAATATTCGCGTCAGTTTCATTCAAAACTAAGTTAAAATCACTTTGGTCAATTTCTGCTTTGATAGAGGAATAATATAGGCGCGTTATGATCCTATTGGTATCCAGATACAGTTTCTTGTTCTTTTTTACACATAAAATGACGGGAAAATGGTCAGACTATGGACTATGGTCAGGGACTGGAACAATCTGCCGGCGGCGGTGTTTCCGTCGGACTACAATTTGAGTGTCTTCAAGGCTAGAGTGAATAGGCTCTTAATAAACTAGTGCGCTTTACCATCAACGATTGCGTCACTGCTTACCATCAGGCAGGATTGCGGTCAAGCGCTGGTTTATACTTAAATAAAAAAAAAAAAAAAAGTTATATAGGTGTTTAATGATTACTTCTGACGAACTGTTGGATTTTACTAGAACATGATCAAGGCAGTTTCCAAGTCTTGTAGGATAGACGTGTGCCGGCAGTAGGCCTAATGAAGCTGTTAATAATAGATAGTCACTACAGTTTCGATCAGTATTAATGCTCTCTTTTATATCGGCATTAAGATTTCCTATCACAGCTATGTTTTTGAATAATTTTAGATTCTAGACTATGATAAAATTTGGTTAGGTCTGAATGAGATGGTGACCGATAAAGCCCAATTATAGCAGTATTCTTTCAACAGCAGATTAAGCAATTAGCACCTGAAAACGATGGTTCCGATATAGTACATTCAAGCCCGTTCCTAGAGTACATTACAACTCCGTCGTTTTGTGTCAAATTGTTGGTTGTAGCATGAGATGTGTAATTATCAAGATAAGGTGGTGGGCCTGTTCCTTTTAGCCAGCACTCGGAGAGTATAATAAGGTCAAACTCAAACTTGAATACTGACAGCATGGATATAAACTACTACTATTCCTATTCTTTCTCTGTACATGCTGTAAGATTGTGGTACTCACTCCCGCCGTTTCTAATTTTAAGCGTCGATTAAAAGAGCATTACCTTTCCTCTATATTGTGAGAATTTGTTTATTATTTATACATATTTATATATTTTAGTATTATGTATTTATTTAAGTAGTATACTTATTTTTGGTTTTATTGGTTTGGCTTATATAATTGTTTAGGTTTATATGTTTAGGTATATTTAATATTATTACTATAATAGTTATCATATTCATATTTTATTTCCTCCTTGTTCTTACACACTATTGTCTACATTTCTGTTTTACTTCTCCTTTCGCAGGTCTGCTGGAAGAAATTTCTTAAGAAATAAGCAGCACCTTTGTACTCAGATCTTCATTTTGTTGTATCTATATGTATTTTATTGTGTGTACATAAATAATAAAATAAATAAATAAACTGGTCTAGGTTTTTATTTATACTTCTGATATTTATGTGTATGATTTTAAGATAGGTGTTAGGTTCCACAATAAGCCCTGTGCATTGGTCCGGTGTATACATATGGGATTTAGCAACTTTAAACTTATCAATCTCATTGCTAGCATGATTTATATTATCCGTCATTTTTAAACAGTTTAACGACATATAAAGTCAACGTGTCCAATTCAGTGCAATAATAAAGCAGAGCTCTTATCGGTTGCCGTTACAGTTGCAATAAAAAGAAAATGTCAGCGACAGGGTAGACTTCGGTATTTCCGCATAAAAGTATTTTTTTTACACATGTGTGATTTAATTAGTTAAGGTTAAATTGAGTTTCAAATACAAATGATTGTGTCTTATCATTATACAATTGGCAATAACATATAAAAAATATAGTAGAATAATTAAGCAAAATTCTAAAGGATAAAGTAATAAAATAACAAAATAAGTAATAGATTAACAAAATATGTGATAGGGTGATAGTCACTTCATCGATTCTAAATCTAATAAACACTGTTCGGTTTTATCAAGGGTGTTTCCTTTATATCAGAGTTTCTAAGTAAAAGGATTTTCCGTTTGAAATCCAGCAGAAAGTATAGCTATATCGTTTAGCAAAGTCCCGGGCAAGGTAACACGGCCTTTTAAGTGTCGAGGTCAGATGTTCTTCTACATAAATTGGTTTTCGTTCTTCCACTCCGCCCAGGCTCTCCGTATTTAATTTTTTTACAACAGAACGCCCCTTATTGTATTTACGTATTGCTGAAAAATTAATTTTATAACAAACAGTAGAAAATTCAACAATTAATATAGATCTTGTTTGACTAGGCTTACCAGGTAGTCGATAAGTATCGTGTATGTTGGAGGGAGATATCTCCATCTGAACAACTTGACCCAATCGCATAACAAGCCGCAGAAGGTCATCGATTTTCTCATTTTGCTTCACAGGCACGTGCCTTATCTCAATTGCTGAAGGGCGAGACTTCTATTGAAGTTCTAGAACTTGTTTTTCCAGTTTATTAATGCAGTCATTGTTCTCTTGTTGCGCTTTTTCTAGCAGAGGTACCTTAGACATCCTCATAATCCTTGTTTAGGGATACAACCGACTTCTCTATTTCCGTGTTACATAGCTGTATATTGGAACACTGCACTTTTAATTGAGCGACGTCTGTGACCAATTGAGACAGGGTTTGTTTTTGTTCCGCTTTCCAGTTCTCAAGGATATCAAGCAAATCATTTTTAAAGCTAATTAAGAAGGCCTTTGATGGGTCATGTTCATCCTCAGGAGAACCTGAGATTCGTGGGCGTTTCTGTCGAGATGTTATGTTTTGACTCGACTCAATTGCTTCCTTTGCCGCTGTTGTTTTATCCGGGTCCGATTTCGATTTAGCATGCTGTTCTACCCTTATGGGACGACGGGAGAGTACATTTGATGTTTGGCATTATGCAATTAGAGTAATCGAGCTAAATAGTTATTTTTGCAGCACACAGCAATCAAAAGGTGGATGCGATAAAAAAAGATCGACACAGATGATCCCAAATCCTTTCTAGCAATCAAACACTGTGTAGCACAGTGCGTAAAAACATAAGGAGAATAATGCCGCTGACGATGCCCAATGGCGAGAAGAAGGGGGTAAGCGCCGTGTATGCATACGCGTTTCGCCGAGACACTTTCAAAAGTTATTGTATTGGCGGTAACTGTGATTTAATTTGATACTTGTTTTTGAGGACGGGTCTGAGCAGTTGTGTTGCGATGTGTGCCGGGTACGATGCGCCAAATGCTGTGTTGGGAGTTTGGTCGTGGAGGGTCTTCAGATCAATCTCCCTTTGGCGCAGCATCGTTGGTCGTGTTGTTGGGTTTAACATTGCATCACCT
The DNA here is from genome assembly GCA_037179545.1 of Sesamia inferens. NCBI lineage: Eukaryota > Metazoa > Arthropoda > Insecta > Lepidoptera > Noctuidae > Sesamia > Sesamia inferens. Next base: position 18,340,037 of record CM073944.1, on the reverse strand, counting down.
CGCTCAACTGCCGTCTTCCTTCCTATTCGCTCAATCTGTGTGAATAGGTTCTTAATAAACTAGTGCGATTTACCATCAACGAACGCATCACTGCTTACCATCAGGCGGGATTGCGGTCAAGTGCTAGTTTGTAATTATTAAAAAATAAAAATTAGGTCACACACACTAGGTCACAACCAAGAGGTTGTGACCTAGTGCAAACTTAATATATTTTTTTTCTCACTACGTCCACAAGAGGCAGTTGAGTTGTTTGTTGAGTTCACTGGTAAAAATCACTGAGGAGTCACAAAAACTACACTTTTAGAATTATATTTGGTGGCGCACTCTGACTATAATGTTCTCAGCACGGCGGTAGCGGCACAACTCAACGGCGAATCAACATTCAAGTATTATTTTCCGCCTGACGCCATTCCAGAGATCAAAGGCGGAACGTACATCGGGTACATTTTCCGGGTAACCTTAGTCATAGGAACAAGGGGTTTCAAAATGACAAAGTGGCTATAATGGGACTGTGCAAACACATTCTTGCACCTAATTCATGTGTTTTGAAGTACAACGGTACCTACAAATGCCACAAAAAGAACAACTCGACATACTGACGTCACACGAATTCTACATTTCGCAAGCAGAGTTTACTAGGCAATTAGTATACATACAACTTCCCAACATCAATCGTTGGGCTAGTGCCCGCCAGATCGATAGACTCGGGGACATCATCTGTCGCTCCCCAAACATCAGGACCCGAGGTGGCGGCGTGAAGTGTTCCACGCGCGCTACTCTTAGACTGCACGTGGGGAGTTCTACACTTCACTCCCCCCCCCCCCCCCCTGACCCGAGGAGGCCCCACGGGGCCAGCACCAATCGGGGGTCGCGGAAGCAGTATTAGTTCTCGCAGCCCCCGGTGTAAGTGTGAGACGGAACACCCGGGTGGTTTTTAGTCAGTAGGAGTCTGACAGACCCCGTCGCCCAGCCCAGGGCGGCGGACATCCATGAGGATTTTCCACCCGGAAAAAAAAAAGTGCCCGCCAGACGTAAAACCCTACTGGTCGGAGGAGGTTTTTCTATTGAGGATGAGTGAACTTTACTCCCTGTTCCTCATACCTGCACAGAAGTATTAGAATGATGTATTAGGTGAATTATTTAGTACCGAGTTACTTCAATTCAAGCCGCTTTTAAGAATGTTACCAGCATGATCTGTCTCAATTTGTTAAAAAGGCCACTAGAATACCTACATTTTTGACAAATTTTTGACTTGGGTTGTAGCTAAGAAGGGATTGTTACTGGATTTGTACGTTTTTAATTACAGTAATTTACCTTATATTATTTAAAACATTTATGTACAGACGACATACAGAATATACGTCAAGCTACTACAATGTATCAAATTTATTTATTAGATTTTCAACCTTATTTCTAAAGAATTAAGGCCCAAGGTTGATTGGGAAAATTTGTCAGTTTCGGGTAGCATGTCGTGCTGTGGTCCATACCTAACTATATAGAGTGGTGCTGACAATACGACAATAAATTAAACATCGTGTACCTCAACACATTCTCAGTCTACCCCTAAAAAATCATATAAATATGTCCATTAGTTTAGTCACAGGAAATTATTTTTCACATTTTCTACATGATATACATGTTGATAAGGAAGCGCTTACAGGTTAATGACCCCCGCATCCTGCGGCAGCAAACTTTAATAATAATGGCGCGAAAAAAGAAAGTCGATACAGGATCGCACTGTCGCCGATCGGAGGTCAGTGAACCAATATTTTTAAAGGATGTTCTTTTCCGTTTGTAATTTTATGCGATTTAGTGTTTGAAATTTTCATTTCTTTTATTTTTGATTCTAGGTTTTTTTCTATGGTTTAGGATTATTCCTATTGACCAGCATTATCCGTGTTTTCATTAATTGTCGTATTGTCAGCACCACTGCTGGTACAATGTGTTGGGTAAATAATTTAGTTGTTAATGTCTGGTTTGGGGACAACGCTTGTGGTTTTAATTGTAGATATAAACTTAACGTATTTGGAAGTAAATTAGTTTTCATGATACCGTGTTTTGGCCTTTGGCTTTCTTGACGGCTGGACCTTTTTTTTTCTTTTGGATGGGAAATCATCAAATGACCTCTTCCGCTTTGGTCGGAGCGGAAGGGCGTGTCAGACTTTTACTGACTAAAACCCACCCGTGTTCCTTCACTTGCCTGTGCGCCAGGCCACGGTATCTTTTTTAACCAACCCGCAACTCTGACCCAGGAAGCATCGGTCTTCGTAGATGCCGCCACGATGTGCTTACATCTCTTTGAGGTGCGCGTGAAACACCACGCGCCGTCCACCCGTGCCTGGTCCTTACTGGCGGCGAGCTGCCCATCGCTCGCCGCCCTTTGGCTGGACCTTTACCTAATGGCCAGTAACAAATTTTTATTGGAGATTATTTTTTTTAAAGTTGCCCTGCACTAGGAATTATTGTTGTATCGTAGGTGCGGTTACAAACATTTAAACTCAGATACGCACACTCGTTATGAAGTTGAGCATGCCGAGTGCTCGAGGTGCTTCTCTTAGTACCTAATAGTGCTAACGTGTAGTTAGTTGTGACAAAACTTAAATTTAAATAATATAGAAGCAAGATGTTTCCCAATAACCATGGACAAGATTCTCTGTACTCTTCGAGTCGCTAAAATTAAGTGGCAGTGGGCGGGCACATTGGTCGTAGAACCGATGGCTGATGGGGCAGTAAGGTTGTGGAGTGGCGGGCACGTATCGGAAGATGAAGCGTAGCCCCAACAAGGTAGACCGGTGACCTGGTGAAGGTCGTGGAAAGAAAGCCACATAGCATTGTAGAAAGCTTTACGCCTGCCCCAAGGCTTTCCAAAATTTACAGCACCACCTTTATACAACAGTGGACCTTTGTAGAAGATGGACAATATTGCACCGATTAATAAATTGGATAAATCGTATTCAACAAAATTCATGGAATCCTGGCCAACTTTAACATAAAGAATTTTCGATCAAGTTTCAAGTTGAAATCGCTTTAAATTTTAAATCGAATGCATATTCCATTCAAACCGAAACCATCTTGGATATCAAGATGAATATCTTCCATCTCCTAAATCGGCACAAAAACTGTACCCAAACATCTTGCCAACCAGTTCTGTAATCAGTGAACAATAGGTATTATGTATGAACCGGATTGTGTCTCCAATGTGAGGTTTGGGGTATGAATAAAATGAATAGCGCGCATTTAGTTAATCTGTTTAATTACTGTTAAAATGTTCCGTTGGTGGAAATATGAGTTTTGGTACTTAAAAACACAAATAATCAGGTGGTTATTTATAATAGCCTTTCGTTGTAATAGAAAAAAAAAATATACTCAAAATGTTAATTTCTCATAAGAAAGGATACCTTTTTCCTAGGTTATAATTGCTAATTTTCGACTGTGTCATCATCAATAACCTTTTCATTGTCCCACTGCTGCGCACAGGTTTCCTCTCGTAGAGAGAAGGATTGAGCTAATCACCACGCTTGCTCAATGCGGATTGGCGGTTTCTTGTTTTAACATACTATATCTGGCTGTGTTATAACAGCTTCCTACTAGTGAAAGAATTTTCGGAATCAAATGAGTAGTTCTGATGATTAGTCTCTCCTTACAAAATCATACCAAAGTACATACATATCGTGGCTTGGAAAGCACGTTTTTGACAGTTATTTGTCGCCAGAAGACCGAATTTCTGACAATCAGTGGCCAAGGTATATCGTATTAGTGGCGTGGCAAAGGACGGGTATTTTGGGGGGACTGTCTTATGTAATGTTGACGTTGAAAAAGTGCTGATTCTCAGCCTAATTTGAATAAATAACTTTAGATTATTGATTGATTATTATAAAATATTTGGGTTATGGATGTCAAATAGGCTGATAGATTACTAGTAAGGGTCTACGATAGAAAAAACCAACCGACTTCAAAATATCCCACACAATCTTTACCAACTCCATCTTTTCCCATTATAGTACTAAGAGCTCTATTGCTCTATTAATACCCCAAGTAGAAGTACACATTAATCACGCGGTACATTGTTTGAAACAAATGACTGCCCTCGTTTGGTCCTCAATAACATTTCTGTACATCTTGCAATTTTGCTTGATAAACAGCGTACTCGAGAGGAATACTAATATTGTTTGCTAAGTGTACTTAGTCGGCAGTCGTGACAAAGCGAGAAGATGCGACAAAATTGTGGCATGTTTTGATAGCATTGGGTAGGCGGTTATTTTGCGAGGATTAATGGGATTGCCTTGTTGTTTTTATTCTGTGGGACGATTGTTTGCTTTAAGCTTGCCAAGAAGTCATTAACAAGGACGGAACGATTGTCTCTGTCCTTTTTCGAAGGAGTTTCTTCTTCCTGAATTTATACGTCTAATTGGTACTTTGGTATCAAGCTACATTTTGACTGTAATTCCTAATGGGTTTCCACCTACCCTTTACTTTGGATGGGCGGAGAAGCTTTTAAGACTATTACCGGCACCCGCCACAAGAATGTTGTTCAAGACGAAATCGAAAAATTAACGTAAAAAGTCCAAAAGTTTTAGATCAAGTTCGATAGATGGCGTTGGCGTCGAGTTACATCTCGCTATGGTTTCGTTACCACGATTAATTAAGGTCTCTCAAGTTTTTAAAATATTAATAGCTAAGATGAGCTGGTTATGGTTGTTTCAACCCGATTAGTGTTAACACAAGTGAGTTCAAACCAGTTACTACTCGGTAGGAAATATAGGCCCTTTGTACTATCCAAATAGTACATTAGGGTATGAACCTACTTCTTTTGAATAGTAATTCTGGGTAACCTAGCCTTTACTTGGTTGAGCGGGAGGCTTTTAGTATGACTAATGACGACAACCACAAGCAGGATCCTCTTAGAATATACGTCATTATACTATCTAACTAGTACTTTGGTATATACCTACTTACTGTGCGTGGAAATCCTAATAGGTACACTATCCTTAATTTTCATTAGGTGGAGATGCATTTACAACTGCTACCGTCAACCACAACAAGTAAGTCCTAAAAATCTAAATCAAGGGATTTATTTCAAGGAAACCGTAACTGTAGTTGTGGTGGCCTAATGGTTAAAACATCAGCCTCTCAAGTATGAGTGTGCTGGTTCGATTCCAGGTCAGGCAAGTACCAATGACTGAAGGTGAAGGAAACCATCTTGAGGAAATATATATGAAAGTATACAATTACGGTAATTTGACAACACTACATATTTTTTTATCGTTACCGTACCGTACCGTTTACTCAGGCTTATCTCGGAAACGGTTGGACTGATTTTGACGAGAACTTCACTGATGGATAGCTGTTGCTATAAGGACTAACATAAGCTGTTGGGCCCGGTAGCCTTTTCTAAGTTATATCTGGACACCAATCACTCTGATAAGTCGGAAATCGCCAACCCACATTAAGCAAGCGTGGTGATTACGCTCAGTCCTCTATGTATATGCGAGGAGACCTGTGCACAGCAGTGGGACGATAAAAAAAAGGTTGATGACGATGAAGCGTCTGTTATTGGAAATATAAAACAATTAAGAAATACCTGTAACTTTGGTATATTATACACTATGTAACAAAAACCCTGTTGTTCCTTTCAGGGACATATAATTTTACCTACAAGCACATCAATGATGAAGTCATAATTAGAGAACAGTAATCATTGTCTAGTCAAGAGGTCACAATCAAATACCTATTAAAACCGACAAATTCGATATTTTTTTAGAATATCTGATTTTATAATTTAAATAAATTGGCGGGAACGTTCTACTTATGTCTATTTGCTTCATGCAGAAATGCAGAGCTAAGAAATCCGTTACAGATTATAAATATTAATAATTAAACATTTATTTTAATTATTTTTGTTGAACAATTTTTATAAATTACTTGCTTTATTACGTCCGTATGCCGATTCTTAAAACATAGGTTGAAGGAACAACAGGGTTTTTGTTACATATTGTATATACCTATATATTTGATTTTGGAAATCTTAATGAGTAATTAACCTTTCATCAAATGAATTTGGTGAAGAAAGTATAAGTACTATGGTTGAGTGGGTTTTTAGAACCACAGTAGAATTAAGAGGCTTTTAAGACTGCTACGGACAATAACCACAAGAATGCCTTTCTTAGCAAGAGTGATATGTGGGTAACTCGTCGGCCGGTTAGTACCAGCACTTACCTACTGCAACATTACTATCAACAGGAATCATTTCGAAACCAATTGCTAAACCATCCATATGCTAGGGAATTGCACGATTTAATTCCCCCATCTCCGTCCCACCATCGGACGACCCGTCGTACGGCGAGTTTCCACCCTTATGTTGTTAACACCTCTACGATCCGGACGAAGCGTTTCGCCTCCTCCTTTATACCGTGTACATCGAGGGACTGGAACAATCTGCCGGCGGCGGTGTTTCCGTCGGACTACAATTTGAGTGTCTTCAAGGCTAGAGTGAATAGGCTCTTAATAAACTAGTGCGCTTTACCATCAACGATTGCGTCACTGCTTACCATCAGGCGGGATTGCGGTCAAGCGCTGGTTTATAAATTAATAAAAGATGAAATAAAAATGTGTTTGCTCAACAACGTAAATAACGTTGAGCAAACACATTCGCAATAAAGTTGTCGAACTTTCAAAATGAAACTAATTGCTACTGATAGTGTTTGTTGCGCAATAGGGATGTATCAAAGGTATGAAAACCAATAAAATAATTAGCCCGTCTTATAGATAATTAAAAAAAAATGAGACCCGTATTTACGTACCAAAAGCTACTGAGATATAGCGTATTAAAGTTACGGAGTGGGGGCTAATTACGTCGCGCCGTGGTATATTGTGTACCACGGCGTGAGGCGTGACGTCATGCGACATTTCAGATCAATATATCTTCCTTAGTATTTGAATGAAAGAAAAAATAAAAAATACGTCTTCAATATTTTTTATAAATCTATCTGACGGACATTAAATTATTTTTTAGGACACCACCCAATTATTTTACCGGTCTGGGTCGACGACGCGTTTGTGTCACGCGAGCTTCTAAGAGATGTGAGCATATCATGATGAGGTCCACGAGGACGACGAGGCCATTTACAACCTTGGTCCTAGAGATTCTCTTAGAGAAAAATTCAGAGAGGTGAACATTCTGACTGTAGCTTCGCAATATATATTTGAAAATTTTATGTATGTACATAAAAATATATCGAATTTTGAGAAAATAAGCGATGTTCATAATATAAATACCAAGAACAGACACAATCTTGCTGTACATCATACTCGTCTCCACAGAGTAGGCAACTCGTCCATGGGGTATACACTTTTACTACAAGCTTCCCATGGACATTCGAAACTTACCCATTAAACGATAAACTTTGCAAAAAGGGGTATTATAAAATCACAGATTATTTAGAAGAAAAAAAGCTTGGGACTAGCTGCTCGCTCTGCTAAGCATTGTTATTAAGCAATATGCGTAATTATAATGTAAATTATTGTAAACATTTTCATTGGACTTGAAAAAAGACGATGATCCCTGAGTTTGTTTCGGCTATTTCTTCTCAGAGGAAGTCAGTTAGGAAACGCCGGCTTCAACTAGTCTAAAAAAAAATATGACGTGTAAAAGTGATCAGTGATCCTACTTGCTTAATAAACGATTTCATTTCATTTCGAGGACCGATGCCTACCAAGGCCGTGCGTCGTTTCAAAAAAATGCCGTTGCGTCTGGCGCACAGGCAAGTTAAAGAGCACGGGTGGGTTTTCGGTAATAAAACTCTGACACGCCCTTCTGCTCCACCCAAAGAGGGACCTCTTCCTCTCATTTCATGATTTACCAACCAAAAACGCCAGGTCTAAGACTCACCTATACATAGGACTTGGGGATCCAAGTCATCATCAACATCTCAGCGTTATCCCAGTCGCATGCGAAGCTTTTTTCAGCTTTGGAGTCTGGGGTCTGCTTTACCAGCCTAACTGCTTATTTTGGCTAAACTTTGATATTTTCGCCGAAGTGACTGCCGTGTGACCTCAACAACCCGAAGGCGATATCGAAGCATTGTAGGTAAACCAATTATTGGACTTTTTTTTTTGAGGGCTCCGGAATCAACGGTTTTACGTGCTATCCGAGGCACGACCACAACTTAGGGAGCCAAGTAAATGGTAAATATCAGGCTTACTTGAAGTAACCGAAAATCTAACAGCCCGTAGTATTAATTATGATGAATAACTTTTACAATAAGGCCGACCCCGAAACAGCGGAAAAAATCAACCGTTCACTCGTTTTAGCCGAGTCATGCCAACATAAATGGCACAGTGGATTTCATTCGCGAGTTTTCAGTTGTTTTACTAATACCTTGTTTAATAACATGCCTTTTCATATAGTTTCAAACCTCATAGTTTGCCTTAAACCCAGCTAAACATGCTTGAATAGGTTTCATAATAAGCTGTAGCCGTAATGACACAAGTTCTCAGTGTAAACAGGGTGAATACTGCAGCGTGGTGCGTGACCGCGAAGCAGTTGCTCTGTTACCGTGAAGCAGAAATGTACAACACAAATCTGTATTTATTTTTTTGCTTTTTGGTTCCAGAAATATATATATGAAGTGTCGCGGTCTCTTACGTACATCAATTTTGTTCTGTTTCTCAGTCTATAGAGACCCATTGTTGGGCAAAGGCCTCCCCCAAGGCTTTCCACAATAACCGATCTTGTGCTGCCTGCATCCATCGGTTTTTCGCGACCTTCACCAGGTCATGGACTCACTTTGTTGGGGGACCGATGACCTGATGAAGACTAAACTCGTTGGTTATTTAAAAAATAAAAATCCTGTTTCACACATTTTGACTGCGCAGGTTTTATGAAACAGCCGATTTTACAGCCAACGAAAACTGAGTACTATCTTACCTTAGCAATTTTTCTATAAATTTCACTGTTTTTTTTTTTAATTTTTAATTAGTCCTTGACCGCAATCCCGCCTGATGGTAGCAGTGATACAATCGTTCATGGTTAAGCACACAATAATTGAAGACACTTAAATTGTAGTCAGACAGAAAGGCCCCTGCAGGCCAATTGTTCCAGTCCTTCGATGTAAACGGTATTAAAGACAATTTATATTATTTTTTATTGATTTATTTTATTTATTTCAAGTGACGTAGGTCTATACGGAAATACCTTAACCTTTTAATATACATGTATTTATTATAAAAGAGTACTTCACTACTACTACTGGCATGTTCTTGTGCTGTTCTTTTGAGTCTTGTTCTGAATTCCTGGGTACATTCTGTAAAGAACTATAATGCGATACTATTGGTCTTAGTTTTTGTCGCTGGAAAGCAAGACAAATCACAATAAGGCAAACAACAATAAGGGCTGAAACTGCGTTAAGCGGGTATTCGTGCAGTTTCATACAAAAGTGCTCCATCGCGGAGACACGCGCAGGTGTCCGTCACAGGCAGGTGGGGCCCGCCTCCGTGCATCAGAACCCCCGCGCGGTGCCCGGCTGCACTTAATATGCACGGACTTGTTCAGTCAATAAGGGCTGAAACTGCGTTAATGGTGTAATGCGTAATGGTATATTAAGTTTTCCATCGATACATCTATACATGCGTACCGTTAAAATTGAACTAGCGATACTGCGCAAATCCGGCTTTCTACGGGTATCCGCGACGGGGACCGTCGCGTTCCCCACGGAGCCCACACGCGTGTCCACGCGCTAGACACGCGACGGTTGCACGTCGCGGGCGCCCGCTTAACTTAGTTTCAGCAGTAGTTATGGTAGGTTTATTTTCATTTGATGAGCTTGCGTTTGAATACCATCCCAACTAATGGTCATAGAGGCCATGATCAATCTACTTAGCCTTTTCCCAAATATTTTTGGTTCAATTTCAAGTATAACTGGATGCAACTGCATACCTATATTTTTATATATATGCACGTATTCCACTGAAACACACAATTACATCAGTAGACCAAAAAATTACTTCATGGCTTATATAAAATGACTTTGTATCTAACGGATACAATTCAGTTACTGGATAACATGAAACCCCTTGATATGTAAGACAGATTTTTGGGCTTGAGGCAAGATAAAAAAGGGCTACGTTAAGTCTTTCAAACAAGCCAAGTTTCTAGTAGGAATCAGTGCTAGCGGATCCAGTCACTTGATGCTAAGATCTCTTTGAGCCGAGCGACGAACTCAACGAGCCGTCGACTAGGGCAGGGTCATTATTTAATAAGTAGCCTGCAAGTCCGCCAGTCCGCTATTGACTCCCAACGTCCAGTGGGTTTTCTGTGGCATGAGGTCAAAGAAATCCCGCTCACCGCGTTGTGGTTATGGTGGTGTAATGAACCACAAAACGGCTAAAATTTGTGTTCTATTTGAATTTCGCAAAGCGAAAAAAAAGGTAGCATTCTCCCTACCTATCTTTTGCGCCATCAAACATACATATATACACAAAACTGTATAATAATATCAGAACAGCACTAACACATTACGTGATAATGAAAGAAAACAATAGTATAACGCAATTGTTTATTATAGCAAACAAATAGTTACAATCAAACAGAGGGACGTGTAATTGGGGCGTTCAGTGAGTTGATTATGCTATGACACAAAACAGATAGGTGCAGAAGGCTCGCTGCTTTCTTTTGTTTGGGATGGGAAATCATCAAATGATCTCTCCCGGTCTAGGCGGAGAGGAAGGGCGTGCTAGACTTAAAACCCACCCGCGTTCCTTCACTTGCCTGTGCGATGGCCAGGGCCACGGTTTCTTTTTTAACCAACCCACAACCCTAGCCTAAGAAAGGCGGCTTCTATACTTACTAGGCTTTGCGGTCATCATCTTGTTAGCCTTTTTAACCGACTTTGAAAAAAGGAGGTTATCAATTCGAGTTGTGTTTATGTAATATTTCCGGAACGGCCCTGTTTTCGTCTATATTAGCGCCTAAACAAATGTGCCTAAATGCAGAAGTGTATGTATGTTATTATGTTTGTCTTCTTTTGTTGTACTAAGTAATATTCAACTTAGGGAACGTGACAAGTTTCATCAAAATCGGTGCCGTAGTTTTTGAGATAGGGAGTTTTTTCGTATTAATGAGAATTTAATCTAACATGGGTTATGGCTGCTACTGTTGTTATGAGGTGAAACAGTAATTTTCGAATTTCTACTAAGACACTGAAAAGCATAAAATAAATACGTTTTATATAAAAAAAAAGAAAAATAGAAACCAACTTCAAAAAAACTCTTAAAAGAAAAAAATAATTTTACTTTTGTCATTGCTCTAGAAGTAGGTGGCGAGCTAAACAACAGAAACCTCCAACTATATTGGGGTTGGCTTCAATTCTGAACGTATGCAGCTAAATAAAAGTATTTTACATGGAGCGACCGCCTATCTGACTTAAACAAACTTCCGTAATACGATACTTTGGTAAGGCTGGTTGTCGTACTTTCTGGCTTTTGAAGACCCATTACAACTGTTAAAGGCCTCAAAATCATCCACGAATGTCAGCCGGGATCATTGGCTTAAAGTCCTTTGCGAGGCACGGAGGGGTCTTGTATGTAAAAATTGTCTTCCATCCAGGGACCAATCCTGGTAAGCTCAACTTGATCGATCGCCCATGCGCTTGATTGTGTTTTTCCTTTCCAAGGTCAACTCTATTTAATGAGTGTCCACCCTTACGTTATTGATACCACTACGATCCGGGCGAAGCATCGCCTCGTCTTTTGTACCTAGTACATCGAAGGACTAGAACAACTTGCTTGCGACGGCCTTGTCATCAAGGCTAGAGTGAATATGCTCTTAATAAACTAGTGCGCTTTACATCAACGATTGCATAACTTCTTACCTTCAGGCGGGATTACGGTCAAGCAGCACTTTATAGTGTAAAAAAAAAAATAAAGCCAAAAAGGAGCACGCGCAAAGCGGCGATATCAAAACATTTCAGTCGTGAGTGCGCTCGCACTTGCTGTACTTGAAGCGTGTCGAGGTGTGCGTGCGTTGTCGCTACGAGTGACAATAGTATGTATGAAGCTAACCTTCTGTAGTATATTTTATTTGTGCTATGGATCTGACAAAATGTGATATTGTATATGCCTTTGGTTTGTCTTAGCTGTAGATCTAAGGGGACGAAAAATGAGATATGAAGCTGTTGACAACTTGTGGAAGGATATTGAGGATGATTGTGACGTATTTTAGTATAGCGGTTCTACGGAGAGAGTTCAGAATACTCGTAAATAATAGTATAAATAGAATAGAGAGCCACAGACACACACGAGTGCAGACAATCGCCTTTATAGTTTTAGAATTGTAGTTTATACAGCATGTTTCAAAAAGGTGGGATCAAAATTATAATCGTTCATAAATTATTGGACGTATTAATCAAAACCTCAGTATCACCCATACGTTCATCCAAATGTTGTCCCCATAGAGAAAGTTATTTGGTTTCATGATCTGTATCCCCCTTTTTTTTGCTCTGGATGGGAAATCATCAAAAGGCCCCTCCTCTTCTGAGCGGAGCGGAAGGGTGTATCAGATTTTTGCTGACTAAAACCCGCCCATGTTTCTTTACTTGCCTGTGCGCTAGCGCCATGGTTATTTTTAAAACAACCCGCAACTCTGGGCCAGGAGACATTGGTCCTCGTGGACCCCGTCACGTTACCGGGCGGCGAACTGCCCACTGCTCGCCGCTCGCAAGTCCGCGCCTGCGGTAGTCAGGAGTTTGATGTGTCGGAAACCAGGGTGTTTCCTCCAGCGGCTAGGCTAGGCGTGAGGGCGCTGGGATTCCCACTCTCGCACTGGCGTGCCCGGCACAGGTTTGCGATAAATGCCTTTCTGATAAATTCTGTATAAGCTATCACACTGTAATTATAAAGACGACGGTTTGTGAGCGTGTGTGTGTTTGAATATTTGTTACTTCATGAGGCTGAAACGGCTGAACTAATTTTGAGGATGAATATAGGTATCACGCGCGTCGATCTCGCTCATCAGTGCCAACTTTTTCGGTCGAATGACGAGCATTGTGCGAGCGCCCGGTGCGCCATATATAACGAAAAAAGAAAAAGTTCTAGTAAACCGTGACTTAAGCCATACCTATGAATTTATACAAAGAGACAGAGACAATGCCTTGCCGCCAAGCGATTTGTCGTGTTCCGGCATGATGTCTGGTGAAGCCGTACGGAGGACGGGTCTGAGCAGTTGTGTTGCGATGTGTGCCGGGTACGATGCGCTAAATGTTGTTGTGTTGGAAGTTTGGTCGTGGAGGGTCTTCAGATCAATCTCCCTTTGGCGCAGCATCATTGGTCGTGTTGTTGGGTTTAACATTGCATCACCTCGCTCAACTGCCGCCTTCCTTCCTATTCGCTCAATCTGAGTGAATAGGTTCTTAATAAACTAGCGCGCTTTACCATCAACGATCGCATCACTGCTTACCATCAGGCGGGGTTGCGGTCAAGCGCTAGTTTATAATTATTAAAAAAAATATATATAAAGGCTCCATCATCAAAAATCTGATTGGCAGACTACGCTGTACGGCATTATTTTTTTCTTGGTGATGTACAGACGACAGCGCATCAAGCTACAATTGATAGATTTCTTTATTAAATTTTCAACTTTAATATCTAAAACATTAGGGCTCAAGGTTGATTGGTTTTTTTTTTTTTAATCTAGCTTGACCTGCTCTCGTCCATACGTGACCAAAATCAGTCTAATACGAATTTAGGCTTCAGTGTGTTAAAGAATAAACTTTTGACTTTACAAAAAAGTCCACATTTTATAAACGACTAGCGGCTGCCAGCGACTTCGTTCGCGTGGAGTTAGTCATGCTTCGCTCCTATTGGTCGCAGCGTGATGTTATATAGCCTAAAACCTACCTGGATTAATGGGCTATTCAACGCAAAAAGATTTTTTCAAATCGGACCAGTACTTCTTGAGATTAGCGCGTTCAAACAAAGAAACTCTTCAGCTTTATATATTAGTATAGATTGAAAACTGTGAGTTTGTATGGTTCAGTTATGAAGATATTTTTTTAAACAAGTACGTAAGAAAGAAAACTTATTGTTTTTTTATTTTCATATACCAAAATTACAACTTTATTTTTTGATGGTTTTAACGCAGCAAACTGGCGCAGTGTGTCAATTTTCTCAAAATATAATTTGTTGTTAATAAATACCTAAAAATAATAATAACATTTTCTTTTTATTGTGGGCCATTAAATCCATAAAAGACACAATAACAAATACTAAAGAAAACGCAAAACATACAAACTGAAAACTCACTCAGTTTCCCTTGCAAATTAAAATACATTGACGTGGCAATTTTCAACACAAGATAAATCTAAGATTAAACTAAAGATATTATATAAATCTTCAACTGTAGTTGGAAAATTTCAAAAGAGCTTTAACGAAAATACCAACTGTTTCATCTCCCTCTATCCGCTTTTAACAAATAGCAGTCATTATAAAAATCTTATAGAGAGAGAGAGAGAATTTCTCACCATATAAATACAAGAAAACAGCTGTTTGCTATCTCACGAAAATTGCCCCAATCAACAAAGGGAATGAGAAATCGCGGAGTTAATTAGAACAATCATTTCATTGGTCTTATGGTCCGAAGATCGAGACTGCACGAATTATTAGTTAGTTATAACTTGGTAAACAACGTCGAGCTGCAAATAATTGATCATTAGGGCTAACAAAGATTCTCTAATTATACTCGCAGTGCCAGCGATTCAAACTGTTCTTGATTTTCTGCGATGAAAAATGTTTTATATCATTTAATGTCTTAGTAGGAAGTAATTTTGACTTAGTTATGCGAAAATGTATAAAACGGTAAAACTTTCTGTTAATGTTATATTGTGTTTTTAATACCTAGGTTTATAGAAAACTAGCGTTCCGCCCACGGCTTCGCCCGAGTGCATTTCGGTTATATTGCGCTTTTTGGATTTCCCTCGGGAACATCAAAATTTTTCCGCGATAAAAAGTACCCTATTATTTAATCCGGACTTCTAACTTTACGTCTGTAAAATTTCGAAGCAATCGGTTCAGTAGTTACGGCTTGAAAGCGGGACAAACAAACAAACTCACTTTCCCATTTATAATATTAGTAAGGATAAGTGTTTCTAAAATTTTATTAATAATTAATAATTATAAACTAGCGCTTGACCGCAATCCCGCCCGATGGTAAGCCGTGATGCGATCGTTGATGGTAAAGGGCGCTAGTTTATTAAGAGCCTATTCACTCAGAAAAACTGAGCGAATAGGAAGGAAGACGGCAGTTGAGCGAGGTGATGTAATGTTAACCAATGGGAGATTGATCTGAAGACCCTCCACGACCAAACTCACAACACAACAACATTAGGCGCAGCGTACCCGGCACACATCGCAACACAACTGCTCAGACTCGTCCTCCGTACGGCTTCACCAGACATCATGCCGGAACACAACATATCGCTTGGCGGCAAGGCTTTGTCTGGTGGGTGGTAACTTCTGCCGGCGGCCGATGTTATGGGCTACCACCGAGAAAATTTGAATTTGATTTTTAATAGCTTCTAGAATAATCTTCGTATTAACAGGCTGTCAGGAGTGGCCGATACCGCTGCTTTCTCGATGAACGCTTTCTGCCGCGAATTACAAGTTGTATGTAGTCGGTTAGAACCTCGTCAGGCGGTTAAGTTTGTGTGAATTATTTCATCACCACTGCTCTTAAAATCGAGAAAGAAAACTTCGTGAGGCAGGCATGTGGCATCTACCAACGCACACTGGGACATAATAGAAACTATTAAGAGTTAAAGAAAAGAGAGAATGAACCAGAATGTTGTTATTTAAGCAAATGCCACTTCGGTTTGGATTTTAATAAAACATTTTGCTAAGCTAGCAAAAATGTTAATGGAATTTTGTTTGCTGATATTCAGCAACATTTGACCTACAGGCAGTTGTTCTGTTGGCGTGCTGTTTATGTATGAGAGTTTAAATATTTGCAAATAGACCAGGAGTAACCTGTTGGGAGGACTGCAAATCGTCAATATTACATAAGACATTCCCCTTTAAAACGCCAGCCCTTTGCCACTTTCTAGTGCTTTCGCTGGGAAGAAGAAGTGGGAGAAACAAACTCCCCAGCAGCACAGCTGCCTGTTCATTCAAAGAACACATGACTTTATACAATACCTACTATATATAGTAATGAACACAAGAAAACACAACAACAATGAAATTATTTATCGTATGTCAGCTAGCCACGCCAAAATACCAACAAAGATGAAAAAAAAATCATTTAAATGGAAATGTAAATAAGAAAAACTTAATACCTAAATAAAAACCCCAGGAATAAAGGGCGCGACAGCTCACATATTTATTGACTAGCGGCCGCCAGCGACTTCGATCGCGTGGAGTTAGTTATGCTCCGCTTCTATGGGTCGCAACGTAATGTTATATAGTCTAAATCCTTCCTAAATTAATGAGCTATGCAACGCAAAAATATTTTTTCAAATCGGACCAGTCGTTCCTAAGATAAGCGCGTTCAAACAAACAAACAAATTCTTCAGCTTTATTTATTAGTATAGGTTGTCAAAAAAGACAATTATATATTAACTCACATAACGTGTCAGTAAGCTAATTCTGGAGATTATTAAAAGAAAAACAAGTATCAAGCCCTTATAACCAGCTGGGTAATTGCATAATACATTATCAGTAGTTTGGATTTCATTTTGACAATAGGGTATTTGACTAAAAAAACTAATTAGTCCGTCAGTCAAATTTCCAAAAAATACTAGACACGTATCTTTTCTTTTTTCAAAAAATGAAGACGACACAGTGCGTTGAAAACTGGTGTGACGTCACTGGGCGCTACACTTTTTAGCGAGCAGTGACGTCACCAGCCACCACTCCTGATCTTTGATGCCTTTTATATTTGTCAATTTTTATTAATTTGATAAAACAAAATATACGTATCTAATATTTTTCTATAATCTGAATGACGGACTAAATAGAATCATTTTTTTTTTTAACGCAGGAAACATCTCTATTGCGTAACACATTATCAGTATATATGGACTTCATTTTGACAATTCAGCAATATTCATTGCACACTACGTTGTTGAACAGACAATTTTTTTGAACCTAAGGAGCAGTGGATTGCCAATTAGCTTCAAAATCATTCCAACTGATAGAAATAGAGTGTTACGGAATTAGGGTGCTGCTTTAATTGGTAGCATGAATGTATACTCGTATATCCTCAATGACTTGCGTTTGACTTTGACGTGTTTATAATTTCCTGTGTGTTTGTCCAATATGTGTCTAGGACAAATACTCACTGACTTATATTTATGATATAAGTAAGAATGAAATGCCTGTTTGTTCGCCTCGCTAAGCCATGCGTGATTCCACTAACTGATGGCTTCTTTGCGTCCTTTGGTATTATATTTGGAACTCATGTTTATGCGACGAGTGTTTGTGGTGGACGAAATTGACCACGGCTGTATTATATTTACACCAGTTCAATAAGCTTTACAATTAATTTTTGTGGCCTGTGTCGTCCACCATTTATTATTTGAATATTGACTTTAGTTCTCACTTTACCACACTCGCACATTGTCCTCTGCGTTGTGGTACCACTAGGGTAGCGCTACTATCAGCGCGGCATTCGGGCCGTATATAGTTCATATGTCATGGTGGCCTAGTGTTTAAAACACCAGCCTCTCAAGTATGAGCGTGCGGGTTTGATTCTAGGTCAGGAAAGTACCAATGTAACTTTTCTAAGTTATATGTACTTTCTAAGTATATCTTGGACACCAATTACTGATTAAGGTGAAGGGAAACATCTCGAGTAAACCTGGACTTTAAGCCTGAAATCGCCTACCCGCATTGAGCAAGCGTGGTGATTACGCTCAAACCTTCTCTGTATGAGAGGAGATCTGTGCCCAGCAGTGGCAAGATAAAAAGGTTAAAGATGATGGTTCATACAGCTCGTGATAGATGGCCTCAGCACACCAATAAAAAATGCCTCCACAGCAAAATGCGTACCAGTTACGCCACTGCTTTTACTTCATCTGATGATAAGTGACACATCCCACTTAACATCCCTTATAAATGTCATCGTCTGTATCAAAGGACCAAAAAAGGACCACTTCTAAACCTGCATCAAACTAACACCCCAAGCACTGTTGTCAGCACGGTTTTATCGGATAAGCCCGGCCTGGTACACCGTCCCGCGCAGATACTTAATCAAAAACAAAGGGGACAAGACTTAATTGTGCTGAAATTTACGGCATGACTGTTACTTGTGTACCCAGTTTGTTAGCTTAGGACAACTTATTAGAACAATTCGGTGACAAATGTTCGTAATTACCTAAAGGGACACCGCTGGTATTGAGTAGGTTTTAGGGGACGATTGTTGCCTTTTATTTTGGGCGGGCTTAGTGGTCCTTTGAAGCGTTTTTAGTTGGAGGCAAAGGTTTTTCCTTTTTAGTCTTAATTGTAAGGTTTACAGGAAAAGTTTTTTTAAAATTAAATTATAATAAAAGTGCTGCTTTTATGAATTTTGGTTTTATATTTTTTGGTAAGAGGAAATTGTTTTTTATTTCTTTATTTATGGGAAGTCTTAATTATAGAGTTTACAGGAAAACTTTAATCCATACTAATATTACATACAGATAGTGTAGAGGCTGAGAGAGCACATAGACTCTTTTTTTTTTGGGACAAAACCCGCCACACTTTTTCCCACACACTGCAACTCCTGAAAGCCAGAATCAACAGTGGAGACCGCCAGAAAAACGCCGATTAATGAAGCTCGACGAGTCCCGGAGACACGATTCAACTATCTTGGGTCCCGCAACGAAATTAATCAGAAAAGAATAGCGGAGGAGTAAGAAAAAATATATTTTTTCCACTTCCCTCCATAACAAGCAGGAGACAGAACAGAACTAGCCCAATCGGCACAAAGGGACATTATTGCAACTGGGAGAAGCCCAGATTGCCAAGCACCACGGAATAAAATTTGATTAAGTTAATGGGTCCTAAGTAGGTATGTGCTGTTACAATTGATTCCAATAATAGGTATGGCAAAAGCGCCTGAACGCACGGAAATAGGTTCTAGTTTCTACAAGGTCCGTATAATAAACGACTCGGGATGTAACTTGTACACTATCCAACATAATATTGCGTTCATTCTGCCAAAGAACACACTCCCACAAGATGTGATGTGCGGACTGTTCAAATTCACAGTTCGATGTAGAACATTGACACAAAGGCGAAGGGACAAGTTTAAAAGAGCACATAGACTATATAACATCTCGCTATGACCAATAGGAACAGAGCAGTAACAAAAATGTTGCCAAAACGGGGGCAAACGCGGACGTTCATATTGCTCCCATTATTTTAACAGGCGCTTATTTTATATCAACATTCGGACGAAGTCGCGGGCAACAGCTAGTGTAATATAAAATTAAATTATAATAAAAGTGTATTTGGAAATTAATTTTCGTATGTTGACATTAATAAACAAGGATGTAACGATTGTTGTTTAACTGTACCTACCATGTTTGATTGAAAACGACATATTAATTATCTATACATTTCTCAGTGCACAGGAATACAATTCAAGTGTCTGTTTTCTAATGACGAAAGGAATGAAAGTATTTAAGACATTTAAAACAAATTACCTGTTTGTGCTGGCTAATATCCAAAATGTCTGAACCAATTTTAACGAAACTTTCATGTTACAATGTAATACTAATTTAGCTTGGTAACTTAGACAGAAAATAATTAAAACCCACGAAGTCCAATTTCTTTATCAACATGCACGCGACAGAAGTTGCAGGTATAGCTACTCATTAAAAAATTAATGAGATTTCTTTGATTTTATATAATTTAAAAATAATTAATTAATCAATGTTAATCTTATGTATGTATAATTTCTGCATGCCATAATTTTATGTAATATGTAATGTTCAACACAATTTGAATTGTTAATGATTAAATAAATTAAATGAAATAAAATCTAAAATCTTTAGAGTAAACTCTGAAAACTTTTTAATAAAAAAATACGGAGTCCCTCACGCTTCATACATAAACACTGTAAAGGTAGGTAGGTAGTAGGCCATAATAACGGCTGCCGGCAGAAGGTACCACCCACCAGACAAAGTCTTGCCGCCAAGCGATTGGTCGTGTTCCAGCATGATGTCTGCTGACGCCGTACGGAGGACGGGTCTAAGCACTCGTGTTGCGATATGTGCCGGTAATGATGCGCCAAATGTTGTGTCGGGAGTTTGGTCTTGGAGGCTCTCCATATCAATCTCCCTCTGGCGAAGCAACGTTGGGTTTAAAATTGCATCACCTCGCTCAACTGCCGGCTTCCTTCCCATTCACTAAGTTTTTTAAGTTAATAGGCTTAATAAGCAAGCGCGCTTTACCATCAACGATTGCATCACTTGTTACCATCAGGCGGGATTGCAGTCAAGCACTGGTTTATAGTTATTAAAAAAAATATGTATAAAGCATGGGTGACTTCACTTTTCGCTTCTAGCATTGTATAGACGAAAAGACCAATCGTGATTGATGGCCTGAGAATTTTCTTTAAAATGCTTCGTTCTTATCATATGGCTCGATCGAACTAAGTCGACTACCCTCACTGATGTGGTCACGTCTTGGGATGGGTGATCATTATTCACACGTATATTTGGCGGGTCTTTCCTATCTGTGCTAGGATTTACTTTCAGTTTAACGAGATGCACTGAGGTGTTTATATTTTGCACTACCAAACGATTTCTTGTTCTTGTCCCATCGTATTTAAAATATATGTTTGTTTTGTAGTCAAATTAACAGGAAAAACGTTGAAATTATTTAGCTTAAAATTAGAATACATTGAGCCTAGATCATTGATTGTAAGTGCAAATATGATTTCTATTATTATTATTTATTAGCTTAAACTAGCGCTTGACCGCAATAAGTAATAAATAAGTAAAGCGCACTAGTCTATTAAGAGCTTATTCACTCTAACCCTTGAAGACACTCAAATTGTAGTCCGACGGAAACACCGCCGCTGGCAAATTGTTCCAGTCCCTCGATGTACGCGGTATAAAAGAGGAGACGAAACGCTTCGTCCAGACCGTATTGGTGTTAACAACGTAAGGGTGGAAACTCGACGTACGACGAGTCGTCCGAAGGTGGAACAGAGATGGGGGAATTATAAGTAATATATACTTTTAAACGGCATTTGGATAGGTATTAAAGCAGTGAAAAGGTGTCAACAACGTAAGGGAGAACACTTGGCGTATGACAGGTCGTCAATTAAGTAATGTTATTCCCGTGAACACTCTCCAAAAATGCATTTCATAGAATATAGAATGGCTGGGTACTCTATGCCAGAGCACCAGGCTTTGGAGATTGTTCTAAAGAAGATTGTTCCATTTAGCTTAAAAATAGAATAGATTGAGCCTAGACCAGCAATAGTAAGTCTATATTTTCGTAATATTTGATTTAAAACACTATTTTATTAAAAATACCTTCACTGCACACATATATAGTTCGACCGGTTCAGAAGAAGAAAAAGATTAATGAAGAAAGATTTCGAGTCTAGTTTCAGAATTGTAATTTGATTTTCAAGCTGCCATTTTTCATTCCCTTACCTCACTATAAAACCATAAAACTCCTTTATCCACTTCAATCGATCAAACGTCTGAGTTTTATCCCCTTCTGCATCCCCGCATCTATTGCATCGAATGACAAATTTGTACCAATTGATGTATGCAGCGGTCTCAATTTATCACTGTACCATACTGCTAGAAAATGATTGAGAGCCATAATAAGAGTCAAACGTATTGCGTACGAGAACGGAGTGATTGATTCGAGGATTTATGTAGTATCGTCAAGGGTGCTACTCACTTGCGTGGGATCTTGGGTCAGCATGATTCGGTACAGCCGGTTGGCTTATCCGAATATTGATATACAACGGTAAAATTTAAATTGTTAGTTATACTCCGCGTTCTGGATATTGTTATTTAAACAAGATATAACAATAAAAAATGTAAGCAGTAATATTTGCACTGGTCTGATCGTGCCTCGGAAGGCACGTTAAGCCGTTGGTCCCGGTTGCCATTCGAACACCTAATAGGAGTCGTTACAGGTTGTTGGAGCCCTCAAAAGTCCAACAATAGGTCTAACTGCAATGCTTCGATATCGCCTTCGGGTTGTGAAGGTCCGACGGCAGTCGCTTCACGTAAAATATCGAAGTTTAGTCAAAATTAGAAGTTAGACTGGTAAAAGCGGACCCCAGACTCCCAAGCTGAAAAAGCTTCGGATGCGACTGGTATTAATGCGGAGATGATGATGAACAATAAAAAATCCTTTGCTGCTTAATAATAAAAAAAAATATTTGAAGAAACACTGTTCGGAAAGAATTTGTAGACCCGACTCGAACATGATTTAGCGAGGGTAGTTGTCGAATGGAGTTTGCTTATAAGAGTCAAATAATCGCCGAATATATTATGTAGAAATTGGATCAGGTTCAGTATTTGTTCAACAAATAGGTACTGTCGAAACGCAATATTCAAAAAATGTGTTGCGCAACAAATATCGACTCGAACAAGTCTGTCGCGTCCCTTAACGACAGAATGGATTTGGTTGGAGATATTTTTTTAGATAATACGTGACACTAGATTTAGCCAGTGACTTTACGGAAAGTTACCTTCGTTAGATCCAGTGAAGGATGAAGTATTTGCTGAAAAACTATCCGGCTCGAAGCACCACATCTTTGTTATGTTTATTTATTTATTGCTTTAGTGAGTTATAACGGCCGTAGTGTAGTTTGGAGCTGAATTTGGCTACTGTAATGTCATGTGGAGTCATTTTTAAGGAAGACTTTGTTGTTGGCATTAAGATGGGCTTGATATTGAACATGAAACTGTTCGTTCTTTCTATGATGACAATCAGATACTGCACAGCAGTTGGACGATAGAATTAGGATAAGCAAACGAGAAGTTTAGCCAATTGTGGTTACCCCCAAACCCGTTGATTCTAGATTATTAGTCGTTTTTGCCCTTAATAGCAGGTCAATAAGCCTTATCTTGTGAGTGTTTGAGCACCCTTACTAATTGAGATTCAGATTTATGAACAAATTTATCTAGACTATTAACCTTGCTATCTCAATTAACGTACGAACCCTTGCAACTAATATTCAGCATTAATTTCTAGGTCTTGATTTTATTATAGATAATTTAGTTATTAATAAACTCACTGTATTAAAATTCATTTTAATTTTTAGATTTTATCGCTTTTACCACTAATTATAGCTTCATAATTACATGAAAATATTGTGTATTAAAAAACCCATGACTTACCTAGGATAATTTTAATAAGCAAATTACTTTTCATTTCCAGCGCCATTATAAATCTGTGGTGGTTTATAACACTACAATAGTTCTAATTATGAATCAGAGGAAAGGTTCACGTGTTAAATATAATAGTATGCGGACCAATAGTGTTTCATGTTCACGAGAGTAAATGGACCGCACCCGAGGGATAGATAACGAATAATATATTTTGGCGGGTTTTCCAAGCAAACGGTGGCTTCCTACGCAATGCGGCATAACGTCGACATCGTGTGGTTGTTCCTTTTTTGAATTTTAAAAAGCTTATTTACGAAATTTGAGATACAAAGACAATTTAATTTTTTTTCTTTTCTTTTTGGAAACTGAATGTTGGTTGACATGTTTTTTTACAATTCGTTTAATGCTTGTAATGTGTCCTTTTTGGATCGTACAAGAAAACTGAGCTTGAATAAGGCACTTGTTTTTTCCTATTCTAGACCCAAAACAATAAAAAGGAATACCTTTTAAGAGCCATTTGGACTTGACTGGCTTATCGAGGAAAGGTTTTCAGGAGTAAGTGAATAGTAAAAAGTTCCCTTGAATGAAAATCTTGTATGAATGTTTTACTTTTGATAAAGAAAAAAGTTTTGCAAAAATTCTTCGAATATTATTTAGGTACGTTTTTTATTTTAACTTCCTAAAGGTGTTCTCACAATCCTTACATAAAGGGTGTATCTGACATCGACGCACAAACGAGTACCATGAATCCAGTACATGATCCTGAACCCTCCAGTGGTGAAATTCCTCGTCCGCATTTTCATGAATAAAAAAAATATGTCGTTTTTTTCACTTTAGACTGTTCATAATTGCTATACTTTTATAACCCAATAAGATTTTAAAGTAAAAATTAATTAATTCGCTAATTACACAAAAAAGCGCAATGAAAACAAAACTCGAAAAACTATCTTATCAGCTGATTTAATAGAGTTCACCCGCACGGCGGCACGCTTGCAACGTTCAAAGGGCGAGCCGACACTTTTTTTAAACACTGTGAATTCTGTAGCCGTTCATTAATGACATACATGACTATCATAATTATATTAGTGGCATTCGGTGTAGCCTTTTCGCGAAGTTTGCGTTACGATCTCAGATACACCCTTTATTTAATTTGAAATGTATTTCTATATTCAGTAGGGTGTCCCAGCCTATAAGGGTAAAACATATTTTTTCGAATTTAAGTATGCATACCCTTTATATTTTTTCTAAATGACCCTAATAACCAAAATAAAAAATATCACTGGGATCGGATAACGATAACCCGTGCCAACTTCATGTCAAACATTTAACAAAATGTCTGTATGAAAAATATAGAGGGGATTATAGAATTTAACTTTTATTCAATAAATAAAGTACATTTTTACCTCAATCGTATATTTAGTTGAAATTGAGTTATAAAAAAAGTGTTATTTACAAAATTTTCTTTTCTAAGTTTTCTTTTACAGTCTCGGTATAACACTCTGTGTTCCTGTACACAACATAATAAAAATTGTTTTTGTTCATCTTCAACAGTATTTCCATGGAAGTCTTGCATTATCTTAACTGCTCTCTTTGCAGTATCAGTAACAGCTCTAAGTGCCATCATTTGTTTTTTTAGATTGTAGAAACGTAGCATTATTTGACCATGCAGTAGGAAACTCTTTGAGAAAACTGTCATCTATTTTCAAAAGATTAAACAAGGCCTTGCTTTTCACGGAAATGAAGTCGTCGATGTTTTTCACGTAAAGTGCACCACATAAGTCTTCTTTCGAGAGGGTGTAGCGTTTACTGTGAGCTGATGGGTTTTCTTTCGATAAGTTATTAACATCCCAAACTGCTTGTACCTGTTCAGTTCCAGTAGAACTATCCAACTTTGACACTGCTAGAAGTTATCCTTTATCGCTATATACATGAAATCACTTTCGGGAGGCGTTCCTCTTTAGATTGGCACACATCTACAGCTGGCAACAGTTTTCCATCCCAGTGGACAGTTACAGTATCCGGCACCTCGTTTTGGAATTTTGGTTGATTTTTGTAGCTTCTGTCCGCTCTTTTCATTTCTCCGTTCGAATTCATTGAGTGGTAGACTTGCTAATAGGAAATTTGTCAATGTTGAGTCCAAGTGCTTCAATAGTAGCTTCAATAATAAACACAGAATTCCTCATTCTTAACTTATTACTATCTAGAGCTGCTACTAACTTTGGAGTGATGAAATTTTTTCTCATTGAGTTTTATTAGAATCTGACTGTGCGCTTTCGGTCGGGGTGGGCAAATTGTCTTGTAAATCCATTACTTCAGAATGAGATGATGAATTTTCTTGATACGAGGACGTTGAAGCGGTTAGGGATGCTTCATAGATAGTTTGACGTTTTTGATCCTTTATTTTTCTCAAACGCGCTTTTTCCTCCTTGTCGGTTAACCTTTTATTCACTCCAGCTAAGTGACCAGGTCTGCCTGGCTCTCTTTGGCGCTGTAAGAGGATCCTATATTCATTTATCTCTATTAATTGAAGCGCGGTGACGTGTGCAATGTCGAACAAATTGTCCAAGTTTGTAACAAACTCTTGTCTACGCTGTTCGAATATGTCTTGGGTTTTTTGGCATTCTTATGTAGATCTCGCCAAACTTGGTATAAGGCAACTAGTTTCTTAACACAGTTAAGTAAAGCCTTAATCGGAATACGTGCCTTTTCCTAATAAATAATGCACTCACGAATACTGAGATTCGCGCTTTTATTTACACTTAAATTCACTTCTCGAATATTATAGAACAAAACTGCCAATACTTGCCCATTTGAATCAGGGATTTGATGTATATCCCAAATCAAATAAAAACCCTTTTTTGGAACTGCGTCATCTCTATGACATTTGAACCAAACGAACACAATGCGTTAACTAATAAAACAAACAAGTAATAACAAGCACTACGATATGTTAACTCCGACGCGCCATAGTACTAGCTACTGACGTGTATCGACGATAGTCGGCACGGGTTACTGTGGTTCTAGGAACATGAAATTTTATTTACAAGTGTTTTAGCACCATTGGCATTTTAGATTTTTTGGGACACACCAATATTCAGTTTTCATAAATATCGTGGTTTAAATTTTGTCTAACAAACCACGGACAAAGTTTTTAGTATTCTCCAAAAAAAGATTAAATAATTCAATTTTTTTCAGTTCCTAAAAAATAAGGATGTTTCTATTGTAAAATACCCTTACTTCACAAATGGTTTAGGAAGGAATTTTTAAATTTCGAATGTCGTGGAAATATTAAATGTGAAGTAAGAGTTATGTCTTTTAATCTTTCCTGTAATATTTTATAGTGTAAAGAGATTTTGAGTTTGTATACCTATTGGGAGTAATTTTCAGAACTACTGATTCTATTTTCAAATTTCGTTAACGAAAGGAAATTATTGTCGAGTTTCATATTATGATTTATTTTAAAATAAGACATTTTATGCTAGCGAAGTCTCGAGCAATTAATAATGAATACCATACCAAGTCATTTTGAGTAGCATTCTGGCCTGTTCATATTATAATATAATAGAGTTTGGGTATATGACAAGTAGGTATCTAATAAATTAAATTGTCCACTTTAAAATGATGGATGTTAGTGTTCATACACACGATTGACTCGTGTCGTTGCCTTTGTCAACGCGATTCACTACACTCCATCGATTAAGACAATAAACAAAAGGTAAACAAGTTAACCAGTCAGTTTTCATGCCACGTCAGAATTTAGCAACGTTATTAATTTGCTAAATTGAAGAGTACAACTCTGACATAACACGACTGCCCAAAAACCAAATTAATTTAGTCACACAATATTTACGTAACTTTAAAGTTAATATGTTATAACTGTAAGCTTTTTAAGGCATCACAACTGAGTAAAACTACTATTAATAGTCGGTTTTTTTTTAATAAAATTATAAACCAGCGCTTGACCGCAATCCCGCCTGATGGTAAGCAGTGACGCAATCGTTGATTGTAAAGCGCACTAGTTTATTAAAAGCCTATTCACTCTAGCCTTGAAGATACTCAAATTATAGTCCGACGGAAACACCGCCGCTGGCAAACTGTTCCAGTCCCTCAATGTACGCGGTATGAAGGAGGACGCGTCGTAAGACGGGTCGTCCGATAGTGGAACGGAGATGGGGGAATTAAATCATGCAATTCCTTCGCACACTTCCAAAATGCATCCTATAGAAGACCGAAAGGCTGGCTACTCTACGCCTGTGCTCCAGGCTTTGGAGACCGTTTCGAGTTAAGTCAGTCAGGTTGTTATATTTTTTAAACTAGTGCTTAACCGCAATCCCTCCTGATGATAAGCAATGATACACTCGTTGATGATAAAGCACGCTAGTTTATTAAGAGATTCACTTAAATAAAACTGAGTGAATAGGAAGGAAGACGGCACTTGAGCGAGGTGATGCAATGTTAAACCCTACAACACGACCAACGATGCTGCGCCAGAGGGCGATTGATCTGAAGACCCTCCACGACCAAACTCCCAACACAACAACATTAGGCGCATCGTACCCGGCACACATCGCAACACAACTGCTCAGACCCGTCCTCCGTACGGCTTCACCAGACATCATGCCGGAACACGACAAATCGCTTGGCGGTAAGGCTTTGTCTGGTGGGTGGTCACTTCTGCCGGCGGCCGATGTTATGGCCTACCACCGAGAAAAACGGTTAACTAAGTCACTTGTTTCCTTTTAGTGAACTATCTCAATTTATGTATATGACAATATATATTATACACTTGAGTTTCCTAAATATTATCAAAGTTTCAATTTCTTTTACATTTTCAATATTTAAATAAGATATTTTAATTCCATGTAATAACAGTACAGCCTATTTCCATTTTCCGCGCCAACCTTTTGGGTCTCGAATATCGAGGGATCATAAGCCCATATTAATAGCCGACTCCCATTTGAGGACATGGTCCCGTGTCGAATTGATGTCATCTATGTATGTTTTTATTTAAAGCAGGAGAAAAATCAGGGAGCCTAGTTTTCTATTACAATAGTGTCAGAATAGTCGATCAGTGGTCACAAAATGATCGACGAAATGATGTAAGAAGATTTTTTTTTATCTTTGCCTCACACTAGGAATTATTCTTGTGTCGTGGGTGCGATCACAAATATTTTAAATCACATACACAAACAGCCAGACCCGGAATGATTACTTTTTGATGGCCATAAAAATATTTGTTCCGGGACACAGTCGATCGCTCAGCCACTGCACCAAACTTACAAACTGGCATCATTTAGACTTTCCACTGGCCAATGACACACACCCCACTCCATATTAATAAATGTTCAAATAGAGTAGTTTTTAGAAAATAATTTCTACTAGCGGGTTTTATAATGGCAATACGGCAATGTCATTCTATCACCATTCCATTACGAGATTACTGACGGATAGAATTGATCGATCAGTATGATTTCAGCAGAACGACAATGGAATGCCAATGGAATCGTGTTGAAATGACAGATTTATAAAAATAGCAGATTAGGGCCCAAGAAAAGATGATTATATAGATTTTTGACGTGTAAACATTTTAGGGACGTTTAGTACTTTTGTTGGATGAAGAAAAAGCATTCAATTCGCGCGAGCTTAACCGACCCGACACTGTGATCGCTACAGCGAGATAGGTATACAATATGTATAGAAAAACCTGTCCGACCCATAAGGATAAAAAAGGTTAGGTAAACACATGACCAAATAAAATATGAAATTATACATAATCATCATAGTAACAATACTAATGAATTTTGAAATAATCTTTTTTCCCGCGAATTTAATTCCAACTTGCGACCACATGCCGCGTGCCCTGCCCCCTGTTGCCCGCGCATGGTTTGCCTACCGCACATGTATTAAGTTACCTATTTTTGCGAAATAATATTTATTTTTTTAGGGGGATTTCTTTTTTCTAGTTTAACCCGGCTTTGTGGACATTAGTAGAATCAGTTATCGATACCTAACAATACCTTCACGGATCGGACAGGGTTTTCTTTACATAATTATTGTATATATGTATAATCTATACAATTGTAAAGATTGCGTCACTGCTATAACTTTTTAACACTTTTTGAATTCAGAATTTAGTTTCACTTGTGTCGGTCAGTCCTACGACTGCCTTTTTTGACATGATAAACTAGTTCTTGACAGCGATCCCGCCTAATGGTAACTGACGTCCATTGTAGGAAATATAGTTCTGCATCAAATACTCTTTCATTTTTAGTTTCTTAGTTTATATTTGAGTCATACTCTCATGTCCATGATGATGAATGCACCTAAATAAATAAAGATTTAAAAAGAAAAAAAAAGGAAAATATATAATGTTTTCGAAAAACAGTGACCGTCTATCATTATTTCACGTTCAATTGGTCTAACAACTCTAGGCCTAAGCTACCTTGATTGAGCTACGCTTGGAGTCTCTCTAAGGCACGATCACAATTTGGATCATTTTGAACAATCTTCTTCTTCTTCAGCCTATGGATATCCACTGCTGGACCAAGGCCTCCCACAAGGCTTTCCACGCTGACCGGTCTTGTGCTGCCCGCATCCAGTGGCTTCCCGCGACCTTCAGGTCAGGTCATCGGTCCACCTTGTTGGGGGCCTCCCTACGCTGCGTCTTCCAGTACGTGGCCGCCACTCCAGAACCTTACTGCCCCATCGGCCACCGGTTCTACGAACAATGTGCCCTGCCCACTGCCACTTCAGTTTAGCGACTCGCAGAGCTATGTCGGTGACTTTGGTTTTTCTGCGGATCTCCTCATTTCTGATTCGATCATGCAGAGAAACTCCGAGCGTAGCTCTTTCCATTACCCTTTGTGTAACTTTGAGCCTTCGTATGAGGCCCATTGTGAGCGACCACGTTTCATTTCCGTAAGTCATCACTGGCAACACACACTGGTCAAAGACTTTAGTCTTGAGACACTGTGGTATCTTGGACGACGAGAAGATGTATCGTAGCTTCCCGAACGCTGCCCAGGCCAGCTGGATTAGACGAGAATAGAATAGAATACTCTTTATTATGTACACCATATAGATTACAGAGCCTACCTAGACCTACCTAGTTGGACTGTTTGTCCCGTATTTTTTGTTGACGAGTATATATTTTGAACAATATTTCTAATCTATTGCATCATAGAGAGCAAGAGAGCAGAATTGGAGAGCAGGGTGGGTCTAGTTATATCGGCCATGACTTACAAGTTACAGATTGTGGGTTCTTTTTTTTAACAGTGCCGTCTCTTCCTTCTTGGGTGGCAAGACTCATTGTTTGCTTTTTTATGTTCTGCCAATTCTATTTTTTCCGCGCTTCATTTTCTGCTGTATTGGCCTTGTCTTTTTCTTTTCTGGGTCGCTTTTTTCCCACGTCTTATTCTATTCTTTTTATTTTTTTAGTTATTCTTTTTGTCTTTTAAAATCATATTATTTACAGTTCCTTGTATGCTAATCTTTTTCTACTTAAATCTACTTACTACTTACTACTTTTACTTCTATACATTTTCACTCTCTTAGATGATTCCTGCCGACGGCACAGTGCTCGGCTGTGCTGCCCTTGTCCGATTCCTCTCAATCGACTGCTTAGCTACTTTGAGGCAAAACCGCTCCAGATACGGCCTGGAGTGCTTGTCTGCCATAATTCCGGCAATGGTCGTTTCCGACAAGGTTATGCCTGTACTTATATCCAGGTCGTATCTGTCGCGGTTGTGCCTCGGACATTCGAATAACAACTGCTGTATCGTCTCGGACGCCTGTGTGTCACACACACACAGGTTGTGGGTTTGAACCCCATCAGGCTTTACTTCGAGTAAGTCAAGTCAATTATTTTAACGCCACTGCTCTCAAAACGGCGAAAAAAAACCTCTTGAGGGAACCTATGTGCTCTTGCATGATATTTATTAAGTACATGTATAAATTTATTTAAACTAGTATGATACACTTAACGTATATATTTACTGTATAATCTATGTAAATAGTACACTGTAGACTACCTACATTATTTCTTTATCCTTCCCCTTAGAATTCCATCTAAAGGTTGTCTGTAATAGATCGCTCTTAGCGATAAGACCGTTCTTTCTAAAATATTTTTATTTATGTTTTGTAATCTATATGGTGTACATAATAAAGAGTATTCTATTCTTTTCTATTTTTCTGCCCAACAACATAAATAACGCGATGAAAGTTGTTTAACTGTCAAATAATTCAAATCAAATAGAACGTTAAAATTCTAAAGACAAAATGCAAGCTATTGGTACTGTCATTATGTAACGCAATTACCTCGCCGTATTGCTTACTTTATCTGTAATAATAAGGCCTTAATGACTGTACAAGTTTTCGAAATTCGAAATGAAGTTATTGTTTTTTTTTTTAAATGGCTTCCAGCCAAATGAAATACACGTTCTTTAGTCGGAATATAGAATTTTAATACTACGTATATTGAGGTAATAAAATTTTACTCTGGACGTGTAATTTTATCTTTGGCAAACGCATTTAGGTCGATGATGATATGCTTTTAATAATCGCCATCTTTTTTAATGGCTCGGGTTTTAAGGGTCGATCTTTGCCAAATGTGGATTAAAATTTTATAATTACGCGTATGTGTAGAATCACGCCTTCTCCCCATGGGGGTAGGCAGAAACCACCGAACGTCGTGCTGTGATCCTTTTATAGGATGAAAAAATTAAATGGTCCTTGAAGGGAAAACACTTGAACCATAACTAGATGATTTTACTTATTAGAAACATTTCTTTATTAAAAAAAAAAACAAAACCACTTTCACAGAATCTTCGACACTCTTATTTAATCGAAAAATCAAACTACGCAATAATTAAAAAAAACAAACACTTGATGATTTTATTAACTACTAGCTGTGCTCCGCGATTTCACCTGCGTAGGTTTCGATGTGTTTTTTTTTTTAATATTAACCGCTCCTATTGCTTGCACCGTGATGTTATTTAGCCTTAAGCCTTCCTGGAATGATAGGCTATACCACGCAAAAAGAATTTTTCTAATCGGACCAGCAGTTCCTGAGATTAATGCATTCAATCAAACAAACAAACTCTTCAGCTTTATAAATATACTAGCTTTCCGCCCGCGGCTTCGCCCGCGTGGAATTCGGTTATATCGCGCTTTTTAGATTTCCCTCGGGAATATATTTTTTTTTTCAATAAAAGGTAGAGCCTATGTTCTTTCTCAGGGTCTAAAGATTATCTGTGCTAAATTTCATCATAATCGATGGAGAGGTTTAAGTGGGAAAGCGTAACAGACAGACAGACAGACAGAGTTATTTTCGCATTTATAATATTAAGTATGGATTAGTATAGTTATAACTTCTTTTGCTTAGTTTACGTATATACACGTTACTTGATCGTATGCGCATGCTAGTTACAATTACTACGCCCATAAGGCCACTATCTGATCTTTTTTGGACGTCCTTCGTACCATAGGTTACGAACTGACAGGTAGTAGCTTAAAAATTATATAGGTTCAGTCATATTCCGTAAAGGTCAATTAGGTATACCTACACGCCTGCCTGCGACGTGGAGGCCCCGGGTTCGATCCCCGGCCAGGTCATGATAGAAAAACGATCTTTTCCTAATTGGTCTGGGTCTTGGATGTTTATCTATTATAAAAATATAGTATCGTTGAGTTAGTATCCCATAACACAAGTCTCAAAATTACTTTGGGGCTAACTCAATCTGTGTGATTTGTCCGTATAAATTTATTTATTTTATTTATTTATTGGGACAAAAAAAAAACACTTTTCAAGATTTGTGTACATTAATACTACATTATAATAGATACAATAGGTTTAATTAACCCTGTTAACAATGATACCATCGCCGCCAACGAAGACTAGGAGTACCGCAGCGGGGCAGGGTGCGGTGCGCGCGGGGTGCGCGTTCTTCCACCAAGACAGTTTTTTTTTTTAATATTTATAAACTAGCGCTTGACCACAATCCTGCCTTATGGTAAGCAGTGATGCGATCGTTGATGGTAAAGCGCGCTAGTTTATTAAGAGCCTATTCACTCAGAAAAACTGTACGAATAGGAAGGAAGACGGCAGTTGAGCGAGGTGATGTAATGTTAAACCAAACCACACGACCAACAATGCTGCGCAAAAGGGAGATTGATCTGAAGACCTTCCACGACCAAACTCCCAACACAACAACATTAGGCGCATCGTACCCGGCACACATCGCAACACTGCTCAGACCCGTCCTTCGTACGGCTTCACCAGACATCATGCCGGAACACGACAAATTGCTTGGCGATAAGGCTTTGTCTGGTGGGTGGTAACTTCTACCGGCGGCCGATGTTATGGCGTACCACCGAGAAAATTTGAATTTGATTTTTAATAGCTTCTAGAATAATTTTCGTATTAACAGGCTGTCAGGATAAGACTTTGTCTGGTGGGTGGTAACTTCTGCCGGCTGGAATCGACCTCTAACGAACACTAGCGTCATACAGTTGTTGTATTCATAAAACTATATTGTTCTCCGTTAACTTGTATTTGTAAAGTATTAAAGTACAAAACTCAAAAGAATACGCATTTTATTATTTTGGAGTCAGAATAATATCGCAAACAACTCTGTCCCCTAAACTAGTCTATGTTGTACCTTAGGAAGCAGTGCCCGGCTATAGGGTATGCTGTGTAATGCTATTACCTATGGCAGATGCACCAGTAGTCAAGCAAGTTGTTGAATTTTGACCTTTTGAGAGCTGTGGTGAAGAAATAATTTACACAAAGTGTAATAAAGTACACTGGACCACTGCTGCTCATTTTGACATTTCAACAATATTTATTGGGTTATTTGTGTTGTTGAACATATACATTTTTGGAGAAAATGGATTACAATGTGCTTCAAAAGGATTCCAATGATGTCTGCTGAAGCCGTACAGAAGACGGGTTTGAGCAGTTGTGTTGCGATGTGTGCCGGATACGATGCGCCAAATATTCTTGTGTTGGGAGTTTGGTCGTGGAAGGTCTTCAGATCAATCTCCCTCTGGCGCAGCATCGTTGGCCGTGTTGTTGGGTTTAACATTGCATCACCTCGCTCAACAGCCGTCTTCTTTCCTATTCGCTCAGCTTATCCGAGTGAATAGGGTCTTAATAAACTAGCGCGCTTTACCATCAACGATCGCATCACTGCTTACCATCAGGTGGGAGCAAGCACTAGTTTATAATAACAATAAAAAATCAACATTATAATTGTGTTACGCAATAAGAGTGCCCGTTGTTGACAAAAGACTTTCCTCTTACGACTAGTTACTTAAACAGAGCTAGCGAAATACCAATGTACTGGGTACATTAAGTACCCCTGTCTAACCTATGCAGAATATCTACATGCGTGATGTTATGCTACATAAGTTATATTGTTTTACCAATTTACGAACTGTACCAGTGAGTGCCTCAAATTCAGTTAAATAAATGGGAAAACGATTTGAGTTTCACAATAATTTTATTGATAATGATATTTAATTTAATTGTCAATTGGAACAGAAACCTCTAAATTAATTTGCCAGTGTTATAACCAATTAGTCATTTGATTTGAGTTTGTAATTTAGAACCAATTATATTTGGAGCGGAGTTATTTTTTGGACGTGGAGCGTGGATGATTAAAAACTAACAACCTTATGACCTTTCCTCGACATTATATGAGGCGCGCGTGAAATACAACGCGCCGTCGACCCAAACGTTTTTATCGGGCGCGGGCTACCCACTGCATGCCGACCACAAGCCCAAATATACATATGTGAAGGCAACGTGAATGCCATGAAATATTTTAAACAAGATTCAAGTGGACTGTATTTAGGATATCGATATATTAGAAATTGTAAGCAAATATGTGATAGAATGATGCCTTCGGAATATATCTCTAACCTTCAGATGCGGAGTTCGTGGACCACCAGACCAGATCACAAGGAGTTGAGTCGATATAATTCACTGGCAGATTCCCTTTATTAATTTTGAAATTTGAGGCCAAAATTCTCCCCGGGCGTTACTTTCAATACTTAAATTTGGTGACCGTTTAAAGATCGTGGCCATGACTCATTAGCTTGCCAGTTCGAAAGGAAGTGCGCTCGTCACGCCGTTCGGTGATGAGCGAAAGAACGGTCCACTATGGTCGCGTTCCGTTAAGGTACTTTAAGTTTTCGGCAGCGGCCACTGCCGATAAACAGAAAAATCAGAGGAGATAACACTCCCACCGAAAGAATCATGAGGCTTTCCCCAACACAATATCTACTGGAGACATTACGTAGAATTAGGAATCTGATAAATTATATTATTTATTTAATTAAAAGAAATGTTGGTGTATCTGAAGACACCTTAGATGCTATCGCCATATCAACCAAGAGAGAAGAACCGTCCGATCTACACGGCTTTATTCTATCTGTCACAATCTAAAGTAATAAAAGAACTTAGCGCGCCTGAATCAAGAACAGCACGGCAATTCTGCAATTGATCGGTGACATCAACAATGTCAATACGCGCCGTTCCCAATACGACACCATATGTTACGTCTGATTCATTTAAGGAACGAAGACTCTCGTTCATAGCATCACGAAGCTGATCAGCACTCACGGACTGCTGGTCAGCGGAACTGCTATTGAGCGCGTCTGCTCGAACTTGTATAAGCACGGCAGACCCAGCTGATGCTCGCGCGTACTGATGTAACAGATAGTGGTGGATAGACGAACAAACATTAGGGTTGTTTCCTAGGTAAAAAAAAAAAAATATTCTATTTAATCATTATTTAGATTAAAGAAAAATATTGCATACGTATATTTTGTTTCATGAAATCCATAAAAAAATACAAATATAAAATGCATCAAAGGTCAGGAGTGGTGGCTGGTGACGTCACTGCTCGCTAAAAAGTGTAGGGTACAGTGTGTTTTCAACGCACTGTGTCGTCTTCATTTTTTATTTATATGAAAAAAAAATACGTGTATTGTATTTTTTGGAAATCTGACTGACGGACTAATTAGTTTTTTTTAGTCAACTACCCTATTGCAAGGTGTTAACAAGGTTAAAATTATCGGTTAAAGACATTTGTCTAAACGAATCACAATGACAAATCACGTGAGCTTTGTTATTATGAGTGCCAATAACACTATTTTTATTTTGCGTATCATTCCGTGGGGTAGCTAAATTATTTTTTTGAGATCTGTTTATAACGCTTTTGAACGCGCGGAGCGGAGAATTTTTGGGGCCTGTGTCAAAAGATGCAGCTTATATTTTCCTAATATGATATTATAAGCGCGCTGTGGTTTAAACTTACTTATGTTTTTTAAAGTAATCTTGTATCTCAGTGCTGGGCAAAAGCCACCCGTTTATTCTTCCAAACCGCCCTTGGCCATGTTGGTCCTGCAGACTATTAGATCGCCACTCCATCTTCGCCGTGGTTTACCTCGACCGCGATGTCAATGTCCAGTGTGCTAAGTGATGGATAATCTTTGGTAATAGAAAATAATACTCGTTACTATGCATAGACGATATGCACTATAGTATGGTAGGTCCAACTTCGGAAAGCTACGCTACATCTTCCCGTCGTCCAAGATACCACAGTATCCCAAGACTAAAGTCTTTGATCAGTGTCTGTTGCCAGTGATGACTTACGGAACTGAAACGTGGTCATTCACAATGGG
Source organism: Sesamia inferens (assembly GCA_037179545.1). Taxonomy (NCBI): domain Eukaryota; kingdom Metazoa; phylum Arthropoda; class Insecta; order Lepidoptera; family Noctuidae; genus Sesamia; species Sesamia inferens. The sequence goes on along the minus strand of CM073944.1, from coordinate 18,303,012 downwards.
CCTTATACGAAGGCTCAGAGTCACACAAAGGGTAATGAAACGAGCTATGCTCGGAGTTTATTTGCGTGATCGAATCAGAAATGAGGAGATCCGCAGAAGAACCAAAGTCTCCGACATAGCTCTGCGAGTCGCTAAAATTAAGTAGCAGTGGTCAGGGCACATTGCTCGTAGAGCCGATAGCCGATGGTGCAGTAGGGCTGTGGAGTGGCGGCCACGTACCGGAAGATGCAGCGCAGGGAGGCCCCCAACAAGGTGGACCGATGACCTGATGAAAGTCGCGGGATGCCGATGGATGCGGGCAACACAAGTCCGGTCATCGTGGAAAGCCTTGGGGGAGGCCTTTGTCCAGCAGTGGACATCTATGGACTGAAGAAGAAGAAGAAGAAAATCTTTGACAGTCGTTATGAGTCGTCACAAGTCTGAATGTCTTACCCAGTAACTGGATTGTGGAGGTCAGACAGACAGTCGCTCCATGTAAAAAACCCTGCTGAAGCCAGAAGATTGGCTTAGGAGATAAAGATAAAAAAAACCCCTATATTATGAGCACCAGGTCCGGTTCGGTCCAAAAGAGAGGCTATGGTACAGCGTACGAATGTTGCACTTCAGGCTGTCTCTGATTCGGGAAAAGCCAATCTTGTAGCATTCGATGCCGCCAAAACACAAGCGTGTCTATTCACCGCCAAAAAAGCTCCTACTTTTCGGAATGTATCCTTGGAGTGCACCGACCGCCTTCAGCTTTTGGGAGTTAAGATTTCCTCGAACCTTGACGTTGGTTTTTATTTTTTAATTTCCATAATCCAAAATCACACAAGTATGTTATATAAGACCAAACAATTGGCAAGAATAAAAAGGAAGCATATATTTTTACATTAGCTCAACCTAATACATATGTGTAGTCACCTATATTTTTACGTGCCCTCCTAGTGTCTAAACTAATGGACCGATTTTTCCGAGCGAAGTATTTATCGATTTGTTTTAGTGATGCGTACAATGTGGAGCAAAGGTACAGGAAGGTATGCCTTTTGGTTAAAATATTTCGTAACTTAACTGAAGTTTTAATTTTTACACAATGATGTACATTATACAATTAAGTTTTTGGGTGAAGATAAAGGCAAATATGGGGTCCCAGCCCCGTTGACGAGCATCAGGCGATTCTTCTCAAAAAGACGTGCGCGCGTCATATATCTTTAAAGGAAGCTTCTAGAATGTTATAGAAGCGTGTGGAAGCTTCTAAAATGTTCTAGAAACGTGTGATAGCTTTTGAAATGTTCTAGAAGCTTCCAATCATTGGCCGGCTGGAAATGAGAAGTGTATCGTCCAGGTTACAAAGTCCGTTTTCACAAGTACTAAGCGTATTACTCGTAAATGCTATTAAAAAGCGCACAATTGGATTTTCACATGTGACATCTATCAGCCTATACTAGGCTTGTGTGGTGTAACTTACTCCCTCTCGAAGAGGGTTGTTTCCTAGGAGTGGAAACATTATAGGCTATTAACGCTATTACGAGCTCTTTTCACATACATTTCTTTTTACATCGTTCTGTAATATAATGTAGCAGGAGAACATAAATGCTGAAACCATTTTAAAGAGCGTCGGTAGAGTTTTATCCACTTATTCTCAATAGAAATCTACTACGGTTTGGCACGCTTTATCTTTCTGAATGACCGACTCTTTACAGATTCAAAAGTTTAGTGCCTGTAATTGGTTTCATTGAAATAAATTCTGACATATGAAATTAAATGATGTAATGATGCTGCTAACCAATAAGCGTTTAGCGAATTGTCTTTTGCGTGCTAATTGGTTTAAAAATTAAATGCAGAAGCTTTCTAGAAACAAAATCACGGGAAAGCAAACACGTCTTTCCAAGTTAAGAATAGCACGTAATTTATTACAAAGTGTTTTATCAAATTGAACAGTAGATACACCAACAGAAAAATGAGGGATCCCGTTGAAGTCACACCGCAGTAATACAACGATAAAAAAATGTTAAGCATAAATCGTGTAGAAGTGGAAAGAGATGGTCCTTCTGTTTTTTGGTCTTTTTACAAATGTGTCACATTAGGTCTTTTGTACTACATTCTGTGAGATATAAGAAAGAAAAATGCGTTTATTGACATTACAGAAAATACACTTAAAACTATAAAACTTAGCTTATAATGCCAAAAGGGTCTCAGCTCAGCGTGATATCAGATGATAACGCAAGGTATGCCATCTGACGCTGTATTTCAGCTGCAACTCACGAGTGCCATACGCTAGAATTAGAAAAACACAGATACGATATTTTTGCACATATAGAGAATGGGCTTGACACAAGCAGGAGCTGCGTGTCACGGAGATGAATATGCTGCGGTGGATGTGTGGAGTTACGCGGACGGACTGCATCAGGAACTCCCGCATCCGTGGCAGTCTTCATGTCCGGGACATAGCGGAAAAACTGCAGGAGGGTCGCCTACGTTGGTACGGTCACGTCTTACGAAAACCGGTTGTTGTTACGTTATGTTACGTGGGTCACAAATGTCTTGCCATGGCGCCTCCGCCGGGCCGGAACAAGCGGGGTAGACCAAAGAAGTGCTGGCTTGACATGACATGCGTGCCAACAAGCTCACACAACAGGATGCTAAAGATCGCGCGAAATGGAAGAAATTAAGCAGGAAAGCGGACCCCGGGCTCCAACACGAAAGCCACGGATGCAACCGGGATAAACGCTGAGATGATGATGACGATAGAGAATGAGCTTCTTAAGATTTTTATGCATCTAATATGTACGTTTGTAGAGTAATATTTCACCAACCCACAGGTATCTCAAGAAAATAGACATGCAAAATGTTATTACTGCTGGTATCAGCTGGATGAGAGTCGTTGAAAATCAACTTGAATGGTGTGCAATAGGAGAGTCATTTGACCAGAAGTAGACTTCTATAGGCTGATGATGACGCTGATGATCCACATTTGATTCGATATGTTGTCTTCTAAACCAATGTTCCAGCCTCTCAAATGTAAGTGTACGAGTTTGATTCCAGGTCAGGCAAGTACTAATGTAACTTTTCTAAGTTATATGTATTTTCTAAGTATATCTTGGACACCGATGATTGATTACAAGGTGAAGGAAAATAAATATAAAAGACGTCAAAGATCAGGAGTGGTGGCTGGTGATGTCACTGCGCGCTAAAAAGTGTAGCGTACAGTGACGTCACACGAGTTTTCAACACTCTGTTTTTGTTTGTGTCTGTGTTTTTGTTTATATGAAAAAAGAAAACTAAGTGTCTAGTATTTGTTGGAAATTGTGAGTTTTATTTAAATTTGAGAGGACAATCAGGATTCTATATATTTTGTTACTTCAATTTTGCACGATTTGAACCCTAAATGCCTAATATGTAGCGATGGTTTTCATTTTGGCAATTCAGTAGCATTCAATGCGTTACTTACGTTTTTGTTCTGATAAAATATTCGATCAAATAAAGCAACAGATTACTAATATCTTTCAAAATAATTTAGATTGAGATTGATATTGTGTTAAGCAATCAGGGTAAAATTGTCAGTAATTAATGAAACTTCAGAAAATTTGCGAACCTTCTTGATTCTGACAAACCGAGCCCAATCAATCTATCAAACGTTTTTCCAACTATGTTGGGGTTAGATTCTTGTCTTATTAGATGCATTTACATAAGTTCCAGAATTGTACTGTCTACCTGACCTCAGTAACCCAGTAGGTAACACGATATCTCTTCACCATCATCATCATCTCAGCCACATGAAGTCCACTGCAGGACGGCCTGTATCCAGCGCTTCCCTGCGATTTTGGTCAGGTCATCCGACTGTTGTGTCCTCTTATATTAGTTGAAGTTGTGTACCTTCAACTCTTCAATGAAACTCCGTAAACGTATAACTATTTATATTTAAAACCCATACAATCTGTACAGAGGTTATTGATCGACTGCCTTATAAATCTACCTATCTGTAATTGAGTAACGTGAGCCTTGTTTTTTTTTTTTTTTTTTTTAAATATTATAAACTAGCGCTTGATGGTAAGCAGTGATGCGATCGTTGATAGTGCAATGCAATGCAATGTTAAACCCAACAACACGACCAACGATGCTGCGCCAAAGGGAGATTGATCTGAAGACCCTCTACGACCAAACTCCCAACACAACAACATTAGGCGCATCGTACCCGGCACACATCGCAACACAACTGCTCAAACCCGTCCTCCGTACGGCTTCATCAGACATCATGCCGGAACACGACAAATCGCTTGGCGGCAAGGCTTTGTCTGGTGGGTGGTAACTTCTATTCTGGGTGGTATCATACTAAAAAAGGAAATGTGTTGCAGGCACACAACCATCTAGTCGGTGAGTATCTGACGCTGCGCGTGCCGACATCCCTTAGTAAGACTTTTTGTAGAAGAAAAGAAAGAAGAAAGAAATAACGTTTATTTGCGGTAAACATGACATAAAAGTGTACAAAAACAATTGAGTGATAATAGTTGACATGCGTCACATCCACGCAAAATGGCTATCGCTCAGCATTATGCTGCGACCCTATGCAAAACAGAGTCCAGCGCTAGTTTTCAGCGACAGCCGGTGCCGACGTAAAGACGTCACACGGTGCAGCAAACAATCACAACTGACACCGATACCGGTACAAAAAAAATATGCAATAGTAATAATGATAACAAAAAACTAAAATAAAAATCGAAATCTACATAGTAACTACCCGTAATGCCTGAAAAAGATCTATGAATGTCAACCGGGACCAACGGCTGGGCGTGCTTTCTCAGCCACGAATCACAGAGAGGTGTCGATCTGGATTTCCACCGGCATTGTAAACGCGGTAGGTGTATCTCAAAACCTGCCAAAGCACTCTGTAAATTAACGTCTTCCCTAATTTATTTTTCCACATATCCTAAGACCAGCTGTATTCAATGGCTCCCCAACTAACATTCATTAATTCATTCATCATCAACATTTTTATCGTGCCACTGCTGGGCACAGGTCTCCTCTCATACAGAGAAGGATTGTGCGTAATCACCACGCTTGCTCAATGCGGCTTCGCGATTTTAGACTTAAAGCCCAGGTTTTCTCAAGACGTTTTCCTTCACCTTGTAATCACTCATTGGCCTCCAAGATATCCTTAGAAAATACATACAACTTAGAAAAGTTACATCGGGACTTGCCTGACCCAGAATCGGACCCGCACACTCATACTTGAAAAGCTGGTATTTTAACCGTTAGGCCACCACAATTATCCCCAACTAACAGAACGACCAAATGGCAATTGGGTTTTTAAGTCAACTGTGCCAAAAATATTGTTATCACCGGACCAAAGGACCAGGCTGAGGGTCGGGCTGCTTCAAAGATTAATTTGTGATAATTTTAAATCACATCGCCGAGTTTCAGGACCGTATTTCTCTTTTAGCCTTTATGGTCGACTTTGGTAGATAAACTGTTTGGAAGTTTCTAACTTTTGATTTCGTTGAATTTTCTAGTGGTTTTATTTATCGGCGATTAATTGTTTATTAGCGACGGCTAAAGGTCCAGTGAGGTTTGGTTGGTCATGATGATCGCATAATAAAAAGTGTTCCCATTGCACACAGGCCTTTCACATAATCTGCCAGGGGGGGTCCTTTTTAGTCCGGTTTAGTTCTAAAACGTAATCATCATCGATGTGGGACTGGTGTTTAGGTTGCAAAAGCGATGTATCAGTTCAATGTGTGGCCTTAAGACGACAGATAGCTGAGTTCCCCAGTTTCAGTCATTAAACATTTTTACTATGTCATATTTATATTATATTGGAAACGGCATTATTCGTTAAGTGTAACCCACATTAATTTATTTAAAAAAATATCCAGGGGTCAAAAGAAATCCAATACGGACTCAATACGTTAATCAACTGTGTCAAGTGAAATGTAAAACCGTACTAATGCGAAAAAATTTTTTGGTGTTGCCCCGTGTATTAAAGGGTCCCAAATGTTATAAAGAATTTGAAAATAGCAAAAATTAAAAAACCGCTAAATGCCATTTTAATTGTGAAGACTTATTATACAATTGACGATTTTCTTGATGATGATTCACTTGTCTGATTGATGTAATGTTTACACTTTTTGACATAATTGTTGTGACCCTGTTTTGTTTTATTTTTTTAATATATTTCTGTTTGGAATTATTAAAATTCTTACTAATGTTTGACATCTTTTTAATACAAAATAATAATACAAATATATATAATTTTCCTTGTAATTCCAAAGTTCTGTAGCTTAAGTTTTGAACTGTGAATATTTGCATGCCCATGTGATGGTAAAATATGGAGAACTAATTGTAAAAAATACACCCATGTGCTATACCCATGTTTGCCAAGAAAAAAATACTTTAATCATCATCATAAGGATGAGGATGATGAGGATTGATTGAGAGGCTGGCCCTCCTCCATATGCCTCCCCTAATCCTCTGATCGCCACGACGATCAGTCCTGCAACTTCTGCACCCAGCAGTTTCCCACAACCTTTCCTAGGTCGTCGGCCCACCTTGTCGTGGGCCGTGAACCTGGAAGAACTTCTAGAACGTGACTTCACGATATTTTCCTTTAGCATTTGAGAGCAGTGGTGATAAGATAATTTACACCGGGTAAAGCGGTGAAGCGTCTAGTCAGGTACTATATTTAGTGCATATTGTGCATCTTTTTACGCATGCAGTCTATGGGTTCAATGTCACACGCCGAAATTCGCGTCCAATAAAATAATTCATTCAGGAATGTGTTTGAATTGCCCCAATACTGTAGCGTACAAGGGATTTATTAATTAATTTATTTAGTTAAATAGAAGGGAATAAGCCAATTACACTATTTAAACACAAACTACACAAAACATGAATAAAAAGAGGAGAAACATATTATAACAAACAATACAATCAAATCATTAAACACGCGCTTTAAACATAAACTTTTTTTTTTTAATTATTATAAACTAGCGCTTGACCGCAATCCCGCCTGATGGTAAGTAGTGATGCGATCGTTGATGGTAAAGCGCGCTAGTTTATTAAGAGCCTATTCACTCAGAAAAACTTAGCAAATAGGAATGAAGATGGCAGTTGAGCGAGGTGATGCAATGTTAAACCCAACAACACGACCAACGAAGCTGCGCCAAAGAGAGATTGATCTGAAGACCCTCCACGACCAAACTCCCAACACAACAACATTTGGCGCATCGTACCCGGCACACATCGCGATACAACTACTCAGACCCGTCCTCCGTACGGCTTCACCAGACATCATGCCGGAACACGACAAATCGCTTGGCGGCATGACTTTGTCTGGTGAGTGGTAACTTCTGCCGGCGGCCGATGTTATGGCCTACCACCATTTAATTCAGTCATGTACATTCTTCTCATAAAACTTCAAACACTCTGACAGTATCGTCTTCCGTTGATCCACGAAAATATCGAAATCAGTGTTTTAGTTCAGGACAGCGTTAATAGCTGCGAATGTCTGAGGAATAGGCGACTTGGAGTGAGCAGTAGTTCGGCTTGTCGTTACAGCCAGTAGCCAATGTTTTCTGCCACGGGATGTTTGCTGATCCTCATGTGAATTGTTCCTTTACGGTATGGCGAAAATGGTGCGTATCCTTGACCCAACAGAATCCTAGCCATGTTTTTTTTTTTTGCGGTAATGATGTCACAATAAGTACCATTTTATTTTGTTTGTCAATGTATTACTGGCATAGTTTGTAGGCACATTGTTACGAGTCTTGTTGCTCGAAATAAATCAAAATCAAAAGTCATTTATTCAAATTAGGCTGAAAATCAGTTCTTTTTGAACGTCAATATTACATAAGGCGGTCCCCGAAAACGCCCGAACTTCGCCACTTCCATTAGGAAGTTCCCAGCGTAAGCATTAGCTTACGCTGGGAACAAGATGTGGCGGAACAAACTCCCCAGTAACACAGCTGTCTGTTCATTAAAAAAAAAACGTGTCTTTATACAGTATGTTAAGAAAACCCTGTCCGACCCGTGAAGGTGTTGTTAGCTGACTACTAATGGATTCTACTAATGGATACAAAACCGAGCTAAACTTAAAAAAAATCCCCCTAAAAAATAAATATTATTTCGCAAAAAGAGGTAACTTAATAAATGTGCGTAAGCACCCTTCCGCGGGCGGCGGGCGGCAGGGCACGCGGCACGTGGTCGCATCGCTATTCGCTTATAATAATACCAGTGTTGTCACTTTTTTTAAAATTACCAAATTTCGGGGAAGTTGGAATTAATTCGCGGGAAAAAAAGATTATTTCAAAATTAATTTGTATTGGTACTATGATGATTACGTAAAATTTTATATTATATTTGGTCATGTGTTTACCTAACCTTTATTATCCTTATGGGTCGGATAGGGTTTTCTTAACATACTGTATAATACTATGTTGGTACAGTAATGAACACAAGAAAACACAACAACGATGACATTATTTACCATATGCCAGCTAGCCACGCCAAAATACCAGAAAAGCAAAACGAAAAAACAAAATATCATTAAAATGGAAATGTACCTAAATAATTAAAAACTTATTACCTAAATAAAAGCCCCAGATATAAAGGGCGTGACAGCTCACATATTTATCCATTGTAAAAAAGCTAATCATATGAACTCGTATAACGTGTCTGTAAGCTAATTCCAGAGAAAGAACACAAACATTGTCTTGAGTTGTTCAGAGCGACCGGCTTGCTATTCTTTTCATTTAAATAGTCATTTACGGAATAATACGTAGTTGGACAAAGCTTTGCGAAAAAAAATATAAAGTAATTAATAAATAACTAAAAAGTTTGTCTGCTTTCAACCCTATAGGCTACAACTTTTAATCATGGCCGTTAACACAAAACCACCTCTGCTTTTCGCCAGTTACCGATCCATAAAAATAACAGAGCAGTCTGTAGGTACCTACGCCTAATTTTGGTCGCCAAAAAAGATCCGCACTGACGACGAACAAGAAATACAACGGCGATCGTCTATTGTTTACGATTCGCTCGATTTCATTTTATCACATGGTATCTATCGTCATAAGCCAACCGACGTAGATATACCATGGATCGAACCCATTCAAATATTATTTACTTTCTATAAACGTTTTTCTATGTGTACATAATACGCCTTAGTTTATTGATTGTAAACGATTTAGGAAAGAATGTTATGTTACGTGTTTCGTCGTTTCGTTGAAAAAATAGGTAGTCACGTTCCTTTGTGAGAATTAAATTAAAGGTAAAAAAAAGGTTGCGAGGCAGGATACGTAAGAGGTGATGGCCTGAATTATTTTAAAAAAAAATGTTATCCGCGCCCTAATTGCGTAACGTACCTACTATTCTCAATTTGAATTATTTTGAAACATATAATCCATGCTCCATTTTTTCGAAAAATGTGTTGGCTCTAGACGTAAATAACGCAATGAATCTTGTTGAACTGTCAAAATGAAACCCATTGCTATTGATAGTATGTTACGCAATAATCGTGTTGTTTTATTAATCCGATAGCTGTGGATGGATTGAAGGTTTATACAGAATTTCCAATGTGCAAAATATTTATACAGAATGGTAAATATCGAAAATGTTACCTCGAATTCAGCTACGATTTTATTCCATAAGCTACAACCATCCCTATGATATAAAAAAAGCAGCAGCTTTATTAAAAAGTGTAATATCTACATACACAATAAAAATGTCGTCACTCACATACACAATCAGTCAGATCCGGAACAAATAATTGTAGGTTATACAAATAAGATAAATAACCCGCAACATGCAGTGCAGCAGTCAATTGCTGACCCTCTACGCCATACATGTTGTTAAAACTATGATGTTTTAGCTAACATATTGAACTAATATCTGAACATTACCAAAACACTTTATCTCGCTCCCAAACTATATAATATATAAGACTTATACTTAACTATAGATGATTACATGAAAGTCAGCGTTTCATCAATAGAAAAAGCATTACGTCACATAGTTGTTTTTTTTTTCTACCAAAAGCTGACTGGCTCATGATAAAACTAAGCCTCTTGTGTGCACACATTACTTTCAACCTTTTATTGCCATTTGTGGTGATATTTGACGTCCGTGTCAAATACGTCATTACAATATGTGTGTGTGTGTGCGTACTACAAAAGCAATAACTATGTAACATTGTTATCGCTGCTCAGTTTCAACACAATACCTTTACATAAATCAATATTAGTTAAGCCTCCAGATTATATTTAGTGCTGAGGTCGTGACAAATGGCTGTTATTAACAACAAGTGTGTTATGTTATGGTGTCTCGCCGAATCCAGCTTGGCTGGGCTGCGTCCGGGAAGCTGCGCTACATCTTTTCGTCGTCCAGGATACCATAGTGTCTCAAGACTAAAGTATTTGACTAGTGCATGTTGCCAGTATTGGCATACGCATAACAGTACTTTTAACAACTAAAAAATGTAAAATAAAAACTTTTTTTACAAAAAAAAAACAACCGACTTCCAAAAAAACACTACAAAGTGAAAAATAACTAATTTCGGATATGTCTATGACTAATGACTTCCGAGTCAATGTCAAAAACTAATACACAAAAACCAAAGACACCGACTTCCGAAATTAGTTATTTTTCACTTTGTAGTGTTTTTGGAAGTCGGTTGTTTTTTTTTGTAAAAAAAGTTTTTTTTATAAGAATAAGATTAACTATTAGTATAAGAAACTTAAATGTAAGTATGTTATCCGAATAAAAATTTGGTTCATCTATCAAAGGCCTATTACGTCAGTTCCAAGGCCGTTAACAACGAATTTTCCAACAATGCTAGTTCTGCCTGACCAAATAAATTGATCCCACAGTATATTCTCTATCCGAGCGCTAGAAAAATGAACCAAACGTTTTATAAACTCCGTTTTCAAAGCTTTGTGGACGATAGAGGAGCGTTTAAAGTCACGCCAGACCATAGAGAGAAAAGTTTGTCTTTGTGTAAACGGTACCTGTCATTTGTGGATGTATTGGTTTGGACATAGGTTGGGTATTGAAAAGATTTTGTCTATGATAATGATGGTGATATTCAGTTAGGGGTCTATATATTAATATTTTTGGCAATGGCATCTTGCAGGTCGAACTAGAATGTGAGTAAATATATTATGTTATAATTAAACTTATTATCCTATCGGCGTTAATGCTAGTCGAATCCGATGCTTTCTCAGCTTTGGAATATAGGGTCCGCTTTACCAGTCTAACTGATGATTTTAGCTAAACTTCGATATTTTCCGTGAAGCGACTGCCGTCTGACTTGAAGGCTCCCACAACCCGTAACGACTGCCATTAGAGGTTCGTATGGTAACCGGGACCAACCGCTTAACATGTTTTTCGAGGCCCGACCAGAGCAGTGGAAATATTTATATAACATACAAATGTTTGCACTGCGCTGGGATCGAATTCTTGTGCAGCGGCCGCGTTCGCTACCGCTATGCCACGGAGGCTGTACTTTTATCTTTGAATTAAGTGATTAAAACAATATTGATCATTTATAAAATTCTGATAAAATCAGTTACAATACCAGTTTTTACATGGAATGACAAAAATGCAAAAAATCATGATGATGGTGTGAAAGGAACAATGTAAAGATTTAGTAGATATAGATCACGTTTATTTCAAACTATTATAAGTGCCCTCTCCTATCGACGCCCCAATCTAGGTTTGTAACATCTCGAGGGTGCCCTTATCATGTCATCGCTTATTTTTTAAGTAATTGTTGCTCCTGGTTTCTTTAAGAACAATATCCAATATAGACTTTAAGTCTGAAATCAACAACCCGCATTGAGCAAGCGTGGTGATTATGCTCAATCTTTCTCTGTATGAGAGGACACCTGCGCCCAGCAGTGGGCTGATAAAAGGTTGATGATGATGATGAATATCCAATGCCATGAACACAGGCGTAGGTTAACCAGAATTTTCTATAAGATGCATTTTGGAAAGTGTGCGCGGAAATGACCTAATTAAAAAACTGGAGCAATTTGCCAGCGGCGGTCTTCCCGTCTAATTACAATTTAAGTGTCTTCAAGGCTATATATATAGGCTCATAATAAACTAGTGTGCTTTACCATCAACGATTGCATCACTGCTGACCATCAGATGGGATCGCGGCGAAGCATTAGTTTATAACATTATAAAAATGTTCAAGGCTTTATAGATGCATATAGTAAAGTTCTATTAAGAAGTTCTCACCCTAGGTCGATTTACAAGAAGCTATTGCCAAAAATATTATGAACAACGCCAAACGTCAAATTTTTTGAAAGTTCGAATTGTGATTTATGTAAATTTTTGACATTCTTAGTCGCTGATAAAACATTGTCTTTAATATTTTTTACTTAGAAGTAGGTACTTAAAAAATTCCTTTGAAACATTAAGGTCATATTGGCTTGGCAGGTTTTGAGTAGTTAAATTTAGCACAAGTGCTGAAAGTAAGTAAGTACTATCTCAATGTTGGTACAAATTTTCTTACACAGTTAGCCTATAATTTTCTCCACTCTTGGGACACACGGCTCCTCAAAGTGAGAAGGAGTGGATTTTAATCTACCACACGAGCCCAGTAGATGCCGTATGTCTTCGAAGTTTTGCCTCTAGGACATGTTGGTTTCCTCACAGTGTTTTCCTTCAGCGTTTTGAGAGCAGTGTTGATGAAATAATTTTCACAAAGTACAAGTAAAGCTAGAACTTGCAAATTGCGACTGATACCACACATTATAGTCCGATATATATAGTGTGGTGTGGTGGTACAAGTTCCATTTCGTAGGTGAGTTTTGAATTGAAGCGCGCCAAGCATCAGCCAGCACTGTCGCGCGCCAAGCATCAGCCGCACGTGCACGCCTGCAGCGGACTCCTGCAGCGCACTATCACGCAGAGCGAACTCTTCTGCGTCAGCAATTGAGCGCACCTCGTAACGTGACGTTCACTTCCAGCCTCACTGCCAGAACATCCAGCATTTACAGAGGGTCATACAAAGGCAATGAACAACTACCACACAAGTAATCACACAAGTACTATAAAAATATTGGCAGAAAGTGACTGTTATTCTGTTCCTTGATTTATAACGAGATTGTGAGCAGTGTAGTTCTTTATCCAACTTCTGATGTCGGAGACAGCGACGGCAGAGCGGTAGGGTCGACAGCGTCTTGGTGTGGTGGTACAAGTTCCATTTCGTAGGTGAGTTTTGAATTGAAGCACGACGGGTAGATATACTCTCCAATCTTCATAATAACAATTTGAATAGGCAAACCGACAGTTTCGGTTCGGAGATGTGCCTTGGTCCACGTCTCGATGCAAAGTGACCGTTCGACGAACCCCACTTTCCAAAGCGACTCTGTCCATGTGCCGCCATCACAAAATAACGTCACAAGCGTTCGCCCCTCTACTACGTAAATTAAATCAGCAACTTCTATTAAAATTATATCGACGATCTCCGACATATATATAGCAGTGCAAATATTAGTATGCATGAATATGAATATTTGCACTGGTCTGGTTGTGCCTCGGAAAGCAAGTTAAGCCGTTGGTCCCGGTTACCATACGAACATGTAATGGCAGTCGTTACGGGATGTTGGAGCCCTCAAAAGTCCTACAATTGGTCTAACTGCAATGCTTCGATATCGCCTTTAGGCTGTGAAGGTCTGACGGCAGTCGCTTCATGGAAAATAGCGAAGTTTAGCCAAAATGAGCAGTTAGACTGGTAAAGCGGACCCTAGACTCCAAAGCTGAAAGCTTCGGATACGACTTGGATTAACGCTGAGATGAAGATGACCACATATTATAGTTTGCTTAACTCTGGAAAATTACATTAAGTTTCCCTTGCAAAACAACACTAAAACATCATTCTGTCTCTGCCGTCTTCGCATTCGATTTGTAATAATAGACCGAAGTTCTAAATACAATTACCGCTGATTGTATTTCGTGATGTATTGCGCAAATGGGCTCAAATTTCTACGACGAACGAACTATTCTACTAAAAATATCTTCACATCGCATTTATTGCTCGCGTAGAACGATTATTCTGTCGACATCATTAATAACGCTTAAGATGTGAGCAAAACATATTTATTATGTCTCTTAACCGCACAACAGACAGGCGAACTTCACATTATAAGTCTTGATTAATATTTGTAGTTCATATTGTGAAGAAGGAATTTACGTCTGGAGGGATCAATTTTGAATGTAGGCAGTGTGTGAAAGTGAGATGCGTTTTCCGGTATTGAATATGATACTGTCACAGTAATGATGGATTATTGGAATAAACCGATCGTTTCTATAAAAATTCTATAGTGAAAAGTAAGTTGAAGTAAGTTTAGAGTGAGCTGTCATTCGTGTCAATCTCTAGCATTACTTCACCTACAGTGATGCAATCGCTGATGGTAAAGCACGCTAGTTTATTAAGAGCATATTCCGTTAAAAAGAAATGAGCGAATGGAACGGAAGACGATAGTTGAGCGAGGTGATGCAATGTTAAGCCCAACAACACGACCAACGTTGCTGCGCCAGAGCGAGATTGATCTGGAGACTCTCCACAACCAAATTCCGGATACAACAACATTTGGCGCATCATACCCGGCACACATTGCAACACAACTACTCAGAGCCGCCCCCGTACGGCTTCACTAGACATCGTGCCGAAACACGACGAATTGGCGGCAAGACTTTGTCTAGTGGGTGGTAACTTCTGATGGCAGCCGATGTTATGGTCTACCACCTTTTTTATTGTGGGGGAACCTTCATAGATACTTTCTGCGTGGGTATATGGAGGGTTATGTCGGACTCCTACCGACTAAAATCTCACTGTACCTTCCACTATTATGAGTCGGGAGCCCGAAGATACGTGGGCCTTTGACCAATGCTCATATTAAACATCATCTCAGCGATAATCCCAGTCGCATCCAAAGCTTTTTCAGCTTTGGAGTGTGGGGTCCGCTTTACCATTCTTAATTGCTGATTTTGGATAAACTACGATATTTTCCGTGAAGCGACTGCCGTCTGACCTCCACAACCCGAAGGCGATATCAAAGCATTGCAGTTAGACCATTTGTTGAACTTTTGAGGGCTCCAACAACCAGTAACGACTGCCATTAGATGTTCGTATGACAACCGGGACCAACGGCTTAAGGTTCTTTCCGAAGGCCATATCGTAGCATAGTAGTTGATGGACTTTTGAGGATTCCAACAACCCGTAACGACAGACATTAGATGTTTGTTTGGCAACTGGGACCAACGGCTTAACGTGCTTTCCGAGGCACAACCAGACCAGTGCAAATATTCATATTCATGCATAGAAATATTATCACTACGCGACGATCCAACCCAACCATGCTATTCCGTAAAAATCTGAACGTGGAAACGTTTTAGTGAAGTAAGTTTCAGTATAGGTAATCCGGTGTTGCTAGTGTTAATCTCACGGAATAACACTTCATTTCGGCTTAGGTTTTACGCTAGGATTTATACGCCATAGCGCGGCTGTTCATAGAAACGCCGCGCGCCGATTGCGTGTATGCGTCAAACCTTTATCAAGAACCCATTATATTGGCAGACGTATGAACGTGAACGAAACGAAAATTAATTTACATCGCTGATTGAGATTATAGGTATATTTTGGACGCCTTGGCCATGTTATGACAGGATATGCTGAAACAAATTTACTGTAACATCTTATATAGGTACCATATTCTACCAAAGAAATATGTTGGTTCATTTGAATTGAAGTAAAATGAGTATGTATGAATTTTGGACGGTGATGTTTTATAGTTCCAGCATAACTTCGTGGGAAAAAGACGTTCTGCGAATTTATATACAATATGTTAAGAAAACCCTGTCCGATCCATGAATGTATTGTTAGGGATCGATAACTGATTTTACTAATACCTACAAAGCCGGGCTAAACTTGAAAAAAAAAACCCAAAAAAGAAATATTATTTCGCAAAATCGAGGTATCTAGCTAATACTTGTGCGGTAGGCAATACATGCGCAGGCAAAGGGGGGCAGGGCACGCGGCACGTGGTCGCATCACTCATAATAATACTGTCTGAATAGTCTTGTCACACTATTGCAATAAATTCGCGGAAAAAAAAAGATTATTTCAAAATTCATTAGTATTGTTACTTTGATGATTATGTAAAATTTCATATTTTATTTGGTCATGTGTATACTTAACCTTTATTATCCTTTTGGGTCTTATGGGGTTTTCTTTAGATATTGTATAACTAGATACGCCGTGCAGTTTCACCGCCGTAAGTTTCTATCCACCACAGTGTCTCAGGACTAAAGTCTTTGACCAGTGTGTGTTGCCAGTGATGATTTACGGAACTGAAACGTGGTCGCTCACAATGGGCCTCATACGAAGGCTCAGAGTCACACAAAGGGCAAGAGTTATGCTCGAAGTTTCTCTGCGTGATTGAATCAGAAATGAGGAGATCCGCAGAAGAACAAAAGTCACCGACATAGCTCTCATCATCATCATTTCCACTGATGATGTCCACTGCTGGACATAGGTCTCCCTCAATATTCTCCACGACGACCGGTCCACCTTGTCGGGGGCCTACCCACGCTACGTCTTCCGGTGCGTGGTCGCCACTCGAGAACCCTTCGGCCCCATCGGGCATCGGTCCTACGGGCAATGTGTGCAGCCCACTGCCATCTTTAGTGTTGCCATTCTTCGGGCTATGTCGGTTACTCTCGTTCTTCTGCGGATGTCCTCATTCCTGATTCGATCGCGCAGTGAAAGCCCAAGCATAGCCCTCTCCATTGCCCTTTGAGTGACTTTGAGCCTTCTTATAAGGCCCACTGTTGGCGACCACGTCTCAATTCCATAAGTCATCACTGACAACACACACTAGTCGAAGACTTTTGTCTTGAGACACTGCGGTATTTCGGACGAGAAGATTCTACATAGCTTCCCGAAAGCAGCCCAGCCGAGTTGGATTCGACGATTGACCTCTTTCTCGAAGTTGGACCTTCCTAACTGGATAGTTTGTCCCAGGTACACGTAACTGTCAACAACTTCGAGAACAGAGTCTCCAATCTTTATAGGATTTGGGCATTAGACATGACTTTCGTCTTGCCCATGTTCATTTTAAGACCGACTCGCTCGGAGGCTCTACTGAGGTCTCCGAGCATTGTATTCAGGTCCTCCGCGGTCTCAGCCATGACTACGATATCATCAGCAAACCGAAGGTGTGTCATGTACTCGCCATTGATGTTGATGCCCAGTCCTTTCCAGTCCAGAACCTTGAAGACATCCTCCAATGCAGCGATGAACAGTTTCATAGCTCTGCGAGTCGCTAAACGTAAGTGGCAGTGGGCAGGGCATATTGCTCGTAGAACCGATGGCCGATGGGGCAGTAATGTTCTGGAGTGGCGGCCACGTACTGGAAGACGCAGCGTAGGGAGGCCCCAACAAGGTGGACCGATGACCTGGTGAAGGTTGTGGGAAGCCGATGGATGCCGGCAGCACAAGACCGGTCAGAGTGGAAAGCCTCTCCCCCAAGGCTTTGTCCAGCAGTGGACCTCCATAGGCTAAAGAAGATGAAGAAATTTCTATCCCGTGAGAATATGAGTATAAAAAGTAACTTATGTGTTATTCCTGGTTATAAACTGTCAGTAAGCTTAAGTTCATCCAAATCTGTTCAGTATTTCTTAGGTACGCGAAAGAGTAAAACAGTTCTACACATCCATTCATCCCTACATCCTTCCGCATTTATAATGTTAGTAGGATAAATTATTTTTAATGTTATAACTTGAATTTAGCAAAAGCGATAGTGATGAATAATGAAGTATTCCACTTAGAGCACTGATTTGATTATCACTTCCGCGAATGGCACTTGAGCTCTTCCGCTAACCGCCTGAAACAAAATTTCGAATCTATAAGTATCTTTGCCTAACCTCAGGGAAATACAGGTGCTTAAGCGTGCTATTATGTGTTGTGAATCATATTTTATTTTTGTTTTTATCTTTTTTTTATAAGTATCACACGAAATCGGTGGTAGGCCATAACATCGGCTGCCGGCAGAAGTTACCACCCACCAGATAAAGTCTTGCCGCCAAGCGATACGTTGTGTTCCGGCATGATGTCTGGTGAAGCCGTATGGAGGACGCGTCTGAGCAGTTGTGTTGCGATCTGTGCCGCTTATGATGCGCCAAATGTTGTTGTGTCGGGAGTTTGCTCGTGGAGGATCTCCAGATCAATCTCCCTATGGCGCAGCATCGTTGGTCGTGTTGTTGAGTTTAACATTGCATCACCTCGCTCAACTGCCGTCTCCCTTTCTATTCACTAAGTTTTTTTTAGTGAATAGGCTAAATAAACTAGCGCGCTTTACCATCAACGATTACATCACTGCTTACCATCAGGCGGGATTTTGGTCAAGCACTAGTTAATAATTATTAAAAAAAAATTACGCCATTTTATCTGGACTGCAAAAAATTTACTTTAATAAAAACAAACCAGAAATAACTAAAAATCCTCAAATTTTATAAATTATAATACACACATCAAAAGTGTCTAGGGATCAAGCATTTTTATGCGGATTTCTTGAGATTGAGATGTGGCTTTGTAATAAATTTATGATTTTATAAATTTATATGGATCCTTTTTGGTGCATTTCATAATTTGAATCAGGAACTGTGAATCAAATTCGAGTAAAAGATGAAAATCAGCTGTCAATATTTTCCCTATAAAAACATACAACGCATTGAAGACATTATTAGTGCTACTGTTTCCCTACTACTGATTAAAACCAACGTTATTATGGAGCGGCGACGTCATTTAAGCAGGGAAGAAATGCTCAGAGCCGTGGGAATGATAGAAGCTGGTTCCCGGCAACGTACTGTGGCTTTAGCTCTGAATACAAGTCAGAGTGTTATCAGTCGACTTTGGACACGTTACCGAAGCACTGGTACTGTGGCTGAGCGCCATGGAGGACGGTATCGCTGCACCACACGGAGACAAGACCGATACATTCAAATCTTAACTCGAAGAGCTCCAACAATAACCGCCATGATGTTAGCCGTGAGGCTTCATCACTCTTCAGGGAACTTAATTAGCGACCAAACAGTCAGAAACCGCTTGCATGAAGTGAACCTTCATTCCCGAAGACCGCTACGGGTACCACCTATAGCAATGCACAATCGTAGGATTCGATATCAATGAGCTCTTGAACACAGAAATTGGGCAGAAGAACAATGGCGTTTCGTGTGCTTTTCTGATGAGTCTCGTTTTGGTATGAGACCGGATACAAGACGTATACGACACTGGAGAACCCCTGGACGCCAATAGCGATTAAAATCCTGCCAGGAAGTCCATCCTTATAGTGGTGGAACCATCATAGTATGGGCGGGTATTTGGATCGGCGGAAGAACTGAGTTGATTTGGATCAGAGGCAACCTCAACGCTCAAATTTATGCTGAGACGATTGTATCAGACGTCATCGTTCCTCTACAAGTGCAAATCGGTCCCTTATTTCAGTTAATGCATGATAATGCACGACCGCACACCGCAAGAGTTGTAAGACAGACTCTCGCCGCAGCTAACATCAATGTCCTGCCCTGGCCTGCTCAGTCGCCAGACTTGAACCCGATTGAGCATGCATGGGATATGCTACAGAGAAGAGCTCTGCCGAATATGGAGGGTATCCAGTCGCAAGAAGACCTTTTTTTGTTGTTGCAACGAACATGGGCGGCCATTCCACAGCGTGATTTGGATGAACTCATTTTGAGTATGCCCAATCGATGTTCTTGTGTTGTTAGTGTTCGCGGTAGAAACACGGATTATTAATTGTTTAAGTTACCCAATAAAATTTTAGAGAAAACTGTTATTTCAGTCTTTTTTTCGAACTTTTGTGTTAGTGGTTCAAATGTCAAATATCCCTTTATTAGGAAAATGGCAAATTTCTTTATTAATGCAAAGGTGACTTGGTTTATCGTTACTGTGACAAACGAAAACACTTTATTTGATGAATCCTTAAAGAAAATTTTAATTAATATCAATCAGGAGAAAAGTTATTGCAAAAATATATGTTGATCCCTAGACACTTTTGATGTGTGTATAAACAGCGTTATAAATTATTTATTTTTTATAAGAGTTTGAAAGTTTAGGGGACAGGAGTAGATATTACATAAGTAAAAACCATGTGCTACATTATGTGCCTGTGTTTATTATGTGACTGTAGTAATATCGTTCAGTTATCCCATAATTATTTAAAATGTTTATCTCAAACTTTGTTTGTTCCACATTCTCAGAAGAATTTTCCAAGCAAAGATTGAAGAAACACAAAACATTGTCTAACTTTTACGTTGACATTTTGGCGACTTGAATCTTGTGAAGTTTCGACTAACATGTTACTGTACTGAAAATCAAGGAAGTGAAATGAAATGGTTTATTAAGCAAGTAGGATCAACGATCACTTTCACACGTCATATTTTTTTTTAACTAGATGAAGCCTGCATTTCCTAACTACCTCTGAGAAGAAATAGCCGAAACAAACTCAGAGATCATCGTCTTTTTTAAGTCCAGACATTAAAAATGAAAATGTTTACAATAACTACTATGAAGGAGTATTATATTATTTTATATTTATCTATGAAAGGCTTGTATTTAGCAATTTAGTTAATAGGTTTTTTATAAAATGGCTCAGTAGAAAATAAATAATAATAATATAATTGGTAACCTCGTTTATCTAGTTGTTTGTTAGCGCTGTTCCTAATCATAGAAAGAAAAAAGAATTGTTTATTCCGCACAAAGAAAACGCAAAAGTAAATCCTTACTAATATTATAAATCGGAAACTGAGTTTGATTGTTTGTTCCGCTTTCTTACTACTTCTAGTACTTTTTATCCCTGAAAAAGATGATATTCCCGAGGCAAACAAAAATATTGTAAGCTTCATACCAATTCGGTGATAAATGGTACTGTGTGTCTTTTAAAACAAGGTATTATATATTGCAATCGAATATGCATATGTAAACTTAGAAGCTAAATGATACGATAATTAATCTCCGAAAATGAGGAAGCTAAAAAGCGCAATATAACCGAATTCCACGCGGGCGGAAAGCTAGGAATAATAATAAATAAAGACAAAAAATATAATAGAGACAAAGGCCTCGTATTCAAGCACGAAAACTTGTATAAATATTGGCCTGATGATCACGGGTTCCTGAATTAGATTCCCAGATCGTGCAGTGTTATTGGATTCTCCCACCTGTAATTTCTCAGTAGCAGGCGAGTATCTATGGGTAATTGTGTAAAAGGCTATTAGTAGCAATTGCTTTTATTTAGGTAGTTCAACAACATTCAGTGCGTCGGTTACGTTGATGAAGAGATTTTTTTGGACATACTTGTGATTACCAATCATCATCATCAGCCTCTTCTAGTCCACGGCTGGACATAGGCTTCTTCCATGACACGCCAACAAGCTCGATCCTTAGCAGGTCTCCGCCAGCCACTACCAGCCAACTTTTTGATGTCGTCGCGCCATCTCGCTCCAAGGGCGTCCTACGCTACATTTGCCGGTCTCCACTCGAGGACTCGTTTACCCCAACGGTTATCGGTCCTGCGGCATATGTGACCAGCCCACTTTTTAATCCTCTCAGCTATGTCGGTGACTTTGGTTCTTTGTCTGCGATAACCAATTTTAGGCTGTATTTGTGCCAAGTTGAAGGTTCTATGAGACTGAAACGTACTTAACTGGTGAAATGTTATGTTGATTCCGCATCTCTGTTCCATCATCGGACGACCCGTCGTACGGCGACTATTCACCCTTATATTGATGTTTATGATAACACTACGATCCTGATGAAGCTTTTAGCTTTGTCTTTTATACCGCGTACATCGAAGGTCTGGAACAATTTGCCTGCAACCGACTTTCCGTCTGACGACAATCAAAATATTGAGATTTCTGTGCTACATGCACTAAAATTTAAATTTTTTAAAAACTTCTTTAATGTACTCGTGCGTAACAAGGCCGGAATGCCACTGAAATATAATTAGAAAATGTAACTGAACTTCTAAGAAATTAGTTCAGTTCAGTTACATTTTCTAACGTTATGTTTTCAAGTTCTACAAACAAGCCCTAAAATGTACGAAAATAATGTTTATGCTCATATATGTCTACAAAGGACTTAGGTAATTAGGAACTTTTTCGTTAACTCGACGCTTTATTGTATTACAGATAAAAGGAAAGTTTTCGGTAATTGATTTGTACTGTATGGAGCTACTGAGTCGAGTCTTAATGGCACGTGAGGATAAATACACTATATGTGTTATTTTTTTTGGTGGCAAACATAGAATGGAAAGCAGTGAAATCTCAGTAGTCACTTTCCTGACTGCCAAGTTGTGGTTATGAGTTAGAAACCAGGCAAGCGTTTTGCTTTACTATCGCCACTGCGGTAAAAATGGTGAGGAAACTAGCCTGTTATAGAAAGTTCATTTATTTAAAAATCTGTGCGAGGGAATTGCATGATTTAATTCCCCCATCTCCGTTCCATCATCGGACGACCCGTCGTACGGCGAGTTTCCACCCTTACGTTGTTGACACCACTGCGATCCGGACGAAGCGTATTGCTTCCTCCTTTATACCGCGTACATCGAGGGACTGGAACAATTTGCCGGCGTCGGTGTTTCCGTCACATTACAATTTGAGTGTCTTCAAGGCTAGAGTGAATAGGCTCTTATTAAACTAGCGCGCTTTACCATCAACGATCGCATCACTGCTTACCATCAGGCGGGATTGCGGTCAAGCGCTGGTTTATAATTCATAAAAAAAAATATATATATAAACTCACACACACAAACAGCCAGACCCGAAACAGCTAGTTGTAGGTCATACAAGTATTTGTTCCGTGCGGGAATCGAACTCTCGAGACGCAACATAACAGCTAATAGCTTAATCACTGCGTTAACCGTGCAGTCAATTAAATAAGTCATGCCATATACATGGTGTTTGTTGCATCGTGTGCCAAATTGAAATGGTCGACTGAAGGGGTCATCTGCTAGCCTTTCAGACCCCTTAACATCGTCATGCCCTGTGGATTTCGATCGACTTTTTATTGTTTTACTAATAAAAGACTCCCAGTTGCAATAATGCCCCTTTGTAGCCGATTGGCCTAGTTCTGTTCTGTCTCCTGCTTGTTATGGAGGGAAGTGGAAACATTTCTTACTCCTCCGCTAGTCTTTTCTGATTAATTTCGTTGCGGGACCCAAGACAGTTGAATCGTTTCTCCGGGACTCGTCGAGCTTCATTGCTCGGCGTTTTTCTGGCGGTCTCCACTGTTGATTCTGGCTTTCAGGAGTTGCAGTGGGTGGGAAAAAGTGTGGCGGGTTTTAATAAAAGACCCAAATTTTAAATTCAAATACTAATTAAATATATATATATATATATATATATATATATATATAAGGTGTTGTACGACCGTTAATTTAAATGTAAATTAAATTTAAAATATATAAAATATAAATATTAAAATGTAAATTAACAGAGCCTGAACTTTATTGCAACTGGGAGCCTGGACATTATTGCAACTGGGAGCCTTTTATTAGTAAAACAATAAAAAGTCGATCGAAATCCACAGGGCATGATGATGTTAAGGAGTCTGAAAGTCTAGCAGATGACCCCTTCAGTCGACCATTTCAATTTGGCACACGATGCAACAAACACCATGTATATGGCATGACTTATTTAATTGACTGCACGGTTAACGCAGTGATTAAGCTATTAACTGTTATGTTGCGTGTCGAGAGTTCAATTCCCGTACGGAACAAATACTTGTATGACCCACAACTAGTTGTTTCGGGTCTGGCTGTTTGTGTGTGTGAGTTTATATGTTTGTAAACGCACCCGCGACACAAAAGTAATTCCTAGTGTTAGGCAAGGTTTTTAAATAAATGAACTTTCTATAACTTCACTTTATTTGTGTACATATCCGTTACTAACTTTTTTATTTGTCAGGGTTTTATTTAATTATGTATACACACGTGAAGCTGCAGAGTAAAGTTGTTTTACATCCGTCACCTCATACATCAGGTTCAGTTGAAAACCAATTTTTAACGCACTTACTAAAAATAAATCATTTACCATAGTTGTCTGGCATTTTTGCTGAACTGTGCTTTTGGTACAGCTATGAGTTACTCTCTCTCCGTTTTATAACATAGGTACGATTTATGGTGAGGATACGAAACAGTAAGTATGAAGATACCTACTTCGTTTCATTCTTCTACTGGACTATATCACAGAAATGATATGTGTAAAACCCTTACAATCGTTGAATATCACAGGCTTGCACACGCACTTAACGGACAGACTACCGACACGTCTTCTCTCGCCTGTGGCTCTCCTAAGAATGACCGACGTGCTGCGCTCGCGACAGTGCTCTCTGTCTGACAGTGACAGTGTTGTCTGTGGTTAATGATATAACGCATACACTACAATATGGATATCAGGGGGAGTGTTATGACTCGGATTTCGATTGGTGTAAACCCACCATAACTCACTCATTCATCACATATCCAAACAATACAC
The DNA here is from genome assembly GCA_037179545.1 of Sesamia inferens. Lineage (NCBI taxonomy): Eukaryota > Metazoa > Arthropoda > Insecta > Lepidoptera > Noctuidae > Sesamia > Sesamia inferens. The sequence continues at coordinate 18,278,481 of CM073944.1, read as the reverse complement.
CACAAGTTTAAATTTCAAAATAATACATACGGAACTGAAACGTGCTCGCTCACAATGGACCTCATACGAAGGCTCAAAGTCACACAAAGGGCGATGGAAAGAGCTATGCCCGGAGTTTCTCTGCGCGATCGAATCAGAAATGAGGAGATCCGCAGAAGAACTAAAGTCCGGTGACTTTAGTTCTTCTGCGGATCTCCTCATTATCTGCAGGTCACACATAGCTTCTCGAGTCGCTAAAATTAAGTGGTAGTGGGCGGGGCACATTACGCGTAGAACCGCTGGCCTATGGTGCAGTAAAATTCTGGAGTGGCGGCCACGTACCAGAAGACGTAGCGTATGTAGGCCCCCAGCAAGGTGGACCGATGGCCTGGTGAAGAACAGCCGACTATTGTCGCCTTAAAACCATGCTGATCGATGCTCTGTACGAATCTACCTACCTTACTATTATGTATCTGATATATTTTGTGTCTTTTAGTCTGTACTAAATAAATGTATTTTCTTTCCGTCTTTAGCTGTTCCCCCATTCCACTGCATTCGGAATACAATTATTGAACGCCATTTATTTTTCCCAGTTGACTGTAACTACTATTGCAGAAGAAAAGTAGCTAGCAGTGTTAGCAATGAATAGTTTTCGCCTTCTGTAATGTAATAAGTTTTTGTAAGCATCTTGTTGCATAGAATTGTGCAAGCCAATATTTTAGTTTACAGAACAGTTTTATTGCGTTTGTACCACAACGATGTAAACCAGGTACTATTAAAAACTACTTATTTGCATTTAACCGCGCTCTTTCTTTGATAAACAATTTTGATCGTAAAAAACACATAATATACAATATGTAAAGAAAACCCCGTCTGACCCATAAGGATAACAAAGGTATACACATGAGCAAATAAAACCTGGAATTTTTACGTAATCATCATAGTAACAATTCTAATAAATTTTGAAATAATCTAATTAATATTAATAGCGAATTAATTCCAACTTCCCCAAAATTTGGTATTTTTAAAAAAAAAGTGACAACATCATTTTTGACGATATTATTATGAGCGAATAGCGATACGACCGCGTGCCGCGTTCCCTGCCCCCCTTCGCCCGCGCATATATTGCCTACCGCACATGTATTGAGTTACCTCCTTTTGCGAAATAATATTTATTTTTATAGGGTTTTTTTTTTTAAATTAGCCCGGCTTTGTAGGCATCAGTAGAATCGGTTATCGATACCTAACAATACCTTCACGGATCGTACAAGGTTTTCTTTACATATTTAATATAATAATTAGTATGGTGTACTTTGTTTTTACTTGGCATGGTAGGCTACTATAAATTAGAAGTGAGGAGGGAAGTAGCTCTCGCTACTTACCTATTAAATGTTATGCGTAGTAAAATACACGACCCCGGTATTCTGCAGTCGGTTGGCTTGTTTGTGCCTGATGCGTACGTGGGGAGACGGCGGCGGCCCCCGCTTCTGTGGGTGCCGCTCGCGCATACCAACCTGCTGCAACACGCGCCGCTTACGCGTGCGCTGCGCGCGCTCAATGCGGTGTCACAACAAGTCGACATCTTTAGCTATACTCTGAGTGTATTCACACGGGCTGCTTATTGCAACTTAGAAGACATTGTGCGCAATATGTGAGTATTATAAGTTAAATAAGTGTTAATTAAATAAATAAATAAAATTAGCACGTATTTTCCCGCAGCCGGGCGAAAGGTTCCCTTTCCTTTTTCCATTCAACTATGAGATAGCTACTAGTAAAAAGTTCAACTCGATCCTGAACAAATATCAAAGTTCAAGCCCTTTTATGCAAAATTATACCTTATCTATGGAACAGCGGTGGCCTAGTGGAAGCGTGCGGGACTTATAGGCTCTATAGCTCGTAGGTTTGTTCCTGATCAGGTGCTTTAATTTATGTAAATTATTTTATCATACTCTCAAAACGGCGAAGGAAAACATCGTAAGGAATCTTCTAAATCTTAGAGGCAAAATTTCGAAGACATGTGACATCCACCAACCTGCGCTGGGCCCGCGTGGTCGATTACAGCCCACTACCTCTTTTTTTTTTTTAATAATTATAAACTAGCACTTGACTGCAATCCCGCCTGATGGTAAGCAGTGATGCGATAGTTAATGGTAAAGCGCGCTAGTTTATTAAGAACCTATTCACTCAGAAAAAACTGAGCGAATAGTAAGGAAGACGGCAGTTGAGCGAGGTGATGCAATGTTAAACACAACAACACGACCAACGATGCTGCGCCAAAGGGAGATTGATCTGAAGACCCTCCACGACCAAACTCCCAACACAACAACATTTGGCGCATCGTACCCGGCACACATCGCAACACAACTGCTCAGACCCGTCCTCCGTACGGCTTCACCAGACATCATGCCGGAACACGACGAATCGCTTGGCGGCTAGACTTTGTCTGGTGGGTGGTACTCACCGATAGGAGGCATGAGTCCCAGGATTGGTAATACTATCGGCTGATTATGTTATGTATGTCTTGTCTAGACTGTGATGTTAGTTATACGCCAATTTCAAATTAAATCACCAGACAAAGTCTTGCCGCCAAGCGATTCCTCGTGTTCCGGCATGATGTCTGGTGAAGCCGTACGGAGGAAGGGTCTGAGCATTTGCGCAGCATCGTTGGTCGTGTTGTTGGGTTTAACATTGCACCACCTCGCTCAACCGCCGTCTTCCTTCCTATTCTCTAAGTTTTTTATGTGAATGGGTTTAATAAACTAGTGCGATTTACCATCAACGATTGCATCACTGCTTAACATCAGGCGGGATTGCAGTCAAGCGCTAGTTTATAATTATTAAAAAAAAAGCAGGATGTACATCCGATACAAACGACTGACATACGTCGAAAGAGGTAACTATCTCTCCTGTGTCTGCATACCTTTTTTTTGAATGGGACATCATCTAGTAAGTTCTCCCGCTTTGGGCGGAGCAGGACACATCAGACTTTTATTAACTAAAACCCACCGCGGCCCTGGCAGGCATCGATCCTCGTGAATTTCAGCACAATATGCTGCCACGTCTTTGAGGCGTGCGTGAAACGCAAAGCAGCATCGACCCGGGCCTGGTCCATACCGGACGGCGAGCTGCCCACTGCTAGCCGCCCGCAAACCCGCGCCTACGGGAGCCGGGTCTTGTAAACACAAATTTCATTAGCATATTTCACTAAAACATACTCGTACAACTTTAAAATTCGAATTTTAAAGTTCCACCGCAATAGATTTAGAAAGAATGTACGAGTTTCTCTCAAATAGTGTGCGGTCACTTAAGTGAGGTTCTAAATGATGTTACAGAATAGCACTATGTACGTTCTTCTTTTATTTTATACTAAAAATACTTCAATACATATTGCACCAGCCTTTAATATTACCACTCCTAGGACATAGGCTTCTTCTCACTGAGTTAAAGAGGGAAATAATCTATCACGTAGATCTAGCGTGGATTGGCACTATTGGTAGGTTTGGTGTTTCACAGACATTGTTATTCAAAATCAGATAATGACATTCCATAGTTTCGTAGCCACAACTCCACAAGACTAATAAAGCTGTAGAACTTCTAGCAACTAATTTAATCTAGCTAAAGTTCAGCTGAATATGTTCCTAAAATCTGCAATCTCTCTTCCTGACACTGTTAGTTTAGCGCTGTTTAAAGTGCTAGCCATATTTTAGATTAGAATACATGTGCAAATTTTGAATTTTGTATTATCCAGCAATTGGCTTGTAGAGGTCAGACGGGCAGACGCCCCACGTAAATCCTGGCATATGCATCTAATTATATTGAAAAGGAACCCCAATTTAATGGAATAAAGCCAAGGAAATCATGATGATGCTTTATTGTAGGAGACTACTTATAAAAATGATTCTTATAATCAATAATGATAAGCGGCTGTTTTTCGACGTTTGAACATAATATAAAAAATCCATTGCCCCACACTAGAAGTGTCTCCCGTATCGTGGGTGCGTTGATAAACATGTATCCTTACATATACATACAACCAGAGCCAGAACAACTACTTGTAGATCATACAAATATTTGTTCCCTGCGGGAATCGAACCGGCCATTCGCTGTGCAGCAATCAATCACTTAACCACCGTGCCAACTGTGCTGTCTCTAATCGCTCAATAGACTAAAATACTTATACTACTGAAATACTACATCCTTGCAAAGCAAGGCCAAGCCGATAGACAATAGAGATGTTTCCTGGGTAAAAAAAAATGATTCTATTTAATCCGTCATTCAGGTTATAGAAAAATATTAGATACGAATATTTTGTTTTATCAAATTATTAAAAATGGACAAACATAAAAGGCATCAAAGATCAGGAGTGGTGGCTGGTGACGAGTTTCCACGCACTGTGTCGTCTTAATTTTTTGTTTATATGAAAAAAGAAGAAATACGTGTCTAGTATTTTTTGGAAATCTGACTGACGGACTAACTAGTTTTTTTTAGTCAACTACCCTATTATACATATTTCGGGATACTACTGAGGCGACTCCTTTGATGCACTCTATGTGTATGTCTACATGTTTGCATAATATTTTAGTCAATATTTTTTTTCGTTTCTTTTTAGATGCAGAAACAGCTGTCCAGATGAACTCTATGGCTCCTAACTCCAGGGGCTGACAAGATGACGTCGGCTGGTCTTTTGGTCTTCTGTTCCGTGCTCACAAGAACGCTATGCGTCATTGCTCCACAGATACCAGGTATATGCTTTTCGACCTCTTTATTCTGATAATAGAGCCTCTCTATCGACAACTCTTTTATTTTACAGAGAAGAAAGAAATCATTTTGCGACTAAAACGTCCCAACCTTTGCATAACCAAAAAAAAAGCTAAACTAAAAAAAAAAATACGTCATACTTGAACTTTTTTTTTTAATTATTAACTAATTCTTGACCGCAATCCTGCCTGGTGGTAAGCAGTGATGCAATCGTTGATGGTAAAGCGCGCTAGTTTATTTAGCCTATTCACTAAAAAAACTTAGTGAATAGGAAGGGAGACGGCAGTTGAGCGAGGTGATGCAATGTTAAACTCAACAACACGATCAACGATGCTGCACCATAGGGAGAATGGTCTGGAGATCCTCCACGACCAAACTCCCGACACAACAACATTTGGCGCATCATAAGCGGCACAGATCGCAACACAACTTCTCAGACCCGTCCTCCATACGGCTTCACCAGACATCATGCCGGAACACGACGAATCGCTTGGCGGCAAGACTTTATCTGGTGGGTGGTAACTTCGGCCGGCCACCGATGTTATGGCTAACTAATTTATTTACAAGAGAGATGTAAATAAATGGAGATGGAGTGATGGTCGTATCAGATGTGTAGATGCAGTAAAGTCAGTAAGTGGAGTCGAGGTAGCGGAAGGTCGACCCGGGGTAGACAAGTCAGTAGGTAGATGAAAAGTGGAGACGGAAGAGAGAGATGGACTCGACTGGGTAGTGGAGGGTACCCGTGGAAAGGCCCACGTGGCAGGAGACTCAAGGATGCAAACGCTGACCGGCCAACAGGCAAAACGGGCTTTGGGAGAAGTGCGCCGACCGACGGCCCGACAGTTCCGAGAAGCCTTCAGATAATTCGAGCGGTATTTTGATGGACCCCTGAAACAGGTGGCCGTGAGGATTAAGGCCTTTTCATTTATATTTCACTTCGGTGGTTAAACGTGAATTCATCCCTGCATTTATAATGTCAACATCATCATCATTTCAGCCGAAAGACGTCCACTGCTGGACATAAGTCTCCCCCAAGGTTCTCCACAACGACTGTGACTTAAAATGTGTAATTGTGAACAAGTATGTATGTACGTAAAGTCTGCTCAAAAATAACAGCCTACCAAAAATGTTGAAGAAAAGTTGTCAAGACAACGTAGTAAACAGCGTTGTCAAAACTGTCATAATATGTATAATAAATGGTGTTGATACAATGAAATCGAAAGTTATATTGTGTTTAAAACTGTGGTGTCTGGACGGTAAAAGTATCGGCTGCCGGCAGAAGTTACCACCCGCCAGACAAAGTCTTGCCGCCAATCGATTCGTCATGTTCCGGCATGATGTCTGGTGAAGCCGTACGGAGGACGGTCAGTTGAGTTGAGATGCATCAAATGTTGTTGTGTCGGGTGTTTGGTCGTGGAGGGTCTCCATACCAATCTCCCTCTGGCGCAGTATCGGTGGTTGAGTTGTTGTTGGGTATAACATTGCATCACCTCGCTCAACTGCCGTCTTCCTTCCTATTCGCTAAGATTTTTAAGTGAATAGGCTTAATAAACTAGCGCGCGAAAAACATAAACCAGCGTGGGTGATGTTCCCAGTCGTGTGATGTCACTAAGTAGTCGTAACTTTACATTAAAATTAAGCTTTCGTACACCCAATGAGTGTAGCAGCTAATGCACGTTAAGCGAGAGTCGTTATTGGCTTGTTTACCAAATCTCATACCTACTGTTTTTCTTATTATTCTTTGTATAAGTTAACTAGCAGACCTATAGACGTCTTTATGCTTGGAAAAGCAGCGTCACCTCCCGGGTACAATTACAGTTTCAAATCAATAAGGAAACATTGAAACATGCACACAAAATTTCGTCTCAATCGGTCCAGGCTTTTAGGAAGAGTCAGATGACAAAAAAAAGTACAGAAGAATTACATTTGTAAAGGTGTTTGTCTTTTATCTCAGCCATAAACCTTTTTTTTACACTACTGGGTACAGGTCTCCTCTCATACAGAGAAGGATTGAACGTAATCACCACGCTTGCTCAATGCGAGTTGCCGACTTAAAGTCCAGGTTTCCTCAGGATGTTTTCCTTCATCACCTCAGCCATAGTAACAGAAAATTCTTCAGCTTTCATAAAGGTTGTAGTATCACCAAATATCTCCACTACCATGATAATTGAAATTTTTAGAAACTGATATTGTCTCCACAGCTAGGCTCAGATGTAGCAAAAATGAATACACCTAATTGTTTTTACGCACATTTTTATTCTTCTCGCTTAACAGCGATCACACACACAATGAAATGAACGAAATGATTAAAATCTCAATTAATTACAGAAATCGTACTCATAAGATATTCTAGTGAAAAATTACTTTTTCACCAAATTCTCTATGCTAATCTGTCTTCAGAGAGGCTTGTTATTTCTTTGATAAATCGTAATATCGTCGCTGTTACAAGTAATTACACTTCTTTTATAACATATTGCAGGTCACAATAATTAGAGTTACAAATTATAATTTGCTAATTCATTTTACTGTTCCTCCCACTCAATTTTAAATTTGAATTAATTATTTATTGCTTAAGAAGTTTAAGCATTTATTTAAAACATGCGCCATGATTTTTCGTTTGATCAACAGTAGGTCAAACAACTATTTCTATTAATTAACAAATATTAATGCAAATCCATTATTAATGAATTGATGAAAAAAATTAAGACATGAATATTATCCGTACATAACTATTTTCTTAAACCTCAATTATGGATTGCTATTAGAGTAACCGGAAATCCTAACGTGGCTTTCTACATTGAAAAGAAGCAAACTGACAACAACAATAGAGATGTTTTCTGGGTTAAAAAAAAAATTATTCTATTTAGTCCGTCATTCAGATTATAGAAAAATATTGGATACGTATATTTTGTTTTATCAAATCAATAAAAATTGGCAAATATAAAAGGCATCAAAGATCAGGAGTGGTGGCTGGTGACGTAACTGCGCGCTAAAAAGTGTAGCGTGCAGTGACGTCACACGAGTTTTCAACGCACTGTGTTGTCTTCATTTTTTGTTTATATGGAAAAAGAAAAATACGTGTCTAGTATTTTTTGGAAGTCTGACTGACGGACTGATTTGTTTTTTTTTTAGTCAAACACCCTATTAAATCTAAACTAATTTATACTTATCCAGTCATATGACAGTTCATATGACTGGATAAGTATAAATTAGTTAAAGTTAATCTTTTAAAAGTTTATGTTAGCCTTGCGCCGACACATATAAGTAATACCATAAATACGTACAACTACGATAAGTTACTGCTTAGATATCTACGTCAACTCATAAACAAGTTCGCTGTACTTTTTCTTTGAAACAAAAGAACACATTTATCTTGAAATTGGAATGGTATCCAGTTGTTTTGTTTTTTCCGCACTGCTTTAGGCAAAGGTACAAGATTTGCCACTTCCCAGCCAAAAATATACGTTAGGTCTTGTCCACCGTAGGACTATGCAACAAGCAACACGCGACTGCGTCACCTCTTATTTACTCTATAAGGCTTGATGTTGACGAAGATATGGCTTCCTCTAAAAGTAGTTGAACCGTCTAAATAAATGACAGATGAAAAAATCAGACGGGAAAAACAGATTCTTCTTCTTCTTGAGCCTATAGAGACCCACTGCGGGACAAAGACCTCCCCTGAGGCTTTCCACGATGCCCGATTTTATGCTGGCCGCATACATCGGCTTCCCGCTACCTTCACCATGTCAACGATATACCTTGTGGGTGCGTGTTCCGGTTTATAGCTGCCGCTTAGTAAGGTTCTGTTACTGCCCCATCAGCCATCGCTTCTACGAGTAATGTGCCCCTTCCACTGTCACTTAATTTAAAAACACATTGATAATAAGAAAATACTGTCTTATCATGTGGTAATTCATACTTAGGGGCTTTTAATTGATGTGTAGGTGATACGGAATAGGGAACACCCGTAATTTCAGCTAAAGGTACGGACTTCGTACTTTGGCAGGAGACTCTACAGTATGTTAAGAAAACCCTGTCCGACCCGTGAAGGTGTTATTAGGTATCCATAACTGATTCTACTAATGGTTACAAAACCGGGCTAGACTTAAAAAAAAAATTATTTCGCAAAAAGAGGTAACTTAATAAATGTGCGTAAGCACCCTTCCGCGGGCGGCGGGCAGCAGGGCACGCGGCACGTGGTCGCATCGCTATTCACTCCTAATAATACCGATGTTGTCACTTTTTCAAAAATTACCAAATTTCGGGGAAGTTGGAATTAATTCGCGGGAAAAAAAGATTATTTCAAAATTCATTTGTATAGCTACTAGGATGATTACGTAAAATTATATATTATATTTGATCATGTGTTTACCTAACCTTTATTATCCTTATGGGTCGGACCGGGTTTTCTTACATACTGTATAGGTGGTCACAAGCCGTGGTGGTAATCGTGGCATGATCTTTTATGTGTTTTCTTCGTAGTCGCTCTAACAAAACGCGTGTAACAAGCCCGTGGCTACGGGCTTACATAACACAAACAAATATTCATGAACTCATACAATATAAAATTTCCATTCCTATCAGATGTTCAGGCAACACAATGGTTTGTAAATAACCTCCTACGAAAATATTTATTTCAGGTTATCACGATATTTTAGCTTCGATTGGTATTGTAATGGTAATAACCAGTTTCGTGTCTGCCATGTTTTTTTGAAAGACTTGCGTGAGCACAGTTTAAAGGTTAGAACTGTTTTTCGGGTTCTGCTTTGGTCCAGGTTGGTCTTTTTGTAATTTATGAAATTCACCCACAAAAGATATTTTATATTTAAATTTTGTTTTGTTGGAATATAATGTACATACTAAATTGTTATGACTAGGGATTGCAATCTAGCGGCGTTTTCAATCCAGTGGAATTTTTGCTGGATTGACCTGAATCCAGCTGGATCTTGCGCGGATCCAGCAAAACGTGGAACGAAAGTAAAAAGATGACATTTTTAAGACTTTTTTTTATTAATTTGTACTTCTTACGATAATCTTTGAAATCTTCCACTCATTTGGTGATATCTTATATTAATTTGCTTTGGTTTTTTAATAATTTGAGATCAAAATAATCAACATAAAATTAAATAACAAACATATCCTTATATTCATATAACATTTAAGATAATGTTTCTAAGTAGGCACTATCTTATTAATTACGCTTATGTTTAATGATAGGACGGCTAATCAGTAGCAATCAGTCTCACAAATTCTTTTAAAATTAACTTAATTAACATTCTTTTAAAAAAGGACCGTAACAATAACACTATTTTAATTTTCAATAGTATTTTTGTATCAAACAAAAAAAAACTTTGAAATAATCTTCTCTCCGCTCGTTAATCCTTAATAATTAAGCAGTTTAAAGTCTGACGATAAGAGACTACTTCTTTTTTTTTTGAATTCTCTGAAAGTAAGACCTTAGAAAACAAATTTTATCTATAGTCGATAAGACTATCCCAACCTCAAAATGGCGGCAACTCAAAACTAAACAATAGAAATTGATACGTTTGCGGATCCGCATCGCTGGATCAAGATGTATGCTGGATCCAGCATGTTTAAAAAGGCGCTGGATCCAGCTGGATTGCTGTATGCTGGATCCAGCAATTGCAATCCCTAGTTATGACTTAGCTTACAAATTATGATAGTCTTTAGCTTCTAATTTTTGGTAGTTAGCAAATCATCTGCCTAGAATTTTCCCAACTATGCTGGTATCTGTTGATTTATCTATTTACAAAAATCTATCTTTAGTCGATTCTGTAATAATCGATATATTATGGGTAGTACCCACAACATCAGTCTCTCTCGTGGTTGTTTGCGCTTCTGTATAGACGTATAACTTTCCTAGTGATTTTTAAATTGGCTGATAATATACACAGTTATAGAAAGCCTATAACTCATTTTATTCAAGTGTTAGAAACAAGGTATCCTACAGTATTGGCTTCCGTCAGCTGGGTACAAAAAATTTACAGCGAGAAGTGACGCGCTCATAGATGTTAGGAACGCAATCTCTCGACATACATAACCAGCTTGTAATGTTCCCACTCCTGGGACAGGCCTCTTGTTGGTGAAAGGGGGTGGGCCGTAATCTACCAGGCGGGCTCAGTGCGGGATGGTATATATCACATCGCGTAGAAATTTTCCCTCTAGGACATGCTGGTTGATTCACGATGTTTGCCTTCACCGTTTTGAGAGCAGTGGCGAAGAAATATTTACACAAAGTAATACGCCTGAAGCGGTTCGAACCTGCGATCTACAATTTGTAAGTCGCGGGCGGTACCACCAAGCCACCACTCCTCCCAATTTCTCGACGGTCGGATCGCAATCTCATTCTTTCCTCATAAGGCAATTGGTGTGAAATTACTTCCATTAAAAAATATTCAGAAATACATAACTTTAATGTCGAAGTTTTTACATCTGCAGGCACCTCTGTTGTGTAAACCATTTGATAATTTGTTCTTTTTGGAGTCATGTTTACTGCAAATAAAAGTATTTTCTTTTTTTTTTGGGTACGGTGCTCAAATTATTAGGTAACCTTTTTTTTTCTGGTTGCGAAATCATCAAACGCGCCCGCTTTGAGCGGAGCGGAAGGGCGTGTCAAACTTTTACTGAATAAAACCCACCCGTGTTCCTTCACTTGCCTGTGCCTTGCCTTGCCTGTGGTTTCTTTTTTAACCAACCCGCAACCCTGACGCAGGAGGCATCGGTCTTCGTGGACCCTGTCACGATGTGCTGATATCTCTTTGAGGTGCGCGTGAAACACAACGCGCCGTCGATCCGGGCCTGGTTCTTACCTGCAAGCAATGCTCGAGTTCGATGCTGTCTCCCGATCAGGGCATCTCCTGCGGCGGCTAGAGGCGTGAGGGTGCTGGGGTTCCCGCTCCGTCACGCGCTCCGCCTTCTCCTTTGCCAGCATCAGGAGGTTACGGCCTGCCATGCACTCTCGCTCCGGACTATAGGCTGGACCAGGGCCGGACACGAGAGTTCGCCGCCGATCGCCGCCACGAGGACGCGGCAATGCTCTACGCAAGCCGGGCAGACCTTCACCGTGTCCTCAGGGTGATCCCATAGTGGTGATACCCTGGCGTTTCCTCCCACCTTATCCAGAACAGGAACCTCCCGAAGCAACCGTATCCGGTGAGGACCTGCGTCAGGTGGAAGGTGAGGGCGCCTCTCTAGCCACTCCTCAAAGAGGAGACTTACCAATTTTTTACCACCTATCCTGTCGACAACCACAGTTGCTTCTGCTATTGCTGAGTGCCGCTCGAGTAGTGTAGTCTTTATTCGTTAGCGTCGTATATCAATTGGATCGAATATTTTCATAAGTCAAGTTGATGAGACTCGAAATTGTTATAATCTAAATTCTCCAACTAAAGACAACATAAATTCTCTATCTCAATATAACTTATTACCTGTCTGTGAATCTTGTATAATTAGCTTCTCTTTGTAGATAACTAAGTTTGCTTATCCCTTAAATTCCTTGGTTCACAGAAACGATGATCATATTTATTACAGGCCTAATTTTATTATTTATTGCTTAGGAACTAAGATTTTCTTAGAATTTTCTTTGTACTGGACAAGATTAGTGTAGCTACAGAGTGGTAAAAAAATAGATAATATTAATACAAGAAAAAAATTAGGGTGTCAGTTTAATTTCTAAGACATTATACGAATATTCTGTCTTGAATTCTTGGGCAAAAATTTAAATAGTCAGTTACTAAAATGTCATCATTATCATCATCTTCTCAGCCACACGAAGTCCACTGCTGGACATAGGCCTCCACCGAGGATTTCCAAAAAGAACGGTTGAACGCGGCCTGCATCCAGCGCTTCCTTGCGATTTTGGTCAGATCATCCGACCACTTAGTCGGTGAGCGTCCGACGACGGTGCGCTTGCCGGCACGTGGTCGCCATTCAAGAACCGTTCTGCCCAAAAAAACAGTAGTAATGTAATTAAAACGACTTGGAAAATTATTAATAGTGAAACGGGAAGGTCCAGTGATAGAAATACTGACTATAGCCTGACTGTTAATGGCAACATAGTAAAATCAGACTCGCAAGTCGCTGAGGTGTTTGAAAATTTCTTTTCGGATATTCCAGTTTTAACTACTAAATCCCTAAACTCATCACCTTCTGTTGCTGAGTCTTTGCTTAAAGAAAATGTTAATGTTTGTAATTCGGAATTTCATTTTGAATATGTTACCAGTAAAGATATAATTAAAATCTTTCGCACTCTCAATATAAAAAAGACTGCTGACCTATGGGGTCATTCGGTGGAAGTTGCGAAGTCTATTATTGATATTGTGGCACCCACTCTAGCGCTTATCTTTAATACTTGTATTGACCGTGGAGAGTTTCCTGATCTCATGAAAAATAGTAAGATAATACCTTTGTTTAAATCAGGCAGTACATCAGACCCCACAAATTATAGACCTATTTCTGTACTACCTACCTTTAGTAAAATTTTTGAGAAATTAATTTTAAACCAAATGCTAAGTTTTTTTAATAAACATAAATTATTACATAGCAAACAGTTCGGTTTTACAAGGGGTCGTTCAACTACTGATGCCGTGTTGAACTTCTATATCATATCTACAATGCATGGGAGGATAAATGCGATGCCTTGGGCATTTTTTGTGATTTGTCCAAGGCATTCGATTGCGTTCTTCACGAGACGTTAATCAGGAAACTCCGCCACTACGGGATCAGGAACTCTGCATTGAATCTTATTACATCCTACTTGAGTGGTAGGATTCAAAGCGTTGACGTCAATGGAAAAAGATCTTCCGGATCTTTAGTAACAATGGGAGTCCCACAGGGGTCAATTCTTGGTCCCTTTTTGTTTCTTATTTACATTAATGACCTGCCGTACCTCATAAAGGACAATCACGATATAGTGTTGTTTGCAGATGACACTTCACTTTTATTTAAACTTAAACGTCAGCAGCAGGTCACTGATGATGTAAATAGCGCGATCTCCAAAGTAGTCCACTGGTTTAATGTTAATAATTTACTCTTAAACGAGAAAAAAACCAAATGCATTAAGTTTACTCTACCTCACGTTAGGCAGGTGAAAACTAAAGTTTTGATAAAGGGCGAAGAATTGGAATCTGAAGACAGCACAGTGTTCTTGGGTATAACTCTGGATGCTAAGCTTCAATGGGGTCCCCATATAGAAAAATTGTCAAAAAAACTAAGTTCTGCTGCATACGCAGTTAGAACAATTCGTAATTTGACTGATATTGAGACGGCCCGTTTAGTGTACTTTGGCTATTTCCATAGCGTAATGTCGTACGGCATTCTGTTGTGGGGAAATGCCACTGATATTCAGACAATATTTGTTTTGCAGAAACGAGCTGTTCGTGCAATTTATAAATTAAGTCCAAGACACTCTCTCAGAGAAAAATTTAAAGAAATTAATGTACTGACCGTGCCGTCTCAATATATTTATGAAAATCTTTTGTATGCTCATAAAAATATAAAATTGTATAAAAAATACAGTGATGTCCATAATATAAATACTAGGAACAAGCACAAATTTATTGTACCTACAACAAGGCTCAAGAAAATAGGTGGCTCTTTTAGATGCCAATGTATACATTTTTACAATAGGCTTCCAGAGGTGGTTCAAGATCTGAGCCTAAATAAATTCAAATCCTTCATTAAACGTAAGTTGTGTTAGAAAGCATTTTATAGTGTTAAGGATTATATTGACGACAAAAAGGCTTGGGCTTGAACTGCGTCCGATTTCTATACTTACACTGATTGTTCTTTAATTTTTCCTCTTGTAGTTTAAATTTGCAATTGTTTGTTTTTTTTTTTAACTCAAAGCCAGTACACACTATGTAGCCAGGCATATTGTACGTTACGGAATTGCATCGCTGACAGGGGTATTCGGCACTGGTGCAGCTACACAGGAGCTAAACTTAGCATTCGGGAACACCGTTGGAGCCGCTGAACCTTGGACAAAACTGTCTTTGCATTGTGTAGATTCAATTTCCTAGTATTGTATAATTGCATGGAACACGTGTGAGCACGATCTACTTGCTGTAAAGCATCTATTTGTTGGGTTAGTCGTTTATTGACTTGATAGTGCTATGGCTGTTGAGAGTATGTCATGCTCACTCAAATGTCTCGCTGGTGGTGGCGTGTGTGTTGGGTCATTAGGTTCCCTTCAATATGGTTGAGCTGAATGATGCTGATCCATACGTCATGTTCGTGAACGGACGCCGTCAGAGGGGACTGGTCATCTCTTAGCTGCTACGGCGTATTTTTAATTCTGAATTGTTGTTTTTTTTTCCATAATGGACGCTCTCAGCGTACAATATATTTCTGCATCGTTCTCACACGATTGATTTCAAAATGAATGATGTAATCAAATATTTGTATCAATAGCTTGATAATTTAAAAGAGTGTCCATGGAGTTTCTTGCCCGTTCTTCTCCATAGGTACCTACTCTTTGGAATGGGCGACTAGCTTCACCTTACTGACTGACCGACCTTCTGACAATTCAAAAGTGCCTGTAACTGGTTTATTTGAAATAAATGCTTTGATTTTGATTTTGATTTTTGATTTTGCCCCATCGGCTATCAGCTCTACCAGCTATGTGCCCTGCCCACTGCCACTTCAGAGAGCTAATCCGCTGGGCTATGTCGGCGATTTTAGTTCTTTTACGAATCTCCGTACACAGCACGATATATATCTAAAAATAAAAACACAGACAAAGTTAAGTCAAGGTCATTTAGCTTGTCTCTATGGCAATAAATAAATATCGTATAAATCCTTCTACTTTTTTTTTATCCACAGAGCTGTGAAAGTCTAGACATGTCTTTTACTCTTTTGTAGTAATGTATAAAGAAAGCTATGACTTCGATGTATTTTATTCTAGCCGTTCATGTTTGAGTTTTCTCTAACAATGCGTAACAATAAAATAATTACATGACTGTATAAGGTTCCTATTTAACACATAATGAAGAAACTTTCACTAGGGCGGTAAGGGGAAGTACCTCATCCATTGCAGTTACACGCTAGCACTACGGAGCAGAATCGCGGACACTCACGGTACGGCTAGTCCAAAATTCAAGGTCGCTCAGCGAGCTATGGAAAGGGCTATGCTTAAAGTTTTTGAAGTGTGCCGTGCCAGGCAGGTACCAACCAGGGGTTGCGGAAGCAGTGTTCGTTCTCAAAAACCCCGGCGTAGGCGTGAGATGGAATACCGGTGTGGTTTTTAGTCAGTAAGGGTCTGTCAGACATCCATGAAGATTTTCCACCCAGGGAAAATAATGGTAGGGTGCCTTCAGGCTAGGTGCAGCAACGATCTTCGCTGAACGACTCGTAGTAAATGGATGAGAGTTGCCGAAAATTGAGTTCAATGGCCTGAAACAGGAGAGACCTATGTTCAGCAGTGGACTGCTATACGCTGATGATGGTGATAACCTAATCGCCATCCTAATTGCATCTTTCAGGACTTCAGTATCTAAGGGTTAAAAGCTTTTATAGAATCAAACACGTCATTAAAAGACGGCATCTAGTACACATTTTATCACAGAATTTATCTCAGAACTGTCTGTTTTGTGGAAAGTTTACCCCAATGTTTGCTTTGGATGTTTGAGTGGGGCATACATTATTTACAGAGTATCTGTGTATTTTGTAACAAACTTTTAGTCCAATACGCTCAACTAATTCGCCACAATCTAATTTATTATTGACCAATTTGTAAGGAACATTTCAGATCCTGCTACAGTGTAGGTACGGTCAGGCAGAGAATCAATTTTGTAGCTTTGAACATGTTGTTTATCCATGTGAACAACGTGTTCGACATTTATACACCAAGGAGATTTACCGAAGGTGTTTTAGGAAGGCCGTGCGCTCTGAATGATTTTGATTCTTATAGTCGTAATATACTGGAATGCCTTGTAAAATATAGATGGCTTTCATGTGCATACATTACAATAAGAATTATTTGCATATTATATAGCCAGCGTACGTCGCAGTATCCTCCGTGGCCAACACGTCTGCTTCCGACGTGGAAGCACCGGTTTCGATGGCCGGCCAGGTCATGATGGGAAACGATCTTTTCCTGATTGACCTGGGTCTTGGATGTTTATCTATATATACATACATCTATTATAAATATAGTATCGTTGAGTTAGTATCCCATAACACAAGTCTCGAACTTACTCGCGGACATATATATTTATAGTATATATTTATTTATTTATAACGTCAACAACGTTTTGACGTTGCAAAGTTATGATATTGCTGACATTATAAATTAACGATGTCGTATTAGGTATGTAATTTGCTCCATGTGTATATATGACATTGTGACATATATTACAAGTACATCATCATCATCTGTTCAGACTTTTCTAAGTTTTTCGGTGTCTAATGAATATGGAATTTACATTTGATAATTCAAAATTTATTCAATAATAAAGAAAATATTAACTGATATAAATACTTGTATTTAACTATTTAGGAGCAGAAACAAATCTAAAATATACAGTATGTTAAGAAAACCCTGTCCGACCCGTGAAGGTGTTGTTAGGTATCGATAACTGATTCTACTAATGCATACAAAACCGGGCTAAACTTAAAAAAAAAATCCCCCTAAAAATTAATATTATTTCGTAAAAAGAGGTAACTTAATAAATGTGCGTTAACCACCCTTCCGCGGGCGGTGGGCGGCGGGGCACGCGGCACGTGGACGCATCGCTATTCGCTCATAATAATACCGGTGTTGTCACTTTATTAATAATTACCAAATTTCGGGGAAATTGAAATTAATTCGCGGGAAAAAAAGATTATTTCAAAATACATTTGTATTGGTACTATGATGATTACGTAAAATGTTATATTCTATTTGGTCATGTATTTACCTAACCTTTATTATCCTTATGGGTCGGACAGGGTTTTCTTAACATACTGTATAATGAAGTAGAACTTTTGAAATAAACAAGCTAACATAAAGATACATTGAACATAAAATTAGTTTAGTTTCTGAACAAGAGAGAATAGGCGCAAACATGTAATTTCTAAAGTTACTTGATTTATTTTTGCCTATAAATAATTCGATAATGTCATCATCATCACCAGCCTGTACTCGTCCACTGCTGGACATAGGCCTCTTCCATGGTACGCCAACAAGCTCGATCCTGAGCAGTTCCCCGCCAGCCACTACCAGGCACCTTTTTGATGTCATCGCTCCATCTCGACCAAGGGCGTCATACTCTATGTTAGCCGAGACGCGGTCTCCGCTCGAGGACTCGTTTACCCCAACGGTTGTCGGCCCGGCGGCATATGTGACCAGCTCATTGCCACTTCAGCTTGCTAATCTTCTCGGCTATGTCGGTGACTTTGGTCCTCTGTCGGATCACATTTCTGATGCGGTCCTTCAGAGAGACGCCCAAGATAGCCCGCTCGCTGAGGGATAATGTATGAAGAAATAATTCGTACTAGTACAAAATAAAATACTCAAACTTGCAATTCGACCTAAGAGGATAAATTAAGTATTTATTTACAAACGGGCTCAAATCCTAACATTAGTATACGAATGAATTCTTATAATATTTTTCTCGGTGGTAGGCCATAACATCGGCCGCCGGCAGAAGTTACCACCCACCAGACAAAGCCTTGCCGCCAAGCGATTTGTCGTGTTCCGGCATGATGTCTGGTGAAGCCGTACGGAGGACGGGTCTGAGCAGTTGTGTTGCGATGTGTGCCGGGTACGATGCACCAAATGTTGTTGTGTTGGGAGTTTGGTCGTGGAGGGTCTTCAGATCAATCTCCCTTTGCGCAGCATCGTTGGTCGTGTTGTTGAGTTTAACATAACGACACCTCCTACGTACAACCAAGTAACTGAAAAATGCAAATTTTATAGGAGAGCGAATTGAAGATTTCAATTTTTTTGAATCGCCATAGCTAAGCCCCTTTATGGAATTGAAGTATAATATTTGGTGAGCGGGTTTAAACTTAAGTGAAATTTAAAATTAAGATTAAATTTTGTGTCCAAATCTTCAAGTTTTTGTTTTATCACACATGCATACTTTTACTGCATTATAAAAAACAATCAAAATATGCTAATTGGCACATACACATTTCTTCATTGGAATATTCAGGCACCCTATTGCTTTAACTGCCAGATACGTAATTATAATCGCTGAAGTCAATTGTAATATCCTGTGTATCTGATACTTACATAATTTATCACCGTAATTATATTATTGTGCATATAAGTGTAACTGAATTCCAAACTTGCAAAAATAATCACGTGTGGTGGTATTTTGAAATAAAAGCAGTGGATATATTTGTATTATCTAATGTTTATTTTCAAAACACAAAAATACAAATTTCAACCGTATGTTTATAACACCGAAGATCTTATTTAACATTAAACATTAATTAAAAAGGCATCTGCCTACTTACTGGTAATCAGACTTTTCTCTTTTGTTTAATTAGGTATAAGTTCTTATTGAACTGGAAATCACTTATATAAAACTAAACTAAAAAAGAAATATGAAAAAATAAAAATATTCTTTAACTTTATAAAAAAACTACCTTAAAGGCAGTTTTTGTTCATTTCGTAAAAAGGGGTTTGTCTCAAAATAAATTCTTAAAATATCGTAATGTTAATTCTAAATATAATAAATATGTAAAATTATTACTTATCAATTAATATAAATCAGTCCTTTCACAAAGTTATTTGGACATTCATGCACTGAGATCAAATTTAATATGATACTTATTACTTAACTATCATTGTGTACTTACTTATAATTATTTTAATAAGGTTTCATTCTATATTATTTTACTTAAGGAGTAATAAAAATTGCACGTTTTATCATTAACTAGCTGCACTACGCGGCATCATCCGCGTTTTTTTAATATGCCCTGCTCCTATTGATCCCAGCATGATATTATATAGCCTATAAAGCCTTTCTGGATTAATGGGCTATCCAACGCAAAAATAATTTTTCAAATCGGACCTCGATTAGACGTTCCTGAGATTAGCGCGTTCAAAAAAACAAACAATCAAACTCTTCAGCTTTATATATTAGTAGTATAGATGACTAATGACCGCCACAGTAATTAACTAATCAGTACAGCGATCACAAGATGTTTTCTTTATTCATCTTCTTCGTCTTCATTATCTTCATTGTCATGTTGGTTCTCATTGCTGCCCTCTATCAAACTCATGTAAAAGTCATGATAAACAGGTGGTATAATATTATTTCGGCATAAGTACTTCAAATCCTGAAGTTTAGCCTCGGGTACTGGTAATTTCCCCTCGTAAACTTGGGTCAATGTTCTTGCCAGTGGGGCTGGAAGTAGACTGTTGTCTAATGCTTTTCGGTTCCATGATCTGGTTTTGGGAGTCTCTAGTGCATTATTTACAATAACGCATTTGAACTCATGGTCGCAAAAATCTGTTTTATACTCTATCCTGTTATTTAAAGGCCCGTGAGGTAATAAACCAATTGTCGTCCGATAACACGATCTTAAAAAATACCATCACGTCTATGAACGACAACAAACACAAACAAGTGTCAAAATCATTGTCCGACATGGAGACTCCTAACCGAAACACTAATCAGTCTACTTCTAACAGAAAATCGCATTCATCCAAGAAGAAACAGAATTTAGCTGAAAATCAAACAATACTGAATACATCTACTCAAATAACGCCGAATCACATCTCTTCACAGAACACTGAACATTGTATAAATAAAGTACCTCAAAAACAAAAAAACAAAATATGTATTCTAAGTAGCGATAAGGTAAATAAAATATTATCTATAGCTAAAAACACGTTCCCGAACTATGAACTATGTCACTACCTTACGCCATATGGCGGAGTAAACGAGCTCATTAGTAAAGTCAGCTTAAAACTGACTGACTTCACGATGAATGATTACTGCATAATTCTCATAGGCGAGGAAGATTTTCGAAGAACCGATAATTATTTTGATTTGATTTTTAATATACGCGAAACACTAATGCCTCTGCATAAAACTAATATAATACTTTGTTTACCTACTTTTAAATTCAATTACCATTCTAATATTATCTACAATGGAAGGATAGAAATGTTTAATAATTTATTGTACCTTGACATAGAAACTCACAAATATGCACGATTATTTGACTCCAATTTTGACCTAAAATACGACCATACGATGTTTTCAAAGCATACAACTGGAAAGATAAATAACAATGGGATAAAAAATATGTTTAGAAACCTCCAATGTATTGTTCATACTATTTCTCCTGATATCCCGTCATATGATATTATTGTTTCAGACCTCGATATCAGTAATTTGTCAGATATCAATAACATAATTTCTCCCAATGTTGATAATATTTTTACCCCTAATATTGTAAATAATAACAATTTTTTTCTTGTATAAACACATACATGTATTACATCAAAACACTAATGGCCTAATAAGTAAATCAGATCTATTGAGCTTGCATCTACATGAACTTGCTTGTAACAATAAAATGATAGATGTGGTCTGTGTAACAGAACACAATATGAAAGAAGGCGATGAAATCCATTTACATATTCCAAATTACTCACTCGCAACTCACTATGTTAGAAACAATCGAAGAGGGGGTTCATGTATTCTGGTAAATAATAGACACAAATATAAAATACTCAGTTTAAAAGAATACTGCTGTCCTAATATTTTAGAATGTTGTGCTATTGAACTAATTGATCACCATATAACTGTTGTATGTATTTATAGATCACCCAAATTCAAAATTGATACCTTAAACTCCTTCTTCTACCAATTTGATGATATGCTTAAGAAGATATGTTATAATAATAAAAAGAAAGCCTTGATTTGTGGAGACTTTAATATAGATATTCTAAGTAATACGAAATGTTCTGTCCAGTTTGAAAATCTTATTCATAACTACCGTATGAAACTGAGTATTCGTGAACCAACTCGATTAGGCAGTGGTACCTGTATCGACAACATAATACATAATATAAGAGGCTGCACCAGTGAGGTGATGGAATTAGCGATATCTGATCACACGGCTCAAATCCTAAGATGTCCAGTTAAAAAAACTTGTACCATTACACATTGGTATACCTTCAGTCGAGATTTTTGTAAAGAAAATATGCTCAAATTCAAAAATGCTCTTCAAAGTATTAGCTTCAGTAATGTTTACCAATGTGCAGACCCAGATGATGCATTCCGTGAATTTAATAGCTTGTTTAAGTTATTTTACGATCTTTGCTTCCCTATAGTTAGAATTAAAAATCAATGCTCTAAAACACCGAAATGGATAACTAAAGGTATAAAAGTATGTTGTAAACGTAAGCGTGAAATGCTATGGCAATTAAGACGTCAACCAAATAAATCTAACAAAAAAATATTTAACACCTACACTAAACGTCTAAAACTAATTATCAAATTGACTCAAAAAACACAAAACAGTTACTTAATTAATAATGCTGACAACAAGGTTAGAGCAACCTGGAGAGTAATAAACTCAACTAAATTAAATTATCCAAAAGAAAACATTTCCAAAATACTTACAGAAAATAATAAATGTACTACAGCACCAAACGAGATTGCCGAATTATTTAATAACTATTTCATTGATCAAGTTCAACCAATAAATAATTGTAAAAAAAACATCGATTATAAACCGACATTGATAAATTCAAACCCTAATTCCATGTTCTTAGCACCCACTATTCCACATGACATACATAAAATTATCATTGGTTTGAAAAATACAAATAGTACTGGCTATGATGATATTGTTACACATGCAATCAAAAACGTAGTAACTGAAATCTCACCGGTTCTTAGTTATATAGTTAACCTTTGTATAGACACTGGTAAATTTCCTGATGACTTAAAACTATCTGTTATAAAACCACTCCATAAAAAGGATGATCCACAAAATATAAAAAATTATAGGCCTATTGCACTTATACCAATATTTTCCAAAATCATCGAAAAAGTGATTTATAACAGTCTTTACTCATTCTTAGAGAAAAACAATATCTTAACTAAAGAACAGTACGGCTTTAGAAAGCATAAAAGTATTAATATGGCGATCTATGATTTAATAAATGAAATTATTTCGAATATGGACAAAAAAATTCCAGTTACAGCATTATTCATGGACATGACGAAGGCGTTTGATTGTGTAGATCACAGAATCCTTCTTATAAAATTAAATAACCTGGGAATAAGGGGGAATGTCTTGGAGTTGATAAAGTCATACCTCGTTAGGAGAAAACAAATAACTAAAATTGTAAGAATATGTAATAGAACAAACACAGAACACCCAACCAACCCAACCTTTCGAAAGAAAAATGCATTAAATACGGCGTACCACAGGGAAGTGTGCTAGGTCCGTTGTTATTTTTATGTTATATAAACGATATTCCAAGAACCATACAACACCCCATGACTCTATTTGCTGATGATTGTACCACACTATTTATAGGAAAAAACTTAGAAAAATACGAAAATGAAATAAATAATAGTTTAAACTTAATTATTCAATGGCTAACTAATAACAACCTAAAAATTAATTTTGGAAAAACCCACATAATAAACTTTAACCAACGATCAAACTCCATTGTTACGAATATTAAATATAAAGATAACAAAATTGCTATAGTAAACAACACAAAATTTCTAGGGATTTGGTTAGATCAGCAGATGACATGGAAAACACAGATTGATCATATAGTAAAAAAACTCAATCAATATTGCTATGCTTTGTACAATTTGAACAAGGTTGCCAATCGCAGCACTGTTCTTACTGCGTATCACGCATACGTTTCCACCACGCTGCGATACGGCATAATCTTTTGGGGTAATTCGACAGACAGGGAATTAGCCTTTAAGGCCCAAAAAAAGTGTCTTCGTGCAATATGCATAATTAAAAATACTGACAGTTGCAAACCATTTTTTATTAATTTAAAATTATTAACACTTCCGTCCATATATATTTTTGAAGTAGTCATGTTCATCAAACATAACCAAAACTTATTTCAAACTCTTTCCACAAAACGCCACCCAGGTGCTCTTAAATCTAAAACCCATCAAACCGCCCTATTTTCAAAAAGTTTCCTAGGTATGGCTCCAAAAATATATAATAAATTACCCAAATCCATAAAAGCTTCAAAAGACTTAAAAACCTTCAAAAATACACTCCGTAGGTTTTTAATACAGAAAGCTTATTATACGATAAACGAATACCTTTGTGAAATATAGAATCTACACCATCTTTCTCAGATCTGTTTATTGCATTATTTTTTACTTTAGTTCATAAGATTGTTTTATAATACTTGTTTAAACATTATATGTATATATATATATATATATATATATATATATTGTTACTTAATTTTATAATTAGGTCTACAGCCATTAATGTACAGTGTACACCCACTACCAAATGGGTAAATATTTGTACGCCTTTCAAGGCGACACATAGTGCAACTTATTTTGTTTTAAATACCACCTTATAACACCTATGTGTACAAATAAATAAATTTGAATTTGAATTTGAATAATTGCGGCCATATTTGTAACTGTCTTAATTGAGATCAGAAAACTCGTTCTCTGTTTGTATTTATAGACCAGTTGCATCCAGGGAGCAGTGCTTTGAAATTTATAAAATTTGAAGTAGTCATTTCCTGGACTAGATAAGGGTTTCCATCTTGCTTGGCCCATCTTATGAGGGCATACCATTGTTCGGGAGTGTACACCATTTTATTCTTCGCAGTTCTTTCGATAAGGGCGTGTACACTGTCACCCTCATTTTGTGAATGACCTTTCTCAAAATATTTATGAGTTATAGTAACTTCAAAATCTTTTGCAGCTCGTAAATAGGCTGCAAAAACGATACGATTGCGGTTTTGGCCTCCGCAACTATCGGACCAAAAGTTGAATGTTTTTATGCCTTTTTGGTGATGTTCTTTAATATAATCGTATAAACAGCTACTCACCTCGTTTGCTCCTCGGCAAGCAGTGCTTTCATCCCAAACATAGCACTTGGCAACTCTGCATCCCATTTCGTATATTGTAAAATTGTATACATTAAGCTTTCTCTTATAATAAAGAATACTCGTATCTCCACACGGCATTCCATGCACTTTTTGAAAATCATATACTGCTGTGAGTACTTCTTTTGATTTCATAGTACTTTCTTTATCTTTGTTCTTTAGCTCTCGCGCTATTGTCTTGTTTCTCATGTGGGTATTGTACGTGTTAAGTTGATCTTCAGTCACAAGACGAGGTAAGTTTTTATGCACTTGACAAACATCACACTGATCTTTTTTGGGGACGTGGAACCCCAAATTTATATTCTTATTGACAATGTCTCGGTATTGTCGTGCTGTTTTAACTTTACTATGATTTTGAGGATCATTCCAATCTTTATACAGCAGAAACATCCGAGCAAATGTAAGAGATCCATCTAAGTATATTTTATTCGTACGTTTTCGAACATAATGAGATTCCACAGGAGCAAAACTGTTAACATGATCACAAACACTTGCAATCATCTCTTCAGTAATTTTCTTAGTATGTCTGTGGATGCCTCTTTTGTCATGGACAACAGTGCCTTGCAATGAAAGTTTTTTCAAAGCAGAATATACTAGGCCTTGTTTGATCCCAAAAGTGTTCAAAAACATGGTTTTACATACCTGTATCTTCATTATTTGTGTATTTGGAGACACTAGATCAGTCTTTTGTACGTCATTTTCATCTGGTATTTTATCTATTTTTGTTGGTAAATAATACCGCAAAGTAAATTCTCTTCTAGAAGCAGTTTCAGTAGTAACCCTACGTTTTGGAATTTTATCACAGTACTTATTGATAAAATCCCAATGACGAACTATATCTCCCATTGACCAAAATGCCGCAAAAAGCAAACCTCTGTCAACATTAGTAACTTTTTGTGAACATTTAAACTTACATTTCTCTCCACAACATGGCCCCATCTCTTTCTTGTTCCTCATTTTACCATCCCTACTTTTGTACGCATTTCCTAAATTTTTATTTTTCTTACGCATAACATCCAACCATTGGTCTTGATGGACCATTCGTAATCTAGCTTTATCTTTTTTTCTGTGCCGTGGTGATAGTTCAATGTCAGAAAGAGTATTTTCTATTATCGGGGTTTGTATTGGCATAGGTGAGCTAACTGGCATGACAACGTTTGGAGTAGGAGCTGGTGATATATCACAATCTAACTGAGCAATTGCTTGAGCTATGACTGACGAGAAATTTGGCGACTCAATAGAAATATCATTTCGAATGCTTAAACTAACATTGGTCATCATGGGTGATTGTGGCGTTATTGTTATTAATGTGGGGTCATGAGAGTTACTCGTCAAAATCACTGGAGGCGTATGACTTGTGACTGTTGGGGAATGTGTTCTGGAACATTCTGAAGGTTTAAGATGGTTTTGTGCAGTACTTGTCTCTTCGTCACTGTCTTCTATGAATTCTGTCATTTGTTGCAAGTCTTCATCAGTGAAATATTTTGAGAAGTGTACTGGAGTATCTGAAACATTCAAACCACAATAAAACACTCATATTTCTACGATAATCAATATCATTTCATAAAAGTAAAACTATGTAATTATACAGATATATATATTAATAATCAAGTTAAAATCCCATGTAAAACTATGTATGTGTTAGTTAACTGAATTTATTTTAAAACCATTCCGTAGAATAAGCATGTAAGTGCCTAGATACATTTTTTGCTCAATCTAAATTCCGACGTAAAAATATGTAACTTCGTAGTTACATACTTATGCATCGGGAATGATTAAATTGCAGTAATGTCGTCAAGATGATAGATTTTCATACCATGACGTGTTCAAATATTTACAGTATAGAAAGACATCTCAATTTATGGGTGCACTTAAAATATATACTTTAATAATTATAAAATATTTAGTTAATATTACTTACCTTGCCTTGATGGCGAGTCTATCTGGTCTGATGTTACGCTTATTATTTGGTCCACAGCATTTTTTGGTCTTTTAATTGCCTCTTCCCTTAATGTAGTTAAAAATTTATAACGTTTACCCGACACGGTAAAAAAACAACGCAACACTCGCGCGCACAACTAACTGCCCGCCGGAGAACTGACTGTCCGGCAGTTACCCGCACCGCGCGCCCTTTCCCCCCGCGTCATAGTATGTAACTGGTACTTAAATTGTTGTACGCTATGTTTATTTGTCAGCTTATGTAGATAAACAATTATACGTTTGAGAAAAAAGTATGTTGGGTTAATTGAAAAAATAAAACAAAAATATATGTGGTAAATATACGTACATAGATGCTAAAAATGCAATAAAAACCGTTTCGTGTATCTGGCAGATACAAACGTATACTTAGTGAGTGTCGCATTCCATCACCTCGCTCAACTGCCGTCTTCCTTCCTATTCGTTCAATCTGAGTGAATAGGTTCTTAATAAACTAGCGCGCTTTACCATCAACGATCGCATCACTGCTTACCATCAGGCGGGATTGTGGTCAAGCGCTAGTTTATAAATATTAAAAAAAAAATATTACTACTATTACTAGCGGCCGCCAGCGACTTCGTTCGCGTGGAGTTAGTTAAGCTCCGCTCCTATTGGTCGTAGCGTGATGTTATATAGCCTAAAGCCTTCCTGAATTAATGGGCTATCCAATGCAAAAAGAATTTTTTAAATCGGACTAGTAGTCCCTGAGATTAGCGCGTTCAAACAAACAAACAAACAAACTCTTCAGCTTTATACATTAGTATAGATATAGATGTGTTAACGGAAATGTATGTAATGCGTCATTGTATACAATTCCTAGGAAATTTATATAATTCCTAAATTTGCTCGGAAATGTGTGAAATAAATTTTATAACACACATTTCCTAGTAAATCTATACATTTCCTAAATAGCTAACGGAAATGTATTACTTTAAAGATGTCCATTAGTATGCGGGGATTATAACAAAACTAACCTAACCTAACCTAACCTAATTGTTTCAACCGGAGTCTTAATAATAAATCTGTTTCTAAGTTTAACAACGTGTTTTATTAATTTTATTCATAGAAAGCATGGTTTTATACATTTCCTAATACGATATAGGAATTTTATACAATTTCTAGGAAATGTATACATTTCCCAGGATATGTGTGTATTAAATAATGTTTGGAACAATATTTTACACATTTCCTATATAGCTTCGGAATTGTATACATTTCCTAGTAATTGTATATAATTCCTAGGTTTCATACATTTCCGGTAACAGATGTACAGACGACAGCACATCAAGCTACTACAATCTGTCAGATTTCTTTATTAGATTTTCAACTTTATCTCTAAAGTATATACCTAGGGCATATACTCACCGAGGACCTCGGGGACTAGGCTGATATAGAACGGGAGCAGAGAGCGCTGTCTGTACGAGCTAATATGATAGCCCGCAGGTTCGCGTGGTGTTCGGATGGTGTGAAGATCACGCTCTTTAGAGCGTACTGCACATCCTTGTACGCGTGCAGCCTGTGGGTGAACTATACTAGCTCGGCATACAGTGGTCTCCGTATCCAGTATAATAACTCGTTCCGGGCGGTGTTGGGGGTTTTGTAGTGCATCAGGGATGTTCGCAGACGCGCGCACGGATTGTTTTAATACTACTGTGCGGAAACGCGGCGCGTTCCTTGTGCGTCGGGTGTGGGCTAGCTCCAATACCATCCTGGCAATGATCGCCGACAGGCTAGACTGGCCTTATATCCGGCATAGCTGTGGTAGACATGCTGCTGTACAAATGCCCACATGAATGACATTATTGTAAAACTTCTGTGTGTCTATTCAATGTTATTCTTATGTATTTTGATTATTATTTTATTTTGTCTTTATTTTCTTTTGTTGTTTAAATTTATATTTTATTATTTGATTTCCTTTTTGAATTATTTTAATGTGTAATTTGATTTATGGACTGTAATAGTCTGAAATAAATAAATAAATATTAAGGCTTAAGGTTGATTGGGAATATTTGGCAGTTTCGGTTAGCATGACCTGCTGTCAGTTTCGGTTAGCATGACCTGCTGTCATCCGTACGTTACGCTTAGTCGCTTATTCTTAGAAAATAAAAAAGCTTATGTACGTCTTTGACAATTTATTTTTATTATGTATGAATATATTTTTCTCATTGTAAAAATATCTCAGACATAAATCCTTTAGTAGCATTAAGCTCAAAGCTCAGCTTAGAAAATTTATGTTAAATAGAAAATCCTAATAATATAAATGCGGAGGTTTGTTATCTTTTCACGCAAAAAGTACTGAATGAATTTGAATGAAAATTTGGTACACTGTTAGGTTGCCCGATGTCGGGTATTTAAACGTACAGTCTGGTATTTTGAATGTCTGTCTGGTAAAAAATAAATTGTCGTACGGGACAGAACAATGTCCGGTATTTTGAGGAAAGTCGGTACTACTGGTCCCAAGCACCTACAAAAGTAGGCATACTCGCATGAATTTTTATTTTTTTTTTTGTTCTGCATGGGAAATCATCAAATGACCTCTCCAACTCTGGGCGGAGCGGGAGGACGTGTCAGACTTTTACTGACTAAAACCCACCCGTGTTTCTTGAATAGGGATGTTTGAAAATGATATTATTTAGTCCGTTATTCAGATTATAGAAAAATATTGGATACGTATATTTTGTTTTATCAAATCAATAAAAATTGACAAATATAAAACGCATCAAAGATCAGGAGTGGTGGCTGGTGACGTCACTCCTCGCTAAAAAGTGTAGCGTGCAGTGACGTCACATGAGTTTTCAACGCACTGTGTCGTCTTAATTTTTTGTTTATATGAAAAAAGAAAAATTACGTGTCTGGTATTTTTTGGAAATCTGACTAGCGGACTAATTAGTTTTTTTTAGTCAACTAACCTATTGCCTGTTCGAAGGCCAGGGCCTAGGTTTCCTTTTAACCCGCAAACCTGACCCAGGAGGCATTGGTTTTCGTGAACCCCGTCACGATGTGCTGACATCTGTTTGAGGCGCACGTGAAACACAACGCGCTGTCGATTCGGACCTGGTCCTTACCGGGCGGTGAGCTGCCTACTGCTCGCCGCCCGCAAGCTCGCGCTTTCGGTGGTCGAGAGTACGGTGTTGTATATGAAATCTTCAAATGCAAAACTCACGCGCGCACCTCGCTCGCTGTCTGCATCTGCATCTGCGGGCTCTCCCTACACCACTGTATACCCGTCTCACTCAGTCGTACTCGCCGCCTGCGTCCTCTCGTTCTCCCTCACCCGCGCGCTGCCGGTGTATTTTATTTTGAGTTTTCGAGTTTTCTTTACCTAGTCGATAATAATTAGGCTTCGCGACGTTCGGCAGTGTTTATTGACCTAAGTACCTACTCGTTGAAAGAAGCAAAGTTGTTGTGTACTGAACGCCCCTCCCCCTCAAACCCCTGGCAGTCATATACACATTGGTGTATAACCAGGATGAACATATATGGAGGCTATTTTTAAGGTTCCGTAGCCAAATGGCAAAAAACGGAACCCTTATAGATTCGTCATGTCTGTCTGTCCGTCTGTCCGTCCGTATTTCACAGACATTTTTTCCGAAACTATAAGAGCTATACTGTTGAAACTTGGTAGGTAGATGTATTCTATGAACCGCATTAACATTTTGATGCTAAAATAAAAAAAATAATAATAAATATTGGGGCTCCCCATACTGAAACTATTTTTTTTTTTCATCAAACATATACGTGTGGGGTATCTATGGATAGGTCTTCAAAAATGATATCGAGGTTTCTAAAATATTTTTTTTCTAAACCGAATACTTTCCGTGACGATGCTTCCAAAGTGGAAAAAAGTTCGTCCCCCCCCCCCCCCTTTAATTTCTAAAATAACAAAATGAAAAATCTATAAAAACTATCAACAAAAATTGTTTTGAACGAGATCTAGTAAGTAGTTTTTTTTTAATACCTCGTAAATCGTAAACCGCTTATTAACGCGTAATCTTTCACCACCCACCAGACAAAGCCTTGCCGCCAAGCGATTTGTCGTGTTCCGGCATGATGTCTGGTGAAGCCGTACGGAGGACGGGTATGAGCAGTTGTGTTGCGATGTGTGCCGGGTACGATGCGCCTAATGTTGTTGTGTTGGGAGTTTGGTCGTGGAGGGTCTTCAGATCAATCTCCCTTTGGCGCAGCATCGTTGGTCGTGTTGTTGGGTTTAACATTGCATCACCTCGCCCAACTGCCGTCTTCCTTCCTATTCGCTCAGTTTTTCTGAGTGATTAGGCTCTTAATAAACTAGCGCGCTTTACCATCAACGATCGCATCACTGCTTACCATCAGGCGGGATTGCGGCCAAGCGTTAGTTTATAATATTAAAAAAAATAATCCTTTAATTTCATAAATCAATGATACGGAACCCTTTGTGCATGAGTCCGACACGCACTTGGCCGGTGTTTTGTTTGGGATGGAAAATCATCAAATGACCTCTGCCGCTCTGGGTGGAGCGGGAAAGGCGGCCGGGAGGGTGTGTCAGAGTTTTAGTAACTAAAATCTACCTGTGTTTCTTCAGTTGCCTGTGCGCCAGGGCCACGGTTTCTTTTTTAACCAACCTGCATCCCTGACCTAATAGGCAACGGTGTAGGAGGACCCCGTCACGATGTGCTGATATTTCTTTGCGCGTGAAATACAACGCGCCGTAGACTCGGGCCTGGTCCTTACCGTGTAGCGAGTTGCCTACTGCTCTCCGCGCTCGCGCCTACGATGGCCTAGTGTTCGATGTTACCTCTCGACCAGGGTGTCTCCTGCGGAGGCTAGTGACGTGAGGGTGCTGGGATTCCCACTGACTCACACGCTCCGCCTCCGCTTTTGCCAGCATCACTGCTTCGCAGAAGGAGGTGAATGCCTGCCATGCACTATCGCTCCGGACCATGGCCTGGATCAGGGTCGGACGCGGGAGATCGCCGCCTCGAGGACACGGTGGTGCTCTATCCAAGCCTGGCCTCCACCGTATCCTCACGGGGATCCACAGAATGGTGACACCCTGGTGTTTCCTCCTGCCTTATCCGGAACAAGAACCTTCCGAAACAACCGTGTCTCTCTAGCCACTCTTTAAAGAAGCGAATTACCGAATTATTTTCTTTGCCCCTGGCTCTGACATCAAGTCAACATTATTTATAGCTTTTCGCGGGCTTTCGACTATATTATATTTTATGTCGTTATTATTATTATTTACTTTGTAATGCGTTTTTTTTTTTGCTTAATAAACAATTTTTATTTATTTTTTTCTACCATTATGACATATTCAAGTCCTGACAGTAGACGCATTTTTTGTCCAGTACTCAAGAAACTGTATCATTATAGCTCCTTATTCTACCCTCAATGTGCCCCAGACTTTCTTTGGGGAAAAAGTCACCCTAATTAGTAATTAGCCGGGTTTCTTTTAAGCTTTCACCGCTTGGCTTCTTTAATTTGTGATGTTTGTAAGGAACGTTCTTCGTGTGGCCTTTGTGGGTAAAAAATGACTAATTTAGAAGCTTTGTTTCGGCAATTTGGCCTGTTCTAGATTAATTAGACTGAAGGTTTTATTCTGAAGTCGGGAAAACAATTCAATTTTAAGCCTTTTTAGCTTCTAATGGGTTTTCGGGAATCCTTTTTGTAAATCAGGTCATTATAAACGAGATAATTAGAGAAAAAAAAAATCAAGAGATTTGTGATCACCATTAATACACGTAAAATTTATTTTTTTTACATCGATTTCTTCATTAATCACTTTTAATTCGGATGGCAAAATATTGCTTCCTTGATTCCTTTCAGTAAAATAATTCTAGTCCTCATCCTTACTAATGTTATAAATCGGAAAGTGAGTTTGTTTGTTTGTTTGTTCCGCTTGCATGCCGTAACTACTGAACCGATTGCTTTAATTCTGCAGGCATAAGGTTAGAAGTCCTGATTAAATAATAGGGTATTTTTATCCCGGAAAAATTTGATATGCCCGAGGGAAATCTAAAAAGCGCGACATAATCGAACTCTAGTAGCCTTATAAGAAGGCTGAAAGTCACTCAAAGGGCAATGGAGAGGGCTATGCTTGGGGTTTCACTGCGCGATCGAATCAGGAATGAGGAGATCCGCAGAAGAACGAGAGTAACCGACATAGCCCGAAGAATTGCAACACTAAAGTGGCAGTGGCAGTGACACATTGCCCGTAGGACCGATGCCCGATGGGGCCGACGGGTTCTCGAGTGGCGACCACGCACCGGAAGACGTAGCGTGGGTAGGCCCCCGACAAGGTGGACCGACGATCTGGTGAAGGTCGCGGGAAACCGCTGGATGCGGGAGGCGCAGGACCGGTCGTCGTGGAGAACCTTGGGGGAGGCCTATGTCCAGCAGTGGACGTCTTTCGGCTGAAATGATGATGATGATGAATGAGTAGTCAATAAAGTTTAAATTCGCAAAGCACGTATTCGTTTGCATGGAACTGACTGTTGTCGATCTTGCATCTGTGTTCGGCTGCTCTGTATATTACTGCTAGAATCAAACCGCGCGGACCAAGCCTTGCGGGATGGATCTTTTCGCCGTCACTGAGAGAAGGCCTACGTCATAGTAGTGATATCATTTTACAATGAATATGCTATATTTCTTCCTGAATAGGCCTCTCTATTATGATAATAATATATTTTATCTACTCTCATATCAAAAAATTAAAAATATAAAACTAAAAAGGAGTTTATATTGACGTACTTTACCCATAGTATATCTAAAGGAAATTAAAAAAATAAGTTATAACATTATTTCTCTAACAAAATAATGTTATAATATTTTTTTTTTCATTACCGTACATATTACAAACCATAGATAGCACTATTTAATTTTTTTATCTGTGGCTGCGCGCGCTTTGGCGCGTGCGCTTTGATGCAGGGTGCAGAATTTTGGCGCCAAATACGTTTCTTTGCATTGCGAGTCGTTGTTGTGTTTCGCTGGGCACATAATTGATTATTATTGTTTCTTAAAATGTATGAGATTAGATAAAGTAGTGTATGAAACTGTACATAATTAGGTATTACACACTCGTGTGATACTATTAAAAAACTCGCTTCGCTCGTTTTTTTATACTCACACTCGTGTATAATATCCCTCATTATGTAACAGTTTCATAAACTACTATTATGTAGTAATATTATTTCTACTATCCTGTGTAAACTCTTTGGACCAAGACCTCCTGCCTGATTCAATTGTAGGCGAAGTAATGAAATAATACCACAGATATTATATTTCTTTCTTCTGTCTCCTTAAGATCTAGTGAGCTCACACGTTTGCACTGACTGGTCGTTTCCACTTAAATCTGTATAGTTCTTTCTTCAAAAGAGCATCTTTTTTTTTGGTATGGATGGGAAATCTGACACGCGCTACCACTACGCCCAGTCATTTGATTATGACCTCTCCCGCTCTGGACGGAGTGGTAGGGCGTGTCAGACTTTTACGGACTAAAACCCATCCGTGAAAGTCCATCTCAGATTATAATTTCTATGGTCTTTATATGATCTGTCAAGATACACACTACATACATAGGTCCTTAAAATACCTACAGATTATCTTAAAGAAACTGAATGTTTTGGTCGTATAATATAATTTTACTTATCATAAAAACAGAACAAAAGATATTTATCGTCTTGCGGCTTTACACCTTGATCAAAATTGATATCTTCATAAAACAACACAAAACACGTAATGAGGTAAAAGGTCTGGCGCGATAAAAGTAAATATTTATTTTATTTGCTAATATTTTAAATTGTAGCTATTTAGTATTTTTTTTTTCCGTAATTTCCTGTGACATCAGCATCACAGCGGGCTTTTTGAAACAAAGAAAGTGTATTTATGGTCACTAGTATAGGATAATCATTCATCAATCGTTACGGGTTGATGGACCCCTCAAAAGTCCGGTCTTACTGCAATGCGGCGATATCGCCTTCGGGTTGTGGACTGGAGGTCAGACGGCAGTCGCTTCACGGAAAATATCGAAGTTTAGCCAAAATCAGCAGTTAGACTGGTAAAGCGGACCCCAGACTCCAAAGCTGAAAAACTTCGGATGCGACTGAGACTAACGCTGAGATGATGATGATGATGAGTACAGGAAAATTATAAAACTTAACGAAATTAAAGAAAAAAAAAAGTCATTTGGAAGAACGAGAAAGGAGGCTTTTGTAATCGTAGAGTACTTTCTGGTTCATTTTTATACGAATTTTATTCTTATTTGTGGTCTTCCTGTACTAGTAGTGTAGGCGCCCCAGTAAAGCACGTACATCTACCGCGCATTTGTCACGGCTTATCCAACAAACAAGGTCGGCTTATACCACAAGTAAATTAATCTCCGACCACACTCTGGTAAATCTACGGGACTTACCTTGGGACTCAGTGTGTTCCATCTGCAGGTCTCGGAGAAGTCGACGCGCGCGCCGACTTTACAATGACGTCCGATGTCTTCAAATACGTCGACTGTCCCATACCAGTCGACACATTAAATTCCCTTAATAGGGCACCAAAGCTCACCAACGTATGGTAACCGTTATTTAGCAGCGTCAATCACGCCCGACAAACAATCGTTCAATGAAACCACGTTTCCGATTCAAATTCAACTCAATTTACAGACGTCACTGTTACGTTTTATAGTTCAAGTAAATACTTCAAAACACGGGCAACAATCGCGACAAACTATACAAAACGCGGCCGGTGGTATTTTTCCCGAAAATCCCCAAAACGTTGTGTCATAATAATGGCGGCCGCGCGTCGCCATAGACAATACTAAATGCGCTAGCCCGTACCGATCGGGCATCTATCAACTCGACTAACTAAAAATCGGGCTCGGCCGACGAACTAGCGTAAACAAGTAGCAATAAAGATTTTTTTTCATTCTGATATTACTTTCATTTTAGTTACAACTAACTAAAGTGCACCTCTCAAACATTCGAGGTCTGCACTCCAATATCGATGTAGTCCATCACCACCTTGAGACTGAAAAGCGCCACCTGCTTTTCTTGACGGAGACCCAGATCAGATGTCCGTCTGATGCTGCATACCTCAACTACCCGGGATACTCTTTGGAGCATCATTGTCTGCAGCGTGCCGGGGTCTGTGTTTATGTCCGCAATGACATCTGTTGCCCGCGTCTCCGTCACCCCGAAGATCCTCATTTATCGTCCTTTTGGCTGTTGGTTGACACTGGTGTGGACAAAATTGTCTACACCTGTGTCTACCGATCGCACAGCGGTGACCAGGAGACAACTCCACTATTTAACCACCCCAGTGAAGCTTCAGATAATGCGCTGCATCGGCACCCATACGCATAGTTCGTTGCTTTGGCGGGCTTTAATGCCTGCTACCAAGACTGGCTTTTCCCTTACCAGACGATCGACCACGCTGGGAGAGAAGCGCGAAACTTTGCGCCCAGCTAGTGGGACAAGCGACTAGGGTGCCTGATGTAGCTGGTCATACCGCCAATTGTCTGGACCTTCTGCTGACCACTGATCCGGACAGATGAATGTTGTAACAGTTTCCTCACCGTTGAGAACTTCAGACCACTGTCTGGTGAAGTCTGTGTCGTCCTTCTCCCCACATGATTGCCACTCGCGTGGTGAGCGGCGAATGTGGCGAAACTAATCAGCAGATTGGGATGAGATGCGCCACTTCTCTGCGTCTTATCCTTGGCAGTAGGTCTGCTTCTCTTCTGTCACATTCCGTCGAGCTGTGCGGACGCTATATCCAACGTGGTACGTCAAGCTACAGAGTATTCTAACTTCTTCATTGACGTGCCCGTCAGTGGCTCGGCTCGCCCGTGGTTTAACGCCGACTGTGTTCAAGCTGAACAGCGTAAACACACGGCATTTCTCACCTGGGTTGACGATCTTGACCCCAGAGCTCTGGATCTAAGCTCAAAGCAGAGAGCCTTTAACCGTGCTGCCAAGTCCTACAAAAAGGCGCTTAAGAAGGCTCGCTTCGACCACATTACTCATATTGGCAACAAGCTCTCTGCGCACCCATCTTATAGCATTTAATGCCGCCAAAACGCAGGCGTGTTTTTTCATCGCCAAAAGGAGCCCGTTCACCTTGGCTCCTACTTTTTAGAATGTATCGTTGGAGTGCACTGACCGCCTTCAGCTTTTGGGAGTTGAGATTTTCTCGAACCTTAACTTTGGGTGATTTATTGAGTCCAAGGCCAACGTGGCTGCCAGAAAACTTGGCGTCATCGCAATGGTCCGGCGGTACTTCACACCAAGGCAGCTTTTAAGGTTGTACAAAGCACAGGTCCGCTTGAGTGTGGAGCACTGCAGCCACATTTGGGCTGGTGCTACGAAATGTCACCTGGCTACTTTGGATTTATTGGAGAGTCGTGTGAAGAGCTGATTGGGGACCCAGACTTAACTCGAAACCGTCTTCGAAGCCTGGAGCACAGGCGTAGAGTAGCCAGCCTTTCGGTCTTCTATAGGATGCATTCTGGTGATTGTGCAAGGGTTACTTCCCCCATTCAATTAAACCATCGGACGACCCGTTGTACGACGAGTTTCAATCCTTACGTTGTTGACACCACTGCGATCCGGACGAAGGGTATCGCTTCCTCTTTTATACCGCGTACATCGAGGGATGGAACAATTTGCCAGCGACGGTGTTTCCGTCAAACTACAATTTGAGTGTCTTCAATGATACAGTGAATAGGCTTAAGAGCCGTTGATGGTAAACGTTGATGGTAAAGCGCACTAGTTTATTAAGATAAACTAGTGCGCTTTACCATCAACGTTTGCGTCACTGCTTACCATCAGGCGGGATTGCGGTCAAGCTCTAGTTTATAATTTATAAAAGAAAGCTGCGCCGCGCTGTGTTACCCGCGTAGGTTTCAATTTGTTTTTTTTTATATGCTCAGCTCCTATTAGTAGTTATATGAGCCTAAAGCCTTCCTGGATTAATGGGTTATCTAACGCAAAAATATTTTTTCAAATTGGACCAGTAGTTCCCGAGATTAGCGCGTTCAAGCAAACAAACAACTCTTCAGCTTTATATATTAGTATAGATTTACTTCAACACTCAGCACTGGCTACTTTTTTTTGTGTATCAAATCTATTATTTATTGCCAGTCATTATGAATAGTGTCAAAGTGTTTTATTTGTCGCAAAGTTTGAGGATCTGCACCATAATTTTGAAGAATATTGTTAATCCGTTGCTTCATAATATTCGAAAAAGAAATATGTTTACCCAAAAATGTAAACAACACAGTCAATGATGTAGAACTGTTAAAATTAAAGCCATTGCTACTGATAGTTAGCGCAATTACCCTGGAGTATCTATTGACAAGAGTTTTGGTTGAAAATATTTGAATAGGTACATCTGGTTATATAATTTTTTCCATGTCATTTGTATTTTCTTTGCTCACTTAAGGAAACTGGCTTTCTTTGGAGGAAAACGTCGAGCGGAATCCTGGATTTAATGGCCTAAAGTAATCGAGCATTGTCATCTATGCTCGTTTGCTCGTTTGCTAAGTAATTACTTTATGCCTGGCAGTTTTCAAATTTATTGCAAGCTGGTTTTAATCATTCTTTATGGATTTATTTTGTCTTAACATATTCTTGAGAAAAGCTTTGTTTTTGCATATTTAAAAGACATTATTTACTTACAAAATACCTTTTATTCAGCATTTGCCATAATCCCTAAATTTAATGACACAATTGTGGAATCAAAACGCTGCGAAAGTGGCAAATAAAGTGTTTTGATTCCACTGTCAGCATCAGCACCTGTAAACCACGAAAATATATCTCTTGTAGTTCATTATAATAAAAACTCGCGTATCTCCATGAGACTTTTTATGATATATATTATAATACACTAACATAGCGAACCATTTGCTGCGTCCCGCTATACCAATGACGCCGCTGTATGTCTTCAGGCTGCATTACTCTACAAAATCCGACGATATTGTTGATTACATACAGATCAAGACGAGATGGATTTTAAGGGTTACGAGGTTGGAGTCTCTTCACAGCGTGAATTTTAATTCCTTTGTGCTGGAAAGGCCAGCTGAGGAGCTTGAAATATTCATCTCACCAGAATTTTGGCAGAAAGGCTTTATTTTCCGGCGATTCCGTGGCTGGATACCTGACACAGCGCGATACACGATGCCGACGCTGGAAAATAATCGTGTATGAGTTTATTATTATATATGACGACGTTAGCGACGGCGGACAGATAGGGTCATCATCACCTTGGTGTGGTGGTAAGGGCTCCATTTCCATGCTATTCTATTTTGAATTAAAGCAAGAAGTGTAAAATATATACCCTCCAAACTTGACGAAACTGTCGATTTGCCATTTAAATTGTTATCAATTTAAATGACAAATCGACAGTTTCGCCCCTGAGAAGTGCTCTGATCCGCGTCTCAATCCGAAGTGACCGTTCGACAATCCCCACTTTCCAAAACGACTCTGTCCACGTGCTTCCATAATAAAATAACGTCACAGCCTTTGCCCCCACTACTACATAAATCAAATGAGCAACTTTTATTGAATTGATACCGACGATCTACGGCATACAGATTTTATGAAGTTTAATATGTATAGTATTTCATATTTGTTTTTATTGTATGTTATAATATAGTATTATTAGTGGTAATTTTAGCGGACCCCGGGATCCAACGCGAAAGCCGCGGATGAAACCGGGATAAACGCTGAGATGATGATCATGAATATACTATTATCGTATTTTAATATGGGCCTTTGTTGTCTGAGCTAAATGAATAAATAAAAAAAGTGTTAACCCTATTGACAGGCTATTCTAAACTCACTTTATCTAACTTTTCACTGTAAAGTTTGTACAGAATTCTTCAACCGCAAGCTCTGTTGACGAACTTAGTTATAAAAATAACCTCAAATTTTCTCCAACAGATTTCAAAACCGGTGACAAGAAAATCATCAACGGTCCCTTTTGGCACGAAGTCTTCACAGAAACGTATGAAGACCACGAAGAGGATCCATCTACCACTACTTCAGAGCCTCTGCCGTTCTTCGAAGATGATGCTTCTACTAACAATGTGACGGCTCAGCTCAGCAGTCGCGTGCATTTACACTGTCGAGTGCATGACTTGGGGGAGAAAACGGTAAGTAGATCACGCACATAAGCAGTAATAATAGTATACCACAACCTGACAGGGTGACCGGTTGTTCGAAAGACATACACAAGACCTGGTACAAGCAAATGAAGGAAAACGGATGGCTTTTAATCAGTTTTAATCTGAGACGCCCTTCCGCTCCGCCCAGAGCAAGAAAATCAATTTTATGAATTTCCCTTAAAAAAAAGTCTCAGGTTCCACTGGTGTAACTGCAATTGATCATAATTTGCTTTAATAATTAAAGAATAATAGATACTAAACGCCAAATTTTGTTCTGAGATAGATTTAGTGTAAAGGGGACGATGGGGCTGACGTATCCCCATAAAAGCCCCAAAATAGAATCAGATTTAAAAAAAAAAAGATAGATTTTTGCGCCGATTATGTTCAAATAGTAAAATTGTCAACGAGTGACATCAAAGAAATTGCCTAACCCTGTATTACAATAAATTGGAATCTTTTTGAAGCGTATTGCTAATCCAAAGCTTCATATGTTAGAATATAAATAATACGGATAACACGAACGCTTAAGTGGTGCTCATTTGTTTTTACCAAACTTTTCTTGATCTCCAACAGACAGAATAGCAAGTGCTAAAATTCGCAATGATGCGTTATCCAAGTAACTAAATCTAAACTGAAAAATATTTTGCCTGCACAAATTAATGTAATTAATAAAATAAAATAAAATTTTGAGTTAGAGACGGACAAACAAACAAGCAAACATACAAGTGAAGCTAATAAAAAGCATGTAAAAATGGGTTTGCTACACGACGTAAATAAGGTAATGAATATTATTAAACTGTCAAAATGAAATCTTTTGCTACT
This sequence comes from Sesamia inferens, assembly GCA_037179545.1. Taxonomy (NCBI): domain Eukaryota; kingdom Metazoa; phylum Arthropoda; class Insecta; order Lepidoptera; family Noctuidae; genus Sesamia; species Sesamia inferens. The sequence goes on along the minus strand of CM073944.1, from coordinate 18,237,724 downwards.
GAAAGTGTGAGGAATCGTTGAAGGTGGAATTCAGACACAAAATACAGATAAATTTTGTAGTATCGGATTGATTAAAATCTATAGGAACAATCAGAAAAAATCTTATCTAGCTAACTCACGCACTACCTCATTTTACCGTGTTTTAGATGTGCCATACAACAGCCAAAAATTACAGTTGTGATTAGAATATACGGACATATTAAGTAGATAGCATAGTCCTTCTGCAATGTTTTTTTTTTGTCTTTATTTCGCTCTGTGTTCCGAGAGCAGTCAACCCTACTATCAACCATTTTAACTGGAAAACTTACTGTCATAAAACTCACACGATACGGGAGATCTGCAGGGTAGTATAATATTAAATCCTTTCATAGAAGTTATTATGCAGCAAAGAACCACAGAATCCCATTACGCACTCCGAGACACAAAGTTAAACATCAGTGTATCATTTTATGCTGCAAACAACACGAGAGCATAGAATACATAGTTATGTAGGTACTAACACTGCGGAATGTTGCTGCACCCCCCTCCACCCATTCCAAGTTAAACAAGTATTTACTTTGCTTCAATGACATGTAAGTTGATTTTAGACCAATAAAAATGTTTAAATATATGCGTATACTGAACTTTATTAAGTAGTACTTATAGTTACTTTTTTCAATTAACTTAAATCGATGGCATGGAAAGTTTTTCTTTTTATTTTTTCCTGAAAAGTTGTATTTTTTGATTTACACGTTTATTCTGTGATAAACGTGTAAATCAAAAAATACAACTTTTCAGGAAAAAATAAAAAGAAAACTTAAATAACTGTAGTTTGGTAGTACGTTAGGTTAAACAAATTATACCAAATTAAAGATAAAAAAATATATTATTACATTAGATATATAGATATATTTTAGTTTAAACCGTTTTCCGACAATATAAGAAAAACCAATTTATATTTTTACTCTTGTGAATTTCTATGACTAGATCACAGTAAACTTTCATTACACTGTTATTGGATAAAATTAACCATACGATTTAATACCGTAGGAGGCAATGCAATACTTTGATTATAAATAAAAAATATTTAATTTTCATTAACACGTTAAGAATAAACATTGTAGGCTTTATCAACATGAATAAACGTGTAAGCTGCTATTATACAAACTTGAAGAATTGCACAAGTCTTCTCAAAAGGTATGCTTGTTTTAACTCTTTTATACTTGTGATTTATCTGGAATAAACAAATCAAATGATGTAGGTAATAGCCGTATTTTGCGTAAAAAAATATTAAAAACATTTAGAAGGTGCTGCTGAATTTTTTAATGCAAGAAGAAAAAATTTGTGTAAGAGCCCTTGCACATTTATTCTGTGGGGCCATCGAAATGTATTGATATTTCTTGGACAGATAAAGTCGCGTATGCAGATTTGAGCGCCTGCCCCATAAAATGAGAGAAAACACACGCATACGAGTACATAGACAAATTTAATGTACAGCAGATGCAAGCGCACTCGCGACTGTCTTATATTTGATTTTGAGAAGCTACATACGCGTCCAAAATAATAGTTCGCCAAATACATAAACACACACAGTAATTAATGAGTTATAGAAAAATAACTTTAATTTCTACACAATAAAATTCAGTTTACGCTACAACTTCAAGCATTTTAATAGTGTTTGACTTTTTTAATACACTTTGAAAACATTTTTTTTTTTTAACAAATTTACAAAAAGCTATCATGAAAAATGACAAAGTTATGAGCTTGTTATTGTACCTGGTTGTCTCTACAAATATATGGTCAACGCACCGCTCACCCGCTCGCGTCTACAGCAGTACGGCGCGGCGGGGGCCCTAGGATACTATGATCCGCTATCAACTGTGTTGAGCGCTCGGTAACTACACTGCAGTATTTTTTAAACATATTTGGGAAAAAAATATAACATGGTGTAAAATATTTGAAAAAAAAAACATTTTATACGTATGAGTGCGGGTTTTTCGCTCGTTGTGTGCAACATCCTGTACTATCTAATTTCTGGCGAGAGTAGTATTTTATGACTGCTTCTACTTCATGCATTAGAATTATGATATTATGAGTAAGAAAAAGGCTATAAAATTAGTGAATCCATGTTTCTTCTAGCGTACATTTTAGCTTCTCTCGTTTGATGTTGGAAGTGCTCTTTGCTGTGCCAACAATATGAGCCACTATATTTGTAGTATTTGAAACGGTATTCTTAAAGTCTCTCCATTTCTCCATTTTGTCAAAATAATCTTCTTCTAGAAAACCAAATTGAACTCAAAAAGTAAATTTCCATAATCTTGAAAAACAAGTGATAGAAGCAGATAGGAGTCAATATTTAAGTTTAATGTATTCATATAATCATACCTAATAAGAGCAGCAGTGGGCTAGTGTTATCGACCATGACTTAGAAGTAGTTGTTTGAACCCCATCGGGCGCTTCACTTTGTGTGATTTTAAAAAACGTTACCCCACACACAGTAGGATCACTGATCTATTTTACACGTCTTTTTTTTTTGGAGCCGGCATTTCCTAACTGACTACCTCTGAGAAGAAATAGCCGAAACAAACTCAGGGATCATCGTCTTATTTCAAGTCCAGACATTAAAAACGAAAACGTTTACAATCATTTAAGTGACTTAAAAAAAAAAAACAGAGTTAAAAATGTCATAATTACGCATATTGCTTAATAACAATGCTTAGCAGAGCGAGCAGCTCAGTCCCAAGCTTATTGTATTGTAAATAATCAGTTATTTTATAATACCCCCCTTTGCATTGCTTTTATATAGCTTTTAAATCGTTTAATGGGTAAGTTTCGAATGTCCATGGGAAGCTTGTTGTAAAATTGTATACATTGACCCATGAACGAGTTGCCTACTCTGTGGAGACGAGTGTGATGTACAGCAAGATTGTGTTTGTTCCTGGTGTTTGTACCATATTATGAACATCGCGTACTTTCCTAAAATTCGATATATTTTTATGTACATACATGAGATTTTTTTTTAAATTTAGATACACAAACAAACCAGACCCGGAACAACTAATTGTAGGCGATCGCTCAGCTACTGCAACAAACGTGTCGTTACACACCTAATAATATAACTTAATTATTAAGTGTGTGTCTTCACCGCTGCCCTCAAAACGGTGAAGCAAAACACGAAATTTGCAGCTCCTAGAACCAAACCTTTGAAGACATGTGATATCTTCTAAGCCGGACCTAGTGCGGGTAGTAGGTAGATTAAGGTCCACACCCTGTCAGCGAGAGGACGCCTGAGTCCCGTCAGTATTAGCATTCTAGATTAATTGTAGGTTGAACTATAAGTAAAATTATTTTTAAAACCTGGGAATATTGAGGTAGACTTAATTTAATAGAAAGAATAATAATGTGTTTATATTTCACTTCTCTGGTGTGTTAGTACGAAACGAAAATAGTCCAATTATTTTATAAGTAGCTCATGTTGTAGTAAAAATATATTCGAATGGAAATAATTGGTTAAATAAATACTTTTCCTCGGTGGTAGGCCACATCGGCTGCCGGCAGAAGTTACCACCAGACAAAGTCTTGACGCCAAGCGATTCGTCGGCAAATGTTGTGTCGGGTGTTTGGTAGTGGAGGGTCTCGAGATCAATCTCCCTCCTGTGTAACATCGTTAGTCGTGTTGTTGCATCACCTCGCTCAACTCCCGTCTACCTTCCTATACGCTCAGGTTTTTTGAGTGAATAGGCTTAATAAACTAACGCGCTTTACCATCTACGATTGCATCTCTGCTTGCCATCAGGCGGGATTGCGGTCAAGCATAGTTTATAATTATTATCTGGCTAACATTTTCCCAAATAATTTAGTTTTGACTTCGAATCTAACCGAATATAGCTAAATACAAGAATTTAAATGGAGTAATTGCTTACCTGATCTTCTCATCCTAGTTACTGGCCAATACTGTACCGTGTTAGTGGTATTGTTACGAATGCACCTTATGTCGAGGGCATAAGGTTCAATATCGCGAGACATGCAGTGCGTAACTTTTAAACCCTATAACTCGAGATCTAGACATGGTCTAGGTGTAATATAAAAACGCATTCCTAGACTTAAGGTGGCCTATCGAATGGTACAGGTTTTATCAATTTTGTCAACTAAGTGACGACATCGAAATTTCTAGAAACCCGTTTCCGGGAATTACCGTAGCTACCTACTGAATGTACTCGAAGTTATGCGCTATTATTATTACGTCTAGACGATTCTGGAATGTTCGATCAGCTGGCCTATATATAGCGCCGTGACGCCGACGCCGAGTCAGTCTGCACTTGACTACCGAGACGAAAACAGCGATACTTAAGAAGCGATCTTTGAGAATACCTACTGCGACAAGTGTAACGAGAACTGTGAGTACTACGTGAAGTAACATCTGTAGTGTTATTGTGTGTTTACAATACGGACTTCGTGGACGTAAGTGAAGACTTCGGTGCAACGTCAGCAACATTCTACTTGTCATTGCCTACAATCGACTGTACCTTCGTTGCCAATAAACTTCGTAACCCTTAACCGGCGTTTTAGTACCCCTAGCCCGTAACAGTATTTTATTATTAGTCTGAAAGTTTGTCAACAAGACTTAGCTTGATGACAGAATTTTAGACTTCTGACTACGTAACGATTGTCAATGCTCTATAAATGGTCTTCGAGTTACGTGATCTACTGTCATCGATCTCTTATACACTAGACACACAGTCTCGAACAAAACTCTTATCAAAAATGGCGACAAGTATTAAGCAGTCTAAAGTAGTTAAAATAAATATAAATTAATTTAAAATCAGCCTTAAATGCAATGTATAAAGTTCTTATCACAAAGCAGTACAAAAAGCCATTATTTTTTACGACAGAGGCTGACATCAAACCAACTTCAACTTTACACGCATGCATTTAAGTCAGAATTATAAAGTAAGTACTAAATGAAAGAAGCACCCAAGTGCTGCGTTGTGCGCTTGTTCAGTTCAACCATTTTTTACGCTGATTGTGAATCTAGTGTTGATTTGATTTATCTATTTACAAAAATCAATCTTTAGTCGATTCTGTAATAATCAATATATTGTGGGTACTTATTTAATAAATAAGTAAACCCCCACTACCCACAACATTAGTGTCTCTCTTGGTCGTTTGCGCTTCTGTATAGACGGAGTTATAACCTTCCTAATGATTTATAAATTGGCTGATAATATACACAGTTATAGAAAGCCTAAAACTCGTTTTATTCAAGTGTTAGAACCAAGATATCCTACGTCTACTGTATAAGTGATTGATGCCTACCGTACATTTTTCACTCCTATAAGTAGATAAAAAAACTCTTTATTTCAATTGGCTTGTATCCTAAAAAATAATTTAATGTCCATCAGGTAGATTTCTAAAAAATATTAAACACGTATTTTTTATTTTTTCTTTAATTCAAATACTTAGGAAGATATATTGATTCGAAATATCGCATGACGTCACGCCGTCGTACAAAATATACCATGGCGTGACGTAATTAGCCCCACTCCGTAACTTTAATACGCTATATCTCAGTAATTTTTGGTAATTTCGACAAAATAAAAAATACGGGTCTTAATTTTTTTTATTATCTATAAGACGGACTAATTTTTTTTTTGATTTTCATACCTTGGATATATCCCTATTATGTTTTCATGGTGACATTTTTATAGAACTGAAAGGTAATTGCGTAACACATTATCAGTAGTAATGGGTTTTATTTTGACAGTTCAACAACATTCATTGCGTTATTTACATTGTTGAGCAGCACATTATCGAACATATGGAGCAATGGAATAGCAACAAGCTTAAAAAAGGTTACAACTGATAGTAATCGTGTTGTGGAGACATGAGGAACAAGGAGTAAATATCACTAATCCTCCGTAGAAAAGGGAGGATCGTCCGACCAGACGGGTGTTATGTCTGGTGGGCACTTGCCTAATGATTGAAATTGGGAAGTTGTATTTATGTTAGTTGCACGGTAAACTTTGATTGTGAGATGTAGAATTCGTGTGACGTCAGTATGACACGTTGTTCCATGTGGCGTTTGTAGGTATAGCTACAGTGTTTTACGCAATTAGGGTGCTGATCTGCTAGCCCCAATATGAAGACAAGATTCAATGGGAAGAATATGACCAAACTAATCTCCATTTTTTACTCAGATATCCTGGGTACGTCGCCGAGGCGAAGAACTGCACCTCCTTTCCTTCGGTCGCCACACTTACTCAGCTGACTCCCGCTACTCTTTGGCCTTCGAACATCCCAACGATTGGCGACTCCTGATCCAGTACGTCAGCGAAAGAGATGAGGGGTTCTACGAGTGCCAGATCTCCACTCATCCTCCGTTAGTTAGGAGGGTCCATCTAAGTGTTGTTGGTGAGTCTTTGATTTATTTATTATCATAAAATAAAATAAAATACTGTATATACGTAAATATTACACCGAAATAATTGAAATCCACAATTGTTAGTACACGTCCATTTCTTCCGAGCTTCCGAACAATAGTGACTGATGTGCGAAACCTTACTCTGGTCTATCAAAGAGCTAACGTTTTCACAATAGTAATATTCTTGCCATTGTAATAAATAGAAGCATTATTATAATAAGTGTTATGTGCGGTCGACAGCCGGTCAAGCTTCAATCAAACTTGAGCCTTAATGTCTTGGAGATAAAGTTGAAAATCTAATATAGAAATCTGACCGACTGTAGCAGCTTGATTGCTGTTGTCTGTACAATTTTTAGTGCCCTGGCAGGGTACATGGTTTTAACATCGTGTCATCATGCCTAATAACCACTAAATCATAAACTCAGTCTCTTTAACAGTTTTATTAACGTTAAAAACTTGTGCTTAACCGCGATTCCACCTGATGGTAAGCAGTGATGCAATCGCTGATGGTAAAGCGAACCAATTTATTAAGAGCCTTTTAACTCTTAGACTTGAAGATCGCACAATGGTCCACTGAAGGGACTGAGTGCGGAAACCAAACCAGTAACAGTAACAGTAGTCAAATTGTAATTTGACGGGAAATTCGCCGGGAGCAAATTGTTTTAATACTGCAATGTATGCGGTATAATATAAATAACGTGGTGAAACTCTTCGTCCGGATCTTAGCGGTGTGAACAACGTAAGGGTGGATACTTGTCGTACGACGTGACAGGTCATCCGAATGGAACGGTGATAGCGGAATCATGTCGAAAACCCAAATAATAATAATAACATCAATAACATTACTCAGTATCCACAAAATGTTTGGATAATGATCCAACCACATAATTTTCTCTTCCTAAACTATTATATGTTGGGGTGACCTTCCAGTCTAATCGGATTTTGCTGATTACCTGTATTTTTCATGGAGAGACTCCCTACCTAACATTCACACTCCAGTTACTGGTACTTTTAAAAGATCAAAGATCTACAAATGACAGCCGGGTCCAACGGATTAACGTGCTTTCCCAGTTATGGGGGGGGGGGGGTTCCCAGAAAATATGTTCAGCCATCTAAAGACCACCCTCTGCAAGCTTAGCTTAACTTGATCAATCAACCTGTGCGGCTGTTATTATTTGGCCACGAGCCCTTCTATTTTTTTTTTTAATATTTATAAACTAGTGCGGTCATTGCGGTCAAGCAATCCCACCTAATGGTAAGCGGTGATGCAATCGTTGATGGTAAAGCGCACTAGTTTATTAAGAGCCTATTCACTCAAACAAAAAATGAGTGAATAGGAAGGAAGATGGCAGTAGAGCGAGGTGATCCAATGTTAAACCTAGAGGGAGATTGATCTGGAGACCCTCCACGATCAAACTCTTGACACAGCAACGTTTGGTGCATCGTATCCAGCACACATTGCAAGATAACTGTTCAGACCCGTCCTCCATACGGTTTCACCAGACATCATGCCGGAACACGACGAATCGCTTGGCGGCAAGACTTTGTCTGGTGGGCGGTCCGCCGGCAGTCGATGTTATGGCCTACCATTGAGCTTTAGATCTGATACACCACTAAATTAGATCTAGGAGTCTGTCTAGTACAATCAGTATTGTCAGTGGTAAGCACTACAAGTTGTGGCTGAAATGTATGCTCACTGTGCGCAATATGCTGCCAAAACAGTAATTGTGTTGTGTTTGAGTTGAAAGGTAGGGTATAGGTGATAACACTGAGGTAAATTGCATTTGCAACTAGTTGGCCCTGTTAGGACAAAACGCTGCAATCTGGAAAACGTTATTTTGAGAAAAACGTATTTAAAAGTTTAAATCTTTAACTCGCTACCAAATTTAATCCAATATAGATAGCAATTTAGTTTTTTTTTTTTTTTTTTGACAAATTTGGCATTTATTTATTTATTTATTTATTTATTCTTTATTGTACACCAATCAAACATCAAACAAAATACATGGAACAAAAACATACAATGGGCGGCCTTATCGCTAATAATGCGATTTCTTCCAGGCAACCAAAGAATGGACAGATTCTCCTGAACCACATATGGGACTGTCGTTGGTGCCAAATATCATGGTTACAATTTACTAAAATAGATACACATATACATACATAAATACATAGATACTTTAATAGTATAAATAGCCATTCATAACGACAAGTAGTGTTCCCTCACAAGTCTCTTGAATTCCAGTAACGATTGTGCGCGTTTAATTTCAATTGGCAATGCATTCCACAAACGAGGGGTCTGAACAGTGAACGATTTATCTAGGAACGTTGTGGAATGCATAGGCATTTTGAGCTTTAAGTCATCTGATGACCTTAACGATTTAGTATGTGAGTTGCACAGAAATTGAAAACGATTCTTGAGATAAACAGGGGTGAAAGAAGAAAAAAGCACATTATATAGAAGGGAAAGAATATGAGCATTCCGACGAAGGCGAATTGGTAACCACTTGAGCTTCACACGAAATTCGGATACATGGTCATATTTGCGCAGACCGAATATGAACCTTATACAAACATTTTGAAGTCGCTCAAGCTTATCTAATTGGTCTTGGGTAAGATCAAGATAGCTGACATCAGCATAGTCAAGGATGGGTAGAAGAAGTGATTGTGCAAGTGCAATTTTGGTGGTAGTCGGTAGGAAATTGCGTAATCTCCTCAGAGACGCTGCGGATGCAAATAGCTTGCGACTAACTTCCTGCAGCTGGGAAGTCCAAGAGAAATTTTTGTCAATATATATTCCCAAGTTTTTAACTTTGTTACTAAAGGGAATCACTGAGTTTTCAAAAGAAACTTGAGGTAGGGTCGTCCAATCGATTCTAGAGACCGTCCTAGAACTGCCCACGACTATAACCTGCGTCTTTATGGGGTTGACCAAAAGCCCATATCTTTTGCTCCAGTCACATATGCGGGTCAGATCACGATTGATCGCTAATATGGCCTCAGATAGATTTCCAAGAGGCGCTTGTGAGTAAATTTGTAAATCATCTGCATAAAGATGGTAGGAAGAAATTAGTTCGTCAGAGATAGAGTTAATAAAAACTGCGAAAAGTAAAGGGGATAGCACGCCACCCTGCGGTACACCAGCAGACGTATTACTCCAGGAAGACAAGGTCTCCCCAAAGCAAATACGCTGCCGGCGACCAAACAGGTAACTACGAAACCAATCAATTACCGATGGAGATATGTTAAGAGAACAAAGTATGCCAAGCAGAACATCAAAATCAACAGTGTTAAAAGCATTACTAAAATCCAGCAAAGCTAAGACTGTCAGATTACCACTTTCCATGGCTGACCTTATATCATCCGTAATATTCAGAAGCGCTGTGGTGGTGCTATGACCAGGACGAAAGCCAGATTGGAAGGAGTTGAGGAGATTATTCTTGGAGAGATAAGTGCTCAATTGATTATGGATTAACCGTTCAAGGACTTTGGAAAGGAATGGTAAGACAGATATTGGACGATATTCAGAAAAGGATGTGGGATTAGACTTTTTAGGTAAAGGAATTATTTGGGCATCCTTCCACGAGCAAGGAAAAATCCCACTAGATGATGAAAAATTGAGAATATGACAAATTACGGGAAGAATAATATCCAACACAGGGAGCAACATCTTACGGCTGACACAGTCACTTCCAACTGCATTGGAAGTAATTGATAGTATGCTCTTCTTAACATCACAAGCGGAAAATTGACCAAAGACAAATGGAGAATAACTGGAAGTCGGAAGAGAAGAAAGATAATTTAATGTATTCATTTTTATTGTCCTATCAAAATTGGACGAAGCAGTAAAATGATTATTCATAGCATTTATGTCCATGTCTTTTGGGATAGTCTCTTGCCGGGTTTTACCGATCCCCAATGTTCTAAGAAATTTCCAAACTTTGGATGCGTCCCCATTTTGGACAGAAGCGTGAATGTAGTGGCGACGAGCATTCCTGCACACCTTGTTGCAGTGATTACGGATTGCAATGTATCTTTCTCTGTTAACATCATTAGGCCTACGCTTAAATTTAGACTTTGCCGCAACTTTTCTGACCATCAACGTTTTAATCTCATCTGTGAGCCACGGCGCCGGCAAGTGCTTAACCTTAACTGCTCGAACAGGTGCGTGATGATCGTAGAGCTCAATAAGCTTCGTTGTAAAAATGTTAACTTGGTCATCAACTGATGCAGAAGCAAACAGAGCAGACCAATCTATAGTGCTGGCATCTTTACAAAGATTGTCAACATTCATGCCACCAAAATTGCGTTGCATAAGAATTTTAGCTTTAGCCTTAGGCGGACGGATTTTATATGAAAGGAAAATCAGATCGTGATAGGAAAAGGCGTCAGCTGAAGATTGACCATGCTTGGCAACGTGATCAAGGGAAGAGACAAAAATTAAGTCGAGGAGTGAAGGAGTAGAGTTAGGAAAATGGTGGGTGGCACTTAATGGAAGAATGGAAAGATTATTGGAAGCCACAATATTAGTGAGAGAAGAAGATCGATAGTCTTTTTTCAAATAACAGGTATTAAAGTCACCCATGACTATGCTATGACTGTAAGAAGGCACAAGGATTTCTAGGAGGCTTTCAAAGGAAGAAAAGAAACTAACGCGTAAAGAGGGGCAATAATAGACGCCAAGAAGTAATTTGGAATGGTGAAGTTCGACTTCAATGAAGAGATGTTCACCGGCATTTGATGGTGGTGGCTGAGCCGATATATTGACAATAGAGTAGGGAATTTGTGTACGGAGATATATGGCAACACCACCACCGGCACCGACTACGCGGTCGTTTCTTATAAGCTGGAAACCGGGCAGAGAATAACTTGATGACGGGAGACAAGGTTTCAGCCATGATTCAGAAATAAGTATAGCATGTATGTTCTTACAGTCAAAGCTAGCCAGCATATCGTGGAAATGAGCCGGAATACTTTGAGCGTTAATATGTATGACATTAAAATTTTTAGGAACATCAGAAAACTGCGCTGCGAGACTGTCAGCAAGAGAAGGTAGACTCACAAAACTGTCGTCGTTGCTTGTTATGGAAAAAAAAACTACTATTATCACTACTTACATCGACAGACATAAATATTTACCTAATATAATAATAAATAAAAATAAAATAAAAATAAACCGATTGACTAAAAACTAGCCCTGCCGGTTGCGTTATCAATTATCTAGAAATAAAATCTACTTACGCAGTCCGGGCAACAAAAACAGAAATTAGAAAAAGATATGCAGTAAAAATAATAATAAAAAACTACAAAACAAAACACTAGAAAAACAACTTCTTGTACCATTCACACACTGCCACTGCACAGCAAGGAAAAACGGAACGCACCGAATGAACTGATATAGATTGACACTGACAGTGACAGTATTGAGTGTGACAACTGACAAGATTGTTATTATAGCAATTTTATCAAAGAAATTATTTGAAGGTATAATAAAATCAAGGCTACCCAGACGTTGAACACATCACTTCTTTAAGGCCACAGCACGCCTCAACCTTGCGGTCTTCGCAGCAGCAACAACCGGGACTGGAGCTGGCACAGGCGATGCATTTGAATCACTCTGCTCGGTGTCACTGGTATTCGGCGTAATCTTGTCCAACTCGGCGATGGTCTCAATCCGATGTCGCGAACCATTAGCACCAAGGACATACACGCAGCCTGCCTTAGTCCAGCACTTGTCGACACCATATCTTTCCCTCGCAGCCAAGAACACATCATGCCGCCCCTTGGTTAGAAATTCTGATAGAGTGACGCCTGTAGCCTTTAATTTAGCCTTGGAAAACCAAATCCTATCCCGCACCGCAAGATTGCCAAGTTTGACCAGAATAGGCCTGGCTTTATTAGCTACGGCTCGACCCATCCTGTGACAACGGCTAATGTCCGCAACAGTGAAATCACTCAGCTGCAACTTAGTACTGATTACCTCAGCAATCACCTTGGGAGTGTCCTCCTTCTGCTCCTCATTAACACCATGCAGCAGCAAGATCTTTCTCCGTCCTCGCATCTCCATCTGATCAACGGTACGAGCCAGAATCTCCACCTGCTGCTGGACGCCACCGAGAGCCTGCATGATAAATGACCGGAACATTGCAAACTCCGCAGCCAGGCTAGACGTTGTGACAGGAGACGAGGGGACCTTCTGCAGTTCTTCTTCAAATGCCGACATCCTTGAGTGAAACAAGTCACTTAATTTACTGAGAGTGCTCGCCAAAGAATCCATTTTGATATTCAATGTTCAGTGATAGTAGTGAGTGTGAAAAGTAATATAAGGATTGTAGAGATAACGCTACACCAGCAGGTACCAACTATGTACTTTTGAAAAATACCATAAATGATTATAACTATACTTTGAATATAATTATATTGAATTTAGAACTAAGAGCGAATTTTTATTTGTGTAACTATTACGACTACCCACATAACCATCAATGGCATGGTACTTATTTATTTTCATTTTAACATAATTTAATCGTTTATGCTATAGATACCTCACAATATTACAAAAACATGTTTTTTTATAAGTAATTGTTAATTTTCGTACGATTCAACCTAAGCTTGCAATGTTTTACCAAAATACAAACACGTGCGCGGCTCACCCGCATGGCCCGCTACCCTTTTACTAGTCACGGGAAAAACGCTGCAATCTAGAATGTCGCGTTTTGCCAGAATATTTTATTGAAACTCTGGGTTACAATGAAGTGTAAAATTGAGTTTTTTTGTTACTGGAAGCCATTATTGAACTGTAAATCAAACTTGCACCAAGCTAACCATACCATAAAACGATGTAACCTGGGTTGCATTGTTTTGTCATAACAGGGTCGTGGTGTGGTGTGGACTAGTATGTTAAACGTGATTGGCGTAAAGTGTTCTTGTGGTGAGACACATAGAGCGGCGGTGGTCTATTGTTATCTAACGCGACTTATAAGTTGTATTTTATCACCACTGCCCTCAAAACGGTGAAGAAAAACATCATGAGGAAGAATCTTCAAAGACATGTGACCCGCACTGGGCCCCCGTGGTAAGTTACGGCCCGCTCCCTCTCACCGAGGCCTGTGACTCAGAAGGGGGTACATTATATGCTTAGGTAATACGCAGTTATATTCTTTGTTAATGAAAACAACTTAATAACTTTAGCCAAGTTAATAAAATAACAGAAAAGAGCTGATAGGTTGATTCAATACTAAAATTAAGTTACTTAGTTTTAGCTCTTAGATAATAAAGTTTATGTCTGGTGTCGGCAGTTCTTCAAAGTTAGTGTTTTTGGTATGATATAGTTATGACTTTCAATTCAGTCAGGACTTCAGTTTTGTAAATTATTTTATCATTAATACTCAAAAATGGTGAAGGAAAACGTCGTGAGGAAGCAGGCATGTCCTAAAACTAAATATGCCAAGACATCAGTTATCTACCAATACGCAATGGGCCCGAGTGATGAATTATATTCATTTCTGGGTGAGAATTAGATTTTTTTCTGAGTGGTAGGCCATAAAATCGGCTGCTGGCAGAAGTTACCACCCACCAGACAAAGTCTTGCCGCCAAGCGATTCGCAGTTGTGTTGCGATGTGTCCCGGGGACGATACGCCAAATATTGTTTTGTCGGGAGTTTGGTCGTGGAGGATCTCCGTATCAATCTCCCTCTGGCGTAACATCGTTGGTCATGTTGTTGGGTTTAACATTGCATCACCTCGCTTAACTGCCGTCTGCCTTCCTATACACTCGGTATTTTTGTGTGAATAAGCTTAATAAACTTGTGCGCTTTACCTTCAACGATTGTATCTCTGCTTACCATCAGGCGGGATTGCGGTCAAGCACTAGTTTATAATTTAAAAAAAAGTGCATTTCCTCTCACAGAGAGGTGGCCTGTGATCCAGAAATGAAAAAAATGTGAATTAAAAAATGTTGTGAATTAAGAAATGTCACAGGAATTCAAGCGAATCAGACGGCTCTGAAGTTAGAACTGCTAGTCATGTACTGTGGGCGGTGGCCTTTACAATTAGATACGTTTGGTTCAATGGACATGGTATGGAATACACACACAATTCCTTATTGGAATTTACGTTTGGTTCATTTGATTTATGCCACTTTAGAACCGTAAGTCAGCTCAAAGGTGGCTTAGGCATTAATTGCTCGGAAGGATGCTACCTTTGACAGTAGGTAGGTATTCCTTTGTTGCCCATGACTTCTGTGCACAGAAGATGCTCTTGGCATTTTATACACAGAGATATATAAAAAATATTGTCTATTCCAAGAATATTGTCAGGTAAAAATGAAGACGTAAAAATTTTGCTTGAACGATCGTTTAGTATGGCCAGCGCAACCGCCCGAAAGCATGGAGTTTGAAACTTGGCAGTATGATACTCGTAAGCCGTGAAAAACACTTCAAGCCATTGACTAATATTTGATCTCTCTTATCTCGTGTCAGATTGTTATTTTAATATCAAGAGTCCAACAATTGATCTAACTGCAATGCTTCGTTTCACGGAAAATATCGAAGCATAGCCAAAATCAGCAGTTAGACTGATAAAGCGGACCCCAGACTCCAAAAGCTGAAAAAGCTTCGGATGCGACTGGGATTGACTCTGAGATGATGATGATGACTGAAGGAAGAGAAAGTCCATCTGCTTCCTACATATTTGCGCACAATAACATCTCCCGCGTCGAAGGTTGGTCTTTAATGAGTTTAGTCGCCACAATCTTAATTCGGTCTGGAGTAGGTACCTACTCATTGAAATAAACGAACAGAAAATAAATGTTATTGGTGTCCAATAACGTTTCTTCACTTTTAAGTATTTGAGAATATAGAACTCTAAGAAAATATTAAACTTTTCAAAGCTAAGCAAATATGTAAGC
The DNA here is from genome assembly GCA_037179545.1 of Sesamia inferens. Lineage (NCBI taxonomy): Eukaryota > Metazoa > Arthropoda > Insecta > Lepidoptera > Noctuidae > Sesamia > Sesamia inferens. The sequence continues at coordinate 18,222,416 of CM073944.1, read as the reverse complement.
ACAGTAAGTTTCTTTTCACTCTTATTCAGCTTTCGTGATCATTGTAATAAAAAAGAAGATTCGATATTGTTTGTCAAACAATTTACTGTGCCTTAAAAATACATTACTTTTTACAAAAGAACGTTCCTTTCAAATTGTATTCCAATTTCATAGCATGAATTAAGTCTGTTTTGTTTCTTATTTACATAGAAGTTAAATAATGTAAATGTAATCGTAATGTTTTGATAGAAACGATTTGTAGAGAATCATACAACGGTGTTTTTGACTACACTAATTACTGACTATAATTTAGGTATCTTCAAGGCTAGAGTGATTAGGCTCTTAATAAACATTGTCGTGTTAAACAGTAAAGAAAAAGGAAAAGGAGAGGGGGAACAAAGAATTTAATAAAATTATATAAAAATAAAGTTAAAATGATAATGAATGAAAAAAAGGTGGGTGAGGTGAGAAAAGATAAAATAAATAGTAGAAAATCATCAGCAGCGGTCAATAATGTAGAAAATCATCAGCAGCGGTCACGGTGAACACAGATGCAGAGCAGCAGTTGAAGCAGCACAGGTAGGTTGGGTCACAGCAGAGCAGTGGTAGACAGCAGTAGAGAGCCTCCCTCGGAAGCTGCAGACGAGTGCTATACGCAGTGGTAGAGCCTCTTGAAGTCAGCAACCCCTCGAAGGCACGGCCTCGAAGGGCGGACGAGTACCGCAGCAGGAACGGCGCTGGCGGTAGAGGGTCGGCAGCCGCAGTGAAGGGGCGGCACCGGCAGTAAGAGCGGCGCTGGGGGTACGAGCGGCGCCGGAAGCCGAGACAGTGCCCGGTAACAGCACCTGCGCCACCATCAAAGGCGGCACCAGGCAGCAGAACAGCGGCAGAATCAGCACTAAATCACAGAATCACAGAAGTAGCGCAGCACAGGTCAGCACAGGCAGGAGGAGGTTCAGAGGAGGTTCCCCTCTCCGTTAAGGAGAGGGTACCCCTGGGAGGGCTCTGCGAGGAAAAATTACACAATTAAATTACTGAATTGTTGAAGTCAGACCGAAAGCTAAACTGGCACTGGTCAGCGAGGGCTTCCGAAGAAACCTCGGAGAACAGCTTTTTCGCGAAATTTAAATATTTGAATAATTATAAGCAATATGAAATAACTTAAAGGAGCTCGGATAACAAATCCGGTAGAAAAATAGCAGGCAGTCAAAAATTTAGAAGAAAAGGTTGTCATAGAGACATAATCAACAGCGTTGTCAAAAACTGTCATAACAATGAAAATATTATTGTAGAATGTAAATATAAGTAAATATTAAATTATAGTGTTGTGTTGAGTAGGAAAATTAATACAGCACAGCATAGGTACAGCTTCTTACGCTAAGATATCGCCAAGTCGCTGAAACTTAGGCTTGGAAGTTGAGCACCGTGTCTGTAAGCTGAATAACAAGTCTTGGTGTAGTAAAATGTTACCAGAACAGCGCCTCATAATACTGTAATGCGTATTATGACCTGCAGAAATGAATGATATAAATGTAAGAATATAAATAAATAAGTGTAAGTATCTGTAGGTAAATACATAACACTACAACATCTTGAGGAAACCTGAGCTTTTTAGTCTGAAATCGCTAACCCGCATTGAGCAGGCGTGGTGATTACGCTCAATCCTTTTCTGTGTGATAGGAGACCTGTGCCTGGCAGTGGGACGATAAAAAGGTTGATGATGATGACGAGTGCTTGACCGCAATCCCGCCTGATGGTAAGCAGTGATGCAATCGTTGATGGTAAAGCGCGCTAGTTTATTAAGAGCCTATTCACTCTATCCATGAAGAAGCTTACATTGTAATCAGACGGATACATTGCCGCTGGCAAATAATTGTTCCATGCCCTCGATTTACTGATTACTGAAAGCATAGACGAATGTATACAAAAATATTGAACATACATCAATGTAAAGCCTCGGATAACTTTCTCTATGAAAGTTAGTGTATAAGACAGATTGCATACAGTGTACCATCATCAATATTCCTGTTTCCCCAAGCTAAATCGCCTTAAACGAGTCAGAAGCACGCTTTGAGGCCTTTTGTGTTGTGTGTTAGATGTAAAGTCTTATTGCGTTTATAGCTCGGATATGTAGGCTTTGTTTCATGAAGAAAAAACCGATCAAATGCGAGTCCAAACCGGTTTTTTACGTACTTGTATGTATATAAAGTTATTTCTTTTATCTCTTCAGTAGTTTTTTACTATTATTGGAATTACTCCTGACTCCTGTACCGTGAGTGTATTTAAACTCACTTTCACAAACAACCAGACCCGGAAAAACTACTTGTAGGCCGTACAGATATTTGTGCCGAGCAGGAATCTAACCCTCGACATGCAGCTGGGCAGTCGATCGCTCAGTCACTATGCCAACCCTGTCATCAAAGAGAAAGGGTTGGACTAGGATTTCGAAAAAAATATTTTTCTTCTTGTGTTGATAATATTCGTGAATGACACTTCATGGCATTGCTATGGGTAGTAGGCACTCGTAAAGGTTTTTATTCCCTTGCGAGTACCTAAAATATGCGGCGTGAATGGAAAACAGTATCTTTTAATTATGTTGATTTAGAATTTCGATGTTTTCACTGCTTTATTACCCCTGATTTATAAGTCGTGGTGGCGTAGTGATTAAAATACCAGCCTCTCAAGTATGAGTGCGCGGGTTCGATTCCAGGTCAGGCAAGTACCAATGTAACTTTTCTAAAATTATATGTACTTTCTAAGTATATCTTGGACACCAATGACTGAAGGTGAAGGAAAACATCTTGAGGAAACCTGGACTTTAAGTCTGAAATCGCCAACCCGCATTTAGCAAGCGTGGTGATTACGCTCAATCCTTCTCTGTATGAGAGGAGACCTGTGCCCAGCAGTGGGACGATAAAAAGGTTGATAATGATGATGACCCCTGATTTCCTTGCTCACAATAACTAATTTAAAGTTGGGTGCATCTTTATACTTCCATTTCATTAAGAAAAGGATATTAGATAAATATTAGTGGAGTTAATCAGTTTTTTTAGTCGCCCTTTCTTTTATCACTTTTAAACTGTCTACATGGAGTAACTTAATTTAACAGGACTTAACTAATATTTTGCTATTTAGCCCGTCATTCAGATTATAGAAAAATATTGGATACGTATATTTTGTTTTATCAAATCAATAAAAATGACAAATATAAAAGGAATCAAAGATCAGGAGTAGTGGCTGGTGACGTCACTGCTTGCTAAAAAGTGTAGCGTGCAGTGACGTCACACGAGTTTTCAACGCACTGTGTTGTCTTCATTTTCTGTTTATACGAAAAAAGAAAAAAAAACATGTCTAGTATTTTTTGGAAATTTGACTGACGGACTAATTAGTTTTTCTAGTCAACTACCCTATTAAAGTTAAGTGACGTGCAAACGTCTAAAAAGTATGGTTAAAGAATCGCTAATCATTAGTTAACTCTAAACATCGTTTATGAATAAGGGGGATAGAATGCACCGTACTTCAATATAATTTAGTTTTTGAACAAGCGAGGTAGTTTTTTTTTTCTTTGTTATGTCTGTAACCTGGGGATCTAAGTTGACACAATTAGCCAGTTAGTTGGTACAAAATTGCGATTATGCCAATCGTAACATAAAGAACTCCCTATTCGTCCTTTGACCAAATCTAGCTACTAGCATAGGGACATCAAGCCACTTTAATCGGCCATAACACCGGCCGCCGGCAGAAGTTACCACCCACCAGACAAAGCCTTGCCGCCAAGCGATTTGTCGTGTTCCGGCATGATGTCTAGTGAAGCCGTACGGATGTGTGCCGGGTACGATGCGCCTAATGTTGTTGTGTTGGGAGTTTGGTCGTGGAGGGTCTTCAGATCAATCTCCCTTTGGCGCAGCATCGTTGGTCGTGTTGTTGGGTTTAACATTGCATCACCTCGCTCAACTGCCGTCTTCCTTCCTATTCGCTCAATCTGAGTGTGTAGGTTCTTAATAAATTAGCGCGTTTTACCATCAACGATCGCATTACTGCTTACCATCATGCGGGATTGCGGTCAAGCGCCAGTTTATAATTATTAAAAATATATATATATATATATATACTCTTCCTGTGCCCTGAAGTTTGGAAACTAGTTCATTGACGTGAGTTGATAATCGAGCTTGATACGCTTTACTATATTTAGCACTCTTCTGTTTCACTGTATTGATTTTAAGATCTTCATGGATATATTTGTTGCACACGTAGTATTGTATTCTTAACATGGCTCTCAACATGGGACATGGTAGTTGCGTAACACACTATGACAAGCTACGATCTTCATTTTGACAGTTCAACAATATCCATTGTGTTGTTGCTGAGCGGATACATTTTTCAAATATATGAAGCATTGAATTAGCAACATCTTTCATAGAAAAGGATTCAAACAAAACATGACATACCGAAAGCTTATAATGCTGTAATGTTCCGCCTCATGGAAAGCAGGACTCCTTTCTGTTGAGAGGAAGTATGCGGAAATTCATCACGCAGGTCCTGCATGGGCTGGTATATGTCACACGTATTTGTATAATAACTAATCAGATTATTTCGTGAAAAAAAAAATAGAAAAATATATTCTCGAAATTGTTTTGCGTAATATTAATTTATTCATACATTTGTCTCGCATATACTTAATACAATTTTAAGATCTTTACGTTTTTCTTATAGATTCCATTGTCAGAATTAGATCAAAGTAGGACAATATGGAAAGCATAAAAACAAAAAAAAAAATACATCAAAATCCGTTCAACCGTCTTTGTACGTTATTGTACAGGGTCAAATTAGATTAGCTAGCTAAACTACAGACGTGATTAGTATCGATTTTCAAACACGATAAAAAAAGGAATAAGCAAGATTTACAAAAAAGAAAAAAAACTTGGGTCTGTAAAGATCACAAAAAACTGTTTTATTTTAACTGTTATTTCAAGTGATTAGGTATATTAAAAGTATTTGAAGAGAACAAAATCCAAAATTATTTTTTTATATGTATCATGTTTAGATACGAGTATCTGTGACCATCATATCTGCGGAGTATCGCTAAATGAATTTGACTTTGTATGTATAATATTAAAGAACTCCATGACTTACGGTCAAATCTACACCTCCTTTTTTCGAAGTCGGTTAAAAATATTGAAAGCTTTATCTCGAAATTGTAAATTAATCCCTTTAACTTTAAACATTTGAAAAATTATTCCAATTTAGATTGCGTGGCTGGTATTTAATTTAAATTTGAAATGTGGCATAAAACTTATTTTCGCCATGACGACTAAGTTACTCTGTTATCATAAGGGCGAATTTTGCTTGTCGGAATTCGGGTAATAGAATTTATTAATTGCCTTAGGCTGAATTAGTTTGTGATTATCTTAAATTACTTTATCTTTCCAATTATACGTTAGTACAATGAAGCAAAATTCTATAGATTTCAATGAAAGCTATTGAAATTGTGAGAAAATACCTATTTCATACAATATTAAATTTCATGGACGAACGAACGAATATTAAGAACATAGTATTTTGGATAAACCATGAAAAAAGGACACGGTTCCATTCATTTTGACGGATATTTGTACTTCTCTATTAAAATAACAGTTTTTTTTTAAATACATGTATATAAATAAATAAAACTGAGATTTTAATACATTTGCTGATATTTTAATACATTTACTGGTATTTTATAACGATTACAAAAAACTAGCGGCTGCCCGCGACTTCGATCGCGTGGAGTTGGTTATTTGAACATTCTATTTTAACCCAAAATATATATTACCCAGCATTTATATTAAATTACACATACATTTTAAATTTTTGTTATGCATCGCTCCTATTGGTCGCAGCGTAATGTTATATAAAGTCTTAAGCCTTCCTGGATGAAGTGGCTATCTAACGCAAAAATATTTTTTTAAAATCGGGCCAGTAGTTCGTGAGATTAGCGCGTTCAAAGAAATAAACAAACTCTTCAGATATTAGTATAGATAACTTGGGAAAAAATGCATTTATTCAACACATACTTAAAATCACAATACATCAGACTACAGATATATATGTATATAAACTGACTATAAAATAAAGATTACTTGTAAATAATACGTCTGAAGTTCGATGAAAGAAACTAACAAGATGGCTGTATACAGACAAAACATGTAAGTATCTGAAGAATCTGATCTATTGGCTTAAGCGTGTGGTACTGTCCATCATACTGTACAAATGTTTCTATGGGACCATTCATCATCATCATTTCAGCCGAAAGACGTCCACTGCTGGACACAGGCCTCCCCCAAGATTCTCCACGACGACCGGTCCTGCGCCTCTTGCATCCAGCGGTTTCCCGCGACCTTCACCAGGTCGTCGGTCCACCTTGTCGGGGGTCTACCCACGCTACGTCTTCCGGTGGGTGGTCGCCTCTCGAGAACCCATCGGCCTTATCGAGCATCGGTCCTACGGGCAATGTGTCCAGCCCACTGCCACTTTAGTGTTGCAATTCTTCGGGGACCATTATTGTATTAAAAAAAACAATAGTATTATTCATAAAACCTTCAACAAACTCCAATATTCTAGAAGCACGCTCTGACTGCACGTACTATATGGCCAGTACGCATTCAGTATCAAAACTCCTTCATATTGCACAATGTTTCTTAAGAAAAATACACACGTTTCTTTTTAAAAAAACTCTTTACATTGTTTCAATGTACCCGTGCTAACATGTTCAGTTAAAATAACTGAATAAATATTAACTATTCAATGTTTTTCATATTTTGTATGCATGAGAATGTTGCCACATCTTGCGAGCACGTTTCTACTGATATATTTACTCTGTGGCGGTTACGTTAGCAAATATCCTGAGATATGAAATATGATCTTTACGTGAAATGTGTCTGCGTTCGTTGGGGGTGGTGTTGCTAGTAAAAATAATAGCGAACGCAGTCATTTGTTTTGTTTTCTGTGAGACTTTTTTTATCGTCATCTTCTTTTAGAAATATTTGTCTATGTAGTTTATCGAAAGATTGCCTTAATATTTCAGCTAAATTCTAAAATGTATGATTACTAACCATAATGTATACTTAGAGCTAACTTGTATAAAAAACTAGTCAACTACGATGTTGACTCGCAAACCGAGGGTAACGTATAAAGCTGTAGGCTTAAATTGCTGTTTCTTTGACTGAGGTGACATAGAAGTGATTGTGTTACAGCGTAAAGATATCATAGATGAATGTCTGATAATATTTGATATGAATTTCAATTTAATACCTCTGTGCGACGGTCCGTAAGTTGCAAACTTCTCGACACTATTAGGTTTTGATTCCCTTGCGAGTGTCGAAAATTTAATTTAAAGAAGTTTTCGGTTTTTATAAACAGCTGTATATTTTGATTGCATTGGCTTAGAAGTTTGATTTTTGCACAGCTCCAATCCCTCCCTTGAACCCTTCACCCGTTCCTGAGAAAAAGGATCTTGACAGACTGACGGGCGGCGGACAAAAGTGATTGTAAAAACAATAGAAACAATTATCAACAAAGTTTTCACGAAAGTATTTAAATAAAAAGAGAGAGGAAGAGCGTTGTATTTTTTATCTGCAAGATAAGTATCTTCTATTTTACAGACGCCAACACATTAAACCACTACAATCTGCCAACTTTCTTTAAAGGATTTTCAACTTTATCACTAGCAAGCTAGCATTAAGGTTTAATGGCAAACATTAAAGTGTTAGACTTTGGACAGACTGGCTGGCATCTGTACATTGTACACACACACACACACACTCATATACACACACATTGAAAAAATAAAATAATCGTTTTACTGAATATTTATTTTTGCCCTTTTCGGGTTGTCAGTATTCTCAGCATTAAATTTATCCAGTAAATAATACAAATATTTCCGCCTTATGAAATCGGTGACGTAGTGCTGAAAGGGTTCTCCAACTTTAATAATGCGGTTATGAATCATAGGATAAATTAATAAAGATGGTCATCGAAGCGGATGGGTAAACTGGTGTTTGTATGAATACGTGAGTTACTCTGTGGTAACGTTAGCAAACTATCTTGAGAAATGAAACATGATCTCTATGTGACACTTGTCTGTGTATGTTCAGGTAGTAGTTACTACAACTCCTGTACAATATATTTGTTGAATAAATATCTTCATTTATCTTTGCTGATAGGACTACGGCGTTCGTGTTTTGTTATCACAAGAGTTCTTTTTTGTGCTGTCAAATCGGAGTATGTTACAAGTTGAAAGGGCCTCGAATTTATCTTTTATGGCTATTATTTTGTTTATTTATCTTTTAGTATTATTTTATAGATTTGTAACTGCTGCATGGATCTGATAAGGTTTTCGTAATAGCTTCTAGTTTGATGTTTTAAAATACTGTCCGTAGAAATAAGTTCTCTACATATCATAATCAGTCTAATTATTACTGGGAGACAGGCCTCCTCTATGTGGGTGGAAGTGAGTCGTAATCAACTACGCGAACATACTGCGTGATGGTATATGTCACAGTCATGTCATGTCTTCAAATTTTCGATTGTATGTCATGTTGGTTTTCCTCAAGATGTTTTCCTTTACCAATCTGGTAGCAGTGCTGAAGTAAATAAAAATAATACAAATGAAAGCACCAAAGCTGGTGCTTATACGTTACGCGTATAATCTGCAGTAATTTTTAGTTTGAGAGAAACGGCCTATGCTTTCGGTCTAACATTATATCTTTCCTCATAGATGATTGATGATTTTGAGAGAGATAAAGATAGACCGAAACTTCATTTCCTCTCTTTCTTTCGAAGTGCCATAATACTCATCTCTAAGGCATGTCCATTAGAATACACACGTCGATGACCCGAACACTCAACTTCAAAGCACATTTACCTTCCAGTTAATAAACACAAGATCAAAGTAAATACATTTTATTTTATTTCGATTACTGTTTGAAGTCTTCAAACATGCAAATAATCAACCTACGTAGCTCGAAGACATTTACAAAAGACAATTTCTCAAAGTACACTGGAATTGATACGGGAGCCTTCTTGAGATAATCCGTTCCTCGCGTTCAATTACACGTTCCGATGTCAACGGAGAGTTGGGCGTGGAGTTGATAGTTAGTGGAGGTTTCCTGTTAGTGGAAATATAAATTTTGGTAAGTCCAGCGGTTGTAGTGGCATTGGCCGCAAATTATACGTTTTATGTCATAGGTATGAACTCCATCAGGCGCTTTACTTTGTGTAAATTATTTCATCACCACGGCTCCCAAAACGGCGCAGGAAAAATGGTGAGGAAACTTCAAAGACATGTGACATCTACTAACCCTCACTGGATCCGCGTGGTGGATTACGGCCCACTCCCTCTCACTGAGAGGAGGCCTGTGTCTCAGGAGTGGGACATTATAAGCTTTTTTTTTAATAATTATAAACTAGTGCTTGATCGCAATCTCGCCTGATGGGAAGCAGTGATGCAATCGTTGATGGTAAAGCGCGCTAGTTTATTAAGAGCCTATTCACTCAGAAAAACTAAGCGAATAGGAAGGAATTATTATTTAAGCATCTTTATTTTGATTACTTAGGTATTTCGATATGTGAAATATATATGTCGGAGACAGCGACGGCAGAGCGGTAGGGTCGACAGCATCTTGGTGTGGTGGTACAGGTTCCATTTCGTAGGTGAGTTTTGAATTAACGCACGACGTGTAGATATACCCTCCAATCTTCATAATAACAATTTGAATTGGCAAACCGACAGTTTCGGTTCGGAGAAGTGCCTTGGTCCGTGTCTCGATGCAAAGTGACCGTTCGACGAACCCCACTTTCCAAAGTGACTCTGTCCATGTGACGCCATCACAAAATAACGTCACAAGCGTTCGCCCCTCTACTACGTAAATCAAATCAGCAACTTCTATCAAAATTATATCGACGATCTCCGACATATATTATGATAAAAAATTCATTTAAGATAGAAGAGTTTAACGGTATGAAATTAATACGATGAAATCTGTAGAATAATAGTGTGTTCTAGTGCGTATAATAAGTTAGTTAAGGTAATTCTTGTAATGAATAAATATTGTAGTTCATAATTATTTCCCCAAACGATAAATAAGTAGAAAGTTCAACAATAAAATGGGAGTCCCACCCATCAGACTAAAAGACGATGAATGAGAGAAATGTAAGTAGGTATGCGGAATAAAAGTGCGAGAGGAATAACAGCGAGAACTGGTATGAAAGGGTATAGTTATAAAAAAGGCTCCAATAACGTTGGAGGTAGATAGAAATAAAAAAAAAATGTAATAATGATTTATCATCAGTTTTGCATGGCGAAGCATTTATGTTGTTACGTTTAAGTATTTACATTCTTAATATTAATCTAAAGCATTCCTCAAAGATATTTCCAAGAACAAGTATTTTACTGTGTCTCTCAACTTATTGGCATTCCATTCGTTACTTCGCTGACAACAACAGTTTGCGCAAACGGCTCTTAAGACGGAGATTTTAAGCATTCCTCTTACCTACTTTGTGACCTGAATTTATCAGGATATTTACGACATACCACCATGCCTATGTTATCCGATATGATAGGCAGAGGTAATAATCTTATTAGCATTTTATCGTACTGCTATTTTTTTGTTATCTTGATTGGATAATGAAAAAATTAAAAAAAAAAAAAATCTCGGTCTTTCCGAGACACGGAAAGTATTTAATATATTAGTGAAAATATCATCTTATCACAAGGATAGGATGATTAACTAAGATAAGAAAGATAAATAAGACCCACTGCTGGGCAAAGGCTATCTATTATTTCTAGCTCTTTCAAGTTAGATCAAAAATGGATCATTGATTATTTGGTTGTTTTATCTCATACGGGGTCATTGTAATCATCATTATGCACAATTATTCTCATATTCATCATCATCATAATGTCAGCCACAGGAAGTCCACTGCTGGACATAGGACTCCTTCAAAGATATCCAAAAAGGCCGGTTGGACACTGCCTGCATCAAGCGCTTCCCTGCGATCTTGGTCAGGTCATCCGACCATATAGTCGGTGGGTGTCCGACGCTGTGCTTGCCGATACGTGGTCCCAAATTGAAATTATGGAATAGGTTGCGCTGCCCATGCATTTTGTGGAACTCCTCGAAATGTATGGGCAGCTGAACCTATTCCGTTCCTCCAACTAAAAGAAACATAAATGTACTCGTATAGATTTTGGTTTTCAAGACATTTTATCGATCGTAAAACTTGTTATTTTAATCTAAAAATTGAATTACGTACATACGTTAGGTACCTTCTTAGGGCCCTTTTTATATAATAGAATAAACAGAGTATTAAATATTTATAATTTGAATTATTTTAGCTGTAGGAATGTTGTTTCTAATTATCTGCAAAGTTTGTCATATGAGCAGACTGAAGACCTACTTACAGCATGTAAATAAATTTTAGAAATAATCATTATATTAACTAATAATATGTAATGTAAGCAACAGGACACTGTTAATAACACTGTATACTTCCGTTGTGTCCTATCTTTTTACGTACTTCTTTTATTGTTAATCTATTGCAAAATAAAAATTTATAATAAGCACTTTTACGCCTGAAACACAGGTTCTGCCTAGTTCAGGAAAATTATGCATGAGTGCTATTTAGAATTAAGAAAATTATTATAAAAATTCTGTACAAGGCTGAGTAATAAACAATAATAAAAATTTGTTTCGTTTTTTTTTTTTAATTTTACAAACTATTGCGTTATTGCGATCCCGCCTGATGGAAAGCAGTGATGCAATCGTTGATGGTAAAGCTCACTAGTTTATAAAGAGCCTGTTTACTCTTGCCTTGAAGACACTCAAATTGTAATCAGACGAGAAGGCCGCCGTAGGCAAATTGTTTCAGTCCACATCTATACTATAATACAAGGTGTCTTAAAAGAAAGTTCACATTTAAATCTTTTTTTAAAAGAAAAGTCTTAGCTTTATTGAAAAAATGTTTATTTTATATTGAAGTACACTGTTTGGTAATTTATTTTTTAAAAATAACATCGTCCAAATGTAAACCGTTGCGCTCTCGGCATTCATTTAGTCGGGCACTAAAATTGCCTATGACAGCTCGGCAGGTAGTCTCCGTGATGGCTGCCATTTCATGACGGATATTTTCTTTTAATTGTGCCAGGGAAGTCGGTTTATTAGCGTAAACTTTTGATTTGACATAACCCCACAGGAAAAAATCCATAGGCGTTAAATCGGGACTCCGTGGAGGCCAATTTATGTCACCTCGCCTGGAGATTAATTTGTTCGGAAAAATTTCTCGAACTCGAGGCAGAGATCTGTTGGACGTGTGTGAAGTTGCTCCATCCTGCTGGAACCATGTTCTTTGGTTGTAACTAGGAAAGTTTTGCAGTTGGGGTACGAAAAACTCGTCTAACATCTCCACATAACGCTCTGAATTCACTGTGAGTGTGCGTCCCCTTCCATCTTCAAAAAAGTAAGGGCCGATAATTCCTCGCGCCGACATCGCTGCCCATACGGTGACTTTGGGTGAATGTAGCGGTTTCTGATGTTTTTGTTTTGGGTTGGTTGCACTCCAGTAACGACAATTTTGCTTGTTTACATGCCCATTCAGGTGAAAATGGGCTTCATCGGAAAACAAGATGTTGGTGAACGTTGGAAAGCGCTCAATCATCTGATTTACAAAGGCAAGCCTCTGACCAGCATCTTGAGGCTTCAGTTCTTGCACTAACTGAATTTTGTACGGGTGCAGCTTTAAATCTTTGTGTAAAATGCGGCATAATGAAGATCTGTGCACATTTAAAGCAACAGCACGCTTCCGAATCGAGAGGTTTGGATCATCTCGAATAGACTGAGTAACACTGTCCACGTTTTCGGCTGTTCTTGATGTTCTTGGTCGCCCAGATTTTGGTTTCTCCAGAGTTGACCCAGTCTCTTCAAACTTCTCAACCCATTTTGCAATGAGACGAGTGCTAGGCGCATCATTTAAGTGACGAATATGTCGAATACTGCAGAATTTTCTACGCGCTACAGTCGCCGAATTACCGTTTTTGTAAAACTCACGTACGCACAACGCACGGTCCGCACCAGAGAAACGCTCCATAGCGACTAAATTCCCAAGAGCCAGACTACCGACTGACATACCCCCCGCGCCCCTCAGAATAGTTGCTTTCGCGTAATAAGATAAGCAAATGTGAACTTACTTTTGAGACACCTTGTATATGAAGCGGAAGAGTTTGTTTATTTTTTTGAACGCGCTAATCTCAGCGCTAACAGGCTAGGCTGCAACCAATAGAAGCGGAGCATAATAGTTAACTTCACGCGACTGAAGTCGCGGACAGCCGCTAGTGTACGTATAGAAGACGAGGAGAAAGGCTTTATCAATATCGACAAGGCTTCATCCGGATCGTAGCCGTGTCAACAACGTATGATTGGATACTTACCTTACGACGCGGGTCGTTCGATGGTTATTTTCGGTCTTTGACGAAAATTTTACATTCAAAAGTGTTTAAATAATAAATTTTACCAGTTGGTATGTTACGTATGAAACCATTTGTCCGGGTCCTAGTGGTGTTAACAACGTAAGGGTGGAAAGTCGCCGTACGACGGGTCGTCCGATGGTGGAACGGAGATGGGGTAATTAAAATAATGATAATATGATATGGGGGATTAAATTAATGATAGAATTTTAACCTTATGTAGTTTACTGCTGAACAATTTATAAATTTGCTATCTCAATACCTAATATTATCATCATCATCAACCCTTTTAATCGTCCCACTACTGGGCACAGGTCTCCTCTCATACAAAGAAGGATTGAGTATAGTCACCCTGCTTGCTCAATACGGGTTGGCGATTTCAGACTGATAGTCTAGACTTTCAGTCTGAAATCGCCAACCTCAAGATGTTTTCCTTCACCTTTTAATCATTCATTGATGTCCAAGATATACTTAGAAAGTACATATAACTTAGAAAAGTTACATAGGCACTTGCCTGACTTGGAGTCGAAACCGCACACTCATACTTGAGAGGCTGGTGTTTTAACCACTAGGTCACCACGTCTTAGCCATTCTCAGATATATACTTCCAACATTTTTTGATGAAAATTGACATTGAAAGGTGTATAAATAAATTAATTTGACCAGTTGGTATGTTGAGGCATGTTTTATGTCAAAATGTGTATCTTGTTTGCATGTCTTCTCATTTAGTGTAAAACTCTTCGTGTTTGAACTTCGTGAGCGAACTTGCATAGTTCTATTACGACGGTACAGGAAGATACAATGTGTGAAATTTCTTTTTTAATTTTCTACTTTGTTCCTAAATCATTAAGGCTCAAGGTTTATTGAGAATGTTTGTGAGTTTTGGGTATTTAATCTACTGTCACTTCACTACATATTATAAAAAAAATCGCTTTCTGTTTCCCTACATCCCTTTGTATGATTAAATCTTTAAAACTCCGCAACGGATTTTGATACGGTTTTTTTAATAGATAGAGTGATTAAAGAAGAAGGTTTATGTGTAAAATTACATCCATTAAATAGTGGAGAAATACTATTATTTTTGAGGTTTCTAATGCGATGTTGTAAATAATTTAATTTTTTCCGCGTTTGCAGTGAAACGCAGGCTGAACCCTATGAGATTTAACAAAAAGTCAGCGATTGTATATGTCTTGTATATGTCATATGCATATTCCACAATAACATTTTTTTTTTTCATTTACTTTTTACGACATATACAATATGTAAAGAAAACCCTGTCCGATCCGTGAAGGCATTGTTAGGTATCGATAACTGATTCTAATAAAGCCTACAAGGCTGGGCTTAACTTAAAAAAAATACCCCTAAAGAAATAAATATTATTTCGAAAAAGTGAAGTAACATAATGCATGTGCGGTAGGTATCACGTTAGGCACAGATGCGCGGGTGAAGGGGGGCAGGGCACGCGGCACGTGGTCGCATCGCTGTTCGCTCCATCACAAATGGTGCTGTCACTTTTTTAAAAATGACCAAATTTTGGGGAAGTTGAATATAATTCGCGGAAAAAAAAGATTATTTCAAAATTCATTAGTGTTGTCACTATGGTGATTATGTAAAATTTCATATTTTATTTGGTCATGTGTGGTATACATAAGACCAAATAAAATATGAAATTTTACTGAACATTTATTATCCTTTTGGGTCGGACGGGGATTTCTTTACATATTGTATATATTTACTAATTAAAAAAAAAACTTTTAACTAATACAGCATTAATCCTTATCCAATTTAATTCCTTAAATACATTGTTGATTGTTGTTGAAATAGATCTATATTGCCCTTTAAAAATACATTTAAAAAAATTTTTGTGTACATCAATACTGTATTACAATATGTAGATACAATAGGTTTATCCCTGTCCCCTAAACTAGGCCTGTATCTTACGGGATAGGATTTAAATGAATATTTTCGAAGATATGACAAATTTAAAAATTGCGGGGCGTCGCATTTGGAGTGGCGGCGCGCGGGTCCCCATATTTTTTATACTAGATACGTTCACAGTTTTTCTGTAGTGTAATTAGTATTAATATTGCAACCGTGCGAAACCGGATCTGGGTCGCTAGTGTACATATAAGCAAGGCAGTGTTAAAATGAAGTCTTCCGCTCAGATTTTAATAGCACTTCACTTCTTATAGTTGTTAATAAAATATTTTGTTTTTATTTTATCGTGTTTTGATATTGCACAAGTGTATATATTGGCTACAGTGAAAAGCCTCTTAAACTTCTTCTTCTTCATCTCAGCGTTAATCCCAGTCGTATCCGAAGCTTTCCAGCTTTGGAGTCTAGGGTCCGCTTTACCAGTCTAACTACTCATTTTGGCTAAACTTCGATATTTTCCACGAAGCGACTGCCGTCTGAACTCCACAATCCGAAGGCGATATCGAAGCATTGCAGTTAGACCAATTGTAGGACTTTTGAGTGCTCCAACAACCCGTAACGACTGCCATTAAATGTTCGTATGGCAACCGGCACCAACGGCTTAACGTGCTTTCCGAGGCACGACCAGACCAGTGCAAATATTCATATTCATGCATACAAGTATTTGCACTGCGCGGGGATTGAACTAGTGAGCTTTATTATAAACGATCTTTCGTCACTGCTTACCATCGGGTAGGATCGCGGTCAAGCACTAATTTATAACGTTTCAAAAAGTTTAAAGTTAGCTTATCTAAATGTTGAATTATTTAAATACAATAAACACTGTTACTTGTCTCTAAAATTGGAACTCTGTGACTGTTATAGAAGAAGAAAACCACGAGATGTTACTAAGATAAATTTTGTTCAAAAATGCCAAAATTTTTCAAAGTTGAAAAGTAAATTGGGTAATAGAAATCATTTTTCGGATATTACAGGTTCAGGTCTTTAGTTACCTTTTGAGTACGTAGTCCTTTTTTATGATTTTGGGTAGGATACGGGAACAATGGGATCTTTCAAGCGTATTTGTGTAAAGATAGCAGA
Organism: Sesamia inferens; assembly: GCA_037179545.1. NCBI lineage: Eukaryota > Metazoa > Arthropoda > Insecta > Lepidoptera > Noctuidae > Sesamia > Sesamia inferens. The sequence goes on along the minus strand of CM073944.1, from coordinate 18,205,924 downwards.
TTAAAGGCATTGTGCATATTTATTTTAGTATATTGATTGCTTTATAAATGTGCGTCGGAACAATTTTCGACAACTATTTGATAGATCGAATCGCGGGTTCGATTCCAGGTCTGGCAAGTACCAATGTAACTTTTCTAAAGTTATATGTACTTTCTAAATATATCTTGAATACCGATGACTGAAGGTGAAGGAAAAAATCTTGACGAAACCTGGACTTTAAGTCTGAAATCGCCAACCCGCATTGAGCAAGCGTGGTGATTAGTTAGCGTGGAGCCTAGTTATTTGAACATTTTAGTTTAACCCCAAATGAGTTATTTTAAAATTGTATTTTCTTATGTTAATCGAAATTAAGTGATGTCAAGGGCAACTTTGTTCAAAATTAAATACTATTAATTTATTTGGATAAAGTTGTGTTAAGGTTGTTGATTTTTTTTTTATATGCTCCGCTCCTATTACACGCAGCGTGGTGTTATTTATAGCCTAAACATTCAAGCAAGCTTTCCTGAATTAATGGGCTATCCAACGCAAAAAGAATTTTTCAAATCGGACCAGCTGCAGCAGTTCCTAAGATTAGCACGTTCAAACAACTCTTCAGCTTTATAAATATATTAGTAAGTATTTTTTTTTTTTTTTTTTAATCTTTATTTTAAGGGACTTTTGAACACAGTTCACGTCAGTCCCATCATAAACTAATCTTAAGTTACATAACAAAAGCTTACATCTAAACAAAAAATGAACTTAAATATTGACTAAAGAATAAATCATTCTAGCCTCACGGGACAAAGGATGGGAAAGAAAATTATTGAATGTGCCTAAGTCTAACCTATTTATATCTAATTCTTTAATTATTCTATTTCTCTCAGACTCGTTCCTGACACACTCCATCAAAAGATGCTGCACATCTTCTCTCTTATTGCAAATCTCACAATTAGGTGAACGAACTTTTTGCATTAGATACGCAAAAGCTCTCAGTGGCATGTGTCCGGAACGAACCCGATGAGCAGTTACTATAGTACTACGGCCAATGACATTACTAGCAAACCATGGGATACGAGGAGGCTCATTTTGTATAATTTTGTACCAAATTCCTTTTAATTTAGACTGTTCATTAAAGTAATCTTTCCATTTATTATAGCAAAAGTTCTTAAATTTTCCTAATATTTCTGAACTAATTGGAAAAATATAAATTTCAAAACCCGAAATTACCGCCATTTTCGCTAACCTATCTGCCTCCTCGTTTCCCCTCAAACCAATATGTGACGGGATCCATTGCATCACTATGTTTATGTTACCAGTTTCAAAAAGAAGTGAGTATATTTTTCTCATCACATCATAGGCAATCGATACACCTCTGTGTCCAGAGGCGCATCGTGCCAGATGCTCAAGAGCACTTTTGCTGTCGGTAAATATAACCACATTAGTTACGTTAGACAATGTTTTAACGTAGGACAACGCTTTTGAAATTGCTAATATTTCTGCCGTCATAATAGATACCGGAGAAACAATTTTAAAACACTCACTTCTTTTAGTCACTGGATCATAGTAGGCTGCTCCTATCGCAGTGCTTTTGGATCCATCTGTATACAATTTGTACCATTGTCCATATTTTTCATTTAACTCTGATAAAACATCATTTCTTAACAAATTAATTTCATAATGCTTTTTTGTTTTTATAACACTTTTTAAATCCGTTCTAATAACATTATTAATTGGAATGAAACTACACCAAAGATTTAACCTATACATGTCTAAAGGGCAAGTCGAATACATCTTTTCTTCTTTAATGTAATTAAAAGTAGTCATTAACAAAGGTTTTTTTTTATTTATCCAGTATCGATTGGTTGAAAGTGTTCCAAGTTTACATAGCAACCTAGCTGTTGTGTCATTGGCCCAGGAATTAACTTTAGTACCGAACTTAATTGCTAAATACAGCCGCCGAATACATAATGGAGGCAAACATAATTCACTCTCCATCACATGTATGGGAGTCGTTTTAATGAAACCACCTATAGTTCTCATAGCTCTATTTTGGACCTTATCTATTTTATAAACTCTTGATTTGATACTGCTGTCATACAGAAAACACCCATAATCAATACGACTTCTTATCAATGCTATGTATAAGCGTCTTAAATGAATGGGATGTACCCCCCACCCAGATCCAGACAGAACTCTGATGATATTTAACATTTTCTGACATCTTTCATTCAGTTCATTAATGTGTCGACCCCACCGGAGTGAGGAGTCCAACCACATACCCAAATATTTAATATTGTCAACTCGTTCCAAGAGATTATTATTAACTAGTATATTAACTTGTTGCCTTCTATATCCTCTACTAAATAAACATAATTTTGATTTGGATATTGATAGCTCTAGACCTATATCAAGTAGTATTTGTTCAATTGTTTTTATGGAAATTTGCATGTGGTGAACACTATCATTAAGTTTTTTACAGTTTGTCAATATCGCAAAGTCATCCGCGTATTGACATATTTGGACAATATTATTATTAATTTGTTTTGCAATCTCCATCGTAACAATATTAAATAATAATGGTGAGACTGGGTCTCCCTGTGCAAGTCCACGATTAGTCCATCTAACAATATCATTCTCTAAGCCTAATTCGTCTCTGATAATTAAATGTCTTTCGTTCAAAAGGTACCAAAGATAGTTACATATTCGACTTCCAACCTTCAATTTATCCAATGTTTGGGCAACAGTTTCAACTAACACATTATTGTAAGCATTCTCGATGTCGAGAAAACATGCTAACGTCGGTATGTTATTAGTAAATGCAATCTGTATATTGGTGACAACTTGAGTAAGAGAATCTAAACATGAACGCCCTCTTCGAAAACCTGTTGTGCTCGAAGATAACAACATATTATGTTCAATGAACCATTCCAACCTTTTATTTAACATTAGGTGAAAAGTTTTACATAAACAAGATATCAAAGATATTGGTCTTAACTTGATATCTGAATTAGAACTACTGTACTGTTTTGGTATTGCAATGATTTTAATGTTACGCCATTCATTGGGAATTTGACTCGAGTTAAATATTTCATTGTATATATCAAGTAAGAATGTTTTTGCTATGACAGGAAGATTAAAGATCATGGAATAGGTAATGTCATCGTCACCAGGAGCTGTATCTTTTTTCTTAATACATACCTCTAGCTCATGGTAACTAAATGCAGATTCTAATAATAAATTATTTGATGTAAATACGGGTTTGCAAAACTGAACTGAATCAGGGGCTAATGTACGTAAAAGTTTGTGTTTCTTATCCATTGTTACGTAATACTTATCTCTTCTGTAACCCTTAATCCATCTCATTCTGTTCCACATTTCAGAAGATGTCATACTGCCGTCAACATCTGTACAAAATGTTTGCCAACTATTTGCCTTAGCTCGTTTTATTTCTTCTTTGGCCTTTGATGTTTTATTTTCCAGCACATCTAAGTTTCTAGGTGTAGGATTGCGTCTAAACTGAGCCAACGCAAGCCTTCTCTCCGCCACGATTTTCGATAGCATCTGATTCCAATAAGGTTTCGGTTTAAAACTTCTTTCAGGGTCATTACAAATTTTAATTGGAGGAATATTTTTATCTGCTGCTTTATTAATAATAGAAATAAAGGTCGTATACTTCTGTTGCGTACTATCTAAGCAAATAGATAATTCTGTAAATGCGTTTTCAATATCTTTAGAGTATTCTGACCAATTAGCCTTCTTAAAATTCCTCTTTTTTATATAATGTGGTACATCCTGATAATTAATTTTGATTTTTATCATCAAATGGTCACTTCCTAATTTCTCATTAATCACATGCCAATCACAGAGAATTGCAATATCGGACGAAGTGAAGGTGATATCAGGAGATGTTTGTTGTAGTACATTATTAACAAATTTAACTCTGGTTGGGTTGCCATTGTTGATGGGTATATAGCCATATTCTAATGCCACATCCATGATTTGATTTCCTCTCGAATCGTTTTTACACGACCAATTCGAATTATGTCCATTAAAGTCTCCAGCTATTATGGTTTTGTTTGTGTAAAGTGAGAATAGATCATCCCAATCAGATTCCCTAATTAGTACAGAGGGTGGACAGTAAATAGAAATAATATTCTCTAGGTATTTACAATTAAGGATCTTAACATGTAACATTTCTATACCAGTGTTGTTAACTCTTGTAGTTTTTAGTTCTGTTTTAATTGAATTATGTGCTATTATTGCAACGCCACCATATCTATCATGTCTATCCCTTCTATAAATATTATATTGCGATATCTTCAAAGAGCTTCCTTCCTCCAGCCACGTTTCACAGACTATTGCAATATGTATTTGATTTTTAATCAAAAGTGACTCAAATTCTGTTAATTTTGGTCTTAAACTCTGTGAGTTCCATTGCAGCATATTAATACAAAAATTCCTTACTTTCTTATTATCCATTAAATCCACAGAAAAGGTTATTAAGTAAATCTCCATCTTTTATAATCTCCACTACATATGCACGTATTTCTTCAAATATCAATTTGCAAAAACATTTCAACTTATCCTCAAAATCCAAATTAGACGTAATGATTTTTTTTTCAATTCCTGCCACAACTTAAAAAATATTGTTCTAAATGTTCTTTTTCTTTTTTCCTCTTTCTTATCCTGACATTGATGTTCGAAAACATTGTTATTAATATTTTCCCTATCCAACCCATCTATATTTTGATCTTTATTTATAATTATATTTTTGTTTTTCTTTCTCCTTTCTACTGTATGTCCATTATATTCACTAGGCTCTTCAGTTAATACCACTTCACTATTTTTTTCCTGATCACTCCATCTGACAGGTATGTTAGATTGTAATACATCTCGGTAGCTTTTTGATTGAGAAGTCAAGGACTGTTCAGATATATCTATAGTATGCATTTCATTTGTACTGATTTTCTGCAAAAACTTTTTGTTTATTGATAACAGTTCCAGAGCTTTCCTGTAAGAACAATTTTCTTTACACATCACATTCCTAATTTCTTTTTCTCTCTGAAACATAGGGCATATTTTGTCAAAGGACATGTGAGGACCATTGCAGTTTAAGCATTTAAATGCTTTGGTTTCGCAATTTGTGTGATTTTGACCGCATTTAGGACAAAGTACTTTTTTTCCAGGGCAATACTTTCTTATATGCCCATACTTCCAACATCCAGAGCATTGTGAGACTGGGAAAGTATATGGCTCGACCTTAAACCTACAACCGTATCCATATACATACGGTGGTAAATTCGGCCCTTTAAAACATATCCTTATGGTCTCACTGTCCACCCACTTACCCTCTTCATTTAGTCGCTTGAGTCTTATTAAAGATATAATCTCCGAGTCACATTTAAATATATTCTGTAGTTCTGCCAATTCGGTTTCCAAGTCAATTTGTTTAATCATACCATAAGACATACTCAATTCAAATGTCATTTGACACCTAAGACCTAGCTCCGCTATTTCTTTACAATTTAATAAGGAATTCGCTTTTTCTTGGGTGTCAAACAAAACTAATACTTTAAAGTTACTTTTATATTTAATTCTGTGTATATCTTCTATATTATATTTCCTCATCATTTTAGCTAGGGCAATCTGCTTCGGTAATGGTTCCTTAGCGGTAATACATACTTCAAAAACATCAACTTTTTCGAATGTGTGGGTAGTCAACTCAATTTGTGATCCACTATTTTTAGATAAAGACCGATTTAACCGTTTTGGTCTTCTTTGCACAGTTATATAGCCTTCTTCATCTACATATTCTTCACTTTCCTTTTCATTACTTTCACTTCTCGTTCTCTTGCTCCTTTGCAGTTCATTAATTTCTGAACTTTTTCTCAAATTACCTTCATCTTGTTGACTTATTGCAGTTCCAATTTCATCTTCACTACAATCACTCAACAGTCTAGGCAAACTAGATACACTTCGATTATCACTCATTATTAGGTATAAACAAAGTAGGGTACGAATAAAACACTAAAAAGCATTGCTGTTACGGAACGGTTGGGCTAACGCGTGCGCTTGACTCACCGATCCGCGCAAAGTGAGTAAGTATTAGTACAGACAAATCAAAACTTTGAGTTTCTTCATTTGACTTTATCAGATATGTAACTGATGTGGATACAACCAGAATTGTTTATTTTAGTTCTTTTCATAGTCTTTTGACTTATGGGATTCTTCTCTGGGGAACTTGTGCGGACACCAATAGCATCTTTGTTTTACAGAAAAGGGCTGTTCGAGCCATTTACAAACTTGTTCCTAGAGATTTTCTTAGAGAAAAATTCAGAGAGGTGAACATTCTGACTGTAGCGTCACAATAAATATTTGAAAATCTTATGTATGTACATAAAAATACATAGAATTTTAAGAAAATAAGCGATATTCATAATATAAATACCAGGAACAAACACAATCTTGCTGTACATCATACTCGTCTCCACAGAGTAGGCAACTCGTTCATGGGCAATGTATACACTTTTACAACAAGCTTCCCATGGGCATTCGAAACTTACCCATTAAACGATATAAAAACTATATAAAGGCCAAACTTTGCAAAAAGGGGTATTATAAAATCTCTGATTATTTAGAAGACAAAAAAGCTTGGGACTGAGCTGCTCGCTCTGTTAAGCGTTGTTATTAAGCAATATGCGTAATTATAATGTAAATTATTGTAAACATTTTTAATGTCTGGACTTGAAAAAAGACGACGGTCCCTGAGTTTGTTTCGGCTATTTCTTCTCAGAGGTAGTCAGCTAGGAAATGCCGGCTTCATCCAGTTAAAAAAAAAAAAAAACATATGACGTGTAAAAGTGATCAGTGATCCTACTTGCTTAATAAACGATTTCATCTCATTTCATCACTGACAGCCTTCACCTCCTAAGTATAGTCTTCTCTTTGCCAATCTAACGAAGCTCCAGTGCTAGACTTCATTCAGGATCTACGCGCGATAGATTCAAAATCTTCCGCGAATCTCGTCGCCAGACAACTGGCATTGTCTATCCTGAATACCCGAAAAAAAGAAAAATATTAATGAGATTACGTCTATTTTATTTCATCATTTGGTATTTGTCAACTTCAAATCATCACCATCATCAACCTTTTTATCGTCCAGCACAGGCACAGGTCTCCTCTCATACAGAGAATGATTGAGCGTAATCGGTTGCTCAATGCGGGTTGGCGCTTTCAGACTTAAAGTCCAGGTTTCCTCAAGATGTGTTCCTTCACCTTGTAATCAGTCCCTGGTGTCCAAGATATACTTAGAAAGTACATAACGTAACTTAAACATATATAACTTCAAATAAATGGCAGAAAAAGCCCGATATTTTGAAGGCGATTAGTGCTGTTCGCTTTTAGTAACATACTCGTATAATGAAAACGGGACTTAAGTATCTATATTTATTTTCAAAGAATCTCTTCAGCCTACATTCAACCTACGCTTTTGTGTACTTATTTCAATCCTCATTGCAACTAATGCTCACTCTGTAAGCCCATTCGCTCGACCGAATGATCCACCCACATACAGGATGTATCTGACATCGTAACGCAAACTTCGCGAAAAGGCTACACCGCATGGCACTAATAAAATTATGATAGTCATTTATATCGTTAATGACCGGTTATAGAAATAACAGTGTTTAAAAAAATGTGTCGGCTCGGTCTTTGAACGTTGCAAGCGTGCCGCTGCGTGTTTTTGGGGGTATGGCGTTGACCCCTGATGTGAACTCTATTAAATTAGCTGATAGAATAGTTTTTATAGTATAGTTCACATTGCGATTTTTTGTGTAATTATCGAATGAATTATTTTTTAATCGGTTTAAAGTGGAAAAAACTGTATATTATTTTTTTTTTAAATCAGGAAAAAACTGTCGAAAAATTCCACCTATGGGGGTTCAGAATGATGTACTCGTTTGTGCGTCGATGTCAGAGACACCCTTTATAATATGAAATCCTTGTAGAAGCGAATCTCAGATATTTTCCTTTCTAAGTGCACTGATAGTCTTGAATCTTTCTAGAAATCCTCCCAATACACTTTTGTTATTTAAACCCGCAGTGTAATTGCGTAACAGACTATAAGTAGCAATGGGTTTCATTTTGACAGTTCAGCAACATTCATTGCGTTATTATTTAAGTTGTTGAGCTGACAAATTAACGCACATGCAGCAATTGACTAGCAATGTACTTTGAAATCATTCCAACTGATAGTAATTGTGTGTTACGTAATTGGGCTGCAGGGTTGTCAATTTAGTCAAGGATTATAATAAATTGCGATCTAGCTTTTCCATTGCTGTCATCTTTCAGCGACGCCCTAAGCTGAGGTCCACCCCACATAGGTACATAATTTCTACGTATTTTAAGCCCCAACTTTGATTTATTTTAGCACCTTTAGGCAATCCCATTTATGCAGACGACAAGGGCATAAGTGGCAAGTCTACTAACTGTCCGGCTCGAGTTGAAAATTAGCACTTGGTTAAGAAGATTCCATATGCTTTTCAACGATGAAATGAAATGAAATGAAATCGTTTATTAAGCAAGTAGGATCACCGATCACTTTTACACGTCAATATTTTATTTTTTTAATTAGATGAAGCCGGCATTTCCTAACTGACTACCTCTGAGAAGAAATAGCCGAAACAAACTCAGGGATCATCGTCTTTTTTCGAGTCCAGCCATTAAAAATGAAAATGTTTACAATAATTTACGTTATAATTACGCATACTCGTATTGCTTAATAACAATGCTTAACAGAGCGAGCAACTCAGTCCCAAGCTTTTTTGTCTTCTAAATAATCTGTCATGATATGACACATATGTACATAAAACTACGGAGTGAGACCATTATAGGCTCATTATGTTTTTGACTTTGGGCCTCACAGACCCAGTCCGGGTTGATATATGTCACATGACTTCGAAGTATTGACTCTAGGACATGTCGATTTCGACACGATGTATTCCTTCACCGTTTTGAGAGCAGTGGTGATGAAATAATTTAGACAACGTAAAGCGCCTGATGGGGTCCGAACCTACGACCAGCAACTTGGGAAGTCGCGGCAGATGCCACTAGGCCATCGCAGCTCATTGACAGTCTTTTTAGGTTAGTGATTTTCCATAAAAGATCCGCTGTAGGTATAATCTACTTGCACTAGGAGATTCGCTTCTGTAGGCGGTTTTTATTTCATATCCGAAGTGACTCGTTAGCAATTGTCGTTTGAAAAAGATAGAGGGAAAATGGTGGTAGTGTGGGGATTAGTGGGTGGCTGGTCTTAGTTGGTAGATTAGGTTACGTAGATATGTAGGTCAAACTTTCTTCTAAGTTTATTTTAGATGTTACAATAATTGTATAGTTTTGTCTGTGTAAATAAACCCTAACAATAATATTTTTAATGTAAAGAATTGTATTGATGGGTGTTTATGTTATTCTTTTACTTAAAAACTTCTGAACGGAATTGAATGAAATTTGGTACATCGATGGTTTATAATAGGAAATATATAGAGATACTTTTTTTTATCCCGAAATCGCCGATATCCGATATCGAAATTTTTATGAGTATAATCGTGGAGCGCGAAATACCCACGAGATCAACACTTATGGAAATGAAACCTTGTATTCATACTAGTTGCTACATAATAACAATCAAAACAAAAAAATGACGACACGGTTGGTGCTGTGGCTAAGCGATAGATTGCTGTACTGGGTGTCGAAAGTTCGATTCCCGCACGGAACATATATTTGTACAGATAGTTGTACCGGCTCTAGCTATGTGTTTTGTATGTGAGTTTAGATGTTTGCTAACGCAGCATACAGGGGTAATTCCTAGTGTGGGGTAATGTTAAAAAAAAATCAAATCGCATCATATATATTTTTGCAAAAAACCAATAAAAAAATCTAATCTACAGTAACTTTGGTTGATCCTAAGCAACCTCTGTGACATTTCAAATAAATCATTATGTAAATAATTATGTAAACACACATACTAAATTTAATACAGAAACACAAACTTATATATAACATTAATAGTAAGATATTCATTAGACACGAGTCGTACGAGAAGCCTAATGAACATTGATGAAATTCAAACTTTCAACTAATGATTGAAAGTTTCACAAGCTGAATTCTGGCTCAAATAATCTAATATCGGTGTCTCCTACTACCATATCTTGCTTTGTCGAAGTTGAATTAAATCAAGAAAGTTACTCTGTGATTTCAGACTTCTTGTCTTTAGCATAACGCTATAATTTACATATGTAATGTGTTATGTCACAACACTTGTTTTAATATTACAACTCATCATCGCCATATAACGTCATCCCGGATTACAGAAATGTTCTCATTGGATATATGGGTAACTAAGATTAACGTTCAAAATATAATAAAAACTAATCTAGACACAATTAAAAATGCTAAAAATATGTATGATATCAACTCACTTAAAACTGAAACTTAGAGAGAAATATCGGATAAATATCAAGATTATTATAAAATATATACTGATGGGTCTAAGAGCGCTAATGGCAATGGAGCTGCTTTTTATGACCCTGTGAATTTGGGAAATACAAATACTTGTTATAAAATAAATAACTATGTGTCAGTTATGTCTTTGGAGCTCTTTGCAATTTCAGAAGCGCTTACATATTCCATATCCATTAAAAATAATAGGGAAATATTAATTTGTGTAGACAGTAAAAGTGCATTACAACATATAGCTCGATGCGCCTCTGATTGCAGAGGTGCACCGATAGCTTATGAAATTTTATCTAAAATTTACTACCTATCTTTAAGAGATATAGATCAGAAGTAGCAATGAGCTTCCTCACATGTAGGTATTAGGGGTAATGAGTTATTGTTGGTGGAAGGGAAAAAAATATTGGAACTAATTAAATAGAAATATTGCGTAGGTATAAACTTATATGTCATTAAGTTTGAAAAGAGTATTTTAATCAAAGATCGAAAGATAAAGGGATGTGGTACAGGTCTATAGTTTCGGAACCTCCACATATACCGTGGTTTAATAACGCTAGACTAACCAGGGAATTTATAGCTGTAGCTCACAGACTGAGATCTGGACACATGCCGCTGAATAATTTTGGATTTTTAATGAAAAAAATTAGTTCACCAAATTGTGAGATGTGTGGCACTCTGGAAGATACCGTACATTTACTGACGGAGTGTGTCAGATTTCAGTCCGCCAGAGAGGATCTAGTTAGACAACTAAACTTAAATGTAAACGATGTTTGTATGTACCATCATATTTTGTCGACACCAACCTTTGGAACTGCTTATAAATAAATTAATTAAGTTTCTGTTATTGCGTTTTGTGGTATAAAGTAGGTTTTTTATTGTTCTTTTTTAAAATATTATTAATTATAAGGTCTGATGGGACTGGCATGTACAATAATTATATAAAAGTCCCTAAAAATAAATAAATAAAGAAAAATAAAATCATCACCATTATCTCAGCTTTAATCCCAGTCGCATAAGAAGCTTTTTCAGCTTTGGAGTCTAGGGTCCACTTTACCAGTTGTAATTGCTGGTTTTGGCTAAATTTCGATATTTTCCGTGAAGCGACTGCCGTCTGACCGCCACAACTGACTGCCATTAGATGTTCGCATGGCAACCGGGACCAACCTTAGGCTTAACGTGCTTTCCGAGGCACGACCAGACCAGTGCAAATTTTCATATTCATGCATAAAAATATTTGCACTGCACGGAGATCGACAACCTATCCAGTTAGGAAGGTCCAACTTCGAGAAAAGCTACGTAGAATCTTTTCGTCCGAAATACCTTAGTGATGACTTATGGAATTGAGACATGGTCGCTAACAATGGGCCTTATAAGAAGGCTCAAAGTCACTCAAAGGGCAACGTAGAGGGCTATGCTTGGGGTTTCACTGCGCGATCGAATCAGGAATGAGGAGATCCGCAGAAGAACGAGAGTAACCGACATAGCCCGAAGAATTGCAACACTAAAGTGGCAGTGGGCTGGACACATTGCCCGTAGGACCGATGTTCGATGGGGCCGACGGGTTATCGAGTGGTGACCACGCACCGGAAGACGTAGCGTGGGTAGGCCCCCGACAAGGTAGACCGACGACCTGGTGAAGGTCGCGGGAAACCGCTGGATGCGGGAGGCGCAGGACCGGTCGTCGTGGAGAACCTTGGGGGAGGCCTATGTCCAGCAGTGGACGTCTTTCGGCTGAAATGATGACGGGGATCGAATCCCGCGCTTCCTTGTGCAGCAGCCGCGTTCGCTACCGCTACGCCGCGGAGGCTGTCATTTATAATATTACAACTGGTAACACTTAATGTATTTTTGAAAAAAAAAGCCCATATTAATCCGCTTGCCGCCATCACAAAAATATTGATACTGTGATAGTGATGATTAAACTGTTGTTCCCACATCCACGCATTTAATTTACGAGTGTAGGTACCTCCTTTATTTATTTACTGATTCTAAACATATAAATATCCAACACTGAAGCCGTACGGAGGACGGGTCTGAGCAGTTGTGTTGCGATGTGTGCCGGGTACGATGCGCCAAATGCTCTTGTGTTGGGAGTTTGATCGTGGAGGGTCTTCAGATCAATCTCCCTTTGGCGCAGCATCGTTGGTCGTGTTTTTGGGTTTAACATTGCATCACCTCGCTCAAATGCCGTCTTCCTTCCAATTCGCTCAATCTGAGTGAATAGGTTCTTCATAAACTAGCGCGCTTTACCATCAACGATCGCATCACTGCTTACCATCAGGCGGGATTGCGGTAAAGCGCAAGTTTATAATTATTAAAAAAAAATTAAAAATTATGAAATCATCAAAATATTGTTAATTTAAAATTGCATGAGCCAATGAGTGCACTACATAACATTTCACAATACCTACACAATAAAATTATAAATGTTTAAGTAGTTTATTATAATTAATAGTAATAACGTTCATCATCATCATTATCAACCTTTTTATCGTCCCACTGCTGGGCACAAGTCTCCTTTCATTCAGAGAAGGATTGAGCGTGGTGATTACCCACGCTTGCTTAATGCGGGTTGGCGATTTCAGACTTAAAATCCAGGTTTCCTCAAGATGTTTTCCTTCACCTTCAGTCATTGGTGTCCAAGATATATTTAGAAAGTACATATAACTTTAGAAAAGTTACGTTGGTACTTGCCTGACCTGGAATCTAACCCGCGCACTCATACGTCATACCTGAGAGGCTGGTGTTTTAACTACTAGGCCACCACGACTTTCACGTAAAATAACGTTAATCGTGCAATATAAAAATAAATGTTTACCAAACCACTATGTAAATACTTCTATAAAATATAAATACCATAAAATTATAAAATATTGTTCGTTAATGATACTATTTTAATTATTACTTTTTTTTTCTCAACAAGAACGCCTTCATCCTCTCTCCCATAACAAAAATTAAAGAAAACTCTTTGCTATGCTCGACAGGATCCATAATTGACTCTATACTTAAATATACGAACTATTATGAAACATTATGGAATGCAATAAAGTATTGAGTATACTTACAGGCCTCCCAATGCGACATTGTAGCAGTACCTAACATTTGGATAATTACAGTGTTACTATAACAAATTATACAATATATTGTAATAAAGAAAACCCTGTCCGATCCATGAAGGTATTGTTAGGGATTGATAACTGATTCTACTAATGCCTATAAAGCTGGGCTAAACTTAAAAAAAATCCTCCTAATAAAATAAACATTATATTTATGTTATTAAGCCCGGCAATACATGCGCGGGCGAAAAGGGAACAGGGCACGCGGAACGCGGTCGCATCGCTCACAATAATACCGTCAAAAATGGTGTTATCACTTTTTTTAAAAATACCGAATATAGGGGAGTTGGAATTAATTCGCGGAGAAAAAAAGATTATATCAAAATTCATTACTATTGTTACTATGATGATTATGTAAAATTTTGGTCATGTGTTTACTTAACCTTTATTATCCTTATTGGTCGGACGGGGTTTTCTTTATATATTATAAAGCTGTTAACTCTCCCAAAGCACTACAGAATATGTCCAAGCACTGTTAGTCAAGACAGGTAGTCTTGACTAACACACTACCACATCCAGAGGCAATTGGTGGAGGTGGAATTACGTTTAATATGGTAAATAAAATTCAGAGTTATCTACTAATAGAGCACTGGTGGCCTAATGGTATCGGCCGCGATGCGAGACGTCGTAGGTTCACTGGGCCCGCGTGGTAGATTATGGCCCACTCCCTCTCAGGAGTTATATACATTATAGGCTAATGATGTATAGCAGATAAGCACGAATAACATCAATCTGCCTAGCTTTTTCCTAACAACTTTTTTTCGATTTTGATTCGGTAACTAGATGCACCTAAGTACCAGTATTTTACATGGAACGACTGCCTATATAACCTACATAATCCAATTGTTAGGTAATACGTTATCCGTTGGTATATCTGACATCCGACACACGGCGGTATGGCAGACTTCAGAGGTCAGACATTCGGGTTTCTGACTACCAGTAACGACTGTCAAGATCCCCTTCTCCTTTTAAGTTGTGCGTCGCGGCTGCCATTCATGGGAATGGCAGCCGCGACGCACAACTTGAAAGAGGACTCTAGTGAAGAACTGTGACTCTAGTCTAGAATTTGAAAAATAGTTATTTGAAGAAACTATTGACATCGCGCTGCTTCCAACCTTTCCCCGTAAAGTACGAAAGGGATAGTTGCAGCTCAGGCAGAGTTTATCTACAAAAACGTTGACCAAAAGACGTCTCGTGTTCTGCCGTTTTCTTTCTGCTTCTATTATTATCTTTTGTGTCAAACACTTATTACATTAGTCTAAAAGGCGTCTGAACATCTCGGCAAAAATGGGTGTTTTTTCGAGACTGAGAAAAATCGTAGTACTTTCATTAATTAATCTTTGGAATAAATATAATGATATAGGCACGTGTAATAACGGAGTAAAATTGTAGAAAAACAGAAATAATTGCTCTAAAAGCGATATTTACGCAGAAAACCGCGGGATACGTTTGTATGAAGAAAGTGCCACTAGAGTCCCTCTTAATATGCTTTCGGAGGCAAGGATCTATAAGTAAGATACGGATATTCATCGAAACTGCAATGATTCGATATCACCTTCGGATTTTAGAGATCAGACGGTAGACTTAACCGAAAACGGAACGAAAAATATCTAAGTGTAGTCAAAATCAGCAGTTAGACTGGTAAAAGCGGACCCCAGACTCCAAAGCTGAAAAAGCTTTGGATGCGACTGGGTTTAACGCTGAGATGATGATGATGACGGATGTTCAACGAAGATAATATGGAAGTGGAAGAAGGTGAAACCGCCAATACAACAAGGAATCGAAAAGATGTGCACTATATTAAAGACGTTCTAATATTGTTCACACGTACTCGTAGTGCAGTATTTTCCAATAAATGGCGAAAGTTATAGACGAGACGTTATACGGTTTGTTGAGTATTGATACCCTACAGAATAGAAAGTTTCTAATGTCAGGAGTGCTGATAAAATGATTTTAAAATTGACTTTCGTAGTGCCAGACATAAGACAGACATGATCGGGTCAGCACATTCGATTCGGCAGTATTTTTTAGACAACAAAGCCGACCCGAAGCATTTTCTAAACGTATTTCTTCAGTCGTGCCGATCGGCAAACTCTGTCTGGCATACATTTTCTCTGAATGATGTTCCCGATAGTAAGTTTTTTCATACGTTCTAGAGACCCTACATGTTGGCTGTGGAGGGTCTCCAGAACGTATGAGAGGGAGATTGATCTGGAGACCCTCCACGACCAAACTCCCAACATAACACTATTTGGCGTATTGTACCCGGCACACATCGCAACACAACTGCTCAGACCCGTCCTCCGCACGGCTTCACCAGACATCATGCGGGAACTTCTTCTGCAAGAGAATAATTTATTACTCTGACATCATTCTCCTGCTTGCAATGAATTATCAAATAATTTATGGGAGTCTGCGTTCCATGTTTATGATATTTGGATTTTAGCTGTACATGAAAAAAGAAAAGGCAGATCCAACATTAACTAAGAATAGCGGAATCAGGTCACTGCAATTTGCAGTAACAACGTTGAATCGGTTGCCAAATTCTCGGTTTATTAATGCAATATCCAAATCAAGAATTGTCGTTTTGGAGTGCAGAAAATTATGAAATTTCTAGATATTCGTGTAGTACAAAAATTGGATTTACAAAAATATTTTTGCTTCACAGTTTCAACTTCCTAACGTGAGTTGACAATGCTTTTCGGGGAAGGGAGAAATATACATTGTAGCTAGTTTTACTGTGAAACTTCCACAATTGTCTATTTTTGCCAATTTGTCTCGGTTTGCCCCAATTTGCAGTACGAATGGGTAGTGCAGTTACACATCTCGTTTATTTCTTATTAAATGCGTAGTGTGACTTCTGTTACTAGATATGCAGTTACATAAATATTTAAGGTCTTTTCCTTTAAATCTGTCGTAACAAAATCGATTTTTGGATTGATTCCTAATCCAGATTTTGTGCTTTCTTTATCTTATCTTTTGGTAAACAATTCTAGTAATCAAACATCATTAAAATGTAGTCGCAATCTCATCCCAGCAACAATGTCAAAACATATTTATGTATAATGTAAAATAATATAGAAATATTTTTGCCACATTGAGACAAATGAAAGCGTGAACGTTCTTAAAGTTGTGAGAAGGGTCTTTTTGTTTTTGGATATAAAATTACACACAACTATTTGATGTCACCATGCAGCCTTCTATAGATACCTTTTTTAAAATTACTGCAGATATTTTTCTACAGATACCTATTTTAAAAATACTGGAGATATTTTTCACAAAAAAAATCAAATAACCTTATGTCCCTCCAACCTTCTCACTGAAATCCCAGCCCAAATTTATACACAAACACAAATATAAAACGCGTGCAAAAATTTCCCTTTCAACTCCAAAAAACCCAGAATAAATCTGTTTAATAAAACCTTAAGCAAAATGTATCGGAGTATTTTATATTCCTGACGTGGAGTATCTATAAAAGCTGATTACAATTCATACGCCCTACATGCAGGCCACAAACGTGAATCACATATTTAATGGCTTAGGGACTGATTTTTTAGGATTCGGTATTAATAATGCGGTTTAGTTCGAAGCTTAGACTTTTCAGTTGGGTCTGAAGACGTATTGAATAGGCTGTGAGAGAACATCTATTATTAGACATGTCATTGAGATATTAGAAGAGATTAGTCTACCTCCGATAATATATGAAGTGCTGTTATGAGTGGGCTTGAGTCACTTTATTTTTTCTATATTCTAGTTGCAAATCATGAATTAAGTAGTTAGTAGGTACATTTCTTTGTGTATAGATAACAGTAAGTCAAGCTGCTTGAAACTGTTAAATATCTCCAATCAACCTTAAGTCTTAAAGCTTTAGCAATAAAGTTTAAAGTCTCACTAATTTGAGATAGAGCCCAGTCATATTAGGTAAAAAAAGGGGTCAACCTCGGAATGAAAGATAATAAGCTGCAAATTGGTATGAACCTTTGTTTTGTCATTCTAAATGTTGTCTCAAAAGTCACAATCGTTATCGTGTCCGCGTCTTAAGATATTCAAGGTCAAAGGTCACAAAAATCGGTTTTTCGCGAATATCTGGCTTCCTATCGGTTAAATGAGATTTGCATTTATTATAAAAGTTGTAGGCTATAAAATTCCCTACAACTTTTGTTTAAACTTTTTTTTCATACGACCAACCGTTTTGAAGGTAGAGCGCGAAGATTGCACATCGTACAGTCATATACGGCCTAATGCAAGGTCAAGCGTGAGTTATAGTTATCAGTACTTTATAAAGTCAATTATTTACTTTTTAGGGTTAGGGAAGGACTTAGAACCTCAAGAATGAGGCTGGATGCTTGAAAATGAAATCCTGGAGCCCATACGAACGTTATTACCTCCAGCACCAGCCGAACTACTAAACGTAATATTTTGCAATTGCAAAAATGGTTGTGGTTCCCGCTGTTGATGCAGAAGATCAGGACTATAATGTTATGTAGCTTGCGGCCAGTGCAACGGACAAGCTTGCCTCAACGCTTCACTGTATCCAAGTAATCCCGATGAAGAAAATACATATGATCCCGATATTCTGGAAGGTTTGGAGATGAACATGACAGATAATGAGGATGATGACAATGAATCGAATATTTTTGAGCGACAAGAAAAAGAAGACGACGAAGAAGAAGAAGATAATTAGCTTCCATTTCCAATTTCATTACAATTAAAATCAACAAAGATACTTTTGATATTTGAACTCGCATTTTGATAAATGTATATTATGCCGTATTTAATAATAAATAAAAATATGTGTAAAATATATACTCTTACTATCATTTTAACTTAAAATAAAACTAAAATATATAATCCAGAATTAATAATATTTTATACTTAAATAGTTAAATATGAATAATTATATATAAATAATCAAGTTACTTACTTTAATTAAATATAAATAATTAATAGTTAGTACATAAATAATGGGCATTGTTTAATAATTATAATTTCCAAGTAAATAATTGACTTTATAAAGTACTGATAACCATAACTCACGCTTGACCTTGCATTAGGCCGTATATGACTGTACGATGTGCACTCTTCGCGCTCTACCTCCAAAACGGTTGGTCGTATGAAAAAAAAGTTTAAACAAAAGTTGTAGGGAATTTTATAGCCTACAACTTTTATAATAAATGCAAATCTCATTTAACCGATAGGAAGCCAGATATTCGCGAAAAACCGATTTTTGTGACCTTTGACCTTGAATATCTTGAGACGCGGACACGATAACGATTGTGACTTTTGAGACAACATTTAGAATGACAAAACAAAGGTTCGTACCAATTTGCAGCTTATTATCTTTCATTCCGAGGTGAAAGCCCTAATATGACTGGGCTAATATTGTAGTAGCCTCATATGCTATCATCTGTGCTTCATTTCATCACTACTGCTCTGGAAACGGTGAAGGAAAACATCGTGAAGGAACTGGCATGTCCTGGAACCGATTATTAGAAAACATTTGACATCCACCAACTCGTATGGAGCACTTGTGGCTTATGGCCCACTCTCTTCAAAGGGAGAACACCTAAGTCCCTACAATGAATACAGTATAGGCTTAAAAGCTTTGATGATTTTAAAGCACTTGCTTAGCAATAACCAAATGCAAGTTCAGATTTGCAACCAATCAACAGGGTATTTGACTAAAAAAAACTAATTAGTCCGTCAGTTAGATTTTCATAAAATACGACGACGAAGACGACACAGTGCGTTGAAAACTCGTGTGACGTCACTGCACCCTACATTTTATAGCGCGCAGTGACGTCACCGTCTCCTTCTCTTTGATTCCTTTTATAGTATACGTAAACAAAATATACGTACCCAAAAGTTTTCTTGTATAATCTAAATCATCATCATCTCAGCGTATAATCCCGGTCGCATCCGCGGCTTTCGCGTTGGAGTCCGGGGTCCGCTTTCCTACTATTACGCCTCCATTTCGCACGATCTCTGAATGACGAACCAAATAGAATCAATTTTTTTTTACCCAGGAAAGATCCCTATTGTGTCATATCAGAATACAGATTTGGGGACAACAGTGAATGAATTGTGATAGACAGTACTACGCTAACATTGCATGCGTTATACAGTTTGAGTGATTGCAATATTCCAGTGAATGACAGGTACAAATATGAATCCACTGATGTGAAAATAAATCTAAAACCGGTGAGAGTGGATATTCGATGCGAGCTATACAAGGGTAGATTGCACAAAGTTAAATAGAATAGTCAATCAGCAAATATTTTTAGCGGGACTAAGCTTTTAGCGAGTATTTTTAACGTTTTAACTGAACAGATAGCTGTTGGGGAGTTTTCTTGTCACTTCTTCGCCCCAGTGAAAGTACTAGGAGGCCTTGAAAGGCGAGCGTTTTGGGGATTGTCTTGTGTAATTTGTGCGTTAAAAAGCTCTAATTTGAACAAATGACTTTTGATTTTGAATTAATTATTGCTTTTCTGACGAGAATGGTCTCTCGTCTTTTATACCGCGTATATCGAGGGACTGGAACAATTTGCCAGCGGCGGTGTTTACGTATGACTACAATTTACATCTGACTATTCTTTTTTTTTTTAATAGTTATAAACTAGCGCTTGACCGCAATCCCGCCTGATGGTAAACAGTGATGCGATCGTTGATGGTAAAGCGCGCTAGTTTATTAAGAGCCCATTCACTCAGAAAAACTGAGCGAATAGGAAGGAAGACGGCAGTTTAGCGAGGTGATGCAATGTTAAACCCAACAACACGACCAACGATGCTGCGCCAAAGGGAGATTGATCTGAAGACCCTCCACGACCAAACTCCCGAAACAACAACATTTGGCGCATCGTACCCGGCATACATCGCAACACAACTGCTCAGACCCGTCCTCCGTACGGCTTCACCCGACATCATGCCGGAACACGACAAATCGCTTGGCGGCAAGGCTTGGTCTGGTGGGTGGTAACTTCTGCCGGCGGCCGATGTTATGGCCTACCACCGAGAGAGTTTTAGAGAGTTTTTTCTTTTACACAGTTCACATATTGTTTTTCCCCCACTCTCATAGCCGTCCACATTTGCAGAAACTTTACTCACAACATTTTGTGCTAAATTAAATGTTGTAATGATGTTCATAACATTCCAGAAAAATTGTTCTTCACCGGTGCGAAAGTTAATTTGCCTCATAAGTGTACTCATGTCTAATTTTATCCAATCTTTTTTTACACAATAAAAACTACTGCTTGACCGCAAACCCGCCTGATGGTAAGCAGTGATACAATAGTTTATTAAGAGCTTATTCACTCTAGCCTTGAAGACACTTAAATGATAGTCAGACGGAAAGACCGCCGCTGGCAAATTGTTCTAATGAAATTTATTTTAGAATTAAGTGAGTCATCGAGGGCCTACAACATTTATTGATGCAATGTGTCCGAACTCCGAGCTCAGTACAAATAATTTAGTAAGATCATTGAATTTGAACAGAACTGTGTAGGTATGTTTCATACAATACTATCCCAAGCAATTGGTAACGATGCGAAAGTTTTATACAAATTCATAGCCCACGTGTTGTGAAAATGCAACTGTTAAGCGCGCTACACACCAAACCCGCCGACCCGCCGACATAATCCGGCGGCTTATGTTGTAAGAAGCATGTCGGCTGATCTTCGCCCGCGCGTGGTGCCGCCGACACGTTGACCGCTTGCCAGCGGATAGCGTACGAAAGCGATCAGTTGTCCAGTGACATTTCAGCTGTAGTGACGTGCTAGAATTTTAATTGTCAAATAAGTTTCTGATGTCGAGCCCCCGACATGCCATTTACGACTTGTAATGACTGAAGCCGCCAACCTAGCCCGCCGGCAAAATGTTGCCGACATATCCCGCTGGGCGGGCTTTGGTGTGTAGAGCGCTTTAAGGTTACGATGGAACTGACATCGCTATGCGTTAAAGTCCATATAAACCAATAAAGAAAAAAAAAAGGAAGTTAAGTGATAAGTTGATGACTGATCGATGGTACGTTTTATGTATGTTACAATATTCTCATAGATTATGTTTTTAAGAATTGTGTTGATTTTATGTATTATTTATTGTATCCTTTACTATTTCACATGCTGTCTACATTTCTATATTTTTTGTCCTTTTATTTTATTTATATCAGGATTTCTTATGAAATAGGCATCACTTCTGTACCTTTTTCAGTTATGTTTTTTTTGTCTGTATACATACATATGTGGGTACCATAGGTCGGAATAGGTAGAGTGATTTTTGGTACTTATATCATATATGTTCACAGAAAGAATAACGTGGATAAGCCATTTTCCCGGAATGTAATTTCGGATCCAAGTAAATATTGTTAATGTTGGTAGTGACATTATTACTACTCAATTTATTTAAAGGAAGGTAACAAAACTAAACTAATATATTATTTACTTGTTGAAAAATAAAAACAATCAAATTCCGATCGAAGCATTAATAAGATTCAATATTTTATTTTTGGCCTCTAATGAAGGGTATGGCCAAATCAAACGGTTTTACGACTTAATGTAATTTATACATTATTTTTTAATAATCAACCTATTCCGTAAATCCGGAGGAATGTCCATATTAATATAAACGTTTCCGATCAATGACTCCAATTAACTGAAATAGTCTTTTTTTCCGCGATTTAATTCCAACTTTCCCGAAATTTGGTTTTTTTTTATAAGTGACAATACCATTTTCGAGGGTATTATTATGAGCGATGTGACTGCGTACCGCGTGCCCTGCCCTCCTTCGCCCGCACATGTATTACGTACCGCATATGTATTAAGTTACCGCGTTTTGCGAAATAATATTTATTTTTTAGGAGGATTATTTTTTAAGTTTAGCCCGGCTTTTAGGCATTAGTAGAATCAGTTATCGATACCTAACAATACCTTCACGGATTGGACAGGGTTATCTTTACATACTGCATGTATGTTTTGGGAAAGATCCCAAAAAAAAACGCATAATGGACCACTGAAGGGACTGAGTGCGGAAACCAAACCAATAACAGATAACAGGATCCCAAAAATACCTCCAAAACATTCTTTCGCAAAACATTACGCCCCCACTTTAGTGTTACAATTGTTAGTAAGTTATTGTTAAACTAAAGTTAGAGACATGACACGTGTAGATTTTGGATCGATGTTTCAGTTAAGTTCAAGGCTGTGTTAGACAGAAATCTATGAATGAAATCTTGATTGGAAGGGAATCTATTTTCGTTTGAGCTAAAGATATACACATAGTTAATAGAATTTGGCGTCTAAATTCTAGAAATGGAATCGAGATCTAGAAATACGGTGGCCTTTAGTCTGTTTGGATCCTACCTTACTATTACAATATTATCAATTGAAACTATTTTGAAGCATATTGCTAATCCATTGCTCCGTATGCTTTAAAAATGTGTCTTTTTTTTCAAAAAGATATAACGAAAAACCACAAAGTTATGAGTTTTTATCTTACCTGCTTGTCCCAACAAAAATATGGTCAACGAATCGCTCGCCTGGGGGTTCTGTCTCACGCGCCTAGCACTATGATCTAACGTTAACTGAAGAGAGCGCTCGTTAACCACACTACAACAATTTCTAAATGTATTCGGGAAAAAATGTAACATAGTGTAAAAATAATTGGAATCGATTCAGTTGCTTATTCTGAACAAACTGTATTGGATGGCCTAATCAGCAGCAGGTTTCGTATAAAGAAAAAAATACGTTATATATTAGATAGGACTACATAACAACATAATGAAAACGTCTTTTGCTAGAACACAAAATAAGTCTATTCCGAATTTATTCCATAAAACTCTTTGTTGACTTGCGGGCTGGTTTCCACCAGGTTCAAATTGATATTATACACTTTAGAGTTTCATATACAAAGAGTAAAAACGGTACAATATTACTAAAACTACACTGTTTGGCCGTCTATACAACATTACTATTATTTATTTATGCGAAACCCAAGACACATGTCCAGTATTTTTAGTAAAGAGTTTATGTACCAAATTGCAAAAAGGAATCACGAAAAATCACAAAGTTATGTGCTTGTTATGTTACCTGGTTATCACTCCGAATATACGGTTGCCACGCGGCACAGCTGATCGCGCGCCCGCGCCTGTAGCGGCGTCGTCTTGCGCTTATTAATAATAATTTCTCTTTATATTGTAATTAACTATTGATAACATTTTCATCACACTTGCAGACTTTGGACTGTCGTAACGGTCAGTGTAGGTGGATATTATTATATATTTTACTCGTAAATGCAGTCATGAAGGATAGAATGTAGTCAATGCAATTTGGTGCAACTTACTACCTGCCCAAACGTTTACAGAAAAACGGTGCTGAAAACTGTCTGCGCGCGTTTAGTGTGGATTTTCTGGGGCCCAGTAGTGGCTGTTATGGATATTGTAATAGTCTACGATGCGTAAAAGTACCGTAATCGGTCCATAAAATCCTGGCGTTACGATTATTTAGCCACCAACGGCAAAACGATATTCGGTCAAAATTATCACTCACACACAGTTCTTGGGTACGTCTGTAGTGGTCTGAATATTATCCATCATCTCGCATCGAGCGCCATGCGTAAGTCTGGCTGATGTTAAACTACCTGGCGGCCCTTGTTGTGCTGCTCTCGGGTTCGTTGGTCATGTAGTCCAAAATTTCTTCCTGGACTGGTGTACTGGACGTTTGTGTATGAAAACGACATCCTTACATGTTTCCCGATCATATTTACAAACAACAACACAATTTTAATGACACAATAACACAATTGTACACAGCAACCCACGAAATCGCGTTACGAGAGTTATAAGCGACGTAATTATAAAACGGGAGATGCGTGACGTGCAATTCAACCTGTAGTTTCCGGGCGACTAACGGTGTTTACCACAGCGGGGTGTGGGGCGCCATCCCTTTATGCGCAGTTGCGCACGCGTTTACCCACCGGTAATGATATGTTGTGCGCCTACTTTGTGACCAAACTGGAACTGATTTTCAGTACATTTTGGATAAAAATATAACACGGTGTAAAAATAATTGGAATTGATTGATTTGACAGTTGCTTATTTTGAACAAACTATATTCTGGTTTCGTATAAACAGAAACTAACGTTGTATATCTGTCTGTCTGTCACCACATGAACCGTGATAGCTAGACAGTCATAAATTCCATATGATGCATTTCTGTTGCTGCTATAACAAATCTTTTTTTTATTATAAAGATAGCGGTACTAAAACTTCATGCACGTTTCTGAGTCGTAGTTGGCCGTTTTTTCTTGTGTTTATGCTTTCCATTTTTCAGTAAAATGCTTTGTAAAATAAATAAAATAACAATCAAAAACGAACAGTTTTCAAGGTTTACAGTATCCGAATCTGACGACCGTTCTTGGCATGCTCAGATCGTAATCCATCTACGCTGATACTAAAAGAAAGCTTGTTTCTACATGAATGTGTTCAAAAGCTTGTAAAATGTTTGTTGGCAATGTTCCGCAGATACATGACCAGCAAAATTCTGAAATAGTTTTGTATGGACAATCTTCAAAATGAAATTAACAATTCTTGCGCAAGAATTTCATATTTTTCAGGGATTCTCTTGGAGGTTTTATTACCTGTGATTATTAATCCTGGCCGTCTTCTATATGTCAATTTAATTTAAATCTGTCATAGATCTGTCATAGAACCACCCACCAGACAAAGCCTTGCCGCCAAGCGATTTGTCGTGTTCCGCCATGATATCTGGTGAAGCCGTACGGAGGACGGGTCTGAGCAGTTGTGTTGCGATGTGTGCCGGGTACGATGCGTCTAATGTTGTTGCGTTGGGAGTTTGGTCGTGGAGGGTCTTCAGATCAATCTCCCTTTGGTGCAGCATCGTTGGTCGTGTTGTTCGGTTTAACATTGCATCACTTCGCTCAACTGCCGTCTTCCTTCCTATTCGCTCAGGTTTTCTGAGTGAATAGGCTCTTAATAAACTAGTACGCTTTACCATCAACGATCGCATCACTGCTTACCATCAGGCGTAATTGCGGTCAAGCGCTAGTTTATATAAAAAGCTAGTTTATGTACTATAAAAAGATGTGTGCTTCTCTTATGTCAAGAAATATACTCTGTTTATTAAATTAAATGATATTTAATTTATTATTTATAATAATTTCGTATTCTAAGGGTGCCAATATGGCCTCAATGAGATGTCACATCGTGACGTTGTCCGCGAAGACCGATGCCTAGGTCAGGGTTGCGGGCTGGTTAGAACAGAAACCGTGGCCCTGGCGCACAGGCAAGTGAAGGAACACGGATGGGTTCAGTAAAAGTCTGACACGCCTTTCCACTCCGCTCAGAGCGGGAGAAGTCGTTTGATGATATCCTATCCAAACAAAAAAAAAACTATCTTGTAATACAAAAACACGCGCATCTTCTTCAGCGCTCATAGCAAAATTGACAATGATCTCTCGTATACGACTGGCGTCAGTTGTGTGCGTGGTACACACATTCTATTGACGTTAAATTTAGAGAAAATAGGTTTATAGAAGCAGAAAATTAAACGTTGAAACGATTTTGTTTTTATTAATTACAGGTTTCTACATAATTTCAATTTTGTTTTTTGTTTTTTAAATATGAATACAATTTATTTAGTCTAATTTACTTTACAAACTTATAAAACTAAATAAACTACAAATTACTAAATAAAGCTATTACCCTAATTAAAACTATTAATAACAATACAGCATCAAAAAATTGAATGGACAATTCTCCTGAACTACAAATGGGATTCATGCATACAAATATTTGCACTGCGCGGGGATCGAACCCACGCGTCCTTGCGCAGTGGTCGCGTTTGCTACCGCTACGCTACGGAGGCTGTTCTCAGCAGCAGTAGTGATAACCCGCTATTTTGTTAAGCCTGTTCACTTGAAAATCTAAGTGAATAATAAAAAATACCTATCTAATTAAAAGCCTCATAAACTCTGAATATATATAGTTATTTCAGAATTGCAGAGGATATGCAAGTCGATCTAATTCTCCATGAATGTGAACTGTAGCAAAGCATAATGTACATAATACATTGTACTTTTACTATAACACAAACTTTTAACTTCTGTCTAAAGTTACCGTAAATGTGGTACCTTTAGAGCGCCTTCACTTAACTTTTTTTTTGTTGGGATGGGAAATCATCAAATGACTTCTCCCACTCTGGGTGGAGCGGAAGGGTGTGTCAGACTTTTACTGACTAAAAATTTTACTGACTAAAACCCACCCGTGTTCCTTAACTTGCCTGTGGGCCAGGGCCACGGTTTCTTTTTAAACTAACCCGCAACCCTGACCCAGGAGACATCGGTCTTCGTGGCACCGTCACGACGTGCTGGCATCTCTTTGAGGCGCGCATGAAACACAACGCACCGTCGACTCGGGCCTGGTCCTTACCGGACAGCGAGCTGCTCACTGCTCACGGTCCACAAGCCCGCGACTGCGGTGGCCGGGAGTTCGGTGTTGTCAAGAATAAAACCTGCCGCTCTGAGGCCCACGCAGGGCACTGGAGCGTATACTATGCAGAGTCGAGGTCACTTCCACAGTGGTGGCAATTTGCCATGGCGTTCTAGTGTATCTAAACAACATGACACCAATAGAATTTTATATGAGAGCAGCGGTGGTGCAGTGGTATCAGCCGCGACTTACAAGCTGTAGGTCGAAGGTTCGAACCCCAACAGGCACTTCACTTTATGTAAATTATTTCATTACTACTGCTCTCAAAACGGTGAAGAAAAACATCGTCAGGGAACCCGGCATCTTCTAAAGCGAAGTAACTTCGAACACGTGTGTCATGTACCAACCCGCACTATGCCCGAGTGGTAGATTACGGCCCACTCCCTCTCAGAAGTGGGAATATTTTAGGTTGATTTCTGTATATGAAAATTGGTGATGACTTTTCTGACGTATACATAGTCGCGACAATGTATACGTCAAGTAGCCCTATAGGAAAAGTGAAAATATGTGTAAGCAGCATATTAATCTAATATCAATTAGTGATAGGTATACACAGAAAATAGAACCGCTGAATTGCTAAGCAGAAGCTGTGTAATTGGAAAAACGTAAACCATTCGAAGTAAATTGAAACTAAAGGTAACTCTGTAATAGAATTCAATTTAGAATGTATCCATTAATTTTATTTACGTAGAATTCAGGTCGGTATTTGCGGATAACGAAATAAGCCATTTTATTTTGTAATTAAAGTGAAGATAAGGAGTATTTTCAGAAATAACCTATTTAACAGGTTTGTTTCGGGCCTTCTAATAAAAGCGACAGTCCAAAAAATATCCATTTTATTGTCTTAAGTTATACAGTTCGACATAAAAAAAGAAAATGCTCCAAATGTCTTAAGTCGAACAGTTACACTTAAGGACTTGGTTAGGATTGGTCGACAAATATCCCTGGACAACTAACCATATCGACTTAAGACATTTGGAGCATTTTTTCTTATGTCAAAGTGACTAGTAGGAGTGGTTTACATTTTGACAATTCAACAACATTCATTGCGTTATTCGCATTGTGGAGCAGACACATTATTCCAACACATCGGAGCAATGGATTAGCAATTGCTTCAAAAACATTTCAATTTATACCAATATATGTTACGCAATGAGAGCGTTTCTTGTTTAATCATAAGAAAAAAGGTGATATTACCAGAACCTCTGCCTATGAACCATCCTCATACATGTTATTTTTTCCGGAACTGAATAACTGAAGCCGCACATGGTTTTTATGAGTTTACTTAGGACCTTAAGGTAACGTGCGATGAATATTGGAGGGCGTAAGGGATGTGTTACTAATTAGGTTGTGTGTATTTAATTAGTTACCGTAGACTGGAAAAATGTTAGCTTAATAGATGAGAAAAGAAACATTTATGCCGTTGAATTGGAATAATATTCATACACGATGGTTTTTTTTAAATAAATTATAAACTAGTGCTTGACCGCAATCCCGCCTGATGTTGAGCAGAGATGCAATCATTGATGGTAAAGCGCGCTAGATTATTAAGAGCTTATTCACTTGAATCCTAGAATATATAAAAAAAATATGCCGACGGAAACACTACCGCTGGCAAATTGTTCTAGTGCCTCGATGTACGAAAGAGGAAGCGAATCGCTTCGTCCGGATCGCAGTAGTATCAACAACGTAAGGGTGGAAACTCGCCGTACGACGGGTCGACCAATGATGGAACGGAGATGGAGGGATTAAATCATGTAATCCCCTCGCACACTCTCCAAAATGCATCCTACAGAACACCGACAGTCAGCTCGTACGGCTTTGGAGACCGTTTTGAGTTAAATCTGGGAACGCCTCTCCACTGAATCCGTTTTTCAGCACGAGCCCAAATTTGGCTGCAGTACTTCACACACGAACGCACCTCGTAACACCTAGATGAGGCCCCAATGGAAACAATGCATAATTTTAGTCAAAAATCTATGAATGACAGCCAAAACAGACGTGTGAATGTGCTATCCATTGGGTTAAACCATGCAATAATAAAATAATAAATCGATTAACCACTTCGGGAAATGAAGAGGCTGCATGATGGACTTGCTAAGGACGCGGTTATAAATGGAACACCATTCTCTTGTTTACCACCTTATACTGACCGCCTGTATTTAGTGAGGAATAAGTGTAACCAAATGTTGATTGGCGCTGATAGCTGAAATACAGGCCTTGCCTAGTTCGGTTACAGATGCTTAACTCTTTTGTGCTTAAAACTAGCCTATTTTTGTTTGTAAAATATGTTTGTATCCTCTTTTAAATAAATAAATATTATTATTATATTATTATTATTATTATATAATGTGGAGTGAATTTTTTGACGAGAAGTAGTCGTGTTGTTGGGTTTAACATTGCATCACCTCGCTCAACCGCAATCTTCCTTTTTATTCGCTCAGTTTTTCTGAGTGAATAGGCTCTTAATAAATTAGCGCGCTTTACCATCAACGATCGCATTACTGCTTACCAACAGGCGGGATTGCGGTCAAGCGCTAGTTTACAATTATTAAAAAAAAATCATAGTATGGGTTATATTTCTTCGTTACATACAATGGACTACAGAACCATGTCCGCGTATTTGTTCATGTAATCTTTAAAATTTTAGAGAATACTATTTGCAGCGTGATGTTATATAGCCTTAAGCCTTCTTGAATTAATAAGCTATCCAACGCAAAAAGAATTTTTAAAATCGGACCCGTAGTTCCTGAGATTAGCGCGTTCAAACAAAGAAATTCTTCAGCTTTATATCTTCTAATATATAAAATTCTCGTGTCACGGTGTTCGGCTTTAAACTCCTCCGAAACGGCTCCACCGATTTTGATGAAATTTTTTGTGCTTAACCGGTATCTATGAGAATCGGCCAACATCTATTTTTCATCCCCCTAAATGTTAGGGGTAGTCCACCCCTAAATTTTTTTTTTATTTTTTAGACAAAATTTTTAATTTCTATTTTTTTATGATACAACATACAAAATTCTAATATATAAAATTCTCGTGTCACGGTGTTCGGCTTTAAACTCCTCCGAAACGGCTCCACCGATTTTGATGAAATTTTTTGTGCTTAACCGGTATCTATGAGAATCGGCCAACATCTATTTTTCATCCCCCTAAATGTTAGGGGTAGTCCACCCCTAAATTTTTTTTTTATTTTTTAGACAAAATTTTTAATTTTTTTTTTTTTATGATACAACATACAAAAATACATACAATCCCCAATTTTCACCCTTCTACGATCAACCCTTATTTTTTAATAGCCATTTTAGTAATTTAATCTATTATTTATATGGCAAAACAACGTTTGCCGGTCAGCTAGTATTAGTTTAGATTTTTCAAGAAAACATACAAATTACACATGTGTTTTTATTTCTTAGGTATTAAGTTATGTATGTATAATTTTTGATATGTATGTAGTACGATAGTCCCATTTAATATCCAAGAAAACCTCTGTCCAGTCTTTGGTTGCCTGGAAGAGATTTCATTAGTGATAAGGCTTAGGATTAGGTTATTTTGGGGTGTTGAATGTATTTTTGGATCAATGTTTGTTTTTGGTGTACAGTGAAGTATATACAATATGTAAAGAAAACCCTAGCCGATCCATAAGGATAACAAAGGTTAGGTAAACACATGACCAAATATAATATAAAATTTTACGTAATCATCATAGTAACAATACTAATGAATTTTGAAATAATCTTTTTCCCGCGAATTCATTCCAACTTTCCCGAAATTTGGTATTGTTTAAAGAAGTGTTAAAAACTTTTTGACGGTATTATTATAAGTGATGCGACCACGTGCCGCGTGCCCTGCCCCCCGTCGCCCGCGGAAGGGTTGCCTACCGCACATGTATTAAGTTACCTCTTTTTGAGAAATAATATTGATTTTTTAGGGGGATTTATTTTTTCAGTTTAGCTTGGCTTTGTATCTATTAGTAGAATCAGTTATCAACACCTAACAATACCTTCACGGATCCAACAGGGTTTTCTTTACATATTGTATAAATAAATAAAAATACAATTGCACAATGGACTCCAGAGTGTATGTGTAATACACTCAAATACACTAGAAAATACTAATATTGATAATTTTCATCACATTCAAAGCGTTTTAATATTTTTGAAACCGTAATCGTATTCGTAGCGTATATAAATTCAATTTTATTTAATAATATTTTGATTAGCTTAGTGAGATTTATGGGAATACTGAATGTGATTAGAATTCAGTATCTTGGCAATGAAAATGTTTTACATTTCAATGAACTGTTTAAAATACTGACATGATTGATCCTTCTGTATTTATTATTGAATATAAAAACAACGACGGTGCCGCCAGAAAGAGATCGCGAGACGATTAGGACGCATACCGCGAGCTGGTTCGCCGTGACGGGGGAAAAGAATTCCTGGAAGGATTCGGGGCATGCCTTTGACCAGCAGTAGGATAGTATAGGATAATAAAAATAAATAAAATTCCATTCAGACAGAGCTAGCATTCCTGCTGGTTTTAGATTAAATATGTATATTTAATATTAAAGAAAAAGTGGGTAATTTCTCTTTGTAGAGCGCTGTTTTCAGGGTCCAGTCGATATTAAGGAGCATTCTTCAATGTGATATTCCTTAAAGTCTTATCATCAACAATCTTTTTCATTTTATTTAATACTAGCTTTCCGCCCGCGGCTTAGCCCGCGTTAACTACGGTTATATCGCGCGTTTTAGATTTCTCTCGGGAATATCAATTTTTTTCGGGATAAAAAGTACCCTATTATTTAATCCGGTCTTCTAACTATACGTCTGCAAAATTTCAAAGCAATCGGTTCAGGAGTTACGGAGGCATACAAATATTCCAGTAATCTCCCTTGGGAACTTGATGTTTTTTTAGGACCAAAAGTAGCCTATGTTACTCTCCATCTTTTCAACTAACTGTATGCCAAAAATCAGGTCGATTGATTGCTTAGCTACGGCGTGAAGGAAGGACAAACAAACACACTTTCACATTTATAATATTAGTATGGATTAGGTATTTTTCTTGCATGATATACATGTAATATTGTTATCTACAACGCCTGATGCGAATAACGCGTCATACTGACGTCACGCAAAACTTGCATCTCACAAGAAAAGTTTAGCGCACAACTAGCATACGTACAAGTTTCATAATACATAATTACATAGCCCCCATAATGTATATACTGCTAAGAAGAAGGGCTCTTCTCTTTGAGAAGGAGTGGGCTCGTTACGGAGCGGTATATGTCACATTACTCTGGAGGTTTGGTTCTAGGGTATGCCGCCGGTTTGCTCACATTATCTTACAAGATAATGTGAGCAAACCGGCAATCCAACCACTTACCCCCAAACGCTACCACTATCACTCAGTTCCCACTTTAATTAAGTGCCATTTATTCGAAGCAAAACGCATGTCTATCAATATTCGAGCTCATGATCAAGCTTTTAAGTCTCGGCTGTTACTATTCACACAACTACAATTCACCATTGTCTTATTAATTTTAACACGAATAATACTGTCATTATTTATAGCTAAATTTTGATAGTCGCATCAATATTGAGATATATGAATCAGTCATATTCTTAAAGTTCTATAAGCTCTTCAAGATTTCTACAATCAAAAGGATTCGATAGTCGTTATCGTCGCCGTAGAGTGAAAACCTCGTAAGTGCAAAAATAGTAATTTTTCAGGAGGAAGTAAAAATGGCGTGCTGTAAAATTTTTGTACGCTGACTTTTATATTTTTTTTATTAATTAATATGGAGATTTAACCCGCTTTCATACCGAAATCGGTTCAGTACTATAAGATTGCCCAAATGAAAATGAAAATAAAATGAAACTACACGTTCGTTGCTAGCTATTCAAACGAAACTGACAGCTGCGCATGCATACGCGGTTCTTATTTAGTGTCATATATGTCGCTACGAGTATCGAATGAACAAATGAGTTAAATCAGGATGTGCGCAGTAAGGTTTTCTTCCCAGAAACGCAATAAAATAAAATTGAACAAAAATGCATTCCCGAGGTTTTCACTCTACGGTGACGTTATGTAATATAGGAACTGAACACCAAGCGAAGCTAATTAAGTGAGAAACCCGAGTTTCACTAACTTCCTCATACTAACTCAACCAATTTATTTCTCTTTCACAGTGCCAAAGGTGGAAATAGTGGATGAACGCGGCAAACCACTACAGGATAAGTTCTACAAAGAAGGTTCTATCATTGAGCTGCGGTGTGTGGTCAGTGAAGTACCGCAGCCAACGAGACAAGTCAACTGGAAGCATGGCACTAGATTGCTGAATTATGATACGAAGAGAGGTGGTGTAAGGTAGGTTTCATTTTATGATCCTCTATGGCAATTAATATAACTACAAAGGCAACTGACGTTAATTAAAAAAGTCATTTATTTAAATTAGGCCAAGACTTAGCACTTTTTGAAAGTCAATATTATATAAGACATTCCCCCAAAACGCCTGCTAGTGCTTTCTTTGGAAAGAGCAATCTATTCATTTAAAAAAAAATACATGAATTTATACAACACTATGTATAATAATGAACACAACATAAAATAAAATTATTTAACATATACCAGCTAGTCACGCCAAAATACCAACTAAGCAAAAAAAAAATATCTTTAAACTGAAAATGTAAATAAGTAAAAACTTAAATGCCAAACTGAAGTGACAGTGAGCAGGGTATATTCTAGCAGAACACATATGACCGGTGTTGCAGAAAGGTTCTGGAGTAGCAACCGCGTATCGGAAGGAACGAAGACGTAGTGTTAGAAGGTCTCCCACAAGGTTGAACGATGACCCTGCGAAGGCCGCACGTATCAATTCTTTGCATACAAAAAGAAAAGGGTTGGTCGAAGTTGAGGTGATTTTGATGCGATCCCGCCTTATAGAATAAAGCAGTGATGCAATCGTTGGTGGTAAAACACACTAATTTATTATAAGCCTATTTGCTCTAGCCTTGAAGACATTTTAACTGTAATCAGACTGGAAAACCTCCGCAGGCCAATTGTATCCTTGGATGTATGCTGCATAAAAGAGGAGGCGAAACGCTTCATCTGGATCGTAGCGGTGTCAACAACTAAGGGTTGCGCACACTTCAAAATGCATTCTATAGAATACTGAAAGGCTGGTTACCCTACGCCTGTGCTAAAGGCTTTGGAGATTGTTGTTAACGAAATCTGGATAGCTAAGCCAATTAGTCTCTTCTCACGCTTCTTCATTGTATCCAAAGTTGGCAGATGACATTTTAAAGCACTACCCCATATGTGGCTGAAAATAGCATTTGATAGAAGATTGTGATCCAATATTTTATTGGCTTTACTAGAGTAAATTTTGAGATGCCTACTATAACAAGCTTTAACATACTTTAATTTTTATTTAAATCTACTGATCGCGTTTAAAATAATATAACTCCTATTTTGAAAAATTTGTATGCGTAAGTAAATGATAATGCTACAATGTCACGCGCATCTGTGGACCGACCCTGGAGCGTTCATTTCTTGAAACAAAATTAAATTATTCTAACTAATGACACTTTCATTCCATTGCTAAGAAATCGGTGCCGTTATATACGGCGGCAGGCGCAATAACGCGTAATCATGGATTCAGTACTTTATCCTGAACACAGCTAGGTTGCAATATATTGGCGTATATTGAAAAAAAAATTGCGCAGTTCCAAAAAAAATCAAATCAAAAGTCATTTATTCAAATTAGGCTCAGAATTTACTACCAGCTGGTGAACCTCCGATGTACGCACACGAGTACATATGCATTCTTAAAGACTATGTTAACTGTAAGTCCAAACCAATTGTGTGCGATGAATGTCTAACATATCTCGGAGTAAACGTTGACGAGGACTATTCGCTGTCAAAACACATCGAGTACTTGTGTAATAAACTTAGATTTTACTTGGTAAATTCTACCATCTAAGTTTTAAAGTGCCAAGCGATACTCTTAAGTGCCTATATTTACTATTGGTTGATCCAATATTAAGTTACGCACTCGAATCTTATGGACTGACATTGAAAAGTAAACTAGAAAAATTAGTAACTTAGCAAATCAGATTTTTAAAACTAATAGTGAGTAAGAAAACCAAAAATAAATGTAAAGATGATTACAATGAGTTGTTTAAAATTTGTAAAATTCTTCCTGTCAGCCTAAAGAATAAATACCTAGTTCTGGTTAGCAGTTATGGTAGCTGGGAGTGTCACTCGCTAATAACCCATAACTACGGAATTAAGATGGTGTCAGCAGGTAAATTTAATATACAGACGACAGCACATTAAGCTTCTTCAATCTGTCAGATTTTTTTATTAGATTTCCAACTTATCGCTTAAGCATTAAGGCTTAACTTTGATTGGGAAAATCTGACAGTTTCGGGTAGCTTGACCTGATGTCGTCCGTACCAAGAGTTAACAATTATTTTGGCGACCGAACGCTAGACAAAACTACCACACGGACTCAACCGATTGCCTACTAACGTAAGAGGTCAGAAAACAAAAGGAAAATTTGCCACATCACTTAAAATATTCTTATTCGTCTGTAAGCGATTCTGTAAGACCTAATATTTGTAAATAATGTAACTTCTTTGCTATATACTAAATTAAATGTCCGCGCTAGTAATAATTAATTACTGTTGATACACTGTTTGTTTCATTCCCACAGACAAACCGTGAAAACGGTTTTGCGGGGCATGGCTTTTATCTCAAAGTATTGTAAACTAGGTTAAGAAAATAAATAAATAATAAATCAGCACTTTTTGAACGTCAATATTACCGCCCTTCGCCACTTGCTAGTGCTTTCACTGGGAAGAAAAAGTGGTGGAATAAATTCCCCAGCAGCACAGCTATCTGATCATTAAAAAAAAAAATAATACGCTTTGACCATATATATGTGTGTATGACGCCAGTTAGACCTGCCATTATTTGGTCTATCTTTGTTATAATTACACCAAAAGTAACGACTTTTTGTTACCATGCCCCTCTAATAAAGTAACTAATCTCTTTACCAGTTTTCTTCATACTTTTCACCTCAAACATTCTTTTATGAAAAACACCGCCTTATCTTCGCTGAGGCAGCTAAACTTGTTTAAACACAATAATCTTCCAAAGCTGTGCTTCAAGGAGATAATCTAGTGAACTACTAGATTATCTTGTGTTATGAAATATTCTCGTGCTCAAAAGGCCGATTCTCAATCAACGGTAATGAATATTTGAGTATCTTAGCGGGTTCAAAATAGTTTAATTTCTAGTGGTTTTGTAGAACGTTTAGCTGACTGACGTTTCCGTCAACGCTTTTTGTATCATCATCATCATCATCAAACTTTTTATTGGCCCACTGCTGGGCACAGGTCTCTTCTCATACAGAGAAGGATTGAGCGTAATCACCACGCTTGTTCAATGCGGGTTGGCGATTTCAGAGTTAAAGTCCAGGTTTCCTCAAGATGTTTTCCTTCACCTTCAGTCATTGGTGTCCAAGATATACTTAGAAAGTACATATAACTTTAGAAAAGTTACATTGGTACTTGCCTGACCTGGAATCGAATCTGTGCACTCGTACTCGAGGGGCTGGTGTTTTAACCACTAGGCCACGACGACTTATTTTGTATAATATATATAATGCTATACATATAATATAAAATCTTTGTATCAGTTTCAAAAGGGTATTTACACAACATGTAACAGGATGGGTATATACATAGCAAGGGCACGACTTCTTTGAAGGATTTCAAAGGATATTGGAAGGGTTTCAACTCAAATTGAAATAGTCTAAGAATTGATACAACATTTTTGGTTTCATTTATGTTAATCTACCGTGACGGCACGGTTGGTGCAGTGTTTGAGCAATTCATTGCTTCGGTGCGTATCGTGGGATCCGTTTCCGTATTGAACAAATATTTGTATGGTCTACAGGTAGTTGTTCCGGCTCTGAGTCTTTGTGAATGTGAGTTTAAATGTTTGTAAACGTACCCACGATACAAGAGTAATTTCTAGTGTAGGACAACTAGTAAAAGTACAAAATGTATTGTTACGTGCTAGGGGTACTAAAATACCGGTTAAGGGTTACGAAATTTATTGGCAACGAAGGTACAGTCGATTGTAGGCAATGACAAGTAGAATTTTGCTGACGTTGCACCGAAGTCTTCACTTACGTCCACGAAGTCCGTCTTGTAAACACACAATAACACTACAGATGTTTCTTCACGTAGTACTCAATGTTCTCGTTACAGTTGTCGCAGTAGGTATTCTCAAAGATCGCTTCTTAAGTATCGCTGTTTTCGGCTCGGTAGTCAAGTGTAGACTGACTCGGCGTCTTTTTTTTTTTTTTTTTTTTTTGATATGGCATCTCGTAGTTGACCTTGAGAGGTCGTGACTACTTAACCGGACTTTCCTGTGGATGCCTTAAATGAATTTAAAGCCTCCAGCCAGGGCTATTAAAATCTAAGCGACTGCGCACTAAGGGCACCCCCTGTGGGGTACGAACCTCGGCTTAGGGCGTCGCTGGAGTGAACAGCAAGGGATGGCTGGATCGAATTTTATTTTTATTTCGGTTTGATGACCGCGGCGTTTCCTAGACTAGCTCTGAGAAGAAACGTCCGAAACAAACTCAGAGGT
Organism: Sesamia inferens; assembly: GCA_037179545.1. Lineage (NCBI taxonomy): Eukaryota > Metazoa > Arthropoda > Insecta > Lepidoptera > Noctuidae > Sesamia > Sesamia inferens. Next base: position 18,168,154 of record CM073944.1, on the reverse strand, counting down.
CATGGTTGGGAAGTTATGTTTACTGGCTCAGCTGCGGCGCGGGCTGGCCTTCATCGGACGAGGGACGGGGGAGGGGCCTGCTACGTTGAACGCGTCGCGATGGACCTCGGCGGCGAGGTCGGTAGGTCGGTCTGTGTTTTATGAGTGTGCTGGTGGCCCTATTGGCCTCTTGGAGGAGGGTTATTGGGTCATCTGGGTCTGTGAGAGCATGCCTTGGGCGGCGAAGCTTGGAGATGGTGGAGGGGGTGTAATTAGCAGCCGCTACTATCAGGGGATTGCGGTGCTTGGAGGCAGTGTCAAAGAAGCGTTTGGAAAGACGCTTCATGAACTGCTGAATGGTGGGGATTTTGAGATCTAGGTGGAGGATATCATTACGGACGAACCAAGGGGCGTTTGTGGCTTTACGCAAGAAACGGTTTTGGACTACTTGCATCCTATGGATATGACGCGGCTTGGCGTGTGCGAAGACAGGACAAGCGTATGTCATAATCGGGCGTATGCACGCTGTGTACAAGCGCATTTTGCACTTGAGCGACAGTTTGCTACGCGGGTTGAGGACGGGGTGGAGTCGTCCCAGAGCGTAAGCGGCACGTGAGCGGACCGCCTTAATGTGCTCTGAGAAGTTGAGGTTGCGGTCGAGGATCACACCAAGATATTTGGCTTGCTTCCCCCAGGGGATCAGCTCGCCAGACATGGTGATGGGTCGTGGGGTGGGGACGTTTAGTCGCGGCTTCGTGTGGATGACTCGGCGTCGGCGTCACGGCGCTATATATAGGCCAGCTGATCGAACATTCCAGAATCGTCTAGACGTAATAATAATAGCGCATAACTTCGAGTACATTCAGTAGGTACCTACGGTAATTCCCGGAAACGGGTTTCTAGAAATTTCGATGTCGTCACTTTGTTGACAAAATTGATAAAACCTGTACCATTCAATAGGCCACCTTAAGTCTAGGAATGCGTTTTTATATTACACCTAGACAATGTCTAGATCTCGAGTAATAGGGCTTAAAAGTTACGCACTACATGTCACGCGATATTGAACCTTATGCCCTCGACATAAGGTGCGGTCGTAACAGTATTACTGCACTACGTATACAGTATGTTAAGAAAACACTGTCCGACCCGTGAAGGTGTTGTTAGGTATCGATAACTGATTCTACTAATGGATACAAAACCGGGCTAAACTTAAAAAAAAATCCCCCTAAAAAAATAAATATTATTTCGCAAAAAGAGGTAACTTAATAAATGTGCGTAAGCACCCATCCGCGGGCGGCGGGCGGCAGGGCACGCGGCACGTGGTCGCATCGCTATTCGCTCATAATAATACCGGTGTTGTCACTTTTTTAAAAATTACCAAATTTCGGGGAAGTTGGAATTAATTCGCGGGAAAAAAAGATTATTTCAAAATTCATTTGTATTGGTACTATGATGATTACGTAAAATTTTATATTAAATTTGGTCATGTGTTTACCTAACCTTTATTATCCTTATGGGTCGGACAGGGTTTTCTTAACATACTGTATAGGTCAATAACTACACGTTATAAGTCACGTTTCTTGAACATATCACAATAAAAAACTACCGTAATTTCGCAAGCCAATTATTATAGTAGCCTACCGCAGGCTGTGTTCTCTCTCATGACTTCCAGACATGTAGAGATAGGATTAAAAAACCCATGCATTATCGTTTGATATTATCCGAAGAAGCAATGCTCTTGGTAGGTATAAACGCTTTCCTTAATACGTTGTATAAAGTTGTTGACCATTGCCAATATGATATATTATATAACATTCGTAAGTTTGAGTTTAAATGACTGTCGGTGGCTACAAGACTGCCTTTATACCAGTAAAGCCAGTCTTCCAAGGACCACTACTCCCAAAATGTTCTACAAATAAATATTTCATGTAGATCAATGGCATCGTATTTCAGCCTCCCAAAATTTATGGAGTGTAAAATTGGTGTATTTGTTTTATACCGCGCTACCTCCCTGATTTAGTACGGTAATATTTAATTAGGTAGAATTTAAGCTAAGAAAGTCAAATAACATGAATTTATAAGTCGACGTCTTGTTTCTAATTATAAATACATTGATTTAGTTGGAATTAGTTCAGGCTGTTTTATTGTAAAGTAGGTAAACAGACAGTGCAAATACTCTTTGTAGGATGTTAAAAGGAGAAATTACAGAACTTTCTTCTAAGCTGTTCTCAATTATATTATAATTTTCCCTGCCACAATGTGACCTCAGGATATTTTCCTTCACCTATTTGGGAGCTGTGATGAAATTATTACCACAAGTTAAAGCGCTTATCTGGGTCTACTACGCGTATTGACTTCGGGTGGTAGATTTCTGCCCACTATTTCTTGAAAAGTAGTCGGATTTCTAGCTTTGGAAGCATTATATTTTATTAAGTATATTTTATTTTTGTTTTTATTTTCTTTATCCTTTTTTTTTTATTGCATACACGAGTCACGTTGCTGTGTACAGCTGTTTTACATCCGTCACTTCACTCATCAGGTTTAGTTGAAAACCAGCGTCAGGCACTAGTTGTCTGACATTTTTGCTGAACTGGTCCTTTTTGGCGCAGCCGGGAGGCACACATTCCTGCTAGTTTTCTACATTAATTTGTTTTATTTATTATTACTATTTTTTTTTACTTTTTAATGTTTGCCTTTATTTGATGTATTGTGTGTCTTTTAATCTGTGCTAAATAAATGTATTTTCTTTCTTTCTTTCTATATACTGAATATGCGTATGGTCAATGCACCTGTTTGCCGTGTGGTACCTGGCATAGAATAGTACCAACCCATATCCTCCCGTGGGTGCCGACTAAGGGCGCTTTCAACAGGGAAGCGGGTAGCAGCGCTTCTCCTGTGGAATAACAAATTACTGCTATTCACAACTCGCCTACCAAGAGTGGAGATTATAGCAATGCCCCCCAAAGGTATGAAAGCCTTGAAGGGGGCCTTTGTCCAGAAGTGGACTTCTATAGGCTAATAATTATTTACACTGGGCGTTGTACATAAGGTAACATGTAATTTTGAAAGGTGACAGAGTAGTATAATATCTGAGGGAATAGGAAGAGAAACGGCAGTTGAGCGAAGTGATGCAATCTTAAACCCAACAACACGACCAACGATGCTGCGCCAGAGGAAGATTGATCTGGAGACCCTCCATGACCAAACTCCCGACACAACAACATTTGGCACTTCGTACCCGGCACATATCGTAACACAACTGCTCAGAGCCGTCCTCCGTACGGTTTCACCAGACATCATGCTAGAACACAACAAATCGCTTGGCGGCAAGAATTTGTCTGGTGGGTGGTAACTTCTGCCGGCAGCCGATGTTATGGCCTACCACCGAGGAGAGCTCCGCATGCATACAAAAATGGAGTTGTACAAGAATTTAAATTAAAACTTAAATTCAGTTGTTAGAAAAGACATGTTTCATTTACTGCTGGAAAGTGACTGCTTATTTAAATCTGGAAGATATTTGTGAATTATGTGTGTATTATATGTGTATGTTACCTCAGAACTTTCGACTGATTGAACGGCATCTTTACTGATTGAACTTCACCAAACTTCAGGTCGGAACACGATGAGTCGCTTGGCGGCAAGACTTTGTGCGGTGGGTGGTAACTTCTACCGGCAGCCGATGTTATGGCCTAGTAGGAACGCATAAACGTAACGTAAATTCCAATGATTTTTATATTGAAAATACTCGCTCCATATTAAACCACTGTCACTACGGAACGTAGCGCATGAATGCGGCGCTTGTGTCTCAGTTTGTGTAGGACACACGCACAGTCAATGTATCCACGCGCGTTCATGCGGATCACGCGCCTACATGCGGCGAAATATGCAGATACGTGCGTGCGCGGAGCGAGACGTAAGGTATGGCACATCGCTCGCAGTGCCGTGTGTGATTTCGAATGGACTTGACGTGTCTTTGAATGAAATGTGTCAGAGCAACCGTGAATCCACAAAATGCATCTACGCGCGTAAGCGCGTAAAAACCCACACAATGATGCAGATTTATAATCCTGCCAGTACGCCCGAAGGTACGTTGACACGCACCATGTAGCGTGATACGTGCCAGTGTGATAATAGTCTTACCTTTTCAGGAACAGTATGTGACCAGTGGTAACGGCTGCGAGTTTTGGGTTATAGATAGAGGGTTTGAGCTTTACTTAACTATAATCTATTAATCTAAATACAAGTGCTCTCAAAACGGTAGGAAGATATCATAAAAACCGACCAATGGACTACTGCACATTTCTTAACGCACTCTTATGGTCCGGTGCTAGTGCTGGAAGCAGGCCCAATGTGGGTTGATAGTTGGAACATTCTAAGTATTTTTAGTTCGGTTTCCTCGTGATGTTATCCGTCACCATTTTGAAAGAGAACATCTAATATATAAAATTCTCGTGTCACGGTGTTCGGCTTTAAACTCCTCCGAAACGGCTCGACCGATTTTGATGAAATTTTTTGTGCTTAACCGGTATCTATGAGAATCGGCCAACATCTATTTTTCATCCCCCTAAATGTTAGGGGTAGTCCACCCCTAATTTTTTTTTTATTTTTAGACAAAATTTTTAATTTCTATTTTTTTATGATACAACATACAAAAATACATACAATCCCCAATTTTCACCCTTCTACGATCAACCCTTATTTTTTAATAGCCATTTTAGTAATTTAATCTATTATTTATATGGCAAAACAACGTTTGCCGGTCAGCTAGTATTTTTATAAATGGCTATATCATGAACGTTGGATGGCAATTTGTAAAAATCATAATCAATTTTATTTGCATAACATAAGTAGGGAATACAGTCTTAAATTCAATTCGCTATGAAATGAAAAAGAAGCCTAAAAATATAAATACTTGCATGATAAACATAAAGAATCTTAATCAGTCATCGTAGAGGTAAACATAAATTATTAATTATATTATGTCATAATGAAATTAAATGATGATAAATAAACAAAAAAGTTACAGCTGTCACGATACGGAGGTATTTCACTAGTCTGTCTACATTAATTTGTCATTTAAAAATTTATCAGTCGTATAATAACATATGTCAATATTAATAACTGTTTTAATTTTGTTTTGAATTGTGTGTAACATTAAAATTCTTTATGCCAACTGGTAAATGTTTTGTAGATGCGTGGTACCATACCTAAAACATTTTTTTTCACTAAGGCTCAATGTCACTCAAAGGGTAATGGAGACAGCTATGCTTGAGGTTTCACTGCGCGGTCGAATCAGGAATGAGGAGATCCGCAGAAGAACGAGAGTAACCGACATAGCCCGAAGAATTGCAACACTAAAGTGGCAGTGGGCTGGACACATTGCCCGTAGGACCGATGCCCGATGGGGCCGGCGGGTTCTCGAGTGGCGACCACGCACCGGAAGACGTAGCGTGGGTAGCCCCCCGACAAAGTGGACCGACGACCTGGTGTAGGTCGCGGGGAACCGCCGTGGAGAACCTTGGGGGAGGCCTATGTCCAGCAGTAGACGTCATTCGGCTGAAATGATGATGATTATGATGATGAAGGCATGACTTGACTACGAATCGTAAAATCTCGGAACGTTGACACCGTTTCAAACAACCTTATGTTTGTCTTGACAAAAACAATTATTTTGTAAATATACAATGATTATAAAATTAGAATTTTCAGCGACTAGCCGGCATGTTCATGAACCATTTCAGGGTTGTTCCGCTTTTTACAATTAAATCTATGCGAGGCACTCGGACCCCGTGTGAGGGCGATTCTCATTTAAGGTTCAGCGTGAAAGTTGTAAAGGACGCGTTGAAAAGTATGAAGCGAGGTAGGTCGCCTGGGCACGATGGTTTGAGTGTTGAGCATTTAAGGTCCGCTGGTGTACATTTGCCTAGGCTACTCGCTATGTTCCTCAATTTTTGTATGGGTCACTCTTACCTGCCTGACGATCTCGTACGAACTGTCGTAATTCCTATTGTTAAAAAGAAGACCGGTAATTCATCCGACAAAAACAACTATAGGCCTATTTCACTGGGTACGGTTATTGGCAAGGTGCTGGATGGTCTGCTTGAGAGACAGTTGAAGATGCATATTAAACTAAACGACGCGCAGTTTGGTTTTAGAACCGGTTTGTCGACGGAAAGTGCAATCCTGTGTCTCAAGCAGACTGTGCTGTACTACACAGACAGGAAGACACCTGTTTATGGATGTTTTCTGGATCTGACAAGGGCCTTTGACCTGGTGAATTATGACATTCTGTGGCAAAAAATGTCGGATGAAACAGAACTTCCACCTGAGTTTATACATTTGTTTAAGTACTGGTATGAAAATCAGAGAAACTGTGTAAAATGGGCAGATGCACAATCAGCAGAGTATGGGTTGGAGTGTGGGGTGAGGCAGGGGGGGTTGACCTCGCCCAGCCTTTTTAACTTGTACATAGACCGGCTGGTTGGTGAGCTGAGTAGCACTCTGGTTGGTTGTTCTGTTGATGGCAAAATGATTAACAACATAAGCTATGCTGATGACATGGTGCTGCTCAGCCCATCAATCTGTGGACTAAGGAAGTTGGTGGCCGTGTGTGAGAGGTATGCGGGGGCCCATGGCTTGAGGTATAATGCCACTAAAAGTGTTATTATGGTTTTTAAAGTTCGAAATAATACACTCACCAATATACCTCCGGTGATGTTACAAGGAACACCATTAAAAGTGGTCTCTCATTTTAAATACCTCGGTCATGTGGTGACGGATTCTCTCACAGACGACCAAGATATAGATAGAGAGCGCAGGGCGTTGGCAGCCCGATGCAACATGCTTGCTCGCAGGTTTGCGCGGTGTACTGAGCAGGTAAAACTGACGCTCTTTAGAGCTTACTGCCAGTCGTTTTACTCGTGCAGCTTGTGGGTTAGGTATACGCAGAGGGCTTACAATGCTCTGCGTGTCCAGTACAATAATGCGCTGAGGATGTTGTTGGGGCTGCCTCGATTTTGCAGTGCATCAGGCATGTTCGCGGAAGCGCGAATTGATGACTTTTATGCCATCATTCGCAAACGGTGTGCTTCGATGTTGCGGCGATTGCGGGGTGGCACGAACAGTATCCTAGCTACACTGGCGGACAAGGTCGACAGACCTTTTATTAGGCTCTGGGCGGACAGATATGTGCGCGCACATATTCATGTCGCCAACTGATGTATAACTCTGTTTCCTTTTTACTAACATAGGATAAGTTTTTTTTTTTTTTAACTAACAATATATGGGCCTTGCCTGAAATAAAGAATTTGAATTTGAATTTAAAGAATGGTACACAGCTATAGTCAATTTTCAGACAACACATTCACCCTGTGCATCTTTTTGTGCCTTAAACATGAGATCTTTATCAATAGAGTTTCCCCGAAAAATAATGTGTTATCGCAAAAGTGAGGCTACTAAGCCATGATAATGATGATAATGACGAAAACTGCTGTAAATATTAATTAATGATCGATTATGAACGCCCTGCAATATCAATTACCTACCTGCGTACCTAAAATCGTGAATACTAACATTTCGCATTTATTTAGAAGCATTTGTTTTGTAATTTGACTAGATCATATAATTATATTCCTAGTTCCAGGAGTCATCGACCGATATGAAGATTAAAATAAAATATCCGCTTTCATTCAATTCCGTGATTATATTTTCTCTAGGTTCGCTAACTTCAACTTTCTGTTAGAATCTTTAAAAGTTAGACAATGGTACCGATTCTATTGATCGCAAACTAAACTAATTCTAACTACAGTGCATCCTTGTCTTTGTATTTCATTAAGAAAAGGACAAAAGGTACAATATTAGTTCAATCCTGTCAAATTCATACACAGTTACATTCACACATCCACACCCATACTTCAACATTTACACGAACACAGCCTAGTTTGCTGTCTAATCTTTTAAATTAGGAATTTATGTTGTATTTTCCTTTTCTGCGTTTATGAAGTGAAACTTCTTTACGCACGCTTGACTTGGGGAGTAAGCTGGCGAAAGTGTTACGAAAAGTGGAGTTTTTTTTTAGAAGATCTATGCAAAAATATTAATTTACCAAAGAAACCATGAAATAAATTTAAATATTTATAGAAAATTAATATATGTATATGTGTATACATGTATATATTGTATACACATATATATATATATATACATACAGATGGAGCGAAAGAAGTTTCACTTCAGTCGTGTGGTCATAAGCACACTCGTTTTCGTCGCAATAAATGAGTTTGAGTTTGAGTTTGAGTTTTTTTTTTGTTTTTTTTCTTTCATGCCATAATCTTTATCATCTGTTAGTAGAGGTCTGTATTAGTTGTGCCACGACAGTGTTGACTACACTAGGAGGGCTGGAGACTGGAGAGGAGATGTACTGAACTAAAATTTAGTTTAGTTTGTGAACGAGGGAATTGGCTTCACTGAATGCTATGCAATATTCTCTAACGTTATAACAACTGGTACGAACTTTTCAGTCTCTTCTCTACGTTGTTTTTATTGTTTGCGGCCAGCAGTGGCCACGTTAATTGAGGCATCAGTGGCATTTTTTAGGTCATTTGAGGTGCAGATAAACGAACACATATAGAGCAGGATATTCTTGGTCTTTAAAGCAGCCGGGTCATCTTATTTATACTAATATTTATACTAATAAATGAAGCTCAAGAGTTTGTTTGTTTGAACGCGCTAATCTCAAGAACTGCTGGTCCGATTTGAAAAATTATTTTTGCGTCGGATAGCCCATTAATCCAGAAAGGCTTTAGGCTATATTACATCACGCTGGGATCAATAGGAGCGGAGCATAACTAACTCCACGCGAACGAAGTCGCTGGCGGCCGCTAGTACAATAAGTAAAGAAAACTCTATCCGATCCATGAAGGTAGTTAGGTAACGATAACTGATTTTGAATAAACTTAAAAAAAATATATTTCTTTTTAATTTAAATTACTTGGCAATACACACGCGGGGGACGGGGGGCTGGGCACGTGGTCAAACAAAATGCCGCCAGTATTGTACATTCATTCATCAAAACATTGTCACTTTTTTTTTAAATTACCAAATATTGGGGAAATTGGAGTTAATTCACGGCCAAACAGGATTATATCATAATTCATTTTCATTAGTATTATTATTATGATGATTATGTAAAGTTTTAAATTTTGTTCAATGTGATTACCTAACCTTTGTTATCCTTATCGGTCGAACAGACCTTTTTTACATATTGTATAAGGTTGGATGTATGAATGTATGTATAGTTGTTATTCTGTAATGCAGAAACTAATAAACGCATTTGAATTAAATTTGGAGCACAAATGGTTGATAATTAGGAATAATCCATAGTATACTTTTATTTCGATATCCCCACTGGATCGAAGTATAGACGAGTGAAACAAAGCCCCTATTGCTACTTTTTGATGGCATAGCATTTGGCCGTTATATTCTAAAAAAAAAAAAAAAAAAAACTTTAGACACAGACAAGTGACAAGCAGCTAATCTTCTTCATCTTTTTCTTCTATCTTCAAAAACTTGCTAAGGTTTATTGCATAATTGTCATAATATATATTGTTATCCATGTCATGTATTGTGTAACCTTGTGTATTGTTTTATTATTTTTAATTGGCATTAGTCTGTTGACATGCTTCAAAATTATATATCCCAGTTACCTCGGTGGTAGGCCATAACATCGGCCGCCGGCAGAAGTTACCACCCACCAGACAAGGTCTTGCCGCCAAGCGATTTGTCGTGTTCCGGCATGATGTCTGGTGAAGCCGTACGGAGGATGAGCAGTTGTGTTGCGATTTGTGCCGGGTACGATGCGCCAAATATTGTTGTGTTGGGAATTTGGTCGTGGAGGGTCTTCAGATCAATCTCCCTTTGGCGCAGCATCGTTGGTCGTGTTGTTGGGTTTAACATTGCATCACCTCGCTCAACTGCCGTCTTCCTTCCTATTTGCTAAGTTTTTTTGAGTGAATAGGCTCTTAATAAACTAGCGCGCTTTACCATCAACGATCGCATCACTGCTTACCATCAGGCGGGATTGCGGTCAAGCGCCAGCTTATAATTATTAAAAATAAAAATACATAGGGAAACCTATAATTGGCCAAAAAAAAAATGTTATATTAATATTTGTAAAATATATTATATATCGCTGTTGGTTACATAAATATATAAATAAAATAAAAAAAACCATGCCCCACAGTAGGAATTTCTTCTGTATTGTGAGTCGTTTACAAACACATAAAACTTACATACACAAATCGAAGACTGTTGCCTGCCAGAGTTGTAAATTTTACAAAAGACATACCTTGGCCCCTGACGCACAGACAAGTTAAGGAACACGGGTGGGTTTTAGTCAGTAAAAGTCTGACACGCCCTTCTGCTCCGCCCAAAGCGGGAGAAGCCCTTTGATTATTTCTTATCCCAAAAAATAATCTTATTTCGATGTCGTAACCTCTTTCTACCCTTTGTTGACACCCCGTTAAAAACTTAATGAATTACAATCTCAAGCTCTGCATATATACATAATTAATTTAGCGGTACTGTAGCACCCTCTAAGGAGGGATTATATGAAAGCCACTAAAGGGGTTCTAATGACTTAAATATGTTTTGTGTGGCCCAAGGGTAGCTTGTAACGTATGGTAACAATAGTTTTCCAAACAATTTTCATTGTTCGCTGGTAATGTAGCGTCTCTTCTGAAAGGTATTGTATATTATTTGGCTTATATGGGTGTTTGTGTTGTTCGATATTAAGATTTCTTTTTGAATAACTGGTTTATTCCAGCACCCTAATTATATACTTCTATTATTTTGAAGCATGACAGCCTCCGTGGCATAGCGGTAGCGAACGGGCCCGCTGCATAACGAGCAAATATTTATATGCATGAATATGAAAATTGTATTGGTCTTATCGTGCCTCGGAAAGCATGTTAATCCGTTGGTCCCGGTTGCTATACGAACATCTATCTAATGGCAGTCGGCGTTACGGGTTGTTGGAGCCCTCAAAAGTCCAACAATTGGTCTATCTTCAATGCTTCGATATCGCCTTCGGGTTGCGGAGGTTAGACAGCAGCTCTTTCGCGGAAAATATCGAAATTTAGCCAAAATCAGCAGTTGGATTGGTAAAGCAGACCCCAGACTCTAAAGCTGACAAACAAGCTTCGGATGCGACTGGGATTAACGCTGAGGTGATGATAATGATGATGACTATCATTTTGAAGCATATTGCTAAACCATTGCTTCATGTGTCTATAAATTTATCTTCTCAACGTAAAATATAACGCAATTAATGTTGTGGAACTGTTAAAATGAAACTCATTGCTATTAAGTAAAACAAATCCACAATCCCTGCTGGTTTGCACAGGCTTCTACTATCAATTTCAATAATATTGAAGCCTATTGCGAATCGTACTACCAATTTAAATAATTTTGAAGCATATTGCTAATTCATTGCTTCATACGCCCATAAAATGTGTGCTATCTCAACAACATAAATAATGCAGTGAATTTTGTTGCACTGTCAAAATGAAACTCATTGCTACTGATATAATATATTACGCAATTACCCGGCCGCTACTTTTCACAGAGGGATAGCCTGTGTCGCAATTATAGGACTCTATAGGCTGATTATGCTTAATTTGTACCATTGAATGAACCAAATTACTTCTTACTCTGGACATAAACATAACTGATGAAATGTGGGTGTACCTAATCGTAGATGATTGCAAGAGAGAAGTTGTATTGATACATAGTATTTTTTACCGGTCATCTTTGACGATCTTTTTCTACCTATGTTCTTTGTTAATGGTTTGGTCTCCTCAATCAGTCCTTCAATAGAATAGAATTCATTATGTAGACCATTAAAAAAACGGTGCTCCTTACTAGGTGTTTGAGCGTAAGTTGCACGTTGCGCTCGATAGATGGCGTTGTACGTTTCGTGTCGATTTCTGAATCTCGCTATTATGATGCTCGACCGTTAGACTATACCCCTTGAAGGAAAATAAATTTTTGTACTCGATTAGGAATTAGGAAGCAAATGTAGTTTCATTATTCACTTCCCCGGGAGTTGTATAGTGCCGTACACTAGGTATTTCTCCTGTGTCATGGGTGCGTTTACAAACACTAACTCAAATAAACAAACAGCCGAAATAGCTATCATCAGCTCATTATTCATACTCCAAAAGCTTACTAAATCTCCTAGCTTGTTGAGAATATCTGTGTTAGATCTGGGTTCTGATTTAATCTAATGCAAACCCTGCAATGGGGGTTGTCAATTATGTGTATTGTGTTTGTATAGCAAGCAGTGCTTTCTGACAGCCCCCGCCAATAGACAGGCTTTTCTTCATCTGCCAGGGCTGCGGGTTATTCTAAAGATATACCGTGGCTCCTGCTGCACGAGCAAGTGAAGGAACTTGGGTGGGTTTTAGTCAGTAAAAGCCTGACACGCAGATGAAGTCTGTCAGCACAGCACTCACTAATCGTCGCATCACTAGACCTGCCATTCATGCACCACTTCCGTAACCTGTCATTTAGCTTGTCACTAACTACATGTGCTTGTATTACTTGCCTATAATAATTGTACATCAGTATTAATAAAAAGTGATTAAATCATAGATGTTTTATTACATAACACGTATAAAACATACATGGTGCCGAAATCCCGGTGAATTGCGTACCTATATTACGCCGAAATTCCGGTGAATGAAAAAAAAGATGGCTACTCCACCGCCGCCAAAAGAAGACCCGGTTAGCAGCATAAAACCACCGAAATATTTCGCAATCGGAGGCTCCAGCAATGTAACAGCGGATTGGAAGATATGGCTACAACAATTCAATTGGTATTCAGTCGCGACAAGTCTTGAAAAAAGAAAACCAGAAGTACAAGTGGCCGTGTTCATGTCATGTATCGGACATGAAGCTGCGGTTATTTACAACACGTTCAATTTGACCGGGGCTGAAACAAAATCATTAACTACAATCATCAACAGGTTCTTCAAGTAATTTACGCCAAAAATAAACGAAACTTATGAAAGGTACATGTTCAATATGATCTCACAAAGAGAAGATCAACAATTTGATGAATTCCTAACTAAACTAAAAAGTAAAGTGAAAAACTGTGGATACGGGCAACTAGAAGATAGAATAATACGTGACCGTGTGGTGATAGGCATCAGAAGTGATACAACCAGAGAAAAACTGTTATCGGAGAGTGAGTTAAATTTGCAAAAAGCTATAGATATATGCCACTCGTCGGAGCAGGTTAAAGTACAAGTCAGAACAATGAAACAACCATCTGTGACAGTAGAAGCTATAACACAAAGAAAATATTTTGCAAAAAACAAGAATAGTAAGGAACAGGAAAAAGAAGATGAAACATTCCATTGCCAAAGGTGTGGTACTCGACATGGCAAAAGAGCGTGTCCAGCCTTTAGGAAAGTCTGCAAAATTTGTAACAAGAGGAATCACTTTACTAAATGTTGCAAAACAAAGAAAGTTGAAACATGTATGGAAAATAGTTACAATTCTGATCAAGATTACTTTGTTACATCGGTAGAAAATGACAATGATCCACATCAGGATTAGTTTGAAACAGCTGTACTTTCAAAAGATACCAAAGTGAAATTTAAATTGGACTCTGGAAGCCAGTGTAATGTTATTACTAAAGAAATAGCCGATCAAGCAGAAGGTTATATTAGACCATCACCTACAAGATTCCTTACCTCGTTTTCAAATCACAAGATACCAGTACTTGGTGAAACAGAAATACAGACTGTCATCAAGGGCAATACAAAAACAATTAAGTTCATAGTAGTTGATTGCAACGTGACACCTATACTAGGGAAAACAACATGTGTCCGACTAAACCTCATGAGAAGAGTAGAGTCCTTGACAGTAGACAATGACTTATTTGATGGAATTGGCTGCCTCAAGCATTATTTTTATGACATAGACCTTATAGAGAATCCAACATTACCTATTTGTCCGGCAAGAAAGATACCACACACTTTGAGAGAACAAGTTAAAAAAGAACTGGATAGCATGGTTGCACAAAAAATTATAATACCTGTAACAAAACCAACTCCAACAGTTTCTCCAATGGTTGTAGTGAAGAAAAATGATAAAATAAGACTGTGCATTGATCCTTCAACAATCAATAAGAATTTAAAAAGGCGCTACTATCCACTAAACACTGTCGAAGAAATAACAGCACGCCTTAATGGATCCAAATGGTTCACTTTGCTCGACTGTAAAAAAGTTTTTTGGCAATTGAGGGTAACAAAACGCACCTCTGATTACCTGACATTTAGTACACCATTTGGTAGATATTCTTGCCTGCGAATGCCATTCGGATTAGCATCAGCTCCAGAAGTATTACAGCAGGTAATGAGTTCCCTACTAAAAGATATAAATAATGCAGAAGTATCGATGGATGACGTGTTACTACATGCTAAAACAAAAGAAGAGTTAGAAAAAGTGACTAGAAGAGTTTTAGAAAAATTCAAAAAATCTGGACTTAAACTGAATAAAGAAAAATGCATCTTCAACACACAAGATGTAAAGTTTTTGGGTCATGTGGTAACAAAAGATTGTTTAAAGCCTGACCCAGAAAAACTAGAAACAATTTCAAAAATTAAAAGGCCGGAAAACATCAAAGAGCTACAGAGGTTTCTGGGCCTAATAACTTACCTTTCAAAATTTATCAAAAATCTGGCGGAAGTCACTGCTCCATTGAGGATTTTATTGCAAAAGGACATGGAATGGTCATGGGATGAAGAAAAAGAGTGTGCATTCCTAAAACTAAAGGAATTATTGAAAACACCACCTGTACTTGGCTATTATGATTCAAAAGCTCCAATTTTGTTGTCAGTTGACTCAAGTAGTTATGCCTGTGGAGGTGTCATGCTTCAAAAAGGTAAGCCTATTGCTTACTGCGCAAAGTCCTTAACAAAGACTGAACAAAACTATAGTCAGCTGGAAAAAGAAGCAAATGCTATACTAGTGGCCTGCAGGAAATTTCACACTTATATCTGGGGTTGTAAAGATCTAACAATAGAGACTGACCACAAACCTCTTGAAATAATTTTTAAGAAACCTCTCACAGAAGCACCGCCCAGGCTACAAAGAATGTTTTATGAAATCCTGCCATATAATCCAAAAATAATTTATAAAAAGGGTATAGAAATGTATGTGGCCGACACATTGAGCAGAGACTGTAGAGATTTGAGCTGTGAAGAAACAGATAGTGGACCTCTACAAATTTGTGCTATAGTACCATTTTCTAAAGCCCGAAGGCAAGAAATAAAAGAAGAAATAGAAAATAGTGAAGAATTGACAGACTTGAAGAAAATCATTAAAAAAGGATGGCCAGAAAAAATTGACCAAGTAAAAGACAACCTAAAGAAGTATTGGTATTATAGAGAAACACTTAGTGTGTATGATGATTTAATATTCAAGGATAATAAAATACTCGTACCCAAAGGCTTGTTACCAATTGATATGAAAACAGCCCACCTTAGCCATAAAGGAGTTGAAGGTACACCCAGACTTGCTCGGGACAATGTTTTTTGGCCTGAAATGGCAAAGGACATTACTAATTTCGTAAACACATGCAAATCATGCAATAAGGTGCAAAAGGACCTTATTGCATGATTTGCATGTATACCCTATGGAACCAATTATAATACAAAGAGTTCCAGATAGACCTTGGAGTATAGTAGCCACTGATTTGTTCCACCTGAATGGTAAAGATTATGTTCTGATTGCAGATGCCTACTCGGGTTTCTTTGACTTTAAAGAATTAAGTAGCATTTCCAGCTTCATGGTCATAAAATGTCTTAAATCATGGTTTGCTACATTTGGCATTCCAGATATAGTACAGTCAGATGGAGGGAAACAATATACATCAGAAGAATTTAAAACTTTTTGCACAGAGTGGAGCTTCGACCATAGAATTTCGAGCCCACATTTCCCTAGATCAAATGGGCTAGCAGAAAGATATGTCCAAGAAGCTAAGAACTTGATGAAAAAATGTTTACAGGATGGCACAGATATACAGCTAGCACTCTTACACCACAGAAATACCCCTAGATTGGACCTTGGCTCACCATGTCAACGATTGATGAACAGACGAACAAAAACATTACTACCAACTAATGAAAAATTATTATATCCAAGAATTATAAGAAAAGTAACAAAATCATTAAGAAAATTAAAGTAGAAAGAAAAGAAACAAGCAGATAAGGGAAAAAAAGAAATAAAGACATATAAGACAGGAGAAGATGTTTTACTAAGACTAGAACACAATAATTGGACACCTGCAATGATAGTAACACCGGCAGAGAAACCTTGATCCTATATAGTGGAAACCAAAGATGCTGGATGCAAAAGATACAGAAGAAATGCCTGGCACATAAAACCAGACAAAAGTATGCTTGATGCAGATGATGAAAAGGTTCAGTCTTCTACGCCAACTCCTAGTATATTGATGCCACCGCACACTGAAGTAGAGAAGCCTACATCGGCTCCAGATGTTGCACCACAAGCGACTGCGAAAGTGCCCTCTCCATCTACAGCTCCTATTGCACAGCAAACAACCCGCAGTGGACGTCCGGTGATTCGACCATTGCGCTATCAGTAAAAAAAGGGGGATGTCAGCACAGCACTAACTAATCGTCGCATCACTAGACCTGCCATTCATGCACCACTTCCGTAACCTGTCATTTAGCTTGTCACTAACTACATGTGCTTGTATTACTTGCCTATAATAATTGTACATCAGTATTAATAAAAAGTGATTAAATCATAGATGTTTTATTACATAACACGTATAAAACATACAAAGTCATTTCCCTTTCCTAAAAAAAAGGCTTTTCTTTATTACTACTCTACATACAACCTTACTTACACTCTAACTTACCTTCTACTTCGATAAAGCCAGATTTTACGCTGTGTAGTGATATCTACAAACAACGCATCACACTAACGTCACGCGGATTCTGGAAGCTCACCTGATTACACTAGGAAAAGGTTAGAAAGGCGATGATGATAATGAATTATATTGTAGCGGTACCTACAAACGTCACAAAGAAACAAGGCGTCATACTGACGTCACGCGAATTCTACATCTCGCAAGCAAAGTTCACCGTGCAACTAGCATAATATATACAACTTTCCAAAATCAACCTTTGGGCAAGTGCCCGCCAGGCATAACACCCGTCTGGTCGGAGGGTCCTCCCTTTTCTATGAAGGATGAGTGAACTTAATTAAACCAACAACATTAACACATCGCACCCTTAATAATAATCCTTAATCTCTTTTACCGGGAATCAAGCTTTATAGAAAGCTACAAAGTCACAATCCCGACTCAACATATAAACGTAAAAATAATGAAAATAAAAGTGATATTTTCGAGTACCTACCTACCCTTTCTGCTTATCCCTTAATGGATTTAATTAAAATGTTAAGTCAAGAGCACCGATTTGTGTTGTGTAACAAAAGCAAAGTTAGTTAAATTGGAATACTTAAACTACTTATAGTGTATATTACAGTAAAGTTTGTTGTGCGATATTTACATATTATACGATATACAGGTTGTATCTGACATCGTTACGCAAAATTCGCAAAAAGGCTAGACCGTATGCCACTAACAAAATTATAATAGTCATTTTTGTCGGTAATAAGCGGTTACAGAAATCACAGTGTTTTAAAAAAGGTGTCGGCTCGACCTTTGAACGTTGCAAGCGTGCCGCCGCGCGGGTTTGTGGGTGTTACGTTAACCCCTGTTGTTAACTCCATTAAATCAGCTGATAGGATAGTTTTTACAGTTTTGTTCTCATTACGAGTTTTTGTGTAATTAGCGAATTGATTAATTTTAACTTGAAAATGTTTTGGGCTATAAATGTATTGCGATTATGAATGGTCGGTGGAGGAGCGGTAAAGTGAAAATAGACGCATATATATATTTTTTAATCAGGAAAAAGCCGACGAAAAAATCCACCACTGGGGGGTTCAGATTCATATACTGGATCCATGGTACTCGTTTGTGCGTCGATGTCAGAGACACCCTTCATATGTATATTTGAGGATAGTTTCTAATTAATAATAATTACTATTTTAAAAGTTATTTTTCCGTTTACTAGGTTTTGTAGATTAGGTATTTTTATGAGAAATCATGCAGATAGCTTAGTAATAATCATTGTCATCATCAGAGCTGGTGGTGAGTGAGATTATCTGGGAAACGTAGGATATACGTTATTATTTAAGGTAATATTTATTTACAGAAAAGCATGTTTTTATTAAATGCAATACCTCTGCTGACACAACTGCTTTTAATACATTTACTTGTACCTCAAGGCTAAATGTGCCATTACCACAGTTTTCGGTACTTGATGTATGATGAATTGCATAATTTAACTCCGTTCCATCATCAGACGACCCGTCGTACGGCGAGTTTCCACCATTACGTTGTTGACACCACTATGATCCGAACGAAGCGATTCGCCTTTTCTTTTATACCGCGTACACGGACTGTAACAATTTGCCAGCGGCGGTATTTCTGTCGGAATATAATTTGAGTGTCTTCAAGGCCAGAGTGAAGTTTTTTGAGTGAATAGGCTCTTAATAAATTAGTGTGCTTTGCCATCACCGATTGCATCACTGCTTACTATAAGCGGGATTGCGGTCAAGCACGAGTTTATAATTTATAACAAAAAAAGATGTACTTACTATCCTTATCCCTCAATCAATCAATTGGTTCGTTAGTTTGAGTAAAATTTCTACATTTAGATCTGTAATTTCAATTTTATCATCAGCGACAAAACTCGATTAACGTTAAAAGATTTGGTAATGTAGAGTCGACAGCACTTCAAGTTACTACATTCTGTCGAATTTCTTTATTAGATTTTCAACTTTAGCTCTCAAGCATTAAGACTCAAGGTTGATTTAAAACGGCTGTCGTCCGTACCTTTCGATATTTAATAATATAAGGTAAGAGTTAAAGAAGGGACATGGAGAATCAGAATGCTATTCTATAATTATATTTCACGTTTACGATCTTAATAACACATCTTGTTCAGTAATTGAAACTTTTTAAAACTATTTTATCAATCAATCATTTCTTTTGTTATACATAGGCGTGATTAAAGATAGTATAAGCGGATATGTGCACATATTCGCTTGTACTATAAAGGGTGTCACTGACATCGACGCACAAATGAGTACCATGGATCCAGTACATGATTCTGAACCCCCCACAGGTGGAATTTTTCGTCGGTTTTTTCCGTTATGCAGTTTTTTTCACTTTAAACCGTTCATAATTGCTATACTTTTAAAGTAAAAAATAATTAATTCGCTCATTACACAAAAAAGCGCAATGTACAACACTCCTAAAACTAAAAAACTATCATATCAGCTGATTTAATAGAGTTCATATCAGGGGTCAACGTCATATCCACAAACACGCGCGGTGGCACGCTTGCAACGTTCAACGTTCGATATTTCTGGAACCGCTCATTAACGATATAAATGACTATCATAATTTTATTAGTGGCATGCGGTGTAGCCTTCTCGCGAAGTTTGCGTTACGATATCAGATACACCCTGTATGTATACCGCTTATATGTGTTCTGCCAATTTATATGTCGGACGAAATTAAAATAAACATGATATGCCACCTTAATATACGATTACATAATCATCATAGTAACAATGTTAATGAATTTTAAAATAATATCTTTTTTTTTTCATTAATTCCAACTTCCCCAAAAATTGGTAATTTTATAAAAAGTGACAACACCATTTCCGACGGTATTATTATGAGCGATGCGATCACGTGGCCCGTGCCCTGACCCCTTCGCCCGCGCATGTATTGCCTACCTCATTTTGCTAAATAATATAGGGGGATTTTTATTAAGTTTAGCCCGGCTTTGTAGACATTAATAGAATCAGTTATCGATACCTACCAATATCTTCATGGATCGGACAGGATTGTGTAATCTGACTTATTATTGTATAATCTTAAATAATCAGCCTAAAATGTTCTCACTATTGGAACTAAGGCCTCCTTTTTGTGTGCGGTAGATTACGGCCTACTCCCTGTAGGCCGTAATCTACGGCACTGGGCCAGTGCGGGTTCGTAGATATCCAAAATTTCAAAGACATTTGTCTTTGAAGTTTTTGTTTCTAGAACACGAAGTCCGGGTTCGAACCTACGACCACTATATCTTGTAAGTCTCGGCAACTCTAATGACTATATTTCCTTAATCTGTTATATATTTTACCCAACATAAATCAATCCATTACAACCAGCCCCCTAATCGGCGAACAAATTTTTGTCAAATGATTGCGAGTAGTTGGGATCGTTTGGACCGAACGGACCAATGGGTGGGCCGAATGATTCCAACTGATTCCAACTAGTCGCAATTATTTGACATTTTTTATTTTTTATTTTTAATAATTATAAACTAGCGCTTGACCACAATCCCGCCTGATGGTAAGCAGTGATGCGATCGTTGATGGTAAAGCGCGCTAGTTTATTAAGAACCTATTGAGCGAATAGGAAGGAAGACGGCAGTTAAGCGAGGTGATGCAATGTTAAACCCAACAACACGACCAACGATGCTGCGCCAAAGGGAGATTGATCTGAAGACCCTCCACGACCAAACTCCCAACAAACAACATTTGGCGCATCGTACCCGGCACACATCGCAACACAACTGCTCAGACCCGTCCTCCGTACGGCGTCACCAGACATCATGCCGGAACACGACAAATCGCTTGGCGGCAAGGCTTTGTCTGGTGGGTGGTAACTTCTGCCGGCGGCCGGTGTTATGGCCTACCACCGAGAGAAAAATGACAAAAATGTGTCCGCCGATTAGGGGGCAGGATTAATCGCTAAAGGAAAAGCGCGAAGGGATCGCGGTCAAGAACTAGTTTAGAACGTTAAAAAAAAAAAAAAAGGTGTCTTCCGTCTGAAGACCGTAAACATATTTGTTGATAACACAATACCGAGGCTTGACAATGCCACTTCATGTCAATGACAATTGCTGTCAATTAATCTGTTTGCTAACAATTTAGCCAATTCTTCCTAGAACTATGTATGTTCGCGAAAAATTTGAATACGTATTTTGCTGCTATTCGAAATGAAATATGGAATTGTTCATTACAGCGTCACTTTTTGATTGGACCTTTGATCGTAAGAACTGGTTAACGAGGTAGGAACTTGAAAAATAAACAAATTAATCAAATGGTAGATGAGTAAAATTACACAGCATGAAAAGAAATCCATATCCATACTAATATTATAAATGTGAAAGTGTGTTTGTTTGTTTGTTTGTCCTTCCTTCACGCCGTAGCTAAGCAATCAATTGACCTGATTTTTGGCATACAGTTAGTTGAAAAGATGGAGTGTAACATAGGCTACTTTTGATCCTGAAAAAACATCAAGTTCCCAAGGGAGATTACTGGAATATTTGTATGTGTACACCAAATATATCCTTACTAATATTATACATCGGAAAGTGAGTTTGTTTGTACCACCTTCACGCTGTAACTCCTGAATCGATTGCTACTTTTACTTTTATTTTTTATCCCGAAAAATTTTGATATTCCCGAGAAAAATCTAAAAAGCGCGATATAACCGACCGAAGTTAACGCGGGCGAAGCCGCGGGTGGAAAGCTAGTTTGTAATATTTTTTTAAATGTTATAAACTAGTGCTTGACCGTTATCCCGCCTGATGGTAAGCAGTGAAGCAATCGCTGATGGGAAAGCGCACTAATTTATTAAAAGCCTGAATAGGCTCTTAATAAATTAAGTGCGCAATTTCTTAGAGCGAATGCTCTAGCTCTAACGACACTTAAATTGTAATCAGACGAGAAGAGCGCCGCATGCAAAATGTTTCAATCTGATGTACGCAGCATAAAAGACGAGTCAAAACGCAAAACATTTAATACTTCTTATGAAGACAGTGGTGGTCTAGTGGTTAAAACACCAGCCTCTCAAGTATGAGTGTGTAGGTTCGATTCCAGGTCAGGCAAGTATCAATGTAACTTTTCTAAAGTTATAAAAGGTGTATCTTACATCGACGCACAATCGAGTACCATGGATCCAGTACATGATTCTGAACCCCCCAGTGGTGGAATTTTGCGTCGGCTTTTTCCCCGTTAAAAAAAAATAATAAGCAGTTTTTTTTACTTTAGACCGTTCATAATTGCTATACTTTTATAACCCAATAAGATTTTAAAGTAAAAATTAAGTAATTCGCTAATTACATAAAAAAGCGCAATGTTAACATTACTAGAAAAACTATCCTATCAGCCGATTTAATAGAGTTCACATGAGGGGTCAACGTCATACTTACAAACACGCACGGCGGCACGCTTGCAGCGTTCAAAGGCCGAGCCGACACTTTATTTTAAACACTGTGATTTCTGTTACCGCTCATTAACGACATAAATGACTATCATAATTTTATTAGTGGCATGCGGTGTAGCCTTTTCGCGAAGTTTGCATTACGATGTCAGATACAACCTGTATGTACTTTCTAAGTATATCTTGGACACCAATGACTAATTTACAAGGTGTAGGAAAACATCATTAGGAAATCTGGACTTTAAGTCTGAAATCGCCAATCCGCATTGAGCAAGCGTGGTGAACACGCTCAATCCTTCTCTGTGTGAGAAGAGACCTGTGCCCAGTAGTGGGACGGAAAAAGGTTGATGATGATGAAAGCAGTCTGATTTCTGATGTTAGAAAAGAAACATATTTCTAATTTGTATATTAATAAAAGGTTCAATAACAGATTATATTTAGAATATCTTCATCAATGATACCAGGGGACTACTGAAAAAAAAAAAACAACAGATGACAGGTGATGCCTAATAATCCAATAATTTAACAAACTATCACATATGTCACAAAGTATTAACAAGTATTGGTCGAGAAAAAAAATCATATTATCATATTTTTTTTTAACAAGTATGTATCTCGCATGGTCTGTTATACGTAGAACCCGCGTATTTTTTTTATGATTATAAATTAGTGCTTGACTGCAATCCTGCCTGATGGTAAGCAGTGATGCAATCATTGATGGCAAAGTGCTCTAGCTTATTAAGTCTATTCACTCAAAAAAAAAAAAACTGAGTGTATAGGAAGGAAGACGGCAGTTAAGCGAGGTGATGCAATGTTAAACCCATAAACACGACCAACGATGCCGCGCCAGAGGGAGATTTATCTGCAGACCCTCCACGACCAAACTTCCGACACAACAACATTTGACGCATCGTACTCGGCAGACATCGCAATACAACTGCTCAGACCCGTCCTCCGTACAGCTTCACCAGACATCATATTGCCATTATGCGGTTTTTCCCGACCTCCGCGTTGTCTTTACCACTGGCGCCATTCACATCTGAGTATCGTTCGCTTAAATCACCCGAGCGAAGAAAAGAAACCGTTGCGGGTTAAATAAAATAAAAAATATTTTATTATTAACAAATATGAGGTATAAAAAGAATTATTCAACAAAATGGTGGAAAATATACGTAAAATAGTTTTTTTTTTATAAGTTACTCTGTTTAGATAAATGAAAGTAGTCACTATCACAACATAATAGTCGCTTTTTTTGTCCCTATATCCCTATGTAAAAATCATTAAAACATCGCAACGGATTTTGATGCGTTTTTTAATAGATAGAGTGATTAAAGATTTCAGGTTTATATGTATAATAACATCCATTAACACGTTCACTGTCCACGACCCCATTTGGAGTTGCAAATTGAATTTTATGTCCAGTCCACGCCTACTTTGGGAGTCGTGTTCCTCATACGTCTTTAGTAGCTTGTAACTTCGTTAGACTTGTGAGTTAAGATTTCAATTTGTTGTGGACGTATGGGGGAAGAAACTTGTTATTTTAGTGTAAAAATTTGCACGTTGTTTTCCAAAAGTATTTATCAAAATTGACTTTTGGGTGTGACTAACAAATTTCTTTTGGACTATGAATGTGTTTAATAGTGGATAAATACTGTTATTTTTGAAGTCCTAATGTGATGTCGTAAATAACTACATTTTTTCCGCTTACATTACAAAAGCACGTTGAACCCTACGAGATTTATCAAAATAATGTACTAAGTATCGTACACATTGAAAAGATCTACAAAAAGCCAAGATCTAAAAAATAATATCTAATTTTCGAAGAGATTTTAACCAATACAACATTAATCCTTATTCTATTAAATACCTTAAATATTTTTTTATTTTAATATAGATCTATACGGCAATTGACCGCATATGATTTAAATTAATATTTTCGAAGATATGATACATTTAAAAATTGCAGGACGCAGCGTTGTGGCGGTACTGACCGGCCGAGGCTGCCGGCGGGAGCGGCGCGCGGCGGGCCGTTATATTTTAATACCTTATACCACGTTAATAGTTTTTTGTGGTGTAATTAGTGTCAGCATTGCACCCTTGCGAAGTCCGTAGTGGTGTATTATCATCATCAACCTTTTTTATCGTCCCACTGCTGGGCACAGGTCTCCTCTCATACAGAGAAGAATTGACCGTAATCACCACGCTTGCTCAAAGCGGGTTGGCGATTTCAGACTACAAGTCCAGGTTTCCTCATGATGTTTTCCTTCACCTTCAGTCATTGGTGTCCAAGATATACTTAGAAAGTACATATAACTTTAGAAAAGTTACATTCGTACTTGCCTGACCTGGAATCAAACCTGTGCACTCGTACTTGAGAGGCTGGTATTATAACCACTAGGCCACCACGACTTACCGACGACCTTACGACTTACGGTGTATAAATTCATCTAACTCAAAAGCGAAATACATTTTCTATGAACATAATAGTACAGACACTAGCGTTAGTGTATTTTCCAAAGTTCTAATTTTAAAACGAATCCGTAAAGTGAATCGTAGAAAAAACCACACTCAATTCTAAAATAGGTCAGGACTTCTCTTTCCAATCAAGTGGATTGACAGTAGCATCCATCTGAACAGACTGGACCAAGTTTTCGTTTAATCAAACATCGATTGTGTCTGTTCCCAATTGTTTCAAAGAGATGGTACAACTCTAATTGAGTATGGCAGAATCTTTGTTTGTTTTAGGTGTCTTCTTTATATAAATAAACATTTATAACTGGTTATTGGCAATTTCTTTTCTTTTATATTTCGTACTAGCTAACCAACGTGGAGAAGTCGTGGTGGTCTAGTGGTTAACACACCAGCCTCTCAAGTATGAGTGCGTGGGTTCGATTCCAGGTCAGGCAAGTACCAATGTAACTTTTCTAAAAGTTATATGTAGTTTCTAAGTATATCTTGGACACCAATGACTGAAGGTGAAGGAAAACGTCCTGAGGAAACCTGGACTTTAAGTCTGAAATCGCCAACCCGCATTGAGCAAGCGTGGTGATTACGCTCAATCCTTCTCTGTATGAGAGGAGACCTGTGCCCAGCAGTGGGACGATAAAAAATGTTGATGATGATACACCACTCGGTACGCCCATGGCGATTGTGCCAACTAGTCATGTAGGTTTAAGCTCACACGAATAGTCGCGCAACTTTCTCATCACTAAAACAATTGACACGGACAGTCGCGTTCCGCATCCGGAGCGGGATTCGCCTAAGTTTAAGGAAACTTTGAAACTCTTCTTACTGAATCCTACCACTCATCTTATAAATATCATAGCCGTGAAAGTTTGTGAGGATAGGTGGATAGATGGCTGTTGTTCTTTCACGCAAGAACTACTAAGTAAGCGGATTTAGTTGACATTTGCCACTTAAATCACTTTAATATATGAAGCTGAAGAGTACGTTTATTTTAACGCGCTAATATCAGGTA
The DNA here is from genome assembly GCA_037179545.1 of Sesamia inferens. NCBI lineage: Eukaryota > Metazoa > Arthropoda > Insecta > Lepidoptera > Noctuidae > Sesamia > Sesamia inferens. The sequence goes on along the minus strand of CM073944.1, from coordinate 18,142,292 downwards.
CTACTGGTCCGAATTGAAAAATCTTTTTGCGTTGGATAGTCCCTTAATTCAGGAAGGCTTTAGGCTATATAAAATCACGCTGCGACCACTAGGAGCGGAGTATTTAAAAAAAAACATATTGAAACGTACGCGGGTGAAACTATGGAGCGCTGCTAGTAGTTTTATAACTAGGGTTACCAGAAGGCGTATTCTGTATGCCGATATTTCTATGGGATCATTCTCGGTGGTAGGCCATAACATCGGCTGACGGCAGAAGCTACTACCCACCAGACAAGGTCTTGCCGCCAAGCGATGTCTGGTGAAGCCGTACGGAGGACGGATCTGAGTCGTGGAGAGTCGCCAGATCAATCACCCTCTGGCGCAGCATCGTTGGTCGTATTGGTCTTGGGTTTAACATGGCATCACCTCGCTCAACTGCCGTCATCCTTCCTATTCCTAAGTTTTTTTTTTAAATAATTATAAACTAGCGCTTGACCGCAATCCCGCCTGATGGTAAGCAGTGATGTGATCGTTTATGGTAAATAGCCTACCCACTCAGTCTGAGCGAATAGGAAGGAAGACGGCAGTTGAGCGAAGTGATGCAATGTTGAACCCAACAACACGACCAACGTTGCTGCGCCAAAGGGAGATTGATCTGAAGACCCTCCACGACCAAACTCCCAACGCAACAACATTAGGCGCATCGTACCCGGCACACATCGCAACACAACTGCTCAGACCCGTCCTCCGTACGGCTTCACCAGACATCATGCCGGAACACGACAAGTGAATAGGCTTAATAAACTAGTGCGCTTTACCATCAACGATTGCATCACTGCTTACCATCAGGCGGGTTTGCAGTCAAGCACTAGTTTATAATTATAAAAAAAAATTAAACCTTATTGCGGTGAAACTGTGGGGTGTAGCAAGAAGAAACAAAAAAAAAATGTAGTACTTACTGACTATATATTATTAGCTAATGGGCCTCAAACTAAAGAATTATAAGGAGAAAAGTTATGTACGCGTAGACTGTATCTTGGAGCTCCAAGATAAGAAAGGGGATATGAATTCCAGAGTGGAAATGAGAGTGGTAATATTTGGTATGTTATGGTCCAGTCGGGGGTGCGGCGAATGTACAAGTACAATGTGCGGCACGTCAGTTGGCAAGAGATTTTGTAGTGGAGGAACTTCGCGCATATAAAATGTATGAAATTGTGCGTGCGCAATAGGGTGGATCGAAATATACTTTTTCCTTTTTATTCTTTCTAATAGTGACAAAAAGTTGCCATTATGGATCAAACTATCACATGCAAAATTATTTTGAGATATATTAAAATTCAAAGCCTCCACAAAACCATCAAAGTTTTAGACAAAAGTAATTTTTATGGTATATTTCATTAACATGTGAGAGAAACATATAGCTTTAAAATAACTTTTTATATTATTTAACATTACGGTAATAAAGTTAAGTACTAAATAAAAATATATTTATAACTAGCGGCCGCCAGCGACTTCGTTCGCGTGGAATTAGTTATGCTTTGCTCCTATTGATCATAGCTTGATATTATATAGCCTAAAGCCTTCCTGGATTAATGGGCTATCCAACCCAAAAAGAATTTTTCGAACGCGCTAATCTCAGGAACTACTGGTCCGATTTGATAAATTCATTTTGAGTTAGATAGCCCTTTAATCCAGGAAGGCTTAAAGCTATATACCATCACGCTGCGACCAATAGGAGCGGAGCATAACTAACTCCACGCGAACGAAGTCGCTGGCGGCCGCTAGTTTAGAATAAAAATGTTAAAAATATGGATAAGACGCGTAGTTCCTGGAAATGTCCGCTTGTTGGTGACACAAGTGAACTCAAACTAAATGTTTTGCCTACGTTTGAAACCGTTATGAAATTTTACGTTTGCATGAGATATCATTTGAAACCGGAGCAAGAAAAGCACAAAGAGATAAACTCTACAAAAGCAAAAATAGTGGCTTCCAAGATAGAAGTTTGGAAAAATACGTTCATTCCGACAGCAAGTCATACAAGCATAATACGAATGTTAAAAGCTTATCACCTTAGCAAAGACTTATCAAGAAAAATCTTTAGAGGCTTACTGACGACAAAACGTGTTCTTTTCGATATAATATCATGGTGCAAGTGTAAAAACTTGTGATTTGAGTACAGACCAATTTTACTTATACAGAATTGTTTCAGCTGTAATAAGTGTTTTTCCGGATGACTTGGCTCAGAAATCTCCTGGAAATCTTCCATCTGCAAGGTGGCTGACTCGCGCAAATCGAAAATATGCGAGTCTTTATATAGAAATAAAAAACCCGATGAAAATATTATGTGTTAGCAACGTTTGTGGTAAAAGTTTATGCACCGACTTCGTTCGACAATAAAAACTATCCAAGCTGTAAAGACGGAGCTCATCACCTTTTGAAACTGATTTTACGTTCGAGATATCTGCCAGAAAATCTCAAAAAATTGTAGATGATGTAGTACAAAGAAAAAGTTATTTCGTTCATGACGAAAATCTGCTCCTCGCTATGTTGACGGACGAAAGAAAACATATTCGGGAATTAGATACTCGGTAAGTTTTGAAGTCACGTTCCATAACTTCATCGACAATGCCAAGATTATTTGAGGTCTAGAAAATTATAAATTTTGACACGTTGGTTTACATAAATTTGATCGATTGGCCGAACCACCACTAGTGAAATATCTGATAGAGCAAGAAATCCGTTTTTTGTAGACAATGGTGGAGAGATAATTTGGATTTTCTACAAATTCCGTGTCATACACAAGCCAGAGAATGAGCAGTAAAGGACCGATAGAGGCACCTACTGCTCTTTATACAAGAAAAGCTAGAGTTGAGTTGATAAAATCAAAGTTCGAAGAGTCAGGAGCAACCATGGCCAAATTTGAAACAAAGAGAGATTTTAAGGTCGAATAAATGCTAAATTCCTTTAATTTTCCAACTTAGGTAATATTCATAGTTTTGTTAATGTTTATTAAAATCTGCTTTTTAAACACGGGTTTCATTACTTTAAATTTAAGAATAAAGCTATAACTGAGGCACTTGGACCCTTTCCAACATATACGTTTTTTGGTATTTTCAATAATTTTCGAAGAACGTGCGGAGGCATTAAACTTCCTTTTAAAATTACGAAAAAAAAGCTATAGCAATATTTCATAATAATGCAACTTTTCCGCACTATTAGAAGTCAAAATTTGAGAAAAAAAATCAGGCCTACTTGTATATGCCCTACCCTAGTGCGCAAACTTCCCCACTACAAATTCTCTTGCCAACTTACGTGCCGGTAACTATATCTCCTGGGCCCCCGACTCATGGTACTGGAAGGAACAGTGGGGCTTTAATCAGCAGGAGTCCGACATAACCCTCGTTATTCCTAAACTGGGGGTAAATATTTGAAAGTGACATGATATTTTATTAATGTCTAAATATAAAACTACCTTTCTATTACACCTATAGCTGGTACTGGTTGACAGGCTTATGCTGTCCTCTCATACCCACTGGAGTTTGAAAACATTGCAAAAGCCAATTATTTTTGAAAGAGTAATCGTGGAGTTCCATGCCGTCTCTTCTTCACAGGAAACGATCAATCGAGCCCGTGTACCTAACTTCTAATGTTTCATAAGTGCCCATGTTGGTTTATTATGTAAAAAAGTATTTTAAATTGTATTTTAAATTTTAATTTTTGTATTTTTAATTGTATTAGTATTTTAAATTGTATTTTAATGTAAGTATTTTGATTTTGATAAGTATCTCATGTCTCAAAAACATCACTAATTCCATTTCTGTTGTCCCCAGCGTGAAGACGGAAGCAACATCTAACGGTGCGTTGTCACGTCTGTACATAGCGAACGCAAACAGAAACGACTCTGGGAATTACACGTGTTCATTAGCAGATGTCGCCACCTCTGCTGTGTCTGTGCACGTGCTGAGAGGTAAGATATTATTTGTTCTGTTTTCTTTTCTTTTTAATAAACGTTGCTCCACACTAGGAACTATTCCTAAATCTTGAGTGCGCTTACAAACATTTAATCTCACAAATACAAACAGTCAGACCAGATATTTTTATAAACTCGGATTGAAAAAAATTTAATTCTCATTTTTTTTTAAATCTGTGTATTCAACAACGTATATAATGGAATGAATGTTGAGCTGTTTAAATGAAACCCATTGCTACTGATAGCGCTAACTTCGCGAAAAATCTAGACCGTGTGACACTAATGAAATTATGAAAATCATTTAAGTGTATTACGCACCTGAGACGCTGACAAATGACAGCCTCCGTGGCGTAGCGTTAGCGAAAGCGGCCGCTGAGTAAGGAGGCGCGGGATGAAAATTAGCACCGGTCTGGTCATGCCTCGAAGAGCACGGTAAGCCGGTGATCCCGGTTGCCATACGAACATCTAGTGGCAGTCGTTACGGGTTGTTGGAGCCCTCAAAAGTCCAACAATTGGTCTAACTGCTTCAATATCGCCTTCGGTTTGTGGAGGTCAGACGCTTTACGGAAAATATCGAAGTTTAGTCAAAGTGGGTGCTGTGGGGTCCCACCACCATCTTTGGGACTCAAGTCAACCCCACCTGCCAGACGGTGCACCTGCTGACATACGGACGGGGCCCTGACGCCGGCTTCCCTTTCGGGGTTGAGTGGTCAGACGGCAGTCGCACTCGTAATAAGCCAAACAACCGCCAAACATGAAAAGGAATAGAAGAAAAGCACGAGTTACAGTTAGGGCGCCGCCGCAAAACGGCGCGCAGGAGACCCGCCCGACTCCTGTGACCTGTGGGCTAGGGCTACCGTGTCAGGGGCGGACACGGCTGAAGAAGCGAGCCCAAACCAGTAAACTCCGTTTCGCTTCGTGGAACGTTGGCACGCTAACTGGACGCGCGAGAGAATTGGCCGAAACTCTCCACAGGCGGAGGGTGGCCGTGGCGTTCCTGCAGGAGACTCGGTGGAAAGGCAGCAGATCCCGACTTATTGGGAATGGCTACAAGCTGATCTACACGGGTGTACCTAGTGGGAGAAATGGGGTCGCCGTGGTGTTGTCTGACGAGCTCCAGGATGACGTCTTGGAGGTGAATCGCATCAGTGATCGGCTAATGTCGGTGCGGGTGCTTGTCAATGGGGTAATAACCCACTTGATAAGTGCTTACGCTCCGCAGGCCGGGTGCGGTGACGCCGAAAGGACGTTGTTCTGGAGCCAGCTCGAAGGATTGCTTCACGGGATCCCGTTATCCCAGGGAATCGTTCTGGGTGGTGATTTGAACGGTCACGTGGGTGAGAAGTGTAACGGGTTTGAGCGTGTTCACGGTGGCTTTGGGTACGGTAGCCGCAACGCGGAAGGGGACAACATTCTCCGAACGTGTGCGGCCACTGACCTAGCAATTGTGAACACCTACTTCAAAAAGAAACCGGAGCACCTTGTTACCTACCGGAGCGGACGAAGCGCTACCCAGATCGACTTCCTACTAACTAGGAGACACCACATCGGCAAGGTAGCCAACTGCAAAGTCATACCCGGTGAGAGTCTTACTGCACAACACCGTCTCCTTGTCATGGATCTCTGCGTTAAGGCCCAACGTAGACGTGTAGAGCGCTGCCGACGCCAGATCCGGTGGTGGCTGCTTGATGAAAATAAGTACCAGGAGTTCGCTTCGGTTATTGGCGACAAGTGCGCTGGTACCGAGGGAGAATCTGTCCAAGATCACTGGGACAGAATCCAGGCAGCTATTACCGGGGCGGCGCGAGTGGTGCTCGGCGTGTCTAAGGGCGGTCGCAAAAGTGACAAGGAGACCTGGTGGTGGAACGACACAGTCCAGAGGGAGACAAGGGTGAAGAAAGCCCTCTTCAAAACGTGGCAGGCGACCGGATCTCCTGAAGATCGCGACGCATACAAGGTTGCCAAACGTGCCACTAAAAGAGCTGTAGCCAGAGCCATACGAGACCACTTAGAACCGCTCTACCAGAAGTTGGAATCGTCTGAGGGGCAGAAGCTCATTTACAAGTTGGCACGTTCTAGGGTGAAAGCGGCACAGGATATATCCAAGTGCCGTTGTGTAAAAGACCCTACTGGCAACCTGCTTTGCGAGGATCGCGCGGTGAAGGAGAGATGGCGTACGTACTTCCACGAGCTGCTGAATAAGCAGCACCAAGAGGTGCAGACACCGGAACTCCCTCCGAACCTTGGATTAGTGCCCCCGATAACGCCTGAGGAAGTCCACACGGCTCTTCGTCGCATGGCGAATCGGAAAGCTGTCGGCGCTGACGGAGTCCCCATTGAGGCCTGGAAGGCGATGGGTCCTTGCGGTGTGGGCATGTTAACTAACTTTCTGAACCGCGTGCTCCTGTCCGGCAAAATCCCGAGCCAATGGAGGCTGAGTATTATCACTCCAGTCTTTAAAGGCAAGGGCTCCGTACAGGAGTGTGGTAACTACCGCGGTATAAAGGTCATGTCCCACACCATGAAGATCTTTGAGAGGATTTTAGACTCCCGGATCCGGCAGGAGTGTGCTGTCTCGACGTGTCAATATGGGTTCCGTCCAGGGTACGGAACCATGGACCCTATCTTCGCCCTAAGGATCACCATGGAGAGATATAGATCGAAGAACACGCCTCTGCATATGCTCTTTTTAGACATGCAGAAGGCCTTCGACTGTGTCCCTCGGGGGGTGATCTGGTGGGCACTGAGGTCCAAAGGGGTACCAGAAGCCTATGTTGACATAATTCGAGACATGTACCTCAATTCCGATTCCGTTGTTAAGACCGCTGTTGGCGACACTAAACCCTTCCCGATCACCGTCGGTGTACACCAGGGATCCGTCCTTAGTCCGTTCCTGTTCAGCGTGATATTAGACGTCTTGTCAGACAGCATCAAGAATTCACATGAGCAACCACCCTGGTTGCTCATGTATGCTGATGATATCGCGCTGGCAGATGCGGACAGGGAACGATTGGTGCGGCGGGTAAATGCGTGGAAGAACTCGCTTGAGAGCGGTGGTCTTAAACTCAATGTGGCAAAGACGGTGTACATGGCCAGCAACACCACAGACCCTATGCCTGTGTGCATAGGCGGAGACAAGGTCGAGTGCACAGACCAATTTAAATACTTGGGGTCTGTGCTCCACGCGTCCGGCGACATTGATTGCGACGTTAAAGCACGCATTTCCGCAGCTTGGGCAAAATGGCGTGAGATGACAGGTGTCATTTGTGACCCCAAAATGCCGGTTAAGCTTAAGGGACAGGTCTATAAGACCATCATTAGACCTGTCCTTCTGTATGGCAGTGAGGCGTGGCCTGTGCTTGAGCGACACAAGCAGGAGCTGCGTGTCGCGGAGATGAGTATGCTGCGGTGGATGTGTGGAGTTACGCGGAAAGACCGCATCAGGAACTCCCGCATCCGTGGCAGTCTCCATGTCCGTGACATAGCAGACAAACTGCAAGAGAGTCGCCTACGATGGTACGGCCACGTCTTACGTAAACCGGCATGTTACGTGGGTAACAAATGTCTTGCCGTGGCGCCTCCGCCGGGCCGGAACAAGCGAGGCAGGCCAAAGAAGTGCTGGCTTGACGTTGTAAGAGATGACATGCGTGCCAACAATCTCACACCACAGGATGCCAGAGATCGTGCGAAATGGAGGCGTAATAGTAGGAAAGCGGACCCCGGGCTCCAACGCGAAGGCCGCGGATGCGACCGGGATTATACGCTGAGATGATGATGATGATGATGATGATCGAAGTTTAGTCAAAATCAGCAGTTAGACTGGTAAAGCGAACCCCAGACTCCAAAGCTGAAAAGGCTTTGGATGCGACTGGGACTATCACTGAGATGATGATGATTTGTGTGTCATACGCAATTACCCTGCAAGTCTAAAATTCTATAGAGTGAGGGTAATATTCGATACAAATTATTATTATTAAATGAACCCAATTTAAGTTGTTAACATTCACAAATCGGACGGCTAAATGAACCGAGTAAATTTCGAATCTAATCCATCGAGTTACTAAATCGATTTTTAACTGAATTTTCTTCATTGGAAAGAATTTGTGGAAGATGGATCGACGCTTTTATATTCGTAATTCGTGTTTGAAGTGACGGGGATTGAAGCAATAATGTTCCATTTGACGGAAGCGTTGTGTGAAAATGTGTTATACTGTTAGGTATTCATGATAAATATTTATGAACTACTTACTGAGTTGGATGCTGAATTATTAAGTGGCCCTTATGGTGATTTTTGCTATAGATACTATAGCAAAAAGTAGATTCTTAACATGAACAATGTAATAGGTAATTGTTTAGGGCCTTGCTGTTTATGTAGGTATGTATGTTTAAATGTTTGTAAACGCATTCGCGATATACCTACATGTAGGTATGCATTCCTAGTGAAGAGCAACGTTTTCTTTTTTTAATGTTCAGTGTTTTAGTATATTATCCGGGATAATTCCCGTCAGACTAATACTAAATTATAACTATGGTTCTAGTATTCGCTAGTACAATAAAACATCGGATATTAGGATCATAATTATGTTTTATCCTTTATGCTTATTCTATATTTCTATATATTAAATGTAACTGTGTCTACAAGCGCCACATGCCAACAACGCGTCATACTGACGTCACAAGTAGGGATGTCTCCAAAGTATGAAATAAAAAAAATAATTAGTCCGTCTTATAGACAATAAAAAAAATGAAGACACGTATTTTTATTTTGTCGAAATTACTAAAAACTACTGAGATATAGCGTATTAAAGTTACGGAGTGGGGGCTAATTACGTCACGCCGTGGTATATTTTGTACCACGGCGTGAAGTCATGCGACATTTCAAATTAATATATCTTCCTAAGTATTTGATTGAAAGAAAAAATAAAAAATACGTGTTCAATATTTTTTATAAATCTACTATCATGTCATACTTACGGTCGAATATTGTTATTAACATAAATGTCTGATGACCTATTTCAGCAAATCAAATTGTTACAACTCTTTTTCTGTTCTCTAAAACTTCTTTTTTTGTATAAAATGGCTATAATACGGCAAATTAAAGTACGGTGTCAATGGAGGTCTGCCCGGGTAGAGCCCTGCCGTGAGCTCTCGCGTCCGACCCTGGTCCAGGCCATGGTCCGGTAAGAAAGTGCATGGCAGGCCGTCACCTCCTTCGGCCAAGCAGAGATGCTGGCAAAGGAGCTAGCGCCCTCAAGCCACTAACCGCCGTAGGAGACGCCCTGGTCGGGAGACAACATCGAACTCCCGGCCACCGTAGGCGCAGGCTTGGGGGCGGTGAGCAGTGAGCAACTCGCTGCCCGATAAGGACCAGGCCCGAGTCGACAGCGCGTTGTGTTTCACGCGTGCCTCAAAGAGATGTCAGCACATCGTTACGGGGTCTACGAAGACCGACGCCTCCTGGGTCAGGGCTGCGGGTTGGTTAAAAAAGAAACCGTGTGGCCCTGGCGCGCAGACAAGTGAATAAACACGGGTGGGTTTTAGTCAGTAAAAGTCTGACACGCCCTCCCGCTCCGTCCAGAGCGGAAAAGGTCATTTGATGATTTCCCATCCCAAACAAAAAAAAAGGTAGGGTGTCAATTTGATTAACAATTAATCTCCCTGATTGTACACGGATAACTTTGCTGGCATTTCCAACTTGTAATTGGAGTCGTGTAAGTGAAGCAAGGGGTTAAGAAACTATTTGCTAGTATTCTTGTTAAGTCATCCAACAGAGCCAAATAATGCTTGTAATGTGATGAAGTTCGGGCTTCGTATAACGAATCGGCGGCTATAACGTACGGTCTGTCTATTGCCAAACATCTTAGTTCATTCGATGTTAGGATTACAAAAAAATACAGTCGTGGTACCGACCGCCAGAAGTGAAAACTTGCCGCCAAGCGATTTGTCGTGTTCCAGCATGATGTCTGGTGAAGCCGTACGGGGGACGGGTCTGAGCAGTTGTGTTGCGATATGTGCCGGGTACGATGCGCCAAATGTTGTGTTGGGATTTTGGTCGTGGAGGGTCTTCAGATCAATCTCCCTTTGGCGCAGCATCGTTGGTCGTGTTGTTGGGTTTAACATTGCATCACTTCGCTCAACTGCCGTCTTCCTTCCTATTCGCTCAATCTGAGTGAATACGTTCTTAATAAACTAGTGCGCTTTACCATCAACGATCGCATCACTGCTTACCATCAGGCGGGATTGCGGTCAAGTGGTAGTTTATAATTATTAAAAATAAAAAATAAATAATTATTTTTCCTCTTCTCAGCCTATAGAGGTCCACAACTGGACAAAGGCCCCCAAGGCTTTCATTCCATTGGGGGGCATTGCCATAATCCCCACGCTTGGCAGGCGGGTTGGGGATCGAAGTAATTTGTTATTCCACAGGACAGGCGCTGCTGCCCGCTTCCCCGGTGAGAGTTCCCTTAGTCAGCTCTTACGACAGCCACGGAAAGCCCAGTACTACACGGACAGGAATTGGCAGTCAATTTGCTTCAATCAATTTTGAACTTTTTTATGTATGAAAGAAAGAACTTCAATTAGATTATGTTGGACTAGCGACAGCCCGTGACTTCGTTCGCGCTAAGTTAGTTATTTGAACATTTTAGCCTAGAAAATAACTGTTATTTAGCTCCGAAAAGAACTGTTGGTTAGCCCTGAAAGTAACTGTTGATTAGCCCTGAAAATAAATGTTGGTTAGCCCTGAAAAGAACTGTTGTTTAGCCTTGAAAAGAACTGTTGTTTAGCCCTGAAAATAACTGTTGGATAGCCCTGAAAAGAACTGTTGATTAGCTCTGAGAAGAACTGTTGTATAGTTCTGAAAAGAACTTTTGCGTAGGTGTAGTTTTAAGAACGAAATCTAAAAAAAAATCGAACAAAAATTACATATTAGGCTTCACGCACGAACGCATAGATATAAACTCACGCAATGCCGTGCAGCATAAATCGTAATGTATTAATTTCGCGATAACTTCAAAACCATAAAATAAGTGTAGTCCAAAAAAAAATTCAAGATTTTTGAATAAAAAAATGGTTGTTGTGCTTCACTCGACATAGATAGGTATAGTTTGTCGCGGACTTTTTTATAGATATTTATACGATCTAAAATTAATTAGAACATTTTATTATTCTATCTTTTATAGTTTAGGCAGCGTACGCAAAATAAATAACTTTACTGGTTGATTTTTTACACATTGTGTTCAAAAAACCCAATTATTCTAAGGAACCCTATTTATTTCCAAAATAAAATTTAGTCTATGTTACTTGTGGATAATGTAGCTTTCGAATGGTGAAAGAATTTTTGAAAATGGTCCAGCGGTTTTCGAGCCTATTTATTACAACCAAACAAACAAAGTTTTCCTCTTTATAATATTCGTGTAGATTATTTTCAGAGTTGGCCACATTGAAATCGGAGGCAATTAGAAAGTTATGTCGTTAATAGCAGTCGTAAGTTCATCTTATTCAATTTATTGTATTGATACTTGTTTCTTAGGTTATAAGTTCAAATATGCGAAGTCATTTGTAATAAGGTACGTTTGGGCTGACATATATGTTTTGGGAGAAACGCTCGTTCAAAAAAAATAAGACTGTGTCACATAAGAAAGGATGTTCATTTGCATAAGCGACTGCCTTAATGTCTCTTAACCGAACAGCCCGTATCAGATTTAAGTTTAAAGCATATTAGAAGCAAGCATTATTCCGAGGCGCGCTGTGTTCAAAACTTTTTTAATCAGTATACTTCATACGAACGGTGATAGAACAGGTAACATATTACACTTACGTGGGCGAGGACGTAAAAATATCGCGCCTGAATTTTTCCATGCACTGGATTTCCGTCTATCGGTGTTGAACTGAACAGTGAAAATCCAACAGAGCTCACCCCAGCGCGTCAAACAACCACACTGCTGGATTTTGAACTCTCGGCACTAAGCAGTACATCAAAAATTAAGTGCGCGATGGAATCCTGCCGCGATAATTTTACGTCCGTGCGAACGTCGGCAAACTAAAAAAGTTACGATCGTGTTAACCACAAATATCATCTTCATCGAATCTAAGACCGGATAAAACTAGCAACTTCTAGTTTCCGGAAGACTGGACGTGTCTAGAGAAAATGTTAGCTAGAAGTTTTACTACGTCATCTGTTTTTGAAGTGAAACTTCTTTAGGCACGCTTGACTTGGGGAGTAAGCTGGCGAAAGCGTTACGAAAAATGATCGGGCAAGGCGAACGGAAGTTAAGTGGGGGATATAAGCACAGAGGCGCCCGTGGCGCGAGCTTGGTACTACAAGGTCTACAACGAGTTTTTTTTTTTTTCAATAAAAATAGAAGATCTATGCAAAAATATTTTTTTTTTAATTTTGACACATGGATACACTTATTTATTTATTTATTTACACTTAACACTATACATTAAATTTTATGTTGACTGACAACCATTAAGGGGGTCAGTTAACATAAAATTTGGTACCGCCTACTTCACAGTCCCTCCTGTATCCACCCCTCCCTTACTCCCCCCCTCACCCCTTAATATTCCCACGAAACTACCCCCCTCATTGATTACCTCACCCCCCCGTGGATTATCTCGGGAACCAGAGGTCGTGGACTACCCGAGTTTGGGGTCCCCTGATTCAGGAGGAAGAGCCCGACCTTTTGGCCCCGAGGGAATCCACTTTTTTTTTTTCAATAAAAATAGAAGATCTATGCAAAAATATTAATTTACCAATGAAACCATGAAATAAATTTGAATATTTATAGAAAATTAATATATGTATATCTGTATACATGTATATATTGTACACACATATATATATATATATACAGTATGTTAAGAAAACCCTGTCCGACCCGTGAAGGTGTTGTTAGGTATCGATAACTGATTCTACTAATGCATACAAAACCGGGCTAAACTTAAAATAAAAATCCCCCTAAAAAAATAAATATTATTTCGCAAAAAGAGGTAACTTAATAAACGTGCGTTAACCGCGTGCCCTGCCGCCCGCGGGGGCCGCGCGGCAGGGCACGCGGCACGTGGTCGCATCGCTATTCGCTCATAATAATACCGGTGTTGTCACTTTTTAAAAATTACCAAATTTCGGGGAAATTGAATTAATTCGCAGGAAAAAAAGATTATTTCAAAATTCATTTGTATTGGTACTATGATGATTACGTAAAATTTTATATTATATTTGGTCTTGTGTTTACCTAACCTTAATTACCCTTATGGGTCGGACAGGGTTTTCTTAACATACTGTATATATATACATACAGATGGTGCGAAAGAAGTTTCACTTCAGTCGTGTGGTCATAAGCACACTCGTTTTTTTATCTTAGGGTGTTATTACATCTTCAGGGGTAGTTCGATCGCTTGAATTATCAAAGTGGAAAATAGTGTTCTATGTCATGTGCCATCCAACTCATTCATTATAACATATACATAAGTTAACTACTGATTGGTGACTTTTAACTACACATTTTAGATGTTTTAACGTCCCTTAGCTTTAAACATCGTTTATAAATAAACACCATAGTGTTTATGGGGTTTATTCATGATTGATTGATGATTAAAGTTAAGTGACGTGCAAACGTCAAAAATGTATGGTTAAACAATCGAACATATATAAATCAAACGTAATAATAATTATTATTGTTTTTTAAATAAATAAATGAATATATACGGACAAATCACACAGATTGAGCTAGCCCTGAAGTAAGTTCGAGACTTGTGTTATGGGATACTAACTCAATGATACTATATTTATAATAGATACACATATAATATAATAGATAAACATCCAAGACTCAGGTCAATCAGGAAAATATTGTTTTCCATCATGACCTGGCCGGGGATCGAACCCAGGGCCTCCACGTCGCAGTCAGGCGTGTTGACCGCTGCGCCACGGAGGTCATCAATTATTGTTAAAAATTTTTGCATACTGAATTAGGAGGGCAAAATTATGTGAAACTAACTATATTGAAGGTATATAAGAACATATTTTATGCTGAATAATCGAGCTTCCATCATACACCATAGGACAAAAGAGATGTTGACCTATACAAAAAATGTTAGCCACGATACGTCGTCTATTTCTCTTTTCTCTTAATTGCAATATATGCGTCTGTTGGTACATTTTCTTGGCGCGTTGCTTTTATAAAGTTTTCATTCCAAAGGATTATTGGTCCACTGCTCCTGCACTTGATGTTAGAAATGTCCATTCCGTTTGAAATACTAAGGCCTCTGCCTCGAGTTTTGCGGGCAGCGGGGCGGCGGCGGCGGCGGCGGCGGCGAGTGAGCGGCAGGATCTTATGCGTAAAATCAATCGGACCGGTTCTCGAAAACAGCGGCGCGACAGCGGGGCGGCGGCGGGCCGCGAGCGGTGTACTTCCCGCGCTCGAATCTTGCGGGCAGCGGCCAGGCAGCGGGCGGTGATCGAGCGTTAGGAATAAATTTGAATCAAAAAGATGTTGCCGCCATTTTTCAGATATTTCTTTCGCGAATAAAAACAAATATCTCTCGACAAAATCATGAACACGCGGCTATAGTGGAGCGTGATCTGCCCGCTAGTTTCGAGAACGGGTCTTCGATGCCCGCTCGGCTCCCGCGCCGCTGCCGCCGCCGCCCCGCTGCCCGCAAAATTCGAGGCAGCGGCCTTATCCGTTTATCTTGTCAAGTGGAAGTTTCTAGTTCTGTATTAACTTCTCTGCCTTTTACTTTTATACCTATAGGCTTTGTTTTGTTCAAAGCTTTGTAAAACTGAACCACTTTATTTTTGTTTTTTGTCATCCTTTGAGAAAATTTTCCAACCAATTGTTTCAAAGTATTCTGTATAAATACCAAAATAAACCATTGACTAAAAGAGCAACAGGAAAAACAAAAGTTTTAAATGTCAAATTACATTAAATGACGCAAATAAACAAACTTTGGTCTCATAAACACGGCTTTTCTTAGTCTGTAAATTTGCTCTTCCTAAAATATTGGAATCCAGCTGCATTTAGTCAGATAGGGAATATACCCCAGTATAGTTGGGAAGAGCTTAGTTAGATAGTGGCGATTAACAAAATGATTAAAACGTCTGAATGTATGAAAAAATCATACTAAACCTAATCATGTTGTCATATTTTATTTCAAATGAGATTTTGCTTAGTTGCAACTTTAGCTTCACAAAAGGTACGTCGACGGCAAGCGCGAGAGTAATTTTCATCAATTACATTTTGGAATCCTGGTAGTCTCAGGACGCCATTGGCATTTTCTGAGACCACTTAAAAGCGTTTGACCGTATTGACCACAAGACTCTGGTCTGTAAATCTCTCTAAGAGACAGCATAAAGTAAAAAATAACGGAGCTACCTCCTCGGAGTCTCTAGATAGGCTTGTCACAAGGCTCAATTCTTGGCCCTTTCCTGTTTCTAGTATAATTATAAACGGCCTCAATAGCTAACATAACTTTATTCGCAGACACTTCTCTAATTTTTAAAATAAATATAATGATGATGATGTCTTACATATTAAAAATAGTCTAGCTGTATTTCAGAAATTGTTTGCAACTTATATAATCTTTTACTTAATGCGTTTATAACTAAAGGTTTTATGTTCTCATTAATTACCATATGTACTAAAGGAGTTGTTTCACTTTGGGCCACCACTATGTACGCTGTATAGATAAAACGGAAAAAAAATAAAAGATTTTCATAAAAATACTATGAAATTAATTTGAATAAAAATACAAGTATATATAATTAATTATTTGAAACGTTTTTTTAGTGAGATAACCCTTTATTAAGGAAGCCATGACACTGGTTATGTCGTTTGATTGGCGACTTTGACACGTTCTATTTTCCGTTGTGTTCGTGTCGAGTGTTGATTTGAGTTGATTGTGTTTATTTAATGTTCCGTATGTTCGGAATTCATGTTTTTTTTTTTTTTTCGTAGTCATATGGTAGCTACGATAGCCTTTGATACATGACACGTCAATTAAATGTCACTGTTGACCACCATATAAACTAGTAGTTGTGTTGCACTCCTTGGCCGAGTTAAATTGAATCTGTATTAAAACTATGCGAAAATATAGGAAATTAACATTAAAAACAGTTAACTATAGCGTAACTATACCCTGTATTAACTGTTCAATGTGCTGGCCCAAGTTCCATACATTTCTGAACCATCTCCTTTAAAACTAGATGGCAAGAAGTTAGATGCTTTTTGTACACAATACGGCTCGGAATTACTCCAGATTCAAAACAACAATATGGCGCATATATAAGAGCTCTTTTAGGTAGATTAAGTTTAGCTGCATATGCAGTAAGAAAAATAAGGAGTCCTCGCGAGTCTCTTAGAAACCAATTCAAAGAAATTGTTATGATAACTCTGGCTTCTCTTTATATCTTAGAAAGTACTTTGTATGTTCGCAAAAACCAGGGATTGTGAATAAATTTGTTAATGAATTCCATAATTCGTGGTACTTAAATTTAGATTAACTAAAACTATTATGTCATTTTTTTTTATAAACAGCATCCTCTTTCACTACATGCCAATATAGAAATTAACGATGGAAAGTTGAAAACCCTCAAAAGGTTAATGATTTTGATGAAGATAATGGCAAGTTTGGCAATGATTATTACTGCACATATGGCGTCCCCGGCAACTCATTAATGGCATTATTTGATATTATATCTAATTTCAAATTTTAACTCTTTCCGCCTTATTCATAGACGTTTTTTAAAGTGATTAGTGATTCTTCAATCTTCAATACATTTTTGATGTTTGCACCTCACTTAACTTTAATCATCGTTTATAAATAAACCCCTTAAACACTGTGCTGTTTATTCATAATCACTGATTAAAGTTAAGAGGCGTAAATTAGGGTGTTTATTTGTGGTTCTAATGGCATTCATGTCACTAAATTCTAATATTTTATTTAACCTTTTGATAAAATTGCCCCTATTCTGTAGACCATTTTTTTATTTTATCAAATACTTGGTACAGCAGGGTAATTGCATAATACACATCAGTAGCAATAACTTTCAATTTTCCAAATGATAGTAAATGCAATTAGGGTGCTGGTTGACAAGCAGCTGTCTGCCCATACCCACTGTGATTTTTAAAGTAGTAACCGTCAAGTTTATTGCCGGCTCTTCTCCTTATGAAACTTCCATTTATTAGGTATGTCGGAGTCAGTGACGGCAGAGCGGTAGGGTGGACAGCATCTTGGTGTGGTGGTACGGGCGCCATTCCGTAGGTGAAGTTTTGAATTAAATCACAAAGTGTCAAATATACTCTCCAATCTTGACAATAATAATTGAAATAGGTAAACCGACAGTGCGCAAAGTGACCGTTCGAGAATCCTTACTTTTCAAAACGACTCTGTCCACGTAATATTCAAAATAACGTCACAGCGTTGGTCCCACTACTACATAAATCAAATGAGCAGCTTTAGTTGAAACTAGCGGCCGCCAGAGACTTCGTTCGCGTAGTTTAGTTATGCTCCGCTCCTATTGATCGCAGCGTGATGTATACTCTAAAGCCTTCCTGGATTAATGGGCTATGCAACACAAAAAGAATTTTTCAAATCAGACCAGTAGTTCCTGAGATAAGCGCGTTCAAACAAACAAACTCTTCAGCTTTATATATTAGTATAGATTATATATTGGTCGCAGCGTGATGTTATAATCCAGGGAGCTTAAAGCCTCCGTGGATTAGTGGGCTATCCAGTGCAAAAAGAATTTTTCAAATCGGACCAGTAATTTTTGAGAATAGCGCGTTCAAACAAACAAACTATTCAGCTATATATATTAGTATAGATGATATATTGGATATATTTGTATAGGTGGTTTGAAGTCGTGGTGGCCTAGTGGTTAAAACACCAGCCTCTCAAGTATGAGTGCGCGGGTTTGATTCCAGGTCAGGCAAGTACCAATGTAACTTTTCTAAAGTTACATGTACTTTCTAAGTATATCTTGGACACCAATTACTGAAGGTGAAGGAAAACATCTTGAGGAAACCTGGACTTTAAGTCTGAAATCGCCAACCCGCATGGAGCAAGCGTGGCGATTACGCTCAATCTTCCTCTGTATGAGAGGAGACCTGTGCCCAGCAGTGGGACGATAAAAGGTTGATAATGATGATGATGATAGATGATATCAACGGACCACGACATGTATATTATTGTTATTTGTCCATTTGGACCCGTCCATCTAGTTTCAAAGGTTTCATAATTGCCCCTCTTGGTTACGTGACATAAAATATTTTGATTTTGATGTAATCACTAAAATTTTCTTTCTTTTGCAGGCGAGAATCCGCTAGCGATGCAACGAGGCGGCGCAGCGAGCTGTTCCGATTCATTGCTGGCTATATTCGTAGCGTTCATCAGCTGACACTTAGCCAGCGTGTCATGGACGCGCAGCACTGTGTAAAATTTAGTCACAATTACTATGTTCGTAAACGCTAGACTAATCTTTCTCAGTCGAGATTGCCTTGCGGTTGTATTTTAAGACTTTCCTATTTATTTAATCCTTTTTTAATTTTTTTTTAGATGGTTTGATTATTCGTAGGTATTTTAAAAATTTAACCACCGAATGAAGGTGGATACTTGTTTTCATCAAAGTCTCTTAGAAGGAAAACCGTAATGAGAGAATTGAGGTCAAATGAATACGATCCCAACACACTTCTCTAGATTTTTCCATTTCCACAGAAGTATTTCACGATACCAGGTCTAATTTGAAAGATGTATTTGCGAGAAATTCTTGCAATTTATTAGTTCTATAAGTAGTTTATCAAGTGGTCCCAGCAGTGAAATCACTTCAAGAGGAGAATTATGACCGTTGACTTTGACAACAACTCACAGTCATAAAAAAGCATTCTAAGGCTATCGTCCCCTGTCGTCGCAGTTTCAAGATTCATTCAGTTTATGGCCTGAGCCAGTAACAGGGGAATCTTTATAGCCATTTTATGGCCCATCGTTTTCACGCACGCATCCATGCATCGCATATTAAAGATTTCCACACGCGCTATACCTACCAGTTTCATCAAAGTAATGACTTGTCAAATTTTATATATTGGCTATAAATTGAAGGTTACCTAAATGCGATTTGTCGATCGGATGTTTAATGTGTATGTTCATAGGCAAGTTTGATTTTTATGGCTGATATTAGTGTTATCTATTTTATATACAGGATCAAATTAAACTAGCTAGCAAAACGCAACAAAAGTGATGAGTATTATCGTCGTCCTTGTCGTCCTCCGTGGCGCAGCGGTCAACACGCGGTCAACACGCATCCCCAGCCAGGTCATGATGAAAAACGATCTTTGTCTGATTGGCCTGGGTCTTGGATGTTTATCTATATATGTCTCTATTATAAAATATAGTATCGTTGAGTTAGTATTCCATAACACAAATCTCGAACTTACTTTGGGGCTAGCTCAATCTGTGTGATTTGTTCGTATTTATTTATTATATTTTGGCTCCATAAAAAATATGACGGTTTCTTTCTGACCGTTGTATAGTTAATTCAATCAGTTTTTTATTGTGTACTAAACTAAAGAAAACAGATTTTCTCAACTTACACTTCCTAAGAAAACCACTAATAGTCGTTGCAACTTATATTTTTTGTTTTTTTTTTGGTTATATTTTTTTATAATTTTATTACGTTTGCGGAGAGCTAGCTGCTTTAATTTTTTTTGTGTTATAAACAAGTGCATGATCGCAATCTTGCCTGATGGTAAGCAGCATTGCAATCGCTGATGGAAAAGCGCACTTGTTGACTCTGAATTTGATCCTGTATAAGATAAAAAAAGTGCACAGTTTTCTCTACCAAGCATTTCTTAGATAGGTACTAGAAAGATTTTCTTATAAACTTTAAAAAAAGTCAATGCTATGAATAATTTAAAGAGAAATGGTTTTAACGTAATTTGATGACATGTTTGAAAATTTAAAATGGACGATCATTTTTATCTTGCATACCACTTTTCATGCGAAATATAGTATGAACAGTGCTTTCGATCACAACCTCGTTGGATACTGGAATGCAGTCCACAGAAGGTACAACACAATATTTTCCTCAAAATTTTTGTTGTTCGACTACGAGATGGTTTTCATGATTATAATATGAAATAGTTTCGAACCTAAATATCATTTTCGTCAAAATATAATCTCATTCTTATAGAATTCAGTTTGACAAATCCCCAACAGTAACCATGTAGGTTACAGTTGGGAATTAATTTAGTCCATGTAAGTGAAAGTTGAGAATTTGTTTAGTCCATGTAGGTAAAAGTTGGGAATTTGTTTATTTCATGCAGTTAACGGTTGAGAATTTGATTAGTCCAAAAAGAGTGTTGGTTTCGTCTTATTTTAAATTCTCTAATGGTACCGATTCTCTGGTTAACACAACAATATAAATTTAATTCCAGTACTTACGCCTTTTTCTTTCTATTTTAAGAACAGGACATAAAATAAATATGAGTTTAGTCCTGTAAAATTAGTCATTGTGATATGTAAATCGACGTAGCTTTACCCCTTTTATTCATAAAAGTTGCTTCAAGTTAACTAGTGATTAGCGACTATTTGACCATAAATTTTTGACGTTTGTACGTCCATAACTTTGATCATCGTTTCAGAAATAACCCCTTAAACACCATGGTGTTTATTCATAACGATGAATAAAGATAAGCGACGTAAAAAGGTCAAAAATGTATGGTTAAGCCTTCATTAATTACTAGTTCATTTTAAACGGTTGGGTGGTAGGCCATAACATCGACCGCCGGCAGAAGTTACCACCCACCAGACAAAGCCTTGCCGCCAAGCGATTTTTCGTGTTCCGGCATGATGTCTGGTGAAGCCGTACGGAGGACGGGTCTGAGCAGTTGTGTTGTGATGTGTGCCGGGTACGATGCGCCTAATGTTGTTGTGTTGGGAGTTTGGTCGTGGAGGGTCTTCAGATCAATCTCCCGTTGACGCAGCATCGTTGGTCGTGTTGTTGGGTTTAACATTGCATCACCTCGCTCAACCGCCGTCTTCCTTCCTATTCGCTCAGTTTTTCTGAGTGAATAGGCTCTTAATAAACTAGCGCGCTTTACCTTCAACGATCGCATCACAGCTTACCATCAGGCGGGATTGCGGTCAAGCGCTAGTTTATAATAATTAAAAAAAAAAACAAATTTATGAATAGACGAGTTACTGCTCAATTTTTATCACGTTTATATTTGTCTATGGAGTCTCTTAATTTGACAGGACGTTCTTAATATTTATCTTCTGTCCATTTTTTTTAATGAAATAGAAAGAAAAAGATACATTGATCGTAAAATTACTTTGGTTAGTAACAAAGGTATCGGCACCATTATCATTTTGTCGTATTTGTACCGTATAAGAAATGAGGTGATAAGACCAAATTCTGGGATAAATTGGTAACATTTTTCAATAATCATCTGATGATCAGCCTCTACTCGTCCACTGCTGGACATAGACCTCCTCCATGGCACGCCAACAAGCTCGATCCTGAGCAGTTCTCCGGCAGCCACTACCAGCCACCTTTTTGATGTCGTCGCTCCATCTCTCCCAAGGGCGTCCTACGCTACGTTTGCCAAGACGCGGTCTCCACTCGAGGACTCGTTTACCCCAACGGTTGTGACCAGCCCATTGCCACTTCAGCTTGCTAATCCTCTAAGCTATGTCGGTGACTCTGGTCCTCTGTCGGATCACCTCATAATTTTCAATAATAACTTGTCAATATTGTCTTCTTTGCCATATCATTCTGGCTTGATTATCGAAGCAGAGTATAATTATTCAGAATTTGATTCGTATATCTTTCTCCAGACCTTACTTCATCATATTTAATGAGTACTGAGATTATCTATGCATGTGATATGCTCAATAAATGAGTTAGTACAATTTGCAAAGTTCCCCACAAAGATGTTTTGTATTACATTCCCAACTGCCGTTATTTGCCCGATAATATCAAAAACATTCTCAAAGTATTGTAATTTGTAGCCATTAATTTTCATTTAAGTCAAAGTTCAAACAACTTTTTATACAAAATAAATAACGGGAAGTCATTAAAAGTACATCCGCAGGCAATTCTGACTGTACGTTCTCTTTGAGCATTAACATTCTAAATGATAAAAAGGTTATTTTAAAATCTATTCCCTAGCACGTTAAGTTGAATGTCGGTTGTGTGAATTTTCTTTTGGCTGCCACTTGGAGTTTTCAAAGAAAACTAACAAAATATGTTGTTGAAATTTGTTTTAAAAAAATATGAATTACTCGTAGGTACATCGTCGACTGTCAGTTCTTATTATGGTCGTATTTATTATTCTAAGTGTTTTTACTATCATATTTATTTTAGTGACCTTAAAACTTGTTTTTTTGAACTAGAATTACTGTCTACATATTCTTATTTATTCTGAAATATGACATACAATATTATTTTTTGTATTATTATGCGAAACTCGAAACACATGTCCAATATTTTTAAGTAAAGAATCTATGTACAAAATTTCAAAAAGATATAATGAAAAACCACAAAGTTATGAGCTTGCTATTCAACTTGGTTGTCCCAACAAAAATATGGTCAAGGCTCCGCTCGGGCGGGCGAGCGTTGACCTCTGGGGCTGCTGTTGCGCGCGTGCAAGCAATATGATTTATCGTAAGCTGCGTGCATGCGCTTGGTAACCACACTGCAATAATTTCTAAATATATTTGGGAAAAATATAACATGTTGTAGAAATGATTGGAATCGATTCAGGTGTTTATTCTGAACAAACTATATTCAGGTTTCGCATAAAAAAAAAAATAACGCAAAATAAAAACCAAATAGTTTTGGTTCATTGTTGATTTAGATATAGCAAAGGTTTAAAAAAATTCACCGATTCTGATATTTTTGTCGACGATTGTACTGTAACGAAATATTTATGATTAAGTTAATAAAATATTTAACGCCCTGTTAATGTAATGGTCGAAACATATTAAAGCTACATAAGGTAATGCTGGCCACGGCGATAATTATTTTGCTGGTAAAAATAGTAATTAACGAACAATTAATAACACACCACAAGTATTATTAATTGTTCGTTAATTATTATTTTTCTCTGACCCAAATTTAAACATTTACACTGTATAAATCCAATGAAAAACAAATGAATGCAGCTTATGATAAATACAAATAATATTGTGTGATAACTAATATTCAGATAGATCAAAAGTCTATAAACAGTTAAGAGTTTAATATTTTATTTCATTGTTTTATAAACCAGTGCTTGACTCGTTCCCTGCCTGATGGTAAAGCGCGCTAGTTTATTAAGAGCCTATTCACTCAAAAAACTTGACTGAATAGAACGGCAGACGGCAGTTCAGCGAAGTGATGCAATGTTAAACCCAACAACACGACCAAAGATGCTGCACCAGAGGGAGATTGATCTGCAGACCCTCCACAACCAAACTACCGACACAACAACATTTGGCGCTTCGTACCCGACACACATCGCAACACAACTGCTCAGACCCGTCCTCCATACGGCTTCCCCACACATCATTCCGGAACACGATAATACTTACATGCACTATTCTTACGCAATATATAAAATAATTAATATACTTATTGGTTTGTCATAATTAGCCCACTATTGGGTCACCGACCCCCTCTTGGTGAGAGGGAATGGGCCGTAATCTACCACAATGGCCCAGTGCGGATTGGTTAATGTCATATGTCTTAGAATTTTTTTTTAGAAGTCTTAGAATATGGGTTTGTCAAATGTCTTGAAATTTGATTGGTAACGGAAATGGAACTTAGTGCCATGACCATAGGTCGGAATAGGTAGAGTGAACTCGGGTCATTGATCGGTAGCGTATACATTAATAGGGACATTCCTCCGGATTTACGGAATTGGTTAATTATTAAAAAAATATGTGTAAATTATCCACTTGAACGTCCCGATGTGACAGCTGGGAATGCATCGCGCGATGGAATTAAAGGATTTAAGTTATTTGTATGAAAGATTAAAAAAAACTACTTGCTAGATCTCGTTCAAAACAATTTTCGTTGGTAGTTTTTACAGTAATGTACATCGTATGCGTTTTTAGATTTTTAATTTTCATATTTTAGAAGTTAGAGTGGAGGGGCGGGGACTTACCTTTTTCCACTTTTGAGGCGTCTGTCACGAAAACTATTCGGTTTAGAAAAAAATTACTTCGGAAACCTTCATATCATTTTTAAAGACCTATCCATAGTTACCCCACACTTATATGTTTGATGAAAAAAAAAAATTTGAGTTTCAGTTCTAAGTATGGGGAGCCCCAATATTTTTTTTTTATTTATGCATCAAAATCTTAATGCGGTTCATAAAATACATCTACTTACCAAGTTTCAACAGTATATCTCTTATAGTTTCGGAAAGAAAAAAGGCTGTGATATACGCACGGACAGACGGATATGACGAATCTATAAGGGTTCCGTTTTTGCCGGTTGGCTACGGAAACCTAAAAAGGACTTGAGTTTACTATCAGTTTTTGTAATAAGAACTTTTCTGTTGCGTTCGAATTTTAAAAAAGGCTCGAATGTTTAACCTATGTTCTAAGGATAGACCCTGTTTCGTAATAAGACCAAATACGTTCATTTTTCACGTCAACTGACGCTAACTCAATAAAGCTCGTGTATTAGGTTTTATTCCGCGTGATATTTTCGGTGCCGTCGCAAAATAACCGATACCTGGAGCGGAATACACAGCCTTAAAACACGTGAACAAAATTAAACGTGTTCCAATAAAGGTAATCGAATGATAATATTAAAAGCAAAATTGAAAACGAGAGCCAGTTTCCCTACCGAAAATATTAGGACATTTTTTACTGTTAGCGTGCAGAAACATGATAAATTATGGCTAGACTACAATGATGGATGCTTCGAAGAATTTCTAGGTCTATTATTCATTTCTCTGAAAATATTTCATTAGTAAAGATGTCAGTCTTGTTAACTTAATATACTTATATTTTGTCCTTGTCAGTTTCATGTTGTATTCATTGGTTTTCCATTTCATTACCTTTATTATTTACCAGCGGTCGCTCGCGATTTCGTTCGCGTTTTTTATATGCTCCGCTCCTATTAGTCGCAGCGATGTTACATCGCCTAAAGCTCTGGATTAATGGGCTATTAGCGCGTTCAAACAAACAAACAAACACACTCTTCAGCTTTATGTATTAGTATAGCTTCTTCTAGTATCCACTATTAGTTGAGCCATCAGCTCTTTCTGTCATTATGTACTTTTAAAACCAGGATATATTTCTAATGGCCCTTTGTTCAAGGGACAACCCAGCAATTGAGTTGTGGAGAACAGACTTACCTGACCAGCCAGTCAGTAATTTACATGGAGCGACTACCTAGATCAGCGGTGGATAAGTGCTACAAGTCAATACTTCCAAGTGGTAGGTGTATCGTTGGATAGCCCATTAATCCAGGAAGGCTTTAGGCTATATAACATCACGCTGCGACCAATAGGAGCGGAGCATAACTAACTCCACGCGAACGAAGTCGCTGGCGGCTGCTCGTAAGTTATATAAAAAAATGGATATTAAAAAAAAAAACGATAAAGAAAAACATCGTGAGAAACCGTCATACCCTGGAGCCAGAACATCGGAGATATGCGACATCTACCCACCCACACTGCACCTGCGTGCTAGATTATGTACCTACCACTTCTGGGACGAAGTACATAGGGAACATTCAATCAAAATCAAAGCATTTATTTCAAATAAACCAGTTACAGGCACTTTTGAATTGTCAGAAGGTCAGTTAGTAAGGTGAAGCTAGTCGCCCATTCCAAAAATTAGGTACCTATGGAGAAGAACGGGCAAGAAACTCCATGGACACTCTTTTAAATTATCAAGCTATTGATACAAATATTTGACTACATCATTCATTTTGAAATCAATCGTGTGAGAACGATGCAGAAATATATTGTACGCTGAGAGCGTCCATTATGAAAAAAAAAACAACAATTAAGAAATTAAAATACGCCGTAGCAGCTAAGAGATGACCAGTCCCCTCTGACGGCGTCCGTTCACGAACATGACGTATGGATCAGCATCATTCAGCTCAACCATATTGAAGGGAACCTAATGACCCAACACACACGCCACCACCAGCGAGACATTTGAGTGAGCATGACATACTCTCAACAGCCATAGCACAATCAAGTCAATAAAAGACTAACCCAACAAATAGATGCTTTACAGCAAGTAGATCGTGCTCAAACGTGTTCCATGCAATTATACAATACTAAGAAATTGAATCTACACACATTATGGGATGATTATATTATGTAAGTGCCTATTATGTATGACTACCTAAGATAATTCGTGTAAATTACTGGCTGCCTTCCGTTGGACTGGATAGCGTCCAATGATTTGTAGCTTTATGATAAAACCTAGGGAGATGATGTACATGCAACAAATCCAAGTTCTAGGCCCCAACATCCAAGTTTTTCAGGGGAAAAAATTTGAATCTGATCCTTTTTTATGTACTAATTACTTCTTTGCTTCACAATTATGCTCTGTGGTCAATTTATATACAATTTGTAAAGAAAACCCCGTCCGACCCATAGGGTTAGGTTGGGTAAACACATGACCAAGTAAAGTATGAAATGTTACATAAACGTCATAGTAACAAAATACTGAAAATAGTAATGAATTTTGAATTAATTCCAATTTAGGTACTCCCAAATATAGGTTTTTTGTTTAAAGTGACCACACTATTTTCGACAGTATTATTATGAGCGATGCAACCACGTTGCCGCGTGCCCTCCCCCCTTCGCCCGCGCATTTATTGCCTACCGCACATGTATTAAGTCCTGGCTGGCTTTGTAGGCATTAGTAGAATCGGTACCTAAAACACCTTCACGGATCGGACAGGGTTTTCTTTACATATTGCATATGAAAAAAAAATGGAGCTATAAGAAATACATAAATAATAATAATACTGACCATGCTTCTAGAATTTCTGTTAGTCGTTACGGGTAGTCAGAAGTCTGAAAGTCTTACAATCAGTCTTACCAAGGAGTTTCGTATTACCCAGTAACTGGGTTGTGGAGGTCAGATAAAATACTGATATTCAGCTGAATCTAGTTGGACTGGAAACCAACCGCTTCATAGTTGGGAAAGAGCTAAGTGGACGGTAACTCGTAACACTCTCCGTTGCGTATAATCTAGCTATAAGGCTCCCCTCACTCCTAGAACCCAGTCTTCCTCTTTATCAGCGGGAATAGTTCAAAACTCAGGCCCAGCACTGGTTAGTGAATCAAAATCAAAATGAAAAAAATCATTTATTCAAATGAGGCTGATAATCAGCACTTTTTGAACGTCAAAATTAGACAGGACAGTCCCCCAAAACGCCCACCCATCAACACTTCCTAGTGCTTGTGCTGGGAAAAAGCGTGGCGGAACATACTCGCCAGTAGAATGACAGACATGTCCTCCTCGAATTTCTCCTAATACAAGTTGGTACATCATTTTGTAATAACTCAGCCGCGTTCCCTATAGACAGTATAATTTTACGTTCCCTACCTCGATACGGCTCATTAAGCTAATCACCTTCTAATCTGATGTGTTCGTGGGTATATTATTTTTATTCGGAAGGTTGTTTATTTTTTATATGGTTTGCTTAATGAAGCCTTCAGTGCTGTTTGTATAATTTTGTGAACATTATAAAAGTGTTGATACTGAGCAACGATTGGACAGATTCATGCAATTTTCTGGTTCTTTCCGCAAAAGTCATTTCAGGCACAAATCTATATGGATATGATCTGATCAAGATTATGTTTGGACTTTATAAATACTTTAACTTCTGTATTTCTTTCTATCGAAATCGGAAACGCTGACCTCATCTTAAAACTTACGAGACATCTCAGATACTTTACTTTGTATGAATTACTAGCTGCGCTTTGCGGTTTAACCCGCCTTTTTTATATACCCCGCTTCCATTGGTGACAGCGTGATGTTATATAGCCTTCCTGGATAACTGGGCTATCCAACGCTTGGTGAGGAAACTGGCGTGTGGCATAGAACTAAAAATTCAAAGACATGAAGTCTTTAGTCATGAGGAATTACGGCTCACACAGTCTGAACAACATAGGCTGATTATGTTATGTATGAATGACAGAATCATTTCTGCCCTTATCCCAATTTAAACGTGGTCGATGCTATATTCGTTGATGGTAAAGCGCGCTAGTTTATTAAGAGCCTATTCGGCAACGGTCGTATTCCCCGAGCGTTACGTTACTTAATTGAAACGTTGACAAAGAAGACTGAAAGAATTTGCCAGCTGCGGTGTTTTCATCGGACTAAAATTTACAGGTCTCCCAAAGTGATAATGCGCATAGAAATCTTCGTCACTGTTCGGCAACGGTCGTATTCCCTGAGCGTTTGGAGGAAGATATGTATATAGAGTGGTTAAGTGCATAAAAAGTGGTTAAGTGCACCACTCTAAAAACAGCAAAACACCGCAGCTGGTAAATTCTTCCAGTCTTCTTTGTCAACGTTTCAGTTAGCGGCTCCACTTTCAGTCTTCTTCTGCCATTGACATTCACACTCAACACTTTCCCCACAACATATTCCTTCTTTTCCCGTAACACACATGCCATCAATAACAATAACACTTTTCTAATTGTAGTTATGTACTTAGAACTTTTCCATCGAAAAATAGAAAACTTGGATTGGATATTATTCAACACCAAATCAATGTAATGTAACACAAATTTAATACGTAAATTGAGGGCAATCCCACTGGTTTTAATTCAGTTATAATAACAGATAAATGATTTTAAATGTCAACCTAAACCGCTGACAGTAATATTAATAGGCCAGATAGCTACAATGACATTACAAAACCGCGTCATAGATAGTAAATATGTTTTCATATCTATATTGAACGAATTTATTTTCCACTTAATGGAGAAATAAAGGAAATACTATAGATGTTATTTTAAAAATTATTTTTAATAGCTGGTAAAATGTTAGGCGACTATACTGGTAAACAATTCTGAATTAATTTAAATAATTGCGATGTTTCACAATTTAGGTTCTCGATCAATGTTTTGCCATCGAGATCCTTTTTGTTGATGTTGCTTTTCAATATTTTTGACGAGATATTTTTAACGCAAATAAATTCCGAGAATACATTAAGTTGAGATTTTAAAGAAGAAATAACACAACAGAAACAGCGTTCGAAATTTATTTTAATTAACATGCAAAAGAAAAACAACATGTACAAAAGAAAATCGAATACCTAAGATAAACAATACAAGCAGAAGTTTCAATAGAAAAAATATGAACGACACACCTTCGGACAAACGTATTGATGTCAAAAACATCAGATAGCTAACAGTTAACAGACAATATATTATTAACCGGATACAAAGAGCATACTGAGTTTGTACGAAAAATAAATATAAAAAAATGACAAAGGCTCGAGGGTGGTTGATTATTCGGACACAAAAAACAAGATGGCGGACGTCAATGTAACAGAGAAATTAATTTTTAATCAAACAGATAATATTAGAGAAGTATTTTTGTTGTCAGGAATTTACACGTTTCATCGGAGAAAAATATATTTGGGAAAATATGTTTTTGTTGTTTTTGTATATTCTGGTTGCTCTATGGGTGCTTTTGGGTCACCTGAGATAAATGCTTTTGAATCCCTCATTTATAGGTTACACCAATAATAATTATATTCTCTATGGAAGTTTAATGCTTCTACTAACAAGAAGTTTATCCGATATTTCAATCAGTTGAGTACTGAACTAACATTACCCTACAACTATTAGTGTTCTCTCCTATGGATTTCAATAAAATATTAAACATTCAATATTTGACTTTACTTTTTTTTTGTAATTATAAACTAGTGCTTGACTGCAATCTCGCATGATGGTAAGCAGTGATGCAATCGTTGATGGTGAAACGCGCTAGTTTATTAAGCCTATTCACTTAGAAAAACTTAGTGAATAGGAAGGAAGACGGTAGTTGAGCGAGGTGATACAATGTTAAATCCAACAGCACGACCAACGATGCTGCGCCAGAGGGAGATCGATCTGGGGACCCTCCACGACCAAACTTGGTGCATCGTACCCGGCTGCAACACATCTACTCAGACACTATAATATCTCAATATCGGACACTATAACTGTAGTTTTTTTTATACACCATTATTTTGTAGTTTCCGAAAATAATCCTTACATATTGAAATAATATACTTGCTATAATTTGAATTCAACACCCAACAATGCAATTTAAATACAGTTAGTAGAATTCTCACTCTGTATTGGTAATGTTGGACTATAATTGCATTCAACAAAATTTATTCAATATCGATAATTACGTGTTGTGAATCGAATAGAATTTTAACCGAGTTGGAAGCAAATTGTTTCTCAGTTTTCCTGAATTTTATCGAACATCGGTCGTGGGTTCATAAATTGTAAAGATTGGTATCATACTGATCTGTTTCAATTTTGCGGAGATTATTTGAATTTCCTATGATAGCAATCGTAGAGATTTATACCCTTATTCATAAACGCTGCTTAAAGTTACCTGGTGATTAGCGATTGTTTAACATTTTTGACGTTTGCAAGTCTCTTAACTTAACTATATCGTTTAAGGGGTTTATTGATAAACGATGACTAAAGTTAAAAAAAATATTTGGTTAAACAATCGCTAATCACTTAGTTAGCTTTAAGCAGAGTTTATGATTAAGGGGGAACATAAACAATGTAATTTTAATCGTTACTCTCTTTAAAATATTTTGTAAAAGTTAATCATATTTTTTAATATGACAATATTAAGTTTTGCGAAATGAGTTTTTTTCGTTTTCTTTTTCAATTCGTTTTGAATATTCCTTCTTTAATATTATTCTTTTAAAAGCGCCCGCGACCGTTCGCAGGAAACATTAAAATTCGTTATTAGAAGAGAGTTTCAGAATGTTTTATGGCAACTTCACAATTCCAACTAGATACCGTAAAACTTTGTGTAATGAATTGCTGTTTTTTTTTTCTAAGAGGTAACCAAGTTTTTTCTTGTGTTCATAAAATTTCCTCAACATAAACTTGCCACAGTCAAAAGTAACGTAAATTATTGCCTTTATTCCCTGTAGCACTCTGATATTTCAAGGCTCGCCTAATTATTATTCTTTGCATGCATTCGACGTGTCAATGACGCATTCCCTCGTAGTCTTTGGATTTGAAAAATAAACCTGAAGCCCTAGTCTGCAATTACAATAGTATCAGAATAGTCGATCAGTGATCTCATAATGATCGATTTTGGCAAATTTCGTAATCTATTAACAAAATGGCGTCATTATAACTTTCCAGTGTTCAATCACTGACACTGCACTCCATATTTATAAATGTTCAAATTGAGTAGGTATTGGTTTTTCAAAAATCATTTCTATTATCGGGTTTATTATAACGGCAATACGGCAATGTCATTTTGTCACCATTCCATTACGAGACTGAGATAATTGATCGATCATTATTAATTTAGTAGATTAATAACTTTTAGCACAATGACAATAGAATCGTGTTGGAATGACAAATTTATGCTCGGTGGTAGGACATAATATCGTCTGCTGGCAGAAGTTACTACCCATCAGACAAAGTCTTGCCGCCAAGCGATTAATCGTGTACTGGCATGATGTCTAGTGAAGCCGTACGGAGGACGGGTCAGAGCAGTTGTGTTGCGATGTGTGCCGGATACGATGCACTAAATGTTGTTGTTTGGTCGTGGAAGGTCTCCAGATCAATCTCCCTCTGGCGCAGCATCGTTGATCGTGCTTTTGGGTTTAACATTGCATCACGTCGCTCAACTGCCGTCTTCCTTCCTATTCATTAAGTTTTTTTTTTTTAAGTGAATAGGCTTAATAATCTAGCGCGCTTTACCATCAACGATCGCATCACTGCTTTCCATCAGGCGGGATTGCAGTCAACCACTACTTTATAATTAATAAAAAAAAAAACTAGGTCCCCTGGTGTTGCGGAACATGTAAGTTTGAATGACATAGGGAAATTATCATTCACATAGTAGTTCAATATTCATTAATTAGGGGCTGCAAAATTGCTGAATGTCAATGGCCGGGTACAGAAATGTGCTACAGATTTCTGGCCGCAAATATGCCATAGTTAACATATACATTTTATGTCAACATAACTGAATGTCATCATTATCTCCGCGTTTAGTCCCGGTGGCAACCGCGGCTTTCGCGTTGGGGCCCGGGATCCGCTTTCTTGCTCAATCTGCTCCATTTCCTTTTCTCTCCTTCCATTTTCGCATGTCATCTCTTACAACGTCAAGCCAGCACTTCTTTGGTCTACCCCGCTTGTTTCGGCCCGGCGGAGGCGCCATCGCAAAACATTTGTTACTCGTAACATTTGTGACCGTACCAATGTAGGTGACCCTCCTCCAGTTTGTCTATTACATACATATGTCACGGATACAGAGACTGCCACGAACGACAGAAGAACAGGTCTAATGACGGTCTTATAGACCCCCCCTTAAGCTTAACCGGCAACATTACTGAATGTAATTATGGAATTAATTGTATACCTACCGCTCTGTTTTCAGTACACAATGGTTTTGATTATGAACGATGAAGTTTTATTTTTAAAATTTGATAACTATTTTTACGACCAAATACTCTACAATATGCTTCGACCGTTACACTTAAATATCAAAACTTTACCCTAATTCATAAAGCTTATCGTAAAGTTAAATTTAACTCTAGTTTTTATTACTTTCAGTTTTCGTCCCTAACTGTATGTAACTATAACATTAATATGTATATAGGGATTATTTACATTGTAAATAGATAAAGGAATTGTAGGTAGTTATCATTGAAACTTCTGGGAAATATCGATGTTGGAAATTGTTATCATTTCTAATTAGCGTTCCTAACAAATCGGGATGTTTTGTTATTCGTGGATTCAATATCTGTTCTGTGAAAGTTTGAGTTTCATTTTCGATAGATAATTGATCCTTTATCGGTACATTGTTTTATGAACTCTAAAACATGGTTTTATTTTACTTTGAGCTTTTGTAATCAGACAAGATCACAAAAATGTTCTGTCTTGATTACAAATTGGTAGACAAAGTTTCATAATTCAAAACGCCCAAAATCTAGTAGCAGTCTCAACTCGGCAACGAATAAATGTCCAAAACTTGTTAAAATACAACGCTGATAGATAGAGATCAGACGATAAATGTTCTAAAAATTACAAGGATTGCCCCCCAGATCATGAAATATTCAGAACGAAACAAGATAAAACATATAATTTCTAAAACTCTTATAGTACTGTAATATTTTATTATTTTAAAGTAACAATTGGAAATTACAGTAACTAATGAAAAAACAGATATTTATTTTAATTTTATTAAAATGATTTTCAATGGGAGAAACATTTAGTATATTTTTACGGGTTTTCTAAACTTGACTGAAGTTTCAAATAAGGTGTGCACTTTATTTACGAAATAATACGACATCACTATTTCCCAAACTAAGTATAACGTTATATAAAAATCAATGTACCTATTAATAATGATGTTTATGATAATTATAATTTTATCCTCACTATTATGTAATTTTTGTTACAACGGACAAAATATTGTAATGGCTGTCGCTTATCACCACACATATAAAAAATCTGATAGCTATGAAAAATCCAATAGTAAAAACATGTAGGTACCAGAAATTAAATTATTTACCAAAGCTCAAAAAGATGTATCAAAATTTGAAGGCTCGATTTAAAATAAAGTTTGATGTAAAACGAAGCGATTTTTGTTACGAAGTTTTAATCCACAAAGTCGGGACAATTCGCGCGGCTCAGCAAAATGCGATTACGTTTGTACTTTTGAAACTGTAGGTATATGCAATGTTCCCTACCTCGTTAAAGCGTTCCACTGAGCATTTTTGTGCAGAAATCGCTTCAAAAAGAGCTATTGTGTGAAATTATTAGAAATAAAACGTCATAAACAATTTCTGTGTGTTTTTTTTTAATTAAAGAGTTTTATGCTCTTTTTGACTAACAAATTTTTTTGGTAACAATTTAATTGCTTAATGCAATTGTTGTTAATTACCATATTTAGTATTTAAAAGAAGTTTTTTTAAATACTGAATTAATTTTATTTTTTTTATAAATACTCTTTGGAGTGAAAGAGTATTTATTAATAAATAAAAGCTCCAAAGACTATTTATCGTCTAGAATGTGCAATCAACCTGAAGCTTTGCTACACGCGCTGCGATAAATTGTTGCGTTAAAATCATGCGAGCAAATTGTTATGCAGGTAGTCTGTTATATCAAAAGAGTATGCTAAAGTGTAGTTGCAGGAATACACGGAATCTTACTTATTTGCAAGCGTTTGATGTGGTATAGAAATTTGCAGTTTAGTGGAGTAATTTTATTACATGCTAATGCCGTTCAGTACGAAACTTCGATCTCAAATTCATTGTGTAGCAAATGAATTATACAAACATATGATTCTGTGGATGATAGATTTAATTTAAAAGCCTTTGGGTTGTAAAAGTGTGTTATACAATAGAACGCAGGTCAGTCATTGGTCCCAAGAAAAATGTACTAGGTACGAAGCTTCATTTCTTCTTCTTGATGGTTGAAAGTGTTAAAACGAAAATATGGCCATCTTTTATTTACAATTATATACACATTTGAGCATTGTGATAATGTTTTGACGGTTTAATTATATTTTATTATAAAAATTAAAGGATGAACGATGATCCTCTGTGTATCTGGTCGCAATAATTAATCTGTAAAATATGCGGCCAGTTTAAAACAGTGAAATTATATTAAAGCGTAGTTTGAAAAGCGGCAGTCATCAATAATATTAAATTAATCTCAGTGACACACAATTAATTCTAATAAGAAATTAATTTTGTATTAAATTTAGATATAATTGGAAATGATTTTTATTGAAATATACAATTTGTTGTTCGAAATTGTTTTATGGAGTGGTGCGTTTGTGACGGATGTTTTTGACAAGCTTTAAAAAGTTGATTGTTATAATGTCCTCATTGTGCGTTTGACGTTAATAGGTATCGTCAGTTTTAAAGGTTTTCTAGTTTACAGATTTTAATAGAAATCACTTGTCCTTGGGGACTTCGATCAAGTGGATTTCGAAAAAAATAATTATTATTTAATCATATTATATTTATAGAAGAAAAGTCATATATTTATAAGATAGATTAATTTAATTAACAATATTCACCTTTACAGTTCAAATATCAAGATATAATTTTGTCAAGGCTTCATTACATTACGTTAATATTATAAAATTAATAATTAATTTATCTTAAGTTAATCTTTGTAATTATAATTACGGATTACGGCATGTTTATACACTTGGCAACTCTAAGTCGGTATAGTGGGCATCGCTTTCTATTATAAAAATACTTTATATATACAGGACAAAATCTGTGCACAAACTGTAACCATGAATACATTGTTTTAAAATTAGAAAGATTACTTTGTAGAAAACCGTAATACGCAGTCAAAATAGATCATCAGCATCATCGTTTCAGCCGAAAGACATCCACTGATGGACCTAGGCCTCCCCCAAGGAACTTCACGATGACCGGTCCTGCGCCTGCCGCATCCAGCGGTTTCCCGCGACCTTCACCAGGTCGACGGTCCATCTTGTCGATGGCCTACCCACGTTGCGTCTTTCAACGCGTGGTCGACACTCGAGAACCCGTCGGCCCCATCGGGCATCGATCCTACGGGCAATATGCCCGGCCCACTACCACTTTAGTGTTGCAATTCTTCGGGCTATGAAATGAAATGAAATGAAATGAAATGAAATGAAATCGTTTATTAAGCAAATAGGATCACCGATCACTTTTACACGTCATATATATATTTTTTTTTAACTAGATGAAGCCGGCATTTCCTAACTGACTACCTCTGAGAAGAAATAGCCGAAACAAACTCAGGGATCATCGTCTTTTTTCAAGTCCAGACATTAAAAATGAGAATTTTTACAATAATTTATCTTATAATTACGCATATTGCTAATAACAATGCTTATCAGAGCGAACAGCTCAGTCCCAAGCTTTTTTGTCTTCTAAATAATCTGTGATTTTATAATACCCCTTTTTGCAAAGTTTGGCCTTTATATACTTTTTAAATCGTTTAATGGGTAAGTTTCGAATGTCCATGGGAAGCTTGTTGTAAAAGTGTATACATTGACCCATGAATGAGTTGCCTACTCTGTGGAGACGAGTGTGATGTACAGCAAGATTGTGTTTGTTCCTGGTCGGTGGCTATGTCGGTTACTCTTGTTCTTCTGCGGAAATCCTCATTTCTGATTAGATTATGTAGTGCAACCCATAGCATAGCCCTCTCCATTGCCCCTTGAGCTTTCTTGTAATGCCCATTATCCAAAATGGCAATAAAATAAATTGAAATACTAATTAGCAAACATTTTTTTATACCATAATTTTTACCTAATTCATGATTATAACCCCCCGCAAGAGTAAAAACTTGAGCGTTTAAAATTAGGTGAAGTGAGTTTAGAGTTAAATGTCAATCCGTATCGTATTTGTCGGTCTCCGTGGCGCAGCGGTCAACACGCCTGCCTGCGAAGTGGAGGCCCCGGGTTCGATCCCCGGCCAGGTCGTGATGGAAAACGATCTTTTCCTGATTGGCCTTGGTCTTGGATGTTTATCTATATATGTATCTATTATAAAATATAGTATCGTTGAGTTAGTATCCCATAACACAAGTCTTGAGCTTACTTTGGGGCTAGCTCAATCTGTGTGATTTGTCCGTATATATATTTATATATTTATATTTACATTAGACGGTTTGACATCTTCACTCCACGTTAACGTCACCTAATTTTCCACAGTACAGAACCGCACTGCAGTTTGCGCACTATTTATAAATGTTTTCCGTGTACCATTTCCCGTGTATTAATAAATAGTTCCACGTACGAATTGACGTTAATTTTGTTTCACGCATTAATAATCCTGTACAATATTATGTGTACAACTTTTCGGTACATAATTACATTAAATATTGCATGTTAATATTAAAATATTGGAATTCCAATTTTAATATTTGTGAGCAGAATGCACGTATGTCGCGTACAGTGTAATTAGGGCTGTATTTTCATTACAATACAGCCATAATTACAATCTAAATCTATATGGTATTTTATTGATAAACCAATAAGAGGTCAACTACACAACTTGTAATGTCATTCATAATGATGTCAACTACACAACTTGTTATGTCATTCATCATTATGAATGACATTACAAGTTGTGTAGTTGACTTATTATTGCTTTATCAATAAACTGCCATATATTAGATTTAGATATTTTTTTCAATGTCTGTTGATATATTTAAGTTTATAAATTTAAATTAGTATGATACAGTTTATATATTATTATATTTATTTAGATATTGATTCAAACTTATTGAAGTTTCAATTTACTAACATTTGGTGAAAAACTTGATAAATTAATTAAGAGTTAACTATACAAGTTGGGTGGGTCATTAACGCACAATATTTTAGCATGGATTTAGTAAATTAACTGTTGGATACGGCTAAAATGTGTGGAACAGCAACATAACTGTATGAGAAACACACTATTGCCATCAATTTTAATCATTTAGAAGCCCTTTGCTAATCCATTGCTCCATATATTAAAAAAATGTGTCGGCACAACAACGTACATAAATTAATTAATGTTATTGAACTCTCAAAATGCCTATTCGCAAAAATCTCTATTGCTATAGATGTGATGGTAGAGTCTCTTATTGAATCATTAAGCAGATTTTTTATTAATTATCGACGAGATATTTCAACCTATGAATATATCGATTCCATGGTAACATGGTGAGTCGCTGTCAGAATGTCCACGTGTATGGAATGAGTTACTTAGCTGTGCTCTAGAAAATTGCAAAAGCGTAACTCACTATTAGAATCAATTGGAATCAATTTGAAGCACTATGCTTACCCATTGCTTCAAATGTGTCAGCTGAATAATGTAAATATCGCTATGAATATTGTTGAACTCTCAAAATATATATTTTTTTATTAACTGACGAAAATATCAACCTTTGAATGTATCAAACCGTGGTAACAGCAGTTAGTCGCTGTAGTACCTTTAAATTGCGAATAAAATAAAGGTTTTAATATGCCTGCAACAGAGGTTGTTCTCCGAAGTTTACATATTTTGCCAAAGTTTGACGCCGTGATTCGCTTGCGTCTTGCTATTGCCCACAACTCATTTTCAGTCTGACCAATCGTATTTTGTTAGAACTCTTTGGCAATTACCTCTTTGAGTTGAATACACGAGAAGCCCGCTGCCCCCATAGAAAATAATAATCTATGCAACTATGTAAAACGCCCGAATGCTATAAGCCCGAATGCTTTCCCCGGCATACAAAACTAATAAAAGTGCCACACCCAACCACCTCCTCAATTAAAAAAAATATAGAATATTTTCACTCACTCGTATACAGATCCGATATCCGCAAAATGTTCCGTGTTATATATGTGTACTCAATGTCCTATGGTGTAGTACACTTACAAATATGTATATTACAGATAAAAATACATGAATGTGTATTAGTGTTCTCCGAATTGTCTCCAGATATCCTTCTCCACGA
The DNA here is from genome assembly GCA_037179545.1 of Sesamia inferens. Classification (NCBI taxonomy): domain Eukaryota; kingdom Metazoa; phylum Arthropoda; class Insecta; order Lepidoptera; family Noctuidae; genus Sesamia; species Sesamia inferens. The sequence continues at coordinate 18,103,664 of CM073944.1, read as the reverse complement.
AGGATGTTCAGCCCCCAAACACAGCGATTACAAGACGCATCCGTAGACGTCATCCCTATTTATCCGCGTCGCCCCAATGCAATCGCGTTCACCCAGTTTTTCGGTCTTTTCAATTCAACCTCTAATTGCACCGATTGCGAAGGCATCCGAACGCCCAAAAGACGGATCCGTCATCTTTTAATATACACTGCCTGCCTCATCCGCGTCTAAACGCGGCCAGTACTTTATTCGGTCTGAACTGACGCTTGACTCAAGCGCCGCTAAGCCATGCCTACTCCTTGTTGCTAGGGAGGCCGGCCATATTTTAGCAAACTGACCGTTTATTCTAAACAATAATTGTTTTTTTATACCAATGTTCATCGGCCATAGCCGCCGTCATATTTGAATCAATTTCAACTCATGGGTGCAGTGCTGATACTAAATATACTACAGAAAAACTGTGTTACATAGCGGCCCGCCGCTGCTGCTTCTGCCGCGTACCGCGCTAAAAGTAACGCCCCGCTATTTTTAAATCTGTGATATCTTCGAAAATATTCATTTAAATCATATGCTGTAAAGGGCGATATAGATCTACATCAAATCAAAAATGTATTTAAAGTATTAAATTGGATAACGATAAATGCTGCATTTTCTAAAATCGTTTCGCCAGGATTTGTCGTAAAAAAGTTGTTATTGTAGGATATATATCGCGGACTTTTTTATAGACCTTTTCAATGTGTACAATATTTAGTACATTATTTTCATAAATCTCGTAGGGTTCAGCCTGCGTTTTACTGCAACCGCGGAAAAAATGTAATAATAATTATTTACGACATCACAGTAGAAACCTCAAAAATAATAGTGTTTCTCCACAATATGATGGATTTTAATATACATATAAACCTTCATCATTAATCACTCTATCTATTAAAAAACCTCATTAAAATCCGTTGCGTAGTTTTAAAGATTAAATCAGACAATGGACATAGGGAAATAGAAAATGACTTTGTTTTATAATATGTGTTAATAACAGAACCCATATCGGTAGAAATACTGGAAAATGGCGAGTCACTAGTATGAAGTACTCGTATGTATGAGGGCGCATGGGGAAAACGGGCGGCCCGGCCGCGGCGTGCACCCGCACGCATACAGAGATACTACTTGTTTACACATTGATAGCTCGCTTGGTACGGCGCAGCGCGGCAGCAATAGTTTCTTCAAATACCTATTTTTCAAATTATTTATTTATTTATATATTCTTTATTGCCCACCAATCAAGCATCGAACAAAATACATTCAACACAAAACATACAATGGGCGGCCTTATCGCTAATGCGATTTCTTCCAGGCAACCAAAGAATGGACAGATTCTCCTGAACCACAAATGGGACTGTCGTTGGCGCAAACATCATTATTACAATATACTAAAGTAGATACATAAATACAAACATATACATACATAAAGTAAATTAGCCAAAAAGTGATTGTAGAACAAGATCATAACGACAATTAGTAGTGTTCCCTCACAAGTCTCTTGAATTCCTCGGCACTAGAGTCCGCTCTGAAGTCAGACTACGCATGGGCGATTTTTCCATAGCAATTGTTTTTTTCGCTCACATCTTTAGTCTATTCAGACAGTGGCAATGGCTTAAATACTTTTTTATGTAATTATGCTCAAAAACATCTAAACTAACATACCACTCTGTTGTAACATACATATAAATGTATTAAAATACTAATTAATAATGAGTAATAAGCCAGCATTGTTGTTTATATTATGGCAAGGAATAAACGTTTACCTGGAAAATTGTTGTTTTAATTGGAACTTGTTCTTGTTAATTAAAAGTTGTTTTCATCAAAATAACTATGTAGTCTAATGAAGTACCTTCTAATTTTGCTTGATTTAGTTAAGTAGTCAAAAGAATATTTTGCCTTGGGGCAAAGTAGTAATTGTAAGTGTCATGTTTCGTCGATATTATCTGGGAGCTCCCGAAAAATGATGCCACGGTTAAAAAATAAGGATAATAATCTTTATTACACAAAAATTGTAAAGTCCCTGACTGCTGTGTTAGGTGATGTACCTCTGTTACAAGAGCCAGTGCCCTCTCCCAATAAGAGATTTACAGAATCCTATGTAAAAAGATTAACAAAAATAAATGAATTTGGTAACAAGAGAAACTAAATTAAAAGCGGTTAAAAGAAGCCTGTATTGAGTACTTGGGAGTGGCGTGTGTTTGCGTGAATGTGAGTGAGTATGCGCGTGTGTGTTTGTGTGTGTGTGTGTGTGTACACCAGTTATTTACCAGAAGGGTAAAGGAAGGACTACTGTGCTGTATGTCGTGGGTTCGATTCCCGCACGGAACAAATATTTGTATGACCTACAAGTGATTGTTCTGGGTCAGGTTGCTTATGGGCCTTGTGAGTGTTTTGTTTTTTCATTCTTTTTTCATGAAATAAGACACGTATCTTTTGATTCTAGTGTTTGCATATTTGAAGCAGTGATCACAAAATGCTACTGTTTACCATGAGGTCCTGGTTTCAATTCCCATATCGGCACCCCAATTGCGTAACATACTGGTATTATCAATTGGAATAATTTTGAAGGAACAGAACGTTATTGAACTGTCAAAATGAAATCCATGGCTATTAATAAGAATAAACTTTTATCCTTTTGTTCGTGAACTGTGCTTTTCACTAAAGATGGCAAATCACAACTCCATCACACAGGATCGACCAGGGAAGAAGAAAGCGTGGGAGTTGCTGCAGCTGGATAAGATTCGCCTACGTCACCAATGGTAAGGCTTTCTTATTTTGATAATAAACGTCTTAAACATTGCCATTCGATTATTATCCAATCAACTGGAAGCAGCTTTTCCAATTATGAAGACACTTTTCGCACAAAATACATTTCTTATATATTAATTAAACCCTATTTCAAGTTAATTAGATGTTCATCATCATCATCATCATCATTTCAGCCGAAAGACGTCCACTGCAGGACATAGGCCTCCCCCTAGGTTCTCCACGACGACTGGTCCTGCGCCTCCCGCATCCAGCGGTTTCCCGCTACCTTTACCAGGTCGTCGGTCCACCTTGTTGGGGGCCTTCCCACGCTACGTCTTCCGGTGCGTGGTCGCCACTCGAAAACACGTCGGCCCCATCGCGCATCGGTCCTACGGGCAATGTGTCCAGCCCACTGCCACTTTAGTGTTGCAATTCTTCGGGCTATGTCGGTTACTCTCGTTCTTCTGCGGATCTCCTCATTTCTGATTCGTTCGCGCAATGAAACCCCAAGCATAGCCCTCTCCATTGCCCTTTGAGTGACAACATATTAACACGTAACATCGTAACTTTATTTAAATAACAATTAAATTTATTACAAATTTGTTGAAATTGTTATATTCCATAATAAACCTCTTATTTAATTTATAGTGAACACAGTAAACTTTATTTCATAAAACCACAGACCAAAGAGAGAGTATTGTTACACCTAAAATACAAAAAGGATATAACGGATTATTTATAATATAACAGACTATTGAAAACGTTAGAAGCTATAGCGTAAACTGATCTTTATTGTGTTGGAATTAAAGTTATTTTTCCATTAGGTAATAAATATTCTCCCCCTTATTCATAAACCCTGCTTAAAGTTAACCAGTGATTAGCGATTCTTTAACCATACATTTTTGACTTTTTAACGTCATGTAACTTTAATAATTCTTTATGAATAAACACCACAGTGTTTAAGGGGGTTATTCATAAACGATGTTTAAACAATCGCTAATCACTAGTTAACTTTAAGCAGCGTTTATGAATAAGGGGGTTTTTTACTTACATTTTTCGAATGCAAAGAAAGATACTCATACTTAATGACAAAAAGACTTCGTTACAATTCTTCTGCTTAGTCTAAGAATGGCGCAGGTAGAGATGTGATATGTGTACAATTAAATGCAGCACACACCTTAATGGTAGTACCTCAAAAGAGTCTCGCTCTATCACCAGTAGGTCGCGACTAGACCTGCCCTGTGCTTTGTGTATTCATTGATAGTTCGATAGTTTTACTCTAAGCCCTGGAAGAAGTTCGCTCACAATTGACCTCATAGAAAGACCCAAGGTCACACAAAGGGCGATGGAAAGAGCTATGCTCGGAGTTTTTCTGCCAACATGACTCTTCGTGTCGCTAAAATTAAGTGGCAGTGGGCAGGGCACATTGCTCGTAGAACCAATGGCCGATGGGCAGTAAGGTTATAGAATGGAGGCCACGTACCGGAAGACGCAGCGTAGGGAGGCCCGCAAAAAGGTTGGCTGTTGAAAGTCGCGGAAAGCCGATGGATGCGGGCAGTACAAGACCGGTCTTTGTGGAAATCTTTGGGGGCCTTTGTCCAGCAGTGGACCTATATATATGTAAGACATGTGACATTTACCAACCCGGTAGATAACGGTCCTATCCCTCTGACAGAGGGGAGGACTGTGTTTTAACTGTGGGTACATTATATGATGATAATCAAACACTATTTTTAACAATTGGTTTGAGTTTAAATAAGGATCAAAAGATCGGCGCTAACACAAATTGATAAAACCTGTTGAATCATACAATAAATTTGAATTGGTAATTTTTCTGATCAGAAAAGTGGAAACAGAATTTCGTATTCCCGTTGTGATGTCAGTAAAGGCTAGACTGAATAAGGATTTGATTGGGGTTAGATTAATCGTTGAGGATAATAGAGATTCTATTCGGAGATAAATTGAAATTGTGGCAAGCGAGATTATTACGAAACACGCTTATAATCACAATGTGAAGAAGAAAGAAAGAAAAATGTTTCTTTGTGATAAATATGACGCAAAAATTACAAAAACTCGAAAAAATATTGTTTGGGCGAACATAGATCACATCCACACAAAACGGCTGTCGCTCAGCGTTATGCTGATGCTTAGCTTAGCGCTGGTTTAGAAAGAAAGTCTAAAAATTAAATCTCATGATACCTAGGCATCACCACAAGCTAACGTAAATTTTGCACCTTTCAATGATGTAACTGCCCCCTTGTATGTAATTGTATTTCTATTTGTCCGAACAATATCCTTCCAACCTATGCAAACAAGACATACATAACAGGGTGTTTGCGGTTAACCCGCAGCCCCTGACCCAAATGAGAAAACATGGATTGAATTTGGATCCACTCGATCAATGACTTTGCTCGAGTCAAAATATCCTGGGTCTTAGTTTAATGAAGTAGTACCGGGCGACCGAGCTTTGCTCGGCATCTTTTTTTTTTTGTTAGGTACATCGCGTGTCTCTATATTTTCAAAACAAAAAATACATAACGAGCGAATTTTTAAATAATAATTTTTGACTAATGTTTTTCGATCATACCGACATAATAATAAAAAAATATTATTAACTGTTAAATTGTGTAAATATAAAATTACGAGTGCAATTTAGTTTAACATTTTGTTATAAATAAGTACTTATAGTTTAACAAACAGTTACATCAGTTATATATTATCATCAATACATAGTTTAAGGTCTTAACCTAATACGTCCTTCCATACTATATTGCGGGTATGCTGAGGGTTTTCATTAATAATAATCATTTCACGTTCTGACGCACGCTGCCGCATATCTTGCAGACGTCGCTCCCGTTGCTCATCATTTTCGGCGGCCACACGTTGTGCGGCACGCTCTCGTGAAACATCTAAATAAGACCTTTCTGTTCTTAAAATGTTAGTCAAGTTTCGCAAGCATCTTACTTTAGCAGCACGTGGGAGATGAGCGGAAACCTGATGATTTTCATCAAGTTCTTCTTCAAATGGGTCCTCACTGTGCGAAGTCTGACAAACACGTGTGGGACGAGCGAAAATCAGATTGTTTTCATGGAGGTTTTCTTCTGCTTCTTGAGATGAGTCACGGCTTTGTGGAGTTAAATTGTTCGTAAGCGTTTTTTTAAATGTTCTTTTTGGCATTTTCGTGTAAAAAAGACACATGGTATTTTAAGAGCAATTTTCTGGGTCTAACCTCAAACCAAACATTGGCTTCGTGTACCTTGAATGTAAACGTCATCTATATCAAATCAAAGTATTATATTAATTATTATTTATAATAGTTCATAAATAATTTAATTGTATTTTGTGTACTTATGTGTTTTTATGAAGACTATGAACAATTGTCTGATGTAAATAAATCAATAATAATAATTATAACAAAAAAAAAAGATGCCGAGCAAAGCTCGGTCGCCCAGGTACTTCATCATTATTATTATATCATATTATATGGATGAATTTTATTTTGCCTACTTTGAGGAGGTGCAAGGTATCATAAGGTTAGCAATAATAATATAACTAATATACTAATACTTCAGTTCGTGTTGTGGCAAGTCTGAAATGTTGACACTGTTGAGAAATTCTGTTGTAAATTCGACTGCTCCTTCAGGCTGATCTTTAAAATGAATGAGCTTCACTGTTTCGACTTCTCCTACACTTTTGTGATACCCTGGTACTTTGTACCTCCACAAAGTAGGCAAAATAAAAGTTCTTCCAGGTATTATAATATTTACAACAAAAAATTTTGTTGTTTATATACAACATCATTTCTTTCACAATTGTTTCGACTTCTACATTTTTGTGCGACCCTGGTACCTTGCATCTCCATAAATTAGGCAAAACAAAATTTCTTCCATAGATTTAATAAACGAAAAAGAAAATTCGTTGACGCCATTTTCAATTATATAAAATGTAATAAAAAGCATCAGACAACGCCATCATTATTTTTTATAAAACTCCAAAAAAAAAAAGGAAAAATAAATAAAATGTAATAAAAAGCATTAGACAACGCCATCATTATTTTTTTTATAACTCCAAAAAAAAAGGGAAAAACACTATATCGCCAGGGATTTGAACCCGAAATCTACGAGCTCCGAATCAGAGGCCGAAGCCCCTCAGCTATACGTATCATTAAGGACAGCGGCGAAATTTAGCTTCTTATGAGAAGTTTAGCAATTGTTCAGTGCCTCAAAACATGGAAAAAAGACATTTTCTGAAAATTAAACCTAGCTAGATCGACTTATCGTCCCCAAAGCCCCCTGCACACAAAATTTCATGAAAATCGTAGGAGCCGTTTCCGAGATTCCAATTATATATATATATACAAGAATTGCTCGTTTAAAGGTATAAGATAATAGATAAAGTTGTTAAAAACAAAAAAAAAGCTGGTTATTTGCCTCTCATGACTTGAAGATATTTTGGTCCAGGGCTTGTGTCAACTTAAGAAGTTGTTTAAAGTAACCTAATAGTTTTGTAGAGGTGGCAAAACTATTTGGTAGCAGAGTTACAACTTCACAACATCAACCAATACAATATTCCCGCCAGACAATACCCGTGTGTGGTTCGTGGAAGGTATAAAGAACAGTGTTCACACCACATACACTTCACTCACTCATCCTCCACAGAAAAGGAAGGATCCTCTGATCAGACTAGGTACTAGGTATAATCTGGCGGCCACTTGCCCGCCGGTTGATGTCTTGACGTTGTATACATCCTAGTTGCACAGTTGTGGGACCTGTGTAAACTCGCTTCACCGTCACCCGGCAAGCGTCATACAACCGGACATAGACAATTTATAGACAATAAAACTGCTCGAAGGAGGTGACGTTACAGTGTATACAGACCACAAGCCTTTAGTGAATGCACTGACACGTCCATCGAGCAGTAGCGACACTCCGCGACGAGAGCGTCAATTACAATTTATCAGCCAGTTTTGTACCAGCATCAAGTACGTGCAAGGCGAAAATAATTCAGTGGCAGACGCATTATCACGCATAGAAGACATACAATGTCCTTCCATCATCGACTACGCAACGTTAGCCAGGAATCAAGATAAAGATCCTATATTGAAACGGCTCAGAAATCAACCAAATCTCAAGTTCACCGACGTCACAATGCCTGGGATGAACCAGCCAATCACGTGTGAGACATCTACCGGCACGCCCCGACCGTACTTACCGACTGCGTATCGTTTTGAGGCATTCAAAGCTCAACACGATTTATGCCATCCCGGCGTGAAATCCACCAGGAAACAGATGTGCTCAAAGTTTTTCTGGCCCAGCATGAATAAAGAAATCAGCACCTGGACCAGAGCATGTATCAGCTGTCAACGAGCGAAGATTCACCGTCATGTCGTAACCCCACTGAGCGAATTCCCACCTTCAGCGCGTTTTGAACACATTCACGTGGACATAGTGGGACCACTGCGATTATCCAATGACCGACGATACTGCGTGACTATAATCGATCGTTGCACACGTTGGCCAGAAGCCGTCCCGGTATCGGATATCACTGCTGAGGAAGTTGCAAAAGCCCTCTATGAAAGCTGGATTGCCAGATTCGGTTGCCCACTCAGAATTTCAACAGATCAAGGACGGCAATTTGAATCATCATTGTTCCGGTCACTAATGAAAAAGTTTGGGATATCACGAATACGGACCACGGCGTATCATCCCCAATCAAATGGTATGATCGAGCGGTGGCACAGAACGCTGAAGGCAGCACTCATGGCGCGAGGTACTATACAGTGGACAGAGGAGCTTCCTACTGTACTGCTAGGATTGCGCACGGCATTACGAATCAACAACAGCTTAAGCCCAGCAATGATGACGTATGGCACTACACTTCGTTTACCATCGGATTTCATCGTGCCAACAAAGTCAAACATTGATGAAAACGACTACATACGCCGCCTTACAGAAACCATGGCATCGTTAAAAAGTGCGCCTCGATCCAACAACAGTCAAACAGAACCATTCATACATCACGATCTCACCACGTGCACGCATGTTTTCGTGCGCAACGATACTGTTCGTTCCCCGTTAACACCGCCGTATGAAGGTCCTTATGAAGTCATCGAGCGCTACGATAAGTGTTACAAAATTAAGTTGCCGCTACGCACGTCAGTAGTGTCAATGGATAGGTTGAAGCCAGCCTACATATTCAATGAGTCTGAAGATGTGGATCAACGCACCCCTGATCGAGCAAGCCAACCATACATCACAAGGTCTGGAAGAACTGTAAAGCCCGTTGTTCGCTTCGCTTAGGGGGGAGTGATGTGGGACCTGTGTAAACTCGCTTCACCGTCACCCGGCAAGCGTCATACAACCGGGCGCGCCGAGCGCGCGGCCCTCACTGAGCATGGTATAGCGCGGCACCTTAAACTAAAGAATGCGGCGCGCACTACACGACTCACTCGCAGCGAAACTGACCGGAGACTGTTGACCGCACGGGGGCGCCTCACGAATTTATAGTCGGCGCACAGTGAACACCAGAAGACCAAACCTCACAACCAATTGGCTGATCCATTTTGAGATTGTCTTCAACCGCCACTACGTAGACTATGTATTTTGTAAATAACAATAGCTAAGACTTAGACAATAAAACAGTTCCATTAGAATCTCCATCGAGTGTTTTCATCTTACCCACAAGTTCCGAACAAATCGTGGGAAGTACCCCACACAGTAAACTCTGCTTGCCTGATGCAGGAATTGCTTGACATCAGTATGACGCATTGTTCTCACGTCGTGTAGTCGGTACCGCTTCACCAGTTTGCTCGGAGGATCCTCCCTTTTCTCTGAAGGATGAGTGATCTATACACCCTTAAACTGAATTTTACATTTCGCTAAAGGATATACGGATTTACAGGCATACAAATTGTATCAATGAATACCAATATGAATATCATATGATTTTAAACCCCATGGTATGCAACTACGTGTCCCGACCAAGCGACCAAGATAGGGGTAAGGGACACCCCTTTCCCTCTATCTAAGGAAGATATTCACTTGTAATAAGTTAAAGGAAACACTTAAAATATCTATTTTGAAGAAACAAAAAATTAAAATTGATTCTTGTTTAGCGTCTACTATATAATTACTACGTAATACTGTTACTAAATTTAGCAACTATGTATTTTCGTTCAAACAACAACACTAAAAGTTCTACATCATCCTTTTTAAGGATGAGATCGCTTTACAAGACACTAACGATGCCTAAGGTCTTATATGATTCCTTGAAATACTAGAGTTATCACATTTCTATTTTTTTTTATTAATGTATAAACCAGCGCTTGACAGCAGTCCCGCCTGATGGTAAGCAGTGACGCAATCGTTGATGGTAAAGCGCACTAGTTTATTATTAAGAGCCTATTCACTCTAGCCTTGAAGACACTCAAATTGTAGTCCGACGGAAACACCGCCGCCGGCAGATTGTTCCAGTCCCTCGATGTACGCGGTATAAAGGAGGAGACGAAACGCTTCGTCCGGATCGTAGAGGTGTTAACACCATAAGGGTGGGAACTCGCCTTACGACGGGTCGTCCGATGGTGGAACGGAGATGGGGGAATTAAATCGTGCAATTCCCACGTACACTCCTCAAAATGTATCCTATAGAACACCGAAAGGCAGGCTACTCTGCGCTTGTGCTCTAGGCTTTGGAGACCAACTCGAGTTAAATCAGGGTCACGAATCAGCCTCTTCGCACGCCTCTCCACTGAATCCAAAGTGGCTAGGTGACACTTAGCAGCACCAGCCCATTTACAACATTAGAAGCTGCCCTGGTGTGAAGTACTGCCGGAACTTTGCGATAACGCCAAGTTTTCTGGCAGCCACCTTGGCCTTGGACTCAATGAACCGCCCAAAGTTTAGGTTCGAGGAAATCTCAACACCCAAAAGCTGAAGGCGGTCGGTACACTCCAAGGATACATTCCGAAAAGTAGGAGCCAAGGTGAACGGGTTCCTTTTGGCGGTGAAAAGACACGCCTGCGTTTTGGCGGCATTGAATGCTACAAGATTGGCATTGCCCCATTCGGAGACTGCCTGAAGTGCAACACTCGTTCACTCTACCATGGCCTCTCTTTCGGACCGGATTGATTCCCTACTAGCCCGAGCATCCGGCAGGTATCTCTCCACAACTGTGCTGTCATCTGCATACCCATAGATACCGGTCATCAGCAGATCGTTAATATGCAGCAGAAACAGAGTTGCGGAGAGAACAGACCCCTGAGGAACACCGGCATTAGTAGACATGGGCTCAGATGAGCATCCGTCGACAACAACTCGGAGGGACCATTCAGTCAGGAAGTCTTTTACCCAGCCAGTCAGGCTAGGGGAAATGCCGTACGCTGGAAGCTTACTCAAAAGGCCAGCGTGCCATACCTGGTCGAAGGCCTTCGAGATATCAAGGGAGACAGCAATCGCTTCCCCATTTCTTTCGAGGGCCTCGCCCCACAAGTGAGTGGCATACACTAGTAGGTCCCCAGTTGACCGATTGCGGCGAAACCCGTACTGTCGGTCACTGAGGAGATCGTTACCTTCCAGGTATGCCAAGAGGCGCGAGTTCAATACACGCTCCATAATTTTGCAAAGTATGGAGGTGATCGAAATCGGCCGATAGTTGGTAGGATCGGCACGACTACCCCTTTGGGCACGGGCTGCACGTTGGCAAGCTTCCAGGACTTGGGCACTATACCAGTCCCAAATGAGAGGCGATACAAGCGTGTCAATAAAGGAGACAACTCGGGCGCATATGCTTTAAGAACAATCGCTAGTATACCATCCGGACCACTAGCCTTATTCACGTCCAGATGACACAGTGCTCTCAGAACCTCCTTGTTCCGAATGCGAACCTCAGCACCTATATCCTCGCAAACTACAACAGCATGATTGTCTAAACAAGCTTAAGTGTTTTAAAAGGTTTTATATAAGGAGAGTTTGTTGCTTATTGTGAGGCGATAACTTTTATCCAAGTGTCACGGTTTTTATTGCACTTATCTCACTCAGTCCTTAATCTCTCTACTGATGGGTCACAAGCCTCCCTTCTATGAGAAAAAGTGGGCCGTATTCCTCATGGAATACGGCCCACTTTTTCTCATAGAAGGGAGAGATTTGGGGTGTTGTGTGCTTGAAAAATTCGGAAATATGTGACTTTTCGCATTGGGCCCACGTCATCGTGGGCCCAATGCGAAAAGTCACATATTTCCGAATTTTTTTGTTCTACAATATGCCAGTTTCCTCACGAATAATTTACATAAAGTTAGGCCGTTGGGTAATATGAATGCTACAAGTCCTAATGTATTCGTATTTCATCAATCTCTTATGCTAAAACTAACAATTAACACAGAAGCTGTCAATAGACAAAGGTATTCTCTACTGCCATAGAGTGCTGTACGTACAGTCAAATAGCAGCTTTACATAGTAACGTTAAGGACGTTTTTCGTGGTGTAAGTAATAATAATACATTTATTCAACCAATGTTACAATTATTACGTTATAATAAACTTATCGTCGGTCTGTAACTGTTAGAGACCGTCGTTTGGATCTTTACGACAATCCCCAAACTAGTATCTTGGAGACCAGAATTCTGACACATAATACTATTTAACACTGAAATTTATGTTACAATAGGTAAGTAATCTTGACACTAAAAATTTTGAACAATTGATATGCATTCAACTGCGAACTGCAACTAATGTTTACACGAGTCAGTTTTTGTATATCATTTCGATATAGGTTGACAAGACATCGAAACACCATGGATTCAGTACATGATTCTGAACCGTTTTTTTGGGAGGAATACATTAATGACTGCTCCCTTGCTGAACGGAGTGGAAGGGCTTTTCAGATTTTTATAGAGAGGCCAGAGGCCACGGTGACTTTTTTAAAACAACCGACGCCTTCGGCAAGCATCGGTTCTAGTGGACCTCATCACGATGTGCTGACATCTTTTTGATCAGACCGTGGAACACAACGCGGCGTCGACTCGGGCATGGTCCTTACCAAGCGGTGAGCTACCAATTGCTAAAAAAATCTCTCCCTTACGGTCACAAATTATGGAGCAATAGGCATGTTTCCAAGGTGTGAAAATCAAAAAAAATAATTAGTCTGTCTTACAGATAATAAAAAAAATTAGGACCCGTATTTTTTTATTTTGTCGAAATTACCAAAAACTACTGAGATATAGCGTATTAATGTTACGGAGTGGGGGTTAATTACGTCACGCCGTGATATATTTTGTACCACGGCGTGACGTCATGCGACATTTCAAATCAGTATATCTTCCTAAGTATTTGAATGAAATAAAAAAAAAAAATACGTGTTTAATATTTTTTATAAATCTATCTGATGGACATTAAATTATTTTTTAGGATTCAACCCAATTGGTAAAAAAATAACAGTGAAATGAGATTGGAAGCTCTCAATAGTGTCGATCTCTAATATTGCTTGGAAAGATAGCTCGATCTACGCTCACTTCACCTAAGTTATTTTTTTAATAATTATAAACTTGTGCTTGATTGCAATTCCGCCTGATGGTAAGCAGAGATACAATCGTTGATGGTAAAGTTCGCTAGTTTATTAAGAGCATATTCACTCAAAAAAAAAAAAACTGAGTGAATAGGAAGGAAGACGGTAGTTGAGAGAGTAGATGCTATGTTAAACACAACAACACGACCAACGATGCTGCGCCAGAGGGATATTGATGTGGAGAACCTCCACGACCGAATTCCCGACACAACTACATTTGGCGCATCCTACCCGGCAGACATCGAAACATAACTGCTCAGACCATCCTTCGTACGGTTTCACCAGACATCATGCGGGAACACGACGAGTCGCTTGGCGGCAAGACTTTGTTTGGTAGATGTTTTCACGGTCAGATGCTGACAGAAGCGTAATGCTGTTTAGTCGTCCCTCCATGCCAGCCTATTTTAGTATGTTCCTAGAACCAAGACAAGAGACTGCCTCTGTGTAAATTATCCATTAATCTCGTCAGAACATTCAGACCACAAGGACGCTCGAACTTGACCCCTCACTTTGTTAATCCAGCCTCCATGTTTGAGCTTAAAGTATTAAGTAGGGTAACTCGTGGCAAAATACCGGATATTTTTATCCGTGCCTTTATTGCTTCATCGGTTGTTGGTTAAGTGACTATAATTTAGATTTCGTTAATCATCTACATTGTATGGTTTTCTGTTAGTAGGTATTTTAATGGTTTGTTCTGTCAACCCAATCATATGATTGATTATTATAATAGTTCCGATATTTTTGTTGTTTTTGTCCAAAATGTTATAGGTATGCGGTATTTTAACGAGTCAACTGGTAATGACAAATATAGTAAAACTATAGAACTTGTTCGTTTGATTGATTCTAATCGCTGAAACCAGATGCTGTACCACATCACGCTAGGACCTCCAGAGCTGAAAAAACCGATTTTTTTAATACGATGCATTACGTCTAAGTGGGTCTGGGGATTAGAACTTCAACACAGACAAATTCGTCACCAGAAGATAGTTTCTGCGTAAAAATATAATTGTGAAGATCTTTTTTCGTGATTTACAAGTAGGAAGGTTGTGAAGACCGCCGTCATTCCAGTATCATTGAAATTTTAATATTTGTTTTTCATATAGGAATTGTCTGTTAAAGAGAAGACTAAAGATTTTTTTAACCGACTTCAAAAAGGAGGAGGTTACTCAATTCGACCGGTATATATGCTTTTTTATGTTTGTTCGCGGATAACTTCGTCGTTTACGAACCGATTTTGATAATTATTTTTCTGTTGGAAAGAAGACATTCCCAAGGTGGTCCCATGATAAGGACATAAGGGTTGATGGTGGAAGACCAGAGAAATCATGGGGAACTTTCAAAAATCGTAGGGGCAACCAGTGCGTTTGTAAGTTTTTTCATTAAATATTTTAGCGTCAGCATCCAGTCTAACCAGATGCAGCTACTTTTCACAACTAAAAAGTGTAAAATAAAAACATCGGCGTCGATGTCCAAAACTAATATACAAAAACCAAAGACACCGACTTCCGAAATTAGTTATTTTTCACTTTGTAGTGTTTTTGGAAGTCGGCTGTTTTCTTTTCTTATGGAAAAAAGTTTTTATGTATTGTAGTTTATATATTATACAATCTTTCCGCCCGCGGCTTCGATCGCGTGCAGTTCGGTTATATCGCGCTTTTTAAATTTCCCTCGGGAATATCAAATTTTTTCGGGATAAAAAGTATCCTATTATTTAATACGGACTTCTAAATTTCAAAGCAATCGATTCAGTAGTTACGGCGTGAAAGCGGAACAAACAAACAAACTCACTTTCCGATTTATAATATTAATAAGGGTAAGGATTATATAAGTATGGGGAACAGGGTGTAAGTTCAATCATCTTACAAAGACAATGGAAGATTTTCTAGCCAGTCGAGTGTCATATCTGATGAGCTACTGCCCAATGATTGATGTCGGGACGTGATGTATTTCCTGGTAGCGCGGTAAATTTTGCTTGCGTGATGTAGGATTTTGCGTGACGTCAGTTTAATGCGTAGTTTGCATGTAGCGATGTAGATACCGCGGCATTATGAATATTTTGGAATTTTTCAATCAGCTGATCGATTTTGTAACAATTTTAAAAGTTGGATGTAGTCAGTGCCCTGTCAGTGTGGATCCTTGTTTGGGATGGGACATCATCAAATGCCTTTTCCCTTTTATTACTAAAACCCACCCGTGTTTCTCTAATCGCATGTAGGGCAGGGCCATGGTTTGTTTTTTAACTAACCCCCAACCCTGCACTCTCGCTCCGGACCATAGCCTGGACCAGGGTCGGACGCGAGAGATCGCCGCGGCCACGCGCCACGAGGACACGGCGGTGTTCTACCCCAGCCAGGTAGACCTCCACCGTGTCCTCAGGGCGATGCATACAGTGGTGACACCCTGGCGTTTCCTCCCGCCTTGTAGGGAATAGGAACCTCCCGAAATAGTGTGGATGCCGTAGCGTTAGTTGGGACGACAGTTTACTCCGCGCTCATTTCACAGAACCACACTGCAGTAAGTTAAAGGAATCAATCATTAAATACAAACCCATATACAAATCTAAACTAAGAATAACACATTTCACATTTTTTCAGATTATTGAACTGATACGTTTTTCGAAAATATGAAGCAATGAATTATTAAAATGCTGCAAAATTATTAAAATTGATAGCAATAGTGTGTTTTGCATGCAATTAGGATGCTACTTCACACATGTTTTTTTTTTACCTATTTAATTTTTTTAACAAATCGTTAAGTTACTAAATCCATGCTAAAATATTGTGCGTTAGTGACCCTCCGAACTTGTATAGTTTAACTCTTAATTAATTAATCACGTTTTACAACAAATGTCAGTAAAGTGAGACATCAACTCGGTGGTTGGTCATAACATCGGCTTCCGGCAGACGTCAGACAAGTCTTGTCGCAAAGCGATTCGTCGTGTTCCGACATGATGTCTGATGAAGCCGTACGGAGGACGAGTCGCGATGTGTGCTGGGTACGGTGCGATGGTTCAGATATTGATGTGTCGGGAGTTTGATCGTGGAGGGTTAATCTTCCTCTGGCGCAACATCATTTTTTACTAGTGTTTGGTTTAACATTGCATCACCTCGCTCAACTGCCAACTTGCTTCCAATTTACTCAGTTTCTTGAGTGAATAGGCTCTTAATAAACTAGCGCGCTTTACTGTTAGAAATTAACGAATCCAGCATTAAGCGCATTTCCCGAGTAGATACATTATTTACTAAATTATAGACCGTATCAGCTTCACACCATTTATATATTTTTCATAGTTATGTCATGACGACAGACAGCTGCATCATGTGTTAGTTGCCAAGGTAGGTATACAACCTCCAACATTTACTATCAACGATTGCATCACTGCTTACCATCAGGCGGGATTGCAGTCAAGCCCTAGTTTATAGTTATATAAAGAAAAAACATATTCTGATACACCAAGGTTTTCATATCTTTCCCTAGATCTGATTAGGCTAGACTTTCTCAAATTAGGACCGACAGATATAAATCAGAGTTGCGGGCGCCGGTCCGCCTGATCAATATGTTACATTGTTTATCTAACCTCGAATATAGATTTTTCTTGTAAAGGACTTTTTTTGTCAGGGGCGAATAGACGATTTATGACTGTTCATTTTGTTGGAGATAGCAGCGGTGGCCTAGTGGTATCATCTGCGACTTTGTAGGTCGTTGGTTCGTAACCCGTCAGGCGCTTATTATTTCAACACTACTGCTCTCATACGGGTGAAGGAAAATATCATGAAGAAACCGGCATCTCCTAGAGCCAAAACTTCGAAGACATTCGACATCTAATCTGCACTGGGCACGTGTGGTGGGTCCACTCCATTTCATCGAGAGAAGGCCTGTGTCCCAGGAGTGGCAACATTATAGCCTGGTTATGATATTTTGTTGGTAATCCATATTTGTAGTCGTGGTGTCCTAGTGGTTAAAACACCAGCTTCTCAAGTATGAGTGCGCGGGTTAGATTCCAGGTTAGGCAAGTACCAATGTAACTTTTCTAAAGTTATATGTACTTTCTAAGTATATCTTGGACACCAATGACTGAAGGTGAAGGAAAACATCTTGAGGAAACCTGGACTTCAAATCTGAAATCGCCAACCCGCATTGGGCAAGCGTAGTGATTACACTCTATTCTTCTCTGTATGAGAGGAGGCCTGTGCCTAGCAGTGGGACGATAAAAAAGGTTGATAATGAAATCCATATTCATGCCGATAATACGCTCTGCGAGTGCAGTAGGACTTTTTCTATGGCATTATGCGGAAGCTTGTACGTCTCTTATGAAGCGCATGTCGCTCTTGGTCACCTCGAACAGCCCTCTGAACGTGTTTGTGGGCCGCTGGGGCTCGCCGACGCGGGGATACTGAATGCGACTACACACTAGGTATAGGCACGTATTACAATCACATACAATATACGTACATTACAAATATATTTTCCCTTCAAATCCTCTATCACAATATTAAGAAAAAAAAAAGATTCAACATTTCATGTAAAAACATTGTATCTTTTTTGGAGTCCCCTTTTATGCAAAGATTTGCATGTTCGTTTCATTAGGTGGTTCCGCTTTTTCAGTATTCTTTTGAAATACATTTATGTGAAATAAAAGAAACGAAGGAAACAAATAAAAGGTCATTCTTTTAAGCATGCAAGTAGTTTTAAACAATTCAATTTTGGTACAATAAAATATATAAATAGGGAATATGCAGTGGGTTTTATAGGCAAACTTCGCGAAAAGGCTAGACCACATGCTACTAATAAAATTATGATAGTCATTTATGTCGTTAATAAACAGTTACAGGATTAACAGTGTTTAAAAAAAAGTGTCGGCTCGGCCTTTGAACGTTGCAAGCGTGCCGCCATCCGGGTTTGTAGGTATGACGTTGATCCCTGATGTGAACTCTATTAAATCAGCTGATAAGATAGTTTTTAGAATTTTGTTTTCATTGTGGTTTTTTGTGTAATTAGCGAATTAATTAATGTTTACTTTAAAATCTTATTGGGTTATAAAAGTATAGTATTTAAGAACGATGTAAAGTGAAAATAACTACATATTTTTTTTTTGTTAATCATGAAAAAGCCGACGAAAATTTCCACCACTGGGGGTTCAGAATCATGTACTGGATCCATAGTACTCGTTTGTGCGTCGATGTCAGATACACCCTTTATAAAGTGCGGAGATATTTGTGATATAGAGGTATGTGTGCGTTTTTAGTCCAGAGCCAAATAAAGAAATGAAGCTATTTTCTTCTTCTTCTCATCCAGTCCACTGCTGGACGAAGGTACCCAAGGCTTTCATTTCATTGGAGGGATTTCCCATAATCTCCACGCTTGGCAGGTTGGATATCGCTCTAATTTGATATCCCACACACAAAGCACTGCTGCCCACTTCCCTGCTGAGAGTTCCTTTAGTCGTCTCTTACGACACCCACGGGAGTATATGTGTTGGCACTATTCTTAGCCCGGTACTACACGGGTAGAAATAAAACTATAGCTATTATTATATGAATGTCTTAGTAATGGTATCGATGGCGCTATTCATATTGATAGACCATAACTTCGGCAGAATTGCCCTTTGGTTGTTAATTTGAAAATATTTTAGCCAATTGAAAGCCCAGGATAGCCGTTGTAATCCAGTGCTACTTTTTTCTTCGTCGTTTTAACAGTTGTATATTGACCTGCTCAAAATAATAGTATGCGAGTCAGAAAAAAATACTAAACTCTGGGCAAAGTATAAACACTCCAAGACGTTTTAAACCTGCAAAGTACTATCGTTTTTTAAACTAAAAAGTTTTGTCTTCACTTTTGTCCGATAGGGAAAAGCATTGAATTCGTGTGAGCGTAACCGACCCGACACCGTGATGGCTACAGCGAGATATATAAATATATGTATACTTTGTATGTATCAATATACAAGGATACAGATTGAGTGAGACAGTTTTCACTTCTATGAGATAGTCCCACAGTTGCTATTTTTCTTTACAGTTTCGGCGAGCTAACACCGGTGAGGATTTCTAATGCTGGGGCTACATTAGCGGGCGAAGATTCGTATCACGTTAGCGCGCAAAACATCCGTTGTCGGACATACACGATGTTCTAGTCTACATTGGCAGCCGAAGATTCAAAAATTGGCCTACGGCAAATATTCTTTGTTTAGTTGTGAAGCTTCAAAGTCTGGACGACACTGAAGTGACGTAGGTGTGGCCAATCAAACCAATCGCTATAAGTCCTTTGAAGCGCGCCACTTTACATCGTCTGCGCACGAATACATTGCGTTGCAACGATCTACCCTGCCACAACATCGCTGTAGCCCGCTAATGTAGCCTCACCATTCAAAGTATATCTTCTGTTACTTACCTTTCTACATAGTACAAAACTTCTATCGGAACCCGTGTCCCTATACAACTAATCTGCTGATATTAAAAGTTTTTCCTTGTTTGTGATTTCATGTGAGATACAATTTGAAGGTAAAGTACATAAATAAAGTGTGTTATCTAAGATCGGTCAAGAAATGCTGCAGATACGAAGTGTCTTTTACTTCGATACGGTTATACAACTATCGGGGAAATCTCGCAAAGAATTATCTGCCCTTTTCCCCTGAGTAGGTACTTTAAAAGAAAGCTATGAGATCATTTCTAACTTACGGAGTATAGATTTCTTTACAAACTGATATTACAAAAATATAACCACGTAATTATTAATACTAGAGATTACTGGACCCAGACGAATGGCGGAATTTTTAAAAGTTGTAAACTAGTTGTGGACCACGAAATTACATGACATAATTTCTCTATCACAATTCCATCATCGGATGAAAATTTTCGTTTCGTCTTTTACACCGGCTACATCGAGGGACTGAAACAATTTGAATGCAGCTGTGTTCCCGTCTCACTACAATTTATATTTTATTTATTTCTCAATACATTGCATTGCAACTATCTACCCTGCCACATACATCGCTGGAGCCCGCTAATGTAGCCCCGCCATTCAAAGTATATCGTCTGTTACTTACCTTTCCACATAGTACAAAACTTCTATCGATAATACTAGAGATTACTGGACCCAGACGAATGGCGCAACTAAAAGTTTTTTTCTAAAGTTGTAAACTAGTTGTAGACCGCGAAATTACATGACATAATTCCTCTATCACCGTTCCATCATCGGATAACCCGTCGCCGTCGTGCGCCGAGTAGTATTATCTCTTATGTTGTTGACACAATTTTCTGACAAAAAATTTCGTTTCGTCTTTTACACCGGCGACATCGAGGGACTGGACCGCCTCCGTGGCGTAGCGATAGCGAACGCGGCCGCAGTTTCGATCCCCGCGCAGTGCAAATACTTCTATGCATGAATATGAATATTTGCCCTGGTCTGGTCGTGCCTCGGAAAGCACATTAAGTCGTTAGTCCCGGTTGCCATACGAACATCTAGTGACAGTCACTATGGGTTGTTGGAACCCTCAAAAGTTCAACAATTGGTCTAACTGCAATGCTTCGATATCGCCTTCAGGTTGTGGAGGTCAGAAGGCAGTCGCTTCACGGAAAATGTCGATGTTTCGCATTAATCAGTAATTAGAGTGGTAAAGCGGACTTCAGACTCCAAAGCTTCGGCTGCGACTGGGATTAATGCTGAGATGATGATGATGATGACATCGAGGGAATGGAACAATTTGAATGCAGCAGTGTTCCCGTCTCACTACAATTTAAGTATCTTCAAGACTGGACTGAAAAAGCTCTTAATAAATTAGTGCGCTTTACCATCAATGCCTACCTTCAGGTGGAATCGCGGTAAAGCACAAGTGTAGAATTTTTTTTTTTAAACTACTGTCTTTTTTCTTGCCCATTCTATTAGCCAACTATACTTTGGAATAAGCTTCATCGTTTTGATTAGGCGACTTCTTGAAAATAAAAAGTGCCCGTGTTTAGTCTTAATAAAATAACTGCTCAGGATTTTAGTTTGATATTACTGTTTTTATTTTGCAAAAAAAGTTACTTAAGTACTACTTATTTAGCTTTTTTTTTTTGTGATGAACATTACAAATAACAATATTTATCTTCGTAAAAAGAGGAGGATGGCCATGTTGTTAACGAGGAACTAAAAGATGACAGGGATATAGAAAGGGAAAGGAGGGCGATGTCCGCTATTACATGTTGGCACGCAGATTTGCAAGGTGTTGTCTTGAGGTAAAAAATACTTTGTTTAAAGCATACTTTGGTTCTTCTGCGGATCTCCTCATTTCTGATTCGATCACGCAGAGAAACTCCGAGCATAGCTCTTTCCATTGCCCTTTGTGTGACTCTGAGCCTTCGTACGAGGCCCATTGTGAGCGACCACGTTTCAGTTCCGTAAGTCATCACTGGCAACACACAACACACAAAGTCACCGATATAGCTCTGCGAGTCGCTAAACTGAAGTGGCAGTGGGCAGGGCACATTGCTCGTAGAACCGATGGCCAATGGGGCAGTAAGGTTCTAGAGTGGCGGCCACGTACTGGAAGACGCAGCGTAGGGAGGCCCCCAACAAGGTGGACCGATGACCTAGTGAAGGTCGCGGGAAGCCGATGGATGCGGGCAGGACAAGACCGGTCAGCGTGGAAAGCCTTGGGGGAGGCCTTTGTCCAGCAGTGGACATCCATAGGCTGAAGAAGAAAGCATACTGCCAATCTCTCTACACCTGCAATTTGTGTGTCGCCTAAACTCAGCGGGCCATCAACGCTCTCCGAGTACAGTATAATAATGCGTTCAGGGTGCTGGTGAGGCTTGAACGTTACTGTAGTGCGTCTGCGATGTTTGCGCACGCGCACACAGACGGCTTTCACACTGTGCTACGGCGCCGCATCGCATCGCTGATGTTTCGCACGCGTGGGAGCGCCAACACCATTCTGAACGTGCCTAGGCATAAGCTAGACAGCCCCCTTCTGCGGCACTGGTTTCAAGCACAAGTACGTATGCCTGGTGCCCCAGAGGGAGGCAAATACCTTAAATAACTCTTTTGTATTTAATTCCAACATAGTATTTAAGTTGTACACTAACAACATGGCAACTAGGCATGTTGCCTGAAAAAAATAGATTTTATTTTATTTTATTTATTTATATGATAGCAGTCACATAGTTCGATCGATCAGGTTAAGTTAAGCTTGCCTCGGTTGGCCTATGGATGGGTGACCATCTATATACCGAGTTTAGTTCCAATGTGAGCAACAAACTAAGACTTGCATCTTCTGGCTTAGAGCTAAGGTAAATATTTCCATTAAAACCGAAATATACTATCCACTCCTCAAAACACATCTAAACACAAATATAAAAATCAAAAGTAATTTATTCAAAATAGGCTGAGAATCACCACTTTTTGAACGTCAATATTACATAAGACAGTCCCTCAAAACGCCCACCCATTGACACTTCCTAGTGCTTTCGCTGGGTAGAAGAAGTAGCGGAAGAAACTCCTCAGCAGCACAGCTGTCTGTTCGCTTAAAAAAAAAAACACATGACTTTATACAATACTATGCATAGTGATGAACACAAGAAAATGCAACAACAATGAAATTATTTACCATATGCCGGCTACCATGCCAAAATACCACAAAGCAAAACAAAAAAAAAAAACATTAAAATGGAAATGTGAATAAGTGAAAACTTAACTTAACCTTAATAAAAGCGTCAGGTATAAAGGGCATGACAGCTCACAAATGTATGCATAGTAAAAAAAGTAAATTATATGACCTCATATAACGTGTAAGTAAGCTAATTCCGAAGAATCATCATCCGTCAAATATGAACACTAAACAAACAACTTTTTACGATCAATGTTCACTAAAAGTTCACGCTATCACAAATGAGTTTGTCACTTAGTAGTTTTATTGGCGTGCCGAAATATGGCTGCCAGTGTGTTTAGTTATCTTTGTGTTGTAATGTATATATGTAGTTGCTATATTCTGTTATTGAAAAGATTTTGGAATATTCCGTGATAGTATTTGTATAAAAAGTTATTTTTTGTTTCCGCGAAATCCGAACCACGTGTCCAGTATTTTTAAGTAAAGAATATCTATGTCCTAAATTTTTAAAAGATATCATGAAAAACCACAAAGTTATGAGCTGGTTATCTTACTTGGTTGTCCCACCAAAAATATGGTACGCTACGCACCGCTCAAATGCCCGCGCCTGAAGCGGGGTGGCGCGGGAGGGCCTGTCTCACTGTGCTCCTAGTACTATGATCTACCGCCAGCCATGTGCGCTCGGTAACCACACTGCAACAATTTCTAAATGTATTTGGGAAAAATATGACATGCTGTAAAAATTATTGGAATCGATTCAGTTACTTATTCTGAACAAATTGTGTGTAAAAATAACGTGGTAGATATATCTGTTCTCCTGTTTGCACGAATATGTGAAAAAAAAGTTAAAATTTATGGCTGTGTTCGAATTCGGCACTCCAATTGCGTAATAACACGCTATGACTATCAATTGGAATCATTTTGAAGCTTATTTTTAAACCATTGCTCCATGAGTTCGAAAATTATGTCTGCTCAACAACCCAAATAACGCAATGAATATTATTGAACTGTCAAAATGAAACCCATTGCGACTGATAGTGTGTTCCGCAATCAACCTACCATTTGAAGTGTCCACTCAATCCTCTTTAGACTATAGAGGTCCACTGCTCGACAAAGACCTCCTCCAAGGCTTTCCACGATGACGGGTCTTGTGTTCCTCACATCCACTGGCTTTCCGCGACCTTCGCCAGGTCATCAGTTCACCTGGTTGGAGGGTCCACTGAATATACTAACCAAAAGTTGAACTAACTTTGTTCATACCTATTTACTTTTTTAAGTTTGAAGCCCAAATTCTGACAACCAGTTGTACCAAGGGGTGTCGTGATACTCAATAACTGGTTTGTGTAGGTAAGATAGGCAGTCGCTCTTTGTAAAATACTGGTCCTTGTAAAATTCATCTGCATCTAGTTAGACTGGAAGCTGATCCTAGCGTAGGAAAAAAGGCAAGGCAGGTGATGGTAATTATATTTATTTCCTTAGTTTATTGTGAAGGTACCTACAAATGCGACATGGAACAACGCGTCATACTGACGACACACAAATTCTACATCTCGGAAGCAGTGTTTTCACGTACCCGACAGTCATAATACCCGTCTGGTCGGCGGATCCTCCCTTTTTCTGTGGAGGATGATTATCACTGATATCGGTGAAGGAAAAGTCATCAATCAGCAGCAATTAGTAGTTTTACAGAAGTGTCACGAACAGGGTCTAATGTTGATTCATCCTCTATAAAAATGGGAGAATTTTCCTACCAGACGAGTGTTGTATCTGGCGTCCTTTTTTTTATGAATTATAAACTATAGTGCTTGAACGCAATCCACCCTGATGGTAAGCAGTGACGCAATTGTTGATGGTAAAGCGTGCTAGTTTATTAAGTGCCTATTTTCTCAAGCCTTGAAGACACTTCTATGGTAGTCTGACAGAAACACCGCCGCTTGCAAATTTTTCCCGTCCCTCGATGTAGGTACCCGGTATAAAAACGAGGCGAAACGCTTCGTTCGGATCGGTGTGGTGTCAACAACGTAAGGGTGAAAACTCACCGTACGACGGGTCGCCCGATGATGGAACGGAGAAGAGGGAATTAAATCATGCAATTCCCTGTCTTAATGAAATAAAAAAAAAACTATGATTCACTGAACTTAAATTTAGTTTAGCTTATGAATAAAGAGAATGAGAAGAGCTCCATTGACGCATTAATGATATCATGATTTCTTTTGTTACTATAATTCTTTAGAAATACTGCAAACAGAAAAAGAGCCTTTCGGTATTCTATAGGATGCATTTTGGGCAGTGTGCGAGGAAAATGCATGATTTAATTCCCCCATCTCCGTTCCACCATCGGACAACCCGTCGTATGGCGAGTTTCCACCCTTACGTTGTTATCACCTCTACGATCCGGACGAAGCGTTTCGCCTCCTCCTTTTTACCGCATACATCGAGGGACTGGAATAATTTTCCAGAGGTGTTTCCGTCGGACTACAATTTGAGTGTCTTCAAGGCTAGAGTGAATAGGCTCTTCATAAACCAGTGCGCTTTACCAACAACGATTGCGTCACTGCTTACCATCAGCCGGGATTCGGTCTAGCGCTAGTTTATAACTTATATAAAAAAAAAATAACTCTACATCGAAAGTTGGTAGCAAAAAAGAAATATTTGTATTGCCATAACTTAACGAACTCTTTGCTTCAGTATAAGACAAACTTGTTTGCAAAGTTGGTAGCAGAACTAAGTGCCCCGAGGGTCGAGCATGATCTCGTGGCGTAAATTTATCAGCCTATAATTTTTTCACTCCAGAAAATCAGGCCTCTTCCATGTAAGAGACAGTCGCCATGATGAACCATAGTTCAAGGAGAGTTGATTGATGTCACATGTTTACGATTTTTTTTTTACCGGACCTTCAGTCTGGCTTTAGGAGGGGCCGTGGGACTGCCACGGCTCTCTCTGATGTAGTGGGTAATATCCTAGAGGCGCGGGACAGGGGGGAGGGAGCAATCCTTGTACTTCTTGATTTATCACGGGCTTTCGATTCAATAAACACTTCTCTATTGCTTTCTAAGCTTGCATATTATGGGTTTACACCGAAAACAATAGAGTGGCTCCGGTAGCACATTGTTCCCTTCCAAATATTGCAGCATTTGGTTATTGACCACCCTCTCTAATATCTTTGATAGACATGGCAAAATGCTAACCGGACGGAGATCTTTGAAGGTACTCGGGTTGCTAACTTTAGGCAGAGGACGCACAATAGCACACTTCCATAAGTCAGGGTAGGTGTGTGTCTCAATAGACTTATTTACCAATTTGGTGATAGCATGAAGGGTGGTTGGCGAGTCAGCATTATCATATCCAGGCTTATTCCATCAATCCCCTTTGCATTCGACCCCAAGGTGTTTATAACCCTTAGAATTTCTTCCTCACTGACGCTTCGCAACTCAAATTGTGTTTCACCAAACCTGTTGATACTAAAATATGCAAGCTGCGATGTGGGTGTTGCACACTGTCCCGGTACTTTCAAAAATGCCTTGTTGATCTCGTCTGGATCATCAAACTGTATGGGAAGCATAGTTTCACCATGTTCAGCAAAAACATCCTTCTTGAGACTGTTCCAAAGCTCGAAATTTTGCTCGCTTGAAATTTTGTCTCTTGTTTATGAATAAACCCATTAATTGTGTAACACACTATCTCAATTAGAATGATTTTGAAGTATATTGCTAATCCATTGCTTCAAGTGTTCGATTTGTCAGCTTAATAACCTAAATAACGCAATGAATGATGTTAAACTGTCAAAAGTACTGATAATATGTTACCTAATTATTCAGAGGATTCATTTGTAAAGTAGATAGATACTAGATCCATCGTGATGCCTCTTTTATAAGCTTTTTTGAGTAATTATTGTAATACTTATTACCTCATAAAACTTAAAGGGAGCTACCGTTTCTCTCAGTGGGAAACGCAGATGAAGTAATCAATTTTAAACGTGACATGTATGTATCAACCTGCAAGAACATCATTTGCAGATACATACATCGACTGACGGCTCATAAGTAGGTAGATATTAAAATAAGTATGTAATAATACTGTTCCTCGAGAAAATAAGAAAATATCGGAGATAAATCTATGGAGATTACTCCAAGATGGATTGCCTGCAGTCGTATGTAGAAGTAATGCCCGGCGCCCATTACCGGCTTCGACACGGCTGAAGATTTTAGATGGCGAAAAGTTTTATACATTAACTTCATGGCAGTAAAGTAGAAATTTCCATGATATATGATCGTAGTTACAAAAATATCGCTTCAGTATGCTTGAGGCTACTGCATCGGCAGCTTTGGGGATACTTCGGTATACTTCGCGATCTTTCGTTACGCCGTCGCCGACCGAGGAGCGTGCGTCGGGTCGGCCCCGAACACCGGAGGTAGCTCGGCATTCTTAAGATCGCCTCGTCTTTCCTAAAAATCTCGCAGCATGCCAAGGCATAGTTTCCGACAGCATGCCCTTACATGTAGGGATATCGAAGGATATTTTTCCGACGATAATGAGTGCCGGGCCTAATGCTACAGCTGACTCGAATATGGAATCTGAGCATTATGAAGTAGTTAAGAAATGGTTGAAAGAATATTATACCTATTCAGTGTTTGTTCCATTTTCAAATAACGCTTTGTTTTGTACGTCATTTGTTTTATTTCGCTTTACATAACACATCATAACATAGCGCCTTATTTCATTCAAGGAAAGTAGAAAGAGGAAAGGAGTTATTAAGGCAAGATTTAATTAATTAATTATTTTTTCTATCTATACACATGCATAAATAGACAAGTAAAATTGGACTGCAAAAAGTTGAGAGTTTAATATTTAATTTAGATAACTGTAAATACGGCAAAGTTTCACACAAAATTTTGCACCCTCCACCACCTTTTTTGTACTGGATGGGAAATGATCAAATGATCTCTGCCGCTCTGGGCGAAGCGGGCATGTCAGACTTTTACTAACTAAAACCCATCCGTGTTTCTGTACCTACTTGCCTGTGCGCCAGGGTCGCAGTTTCTTTTTCAACCAACCCGCAACCCTGACCTAGGAGGCATGGGTCTTGGTAGTTCCCGTCACGATGTGCTGATATCTCTTTGAGGTGCGCGTGAAACACAATGCGTCGTCAATTCGGGCCTGGTACTTAACGCGCGCCGAGCTGCCCATTGCTCGCCGCCTGTTAGCCCGCGCCTACGGTGGCCTGATTTGATTTCGCTTCACAACGAAACGAAATCAAATATCAAATAAACCAATAACGAAAACGATTGACCGCGTGACGCGATAAATCACGTGGTCAATCGTTCCCGTCATTGGTTGGTTTGGTATTCGATTTCGCTTCGCTACAAAGCGATGTTACATTGGCTACAAGCCCCGGAGTTCGATATTGTCTCCCGACTAGGACGTCTCCTGCGGCGTCAAGAGGCGAGAGGGCGCTGGGATTCCGATTTCAATAGTTTCTCTAAAAAGTAACAAACATCATAGGTACACACAGGATTACTAAGAAATATGATACTTTTAGGATCAGGAGAGAGATTTACATAAAGAAAAGTATAACACAAATCAAAAACAATGATTAATAATCAATAACTCAATTTTATAACCTTACAATGATTCTAACACAAACAGCCACCAGTTTAACAACATTTACAGCGAAATACTAACAAAATGACTGACTTACTGCAAATCGCACCGACCACCAATTCAATCACCTTACCGTCCAAGAGCTCAGGAACAAAAGGGTCTGTCAATCAGACAGCTATCTATTTATAATAGACAGGCATAGATTATAATAGACGTAGGCATAGACAAGGTAGGTGCGAGTTGCTACAAATATTCGAACTTCTTTCTGCTAACAATACATTTTTTGTAGCATCCTGTCCAACGCTATGACACTGAATGATTCACATTTATGTAAAGTAAAATCATCATCAACCTTTTTATCGTCCCACTGCTGGGCACAGGTCTCCTCTGGTACAGAGAAGGATTGAGCATAATCACCACGCTTGCTCAATGCGGGTTGGCGATTTCAGACGTAAAAGTCCAGGTTTCCTCAAGATGTTTTCCTTCACCTTCAGTCATTGGTGTCCAAGATATACTTAGAAAGTACATATAACTGTAGAAAAGTTGCATTGGTACTTGCCTGACCTGGAATCGATGTATTCTAAATTAAATTTACGAATCCTGTTACTATTTCGAATAAGCTGCATCGCTTCAAAAAGATGCATTTTCTAAGTAGCAAACTTAGACTCTGAAATCGAATTTACATTCGAACTACATAGGTGTGGGTTAAGGTTGCCATTCGTCTACATCTTTCTTGAATTTGTTTTATCGGATGAATGATGTCATAATGTCTGGTGAAGCCGTACGGAGGACGGATCTGAGGAGTTGTGTTGCGATGTGAGCCGGGGTCGTCGAGGGTCTCCAAATCAATCTCCCTCTGTCGCAGTATCATTAGTCGTGCTGCATTGCATCACCTCGCTCAATTACTGTCCTCCTTAATATGAGAGGAGATCTGTGCCCAGCAGTGGGATGATAAAAGTTGACGATGATGATGATGATTATGAAATATTCATCAGTAGAATTTTAATATCTCGACTATTATTTTGTAGTACCTATATTAATTTGATACGCAATATTCTCCAAAGTCTCCAAAAAAAAGGAAAATGGTGGAACAATGAAATTTTTATTATTTAGTTATTTGGATATTATAAAGGTAGTTCAATTTTTATTAATAGAAGAAAAAAAAAAACAATATTACTATTACAATCGAAAGCGAGCAAAAGAAAGTAAATATTTTTTATCTTCTTAACAATTCTGATCTCCGAATTTCAATAACATAAACATATTTATGAAAAAAATACCACAAACTTTTCCACCAAAATTTTCCCAAATTATCGATCCCCAAAAGTTTTATTTTACCTGACAACCCTAACAGTGTTGCTAGTTTCTGTGCAAAAATTCTTTAATTTCCGCGGGGACCGACGTTTACCTACGCTGCGCGGACATAAATCATGTTAAATTTAGGATCTTGTGTGTATAGGAGTGTTAGCTTAAATTTTCTATTATAGATAACGAGAATTTTGGATAGATTTTGGGGAAGTAATTGATTTCGTTGTAAAATTATTAACAGCCCCTACAATATTGTACGTAATATATGGTGAATTTCACCCACGATAAGCATAATTAAACTGCAAAAGAGATACCGTGTATAGGCAAATGAAAGAACACGGGTGGGTTATTATCAGTCTTAAAGTATCACACGCCAGAGATAGAAGTTATTATGTAAATGCAATTACAATAAAAAAAATAAAAAATAACTGTCAGTGTTATATTCGAACACAGTGATGAGTTATTGATGACGGGGTGGTAAGGCGGTATAGTCTAAGAGCGTAGGCTATGATCATAAACTATACCGCCTTAGGGCGAAGCAAAAAAAAAGTAACAATCCACAATGATGACAGTGACAGCTGTTGATTGCGGCTTAAATGTGTTAAAGTTTTTGACGGGAAAGCTAAGATGAGTGTCACGCGCATTTTTCATTGCTCTTTTAAAATTATTTATAGTGTCGTTTACTAAATAAAAGTGCGTGATTTATGAAGTAAAAAGTGCATTCAGTAAATAATTTATAAAGAACATTGAAATATCGCAGCATAGTGGCCACATCATGACTTTGCCTCAAACCATGCGGCCGTCTTTTTCAACTGTCATTGACGATATCCGCCATTATTGTGAAATAATATTTTCAAACAATTTTCTATAATTTGTTACACGTGTTATTGGCAAAATTGTGGTATCTAATCCACAGAGGCCATTGATAAAGAGTTGAGGTTGAATCTCACTTTGAAAAAAGAAGAAGAAATGTGTTGAACGCGCTCGTATTATTGATGTTTTCACCGTCTTTGTAAATAATTATTTGATTAATAATATTTTGTTTGTTATAACAAGTCCTTATGTTATATAATGTTATTTTTTTTTATTTATGCGAAACCTAAATATAGTTTGTCCAGAATAAGCAACTGAATCGATGCCAATAATTTTTACACTGTGTTATATTTTTCCTAAATACATTTAGAAATTGTTGCAGTGTGGTTACCGAGCCCGCCGCGTAGCTTATAGTAGATTATAGTACCTACCTGGCGGGTGCGCATGCCTGTTGAACAGCTTAACGCCACAGATCAACGCACTAACTCTCCCCGCCGGAGCAGAGTGTTGACCATATTTTTGTTGGGACAACCAAGTAAGATAACAAACTGATAACTTTGTGGTTTTTCATGACATCTTTTTGAAATTTTGTATATAGATTCTTTATTTAAAATACAGGACTCGTGTTCGGGGTTTCGCGTAAATAAAAAATAACGTTTATACCGCATACATCGAGGGACTGGAACAATTTGCCAGCGACGGTGTTTCCGTCACAATACAATTTGAGTGTTTTCAAGGCTAGAGTGAATAGGCTCTTAATAAACTAGCGCGCTTTACCATCAACGATCGCATCACTGCATACCATCAGGCGGGATTGCAATCAAGTGCTAGTTTATAATTTATAGAAATAAAACATGGTTTTCATCATAGAAAATGTTAATTAAATTAAAAGGAGAATGCGATGGGAACAATTGCAAGCTTAGGGTGTAAAAGCACTTACGAGGCCAACTATACTACATTTCGATCAGCTGAGATAGAATAACAAAGAAAAGAATATACTTCATTAGCGAAAAAACATGGCAAAGGAAAGATTCGAACACAGAAGAACATGTTCAGAGAAAATAATTAATTCGGTGCTTATACTTTTAACAGGGAATCATCATAATTTAATCGCGATAGGTTCCTTGAGGACCGATGCTTTCTGCGCCAAGGTTGCGGGTTAGTTAAAAAAGTAATAGTGGCCCTGGCCCAAAGGCAATTAAAGAAACACGGGTGGGTTTTAGTCAGTAAAATTCTGACACGTATACCGATGGTTCTAAAAGCAATTCTGGACTAGGAGCAGGAGTATTTGACCAGAGTTTAGAGTATAGTTTTGGATATAAAATAAATTGTAACATATCAATTATGTCGCTGGAGCTCATTGCTTTTTATCAAGCAATGAATTACACCGTGAAACTAAATTTAAATAAGGTAGTATTTTTTTCAGATAGTAGGAGCGCCCTACAACATATCGCTCGGTGCGTCTCTGGTTACAGCAGAGGTATGCACCTCTGCTGTTAAAACACACACATTTTAAAATATTATTCGCTATGGATGCCCATAGCGAATAATATTTTAAAATGTTTAATTTTTTTAGATAACTAGCTGACCCGGCGAACTATGTTCCGCCTTAAAGGCAACAATGCTCTACACTTTTGTGCTACATTGGTGTGTAGCACAAAAGTGTAGAGGAGAAGTCGAAACAATGAAGCTCATTTATCATTATTGTTAAATAATTTTTCCTTATTTGCTCACCGTTTAAACCTACCCTGGACTACGACACACATTTTAAAACCAAAATCAGGTCACTCGGCCCGGCCGTTTTCGAGTTTTAACCAGACTAACGAACAACAATTAATTTTTATTTATATAGATAATAATATAAAACTTAAATCGCAATGGGCTCCATTGAATCAACGGAAAACGAGAGGGCTGATTGCATATCAAAATCAGCAGTAGCGGATGGTATTCCTCTATGTTCCGTCCCTGATTATTGGGAATATATATCGAAATATAAATTAATGAAATTTAATTGTTGCTCGGCTTGCAATCAAATTGAGGATGTGCAACATTTGTTGATAGAATGTACAAGAAATAAATATGAACGGAAGCTATATAAGGAAATTTAACTTAAATAAATTAGTTATGGGTTTAATACAATCCATTTTGTCAGTACCATTATCGGAGATAACGAAAAGTTGTGTCGCTTCATTAAGGCTCTATATGAATAGCTCTAGTTTTATTTTTTAATAATTTGTTTATAATTATACTTATATTATTAGATTTTATACTAAATTTACTAAGTAAGATCAGTGTAAAGGGAACGATGGGGCTGACATATCCCCATAAACGCCCCAAAATAGAATCAGATAAAAAAAAAGAAAAAAAATCTGAAAGGGTTCAAAACTATGACCTACAACTTGAAGTTGGGGCCGATAATTGGCTTCGGCCGCCGGCAGAAGTTACCACCCACCAGACAAAGCCTTGCCGCCAAGCGATTTGTCGTGTTCCTGCATTATGTCTGGGTGAAGCCGTACGGAGAACTGGTCTGAGCAGTTGTGTTGCGATGTGTGCCGGGTACGATGCGCCTAATGTTGTTGTGTTGGGAGTTTGGTCGTGGAGGGTCTTCAGATCAATCTTCCTTTGTAGATCCTCCTTCAGATCAATCTTCCTTCTTAGAAATTAAGACAATAGAGCCAACCTCTAGCTATAATAATATACAGGATTGCAAAGGCAACTCGGGAGGAAATTTAAGGTCAATAAATAATATTAATTTGGTGCATCAAAATATTCAAGGATTTATGAACAAAGATTTAGAGGTAGATTTATTGATGAACCATTATGGTATTGATATTCTTTGCATAACCGAACATTGGCTAAAAAGTCACCAGTTCTTGTTCAATTTTAAGAATCACCAGGTTGGTAGTTCGTTTGGCAGAATAAATGCTATACATGGTGGCTCATTAATATTAGTTAGTAACCTGCTTAAATTTAAAAATCGTAAAGACATTGTGAGCCTGTCTGTTGAACGAACAGCTGAAATTGCCTGTATAGAGTTGGAGGGCTTCGTTGTATTAAGTGTGTACAGACCCCCTTCAGGATTGTATGACTGCTTTGAAAAGGTAATGGATGAAGTTTTACACAAGATTTGTGTTTCGAACAAAGCCATTATCGTTTGCGGTGATTTTAATGTTAATTTATTAGAGAACTCAGGTTATTGTAATAAAATTATAAGTCTATTTCAGTCCTACAATCTTGTAAACCTATTTTTGGAGCCCACAAGAATAACACCTACTTGTGCCACATGCCTAGATAATATTTTTACTAACATAATACCAAGCCGCAAAGAAGTTGTAAATTT
Organism: Sesamia inferens; assembly: GCA_037179545.1. Taxonomy (NCBI): domain Eukaryota; kingdom Metazoa; phylum Arthropoda; class Insecta; order Lepidoptera; family Noctuidae; genus Sesamia; species Sesamia inferens. The sequence goes on along the minus strand of CM073944.1, from coordinate 18,069,700 downwards.
ATTTGATTCTGATCACTGCGGACAAAGGATTACTATTCCAAACAATAGTAAAAAAGTGGCCAAAAAGGATATCACTGTTAACCCCAAAACTGAAAGCCGCTTGGAGGTTTTTAGATTTAATCTCATCAATAAAGTGCCAGTCTTATCCAGTTATGTTAATGCTGATCCTAATCATCTCTATGATAATTTTTTTAATATATATTGTAAGCAATTTGATTCCACCTTTGTTCCCAAGACTATCTCTATTAATAGTAATGCATCTTTCTCTGATTGGGCTACCATAGGTATTCATAAAAGTAGAACTCGGCTTTATGAACTGTACAATGAGAGGACTTATATTAACACTGTTGAATTTAATTTGTATGTTAGAAAATACTCAAAATTATTTAAACAAGTTTGCTATATGGCCAAGTCACGTTACCTGAGTTCAAAGATAAAAAACAGTAGTAATGTAATTAAAACGACTTGGAAAATTATTAATAGTGAAACGGGAAGGTCCAGTGATAGAAATACTGACTATAGCCTGACTGTTAATGGCAACATAATAAAATCAGACTCGCAAGTCGCTGAGGTGTTTGAAAATTTCTTTTCGGATATTCCTGTTTTAACTACTAAATCCCTAAACTCATCACCTTCTGTTGCTGAGTCTTTGCTTAAAGAAAATGTTAATGTTTGTAATTCGGAATTTCACTTTGAATATGTTACCAGTAAAGATATAATTAAAATCTTTCACACTCTCAATATAAAAAAGACTGCTGACCTATGGGGTCATTCGGTGGAAGTTGCGAAGTCTATTATTGATATTGTGGCACCCACTCTAGCGGTTATCTTTAATACTTGTATTGACTGTGGAGAGTTTCCTGATCTCATGAAAAATAGTAAGATAATACCTTTGTTTAAATCAGGCAGTACATCAGACCCCACAAATTATAGACCTATTTCTGTACTACCTACCTTTAGTAAAATTTTTGAGAAATTAATTTTAAACCAAATGCTAAGTTTTTTTAATAAACATAAATTATTACATAGCAAACAGTTCGGTTTTACAAGGGGTCGTTCAACTACTGATGCCGGTGTTGAACTTCTATGTCATATCTACAATGCATGGGAGGATAAATGCGATGCCTTGGGCATTTTTTGTGATTTGTCCAAGGCATTCGATTGCGTTCTTCACGAGACGTTAATCAGGAAACTCCGCCACTACGGGATCAGGAACTCTGCATTGGATCTTATTACATACTACTTGAGTGGTAGGATTCAAAGCGTTGACGTTAATGGAAAAAGATCATCCGGATCTTTAGTAACAATGGGAGTCCCACAGGGGTCAATTCTTGGTCCCTTTTTGTTTCTTGTTTACATTAATGACCTGCCGTACCTCATAAAGGATAATCACGATATAGTGTTGTTTGCAGATGACACTTCACTTTTATTTAAACTTAAACGTCAGCAGCAGGTCACTGATGATGTAAATAGCGCGATCTCCAAAGTAGTCCACTGGTTTAATGTTAATAACTTACTTTTAAACGAGAAAAAAACCAAATGCATTAAGTTTACTCTACCTCACGTCAGGCAGGTGAAAACTAAAGTGTTGATAAAGGACGAAGAATTGGAATCTGAAGACAGCACAGTGTTCTTGGGTATAACTCTGGATGCTAAGCTTCAATGGGGTCCCCATATAGAAAAATTGTCAAAAAAACTAAGTTCTGCTGCATACGCAGTTAGAACAATTCGTAATTTGACTGATATTGAGACGGCCCGTTTAGTGTACTTTGGCTATTTCCATAGCGTAATGTCGTACGGCATTCTGTTGTGGGGAAATGCCACTGATATTCAGACAATATTTGTTTTGCAGAAACGAGCTGTTCGTGCAATTTATAAATTAAGTCCAAGACACTCTCTCAGAGAAAAATTTAAAGAAATTAATGTACTGACCGTGCCGTCTCAATATATTTATGAAAATCTTTTGTATGCTCACAAAAATATAAAATTGTATAAAAAATACAGTGATGTCCATAGTATAAATACTAGAAACAAGCACAAATTTATTGTACCTACAACAAGGCTCAAGAAAATAGGTGGCTCTTTTAGATGCCAATGTATACATTTTTACAATAGACTTCCAGAGGTGGTTCAAGATCTGAGCCTGAATAAATTCAAATGCTTCATTAAACGTAAGTTGTGTCAGAAAGCATTTTATAGTGTTAAAGATTATATTGACGACAAAAAGGCTTGGGCTTGAGCTGCGTCCGATTTCTATGTTTACACTGATTGTTTCTTTGATTTTTCCTCTCGTAGTTTAAATTTGCAATTGTTTGTTTTTTCTTAACTCAAAGCCAGTACACACTATGTAGCCAGGCATATTGTACGTTACGGAATTGCATCGCTGACAGGGGTATTCGGCACTGGTGCAGCTGCACAGGAGCTAAACTTAGCATTCGGGAACACCGTTGGAGCTGCTGAACCTTGGACAAAACTGTCTTTGCATTGTGTAGATTCAATTTCTTAGTATTGTATAATTGCATGGAACACGTGTGAGCACGATCTATTTGCTGTAAAGCATCTATTTGTTGGGTTAGTCGTTTATTGACTTGATAGTGCTATGGCTGTTGAGAGTATGTCATGCTCACTCAAATGTCTCGCTGGTGGTGGCGTGTGTGTTGGGTCATTAGGTTCCCTTCAATATGGTTGAGCTGAATGATGCTGATCCATACGTCATGTTCGTGAACGGACGCCGTCAGAGGGGACTGGTCATCTCTTAGCTGCTACGGCGTATTTTAATTTCTGAATTGTTGTTTTTTTTTTTCCATAATGGACGCTCTCAGCGTACAATATATTTCTGCATCGTTCTCACACGATTTATTTCAAAATGAATGATGTAATCAAATATTTGTATCAATAGCTTGATATTTTAAAAGAGTGTCCATGGAGTTTCTTGCCCGTTCTTCTCCATAGGTACCTACTTTTTGGAATGGGCGACTAGCTTCACCTTACTGACTGACCGAACTTCTGACAATTCAAAAGTGCCTGTAACTGGTTTATTTGAAATAAATGCTTTGATTTGATTTGATTTGATTTGGCGCAGCATCGTTGGTCGTGTTGTTGGGTTTAACATTGCATTACCTTTTTTTTTTTTTTTTTGCCGGGGTGGAAATCCTCATAGGATGCCCGCCGCCCTGGGGTGGGCGACGGGGTATGTCAGACTTTTACTGACTAAAACCACCCCGGTGTGTCTTCTATCACGAGCGCGCGTGGGGCCGCGGGAGTCTAAATTCTTCCACGGCCCCACCCTCGTGCTGGCCCGGTCTGTCCGGGCCTCCTCTCCTGCACGGGGTAGTGGGGTGTTAAACTACCCCGTGCATCACCTCAAAGGCGCGCGCCGACACTCGCGCGCGCCTTCGCCTCGGGGTCCATTAAAAGGGGGGGCGGGGACTTCCCCATGTCCCTCGCCCCTGGACCCATTCATGGGGGGCGGAAGAGGGCGTTATCCGCCCTTCCTCGGCGCCCGGTGCGTCTTCTGCGGCCCGGGAAGGGAGTTGATATCTCCCTCTCCCGTTCCGCAGCTTCCTTCTGCGACATCACGTCCTCGCAGAAGGACACCACCGCGTCCCACGACTCTGAGCTGCCGACCATACTCCGCACTACTGCCGGCAGCGTCAGGTCGCCTCCTACTTCATTTGTGAGGACACGGCGCTGCTCCTCCCATGCTACACACTCGGAGAGCGTGTGCTGCGCCGTGTCCTCCCCGCATTGGACGCAGTGGTGGCACCGAGCGTCGGGCTCTCTGCCTAAGCGACGCAGGTACTTGCCGAAGCAGCCGTGCCCCGACAGTACCTGCGTCACCCTGAACGACAGGGAGCCGTGCCTCCTCCCGAGCCTAACATTGCATTACCTCGCTCAACTGCCGTCTTCCTTCCTATTCGCTCAGTTTTTCTGAGTGACCTATTCACTCTTAATAAACTAGCGCGCTTTACCATCAACGATCGCATCACTGCTTACCATCAGGCGGGATTGCGGTTAAGTGCTAGTTTATAATTATTAAAAAAAAAATATCACTAGGCCACCACTGCTCTCCAACATTACATAATAATCAGCCTATAATATTCCCACTGTCGGGACACAGGCCATCCCTCAGTGAGAGGAAGTGGACTGTAATCTACCACGCTGGCCTAGTGCGAGTTGGTTCTTTCAACATTTATCATCATCATCATCATTTCAGCCGAAAGACGTCCACTGCTGGACATAGGCCTCCCCCAAGGTTCTCCACGACGACCGGTCCTACGCCTGCCGCATCCAGCGGTTTCCCGCGACCTTCACCAGGTCGTCGGTCCACCTTGTCGGGGGCCTACCCACGCTACGTCTTCCGGTGCGTGGTCGCCACTCGAGAACCCGTCGGCCTCATCGGGCATCGGTCCTACGGGCAATGTGTCTAGCCCATTGCCACTTCAGTGTTGCAATTCTTCGGGCTATGTCAGTTACTCTCGTTCTTCTGCGGATCTCCTCATTCCTGATTCGATCGCGCAGTGAAACCCCAAGCATAGCCCTCTCCATTGCCCTTTGAGTGACTTTGAGCCTTCTCATAAGGCTCATTGTTAGAGACCACGTCTCAATTCCATAAGTCATCACTGGCAACACACACTGGTCGAAGACTTTTGTCTTGAGACACTGCGGTATTTCGGACGAGAAGATTCTACGTAGCTTCCCGAAAGCAGCCCAGCCGAGTTGGATTCTTTCAACATTATGTTCATTATATTTTTGGGCCCCAGTAGGTAATAACCCAAACGCTAGAAGCGTCAAACTGACGTGTAATGGATTCGAAACCTACCTGTGAACCGCTCGCTGGAGTTCACTCATGTGAATACCCTTTTGTTACAAGCTTCATTAATTTACTTGGGAAAGTAAAGGATAATATAGAATATATATTTATATATTGAGAGCGATATGATTTAAGAAAACAAATTCCATTTACAATTAAGCCAGCCTTTCGGTCTTCTATGGGATGCATTCTGGTGAGTGTGCAAGAGAATTGCATGATTTAATTCCCCCATCTCTGTTCCATCATCGGACGACCCGTCGTACGGCAAGTTTCCACCCTTGAGTTGCTGACACCTTTGCGATCCGGATGAAGCGTTTTGCTTCCTCTTTTATACCACGTACATGGAAGGACTGGAACAATTTGCCAGCGACGGTGTTTCCGTCACACTACAATTTGAGTGTCTTCAAGGCTAGAGTGAATAGGCTCTTAATAAAATAGCGCGCTTCACTATCAACGATAGCGTCATTGCTTGCCATGAGGCGGGATTGCGGTCAAGCGCTGGTTTATAATTTATAAAAAAAAAGTAATGTTAAATGCTAGGGGTAATAAAATGCCGATTTAGGGTTATGAAATTTATTGGCAATGGAGATACAGTTCATAGTAGGCAATGACAAGTAGAACGTAGCTGATGTCGTACCAAAGTCTTCCTTCTGTGTCCATGAAGTCCATTTCATACACAGACACAACAACACTACAGAAGTCACCTAATGTAGCTCAAAGTACTTGTTGTAGTAAGTAGTCGTTGTCGCTGTATGTTCTCGATTATCGCTTTGCACTTGTTGGTGGTTTTACTTCGATAGTCAAGTGCAGACTGACTCATCGGCTGAGTCATGCTGCTTTTTGTATGCAAGCATAATGCAATAATAGTGCTTAATGTCGAGTACGTTCGGTACCTACTTTATAGAAGACGAGATTCCAGTAAATTCGCTGTCGACCCTTCGTTGTGAATATTTATGAAACCTATATTGTTAGAACCTAGCAATGCATTTTAGATCGTACCTCTAAAATGCCTAGGTTTCTAGATATAGGGCTTAAAAGTTACGTAAGACATGACATTGACATAAGGTGCATTCGCAACAGCACTAATGCGAATACACTAAAATACAGGACTTTCCTAGAATAGGAGTTAAGGTTCAAATTTATTGTATTGACTGTACTTTACCTATCTCTCTTAAACTAATGTAGTTCATTATGCTTGTTTTCTTTGTAAGGAAAAGGTGTGTGTCTGTATTATGTGAATGTGATGTGAAATCTGAATAAAAATTTGAAATACATTCAGCTAATGACAAATAACACACAAACAAGAACAAAGAAAGAAAGAAAGAAAGGAAGAATACGATATATAAAGAAAATACATTTAGTTGTTTTACATAATACACTGAATGTACAAGCAATTTGTACAGCAATTGTTACATATAAAACAAAGATGAGCACTACGGACTATTCTCATCATTATTGCTCCCAAAAGCTGAAGGAAAACTTCTTGTGGAAACCGCATGTCCTAGAATTTTTTTTTAAATATTGTTATAAATTAGTGCTTGACCGCAATCCCGCTGCTTACCATCAAGCGGGATTGCTTATTAAGAGCCTATTTACTCTAGCCTTAAAGACACATTATAGTCAGACGGAAACACCACCCCTAACAAATTGTTCCTGACCCACGATGTAGGTACGTGGTATAAAAGACGAGTTGAAATACTTCGTCCGGATCGTAGTGGTACCAATAACTTAAAGGGAGATACTGTACGACGAGTTGTCCGATGATGGAACTGAGATAGGGGAATTAAGTCATGCAATTTGACGCGCACACTCGCCAAAATCCAGCCTATGGAACACCGTGAAGCAGGGTATTCTTCGCCTGGCCTCCAGACTTTGGAGATCGTTTTGAGCCAAATCTGGGTTGCCAATTACCCTTTAAGTACGCCTCTCCACTGAATTCATAGTATTCAGGAGGCATTTTGCAGCACCAGCCCAAATGTTGCTGCAGTACTCCCCACACACCAACGGACCTGTGCTTAATACAACATTAGAAGCTGTTTTGAAGACATGTGTTAAGTAGGTACAACCCAAGCTGGTCCCCTAGTAGTCTATTACGTCCCAGTTCCACTTACCGTGACATGCTTTCTGTCCCAACAGTGAAAACTTTATAGGCATTGTGTGCAAACTCAATTCTTCTTTCTTCTTATTCAGCCTATAGAGGTCCATTGCTGGACAAAAGCCTCCCCCAAGGCTTTTCACGCTGACCGGTCTTGTGCTGCCCGCATCCATCGGCTTCCCGCGACCACCGCGCCAGGTCGTCGGTCCACCTTGTTGGGGGCCTCCCTACGCTGCGTCTTCTAGTACGTTGCCGCCACTCTAGAACCTTACTGCCCCATCGGCCATCGGTTCTACGAGAAATGTGCCCTGCCCACTGCCACTTAATTTTAGCGACTCGATGAGCTATGTCGGTGACTTTGGTTTTTTTGCGGATCTCCTCATTTCTGATTCAATCGCGCAGAGAAACTCCGAGCATAGCTCTATCCATCGTCCTTTGTGTGACTCTGAGCCTTCGTATGAGGCGCATTGTGAGCGACCACGTTTCAGTTCCGTAATCATCACTGGCAACACACACTTGTCGAAGATTTTAGTCTTGAGACACTGTGGATGATCAGATCTTTGACGATGAAGAAGACAACGCAAACTCACTCGTTCTCAGAAAATATAATAAAAAGGCAAGAATAATTTTTCTTGATAAAAAGAAACAGTAATGGGAAAATCGAAATTGTAGTAGCATTTTACTTAGAAAGGAAAAGATAAAGCTTTTGACTTCCAAATTTATCTCTTACTAGATAGTAAATACATTTTCCATAGAGTACGAAGACGTCTCATTTGTCGCTCTAGAGGCCGCATTACCTAAATTTTCTTTATTTTATGTATGGCATCTAGTAATTGACCTTGAGAAAACTACTTAACCAGACTATGCTGTGGTTGCTATAAGAAAATTTAAAGCCTTCAGCCAGAGGCATTAAAAACTACTAAACGACTACACGCTAAGGGCATCCCCAGTAGATTCTGAGCCTCGGCTTAGGGCATCGCTGGAGAGGGCTGGATCTAAAATTTAACAATTTACATATGTAAATACAAACCGACGATGTTACTGGTTACTCGCACTATGAGACGGTGGAGGCGTGAGGAACAGGGAGTTCACTCATTCTCCATAGAAAAAGAAGGATCCTTCGACCAGACGGGTGTTATGTCTGGCAGGCACTTGCCCAATGGTTGAAATTGGGGAGTTGTATATATGCTAGTTGCACGGTAAACTTTGATTGCGAGATGAAGAATTCGTGTGACGTCAGTACGACGCGTTGTTTCTTTGTGGCGTTTGTAGGTACCGTTACAATACAACTCATTATCGTCATCACTTTCCTAACCTTTTCCTAGTAAGTTCAGGTCAGCTTCCAGAATTAACTATTATTTTACATGGAGCGATGGCCTGCAAGTCCTCCACAACTCAGATACTGGATCATAGGATACCCCTTGGAAGACTGAATGTTCAACTTTTAGGCTGCTATTGAACTTTCCAGACTTTCCGTAACAGCTGTCAAAGATCTACGAATGACAGCCACTACGACACTATTAAGAGCGGACTCTAGTGCAGAGGAATTTGGGAAGTAGGTATTTGAAGAAACTATTGCTGTCGCGCTGCTTTCAACTTCTCCCGGTAAAGTGTGAAAAGGACAGTTGCAGCTCAGGCTGGTTTTACCTACAAAATCGTTGACCAAAAGACTTTTTTTTTTTTTTTAATAATTATAAACTAGCACTTGACCGCAATCCCGCCTGATGGTAAGCAGTGATGCGATAGTTGATGGTAAAGCGCGCTAGTTTATTAAGAGCCTATTCGCTCAGAAAACTGAGCGAATAGGAAGGAACACGGCAGTTGAGCGAGATGATGCAATGTTAAACCCAACAACACGACCAACGATGCTGCGCCAAAGGGAGATTGATCTGAAGACCCTCCACGACCAAACTCCCAACACAACAACATTTGGCCAAATGATAGGGGCACGTACAATCACAGTGTAAAACAGACGAAAAAAAAATTGCTCTAAAAGCATTATCTACTAAGAAAACAGCGAAATACGTTTGTATAGAGAAAGCACCACTAAAGTTCCCTCTTAAGGATGTTTAAAACCTGAAGAGATTGAATGACGGCACAGACAGAGGCGCTCAACGCACTATTGGCGTTAATATCACTAGAACTGCCTCTTTTATATTCTTCGAAATTTTCTAATAAGTATACATCTTCAAAAAGTTATACATACTACAGAGAAAAGGTTAATGTTTCATTTACATTTAATATCGTTGTGGTCTACGGCAGCTTTTGGAACCAACGTTTGCCCGCGTAAAACTTTGAAATAGTTTGAGTATGTACATGAGACAAGCTATGTGAATAAAGACAGGTGTACCTTCACATGAAATAAATTGAATTTAATTTCTACACGTCAAATGAAATAAATTTAAATCAAATAAGGTAATTAACAAGTTTTCTGCAAGCTAATCGCGGAACACACTATTGCTCTCAATTTGAAGCATATAGCTTAAACTTTACATATAGCATAAACTTTGAAGCATATAGCTAATCCATTGCTCTTTATATTCAAACAATATTTATACTCAAGAACGTAAATAATTCAATGAATGTTGTTAAACTGTCAAAATGAAACCTTGAGTGTTAGGCAATTACCCTGCCAGTCTATGAGCGGCGAATTCCTCTGCCTGAAAATCTGTCAAATTTTATAATTACCGCGTTTTTTTAATCTCAATATTTCTCGCAAAAATGCACTAGGAGATGAATTATTTTCTGCGGCAAAATGACCTCTAACCTTATCTAATTAATACTCAAAGAGTTTTTTGTGTTGTAATTGGATTTCCGACGTTATGATAAATGTTTTGTCAACATTAAGGGTCTTGCGGTAAAATATTGAAACACATTTACTTTTTGTTCGCATTATCCTTTGTTCGGCGTACTTAAGTTAAATTACGAGTGAGTGTGAGTACTCACACTATATTTTAGCTAATGTTTAGGTCGATATTTTTCACATATTTGACAATCAGTCAGGGGCCCTAACCTCCTATTTTTATAAATTTGTCATTCCATTGTCATCACATTGTTATTGTGCTTAAAAGTAGGTAATCTGCTAAATTCATAATGATCGATCAATTACGTCCGTTGTCTCGTAATATAATGGTGATAGAATGACATTGCCGTATTGTCATTATTATAATAAAACCCGTTAACAGAAATGATAAAAAATAGTAATACTTAATTTGAACATTTATTAATATCGAGTGGAGTGTCAGTGATTTACCACTGGAAAGACATAAAAAATTGGTTGTCTGTAGAACTCCGTCTACTGCCGATATTTGAACGTGACAACGTCTATTCGCTCTAGGGGTGGGGGTAAAGTAGGCGTGGACTCCGTGTGGCGTCAGATTCGGCCGTTACGGTGTTTTCGAGAATGACTCCTCCGTACCAATTTAATAGACGTTGTCACGTCAATTCCTACAGTTTTGTGATACCCTGGTACTTTGCACGTCCACAAACTATGCACAATAAAACCTCTTTCATGTATTATCGTGATTTGATAATTATTGTTTCGATTTCTCCTACACTTTTATGCTACCCTGGTACCTTGCACGTCAAAAAAAGTAGGCGTGGACTCCGTGTGGCGTCAGATTCGGCCGTTACGGTGTTTTCGAGAATGACTCCTCCGTACCAATTTAATAAACGTTGTCACGTCAAAACACAACTTACACCACCAACATCGCAGCAACATGACCATCATCAGCAACACCAACACATCAACACACCACGATATCCAATATAGCAGAGAAGCTCAAAATTGTTTCTTAATTAGTACTATATAGGCTGTAATATCTGCAGTTTTGTTAGCTTTGCATCTTTAAGATGCACATGAGCGGCATACGTCAACCGCAAAGACGATTGTATCGTAGTCGAGCGCAGTCATACAGTTCCCGGCACGTAACTTGGCAAGAGTCCTCAGAAATCATTTTTTAGATCTCTTTGGTGGTGCGCGCGGGACGCAGGGTATGAGTCGAGAGATGAGATGTCACTCGATCTTTGCCTCCCACTACGTCAAAATCTTGCCAACATACTTGCCTGGTACTGTACATATGCGGCACGTTATCCATCGTTGACTAGGTGTGGTTCGTAACGCCTTTTTCAGGAAACGTAATGTAACCAGTTATTTGATCGGCGTCACCTGTTATAAAACAACTTATTTTTGTAGCTAGTTATTTTAATTCAGCAACTGTGATTATTTACATAAATATAACCACCAACTGTACAGTTACACATGAAACGAAACGAGACGTGGTCGTTATTTCACTTAACAAGTCACAATAACCAGCGACGAGCGCCGCCGGTGTGAAGCACGATACGGCTACCTGCTACGGCATATCGTGAGCATAACGTGTGTATGAAATAACGCATTTACAAAAATAACTACTTTTTAATTTGACTCGTAACTAGTGATTTAGTTACACATCGCGTCGCTGGTTATTGTGATTAAGTTACGTGAAATAATGACCACGTCTACCGTTGACAACTGCGTATGGACACTTAACGTCCTGGCCGGTGGACGTGCCACGCCATAGCGACTATGAAGAAAACAAATAAAATATGCTGTTTACACACACACTCATGCAAGCTACACAAGTAAGCTAGACTAAAATAGACAGCCGAAAAAATACACCATAAATGTACAGTTGTTTTTCTGTCGATTCTAAGCGCCCCGCTGAGCCTTCGGACCTAAAATTGACACAGTCGTAAATAGGCAGTGTTTTGTTTCGGCACGTCTCTGATGGCTTCGATCTAAATCGGGAATAACATTTGTGTATTTTGCGTTTGTTACGTGATTTACAAAACATTTTTACTAAAGGAAAATCAAAAAAGCATAGAAAGAAAGTTTTACAAGATGCGTTTCTTGTAAAAAATGATGCTTTTTTTAAATAGGTACTCGTCTTCTTCTTGAGCATACAGTAGATTATGGCCCGCTCCCTCTCACCCAGAGGTAACCTGTGTCCTAATAGTGGCAACATTATCTGCTGACTATATAACCACGAAATTGAAATATTAGGTAATTTTGCAATACATATATTGCAAAATTACCTGATATTTCAATTTCGTCGTATACCGTGGCATCACCTTTAACCAAAAAAATACCATAAATATCAACTTTATTTTCCACATCTTACATGTTCATAAAACCATAACAAATCCTCAAATATCACAAAAACAGGATCATTCCAAATAATAAAAGCAAGGCGTTAAATAATAAAACATTGTGTTTTCCTTCTAAAACCGGTGATAGGTAATTTTATGGTTACCATAAAAGAAATATAATATTTGCCTCAGTATTCTTGTTTGGGAGGGGTGACCATAATTTGCCTTATAAAGGAGATAAAAAAAAGGTTGTAAGGTCGTATAATATGAGCAGAAAAATAAGGAAACATGAATCTGAAATAGGAGTCAAGTTGTCGTTACATAACATAATCAGTCTGTAATGTGCTCGATGAGAGCGAGTGGGCCGTAATCTACCAAGCGGTCTCAGTGCGGGTTGGTTTTCTTAGTTTTGACTCCAGGACATGCCGGTGTCTTCACGTGTTTTCCTTCACCGTTTTGAGAGCACTGGTGATGAAACAATTTACACAAAGTAAAGCGGCTGATGACTTAGGAAACTGAAACGTGGTCGCTCACAATAGACCTTATACGAAGGCTCAGATTCACACAAAAGGCAATGGAAAGAGCTATGCTCGGAGTTTCTCCGCGTGATCGAATCATGAATGAGGAGATCCGCAGAAGAACCAAAGTCACCGACATAGCTCTGCGAGTCGCTAAACTTAAGTGGCAGTGGGCAGGGCATATTTCTTATAGAACCGATGGCCGATGGGGCAGTAAGGTTCTGGAGTGGCAGCCACGTACTGTAAGACGCAGCGTAGGGAGGCCCCCAATAAGGTGGACCGATGACCTAGTGAAGGTATCGGGAAGCCGATGGATGCGGGCAGCACAGGACCGGTCAGCGTGGAAAGCCAAAAGGAAATTGATCTGAACACCCTCCATAACCAAACTCCCAACACAACAACATTTGGCGCATCGTACCCGGCACACATCGCAATACAACTGCTCAGACCCGTCCTCCGTACGGCTTCAACAGACATCATGCCGGAACACGACAAATCGCTTGGCGGCAAGATTTTGTCTGCTGGGTGGTAACTTCTGCCGGCGGCCGATGTTATGGCCTACCACCGAGAAAAAGATTCTGGTTGTGGAGGTCAGACGTCAGTCGCTTCAGACCCCAGACTCCAAAGCTGAAAAGCTACGGATGCGACTGGGATTAACGCTGAGATGATGATGATGATCCTAGTAATAATTCTTGACCTTAGAAGCCTTAGGGCGTATTAGGAGCTCGATCTTAGTAGCAATAGGTCGTATGTTTAGGAGGTTCGACGACCTATATATATGGCAACTTTCATATTTATAATTCTCGACCTTAGAAGCAGTATACTAAGGTCGAGAATTATAATTGCGAAAGTTTGTGAGTATGGACGAATGGACGTTTGTTACTCTTTCACACCAAAACTTCTGAATATATTTGTATGAAATTTGGCAGGCAGATAGTTTATTACCAGGTATAACACATAGGATACTTTTAATCCTAATGTTCCTACGAAATCGAAGCTAATGCGGGTCCAATTAAGATACTCCATAGACAGTTTAGACGGGATTAAAAACATGACGACCAAAGAGACGACAATTTACGTCAGGAGCGGACTAATTTGACAGGTCTAAACTAACATTTTATCGGCTGTCCTTTTCTTAATGAAATAGAAAGAAAAAGATGTACTGAAAATAAATTTAATTTGGTTTATGACCAAGGGAATCGGGGCCATTGAATATCCATACTAATATTATAAATGAGAAAGTATATCTGTCTATCTGTCTGTCTGTCCGGCTTTCACGCCAAAACTACTGAACCCATTGTAATAAAATTCGGTACACAGATAGTCTAGAGCCTGAGAAAGGACATAGGCTATATAACATCCCGCTATGACTAATAGGAGCAGAGCAGTAATAAAAAATGTTGCGAAAACGGGGACAAACGCGGACGTTCATATTGCTCCCATTATTTTAACAGGCGTTTATTTTATATCAACATGCGGACGGAGTCGCGGGCAACAGCTAATTTATTATAGTTTTGCCACTAATCGCGTACTGCACCCGTTGATGACATTATATCAACGCTGGCTGCCTCTAATATCGTATCTTTATAAAAATTTTGTTGTGAGCTTCTATAATCATTGGACACGCCACAATAGCGGCGGTAAGTCTCCTTTTAGAGGAGCGGTTAGAAAGGCGCCACGGCGCCCTCGCCTTCGGCCTGACGCAGGTCCTCACCGGACTCGGTTGTTTCGGGAGGGTGTCACCATTTTGTGGACCGCCCTGAGGACACGGTGAAGCATACGGTGGAGGTCTGCCCGGCTTGGGTAGAGCACCGCCATGCCCTCGTAGCGGCAATCGGCGGCAATCTCTCGCGTCCGGAGCGAGAGTGCATGGCAGACCATCACCTCCTTCTGCGTACCGCGTGAGGCAGCGGGAATTCTAGCGCCCTCACGCCACTAGCCGCCGCAGGAGACGGCCTGGTCGGGAGACGACACCGAACTCCCAGCCACCGTAGGCGCGGGCCTGCGGGCGGTGAGCAGTGGGCAGCTCGCCGCCCAGTAAGGACCAAGCCCGAGCCGACGGCGCGTCATGATTCACGCGCACCTCAAAGAGATGTCAGCACATCGTGACGGGGTCCACGAAGACAGATGCCTCATGGGTCAAGGTTGCGTGTTGGTTAAACAAGAAACCGTGGCCCTGGCCGTCGCCAAGGCAAGTGAAGAAACACGGGTGAGTTTTAGTCAGTACAAGTCTGACACGCCATTCCACCCCGCCCAGAGCGGGAGAAAGTCATTTTATGATTTCCCATCCCAACAAAAATTTTTTTCTGCCCTACAAGAAAACAGTTTATAATAACTCCACATAATACATTTATACTTTTTCTGTAAACCATAGCCACCTTACTTCCAATGTATTTGTTTGTATTCAATCTGGATTATATTAGGCGGGTTTTTCGCCGTTTCTTTTACAAGATACTGTTATGTCATCCATTATATATTTCTTGCAATGTCTTGTCTTCTAGTAATGGTTCTGATCATATGAATAACTAGCGGTCGCCCGCGACTTCGTTTGCGTGGAGTTAGTTATTTGAACATTTTATTTTAACCCCAAAAGAATCGATTTGTATATTATGACTTAGAAGCTTAATAATGTACCTATTATTAAGCTTCTAAGTCATAATATACAGCATACATTTTAAATTTCAATTCTCTTACTTCAAAAACAGAACTGTCATACAAACTTCCAAATCCCCTTTACCCCCTTTTTTCTGGATTATAAATCATCGGCAATTGAAGAAACCGTGTTTCTTCACTTACCTGTGCGCCGGTTTTTTTTAAACCAACCCGCAACCCTAACCCAGGAGGCATCGGTCTAAATAAACGGAATAATGATAATATCATATATTGATACTTGTATAGAACAATATCATAATATGCAATAGCGACAATGGTAACTAGTCTTGAAGAAATAATAATTTTACTAGTGCACAACAAAGATCTAGGTGTATACGTAAATCTAAAAAATAAGGTCGGATCTATGACACACCGATTTCTTAACGACTTTTTCCTTTAAGCTTTTTGAGAGCATTCTTTTTTAATACTTTATTTCATTGACTTTTCCGCTGGTAGGCCATAACATCGGCCGCCGGCAGAAGTTACCACCCACCAGACAAAGCCTTGCCGCCAAGCGATTTGTCGGGTTCCGGCATGATGTCTGGTGAAGCCGTACGGAGGACGGGTCTGAGCAGTTGTGTTGCGATGTGTGCCGGGTACGATGCGCCTAATGTTGTTGTGTTAGGAATTTGGTCGTGGAGGGTCTTCAGATCAATCTCCCTTTGGCGCAGCATCGTTGGTCGTGTTGTTGGGTTTAACATCGCATCACCTCGCCCAACTGCCCTCTTCCTTCCTATTCGCTGAGATTTTCTGAGTGAATAGGCTCTTAATAAACTAGCGCGCTTTACCATCTACGATTGCATCACTGCTTATCAGACGGGATTGCGGTCAAGCGCTAGTTTATAATTATTAAAAAAAAATATTAAAAGAAAACAGCGACTTAATTGCGTAGCACACTATTACTATCAATTTAAATCATTTCGAAGTATATTGTTAATATGGCTGTGAAATAATGCAAAAACGCAATGTAGTTCAGTTGTTAAAATGAAACCAATTGCTACTGATATCGTATTCCACAATTACTCTGCAGGTTTTTAATAATGAATTACGATCTAGCCCTAAAGAATAATAAATGAGCAATTTAAATTTAACCGAATTTTTTGAGATATTAAAACAGAAAAGCGTTGTGTTTTGAGGGCAGTGCTGATGAAATTAGATTAGATTAAAATAAAATTAATAATTAAAAAATAGGCTCTTAATAAACTAGTGCGCTTTACCATCAACGATTGCGTCACTGCTTACCATCAGGCGGGATTGCGGTCAAGCGCTGGTTTATAAATTAATAAAAAAAATTAAAAAAAATGTTTAAGTACACAAAGTTAAGAGCTGTTATCTCTAGGCTACCACTGCATTTAATTAGTTTACAGTAAATTCCTCGTACTTGGAAATTTATGACTTATTTTCGCTATTGGATTTTGTTCCAAGAATCAATGGTGAAGCATTGTGAAATCCAGGACCAGAAAAATAATAACAAAAATCACTGGAAATGAAATTGATAACGGACTTTTTTTATCAAGAATATATGCTTTATTCTTCTTTAGGTGGAAGCTCTATAGGTTCTTCGATACATTGTTATTATTAGTATTAATTTTTAGAGTTTCGTACTCAAAGGGTAAAAATGGGACTTAGGCTTCACGCCGTCTGTCACCAGGCTGTACATTTCTTATTAACTGTGATAGCTGGATAGTGGAAATTCTCACAGATGTTGATAAATTCCCTATACCAACAAATATTAAATACATAATAAAGTTATCTAAGCGGGCTTCCATACAACAGATGTGTTTTTATATGTAGATAAAATTGTACAGAATTTGTACTTGGCCGGTTTGTTTTTACACAGAAGCAAAATATTACGAACAAACTCAATATAGGAAGAATGCCTTGTATGTAGGATTAAGGGGGCGACGCCTGGGAGACAATTACGCAGGAAAAACGTGGGATATGCTTAGCTTACGCTACATAAAATCTTTTTATAAAGCAAATAATAAGAGTCGCACAGGTTGAGTTAAGCTACGTTCGCAGAGACCTTTCCCGGTTTTCATTTTTGTATTTTCAGTCCCAATTAACATCCGTATATTTTTAATCTTTTGGTAATCGTTCCGGGTCGTCAGAAGCCCGAAAGTCCCAGCAGTAATACAAAAGAACGGGTTTCTTATTTAAATTATACATTCAGACAGATACATATCTTTCAGCTATTTTATTAGAAATGAAATCATTTTTGTTTGTGTTTTTATGTGAATCCAGGTCAGATTAATTAAGTAATAAACAATGAAAATCACAGATCACAGCAATCGGCAGGTAAATTCCCGTAGTTTAAATTTTAAAAGTAGTTTGGGTATCCCGTGTGGTACCGGGCTTAGAATAGTATCAACCTATATCCTCCCGTGGGTGTCGTAAGAGGCGATTAAGGGAACTCTCACCAGGGATGTGGGCAGCAGCGCTTCTCTTGTGCTATATCATATTACTGCGATCCCCAACCCGCCTGCCAAGCATGGGGATTATGGCACAACCCGCCAATGAAATGAAAAGTTATGGGGGAGGCATGTATCCAGCAGTGGACCGCTATACGCTGAGAAGAAGGAACAGAAGAAATTTTAAAACGTTCAAAATCTACTCGTAAAATCTACTCGTAAAATCTCAGCGACAAAAAAGTGTCAAACACGACAAAAAGTTGTCACAAAGCAGGCATCTCGAGGGTTTTTTTGACATATTGAAATTGAGATCAGCTAACTTAGTATCTAGGTATGTAGAAACAAGACATAATAATGTTTTTGTTTTCGTGTTTTGTACCATGTCCAGGTAAAATAAATAGCGAACTTTCTAAATTATAAATAGTGACAATTTGAATATTCATATTTATATATTTTTGTATTATGTATTTATTTAAGTAAACTTATGTAATTATTTTTGGATAATATGTTTAGATACATTTAATATTACGTAGTGCGTTACATGTGACTCATATTATTATTTTTATACTTAACATAGTCATATTTTATTTCTTCCATGTTCTTACACATTATTGTCTATATTTATGTTTTATTCTCCTTTCGCTAGTCTGCTGAAAGAAATTTCTTAAGAAATAAGCAGAAACTTTGTAAAATAAATAAATAAAACATTTTAATAAAAACCGCAAACCACATCCGTTTACAAGCTAAAATTTGCTTAAATAAAGCCATACATAGGTTCACCGGTACACTGGTGGTTAGGATATCATAGTAATTGTGCATTTAGCAGTTAGACTTAGTTAGTTCATTGTGGACGAATATAGTGACCTATTTAGCACGGTTAGTTGGCTCGGGACAGTTGGAACCGTTTTGAAATATGCTTCCAATGGAATTACAAAGGCTGTGTGCCTCTTCTATGCAGGAATACGGAATTTAGAGACGAATTTAAATGATAGTATTCCTAGGTTTAAGTATATTTTTGTATAGTATTTTTTGTACAATACATAGAAACTTCTAAGATATGTTTTAAACAAAAAATTGCATGACACAAACATATGTATGTATGGAGGTACTACTACTAAACCCACACATATTATAACACAATCTACTTATTTGTAAGATTTTCTTTGTCTCTCTCTCTCTCTCTCTCTCTCTCTCTCTCTCTCCCTCTCTCTTTTCTTATAAAGTCTTATTGCAATAGGGCCTTATCATTTTGTGTGTGGTTATCTACCACTCATAAAATTATTGTTTTAAAGGTACTTCTTTTTAAGGTGCGTTATGTAAGGATACGAAAAGTTATCGTGAAGCTATTAATAGCGTTGATAAAGACAACTGGATCTCTGCAATGAAAGATGAGTACAATACCTTGTTGAATAAGTAGACTTGGACATTAGTGGATAAACCAAATAAAAGGGTTATTCCATGTAAATGGGTGTTCAAGATAAAGAGAGACGCGCACGGTGCAATAGTCAAATATAAGGTGCGACTAGTTGCGAAAGGTTTTAGTCAAGTTTGGAGGACTGACTATATTGAAACAAACCCCTGTGGTTCGAAATTCATCTCTGCGTACCCTTATAGCGTTGGCGGCAGAAATGGATTTGAAAATACAACACATGGATGTTGATACCGCATTCCTCAATGGGGACTTAGAGGAGGAGGTGTACATGCAACAGCCTGTGGGATTTGCTGAGCACGGGGTAGAAGGTAAAGTCTGTTTGCTCAGAAAATCCTTTTATGGGTTGAAACAGGCAGCTCGAGCCTGGATTATCAAATGACACAGATTCCAACATACGTATAACTTATTGACTCGTAAAAGTGTTTGGACAGACGACAGCACAAGCTACTACAATCTGTCAGATTTCTTTATTTGACATTCAACTTTGTCAGTAAAGCATTAAGGCTCCATGTTGATTAGGAATATTTGGTAGTTTCATTTAGCTTCACCTACAGCTGTCGGCAGTACAAACCTACTTGCAGAAAATAAATCATTTATCATTTAAGGTAACCTAAGTATGTTTTCGCTTTATCTTTAGGCTAAAAAGCGAGAAGATTTTTTTATAACGAAGGTGACCTATTTGTGTGAGGGTCGCTTCACATATGCTTTTTTTCTTAAACTTTGCTCTTACGTAACACGATGTCATTTTTCGTACTTTTCGTAATGATGTTTTTCGTCTTTGTTATAAAGGTGCATTCACGTTATTTCATACAGAGTGTATCTGACATCGTAACGCAAACTTCGCGAGAAGGTTTCACCGCATGCCACTAATAAAATGATGATAGTCATTTATATCGTTAATGAGCGGTTACAGAAATAACAGTGATTAAAAAATGTGTCGGCTCGACCTTTGAACGTTGCAAGCGTGCCGCCGCGCGTGTTTGTGGGTATGACGTTGATCCCTGATGTGAACTCTATTAAATCAGCTGTTAGGATAGTTTTTCGAGTGTTGTTCACATTGCGCTTTTTTTGTGTAATTAGCGAATTAATTCTTTTTTACTTTAAAATCTTATTGGGTTATAAAAGTACAGCAATTATGAACGGTTTAAAGTGAAAAAAAACTGCATATTATTTTTTTTAAATCGGGAAAAAACCGACGAAACATTCCACCTGTGGGGGGTTCAGAATCATGTATTGGATCCATGGTACTCGTTTGTGCGTCGATGTCAGAGACACACTTTATATTATAAAAAATATGCTATAAAACACATCCACATTATTCTAAATTGTTAATTGCTTTATTAAAACTTATCATCATTATCCTTTCAGCGGAAAGACGTCCACTGCTGGACATAGGCCTCCCCCGAGGATCTCCACGACGACCGGTCCTGCGCCTGTCGCATCCAGCGGTTTCCCGCGACCCTCACTAGGTCGTCATTCCACCTTGTCGGGGGCCCAACAACGCTGAGTCTTCCGGTGCGTGGTCACCACTCGAAAACCTGTCGGCTCCATCGGGCATCGGTCCTACGGGCAATGTGCCCGGCCCACTACCACTTTAGTGTTGCAATTCTTTGGGCTATGTCCGTTACTCTCGGCTCTTTTCGGCGAATCTCCTCATTCCTGATTCGAACATGCAGTGAAACCCCAAGCACAGCCCTATATACTTATTGTAATATAATGAATTTGTAAAGACGGTAATTATTCCTATGACATGGTTGGCGCAAAAGTTGAATCAATCAGAATCGCGTATTCGATCCCCTTAGTGTCGCGACACATCTGCCGAACGAACGGCGCAGAAAGTTCGATTAAATACTCTCGCAGTGTATTTCAAGTATTCTATGACACATCAGCCGAAATAGGGATGTTTTCTGGGTAAAAAAAAAATGATTCTATTTAGTCCGTCATTCAGATTATAGAAAAATATTGGATACGTATATTTTGTTTTATCAAATCAATAAAAATTGACAAATATAAAAGGCATCAAAGATCAGGAGTGGTGGCTGGTGACGCCACTGCTTGCTACACTTTTTAGCAACCACTGACGTCACACGAATTTACAACTTACTGTATGGTCTTAATTTTTATTTATATGAAAAAAGCAAAAATACGTGTCTAGATTTTTTTTTTGAAATCTGACTGACGGACTAATTAGTTTTTTGTGGTCACCTAACCTATTACGCCGCGTTCGGCGTCGGGCCTAACCTTCCTTCGGACGGTTTTTTTCAGCTAAAACGCATTTGATGTATTTTACATAGCAATCGACACATCCCCCGATGCGTTGCGCGACCGAAAGTTCGGCGGGCGTAGCTGAAGGTTCGGCGTGTGTTGTGCATCGTGCGCGTGGCAGTAGCTAAGAGCGGCAACATCTTCTAAGCCCTCTATAATAGCTAATATTCTAATTAAATCCATTTTTATGGGCAATTCAGGTACGTCACAAAAACAGGACACCATAAAGTAGACACAGACAGACTGACGATGACGCCACGTAACTTTCCGTCGCGTAGCGCTCTGAACAAGAAGCCGCGTTTTGACCGTTTGGTTTGTCATAACAATTGAATATTGCGCCTGATACTCTTCAGCCGCTGAGCCTTCGGCGCCGTACGTTCCGCAGATGTGTCGCGACCCTTATGGAACAAATGTTGGTATGAGCTACAGACAAACATTTATTTACAGAGTACAGATAACTACAGTTGACTACAGATAACTTTTGAATTGTGTTAGTTTAACAAACATTGCCCCACGCCACTGTCTGGCCGGGATTCATTATGACAGTTCAACAACAATGGATCAGCAATACTATTCAAAATTTACTTATACAATATGTAAAAAAACCCCATCCGACCCATAAGGATAATAAAGGTTAGGTAAACATATGACAAATAGAATATGAAATTTTACATCATCATAGTAACAGTACTAATGAATTTTGAAATAATTTGGATTTTCCTTCATTAATTCCAACGTCCCCAAAAATTTGGTAATTTTTAAAAAAGTTCCAACACCATTTTCGACGGTATTATTATGAGCGATACGACTGCGTGAAGGCGCATATATTGCCTACCGCACATGTATTAAGTTAAGTACCTCGTTTTGCGAAATAGATAACATTTATTTATTTAGGGGGATTTTTTTAAGCCTACAAAGCTGGGCTAGGCTATGTAGGCATTAGTAGAATCAGTTATCGATACTTATCAATACCAGACAGGGTTTTCCTTACATATTGTATACTAGCAGTCGCCAGCGACTTTGTTCGCGTGGTTTAGTTACGCTCCGCTTCTATTAGCCGCAGCGTGATGTTATATAGCCTAAAGCCTTCCTGGATTAATGGCAAACGCCAAAAGAAAGAAAGAAAGAAAGAAAGAAAGAAAGAAAAATTTTATTCTGCACAAACAAAACGCACCTTACAACTAAATACAATAAAATATCAAACAAAATACTGGAAAAAAAAAATAATAATATCATCAAAAGTCTCGTATCCTAACATGCAAAAACAGAGTTAATTTCTTGTCAACGCCAGAGTCATAGACGATGGAAGTAATAAGCACTACGTACAACGTAGTACTTACCACCTCCATGCCATGAATTTTTCAAATCGGACCAGTAGATCCTGAGATTAGCGCGTTCAAACAAACAAACTCTTCAGCTTTATACATATAAGGTGACAATATTGGGCTAACAAAACCACAGGGTGGTTCTAAACGCACTACCACGGAAAATCATCAAATGACTTCTCCCGCTCTGGGCGGAGCGAAAGTGCGTGTGAGACTTTTACTAACTGAAACACACCCATATTTTTCACTTGCCTGTGCGACAGCCAGGGCCACGGTTTCTTGTTTAGCCAACCCGCAACCCTGGCCTCCATGTCCTCCTTAAAATAAGAGGAGGATTTAGGATTAAACAATATGCTCTAGAGCTAAAATAAAATATTATACTATTATGTATACATACGTACTGCCAATTACCGTAATTTGAAAGGTTTTCATTTGTTATGATTAATATGCACTTTTATTTTATTCCAGAAGATTCGGCATTAATTTCCATTATACATAAAAGTATTGTATTAATGATGATAGTACATCATTTATGAATTCTTATTTTAAATACTGTAATACAAATACCTCTACTTCCTCCTGACCTCTATAAGGCTGAAGAAGAAGAAGAATACAAATAAATGTCAAATATTATTGTCTTCTTTTTCATCTCAGCGTTAATCCCAGTCTTTAGAGTCTGCCGTCCACTTTACCAGTCTAACTGCTGACTTTGGCTCAACTTCGATATTTTCCGTGAAGCGACGGCCGTCTGACCTCCACAAAGGTAATATGGAAGCATTGCAGTTAGACCAATTGTTGAACTTTTCAGGGCTCCAACAACACGTAACGACTGCCATTATATGTTCGTATGGCAACCGGAACCAACAGCTTAACGTACTTTCCGAGGCACGACCAGACCAATACAAATATTCATATTTATGCATACAAATATTTGCAATACTGCGCGGGGATCGAAACTGCGCCTCTTTGCAAAGCGGCCGCGTTCGCTACCGCTATGCCATGGAGGCTGTCAAATGTCAAATATTTGTATGTCCTGTAATTAAACTTACAAACACGTACACCCAGGCCTGTAGGTCTGGTTTTTTTTTATTAATTTATAAACCAGCGCTTGACCGCAATCCCGCCTGATGGTAAGCAGTGACGCAATCGTTGATGGTAAATCGCACTAGTTTATTAAGAGCCTATTCACTCTAGCCTTGAAGACATTCAAATTGCAGTCCGACGGAAACACCGCTGCCGGCAGATTGTTCCAGTCCCTCGATGTACGCGGTATAAAGAAGGAGGCGAAACGCTTCGTCCGGGTCGTAGAGGTGTTAACAACATAAGGGTGGAACCTCGCCGTACGACGGGTCGTCCGTATCATGATACATGAGTAATTCCAAGCGTGGGGCAACATTTAAAAAAACCAAAACGCGTATACAGTATGTTAAGAAAACCCTGTCCGATCCATAAGGATAATAAAGGTTAGGTAACACACAGGACCAAATATAATGTAAAATTTTACGTAATCATCATAGTACCAATACAAATTAATTTTGAAATAATCTGTTTTCCCGCGAATTAATTCCAACTTCCCCGAAATTTGGTAATTTTTAAAATAGTGACAACACCCGTATTATTATGAGCGAATAGCAATGCGACCACGTGCCGCGTGCCCTGCCGTCCGCCGCCCGCGGATGGGTGCTTACGCACATTTATTAAGTTACCTCTTTTTACGCAATAATATTTATTTTTTTAGGGGGATTTTTTTTTAAGTTTAGCCCGGTTTTGTATCCATTAGTAGAATCAGTTATCGATACCTAACAACACCTTCACGGGTCGGAGTGTTTTCTTAACATACTGTATGTAGGTTGAAGTCAAAAAAAGGTCAAATTTAATTGTCTACCGAAATTCTGCAGACATGGTAGGTATCGACATCTGAATACATAATTATGAAATCAGCAACAAGCATGGTGATTACGCTTAATCTTTCTCTGTATGAGAGGAGACCTGTGCCCAGCAGTGGGACGACAAAAAGGATGATGATGATGAGTAGCAATTGATTTGATGATTTTTTGAGACTGACTTGGGTAAATAGATCAAAATCTCAAAGAATTTAATGCACCTACCTGTACCTAGTTTATTTTAAATGGCGTCATCGCCAAGACAGGCCTAAAACAAACAGCTTTTTAACCAGCTTTCATTTAATGTGTAGATTCGAAACGTCAACATATAAAACGCTCAATTTGTGGCATCGAAACCGCAATGAACGTCCTTGGCAGTTACAAAGAAATAAATTCAAAAAGATTTGTAATGTTTTTTCCCTTTCGCGACAGAT
This sequence comes from Sesamia inferens, assembly GCA_037179545.1. Taxonomy (NCBI): domain Eukaryota; kingdom Metazoa; phylum Arthropoda; class Insecta; order Lepidoptera; family Noctuidae; genus Sesamia; species Sesamia inferens. The sequence goes on along the minus strand of CM073944.1, from coordinate 18,044,742 downwards.
CGACGCAGTGGGGTAAGAGTTGGATTGATGGGATGGCATTAAAGTGTGTGGTTCTGTAGATATTTAGTTTGCTTTTTGGGATCTACATTATGTTGATGTAACGATAGATTTACACATTTTATTCACTGAACAAAAGCGCGTTAGTGATACCAGAATTTGTTTGGCATCCCGTCTGATGCCAAGCAACGTTGCAATCATTGATGATTGATTTATTATGAGTCTATTCACTATAGCCTTTAAAAAGAAACGTGATATTATTATAAGCGATGCGACCACGTGCCACGTGCCCTGCCCCCAGTTCATGGCATGGATTGCCTACCGCACATGTATTCATATACCTCTTTTTGCGAGCGATTTCCTCTTTTTTCAGGGGGATTTTTTTTTTAAGTTTAGATCGGCTTTGTGGGCATTAGTAGAATCAGTTATCGATACCTAATAATACCTTCACGAATCGGACAGGGTTTTCTTTACATATTGTATACATATACAAAAGCCTGTGGATACATCCAGAGACACCTTCGTGACTCTGAAAACACTTGGCCTTTAGTCCTAGCTATATATATTTGTGGATCTTAGACAGTGCTTACTGATCGTCAGAAGCTTAAAGGTACCTACTGGGTAAAACCATCGACTAATACCAATGGACATGCCTTAGAGATGAAAATTGTGGTACTCCAAAAGAAAGAGAGGAAACAAAGTTTCGTTATATTTATCTCCCTCAAAATCATCATAAGGAAAGAGATAGTGCTAGACCAAAAGCCTAAACCATCTTTCTCACTCTTTTCAAACCAGAAAATTACTGCAGATTATACGCGTACGGCGTGTCCATAAGTACCTATACAGTATATTAAGAAAACCCTGTCCGACCCGTGAAGGTGTTGTTAGGTATCGATAACTGATTCTACTAATGCATACAAAACCGGGCTAAACTTAAAAAAAATCCCCCTAAAAAAATAAATATTAGCAGCAGGGTACGCGGCACGTGGTCGCATCGCTATTCGCCCATAATAAGACCGGTGTTGTCACTTTTTAAAAATTACCAAGTTTCGGGGAAGTTGAAATTAATTCGCGGGAAAAAAAGATTACTTACTTCAAAATTCATTTGTATTGGTACTATGATGATTACGTAAAATTTTATATTATATTTGGTCATGTGTTTACCTAACCTTTATTATCCTTTTGGGTCGGACAGGGTTTTCTTAACATACTGTATGTCTATGGGTAATGCCATACTCTATGGTTTACACAAGAGGATGGTATTACCAAGTCGATAACAGTTTTCTACAGTCCCTCCGTGTAACCTACTGTTACTCAGCTACCGCCGGTTAACCTCAAACCGCCCTCAATACAGTTAGGAAAAGCTAGGCAAATACAACAATGCTCTCAAATTAGCTCTTGCTTTTTCAACATTGAAATTATTGTGCTTGAGAATCTCCTACAGGGGGCCCTAGTCTGCTATTTTTATAAATTTGTCATTCCAACACGATTCCATTGTCATTGTGCTAAAATTTTGTACTCTGCTAAATTAATAATGATCGATCAATTATAATTGGCCAGTCATCTAGTAAAGAAAAGGTGATAGAATGACATTGCCATATTGCCATTGTTATAAAACCCGTTAGTAGAAATGATTTTCTAAAAACTACTACTCTATACTCGACACCTTTGGAGCAGTAGTTGAACAATCGACTACTTCACTGACACGACCATCGACTCGATTACGGCCGGCAACGACAGGTCACTGCCTACTTCAGGGATGAGGGCACGGTGCAGCTCCTTCCAAGCGGTACATTCTGCCAGCGTATGATGCGCCCTGTCTTCCCAGCAGTTGACGCAGTGCTGACACCGGGCGTCCAGCTCCCTGCTTATGCGACACAGGTACTTTCCGAAGCAACCATGCCCCGAGAGTACCTGTGTCACCCGAAACGTCAGGGAGTCGTCCCTTCTCTCGAGCCAGTCCGCCAGTAACGGCCGGATGGCCTCGATGGTGGTGAGGCCGGCAGTAGGGCGTGAAAGCGTGTCACTGACGCTGCATCGACCGTTTGCCCCGCTCCGGTGCCTCCTTACGCCACACACTCACACACAGTGAAGCAAGGACCTTCGCCTTCAGGTCCCAGGGCGGGGATCCAGCCCGTGCGAACGTGCAGATCGTGCGATACCCACGTAAGATTCTGACGGCCATCGCTCTCTGCGGTTTCCGCAGTACAGCGATGTTGATAGCTTAGTCTAAGCTAATATTTTACGGTGAAATTTAAATGTAAAACTCGTACCCGCTTCACTCAAAGTAATCAGTTTAAAAACGAAAAGCATGCAGTATTTATATTTTTTTATAATTATATACTAGTGCTTGCCTGTAATCTCGCCTGATTTTGAGCAGAGATGCAATTGTTGATGGTAAAGGGCACTAGTTTATTAAGAGCCTATTCACTCTAGTCTTGAAGACACTTAAATTGTAGTCAGACGGAAACACCGCCGCTGACAAGTTTTTTCAGTCCCTGGTATAAAAGACCAGGCGAAACGCTTTGCCCGGATCATAGTATAATACCATACCCAATAAATATAATTGCGTCTATAAGGCGACAAAGCAGAGGGTTATTAGATTTTCAGTTGACAACTTTTTGTAGTGAACCCTAAAATAGGGACCGTCCATGGAATTACAGGCAACAATTTACTATCGAAATAATAAATTCAGAACGCGAAACCTTCGGATAATGAGAAAACGATTTTTTTCCATTATGTTCCTGTTTTTTCCATTCCACTATTTTGTATCGGGAATAAAATCGAAACCCTTTCCGCCTGTAGGTATTATTTTTTTTGGTTCATTTTAACCTGTCAGAATTCGAGAGAGAATAAACAACTTTTTTTGCTGTAATCGTTTATTTTATTGGACCAATATATAATATCACCCTGCGATAAATAGGAGCGGGGTATAAATAAAGCGCGCGCGAAACTGTGTGGCGCAGCTAGTTTATAATGTGTGAAGATAAAACTATCGTAACGGTATCTAGAACGCCATATGCCAACAACGCTTTATACTGAAGTTACGCAAATCCTGTATATCGAAAGAAAGAAAGAAAGAAATTGTTTTTATTCCGCACAAACAAAACGCACTTGACAACTAAATACCATAAAATTATATTATAGTGCGTTTCATCTAATAGTTCCCTTGCCGTCATGTTGTTATTCATTTTTTTGTCACTATCGTAAACAAGGTAGACGCACTCTGCGTCTCTCTCTCTCTTACACTAAGTTGCATTAGTGCCAACATGACGGCAAAGGAACTATTACATGAAACGCACTATACAAAGCAAACATATCGCAAGCAGAGTTAACCGCGCACCTAGCATTCATACAACTTGCCGACATCAAATACCTGCCAGACAAAACACCCTTCTGGCCTGAGATTCCTCCCTTACCAATGCAGGCATTATCTATATATCTAAAAATTAATGTCACTTTCTTTGTAATTTTATAACTCAAGAACAAGAACGGCCTCACCTATCCAAACCAAATATTTAGGCTTTGTTTTGACTAATTAGTAGATGGTTTATGTGAAGTTTGAACAAAATCCATCGAGCGGTTCTTCATTTATTACATTTTTTGTAACAAATGAATTTAATGAACGGTGGACCATCATCTCATTTATATATATGTCGGAGACAGCGACGGCAGAGCGGTAGGGTCGACAGCATCTTGGTGTGGTGGTACAGGTTCCATTTCGTAGGTGAGTTTTGAATTAAAGCATGACGTGTAGATATACCCTCCAATCTTCATAATAACAATTTGAATAGGCAAACCGACAGCTTCGGTTCGGAGATGTGCCTTGGTCCGCGTCTCGATGCAAAGTCACCGTTCGACGAACCTCACTTTCCAAAGCGACTCTGTCCATGTGACGCCATCACAAAATAACGTCACAAGCGTTCGCCCCTCTACTACGTAAATCAAATCAGCAACTTCTATAAAAATTAATCGACGATCTCCGACACGGCCAGCCTGACGAGTTGCACGTCCTCGTGCATCATCTTCATCATCATCATCATCCCAGCGCCAATCCCAGTCGCATCCGAAGCTCCCCCAGCCCCGGAGTCCAGGATCCGGTTCACCAGGCCAACCGCCGATTCCGGCCAAACCTCGATATTTCCCATTGCACGTCCTCGTGCATGTCTGTAACAAATTAAAAAAAGGCACAGAAAACCGACTCGGCCAACCTGACAGTCACACGTCACGTTTAATTACTATGACTATTAGAGAACCAAACCAACTTAATCATTTTAACAACTTAAACGCAAAAGCTTCCTTCAAGCCTCATAATTATCAAATTTCAAAAAGAAAACACAAAAGGTTCCTCCAAGCCTCATAATTATCAAATCAAAATCATAATCTTCAATAAGAAAACACACCATGGTTCGCTACCACAGTAGCTAGTGACAACTCCTAGTTGACACCCATATCGTCATCACCTCTTGTGATACGACCAACTCTTAGAGTCCACGACTCCCAGGTCAACACATGACCGTACATCTAATAGTCTCCTCCGAGACCCTGGTCCCCACCACACCACCATCTGCCCATCGTGCCCTGACCAACTCCTCACTGAGTTTCAGTCACGACAGCAGACTAGTGCATGCAGTGCGACCATATCTACCTAGGTCCCCGCCACACCACTAGCTGCCCATCGCCCCCTGAACAACCCCTCACTGGGTTGCAGTTACGACTACAGACTAGTGCGTGCAGTGCGACCATACCTACTAGAGTCCCCGCCACATCACTAGCTGCCCATCGCCCCCTGAACAACTCCTCACTGAGTTGCAGTTACGACTACAGACTAGTGCATGCAGTGCGACCATATCTACCAAAGTCCCCGCCACATCACTAGCTGCCCATCGCGCCCTGAACAACTCCTCACTGAGTTGCAGTTACGACTACAGCCTAGTGCATGCAGTGCGACCATACCTACTAGTGTCCCCGCCACACCACTAGCTGCCCATCGCGCTCTGAACAACCCCTCATTGGGTTACAGTTACGACTACAGACTAGTGCGTGCAGCGCGACCACATAGCCATGATGCGTGTTCTATTTGCTGGCTGAGGCACCCTCCTCACCATCTTCTACATTATGAAAATCTAACTCAGCAGACATTACTTGGAGAAGTCTTTCGTATACGATCGTGGGGTACTTATAAGTTCTGTTTCCAATTCTACGATTTCAATAGGTAACGATCGCCATTATCGCCATCAAACAACTCACCAATATTAAATTTCATTACTTTAGCTCATTTCTATCAAATTATCATTTTTCGTAAATAGCACTCATTTCCATCAAATTAACATTTTTCGTAAATAGCACTCATTTACATGTTCGTTACCGCATGCTCTCTTGTCTTGTTGTAGTATTTCTGGTTCAGTATCATTCAATGTTAGGAGATTTTATGATCTAACCACACGTCCTATCAGAAGCTCAAGTGAGCTCGTAACTATAGGCCACAGTGAACTTTAGTTTTGAAATAATCAAAGACAAACCAGACTTGACCATGGAGTTTCTTGCACGTTCTTCTCAATAGAGATCTACTCTTTGAAACATGCAATTTAGCTTCACTTTTCTTGGTCTGACCGACATTGACTATTCAAAAGCACCACCGGATGGTTAATTTGAATTAAACAATTTTGTTTTTGATTTTAGAAATCATATTTTTAAAACCCTGATTTAAAATTTCTCAGCCCATTATTACAAAGAATACGGGTAGTACAAAAAATAAAATTTGCAAATAACTCTTATTATCATGTCACAAAGAAATTGTTCAGTACACCATACACTGGCACAACCTTGTACACTGTATATATACTGGCGCGTGTGTACATACACCAATGAAATTACAGATTGCTTGACAAGAGAACATTCGGCCACGGAATCAAAGCAAAAATAGTACGACTCACCGGATTGTGGCGATTTCTCGCAAACACCTTCCTGCCACTTGGCAGTTGTCAACCGTTGCACACCAGACATCCCTCATGCTCAGGCTCTCATAAAACCCCATTACGTTACCACAGACGCTTTGGGTAATTTGACATCTTCTCGTCGCCTGCAGAGTAGATACTGTCCTGAAATCTTCTCATCGCCTGCAGAGGCTCAAGTCTTGAAACCTTGGGCGTTCCGTAAAGCGCACGCAGCTCCGGCTGCGCCGCACGCAGCTCCAGCAGCGCCACACGTCATTGATGCGATTCACCAAGCAGCTAGAAGCGCGCTCCGCAAGCGCACCTTGCGCGCTCCGCAAGCGCACCTTGCGCGGACCGATCTCTGCGCCAGCAAGCGCACCTCGTAACGTGAGGTTCACTTCCAGCCTCACATTATTCTGTTCCTGGATTTATAACGAGATTGTGAGCAGTGTAGTTCTTTATCCAACTTCTGATGTCGGAGACAGCGACGGCAGAGCGGTAGGGTCGACAGCATCTTGGTGTGGTGGTACAGGTTCCATTTCGTAGGTGAGTTTTGAATTAAAGCATGACGTGTAGATATACCCTCCAATCTTCATAATAACAATTTGAATAGGCAAACCGACAGTTTCGGTTCGGAGATGTGCCTTGGTCCGCGTCTCGATGCAAAGTCACCGTTCGACGAACCTCACTTTCCAAAGCGACTCTGTCCATGTGACGCCATCACAAAATAACGTCACAAGCGTTCGCCCCTCTACTACGTAAATCAAATCAGCAACTTCTATAAAAATTAATCGACGATCTCCGACATATATATATAAAAATCAATGCCACTTTCTTTGTAAATGTATAATCCACCAAATCTGTGTAAGAGCACCAGATTGGCAGTGTAAAACTTATTGCCAAATATAATTGAAGCTACGATCTTAACTGGTAAATCAAAAGGAGAAGTTTGTTTGCTACCGTGTATCCCTATGATTCCAACTGATATGCCGTTTCAGTTCAAACAATTACAATATCCTGAGCGTTTATCATTTGCTGTGTCCATCAACAAAGCCCAAGGGCAAACATTTCAAATGGCCAAATTTATGTTGCCTGTTCGAGAGTCGGTACCCCCAGTCGGTTGTATAATAATCTAAATGTTTTGGATTAATTTATAAAATTGCTAGCAATTAAAAAAATATTTTATGTTTGAATAAATAATTTTGATTATCCAATAAATTTATTTATTTATTTATTTTATTTATTTATTTATTCTCACCTATCTCTATCATTACAGATCCATGATCCAATGCGACAGATTGGCCGTATAAACTAAGTTCTAAATATACACATTATAAAAATATTCATATTGATATTGATATTGATATTGTTACTTAGACCAAGAATTAAGTGGGTACTTAATTCTTAGTCTAAGCAACAATATCAATTAGTCTAAGTAACTTATTATATATAATGTAACTTTAGCAAGTTCACTCATATTGCACCACAATACATCAACCCTCTCATGAACCTCATTCACCACACGTATGGCTCTAGTGAGAGGAGTTCTCGCCAGTAGGTTGGTCCTGGCCGCAGGCACAGCGAGCAGGGGCGGGCGGCGCCGCCTCCTCACGTACTGGTCGGGCACGCATAGCTGTAGGTGCCGTAGCACTCCCGGGTTCTGCACCACGCCACGTAGTAACTTCACCACATACGCTACGAGTGAGAACTCCCGCCGCACCCTTAAAGTATTGTACCCTACCATACCCAGAACGAATAGTGTAGGGTACATCAATGGGTACATTGGATATACTCCATACAACTTATAGTACAAGTGTCTAGTGAACTTATTTTGGATACGTTCCAACATACCACTATATTTCGCCTCATGAGGAGCCCAGATGAATGCGCTATGTTCGAGGTGACTTCTGACTAATGCGTCATATAACACCTTAAGTGTAGTTCAAAAGAGGTCGCGCGCGAGTGAACGACATCACCGAACATTTAGCAACATTAAAATGCAGTTTGTTGTTATTACTCCATTCAACTACTCTGTTGATATCATCCTGCAGGCGCTCACAATCCGAGTGATCCCGAACCTCGAGCAGCAATTTCAGGTCATCCGCAAACAATAAACAAGTCCCGTGTCTGACAACTTCCGGTAAATCATTTATCATTATAACAAACTCGATAGGCCCTACATTGCTGCCCTGGCTCACGCCCGATCTCGTGTAATATGGTTGAGATACACAGCCATTGTAGTCGACATATTGCTGGCGATCCTTCATATAGCTAGCTAAGAACTGTAGCAGAGGCAGGGTACACCCAATTTTTGCGAGCTTCCGTAACAAGATGTCATTATCAACCATATCGAACGCCTTTTTAAAATCGAAGTACGCTGTATATACCTGTACCCCCGAGTCTACTGCCGGCACCACCTGTACCATAAAGTTAATAAGGTTCGTAGCAGTGCTGCGCCCCGGTCGGAACCCATGTTGCGCATCTGACAGACGCGCACGCATTTGTTCCTGAATGGAGCGCTGAATAGCCGACTCTAGTACTTTAGCAGGCGTGGAGAGTACAGCCACCGGTCTATAGTTACAGGTATCCGAACTTGGTTTTCCTTTAGGAACCGGAACAACGCGCGTGATCTTCCACCTATGCGGGAACGTGGCTTGTTCTAAACATGTATTAAAAATGTGAAGTAATGGCTCCGCTAGTACTCTCCCACAGTCTCGGAATAGAAACGCAGGTATACCGTCTGGGCCAGACGAACGTTTAGGCTTGAGACTCCCAAGCGCCTGCTGAACCTCTGCGAGACTCAGCTTCTCAATGTGTACACGTGCACTGGTCGCGCCGACCTCCGCCGCCGCCGCGCACGCATCCAGTTTGGGTGGCTCCTTGCTGTACACAGACTCAAAAAAGTCTGCAAACTGTCCAGCACACTCGTCATCTGTTAGATGTTGACCTTCTTTTATGATACTCTGCTTACTAAGTGTTTTCCTTTTAGATCTAATATACTGCCAAAACGATTTCGGATCCTTTACAAATTGACACTGAATTTTATTTTTATGTTCTATATGCGCAATTCCTATTAACTTTTTTATAAGAGTTCTACATTCTGCAAATTTGTGATAATCATTATCTAACTTAGATTTTTTGAAATTTGTTTTTATTATTTCACTTTATACGTCGCGAAGCACGTATCGGGCCGCTAGTACAATATATTTTTATGCGAACAAAATTTCAAAAAGATATAGTGAAAAACCGCTTATGAGCTAGCTATTCTACTTGCTTGTCCCAACAAACATATGGTCAAAGCTCCGCTCGGGCAGGCGAGCGCGGTGCGTTGACCTCTGGCATCAGCTGTGGAGCGCGCGCAAGTACTTTGACCTACTGTAACTGCTCGGTTACCTGCAACAATTTCTGTATTTGGGAAAAAATTTAACATGGTATAAAAATGATTGAAATCGATTCGGTTGCTTATTCTGAACAAACTGTATTCAGGTTTCACATAAACAAAAAATAACCTTATATAAACTTATTATACTCAATCAAACTGTGAAAATTTTAAATATAATGCCCATACTAAAGTAACATAATGTATTAACTAATTAAAGTAACGATAAGACTAAAGTCTTTGACCAGTGTGTGTTGCCAGTGATGACTTACAGAACTGAAACGTGGTCGCTCACAATGGGCCTCATACGAAGGCTCAGAGTCACACAAAGGGCAATGGAAAGAGCTATGCTCGGAGTTTCTCTGCGTGATCGAATCAGAAATGAGGAGATCCGCAGAAGAACCAAAGTCACCGACATAGCTCTGCTAGTCGCTAAACTTAAGTGCCAGTGGGCAGGGCACATTGCTCGTAGAACCGATGGCCGATGGGGCAGTAAGGTTCTGGAGTGGCGGCGACGTAATGAAAGACGCAGCGTTGGGACGCCCCCAACAAGGTGGACCGATGATCTGGTGAAGGTCGCGGGAAGCTGATGGATGCGGGCAGGCCTTTGTCCAGCAGTGGACATCTATAGGCTGAAGAAAAAGAATTAAATGGCAACTTAACGTTACCCCTTTTTCATTTTCACATGGGCAATCTACCACTGGTAGTACTGGTTATGTATGTACATAAAAATATATCTAATTTTAAGAAAATAAGCGATATTCATAATATAAATACCAGGAACAAACACAATCTTGCCGTACATCACACTTGTCTCCAAAGAGTAGGCAACTCGTTCATGGTTCCATGGACATTCGAAACTTACCCATTAAACGATTTAAAAACTATATAAAGACCAAACTTTGCAAAAACGAGTATTATAAAATCACAAATTATTTAGAAGACAAAAAGCTTGGGACTGAGCTGCTCGCTCTGTTAAGCATTGTTATTAAGCAATATGCGTAATTATAACGTAAATTATTGTAAACATTTTAATTTTTAATGTCTGGACTTGGAAAAAGACCCCTGAGTTTGTTTCAAAAGCTCGCTAGTTTATTAAAAGCCTATTCACTCTAGCCTTGAAGAAACTTAAATTGTAGCCTAACAGAAACACCGCCACTGGGAAATTGCTTCAGTCCGTCGATGTACGCGGTATAAAAGAGGAGGTCAAACACTTTGTCCGGATCGTAGTGGTATTAACAACGCAAGGGTGGAAACTTGCCGGATACTACAACCGGTAGTCCGACGGTGGAACGAAGATGAGGGAATTAAATCATGCAATTCCCTCGCACACTTACAAAAATGCATCCTATAGAACACAGAAAGGCTGGCTACTCTATACCTGTGCTCCAGGCTTTGGAGACCGTTTTCAGTTAAATTTGGGTCAGCCTCTTTGGACGCGTCTCCACTGAATCCAAAGTAGCCAGATGACATTTTGCAGCATCATACCAAATTTGGCTGCAGTACTGCACGCACGAATGGACTGTGCTTTGTATAATATTAGAAGCTGCCTTGGTGTGAGGTACCGCCGGACATTTGCGATAACGCCAAATATTCTAGCAGCCACCTTGGCCTTGGAACCAATAAACCACCCAAAGTTTAGGTCTTGTCTTGTCTTCTGTCGTTTTCTTTATAAAATAGAAAGACAAAGATGCACAATGGGTACTTATATCATACATACAATATATTTTATGGATAGATGATTTTAATGATTATAACACTGTACAGTGAAATCATATTTGAATCACTCACACTGACCTACAGAAAAAAAGATAAATTGAATATCGTGTAACCTTTTTACTGTCCCACTGCTGGGCATAGGTCTCCTCTCATACAGAGAAGGATTGAGCGTAATCGCCATGCTTGCTCAATGCGGTGTGGCGATTTCAGACTTAAAATCCGAGTTTCCTCAAGATGTTCTCCTTCACTTTATAATCAGTCTTTGGCCTAGCACATACCATAAATATATTTTATATGTTTATTGGTAGGTACATACATAGTACCATTGCGTTTATTCCCATAAATTTTCAAAAATAGCTATTATACTTAATTCTCATCAGAGGAGTTGTTTATCAAACTTTCTCTTGTAATGAAGACACTCAACTTTCTGTTATTGTTCGAACAAACCGGCATTGTACTAAATTAATTAATTATAAATATATATTCACTTAGCTTTTGTTGTTCCGTCAAAACATTGTTAAATGTTTACCAAAATATTAAGAGTTTTTAATTGTTTCGTCACTAATTGGACGCCTGAGGGATCGCCATCGAGGCAGATAACGGCGAAGGTTCAAGACAAGGTATCGGTTTAGAAGCAAAAAGGTGAGGTCTTGGCAGATCAGGCCTCCATCTATTCTTTCCATCCGTTAGCGATCGGCTGGCTAAGACATGGCTGGAGGTTGACCACTGCGTTGCCCAATTTCTCACAGGTCATGGCAACTTTAAAAGTAAACTGTATTCTTTTAAACTTGTTCCTTCGCCTTTGTGTCAGTGTTCTACATCGAACTGTGAATTTGAACATTCCGCACATCATATCTTGTGGGAGTGTATTCTTTGGCGGAATAAACGCAATATTATGTTGGATAGTGTACAAGTTACATCCGGTGTCGTTTATTATACGGACCTTGTAGAAACTAGAACCAATTTCCATGCGTTCAGGCGCTTTTGCCATACCTATTATTGGAATCAATTGTAACAGCACATACCTACTTAGGACCCATTAACTTAATCAAATTTTATTCCGTGGTGCTTGGCAATCTGGGCTTCTCCCAGTTGCAATAATGTCCCTTTGTGCCGATTGTCCTAGTTCTGTTCTGTCTCCTGCTTGTTATGGAGGGAAGTGGAAAAATATCTTTTTTCTTAGTCCTCTGCTATTCTATTCTGATTAATTTCGTTGCGGGGCCCAAGACAGTTGAATCGTTTCTCAGGGACTCGTCGAGCTTCATTGCTCGGAGTTTTTCTGGCGGTCTCCACTGTTGATTCTGGCTTTCAGTTGCAGTGGATGGAAAAAGTGTGTCGGGTTTTGTCCCAAAAAAAAAAAAGATCAGTAACGGTCGTTTGCTATGTCAAACGCAACTCCACTCGGTGTTACCATTCGCTCCATGGTGTTACCAGCTCTTAATAAAAATCATAATTTATCCGAATACCGACCGATTATCATCATCATCATCATTATCAACCTTTTTACCGTCCCACTGCTGGGCACAGGTCTCCTCTCATACAGAGAAGGATTGAGCGTAATCACCACGCTTGCTCAATGCGGGTTGGCGATTTCAGACTTAAAGTCCAGGTTTCCTCAAGATGTTTTCCTTCACCTTCAGTCATTGGTGTCCAAGATATACTTAGAAAGTACATATAACTTGAGAAAAGTTACATTGGTACTTGCCTGACCTGGAATCGCACCCGCGCACTCATACTTGAGAGACTGGTGTTTTAACCACTAGGCCAACACGACTACACTAGGCCACCACGACTAATCCGACCGATTAATCGACTTCAAAAAATAGTACAGTAATTTACGGTCAATTGATACTGATACGACAAAACAGAACACAATATTCAAAATGAACTAGTCACGTGCCGTTATATATATGTCGGAGATCGTCGATATAATTTTAATAGAAGTTGCTGATTTGATTTACGTAGTAGAGGGGCGAACGCTTGTGACGTTATTTTGTGATGGCATCACATGGACAGAGAGTGGAAAGTGAAGTTGTGTGTAGTGAAGTTTGGAAAGTGGGGTTCGTCGAACGGTCACTTTGCATCGAGACGCGGACCAAGGCACTTCTCCGAACCGCAACTGTCGGTTTGCCTATTCAAATTATTATTATGAAGATTGGAGGGTATATCTACACGTCGTGAAAAAAATTCATTGCCTAATGTCAAGGTCATCTCCATCAGATAAATACCAGTCTACTACTCGTACAAGTGCCTCTCAACATCAACACAACTCTCTCACATGACATACTTAAACTTTTCCACCTAATCCATCATCGGCCGAATTATGCTCGTACGGCGCCGGCCGAACACGTCCGGTTGAACGAAATATAAAAAGAAAAGTAATTATTGCGTGTCGGTTATCGAAAGTTATCAGAGGATGTCGGCTGAAGTAGAGCACGCACACATTCAGAACGGACCGGACGAGGTCTACTTATCGTAATCGTAGCCCGTTCCAAAGCAACAAACATGGAAACCATCATAAAAATCTCATCTTACGGACCACAAAAAACCAGCAAGAATAAGGTTAATCGTCCATTTTCTGCGCGCTATTCCTCGGACTGTCTGTTCCCAAGATTCGAGCTCCTAATTACTCTTGGTAAGTTAATAAAACTTTGAAAGATAAGACACTGAGCTCCTAAAGTTGTTAGGAGAGGGATAGGGATCTTAATGTCAAACCAGTTTGTGTCAGAAATTGATGTTAAGGGAGGAAAATAGACTGAGAATTTAAACATACCTTAGAGTGTGACTGCAGTTGTGTCGGCCGCGACTTACAATTTGTTGGTCGTAGGTCTGAACCCCGTCCAACTGATGGGGTTCACTTTCTGTAAATTATTTCATCACCACTGCGTTCAGAACGATGAGGGAAAACATCGTGAGAAAACCGACATGTCCTAGGGTAAAACTTCACAGATATGGGACATCTTCTTCTTCTTCAGCCTATGGATGTCCACTGCTGGACAAAGGCCTCCCCAAGGCTTTCCACGCTGACCGGTCTTGTGCTGCCCGCATCCGTCGGCTTCCCGCGACCTTCACCAGGTCATCGGTCCACCTTGTTGGGGGCCTCCCTACGCTGCGCCTTCCAGTACGTGGTCGCCACTCCAGAACCTTACTGCCCCATCGGCCATCGGTTCTACGAGCAATGTGCCCTGCCCACTGCCACTTAAGTTTAGCGACTTGCAGAGCTATGTCGGTGACTTTGGTTCTTCTGCGGATCTCCTCATTTCTGATTCGACCACGCAGAGAAACTCCGAGCATAGCTCTTTCCATTGCCCTTTGCGTGACTCTGAGCACATCTGGACTCTGGGCACTCTGGCACTCTGGGACATCTATCAACTCACAATGAGCCTACGTGGTAGATAACGGCCCACGCCTTCTCACCAAGAGTAGGCCTGTGTCCCAAGAGTGGGAACATTAGGTATAACCTGATTATGTAGGGTGTGATAAACTGAAATGAACCTCTATAGTTATTGAAGTGTTCAATTGTCAAAAATTATTGGCTTAAAGGTCTAATAACCGAGCCAGAAACTTAAATTTAAAAAAAATGTAGAGTGGGACAGACGAGAGAATGCCTTTTTGACACATGTCAGTTTTATACAAACGAGCACGTGTATTGGGAATTTGATCTTTATTAGCTACAGTAATTCTAGCAGTGTCAGGTCTCAGGAATGCACTGTTTTAACGGCCATACAATAGCTAAAGCCTACGATGTATATATTTTATGAAGATTGATATGACGTGGTGGTGAATGCAATGACTAAAACTGAAGTAGTTGCTATGCAAACTATACAGTATGTTAAGAAAACCCTGTCCGACCCGTGAAGGTGTTGTTAGGTATCGATATACTAATGGATACAAAACCGGGCTAAACTTAAAAAAAACCCATAAAAAAATAAATATTATTTCGCAAAAAGAGGTAACTTAATAAATGTGCGTAAGCACCCTTCCGCGGGCGGCGGGCGGCAGGGCACGCGGCACGTGGTCGCATCGCTATTCGCTCATAATAACACCGGTGTTGTCACTTTTTTAAAAATTACCAAATTTCGGGGAAGTTGGAATTAATTCGCGGGAAAAAAAGATTATTTCAAAATTCATTTGTATTGGTACTATGATGATTACGTAAAATTTTATATTATATTTGGTCATGTGTTTACCTAACCTTTATTATCCTTATGGGTCGGACAGGGTTTTCTTAACATACTGTATAAAACCACAAATTGAGCTGTTGCCAACGTGTCGTGCGTGTATTTGAGCATCGTACTCAATACACAAGCGGCATCCTAACGACCGTTGCTGCCGTGAGCATCGGCAGGTGTGAACTTTTTTTGCCTCCCCAGTTTTATGTTGACCCTCACTAGAAATTACGTCCATCTCGGGAAAAAGTACTTAAAGTCGTACAAAAATTTAGTAACGCAGCAAACAATTTCCTAACCACTGCACCGACCGTCCCGTGAAACCCTGAAGTAGAATACGTAATACGTGTCACTCGTATATAAGCTCAGTAAACTATCATTTCTCATTCCTCCTTGTCTTTTATACCGCGTATTTCGAGGGACTGGAAAAATTTTGCCAGCGCAGTTTCCGTCGGATTACAATTTAAGAGTCTTCAAGGCTAGAGTAGTAGGATAGGCTCTTAAACGCGCTTTACCTTCAACGATCGTAAATGGTTTTTCAATAGGGATGCTCGAACTTTGACAGCGCATAGCGGCCATCTTGGTAATGCGATAGCTGTTAAATTTGGCATGAATACATATTTAATCGTGACATTTCACCATGGAACGCTATACGCTTCCACAACGCGTAGAAATTATTAAAATTGACTATCAAAATCAGTGCTCTATTCGCCTAACGTTGCGATGGCGATCTATATTGGACGATGATAACAATTTTTTTGTGGCCTAGGGTAGGTGGTATGAATCTGACAAACATTGTGGTTCCAATAGGACGGCACCACTTGCCAAACAGCACGGGAAACATTAAATTTATTGAAAGAGAAGTTCGAGGGCTTCGTCATCTCGCGTGGTGGCGACATCAACTGGCCCCCGAGGTCGTGTGACTTAACACCGCTCGATTATTTTCTGTGGGGCTTCGTGAAGTGTCTAGTGTGTGCAGATAAACCACAGTCAATTGCTGCCCTAAAGGCCAACATAACTCGCATTCGTCGTGAAATTGAGCCCCATTTATGCGAAGACGTCCTTCAAAATTGGTCCACCAGAATACACCATCTACAGCGGAGTCGCGGTGGCCATTTGGCTGATATTATTTTCCACACATAATGTCATTGAATATTCTTTGAATTGTAATAAAAATTGTGGTAATATCACTTAAACAGATTGTTTTATTTTATTTCAATGTTCGAGCGCTCTTAATGCAAAACCCTGTATCACTGCTTGCCATCAGGCGGGATTGCGGTCAAGCACTACTTTAAATATGGTAAAATAACAGATCAGTCTTTCACTTGCTCGAAATATAGAAAACTTTATGCCTAAGAAATCTGTCAGATACTGGTTTACTTCTTTTTATACATACATATATTGCTAGACAAAACTAGCTCCCACGAAATAAAAATGTGAATTAACGTCCCTAAATCCAGTATTATGGCCTGCTGATCACCCAATGTTGAGAAAAAATATGAGAAAGGTATTTTGAACCTCACATTTTGCGCCCAGGCGGACGGGATTATGAAACGAGGCGAAAGAAATGCGCGTTTAAGTATATCGAAGAAAAAGCCGAGAAAATCTAGTATTTTAAGCCGAAACACATCAATATATAGTGTCGTAAAATGTTGCTTTATTAGGGTTCCGTATCCAAGAGCTGCCATCCATCTGCCTATAAGTTAAGTTCAGTCACAAAACACAATCAGGGGAGTTGGAAGATGTGTTTTGGACCGTAGTCGAAACATTTGGAGCTTTTAGAGAATATTTACGGAGGACAGCAGGTCAAGCTACCCGGACCTGTCAAATATTCCCAATTAACCTTGAGCCTTTACGCTTTAGAGATAAAATTGAAAATCTAAGAAAGAAATCTGACAGTTGGTAGTAGCTTGATGTGCTATCATCTCTACTACTAGGACCGTTAAATGAACAAACCATAAAAATGAATTTAAAGTTATATTTTTAGTGACAACGCCATTGATGATGCAATCAACCTGGCCACCTATTGGGCTCACACAGTATAAAATATCTAAAAGTACATGAAAAGAGTTTTTTACTTGCCAACATATAAATTCAAGGTCGCTCAGCGAGCTATCGAATGTTCTAAGCTTTTGAAATCTCGGATCCGCGACGAGGTGATCTGGCAGCGATAAATGAAAGTTTTGTTTCGGCACAGCTCACAGAATAAACCAGTTGAAATGGCAATGCGGGACATATTTATTTTATTTTATTTTTAATAATTATAAACTAGCGCTAGACCGCAATCCCGCCTGATGGTAAGCAGTAATGCGATCGTTGATGGTAAAGCGCGCTAGTTTATTAAGAACCTATTCACTCAGATTGAGCGAATAGGAAGGAAGACGGCAGTTGAGCGAGGTGATGCAATGTTAAACCCAACAACACGACCAATCATGCTGCGCCAAAGGGAGATTGATCTGAAGATCCTCCACAACCAAAGAACTCTCCCAACACAACAACATTTGGCGCATCGTACCCGGCACACATAGCAACACAACTGCTCAGACCCGTCCTCCGTACGGCTTCACCAGACTTCATGCCGTAGAACTGATGAGTATTAAGGTTAACGTAAGTTCGGACGCTCTGAGGCTAGGCGGAGCGACGATCTTCCCATGATTGCTGGTAGAAGCTGGAGCTGGCAAAATATCCAAAAGTGGATTGCTATAGGCTGATGATAGATAATGATTTATACAATACTAGCTTTCCGCCCGCGGCTTCGCCCGCGTGGAGTTCGGTTATATCGCGCTTTTTAGATTTCCATGGGGAATATAAAATTTTTACGGAATAAAAAGTACCCTATTATTTAATCCGGCCTTCTTACTTTACGTACGCAAAATTTCAAAGCATTCGGTTCAGTAGTTACGGCGTGAAAGCGGAACAAACAAACAAACAAACTCATTTTCCCATTTATAATATTATAAGTAAGGATGTAAAGAAAACCCCGTCCGACCCACAAGGATACTAAATTTTCGGTAAACACATGACCAAATAAAATATGAAATTTTACATAATCATCATAGTAACAAGACTAAAGAATTTTGAAATAATCTTTTTTTTTCCGCAAATTAATTCCAACTTCCCCAAAATTTGGACGAGCGCCCACGTGCCGCGTGCCTTGCCCCCCTTCGCCCGCGCATTTATTGCCTACCGCACATGAATTAAGTTACCTCCTTTTGCGAAATAATATTTATTTTGTTAGGGATTTTTTTTTTAAGTTTAGCCCGGCTTTGTAGGCATTGGTAGAATCAGTTATCGATACCTAACAATACCTTCACAGATCGGACAGGGTTTTCTTTACTTATTGAGTCGCCGACGTCCAACTAGATTAATATATTACAGTCATACGGAATCTTTCGTTTGCGAGTCCAACACACACTTGGCTACTTTATAGTACACAAGGGTATGTTTTATATTTATCATCAACCATTTTAGTTGATACAAGGTCCCGATATTCAATAGAGAATGGTTGAATCGGTGAAATAGTTTTGGTCAAGAAGGTTTTACTCCACAATTTTGTCCGTTGATTTTGTGCTGGGGAGTTGAGTGAGAGAGAAAACGCTCACCGATAATTGGGTTGTATCCTAAAAAATAATTTAATGTCCGTCAGATAGATTTATGAAAAATATTGATCACGTATTTTTTATTTTTTCTTTCATTCAAATACTTAGGAAGATATATTGATTGGAAATGTCGTATGACGTCACGCCGTGGTGCAAAATATACTACGGCGTGACGTAATTAGCCCCCACTCCGTAACTTTAATACGCTATATCTCCGAAGGTTTTGGTAATTTCGACAAAATAAAAAATACGTGTCTTAATTTTTTTATTACCTATAAGACGGACTAATTATTTTATTCATTTTCATAACTTGGATACATTTCTATTGGGGCAACAAGTCTTAGGCCAATTCTTCGTTGAGTGTTTTCGAGAAGCATAAAAGTATGATTATGTAATAAGCCGTCAATCATCCCACTGCTAAGACAAAGGTATTCTCTGTGAGAAGTAAGCCCAGTGGGGGTTGATAGATGTCACACGTTTTCAAATTTTTGTTGACTTATATCACATGTGAAATAATCACTTCAAGAAAAGAATTGGGACATTTCCTGGGTAAAAAAAAATATTCTATTTAGTCCGTCATTCAGATTATACAAAAATATTGGGTACGTGTTTTTTGTTTTATCAAATCAATAAAAATTGACAAATAGTGACTGGTGACGTCACTGCTCGTTAAAAAGTGTAGCGTGCAGTGACGTCTCACCAGTTTTTAACGGACTGTGGCGTCTTCATTTTTTGTTTATATGAAAAAATAAAAAATACTTGGACACGCGGGACGTGGTTGCATCGCTATTCGCTCATACCGGTGTTGACACTTTTTTTAAAATTACCAAATTTTCGGGGAAGTTGGAATTAATTCGCGTGAAAAAAAGATTATTTCAAAATTCATTTGTATTGGTACTATGATGATTACGTAAAATTTTATATTATATTTGATCATGTGTTTACCTAACCTTTATTATCCTTATGGGTCGGACAGGGTTTTCTTAACATACTGTATATTGTACCTACTTACTACGCAAATAAAGAACTATTCTATTCACGCAACAGCTAATTAGCTCCCAGTGTGTCTAAATATATAATAATAAAACCGCACAATCTGTATAAAAAATATCTGGATCACAATCTACCTTTGTGCTAAATTTCTTTGAAAATGGTAATTGTGTAACACACTATTCATATCAATGGGTCTCATTTTGATAGTTCAACAACAATAATTATTTATTGTTAAGCAGACTCATTTTTCGAACAATGTTTTAACAATATGTTCCAAAATGTTTCCAATTTATGTATTCCTTTGTGACGTAATTAGGATTAAGGCGTTAAGGTACACATTTATGTAATTTATTTATTTATTCTTTCACACATAAATTGTACAGAGGCGGACTTAATGTCTTAGGCATTCTCTACCAGTCAACCATAGGTGGTGATGAGATTAGTAGCAGGTGCTTTAATTGAAAACATTATAAAGGAAACATACTCTTAAATAAATATTTAAATAAGCTATATACACATACATACTATTACCAAAATATATACTTGTAATATCATCATCTCAGCGTATAATCCCGGTCGCATCCGCGGCTTTCGCGTTGTAGCCCGGGGTCCGCTTTCCTACTAATACGCCTCCATTTCGCACGATCTCTGGCATCCCGTGGTATGGGATTGTTGGCAAGCATGTTATCTCTTACAACGTCCAGCCAGCACTTCTTTGGTCCCCCTAGCTTGTTCTGACCCGGCGGAGGCGTCATGGCAAGACATTTGTTACCCACGTAACATGCCGTCTTACGGTTTACGTAAGATGTGATCGTACCAGCGCAGGCAACTCTCTTGCAGTTTGTCTGCTATGTCATGGACATGGAGACTGCCACGGATGCGGGCATTCCTGATGCGGTCTTTCCGCGTAACTCCACACATCCACCGCAGCATATTCATCTCCGTGACACGCAGCTGCTGCTTGTGTTACTCAAGCACAGGCCACGCCTCACTGCCATACAGAAGGACAGGTCTAATGATGGACCTGTCCCTTAAGCTTAACTGGCATTTTGGGGTCACAAATGACACCTGTCACCTCACGCCATTTTGTCCAAGCAGATCACCCCCCGAGGGACACAGTCGAAGGCCTTCTGCATGTCTAAAAAGACCATATGCAGAGGCGTGTTCTTCGATCTGTATCTCTCCATGGTGATCCTTAGGGCGAAGATAGGGTCCGTGGTTCCGTACCCTGGACGGAACCCATATTGACACGTCTAGACAGCACACTCCTGCCGGATCCGGGAGTCTAAAGTCCTCTCAAAGATCTTCATGGTGTGGGACATGACCTTTATACCGCGATAGTTACCACACTACACTACCGAGCCCTTGCCTTAGAAAACTGGAGTGATAATACTCAGCCTCCATTGGCTCGGGAAAAATTTGGGAGAGAGGTGTTGAAATGTTTCTACCCTAACTGTTGCGAAAATAACTATGCAATTTCCGCTTAAATGCAAACCAACTGGCGGCCATTCTGATATCAAGAGGAAGCACATTCCCCAGAAGAATAGATTGAATATGAAATGAAGAGTGGACAAAGTCAGACGTATGTGAAGGACAGAGTAAGAGAAGAACCACTCCTGCTTCGCATGGGTCTTAGTTGACAAAATGTCGAGAATTCTATATTATACAATTTGTAAAGAAAACCCTGTCCGACCCATAAGGATAAGGTAAAGGTAGGTTAGGTAAACACATGACCAAATCTATACTAACATATAAAGCTGAAGAGTTTGTTTGTTTGTTTGTTTGAACGCACTAATCTCAGGAACTACTGGCCCGAATTGAAAAAAATATTTTTGTGTTGGATAGCTCATTAATCCAGGAAGGTTTTAGGCTCTATAATATCACGCTGCGACCAATAGGAGCGGAGCATAACTAACTCTACGCGAATATAATATAAAATTTTACGTAACCGTCATAGTAACAATACTAATAAATTTTGAAATAATCATTTTTCCCGCGAATTAATAGTCCAACTTCCCCAAAATTTGGTAATTTTAAGAAAAGTGACAACACCATTTTGACGGTATTATTATAAGCGATGCGACCACGTGCCGTGTGCCCTGCCCCCAGTCGCACGCGCCTAGATTACCTACCGCACTTGTATTAAATTACGTCTTTTTGCGAAAAAATATAATTATTTTTAGGGAATTTTTTTAAAGTTTTAAGCTCGGCTTTGTGGACATAAGTAGAGTAAGTTATCGATACCTTATAATACCTTCACGGATCGGACAGGGTTTTCTTTAGATATTGAATATGTTTAATCTAAATCTGTAGTACACATAGATCTACCATGATAAATTTCCTAACTAATAGTGAACATCGCATCAAAGCCATTGCAAAGTTTAGAAGGGGAACGAGATCGCTTACATAGACTCTAAAAGCTACTTATATGAATGGAAGTCTGTAAGCTACCTTGTCTGTTGTATACTCGAAGTATCAGCAAATGTATACTTATGTAGATGCTTTAGGAGTTGAGATTCTGAGGGCATTGTTCGTACGGAGAAATACAGTACTGCTTGTTTGCATTAAGGTTAGAACTCTCTTAACAGCTTTAAATATATCATAATATGGTTGAATATCGCTTGCATGTCATATTTATAACGACAAGTTCTATTAGTATGCGTGATTGTTCGATAGTTTCAACCTTAGTTTTAATTTTGGGTTTGACGTTTTAACCGATGGTAAGCAGTGATGCAATCATTGATAGTAAAGGGCGCTAGTTTATTGAGATGCTTTTCCCTCTAGCCTTGAAGACACTTAAATTTTAGTCAGACGGACACACCGCCGCTGGCAAATTATTCCAATCCCTCGAAGTACGCGATATAAAAGACGAGGCTAAACGCTACTTGACTTTTGTGAGCACTTTTCAACGTCATAACCAAATAAATACAGGTAAAACAACAATCAAAGCCTACATCTAAACTTTAGGAAAAAAGAAATCTACAAAGAAATAAGGACTAGTTTAGTAAGAGCTGTTCACTCTAGCCTTGAAGGCAATCAAATTACAATCGGACAGGAAGACCGCTGAAGGTGAATTGTCGACATTGTGAATATCGACGTACGCGGTATAAAAGACGCATATTCCATCAACTATTTTTTATTTCTTTGTGTTTATGTAAATAAAGGTTTTTTTCTTTCTATTAATTATACCTTATTAATAGAGGGCAAAAAAACTACAGCCAACCGTGACATAAAACTCCTCAACAGCTAACACTCTTGCATCCACATAATGCTTAAGTATTAAACTTTTACAGAGCTCCCAACAGCTTTTGTAAATTATACGTTGCGAGTATAAAAACGGTAATGCGCAGGCTGTGCTGCCGACTGTACCGCTATCAATCTTATCCTCGGATATTCCGGACCATTAAAGAGATTTTTCTTTAAAAGCCAAGCGCGTACGACCTATAGTTGTTTATATGGAGCGTTTAGACGTTCCTAGTTACTTGCTTTGATATCGCAACTGTTTCCTACCAGTCGATCGTTGGTAACACAGAAATTCTTTTGAATATTGTTTTTTGGTTTATGTTTTATATTTTCCCCGTATGGTACTGGGATTAGAATAGTACCATACCATATCCTTCCGTGTGTGTCATAAAAGGCGACTAAGGGAACTCTCAGCGGTGAAGCGGGCAGCAGCGCTTCTCGTGTAGATTAACAAATTACTACTTTTTTTAACATCTTTTTCTTCTTTATCAGCTTATAAATAATAAAGAAGAAAAAGATGTTTTGTATTACTCAAGTATCTGGCAATTAAAACAGCAGCCTCTCAAGTATGAGTGCGCGGGTTCGATTCCAGGTCAGGCAAGTACCAATGTAACTTTTCTAAAGTTATATGTAGGTACTTTCTAAGTATATCTTGGACACCAATGACTGAAGGTGAAGGAAAACATTTTGAGGAAACCTGGAATTGATAAGTCTGAAATCGCCAACTCGCATTGAGCGTGGTGATTACGCTCAACCCTTCTCTATATGAGAGGAGCACTGTGCTCAGCAGGGGGGCGATAGAAAGGTTGATGATGATGATGATGATGATGATGTTCAAGGTAATAATTTGATAATGATAATACAGGAGCAGTAGTGAAGCCACTTTGGACGATACAGTACATCCCTTACCAAAAGCTTAAACTTTTATATTGAGGATGGAAAATCATCAAATTACCTCTCCCGCACTGGGCGGAGCGGAGGGGCGTGTCAAACTTTTACTGACTATAATGCACCTGTGTTCCTTCAACCGGCCTGTGCGCTAGGGGCCACGATACCTCTATCAAACAACCTGGGCCCTAGCAGGAATCAGTTTTCATCAACCTTGATACGTTTTTTATTTTTATCCTAGACTAGTAAACCAGAAAATTAAAAAATGTTCTTTTTTATTTATGAGAAAGCATTTTCTTTGCAGTGAAAGCTGTAACATATAAAAATCTAATATACTTCTCATTGTCATGCGCGTCTTATGAACTGCTGAATCATAGTGTCAGACGCGTGTGTGCCAAGTATCCAATTAAAATTCTTGAGAAGACGGAATCAAGTTTTTTTTTTCCAATCAAGACCTCCTACACAACATACCCAAGTCTCATAAAAAAGCACCGTTGAGCCAGACCAGTAGTAAGTGACCCTAAGGTCGTTACAAAGCTAGCATGCTATCACCATTTCTAGCTATGAATCTGTTAGCTATAAATCCTTCTACCTTGACAGAGAAACTTTTTGGATAAAACTCAAATTGGCACCAACAATGTCACTTTCACAATTTCTTTACGTTTGCAACTGTGTCTCTGCTTTCTTGGAATGTTAACAAGGCATGATATTGTGTAAAGACTACTAAACTACGCTACTAAATGGGCAATTATTCTACTTCAACACTTTCAAGTATGGCCCGACAATGCTAGTTACTTTTTGTGCAAAAAATGCTTATAAATGTTTCTAAAACACTATTTACTGTTTATACGAAGCCTGAATATAGTTTGTTTGGAATAAGCAACTGATCATTTTTACATCATGTTATATTTTTTCTCGAATACAGTCATCATCAACCTTTTATTTTATCGTCCCACTGCTGGGCACAGGTCTCCTCTCATACAGAGAAGGATTGAGCGTAATCACTACACTAGCTCAATTCGGGTTGGCGATTTCAGACTTAAAGTCCAGGTTTCCTCAAGATGTTTTCCTTCACCCTCAGTCATTGGTGTCCAAGATATACTTAGAAAGTACACATTAGAAAAGTTTCATTGGTACTTGCCTGACCTGGAATCGAACCCGCGCACTCATACTTGAGAGGCTGGTGTTTTAACTACTAGGCCACCAAGATACAGGCTGGAATACACAACAGTTTACGACATATCATAGTGTTAATAGGCGCGTGCGCACAGCGAGACAGGGCCCCCTGCCCCTTTGTGCAGGGATGGAGTACATTTTAATTAAAATTAACATGTTCAATGTAAATTATAATACATTTTATTTTACCAGTTACGGCTGAAATTACGAATACATAATATTACCTACCCAGGTGAAAGCTCTAATTTCACGTAAGTTTTCAGAATGTTAATTTCGTCTAGGTAATGCTTAGGAATTGACAACTCACTCTAATCTGCATTTACCTAAGAAGTCACGATGAGATATTTTCAGAATTTGTTACAGCCACATGAACTGACGATTCGGTTGGGTTGTAGTGGCTGGGCGATCGACTGCTGCGCTACAGGTCGCGGGTTCGATTCCCACACGGAAGAAATATTTGTTTGGCCTACAGGTACTTGTTCCGGGTCTGGCTGTTGTGTATGTGAATTTAAATGTTTGTAAATACATCTACGATACAGAAGTATTTCCAAGTGTGGGGCAAACTTTAAAAGCCAAAAATAATACCATAACGCTTTGGTATAACATGTTTAAATTATCTGTTCTAGGAAATATCTGCTTCCAAGCCAAGTTTACAGACTTACAATTCCGTGAAAATAACTGTTGTAGACAGCGTATTCATCAGGGCTTATTATACGTGTCACGCTTGCTTCACTTACCACCTACTAGCTCCAGTAAATACTAACCACAACTGAACACTCCTTCATGTCGCTCATATAATGATCGATCACTACCTTCATAATTGATTGGCGCTTTGTTCCCGCCAATATTGGGACATACATTCTTCAACGAATAGAACGCGAAGAATATTTCATCTCGCTCCTTCATGTGCATTCAGGCGGAAGTTAGTAATGATCTATCTCATTCGCACGTGTGTAAAACAAGGTTGAATGTTGTGCGGCGTATGTATGATTTTGTGCACCTGCATTCAGTCATAGACTAAAATGTATAGAAGTGAAACTTCGCTATGAAGGCTCAACAAACCATACTGATAAAAATAGTAAAAATCTAATGTACATGACAAATAATATTGCTTTATTAAAGGACTATTTGAACAACAATTATTGCCTCTGAAAATTTACTTATTCTGACGACCTTGAATTTTTGAGCGACACTGGTAAAATGAATTGAAATGAATGCTGAATTTGTTTGACATTTAATGAAGTTGAATTCATTTTAAATTTAAAATGATATAATGTTTTTTTTTTATTGGATAATGTGGCTATTTGACATTTTTTTTAGGACACAGCATCGGCCGCCGGCAGAAGTTACCACCCACCAGACAAAGTCTTGCCGCCAAGCGATTTGTCGTGTTCCGGCATGATGTCTGGTGAAGCCGTACGGAGGACGGGTCTGAGCAGTTGTGTTGCGATGTGTGCCGGGTACGATGCGCCAAATGTAAAGTGCGCAAGTGTTGTGTTGGGAGTTGGGTCGTGGAGGGTCTTCAGATCAATCTCCCATTGGCGCAGCATCGTTGGTCGTATTGTTGGGTTTAACATTGCATCACTTCGCATAACTGCCGTCTTCCTTCCTAATCGCTCAGTTTTTCTGAGTGAATAGGCTCTTAATAAAATATTTCGCTTTACCATTAACGATCGCATCACTGTTTACCATCAGGCGGGATTGCGGTCAAGCACTAGTTTATAATTATTAAAAAAAAAATTGGATTTAGCCTAAATTTTTATTGTGATATATTTGCCTATTTTAAATTACTTTTGTAATGTGATGCACCTGCTCATTAATATTTATTGTATTAATGGTGTCAAAGTATACATAACAATTAAAGTTAACTGAATGTTAAAATTTTGTAAATTGATTATATTATGTTTTTTTTTGTTCTTTTCTTTTTTTTTTGTTGTGGATGACAAGTCATCTAATGACCTCTCCATGTGCTGATATATTTTTGAGGCATGCTTGAAACACAACACATCGTCGTTCAGGGCCTAGTCCTTCACTTGAAGCGCTTCACTTCACGGCGAGCTGCCTACTGCTCGCCGCCCGCATGTCCGCGCCTGCTTTGGCCGGGAGTTCGATGTTGTCTCGCGACCAGGGCGGGGACCTGGGGCGGCTAGTGACGTGAGGGCGTTGGGATTCCCGCTACTTCACGTTCTCCACCTCCTCCTTTGCCAGAACCTATGCTTCGCAAAAGGAGGTGACGGCCTGCCATGCGCTCTCGCTTCGGACCATAGCCTGGACCAGGGCCGGACGCGAGAGATTGCCGCCCCGAGGATACGGCAATAATCTACTCAAGCCGGGTAGACGTGCACCGTATGCTCCACCGTGTTCTGAAGGCGATCCCCAGAGTAGTGACACTCTGGTGTTTTCTCCTGCCTTATCCGGAACAGGAACGCCGTGGCGCCTCTCTAGCCACTACTCAAAGAGGGTACTTATCGCTGCTATTGTGGCGTGCCCTATATTTGTACGCCTCCGTTAATAATATAGAGGATACATTTACCTATCCGTAACACCTCAAACTCTATTGTAATTTGACCTATTTATACAAATAAAACATTCTGATTCTAATATACAGACAGTGTCATGTCTTGCGTTTACATTAAAGCTTTTTTTTTTTAATAATTATTAAGCTAACGCTTGACTGCAATCCCGCCTGATGGTAAGCAGTGATGCAATCGTTGATGATAAAGCGCACTAGAATACTAAACCCATTCACTTAAAAAACTTAGTGAATAGGAAGGAAGACGACAGTTGAGCGACACAGTGGTGCAATGTTAAACCCAACAACACGACCAACGATATTGCGCCAGAGGGAGATTGATATGGGGACCCCCCACGACCAAACTCCCAACACAAAAACAATTGGCGCAACACAACTGCTCAAACCCGACCTCCGTACGGCTTCACCAGACATCATGCCGGAACACGACGAATCGCTTGGCGGCAAGACAGCCGATGTGGCTTACCACGCTTCTTTTTCTTTTACCTATAGAGGTCCACTGCTGCACAAAGGCCTCTCCCAAGACTTTTTACGATGATCGGTCTTGTGCTGCCCACATCCATCTGTTTTCCGTGACCATCAGGTCATCAATCCACCGTTGGGGCCTCCCTAAGCTGCGTCTTCCGACACGTGGCCGCCACTCCAGAACCTTACTGTCCTATCGGCCATCGGTACCCACTGCCACTTAATTTCAGCAACTCGAAGAGCTATGCCAGTGACTTTGGTTCTTCTGCGGATCTCCTCATTTCTGATTCGATCGCGCAGAGAAACTCCGAGCAGTGCTCTTTCCATCGCCTTTTCTGTGACCTTGAACCCTTTGTATGAGGCCCTTTGTGAGGGACCACGTTTCATATTAAATCATTTATTAACTAAATGATGATTAGAGTTAAATGACGAAGCCGCCGGCCGGTAAAATGGAATGTAGACTTAGGAATGAATAGGTGGATTGAGACGAAATTTGAAAATGGATTTTAAAGCGGAAATAATATAATTCCTTGCCAGAAAAGACTCTAACGTGTTTACTACTATTTTAGCAACAAACTTTTAATTTAAAGTATAAATCCATTTTAAATTTTCATCTCAATTGGCCCCTGCTTCCCTATTCACCCCGTTTTATGGCTTGACATTAGCAACGTGAAAAAAGGGGTAAGCTACATAGCAGGCATTCTCTCCGATCGTTATCAGGATTTCTCTTGGCGTTTTCTGATATTACTTTTTTTTAATACAAAATTATTCGTATGCGAAGTTTGTAACTGCGATAAATACGAAAAACTTCACAACTATGAATTACATATGATTTGATATGATTTCTATAGGATTCATTATGGTGAGAGTGCGAGGGAATTGCATGATTTAGTTCCCCGATCTCCGTTCCACCATCGGACGACCCGTCGTACAGCAAGTTTCCACCCGTACGTCATTAACACCACTACATTCGGGCAAAGCGTTTCGCCTCCTCTTTCATTCCGCGTACATCGAGGGACTAGAAGAATTTTTTATTAAGCCTATTCACTTAAAAAACTTAGTGAATAGGAAGGATGACGGTAGTTGAGCGAGGTAATGCAATGTTTAACTCAGCAACGGACCTTATCCAAACGCTTAAGCTGTCTGCTCAGCTACAAAAATACTTTATTTTATACAATACTATGAATCTAAAATAACTAATATAACAAAATACACAACATTAATTTAAATTATTTACCATACACCAGTTGCCAGCAAAAAAAAAGATAGTATTTAAAAATAGAAATTTTATTAAGTCAAAACTACTACTAAATAAAAGCCTCCAGCAACAAGGGACATATTTATGAATTCCACCAAAAACGAGTGTTACAGCTAACATGCATTGTAAGAAGTAAACAACTATAAGAACACATATCAAAAAATTAAAATTTAGGTTCTCTATCGGAATACCCTGTTGATCCTCTATTGAACCTGGATCCCTTGAAGAAAATCTAAGCATAATGTATATTTAAAAAAACAAAATGCACCTTAATTTTATTTTTAATCGTTAATCATTTGTTTTATAACTGACGTGTTGTTTCTTTTTTTATATGACATGATCTTCATTAGACATTATTATTAATATTTCAACAATTATTACTGTATTATTTGCTAAATTTGAATTGCAATGTAGGTATGTTTTCATTAGGTAGTTATTCTTTTTTTAAATAAAATAAATTATTGTATTCCATTTTCGAGCCGATTAATTGCCAATGTTATGTGCGCCATTATTGTCACTTGCATTAAGCCATAAATTGAATAGTTTAAGTTGTTTTCAATGTAAAATGTTTGTGATGTGGCAGTACAGAAAAAAGAAAACTCGTTCCAAAGCTCGCGGAGTGACTTACATGGTTTTATGACACGGCAATTGGATGTAGGATGTCGATTTGCTTAACAACGAATTTCTCTTACTATTCTTATAAAGAAAAGCAAATGTGTATCTCTTCTAAAAGGTTTTATTACTCTATGTTATGCCGAAAATCCTACTTAATTTATTATGTTTACTGCATTGTTTCAGCATTAGCGGTTACTGGATGAAATGCATATTTAGTTACATAATAGGGCTCAGTATTGTGTATTCCGACTCTTATAATATAATAGTAAATTTTCATAAGCATGTAGATATTAAATTTTGTAATATTCATAAAAACCCTTTTTCGTGTAAAAAATATTGTACTGTAGGTAATCTAACGTACTGTGATATGTAATTCGCGTAATTGTAAGGAACAATCGCCAAAGCCTGGAGCACAGACGTAGAGTAGCCATTTCTCTCCACCAAAAGCGGGACAGGTCTAAAATTTTGGACCTATTTCACACAGCAATGTGTCCACTAATATTGCTAAGCGTGTGTACTTATTGACTTTGAATAAATGGGAATCAAATCATAATGACACCTTCCTGCACACGGAACACAAATGAAAGAATTATAAGGGTAGCAAATTAAAAGTTAAAACGAAGTTAATGAATTTACTACTAATAACATTACTATTTTCACTGACTGCACCATAAATTTTACACGTTTATTGAGCATTGCCACCAATTTCACATAATTTTGACGACACATAAGTTTCATGACTTTCGAGCACAGTCAGGTCACGTTTTGCTTCCACAGACACAAAGAATAGAACTTGATTTCGATTTGTATGATTTCAGTTTTGTTAAATTCTGACAGCATATGAAATTGCATAATCGTTCAAAAATGTTCCCATTTCTGGTTCAGATGCCCCTCTCTGTGAACGGTGTGAGGCATGGTCAACCACACCATAAAAGTAATGACATAAACATTTTTATTTATTTATTCATACACCTAAACTATCATTACAGGCATTACCCTAATGCGAAAGTTCAAAGATTTAAACATATTTAATTTCTTAATAATATTTAACAAAATATAAACACACACAATTATTTATAATCTACTTCTTTGTTCAGCCTATAGATGGCTTTCCACGCTGACCGGTCTTATGCTGCTCGCATCTATCCCACCAAGTTACCCAAGTCTTCCAGGATCTCAGCCATGACCAGGATATCATCTGCAAAAGGAGATTAGTGATGTACTCGCCGTTGATGTTGATGCCAAGTCCTTTCCAGTCCAGGAGCTACTATCTACTAAATCTATAATATAAATCATTCGTTAAAAAAAATATTGATTATGTTTAAAACATAGAATAAACAACAGCAGTACTTGTGTGAATTCACTCCTGCCACATGTAAATATATCCATCTCAACTTGTATCTCAATAAACCATTATTGAGTGTGGCACCCCTAACCAGAGCTTTGCACACCAGTGCAAAGCTCTGGTTAGGGGTGCCTTAGCTAGCAGATTAGTTCTGAATGTAGGTACCAGTAGCAGCGGCTTAAGCGCCTCCTCCACATGTAGCAGTCCGGCACACACAGACTCAAGCGCTGCGATACTTTTTTTTTTTTATAATTTATAAACCAGCGCTTGACCGCAATCCCGCCTGATGGTAAGCAGTGATGCGATCATTGATGGTAAAGCGCGCTAGTTTATTAAGAGCCTATTCACTCTAGCCTTGAAGACACTCAAATTGTAATGTGACGGAAACACCGACGCCGGCAAATTATTCCAGTCCCTCGATGTACGCGGGATAAAGGAGGAAGCAAAACGGTTCGTCCGGATCGCAGTGGTGTCAACAACGTAAGGGTGGAAACTCGCCGTACGACGGGTCGTCCGATGATGGAACGGAGAAGGGGGAATTAAATCATGCAATTCCCTTGCACACTCACCAGAATGCATCCTATAGAAGACCGAAAGGCTGGCTACTCTACGCCTGTGCTCCAGGCTTTGGAGACCGTTTCGAGTTAAGTCTGGGTCGCCAATCAGCCTCTTCGCACGCCTCTCCACCGAATCCAAAGTGGCAAGGTGACATTTCGCAGCACCAGCCCAAATATGGCTGCAGTACTCCACACACGAGCGGGCCT
Source organism: Sesamia inferens (assembly GCA_037179545.1). Taxonomy (NCBI): domain Eukaryota; kingdom Metazoa; phylum Arthropoda; class Insecta; order Lepidoptera; family Noctuidae; genus Sesamia; species Sesamia inferens. The sequence goes on along the minus strand of CM073944.1, from coordinate 18,012,663 downwards.
GTGCTTTGTATAAAATTAGAAGCTGCCCTGGTGTGGACCTTCGCGATGACGCCTAGTTTTCTGGCAGCCACCCTGGCCTTGAAAGTTAAGGCTCGAGGAAATCTCAACTCGCAAAAGCTGAAGGCGGTCGGTACACTCCAAGGATACATTCTGAAATGTATGCCAATGCCAAGGTGAACGGGCTCCTTTTGGCGGTGAAAAGACACGCCTATGTTTTGGCGGCATTGAATGCTACAAGATTGGCATTGCCCCATTCGGAGACTGCTTGCAGTGCAGCACTCACACGCTCTACCATGGCCTCTCTTTCGGACCGGATTATATCTTACTAGCCCGAGCTTCCGGCAGGTATCTCTCCACAGCTGTGCTGTCATCTGCATACCCATAAATACCGGGCATCAGCAGATCGTTAATATGCAGCAGGAACAGAGTTGCAGAGAGAACAGACCCCTGAGGAACACCGGCATTGGTCGACATGTGCTCAGATGAGCATCCGTCGACAACACTCGGAGGGACCGTTCAGTCAGAAAGTCTTTTACCCAGCCAGTCAGGCCAGCGGAAATGCCGTACGCTGGAAGCTTACTCAAAAGGCCAGCGTGCCATACCCGGTCGAAGGACTTCGAGACATCAAGGGAGACGGCAATCGCTTCCCCATTTTTCTCGAGGGCCTCGCCCCACTCCCGGGCTTGTCTCCACTCCACGAAGCATATAGTCTCTAATGTTCTGGGACACAGGCCTTTTCTCTGTGACAGGGAGTGGGCCGTAATCTATCATGCAAGCCCAGCGTGAAATGGTAGATGTCACATGTGTTTTGAGTTTTGCCTCTAGGACATGCCTGTTTCTCCACTATGTTTTCTTCGCCGTTTGAAAGCAGTGATGAAGAAATATTTACATAAAGTAAAGCGCCTAACTGGTTCGAACCTATTACCTACAGCTTGGAAGTCACGGGCAATACCACTAGACCACCACTGCTCCACAAGGCAAATTTAAATTGTAAGTTAGACCCAACTCAAAGTTTTAAGAACATATCCACCTTATTTCTTCAAAAAAAAGTCAGCCTTACAGTTTTATATAGGATGTATATTGGAGAGTGTGCGCGGGAATTGCATGACTTAATTCCCTCATTTCCGTTCCATCATCAGACAACCCGTCGTTTGGCGAGTATCCACCCTTACGTTGTTACGTTATCTTTCATACCGCGTACATCGAGGGCCTGGAACAATTTTCCAGGGCGGTGATTTCGTCTAACTACATTCTAAGTTTATTCAAGGTCAGAGTGAATAGGCTCTTAATAAAGTAGCGCGCTTGTCAAACATTGCATCACTGCTTACTAACGCGACTGCGGTCAAGCCCTAAATATGATTATAAAAAAAACGTCTGGAAATTCCACTTAAAAGTATACATACATATTTAATCAGATTCAAACACCTTGACACTTTCAGTAATACCCAAAGAACCTGTTGTCCTTTTTACTCAAGTAATTCCCCAATCTATTCAGGGTCTCAGCGAGGTAATTTACATTAAACAAGCATCTTAAACACGGTTCTGTTTATGTTGCCTACTTCTTGTTTATTCTGTCAAATTAAAATGGGAGAGCCGTGTCTTTTAAGGATAGCTTGACAGCAGAAATGTGTAGCTTTACTTGTTAAGATTAAGTAGAAGAAAAGGACCTGTATTTTTTCATATTAGCGTACCGTTTCTGGGTTGGACGGTTCTTTTAAATTTAGATACATTGTAGTTTAGAGGACCAATTAGGTCACAGAGAGACACCAAAATCGGTTTTAATTTCTAACACTACTTTACTAGCAACTAGTATTTGCATCGCACGGTTCACTATAACCAGATTTCTTTATCATAATGCAGAAGAACCACGTTTAGTCTAACCTCGATAACTCAAAAACCTCCAAATGTCGAAGAAATGTTCTGTTGCCTTCCGTTCGAATACCAAAACCTCCATTACTCCTCCTCCATTAAATGTTCCCTCCATAATTGGAAAAATTAAAGTTTACCTCTGTATCTCAATTATGTTTTGACGTATTATAGTTCGAATAATAATAAGTTGTCTTATCGACTTTAAGAATTCGCCGATAGTGTAAGTATATCATTGTAGAAACATATTATGTGTAACATGAATTTTTATTTATTATACCTGTGGTGTTTGTAGGTACCGCTACATCACTCCCCTCTGGAGACCGGAGGTCGATAGAAGGCTGAGTCTTGTATCTTGCGATGCTTGCCAGGCCAGCTGAGGTTCCAGTGAGTCGGAACCGGTTGCCGCGTAGTTCACGGTGAGTCGGAACTGTCTTCAGAGATTCCCCAGTGAGTCGGGGTGGTGGCGCTGCGTTATACTCCAGTGCGTCGGATGTCGTACAGCGCCGGGTTGAGGCTGGCTGCTGCGACGACCAGGAGAGAGGGCCTTGCTTCTTGACCGGCCGAAAGTGCAATGTGCTGTGTCGAGGTTGCTGATGAGGCTGAGGGTGATGACCAGGTATGCGCGGTCGCTGCATGCTTGTGGTCAGGATACCCGTTGAAGCAGTGGGTGCTGGCTGGCTGGGTAATTCGCCGATGAAGCTTGCGGGAGTGATGATGATGACGTCACGCTGAAGAAGGGTCACCAATGTGGAGGCATGAGGAACAGGGAGTAAAGTTCACTCATCCTCCATAGAAAAGGGAGGATCCTCCGACCGGACGGGTGTTATGTCTGGCGGGCACCTGTCCGATGGTTGAAATTGGGAAGTTGTATATATGCTAGTTGCACGGTAAACTGTGATTGCGAGATGTAGAATTCGTGTGACGTTAGTATGACACGTTCTTCCTTGTGGCGCTTGTAGGTACCACTACATACCCCTGTAGCTCAAAATTTATAAGAATGTATCTCAACCTCTGTATGTTGAATCAAAAACCGTCTAAGTCGAAAATCTTCATAAGTCAAAACTCAAGTCGAAAAAAAGGTTTTACTGTATAATGTTTACTTGTTCAAAAACTAAATTCCGAACACAGTATACGTGAGTGATTGTTTTCTAAGCATAATACTTTTGAAAAGAATGGATGAGTTTTATGTACGAACGACAGCAGGTCAAGCTACACCAAACTGCCAAACATTCCCAATCAGCCTTGAGCCTTAATACTTTAAGGTGAAAGTTGAAAATCTAATAAAGAAATCTGACAGATTGTAGAAACTTGATGTGCTGTCATCTGTACTTGCGCGCCATGGGTTTGAACAACTGGAATTATGTACAGCGATGCTGTACCTCACTAATATACAAAATTAAGTTAACATTACATTAACATTTTACAGGAGATGTAAAACAGTGCGGACTGAAACTTCGAATACAATTTTGACTTAATTAGTTTAAAGAAATTGAAACAAACTCAACAGTATGCTTAGTATTATTAGATAAAATATAATACACACTAATAATACACAATTTTAAAGAAAACGATGCAATGTTATATGAGTGATGCTAATAATACGACAATAAAAATTAAACATCGTGTTTTTTTCACATTCTCAATCAAGCCATAAAAAATATATAAATATGTCCATTAGTTTAGTCACAGGAAATTATTTTTAATTTTTCACATTTTCTACATGATGTACATGTGGGAATACATAAGGAAAGCGCTTACTCGTTAATGACCGCTGCATCCTGCGGTACTAAACTTTAAGACTGGAAGACGCAGCGTAGGGAGGCCCCCAACAAGGTGGACCGATGACCTAGTGAAGGTCGCGGGAAGCCGATGGATGCGGGCAGCACAGGACCGGTCAATGTGGAAAGCCTTGGGGGAGGCCTTTGTCCAGCAGTGGACATCCATAGGCTGCAGAAGAAGAAGAAGAAGATATAATTTTTGAAGACCTATTCATAGATACCCTACACGTACGTGTTGGATAAAAAAAATTTTTTGAGTATCAGTTCTAAGTATGGGGAGCCTCCAATATTTATTATTATTATTTTATTTTTGCATCAAAATCTTAATGCGGTTCATAAAGTACATTTACCTAACAAGTTTCAACAGTATAGCTCTTATGGTTTCGGAAAAAAAATAACTGTGACATACGGTTCCGTTTATAAGGGTTCCGTTTTTTGCCATTTGGCTATGGAACCCTAAAAAGGTCCTAAATTCATTAGACGTTAGTACATTTAATATCATATACGATTGGATATTTCTTTTCATTGATGTCATAGGATGTGTTTTCGTATTCTTTTTTCTTCATCCTATAGAAGTCTACTGTTGGACAGAAGCCTCCCCACGGCTTGCCACAATGACCAGTCTTCACAGCATCCATCAGCTTCCCGTGACCTTAAAAAAGCTACTAAATACTATTGTATACTTCTTCTCTCTATCTCTTTTTGGGTATTAAAATTGTTTTCTGTAATTATTTCCTTTATCGAATACAAACAAAGTTCTATTCGCCTCATAAGATCAAGCACCAATTGCTCACGAGAAGCCGTTACAGACATTAGGTACCCTCCGACAGAAATAATGTTGGCAATGAAATACGGAAGCACTAAAAAAACGAAAGAAACGGTAAATTAACTAACATCAAGTTCCCTCGGCTCCAGATGCGAGTGTTAAACAAAATAGACATTCAGAGGGTAGTTAAAGAATTCCTTTATTGTCTTGTAAATTAATTCGCTATACAATTTAAGTACTGAAGGTTCAGTTAGAGGAAGTTTTCTTGAAACAGTTTGTCTTTATATTTTGCCTTTTTTTCCTTTTACTTTGTAGCTGTTGTGGAATAGATACTGGGCAGTGAAACGCTGTAATTTAATATATATTTGTGTTATTATAACTACTACATCGGTTGAATAATAAAGTACTATAAAATGTTCACTGTTTGAAACTGCTGGGACACAGTTCTGGTCTCTTTAAGTGGAGGTGGGTAACAGAGAGAGTTGGTGAATGTTACTAAGTTTTTGAGTTTATGTTCTAAGACGTGTACACAACGAAGTCATGGTGGCCTAGTACTTAAAACACCAGCCTCTCAAGCATGAGAGTGCGGGTTCGATTCCAGGTCAGGCAAGTAAGCACCAGTGTCACGTTTCTAAGTATATCTTGGACACCAATAACCAATCTTGAGGAAACTTGGACTTTAAGTCTGAAATCGCCAACCCGCATTGAACAAGCGTGGTGGTTACGCTCAATCCTTCTCTGTATGAGAGGAGACCTGTGCCCAGCAGTGGGACGATAAAAAGGTTGATGATGGTGATTTTCTAAGACATGCACGTATATCTCACGATGTTTAACTTCGCCGTTTAGAGAATAATAGTGATGAAATAATTCACGGAAAATAAAGTGCTTACCTGGGTTCGATCTTCAGAGGTATTAGGAACAAGGTGTAAAGTTCACTCATCTTCCATAGAAAATGGAGGATCATCCACTTGCCCGATGATTGACGTTAGGAAGTTGTATATATACTAGTTGCTTAAAATCTGCTTACGAGATCTAGAATCTGTGTGGCGACAACATGTTGCGTTTTGTAGATCTATACCTTCGGCCTTGTTACCGGTTCATCTCTGCTCTTCTACTGAGTCAACGCTTCTATCTGCATCTTGTGAAATAAAGAACAATTTATGGAAAAAGCAATCCAAAATTCGTCCTTTGAGCTGCAAATATTAATATCATGTAGGTACATAACTACAGCTCTATGCAAAACATCGGTGGTAACGCTTTGAAATTGAGCAGGTCTATCGAGAAGCAAGAGGTTATCTTAAACCTTTAAAAGCCTTATACTTAGGGACCGATATTTAGGAAACATGTTTATTTAATAGCTCTTATCATACCACTCGGATTGAGGGTAAGGTTCCCTGAATATTGCGTAGTTTAATAAGCCTTTCATACTGATTTCGATACGTTGGAATTAAAAAAATCTCTTTAAGAATACATAAATTATTAACTATTTTTTAAGCTCACAATAGATTCCAATGACATAAGTAAGGCAATTTCTATAAGATAGAAGGCTGCTAGCAATGTTATCTCTATTGCTTTATTTTTGTAAGTATTTTAGGTATATACACATCAAAATTATTATTAAATACCCATCCAAGCTTAAAAGAAAGCAGTTTACTGCTGCGCAGCATGTCGTGATTCCCGAACGGAATAAATATTTGTATTACTACATATAGTTGTTCCGGGTCTGGCTGTTTGTGTATGCAAGTGTATGTGTTTCTAAATGCACCCATAGCCTAAGTGGTAAGGCTAAGTTTAAAAAGAATGTAGTCTTGAGTTTCAAAATCAGCATGGCAATTGGGTTGTATCCTAAAAAATAATTTAATGTCCACCAGATAGTTTTATAAAAAATATTGAACACGTATTTTTTATTTCTTCTTTCATTCGAATACTTAGGAAGATATATTGATATGAAATGTCGCATGACGTCACGCCGCGGTACAAAGTGTACCACATTGTGACGTAATTAGCCCCCACTCCGTAACTTTAATAAGCTATATCTCAATAGTTTTTGGTAATTTCGACAAAATAAAAAAATACGGGTCTTAATTTTTTTTATTATCTATAAGACGGACTAATTATTTTTTTGATTTTCATACCTTGGATACATCCCTATTAATTGGGAAAAAATGTCTTTCGCTTTAAAATTCGTTCGATTAGCACGATAGCGTGGAATGAGCAGCGAGTTATTCCAAACGATTCTAAGGAATTGACACTATGAAGAGGCGGAGCGCGTGAGACAGCGGGAATACCAGCGCCCTCACGCCGCTGCAGGAGTCGCCCTGGTCGGGAGACGACATCGAACTCCCAGCCACCTTAGGCGCGGGCTTGCGGGCGGTGAGCAGTGGGCAGCTCGCCGTCCGGTATGGACCTAGCCCGAGTCGACGGCGCGTTTTGTTTCAGGCGTGCCGCAAAGAGATGTCAGCACACGGTGACCGTGGCTCTGGCGCATAGGCAAGTGAAGAAAAACGGGTGGGTTTTTGTCAGTAAATGTCTGATAAGCCCTTCCGCTCCGCATAGAGTGGGAGAGTTCATTTGCAGATTTCCCATTCCAAACAAAAAAATAAAGGGGGTTGATACTATTGACCGATATTTAATTCTAAGCTCACTTCACCACACATTTCACGATGAGATTTTTACAGAATCTATTAGATAGTTTTGGTTCAACAATCAAATTACTTTCTTCCCTTAAAATTTCCATGCAATCTCCATATAAGCCGATATATTCGGATACATCATAATGGCTACTGGAATGCATTGTACGAGATATTGAGGTCATCTCATCCGGAGCGAGCGCGATTGTCCGCGTGTCTGCTCGTTCCCCATTGTTTTTCCTTCCATTTCATGGACCAGTTTATAAGTTAGGGAGCCAAGAACATTTTGCAGTTAATAAATTACACCGTTGGGAAATTTTTCAGTGTTGAAAATTGGTAAAGTGTAAGAAATTCATCGTGAGATAAAGTGCGCTTGGTAAATTGAAAGAAATAAAATCTAATAAAATGTATGGATTAGATTGTTACCAGTGTGGTACCGGGACCAGAATAGTACAAACCCATATCTTCCCGTAGGTGTCGTAAGAGGCGACCAAGGGAACTCTCACCAGGGAAGCGGGCAGCAGCGCTTCTTCTGTGGAATATAAAATTACTGCGGTCCCCAACCCGCTTGCCAAACGTGGGGATTATGGCAAACCCTCTCAAAGCAATGAAAGCCTTAGGGCCTCACCCCTTTATCCAGAGTGGACCTCTTTAGCCCAAAGAAGAAGAAGATTATTGTGACGGGGTCCACAAGGGCCGATGTCTGCCAGGGCAGCAGGTTGTTCGAAAGAGATACCGTGGCACCTGACGCTCAAGCAAATGAAGACGGTGGTTTTTAGTCAGTAAAATTCTGACACGTCCTTCCGCTCCACTCAGAGTCGGTGAGGTAGTTTGATGATTATCCAAAAAAAAGGATGAGACTCTTTTTAAATAATTGACCAAGAATTTTGATGCAGGTGTGGTTCAAAATCATGCACTGAATCTATTTTAATAGGATTTACATCGAAGCCCGTCCCACCAGGAATAATTAATTACTTAATGATAAAGAAACCTCACCTCTATGAGCGAGTTTTTAGTTACTAATTATATTTTAATACACGTTTAAACTTTTTATTGCATTGGCTTAGAGTGATAATTTTTTACAGCTCAAAGGGACAGGAGACGTAGTATTTGATATAAGTTCCAGCTTGATACCTCCACGCACTCCTGAGAAATTAATTCTCAACAGACAGACAGACGGACGGACGGTCGGACGGCCATAAAATGGTCGTATAAGAGTTCCATTTTTCTTATTAATGTAGCGAACCCTAAACCGTGGCACTGGTGCACAGGCTAGTGAAGGAACACGGATGGGTTTTAGTCAGTAAAAGTATGACACGCCCTAAAGGGGTAAAGCTAAAGCTCTGCCCAAATCGGGAGACGTCATTTGATGATTTCCTATCCAAAACAACAAAAAAAGAGTATATAGAGAATGCTCTGATTTTATCTCAATCGAGTCGTTCTATTCACTGTGTACCTACATACATCTGCATGTAGAATCTCTAGAAGAAAAAAGAAGAATAGATTGACTCTGGTCAATCCATTCTTGTTTTCATTAAATCCATAAAATGCCTTTGCATCACACAATCAACATCCTAATTACGTAACCGACGTTCAAACACAATTTGAATAATTTTAAAGGAAATTGCTAATCCATTGCTTCATATATTTAAAAACTGTGTGCGTTCAACAATGTAAATAACGCATCTAGTTAAACTGTCATAATATAAACCATGGCTACTATTAGTCTGTGACGCAATTACTCCGGTGAACTAATCTAAACTTGAATCACGATCATCAGCAATCTTCCTTTCAGATAAATTCTATCGTGAATATAACCTATCGGCGACAATGACCCAAGTTATGTTGTCTTTGGGTCATAAACGATACAGGCTGTTTATGGGATAGGGTGAAAACCGTTTAACTACGGTGAAAGCGCCAATATATCGGTATATGTAGAAGGACCAGACACTCAACCAAGTGCTTGTGAGGTTAATTAAAAATAAAGTTTTTTTTTAACTAAAAGAAAGAAAGAAATATTTCTTTTATTCCGCATAAACAAAACGCACTTTACAACTAAATACCATACAATTATATTACAAACAAAATACAGGAAAAAAAATATAATAATATCACCAAAAGTCTCGTACTTGAACATGCAAAACTGCCAAACTATAAACAAAGTTGATTTGATGTCAAAGCCAGGGTCATAGACCATAGACGATGGAAGTAATAAGTACTACGTACAGCGCAGTACTTACCACCTACCACATCCATGCCATAGATATTAGACAGCACACATCATTTGACAACTCGATCCGCCCGTAATGACAGGCGGATCGAATTGTCAAACTACGGATGTGTAATGCGCCCGCGACACTGGCTGATGTCATCAACAAAGCAAACAACAACATAAAAATACAAAAAGGTAATTGTAGAGAGGAGTAAATAATTAAGTTACAAAACAAATAACAGTTTAACTGTGCGTCGCATCTGTGCAAGAAAATGGTTACCCATCCTCAAAATAAGAGAATGAAATAAAGAGGCATAATATGCCTACGTTCAATTCTTCTTTCTTTGAAAGTTTACTTCAAAAAAAGAAAAGGTTAGTTGTTTGACGTTCAACTTACGTTCTAACATCTGAGAGCACTAAATAATAAGAACTAGAAATAGAATTATCATGAAAGCTTTATAGAAGCAAGCTGTCAACCGTAGCAATCCCTAGCATCAGGTGAAGTAGCAGCCTACTGTGAAGTATTACAAAAAGACCGCAAAGATCGTTAGCTTTCCGTGCATATCTAGGTAAATGTTATTGATGTCAGTCTATTGATTTGTTATAAGATTCATAACAGTCATTATAGGTAATCAGAAACACAATGACCTTTATTGTGATATCATTATATCCATCATCAAAAATTGATCCAGATTATTGAGTTAAGAGCATATTCTTTGTGGTCCTTCTGTACCATTTAGCGTGGTATTAATACTGACAAGATTAAGGTTTACGCCGTTTTGATGGTGACTTAAGGGGCGTTAAACAGCCCTAAAGTTGCTTAACAACCGATGGTACTAGAACATTAGGATCGACTGATTATGTTGTGTGAGGAAACTTGGCTTCTGGTAGGTATTTACTGAACCACTTTTTGATTATTATAAAGCACACGTCGGGATTATGTTTATGGGAATTTATTTGGGGGTTTAGTAGAATCTATCTACATTATGGGATGATGAGAGAGTTAACATAAGGAACCGTTCAAGATATTTTCAAGCCTTTTAAAGAGACCTTGAGTTAGTTTAAGTGATTCGTCTCAAGTAATCGAATAGAAAAAAGAAACTATCATCTTTTAGTTAAAAAAAATAGGTTTCACACCGCCAATTTCTAAAATCCGGGCTGTCAATAATACATTCTTGAGGGAACACGAACGACCGACGACCTTTAAAGGGACCTCAGGACCTCGCCCACGCTAAGCGTTTCTGCTTGCGCGTAAAATGCGTAGAAGCGTCAACGGCATTTTAAAGGTGTTTCTGCTTGATAACACTATCGGGGCAGATTTCCCTGAAAATTGCGTAAAATGCGAAGAAGCGTTAACGGCATTCTGAAGGTCATTAGTGATAAGACGTGTAGTGTCACTAAGCTAAGCGTTTGTGCTTGCTAACTCCAACGGGGCAGTTTGCACCGAAAATCGCGTTAAATGCGTAGAAGCGTCAATGGCATTTTGAAGGTCATTCGTGACAAAACATGTAGCGTCACTAACGTGCATAGGGAACATGTGAATGTACATGCCTCGTTGCGTCAAGTGAAATGAAATTTAGTATGTATGTTTTATACCATATTAGTATAGTATTTATTTATTTATTTCAGGCGTCGCAGGCCCATACATAAATACCTTAAGCTAAACATACATATATTTATTGCTTTTACCTATTACTTGATGAATATATAGCATAATTATGGATCAAGTTCGGTTTTTTTTTTGTTAATCAGCATGCCCAACATTAAAGTCAGTTAAAGGTACCTATGTATATAAATTAAATTTGGGTTAATTTTTCCTATTTTTTTTAAATTTTCTATCAACGAAATGAAGTTTGACTATAACAGTTTATTTTTTGGGTTCGTGGTGGCAATCTTCTTAGACAAGGTTTTGGCGGGAAAGTCAAGCTGTGTGTCACGCTCATTTTTCATTCATCATCATCATCATTTCAGCCGAAAGACGTCCACTGCTGGACATAGGCCTCCCCCAAGGTTCTCCACGACGACCGGTCCTGCGCCTCCCGCATCCAGCGGTTTCCCGCGACCTTCACCAGGTCGTCGGTCCACCTTGTCGGGGGCCTACCCACGCTACGTCTTCCGGTGCGTGGTCGCCACTCGAGAACCCGTCGGCCCCATCGGGCATCGGTCCTACGGGCAATGTGTCCAGCCCACTGCCACTTTAGTGTTGCAATTCTTCGGGCTATGTCGGTTACTCTCGTTCTTCTGCGGATCTCCTCATTCCTGATTCGATCGCGCAGTGAAACCCCAAGCATAGCCCTCTCCATTGCCCTTTGAGTGACTTTGAGCCTTCTTATAAGGCCCATTGTTAGCGACCACGTCTCAATTCCATATGTCATCACTGGCAACACACACTGGTCGAAGACTTTTGTCTTGAGACACTGCGGTATTTCGGACGAGAAGATTTTTCGTAGCTTCCCGAAAGCAGCCCAGCCGAGTTGGATTCGACGATTGACCTCTTTCTCGAAGTTGGACCTTCCTAACTGGATAGTTTGTCCCAGGTACACGTAACTGTCAACAACTTCGACAACAGAGTCTCCAATCTTTATAGGAGTCGGTACAACATGGGCATTAGACATGACTTTCGTCTTGCCCATGTTCATTTTAAGACCGACTCGCTCGGAGGCTCTGCTGAGGTCTTCGAGCATTGTACTCAGGTCCTCCGCGGTCTCAGCCATGACTACGATATCATCAGCAAACCGAAGGTGTGTCATGTACTCGCCATTGATGTTGATGCCCAGTCCTTTCCAGTCCAGAACCTTGAAGACATCCTCCAATGCAGCGGTGAACAATTTCGGGGAGATAACATCTCCCTGTCTGACACCACGCTGGAGAGGTATTGGTTTCGAGGTCTGGTCCTGTATTCGGACTGACATGGTGGCGTTTTCGTACAAACCCTTCAGCGCTTCAATATACCGATAGTCTACTTGGCACCGCTGGAGAGACTGCAGTACAGCCCAGGTCTCGATCGAATCAAAGGCTTTTTCGTAGTCCACAAACGCCAAGCAAAGGGGTAGGTTATACTCCTCGGTCTTCTGTATAACCTGCCGTAGCGTATGTATGTGGTCTACTGTGCTAAAGCCCTTTCGGAAACCGGCTTGTTCGGGTGGCTGGAAGTCGTCAAACCTGCAGGCGAGACGATTCGTGAGGACTCTCGAAAACAACTTATAGACATGACTCAGAAGTGAGATGGGTCTGTAGTTTTTCAAAAGGGTGTTGTCACCCTTTTTGAAAAAGAGTACCACCACACTTCTGTGCCATGCCTGTGGCGTTTTTCCCTTGACTATGACGGAATTAAATAACTTCTGAAGGGCCCTAAGGATCGGTTCACCACCCGCCTTCAGTAGCTCTGCCGTTATTCCGTCATCGCCCGGCGCCTTGTTGTTTTTAAGTTGTTTCAGAGCCAATTGAATCTCCTGCAGGCTGACGTCCGGGATATCTTCGGTGTAGTGTCGGGTTAATCTTGCTCTAGGGTCTTCAGCAAGATTTAATGCGGGTTTTGTCGTCGAAGTGTAGAGCTGTCCATAGAAATTCTCGACTTCCCTCAAAAGCTCGGGCCCGGACGTTATGATCCTGCCGTCGTCAGTCTTCAGCTTGCTTAGCCGGCTATGCCCAATAGTCAGATCCCTAGCGAAAACTTTAGAGCCTCTGTTTCGCTCTATGGCCTCCGTTATACGCTCGGTATTATACCGACGTAGGTCGCGCTTCAGAGACTTTGAGATCTGCTTATTGAGCTGCCGGTATCTGCAAGCATCACTTGACGAACGCAAAACCATCTCACGTCTATCCTCCATGAGCTCGAGAGTATAGTCAGAGAGCTTTTTAGTTCTATTTGTACGGCGGGTCTTAAAATACTTGGTCCCGACCGTACGGACAGCTTCTACAAACCCGTCATTGTATTCGTCCACGTCACCACTTAGGCATTCGAAGCGATTTTGGAGCTCGAGCTGGAAACCTTCGGAGTTATGGATCTGGATGGGTGCTGGCCGGAGCGTAGACTTCATCAGGCGAGATCTTTCGGACACTATGTTCAGATTCAATGTGCCTCTGACCATACGGTGATCGCTGCCGCATTTGAGCGAGTTGATCACTGAGACATCATTGAATATGTGCCTTTTTGTCGTCATAATGAAGTCTATCTCGTTCTTAGTGACCCCGTCGGGACTGATCCAAGTCCACTTCCGCTGTTCACGCTTCTTGAAGAAGGAGTTCATCATAAAGAGTCCCTCCCTCTCCATGAAGCCAGCCAACATGTGGCCTCGGTAGTTCCGACGCCCAAATCCAAAATTTCCCAGTCCGAGCTCCTCACCGCTCCGTTTTCCCAGTTTAGCGTTGAAGTCCCCCATGATAACGCTGTAGTGAGTTTTTGAGCTATGTATGGCTTTAGAGATGTCCTCATACATAGTCTCTACTTCATCGTCGGAGTGTGTCGAGGTCGGGGCGTATACCTGAATGACCTTCAGCGAATACCGTTTGGTTATTCTGAGTACCAGGAACGCCACCCTGGTCGACACACTCTCGATCTTCACTACATTGTCCACAAGGGACCTGTGGACGAGGAACCCGACACCACCTTGGGACTGATGGTCGCCCTCCCGGAAATAGAGCAAGTTACCGGATTTAAGGATTATCGAGTCCTCACCCTCTCTTCGGACTTCAGATAATCCCAGGACACCCCATCGTAACCTGCTCAATTCTTCCTCCAGTTCAATAACCCTCTCGTCGGTCCGCAGTGTGCGCACGTTCAGTGTTGCCAGGTCGATCCGTCGTTGATTGTGGTAGCCGGATCTCTTCCGGAGATTCTTCGCACCCCTTGCCCCGCCGTTACCTTGGCCGCTACCACAATGACCAGGAATAGCGGAGCTGCCGGGGACTAGGGGCCTTGGCTTAGTCGTGTGCATCATTATGGGGGGGTTTGCCATAATCCCCACGCTTGGCAAGCGGGTTGGGGATCGCAGGATTTGATATTCCACAGAAGAAGCGCTGCTGCCCGCTTCCCTGGTGAGAGAGTTCCCTTAGTCGCCTCTTACGACACCCACGGGAGGATATGGGTTGGTACTATTCTAAGCCCGGTACCACACGGTACCGTTTTTCATTGGACTTTTAAAATTATTTATAGTGTTGTTTACTAAATAAAAGTGCGTGATTTATGTAGTAAAAGGTGCATCCAGTAAATAATTCATAAAGAACAGTGAAATATCGCAGCATAATGGCCACATCATGACTTTGTCTCAAACCTCCATCGTAAGACGGGTCACGTGGCTGTCTTTTTCGACATGAGTAATTCATTACGTGACATTCGCTAAATGCACAAATCGTGCGAAGCCATAAAAGAAAGAGAAAAAATATCTTCTTAGACTTCCTCCATCTTAGGGGCGATGTCTGACTCTTATCAAAACAACCGCGCTGTTTCACCTCAGCTTATATCGGGTATACCATCAAAATTATTCTTCAAATAAACTTATCAGATGATCGGAAAATCAGTTCTTAGACAATATCCCAATTCTAATCTTGTACCTAAAATTCCAAAAACAATTGCTGTCAGATAACAAACTAAAGGGACGGCTTAAACCTTGAATATGTAAATAGATACAGGGCCGATACAATGCGATAAGACCCTAATCAACCGAACACGTAGTATTGGGAGCTAGTTACACACTTTCCCCCTTCGTCCCCTTTAAACATCGTTTATGAAAACGATGTTTAAAGTTAACCAGTGATCTCACGTCACTTAACTTTAATCATCGTTTATAAATAAATATACCAGTGTTTAAGGGGTTTATTCATAAACGATGATTAAAGTTAAGTGACGTGCAAATGAAATGTATGTATGATTAAAGAATCGCTAATCAATAGTTAACCTTAAACGTTGTTTATGAATAAGGGGGTTTGTGTTTTGTTGAAAATTCGAAAATTCACGTGGTGCCAAAAAGTAATGTTCAAAACTAATATTTAATAGGAGGGGTTTGTACTCAAAAGACTTTGAAAGACATGATGCAAACAATATTTAGATTATATGACTTTTATTTTTTTTAAATCTTAGTTTCTATATTATAAGGGATTTTTTTTTTTAATTATACTTTCAACGCATTTACATCAGCGGCTGGGATTAGGCATTATTTTACACAAGTCAGAAAGGCATGAAAAATGTCAATGATGTAAGTAACTTTAAACAAAAAGCCAATACACTTACAAGTTTCAACCTAATACTTGTCATGAACTAATTACCGAATCAGCAAAAGCTCACTGGAGAAGATGTAGAGAGCATCGAGGCAAGCACAGAGTCAAAAGAACTTACCCGAGAGCCAGCAGCTGAAACAGAAGCCGAGCCTACAGCTGACCAAGGATCTGAGACAGCTGACCCCAAGCCTGATTTCCGAATTGATATGGAAGTTCGTCCTTAACTATTGGTTAGTTTAACTACCGTTATAGATGTGTGACCTGCATGTCATGCGCGTACGCTTCTAAGAGCAGTGCGGTTAAACAGTTTTTAAAAGATTCTCATAAGATCAATGAATTTACTGAATTGTCTGAATTATAAAAAAATATCAAGAAAAGTATCTAAGAAATTCAAACTCAATATCTTTAAATTAGCAAAATATATGTTGTCAAATATTTGTGATTGATATGTTCCAACAGACATTTATATTAAAACTTGTATTGCTACAAAATTTATTTATTTTATACAATGTATAGTATTTCGATACATTATTTCATATTAGAATCATAAATAATGAATTTGAGATAAAAATACAAAACTATTTATGGATTCTTTAGTTCGAAATAAAAATCATCATTCATAATAATGTTTCATCTACATGACACATACAAAAAGCTAGGTAATAAATAAAACTATTCAATTCTGCAAATAATAACCAAAAGTGGGAAACTTTTGGTTATTATCATTAGTGCCCTTTTTGAAGTGAAACTTCTTTACGCACGCTTGACTTGGGGAGTAAGCTGGCGAACGCGTGACGTAGGCGTTACGAAAAGAGATCGGGCAAGGCGAACGGAAGTTAAGTGGGGGATATAAGCACAGAGGCGCCCGTGGCGCGAGCTTGGTACTACAAGATCTACGAGTTTTTTTTTTTTTTCAATAAATTTAGAAGATCTATGCACAAATATTAATTTACCAATGAAACCATGAAATAAATTTGAATATTTATAGAAAATTAATATATGTATATGTGTATACATGTATATATTGTACACACACACACACACACACACACATATATATATATACATACAGATGGAGCGAAAGAAGTTTCACTTCAGTCGTGTGGTCATAAGCACACTCGTATTTTTTTAGTCAATAACGCTCCTATGCTGGGCTATATTGTCTCCTAAGTCTAAGGGTGGGGACATATCTGCGGAACGTATGGCGCCGAAAGCTCAGCGGCTGAAGTGTCAGTCGCAATATTCAGTTGTTATGACAAACTAAACGGTCAAAACGCGGCTTCTAGTTCAGAGCGCTACGCGACGGAAAGTTACATGGCGTCATCGTCAGTCTGTCTGTGTCGACACTTTATGGTGTGCAGTTTTTGTGACGTACCTGAATTGCCCAGGAAAATAGATTTAACTAGAATATTAGC
Source organism: Sesamia inferens (assembly GCA_037179545.1). NCBI lineage: Eukaryota > Metazoa > Arthropoda > Insecta > Lepidoptera > Noctuidae > Sesamia > Sesamia inferens. The sequence goes on along the minus strand of CM073944.1, from coordinate 17,995,777 downwards.
TATTTTTATAACACACGCCGAACTTTCCGCTACGCCCGCCGAAATTTCGGTCGCGCAGCGTACTGCGGGATATGTCGCTTGCTATGCAAAATACATTAAATGCGTTTTAGCTGAAAACCCCGCCCGAAGGAAGGTTAGGCCATACGCCGAACGCCGCATAAATTGGGCTGATGTGTCATAGAGTACTTGAAATACACTGCGGGCGCATTTAGCCGAACTTTCGGCGCCGTACCTTCCGCAGATGTGTCGCGACACTTAGACGTATACAAGGAGGGATTTATTAAAAATTTCGCATTATGTTACTCTTTTATAGATGTTTTCTTGTTTATTTGTTTAAAATGCTGTTAAATCCTACATCAACTCATCCATTCTGAATTTATATTTCCTTTATAATGACTATTAATACGAATAAAGCCCTTTTGTTACCTTTTCATGACTTAACAGCTGATTGAATTTCAATTTTGGATACATTTTCGGTATATATATACTTTTATTTTTATTAGGTTAATATGTTTTAGATTCTTTATTGTACAAATATATAAATAACTATAGTCAGTAAAATAATAGAGGATTTTCAGGTCTGATGGCAACTAGGCCAACGAGGCGGCGATATGCCGAAGAAAAGCAAACCGAAATTCGCCGAATCCCTTCCCACACATCCCTTTACCATTCTCTTAAGCGTAGACCAAATCTTTAAGAGAGTGATCAGAGAACCCATTTCTTTATATCAAGAAGCTCATTAACTTCGTGAAAAAATAGATGTTGTGAAACCAATTTGCTGTTGTGAATTATTAATTAGTGCAGGAAGGGTCGATTTTGGTGTGTAGGAATTTTGAAATGTGCTATCGTCCCATGGGTCTGCGGCAAATGGGACCTTAGTTTGGTAAGTACGAGGAAGTATGTCTAATACGTAAATAACAGACACCCACACAGTCTGATGGGGTCATACTCAAAGCCAAAGCATTCTACTCTATTCTATTTTTATTTATGGCAAGTGAAGCCGATGTCTACTATTCTGCCAATGTCAAAAGAGGATTGGAGAAGCAAGAGTGTTCATAAACAATAATAATAACAAAAAGAAAAAATACAATGCTACATTGGACCTTTTTATATCTTGTAAGGTTATTGGAAGAATGAATCAAAATGATAAAAATACATATCATATTTAACTATATCCAAACGTAAAATATGAGAGAAAGCAAATTATAATGTTTTATTATTGTGGCGGATAAATATCATCTGTGCCACAAGTAATTCTGGAGAGGGGTATGTTAGAAGGCATGGAAAGTTAATAAATAACCCAAAGCATTAATTTCAAATATACCAATTGTAAGTACGTTTGAATTGTCAAGGGATCGGTCAGTGAAGTTGATGAGCTTGCGTAATAGGTAGAACGATAGACGTAGAAGAACGATAAAACTAATCTTTACTCTATATTTTAAAAATTAAAATAAATTATTTAAACATTTTGGTCACATCAATCATGTTGGAATTAAATATGTGAGAAGTAAGCAGGACGTTAAAAGTCAATTCTCACTGATAGATGGCCAGCCAGCAGCATTGCCAAGGAAAGGGGGGACAACAGCACTCTCTAATACTATTGGTGGTTCAAGATCTGAGCCTGAATAAATTCAAATGCTTCATTAAACGTAAGTTGTGTCAGAAAGCATTTTATAGTGTTAAAGATTATATTGACGACAAAAAGGCTTGGGCTTGAGCTGCGTCCGATTTCTATGCTTACACTGATTGTTCTTTGATTTTTCCTCTCGTAGTTTAAATTTGCAATTGTTTGTTTTTTCTTAACTCAAAGCCAGTACACACTATGTAGCCAGGCATATTGTACGTTACGGAATTGCATCGCTGACAGGGGTATTCGGCACTGGTGCAGCTGCACAGGAGCTAAACTTAGCATTCGGGAACACCGTTGGAGCTGCTGAACCTTGGACAAAACTGTCTTTGCATTGTGTAGATTCAATTTCTTAGTATTGTATAATTGCATGGAACACGTGTGAGCACGATCTATTTGCTGTAAAGCATCTATTTGTTGGGTTAGTCGTTTATTGACTTGATAGTGCTATGGCTGTTGAGAGTATGTCATGCTCACTCAAATGTCTCGCTGGTGGTGGCGTGTGTGTTGGGTCATTAGGTTCCCTTCAATATGGTTGAGCTGAATGATGCTGATCCATACGTCATGTTCGTAAACGGACGCCGTCAGAGGGGACTGGTCATCTCTTAGCTGCTACGGCGTATTTTAATTTCTGAATTGTTGTTTTTTTTTTCCATAATGGACGCTCTCAGCGTACAATATATTTCTGCATCGTTCTCACACGATTTATTTCAAAATGAATGATGTAATCAAATATTTGTATCAATAGCTTGATATTTTAAAAGAGTGTCCATGGAGTTTCTTGCCCGTTCTTCTCCATAGGTACCTACTTTTTGGAATGGACGACTAGCTTCACCTTACTGACTGACCGAACTTCTGACAATTCAAAAGTGCCTGTAACTGGTTTATTTGAAATAAATGCTTTGATTTGATTTGATTTGATTTGATTAATATTATGATTTTATGAAGTTGAAGTTCGTTTATATGAATGCGATAATCTCAGGAATTGCTGATTCGAATTAAACCATTATATTTTTTTTGTTTTATAGTACATTTATCGAGGAAGGAATTAGGCCATATAGCATCACGCCACTACTAACAGGAGCAAAGAATCAGTGGAAAATGTGGAAAAATGAAGAAAATTGTGCCTCTTTGATAGCTTTCGTTGCATGTGCTGCGTAAACGGTTCAAGTTACCCATTAAACATGATATAAAAATTCTTGATCGCGAACAAAATAGCAGAAAATATGCGTACGAAATCGTGCGCAAAAGCTAGTAAGGTATATGAGTTTATAAGCAAAATTTTGAGACATTCTGAGAAACTCAAAAACGTTCTTCACGGCTTAGAACATGCTAATATGTTTGGAAAACTGAAGTTAGAATATTACATTCCAACTTTAGTTTTCTATTATAATTTTTTCTTTGAAAAACAGATCTTGTTTGCTATTGAAGTTTTGGTAACTGGGAGGGTACATAATAAAGTTTACAATTTATATTAAAAATATTTTTAGGTTTCTTATACCAATTCTTAAGGTCTAAGTATTTAATATTACGTTGAAATCCTTACAAGTTGAGCTAAGCAAAAAGGTGGAATAAGTAACATCGTGGGCGAATGTTGTTATAAGTCGCGGACAGAAGCTATTCATCAATAATCCGAAACATCCTTATTGAAACAAACAACTCCACTACAAAGTTCCCTAACTGCTTCCGTAGACACTCAAGAAAAATAATTACAATTTCTTCTTTCTCCGAGAACCAATTTTCTAACGTAACGCAACGGAATTCAATTTTGTCTTATTCAAAGCGGACATAACACCAACAATTCTGTGAATTCAGATCGTCGAAAAGAATACCTATTATAAAGTTTTTTTTTATGATATAAATGTATGCTCGGTTCCTAAAGACATAAACGAATAGTTTGTAATTAATAGTTTGTAGTTAGTTTGAAGTTAATTTTACTTGTGAAATAAATTGGTCATGGGACTACTATGCAAAGATAATATTAAGTATTTCCTTCATTTTTTTTTCTTTAATAATTATAAACTAGCGCTTGAACGCAATCCCGCCTGATGGTAAGCAGTGATGCGATCGTTGATGTTAAAGCACGCTAGTTTATTAAGAGCCTATTCACTCATAAAAACTGAGCGAATAGGAAGGAAGACGGCAGTTGAGCAAGGTGATGCATTGTTAAACCCAACAACACGACCAACGATGCTGCGCCAAAGGGTGATCTGAAGACCCTCCACGACCAAACTCCGTACGGCTTCACCAGACATCATGCCGGAAAACGACAAATCGCTTGGCGGCAAGACTTTGTCTGGTGGGTGGTAACTTCTGCCGGCGGCCGATATTATGGCCTACCACCGAGGAAAACCTTTCATTATTCGAAAGGTCTTAATTTTAACTTATAATGGTCAGTAAACTAGGTATAGTAATCGACCATAAGAAAATAAAAAAACCAGCCAAATGCGTGCCGGACTCACGCACAAATGGTTCCGTATCATTGATTTATGAAATAAAAGGATTTAAGTTATTTGTATGAAAGATTACGCGGTAATAAGCGGTTTACGATTTACGAGGTGTTATTATCTTGTTCAAAACAATTTTCGTTGGTAGTTTTATAGTAATGTACATCATATGCTTTTTTTAGATTTTTCATTTTCTTATTTTAGAAGTTAGAGGGAAGTAGAAGTTGGGGGGAGACAACTTTTTTCCACTTTGGAAGTGTCTGTCACGCAAACTATTCGGTTTAGAAAAAAAATATTATAGAAACCTCGATATCATTTTTGAAGACCTATCCATAGATACGTATGTGTTTGATGAAAATAAAATTATTGAGTTTCAGATCTAAGTATGGGGAGCCCCCAATATTTATTATTATTTTTTTTATTTTTGCATCAAAATCTTAATGGGGTTCACAGAATACATCTATCTACCAAGTTTCAACAGTATAGCTCTTATAGTTTCGGAAAGAGAGAGGGGGGAGTGGATTCCCTCGGGGCCAAAAGGTCGGGCTCCTCCTCCTGATTCAGGGGACCCCAAACTCGGGTAGTCCACGACCTCTGGTTCCCGAGATAATCCACGGGGGGGTGAGGTAATCAATGAGGGGGGTCGGGGGGTGTTCGCAGCGTCATGTTCTCGAAGAAATTCATAGTTCTTAATCAATCAAGGTACTTAGCTTAATAATTGAGCTTATGAGGCTCGAAAGCAATTTGTACTTTGTGCCCAATTATCGTATTGTGACGATATCTTAAAGCTTCTATACTTTCAATTTTATCAGAAATGTTCAGCAAAAATATATAAAACAATATAAAGGCCAGAACAGAACGAAATTTATAAATTTATTTGTGCTCTTAGGTAATCAATTGTTAACAAATCTTAAAAAGATCCAAAAAATATATATTGCCTTCGGCGAGATGCGAACTCACAACTTCATACTCGACTCAATTGTTAACAAATCTTAAAAAGATCCAAAAAATATATATTGCCTTCGGCGAGATGCGAACTCACAACTTCATACTCGACAAGTCATGCAATATTTACATGAGCCAACTCCTTGTTTGTATTACAGACGAAATAGGACTATACTCTGCTTCCGTTCGCCTTCATCATTTTTTTTCCTATCATTTTTCGTAACGCTTTCGCTAGTTTACTCCCCAAGTCAAGCGTGCCTAAAGAAGTTTCACTTCAAAAAATAACTTGAGGGAAACCATGCGTCACATGGAATATTATTTAAAAAAGGAATATGTTACTGGTTCCCTCTCTCGCAATAGGCTCGAATGAACGAACACAAGACAGGCTCGCATGAAGTCTTGTTGGCACGGTGCCAAATGCGTGCGATGTGAACGCGGAATGCACACTGCTTAGTTGGAAGCCACTTTTGGGAGAATCGTAATTAGATTTTGTTTGAAGCTAATGTTGTTTTTGAATGTCACGTTAGCATTGTGATTAAATTTTAATTTCATTTTGAACTCGACAATGAGATAGAAAGTTTTTATCTTTGTTGATATTTTTTGTATTCAGTTTTGGATTAGATGAAGCCTGTATTACATAAATACCTATCATGACGATGTTCAGTTTATCGATTTGATCACATCAGAAAATATGTTACCACCTTTTCCAATACTAACTTAAATACACCTCCGGAATCCTAAATTGAAATCCTAAATCCATCGAGAATTATGTTTAAAATGAAAGGTCTAAAACATCAATACATTGATTAATCGGAAAAAAGTTTTTATGTGGATTTGAAGCTGAGTTACTTGCCATCATTTCGAGACTATACTGTTCCAAATTTGAATATAAAGAAAAAATGAAAAGAAAATCGGAGTTCGGTCGCTCTTAAGGGTGAAGTGCCAGGATAAGGCACGCACGAATCTTTATGAAAGATCTTGTTGAAGTCAATACCAATGAAGTTAGCTTGAAGATCAGGATTAATAGCCCCAATTGAAAGTTCAGCAAGTGGTACCAGATTAGTACTTGTTGAACGTGGTCCAACAAATTCGTACTAATGACCGCTAATGAAAATGCGGGCAGAGGAGTGACTCAAACACTTTGGCAACCGTTGAAAGAATTCGGATGGGCAATTAGTTTTTAAGGTGGTCATTGATATCCTATTTAGGTCAGAGAATGATCTCTCAAATAATCATTGGAACTATTCTCGACAGAGTTTGAAACTCTTTAAAATAAATCGTACGGCGAGTTTCCACCATAACATTGTTAACACTACTACGATCCGGACGAAGCGTTTCGTTTCCTCTTTTATACCGCGTACATTGAGGGGCAGCCTGCAGCCTATAGTGCAGGGGCAGGGGGGGGACGGGGCCACATTTTGAGCCGTGGTGGGACGGATGCGAGGATCCTTGTCCTTCCAGGCGGGGGTGGTTGGGGGGATCTGGGGGGCAGTCCCCACGAGGGCCAGAAAAGCCTTCTGATGGTTCAGAAGGTTCCAAGGGCTGAGCCTTTGAGGGCTTAGACGCTCTGGGATCTGACTCCCAGGAGATTCACGCTGCTGGCGTGCATTAGCCCGTTTGGCTAGTTTTGGGAAGGAGGACTTGGGGGCCTTAGGGCACCCTCGATAATTGGCCGTGTGGCCAGTCTTGCCGCATAGGACACAGCTAGGTGACTCTGAGCAGAGCACGCTGTTCTTAGGTCGAGGGCTCTCTCTCCCGCTCTGGGCAGAGCAGAATGGCGTGTCAGACTTTTACTGACTAAAACCCAACCGTGTTCCTTCACTTGCCTGTACGCCAGGGCCACGGTTTCTTTTTTAACCAACCCACAACCCTGGCCTAGGAGGCATCTGTACTCGTGGACCCCGTCACGGTGTGCTGCCATCTTTTTGATGCGCGCGTGAAACACAGCACGCCATCGTCGACCCGGGCCTGGTCCTTATCGGGCGGCGAGCTGTCCATCGTTAGCTACCCGTCTCCTGCTGAGCCTGAATATAAGTTTGAGCCTCTGTATTTCTAGTAATGCACACTAGCAGTAACTGGCCACAAACTCAAGCTCTGTAATGCATCCTTAGAAGTGTTTAATTGGAAAACAACGAATCTTTACCTAATTGCGCAACAGTTTTAGTCGCAATTGGAATTATTTGGAAGCATATTGCTAATTTCATTTTCATTTATTTCATTCATAAAACAATTTACATTGTGTTGAATATCTACATATGCGACCTACACACGACTACACACAATATAAAGAACTAAGAATTGTTCATTTACATACATTATAAGCGAAATTTATTTAAAGTGCCAAACAGTTTCAAGTATAATGTCCACATGCAAACCAAAATCAAATACAATTATACGATTAAAAAACAGTTACTAATTGAATGTCAAAAGTTATAAATATCCTATGTAATAATGTCTAAAATATAATGTCAAATAGTTTTTAAATGAATGTCAAAACAATTTACAATATAATGTCAAACAATTTTATGTCAAAAATACTAAATACAAAAAAGAAAAATATATATTATTTATTATTTTGTGACAATAGTTCCGATACATTGTACAAACATTTTTCTATTAAAAAGGCTTTTAAATTTATTTTGAACAAGTGAGTGTTATAAATCAAGATCTTTAGCTCAGAAGGCAACGCATTAAATATTTCTACAGCCTGATACTTCCAGACTTCCAGCAATGCTCTACTATATTAAATTTTGGTGCTATTTGTTGTTAAAAAGCTAAATCATTGCTTCCTATGTTCCAAAAATGTGCCTGCTCAAAAATGTTAATAACGCAATGAATATTGTTGAACTGTTTAAGTGAAACCCATTGTAATGCAGGTTAGAATTTTAGCCTTCAAAATTATTTCATTTTCAAGCTACAAAGCATTTATTTCAAATAAACCAGTTACAGGCACTTTTGAATTGTCAGAAGGTCGGTCAGTCAGTAAGGTGAAGCTAGTCGCCCATTCCAAAGAGTAGGTACCTATGGTGAAGAACGGGCAAGAAACTCCATGGACACTCTTTTAAATTATCAAGCTATTGATACAAAAATTTGATTACATTATTCATTTTGAAATGAGTCGTGTGAGAACAATGCAGAAATATATTGTACGCTAAGAGCGTCCATTATGGAAAACACACAAAAAAAAACAACAAAAAAAGACTAACCCAACAAATAGATGCTTTACAGCAAGTACATTGTGCTCACGGATGACAGACAGTCGTCTGTCATTAAAGAATATGATTTAAGTTTAAAAGGAAAATATTTTTAAGTTTAACATGATATTTCAATCATACTTTAACTTTATATTCAAACGTTATGGTCGATAATGTTTTGAAGTTCATGTTAAAATACTTTTTTTTTGTTAATCTATAAAGCTGAAGAGTTTGTCTGTTTGTTTGAACGCGCTAATTTCAGGAACTACTAGTCCGATTTGAAAAGATCTTTTTGCATTGGAAAGCCCATTAATCCAGGAAGGCTTTAGACTATAACATTACGCTGCGACGAATAGGAGCGGGGTATATTAAAAAAACTCGGGTGAAACATTATGATGATGATGAAGCAAAAAAAAACAAGTTTTTTTTAAATATCATCATGATGATGATATTTAAAAAAACTCGGGTGAAAGCGCGAGGCGCAACTAGTTACTAGAAATATTCGCGCTTTACGCTACATCGCTATAAATTGAGCAATGACATTTGAGCAAACATTTTTTTTAATAATTATAAGCTAGTGCTTGACCGCAATCCTGCCTGATGGCAAGCAGTGATGCAATCGTTGATGGTAAAGCGCGCTAGTTTTATAAGAACCTATTACCTCAAAACAACTGAGTGAATAGAAAAAAAGGCGGCAGTTGAGCGATGTGTTACAATGTTAAACCGAACAACACGATTGATCAGGAGACCCTCAACGACCAAACATTTGGCGCGTCGTACCCGGCAGACATCGCAACACAACTGCCCAGACCCGTCCTCCGTACGGCTTCACCAGACCTCATGCTGGAACATGACGAATTGCTTGACGTCAAGACTTTGTCTGGTGGGTGGTAACTTCTGCCGACAGCCTATATTATGGCCTCCTACCGAGAAACCTTCAAGCTACAATTTGTCAGTTTGATCCAATAGATTCTCGACTTTATCCCTAAACTATTCAGACTTAAGGTTGATTGCTGGCGTACGTACGTGATACTATAAAATAATGATTCCTTGATCAAAACAAATTCACTGTCAATAACATTATTTTCTATCGACATAAAAGCTCTGCAATATATCGCAATCGAAGGGACAGCTTTGATAATAATAAATGAGTCGAGCTTGTAAGGCATAGTTCACAAGTCATGATGTAAAATAAACGGACGCGATCACGATCATGTGTATTGGCCCTAAAGCGGTGGTTGAGCTTGCGAAATTATGGTTGCAAGAGAAAAGCTCTAGCGGGTAAATAGCGTGGAATAGAAATGTGTAATCACATACAGTCATCATCCGAAGCTATTTTCCGTGAAGCGACTGCCTCTCACCTCCACAACCCGAAGGCGATATCGAAGCATCGCAGTTAGACCATGTTGGACTTTTGAGGGCTCCATCAACCTGTAACGACTGCCATTAGATATACGTATGGCAACCGGGAACAATCCGGCTGAACGTGCTTTCCGAGGAACGGCCGGGCCAGTGCAAATATTCATATTCATGCATACGAATATTTGCACTGTGCGGGGATCGAACTCGTGCCTCCTTGCGCAACGGCCGTGTTCGCTACCGCTACGCCACAGAGGCATATCTGAACGTTCTTAAAGAAACATTTTTTTTTTTAATAACTGATTGCTATTAAGTTTTGCTTCAGCTACGTCCATATTAACATCGGAATCTAAGCCACATACAATAGAATAGAGTATAATACTCTTTATTATGTAACGCGATATAAATTACTGAACATAAATATGAAGATCATATAAAGGCGAAATAATGGGCTGTCTTATTGCCAAGAGAAAACTTTAAAATATTTCTATATTGCACCGATACTCAGTAACATTATCAATAACCGCATTAAAAGACGTATATTTCTATGAAAACTAAAACAAATTATGACCGCCATTGAGGCGCGGTGGGTATTGGAGGAACGATGGCTTAGTGGTATCAGCCGCGACTTAGTAGGTAGTAGGTTCGAACCCCATAGAATCGGGCAAGACCTGTCTCTGCCGGCAGTAGTAAGGGCTATGCTGGCAAAGACAGAGAATTGGACAGAAGTAGCTTCCTTCTGTGAGACCGTGAGGGCCAAGAAGGAAGCCGCCGAACGGGATCGAGAGAGGGCTGATCCTGCTCGGAGAAGGAGGCGTCGGGGAGGCAACCGCCTTGGCGCTTAATACGCCGAAACCCGCCTAGTTATTGAGGTAGGTGGACCTTTGGGGTCGCGGGCATACAAAGCGGGGACTCTGCCTGCCCACTAAGCAACCCCAGGGAAGACGGTGGCATAGTGGTCACGTGCTGCCGTGCATAGGGCGTTTAGGAGAGGCCCTCTTACAGTCTCTCCTGGGATGCGCCTTACAGGCATTGCGCAGGGAGGGTTCCGGAATTGGTCTTTTAAGAGGAACCGGGACCGCCCCTAGGCGCAGATGGTGATCACCGGGGTGGTTTTAGTGAGGTAAAAATCCCACACTACCCGACCTCATTCCTCGGGGGTTGGGTACCTTATGAAGGTTTCCCCCCGAAAAAAAAAAAAGTTCATACTCCATCATGCGCTTTACTTTGTATAAATTATTTCATCACCATTGCTCTCAAAATGGTGAAAGAAAACATCGTGATTAAACCGGCATGTCCAAGAACCAAAAAAAAAATCTCAGACAAGTGACATCTACCAACCTTGGGCCAGCGTGGTATACCAACGGCCAATATATATGGCCAACAGTGCGAACATTATAGGCTGGCATGGTGATGATGATGATACAGACTGGTCTACGTCAGAACACAAACGGCACTTGTAGTCCAATTTTGTGTAAAAATTCGGTAACACTAATATGTTCTATCTGAGTTCTATATTACGGGCCTACGATGTTCTAAGTCTTATGTTTGACATCCGCACTTAGTCCTTCCAGTGGACTATTGTGCGTGGGTCATGGCAGCCGTTGGCGGTTATTCGAACAAGCTCCTGGTTTGTTAAGAACATCTAAAGGAAACACCAGCAGGTATCACCATCATCAACCTTTTAATCGTCCCACTGCTGAGCACAGGTCTGCTCTCATACAGAGAAGGATTGAGCGTAATCACCACGCTTGCCCAATGCGGGTTGGCGATTTCAGACTTAAAGTCCAGGTTTCTTCAAGATGTTTTCCTTCACCTTATAATAATCAGTGATTGGTACACCAGTAGTTATACATGAAAATAATGTTGTGTGTTTCTTGAAAAGCGTTATATAACATCATAAACTGATACCGTCATCATTTTCAAACAGCTGTGGTTTCCAGGCCATCGTTCCGCGACTCAGTCAAAATCTAAAGCCATTTGTTCAAATCAGGCTAAGAATCAGCACTTTTTTAAAGTCAATTACAACACATAAGACAGTCTTACAAACGCCCACCCTTCACCAATTTTTAGAGCTTTCGCTGATAAGAAGAAGTTGCGGAACAAACTTCTCAGCAGCACAGCCATTCTTAAAGGGAACCATCGCTTTAGTATAAAGGGGGCATATTATTTTTGACGAGAACTGCCTGCGTATTGTCTGTGCATTAGATTTACCCATAGCAGGAAAATCATATGAAAACACAGGATGGTTTGTAGTGTTCCGTACCTAAAAGGTAAAACGGAACCCTATTCATGAGACTTCCCCGTCTGTCTGTCCGTCTGTCCGTTTGGCCGTCCGGCCATCCGTCTGTCAACAGGCTGTAGTATCTTATAAACTAGCTAGACTGCTAGCTAGACTGTTGAACTTTTCAGAGATAATGTATTTTTGTTTGAAATACTAAAAATAAAATATTTAAAGGAGCTCCCATACAAAGTGATTTTTTGCCGTTTTTAAATGTACGGAATGGTACTTGTCTGACCCGCACTTGGCCGGTTTTTTTATTTAAATCCATCTTTGACCTTAAGAATAAGTGATTGGAGTCTCCTTGAAAAAGATAAGCCTATGTATGGAAACTTATCTTACACCTTGCGCCACAGACGAACCCATATCCGCCATACGCATTGACTAGAAAATGGCCACCCCACATAATGTAGGGGTCAGATGGACGTCTTGCTTCCAAATTATAATGCTCCTATATAATAGAGACATTATAGTATATCTGTGCCCTCATTGCATACAGGAAGTCGTAAACTGAAGGCAGATGTTGTGTGATGGATTGTCATGTCTAGAGAGGAACAAATTGTGATGTCATCACTAGAGATCGGAAATTATGGCGCTTATATTCCTAAGCTTGAACATAATGCCGACGAAATAATAATGTAGGTACGCCTTTTAACTTACAATTGTGTAAAATAGGTAAATAGGTAATAAGGTGTAAATAGGTTTTTCTAGGTATATTTGTATGCTAGTATGTTTTTTTTTATATAAATTATAAACTAGTGCTTGACCGCAATCCCGGCTGATGGTAAGCAGTGACGCAATCGTTGATGGTAAAGCGCACTAGTTTATTAAGAGCCTATTCATTCTAGCCTTGAAGACACTCAAATTGTAGTCCGATGGAATCACCGCCGCTGGTAAATTGTTTCAGTCCCTCAATGTACGCGGTATAAAGGAGGAGGCGAAACGCTTCGTCCGGATCGTAGTGGTGCTAACAACGTAAGGGTGGAAACTCGCCGTACGACGGGTCGTCCGATGGTGGAACGGACATGGGGGGATTAAATAATGCAATTGCCTCGCACACTCCCCAAAACGCATCCTATAGAACACCGAAAGGCTGGATACTCCACGCCTGTGCTCTAGGCTTTGGAGACTCTCTCGAGTTAAATCAGGGTCACCCAATCAGCCTCTTCGCACGCCACTGAATCCAAAGTGGCCAGGTGACACTTACATAAATTTTTCCTTTAAAAATTGACAAAACATCTTGGTATACGCTATCTGGTGGTATTTTTAGAAATACCACCAGACATAAGCAAAATCTTTCAAACATCAAGTTTAGGTATTTAAGCGCCGGAATATCCGATCTCTTGTGATGACATCACAATTTGTGCCTCTCTTAACATGACAATCCATCACGCGCACACAATACGACCCTTTGGTAAAATTAGCTATCAAACTTTCGGGTTTCGGACTTCTATCCATAACGACTGTGCCAAAAATCCACGTATATCAGCGGGGAACTGCTGTACTCATTTCAGAGGCATATATAGAGGAATAGTAAATAAAATGGACACCCAGTAGTCACCGTAGCCCGAATCCCGATTGAAATGAACCGTAACCTGATCGATCGAAATGTACAGCTGTTATTATTTTGTCTCAGCCCTTGAATATAAAGGGTGTCTCAGTAAGAGTGAACTATTTTTTTTTAAATAAAAATAAGTATTTCATGACAGAGTTGTGATATTTTTATTTAAGTAAAGAAGACATGTACCAATTTAGTATGGAATAAAATATCCAGCAAATAACCCCGAAGACAGGCCATCAATCTTTTCATGAAATTTTCTATGAGTTTTGCATGAAAATGTGGCTGTATCTCACTGAAGACACGTTGGATTTCCGCTTTGAGGTCAGGAATTATTTCGGGTTTTATTTGCATAAACCCAAGATTTTACAAGAACCCAAAAGAAAAAAAAAACACACGGTGTTAAACCGCACGATCTTGGTGGCCAGTTAAAGTGAGAATTTCGTAAGATAATGTGTTCTGGAATTCTTTGCTGCAATAAGTCGATTGTTTCATACGTGCTATTGAAGGTTGCGTCGTCCTGATGAAACTTCATGTTGTCGAGATTCATGCCGTCCAGTTGAGGCCACAAGAAGTTCGCGTACAAGCGGTTTCAGCATAACTTTCCCCATTTTTGTAATGAGTTTTTACAATTGTAACGCGTTGTTCTTTCAAATATCGCGACATTTTGAATAATCAGAATAACCAGTGTTAAAGCATGCAAACATTCTTACATCAAGCATATATTCCTAATTCCATGCATTTCTGGCTTAAAGGCCCAGAGATTGGGCCAGAAAAACTTACAAAAAAAAAACAACCTCTCTCGGCTTCAACACTTCATCAAAATAACCTACATCATCGTAAATAAAAAAAAATCTGGCAAATAAAAAAATCTATAAATCAATAATTACCCCTTGAATCCAACAACCAAAGAGACCACTGAACATTTGTGTAGGCGTCCATCACCACCCGGAGTGTGCAGCGCTGAAAATTCCAGTAAGACCTTTTCCTTTTTTCCCGTTTGACTGTGCCATATGTAATTTTCCAAAAATCGCACCTAAGAAACGCAGTTTCTATCTATCGAAGATCAGGACCATTATCTAACAACCAGAGATGACAGCTGTTAAATTTCAGAGTAGTCAATTGCATGAAAAAAAAAATCCAATTTTAAAAAGTGCACTCTTATTGACCGTTTTACAAGGCTTTGCATTTATCATGGTATGACATGGCATAATATGCAAGCATACCTTTGCATGGCATACTATATACTTTATAAAGGGTGTATCTGACATCGACGCACAAACGACTACCATGGATCCAGTACATGATTCTGAACCCCCCAGTGGTGAAATTTTTCGTCGGTTTTTTTCTGATTTAAAAAAATATTATATGCAGTTTTTTTTTCACTTTAAACCGTTTATAATTGCTATACTTTTATAATCAAAAAAGAATTTAAAGTAAAAAATAATTAATTCGCTACTTACGCAAAAATTGCATTGAGATCAAAACTCGAAAAACTATCTTGTCAGCTGATTTAATAGAGTTCACATCAGGGGTCTACGTCATACCCACAAACACACGCGGCGGCATGCTTGCAACGTTCAAAGACCGAGCCGATACTTTTTTTAAACACTGTTATTTCTGTAACCGCTCATTAGCGATATAAATGACTATCATAATTTTATTAGTGGCATGCGATGTAGCCTTCTCGCAAAGTTTGTGTTACGATGTTAGATACACTCTGTATTTCTTATATTACATATACATTTAGAAGGAAATAAACCCATGTGTGCCCAACAAGTGTGTATTGTGAAGGAGATGGCCATGTCTATTGTTTAGTACTTAGTGGTAGGACCAATCTGCTGAGTAGAGCCCCTATGATATGTCCTTACATTAGACTGAATGACGTAGCAGACAGTATGGATCTTTTCACTTGATTTTTATGTGAGTTCACAAAATCATGGTGATAATATGGTATGTCACATAATAAAACTTTAAATATGGCCACACCATTGAATTAGTAAATTCTTGTAATGATATATAAAAAAAAAATAAGTAAGCCCACTTAGGTACTTTTAAGACGGGCTTCAAAAAGATCGACAAGAATTCAGGTGATTCGTATTAATATTTCTTCCCCAATATTGTATCAAAGTGTAGTTGCAACACATATAACACACTTTTCTAGCATTTTTAATACAGAAAAGAGCTACACCGATGTTCAAGGTGAAAAGTGGTAGGTAATAAGTAAACTATAATAATTATAATTCACAAGTACGTACTTTATTATACACTGTTATTTCTGTAACCGCTCATTATTGACATAAATGCTTTACAATGTCAGATACATCCTGTATAGGGTATAGTTTAGAATAGGGATGTTTTCTGGGTAAAAAAATTTGATACTGTTTAGTCCGTCATTCAGATTGTAGAAAAATATTGGATACGTATGTTTTGTTTTATCAAATCAATAAAAATTGACAAATAGAAAAGGTATCAAAGATCAGGAGTGGTGACGTCACTGCTCGCTAAAAAGTGTAGCGTGCAGTAACGTCACACGAGTTTTCAACGCACTGTGTTGTCTTCATTTTTTGTTTAAATAAAACAAGAAAAAAAACGTGTCTAGTATTTTCTGGAAATCTGACTGACGGACTAATTAGTTTTTTTTTTGTCAACTACCCAATTTGTGTTGTCTACAGTGTAAATAATTGAACAGTATTGTGGAATTCAAACTGTAATGTCTCCTCATCATCATCATCATCTTAGCCTTTATCCCGGTTGCATCAGCGGCTTTGGCGTTGGAGCCCGGGGTCCGCTTAATAGTATACAGACTGGTGCTGACAATACGACAATAAATGAAAACACGAACAATGCCAGTTCAAAGGAATAATCCTAAACCATAGAAAAAAACCTAGCAATTAAAACCTAACCTAAAATTTCAAACAAACTAAATGGCATAAACTTGCAAACGGAATAGAACATCCTTTAAAAAACATTGGTTCACTGACCTCCGATCGGCGACAGCGCTATTCTGTATCGACTTGCTTTTTTCGCGCCATTATTATTAAAGTTTGGTACCGCAGGATGCGGCGGTCATTAACCTGTAAGCGCTTCCTTATCTACATGTACATCATGTAGAAAATGTGAAAAATGAAAAATA
Organism: Sesamia inferens; assembly: GCA_037179545.1. Taxonomy (NCBI): domain Eukaryota; kingdom Metazoa; phylum Arthropoda; class Insecta; order Lepidoptera; family Noctuidae; genus Sesamia; species Sesamia inferens. The sequence goes on along the minus strand of CM073944.1, from coordinate 17,979,230 downwards.
ATTTCCTATGACTAAACTAATGGACATATTTATATGATTTTTATCGGTAGACTAAGAAAGTGTTGAGGTACACGATGTTTAATTTATTGTCGTATTGTTAGCACCACTCTGTATAATTATTATAGTCTACTGTTTATGCTTTTTAAAATGTAAATTTTCAAATAAATAATTGGCATAGTTTTTTTTTGCCTTATAGACCTACCCAGTAATATAACCCTATTTTTGTAAGGGATGAAAAAAATTTTCGCTTGTGGCTAAAATCATTTTATATGCTGACTTGCAGTTTGCGTCCTGGCTTAAAATATTTTCCTGCATAATTAAGAGATTATTTACATAAACCGTTTGAAATAAACCCAGAGAATACAATTTGCACAATGATCACACAAAACGCAAAACACGCCACCGAGCCAATCGGCAAATCTTCAACAAATTGCTAACCTTCCCGAATTGCAAATTAAACCGGATTAAACAGCTGGTTCATTCCATTTTCAACATTCCATTTTCCCTTACACAGGGATCTACGGGTAAAACCAAGCCATCGTCGAAAACAAGGGGATTTTTGTGAATTTGAGGATGTTACAGACAAAACCTTCATCGGTCAATATTACTTTTGACTTATTATAGTCAAACACCGCATTAATTAATATTCTGTAGAAAAAATAATTACGGAGTGCTGTATTAATTTTACAGAATTGTTAGTAGTTAAAAGTAATACTTTTAACTACTACTACTTACAGAGATCTTTCTAAAAGGTTTTCAAGTTATTCGTTTTTTTTTTTTTATAAATTATAAACCAGCGCTTGACCACAATCCCGCCTGATGGTAAGCAGTGATGCGATCGTTGATGGTAAAGCGCGCTAGTTTATTAAGAGCCTATTCACTCTAGCTTTGAGTTGAGTAAAAGAAAATAAGTCAAAAGTTCTCAGTGACTGCTTGGAAATCGATAACCAGTCCAAAGTACAGACGTCGCAGATTAAGCTACTATAATCTGTCAGGTTTGCTTATTAAATTTTCAATTTTTAAAGGAATTTTTGACAGTTTTGGGTGGCTTGACCCGCTGTCGCCCGTACTTGTATTGATTCTCTTTGGTAGAAAGGGTTACATAACAACATAATCAGGCTATACTCTTCCTGGAACGCGGCCTGCGTTCCTTTCAGTGAGAGGGAGAGATGTCACATGTCTTCCAAGTTTTGCCTCACGTTGATTTCCTGCGCTGTTGTGAGATCAGTAATGAAATCTATACTAATATATAAAGCTGAAGAGTTTGTTTGTTTAAACGCGCTAATCTCAAGAACTACTGATCCGATTTGAATTTTTTTATATTAATTACGAACTAGTGCTTGCCTGCAATTCCGCCTGATGGTAAGCAGTGATGCAATAGTCGATAGAAAAGCGCGCTAGTTTATAAAGCCTATTCACTTAAAAGACTTAGTGAATAGGAAGGAGACGGCAGTTGAACGAGGTGATGCAATGTTAAACCCAACAACACGACTAACGATGCTGCGCCAGAGGGAGATTGATCTGGGGACCATCCACGACCAAACTCCCGACACAAAAACATTTGGCGCATTGTACCCGGCACCCATCGCAACACAACTGCTTAGACCCGTCCTCCGTGAAAAATTATTTTTGCGTTCGATAGCCCATTAATCCTGGAAGGCTTTAGGCTATATAACATCACGCTGCGACCAATAGGAGCGGAGCATAACTAACTCCACGCGAAGGAAGTCGCTTGCGGCCGCTAGTAATTTATATAAAACAGCGCCTCACGGGATTTGAACCTACGACCTACAACTGGTAATTCTGTACTTACGCTAATAGACCAGTCGACCAAGTTACCGCTAGCTGCTCTTAAAAACTGATAACAGAACGCCTGAATAATAATTTAGAACCACCATACAAAAGTCATTTATAAAAAGCGTACATCTTTCTTAAAAGTTGTCAAGTGTGTTGTGATTGAATTCATCATTCATGATCATTGTGAGTGAATTTCTGTGGAGTAATTTACACTTGTTACTTTAGTTACAATGATTTCTGAATGCCTCAAAAACAACCGCTTTAAAAGGGTCACAATAAACCTATCTCAATCCCTCTTAATAGCAAGCGACATAATAACAGACCGGGACGAAGATGGATTGTTTGATTTCTGATATTTGAGCTTTGGTAGCTCTGCACAGAAAGATTATGTATTTCCTCTGTTGCGTAAAAACATGTCTAAACATGATTTTGTATAAAACTAGGAACTATGTATTAAAAAGTGTTCGAAAGTTCTTTTTTTTTTAATTATTATAAACTAGCGCTTGACCGCAATCCCGCCTGATGGTAAGCAGTGACGCGATCGTTTATGGTAAAGCGCGCTAGTTTATTAAGAGCCTATTCACTCAGAAAAACTGAGCGAACAGGAAGGAAGACGGCAGTTGAGCGAGGTGATGCAATGTTAAAACCAACAACACGACCAACGATGCTGCGCCAAAGGGAGATTGATCTGAAGATCCTCCACGACCGAACTCCCGACACAACAACATTTGGCGCATCGTACCCGGCACACATCGCAACACAACTGCTCAGACCGGTCCTCCGTACGGTTTCACCAGACATCATGCTGCAACACGACAAATCGCTTGGCGGCAAGGCTTTGTCTGGTGGGTGGTAACTTCTGCCGGCAATATCTATATCGGCGGTATCTTGAAGCGTTAACGGCGCGGAAGCGTTGAAGCTTGCATAATAAAAATTACGTTTGCCTGTTTTTCCAGACAAATATAATTTTTCCTGTTTAAGAGTTTTGACTATGACATGTAAATGTGAATTTGGAAATATTTTTTGTGAACCTTTCCCTCTTCTTTGAATTCAATATTTATAAGAAGGTATTTAATGTATTTCGTGATTTTCTACTGTATGTACAGATCAGAATAAAGGAATATATATTCTGTAGATAGTGAGTTACGTTAAATTGTTAACTGCAGCTACCAGCTATCAGTAGTTAGTGTGTTGGCGTATGTTGAAATCGTGGTTGCCTATTAAGTTATATCAACTTTCTAAGTATATTATTCCGTGAATGATTATTTAAATGATAAGAATAGCTGGTCGCTCTGATTAACTCAGGACAATGTTTGTGTTCTTTCTCAGGAATTAGCTTATTGATACGTTGTATGAGTTCATATAATTTACTTTTTACATTACATAAATATGTAAGCTGTCACGCCCTTTATGTCTGGGGCTTCTTAATTAAGTAATAAGTTTTTAGTTAATTACATTTTCATTTAAATATAAATATATTGTTTTGCTTTGCTGGTATTTTGGCGTGGTAGCTGGCATTTGGTAAATAATTTCATTGTTGTTGTATTTTATCGTGTTCATCACTATACATAGTATTGTATAAAGATATGTGTTTTTTTTTTAAAATGAACAGACAGCTATGCTGCTGGGGAGTTTGTTCCGCCACTTCTTCTTCCCAGCGAAAGCACTAGGAAGTGTCGATGGGTGGGCGTTTTGGGGGATTGTCTTATGTAATATTGACATTCAAAAAGTGCTGATTCTCAGCCTAATTTGAATAAATGACTTTTGAACCGGGAGTTATAGTAGACTCATCCTCCATAGAAAAGTGAGGATCCTCCGACCAGACGGGTGTGATGTCTGGTGGGCACTTGCCCAATGTTTGAAATTGGGAAGTTGTATATATACTAGTTGCACGGTAAACTCTGATTGCGAGATGTAGAATTCGTGTGACATCAGTATGACGCGTTGTTCCATGTGGCATTTGTAGGTACCGCTACAAGGCAATGAAAGTAGAGGGGGAGATGGAGGGCGTGTACCGAAGATACGATGAATGAACTTTGTAAATGACGATACGTTTAGAAATAGGGTAACTACTGAAATGACGGCTAGTAGAGAAGTAAAAAAGTTTAAGTTGCGCCGGCCTCAAATCAATTAGGATAAACCAAGCAGAGGAATAAGGACTCCAGACAGCCTTGTTATTCCTTCTTCTTTAAAACTTGGGCTACAAATTCATAAATATAACAGTGGCAATTTCGTTTTGTAACGGTCTCCTAACGTTTAGCTGTGTTTACGTGGCAAACGAAAGGTCTACCCTTCCCCCCCCCACTTCAGCACTGCGGGCCCGCGCGCTGCCTGGGCTCGCGCACCCCCGACTCTCCGCTCGCGCAGCCGTAGTCTCGCGCATTGTTAATAAAATTACATAACAATAAATTTTATACCATTAATTTATTTTATTTGATTCGGGCAAGACAAGCCCCTATTCAAGTATAATAATACTATATTTATAACAGTAGATAGAAAAAAAAAATACAAAATACTATACATAAACAATACACACATTCTTATTAGTTAAGACTTAAAATCCATCTTCTGTAGGATGCATTCTGCTGATTTAACTCGAGAGAGTCTCCAAAGCCTAGAGCACAGGCGTGGAGTATCCAGCCTTTCGGTGTTCTATAGGATGCATTTTGGGGAGTGTGCGAGGCAATTGCATGATTTAATTCCCGCATCTCCGTTCCACCGTCGGACGACCCATCGTACGGCGACTTTCCACCCTTACGTTGTTAACACCACTACGATTCGGACGAAGCGTTTCTCTTCCTCTTTTATACCGCGTACATCGAGGGAGTGGAACAATTTGCCAGTGGCGGTGTTTTCGTCACACTACAATTTGAGTGTCCTCAAGGTTAGAGTGAATAGGCTCTTAATAAACTAGCGCGCTTTACCATCAACGATCTCATCACAGCTTACCATCAGGCGGAATTGCGGTCAAGCGTTAGTTTTATAATTTATAAAAAAAAAAAAAACGTCTGTAGGAAAAATAACTTTAAGACCAACAAAATAATAATGTTTAGTTTATGCTAAAACTTCAAACATTTTAACGAAATTTCAATAGAACTTACTAGTAACTTTGAAATCAACTTGATTTTCGTATTCAAAGCATGAATTTGAATAGATTTTTTTTTATTAATACCATCAGGCGGGATTGTGGTCAAGGGCTAGTTTATGAAAAAAAAAAAAATAATAAGAATAATCTAGCTCATTGGGCTTCGAAAAATTCGACCACAGCGATATCAGTGGGATAAGACCCCCCGCACACTACAAACTTTCTATCGGCCGATAGTTTGGTCGGGCTCATAATCAGTATGAAGATATATGCAAGTCCACATACTACAACGATTTGGTATCGGCCGATAAATAAGTTTGATGGGCAACTCAACTGCGTTCAAGCTAAACTATCGGCCGACTGCTAATCAGCTCCTCGCAAGCGCGTACACCGACCGATTGTTTGGTTTTGGTATCGGATGGTCGCCCATATATTTTTTTTTCAATATGTCACTGCCCAATTGCAGTGAATATATTTAATATTTCTGGATAATATATATACAATATAATATTTCCGGACTATTATTGTACTACGAGTATCTTTCATTATGCGACCGCTCTTTTCAACGGCAGCTTAGAAACCGAAAATAGTCGGCCGACAGTTGTCTAGTCTGCGCACTCACCACCAACCCAACTGTTTTGTTGGTGTACGTAGTGTGCGCGCTAACAGTCCAACTCGATCAAACTATCGGCCGATAGAAAGTTTGTAGTTTGCGGGGGTCTTAAGTGCCCAAAAGGCTGACAGCATTACCACGTTGGATGCTAATGACTCTCGGTGGTAGGCCACATCGGCTGCCGGCAGAAGTTACCACCCACCAGACAAAGCTGCCGCCAAGCGATTCATGCCATGATGTCTGATGAAGCCGTACGGAGGACGGGTCTGAGCAGTTGTGTTGCAATGTGTGCCGGGTACGATGCGCCAAGTGTTGTTGTGTCGGGGGTTTGGTCGTGGAGGGTCTCCACAATCAATCACACTTCAAACATCAATCTCACTTTGGCGCAGCATCGTTGGTCGTGTTGTTGGGTTTAACATTGTACCACCTCGCTCAATTGCCGTCATTCTTCCTATTCACTAAGTTTTTTAAGTGAATGGGTTTAATAAACTAGTGCGCTTTACCATCAACGATTGCATCACTGCTTAACATCAGGCGGAATTGCAGTCAAGCACTAGTTTATAATTATTAAAAAAAAAAAAGACTTTGGTCTAAAAATAAACCAAATAAACAATAATATAAAACTAAAGTCATACACGGTTATTTTAAATAAAGGCCAACTACATAACTACATTTTGCAGCGTCGCGTCGGCGTTGTGTATCGCGCGGTGACAGGTGTTTCCGGGCACGGAATATCCGGAAATTCTGAGAATTGAATTTTGAAAGTTCCTCAGTTGGTACACTCACCACATAGAAACTAAAATTCACGATGTGACGAGACTCCAATCCCCTAATAACGGCTGACCTGAAAATGACAGCAGCAACGATTTATTTCTTCTTCTTCTTCAGCCTATGGATGTCCACAGCTGGACAAAAGCCTCCCCCAAGGCTTTCCACGCTGACCGGTCTTGTGCTGCCCGCATCTATCGGCTTCCATCGACCTTCACCAGTTCATCGATCCACGTTGTTGGGGGCCTTTGTGAGCGACCACGTTTCAGTTCCGTAAGTCATCACTGCCAACACACACTGGTCAAAGACTTTAGTCTTGAGACACTGTGTTATCTTATTATTTGTATTTTATTTATTTATATATTCTTTATTGTACAAAAATCAGACATCGAGCAAAAACATTTAACACAAAAAAGACATACAATGAGCGGCCTTATCGCTACTGGGACGTTCTTCTTTTTTATCGACAATCTGTCGGCAAATTTTTATATTTGATATAAAAATAAACTTGTGATTTATTTAATGAAATGTGATTTCAATTAATGTTTCATTATTGTAGGTTACAAAAACATTTAATGCAGCGAAGTATTACATGCAATTTTCGTTTTATTTCAAATTTCGTAGGAATGGTATGAAAAAAATAACACCTCAGTCACAAAAGTATTTATTTTTTTTATGTTTCATTTTAAATGAGAACTTCAGTTACTTATTACTTTCTTATCAAGAATATAAACATTTACTATTATCTAGCTCCATTGGAAGGATTTTTTTTAAATAAACATTTTTTTTTAAATTATCCATTACCACTCTGTCACATTTTTGCTTCATAAGACATATTTTTTCTTAATATTATGAAAGTAGCCCAATAAAGTCGCTTAAAAATCTAGTGAACACCTTTATTATTTAGCATATAATACTAGAAAACGTTATTTTTGTAAATACTAACAATAAAGTGGTTCAGAACTTACTTTGAACTAAAATTTTAAGGGGACAAAATTGTGACAGAGTGGTTAACGAAGTGACGGAGTGGTAATGAATTTATATCGCATACAGTTTGTAAGATTATCTGGTTCATGTCATTTGTCTTGATAACTTTATTTTTATACAAAATTACTCTCATGAATGCAATGTTTGCGTGTACCTTGCACATACAGGTTTCACGACTGTGTCAACTGAAGGTGATACGACATAAAACGGCTTCGTTCAAAATAACTGTAGTGACATTTAACGTTGGGGTCCTCTTTTAGAAATGATTTATCTTCCTTTTTTTACAGCAGTGACCCGTGACATATCATTCCTTAGATGAAAATCATGATTTTTTGTTTTAATGTAGTATGTTTTGGCAAGGTGGAACTATACTTCTTCACTCTCCTGATTCTAATGGTTTCTATTGCCAGTTCAAGTTTTTGTCCGGAGCGTTGAATTGCTGGGTCTTCAAGTATACTTTTAATATAGCGTTTTATTCGATGGTATGGATATGGTTTTTTGTGTGCTTGTAATGATTATTTGATAAGATATTATATATTTTCTGTATTTTTCTTTGCCAACCAAGTTCATTTGATTTTTTAATATGAGTTGTTGTTTTAAGCACTTTATTTTGTTTCTTTTTCTGTCGCTGAAGTCTTTTCTTGTATTTCTGTACTAGTAATTCTTGTATTTAGTTTTGAAATTGAATATTTTGTCTTTAAAGGCGTGATCTATCAAGTCGTACTTGTTTCCTTCCCCTGCTATTGGCAATAGACGAGGCTGGAGTCAGTGAACGAGATCTGGGACTTAATGGAAGTAGTCTGGGACTTGAAAGAGGTGGTGTAGAAGCCGGAAGGTTAATCAAAACGTTCTGCAAAGTTTTCTGTCTTCCTCTTCTCTTTTTATTTCTAATCTGCCATTGTCTTTTTATTTTTTATGTTCTTTTGGTGTCATATACTTAACTAACGTTTTGCGGGTATGATATTTTTATAAATCTTTACGTTTTACTTCTGCTACAAGTTCAGAGTTAAGCTTTCTTTTTTCACGACACCGTCGCTGTCTTTCAGCCGTAGATAATGCCATTTTTTTCATTTACATGATGGTAATACCTTAAATTAACAAAATGGTTGATGATAGAATAACAAACATAAAAAAACTAGCAATCAGCTATTATGGATATTAATTAAGGCTTTAAGTTCCATACAAAAATGACCACTCCGTCACGAGTTATACCACTCCGTCACACATTTTCGTGACAGAGGTGCTAGGTGACAGAGGTGTAAAATAGTAGTGTTCGAGATATTCAGCATTTTCCTAATTATAATTTACGCATAAAACTGGGTGTATATGAAATACTTATCATTAATTAATCAAATAATATTAAAACTCCGAAATTAGAATAACATTTGTTAGTCGTAACTTACGTGACAGAGCGGTCGCTAAATAAACACACGCACCTCCTTTTACTGTTTGCGAGTGACTGACTGATATTACCGGGGCGCGAGAACGTAAAGCGCGAGTGCGGGGTGTAGGGGAACTATTCTCGAACCTAGTGACCACGGTCAAAGTTTCTAAAGCACACTATTTTGTATCATAAAATGAGTGACAGAAGGTAGCAACTAAAATCATATACATCGGGAGACAGCCAATAAAATATTTTTTTATTTAATAATATAAACATTAAAAATTATTTCTTCTTATTAATGTAATAAATAAGGTTAAGTAGTTCAGTAAACGTTCTTGGATAGAAAGTTTCAATATGATTTTTTTTTACGAGAGCAGTTTGTTTACATTACTAGTCCCAGAGGGACACACTTTATTTGTATGTATAACACCTCCGTCACGCTTTTTGTATACTATGTCACACTGATTTTGTAAAAAATAATTATGAATAAAATCTAGTTTTGAGAATATTAAAATGATTGCATTGTCAAGTGTATTTTTATATAAAAAAATTAAGTAATTTAATATTTATGATCAAAATATATTTTTTTCTGCTGAGAAGACAAGTCATTGTCGATAAAAAAGAAGAACGACCCTACTGCGATTTCTTCCAGGCAACCAAAGAATGGACAGATTCTCCCAAACCACAAATGGAACTGTCATTGGTGCAAACATCATTATTACAATATACTAAAGTAGATACACAAATACATACATATACATAAATAAATAGATAGATACTGAACATAACAAGTAAACAGATAAATTAGCGAAAAGTGTTTGTTGAACATGATCATAATGACAAGTAGTGTTCCTTCACAAGTCTCTTGAATTCCTGTAACGATAATCGTGTTTATTTACTTTTGACAGTTTAAACACAATGACGCAGTAACATGGAAACACTATTTAATAATGTATGAGCTCATATTTATTCGTGTGACTAAATACGGTAGGGAGATATCTTGCAAATCTTTGAAGAGAAAAGTTTGACTTTACGATGTAAAAAAGGTTCATAACTTCGCTAACTTACTTTCATAAATTATGTTTCAGTAATTTCATCATCATCAACCTTTTTATCGTCCCACTACTGGGCACAGGTCTCCTTTCATACATAGAAAGACGAGTGTAATGACCACGCTTGCTCAATGCGGGTTGGCGATTTTTCCTCGAGATGTTTTCCTTCAGCTTGTACTCAGTCATAGGTGTCCAAGGTATACATAGAAAGTACATATAACTTATAAAAGTAACATTGGTACTTGCTTGACTTGGAATCGAATCCACAAAATAATTTTTTCAGTAATGTCATTTGCCAGTAAATTGCAGGCGCTATGTTAATCCTAGATCGCTCTTCTCGGAAACAATAGCTTTACTTAGCACAAAAGGAAAACATTATTTCGATCACTGTTACAAAACTAATAAATTGCAAGATAGAAATCCCAAAATGTTTATTGCGATTATAACCTTTGAGTTTGCTTTGACGTTTCTTCTCGGAGATAGATTTGGAAAACGCTGCGTTCATCAATCAAATTAAATTAATTTTCGACTCATCTGTCCTTTGCTGCCCTCTCCTCACAGGAGAATCGGTTAAGTAGTACGACGATTCAAGGTCAACTACGAAATAAAATTTATTTATAAAAAAAAACATAAGAACCCAAAAACAGTGGCGTTTTGTTTTATTAGCGGCAACACTTAACAAAGTGAAGCATCATATTCCTTCCTTAAAAACGTATGTAACTTCTTAATAAAATTTTTGAACAGATAATATTTTCCTAAGGTATTATTTGCAAGCCACCCCATAAACTGGATTGTAAAACCTGCTAAATTCAATATCTGACGTTGGCATCGTTAGCAGAAAAAGTCGTAGTGGAAAGATGGTTTGCGATAGTAATTTCAGAAAGTTAATTTTTTTCTTAGCATGCCTAGAAAGGTTTTTTTTTTAAATAATTATTAACTAGCACTTGACCGCAATCTCGCCTAAAGGTAAGCAGTGATGCAATCGTTGATGGTAAAGCGCGCTAGTTTATTAAGAGCCTATTCACTCAGGAAAACTGAGTGAATAGGAAGGAAGACGGCAGTTGAGCGAGGTGATGCAATGCTAGACCCAACAACACGACCAACGATGCTGCGGCAAAGGGAGATTGATCTGAAGACCCTCCACGACCAAACTCCCAACACTACAACATTTGGCGCTTTGTAACCGGCACACATCGCAACAGAACTGCTCAGACCCGTCCTCCGTACGGCTTCACCAGACATCATGCCGGAAAACGACAAATCGCTTGGCGGCAAGGCTGTAATTTCTGCGGGTAACTTCTGCCGGCGGCCGATGTTATGGCCTACCACCGAGTTTCAATGATATTTCTTTCGTCTAGACTCCGCCTGTCAACAGTGTTATTATTTGTAACTTGAAAAGCAACACAAATTAGCCGTCCTTTATGTAATTAATAATAATAATCACTTTATTTCATGCATCAAAGGCTCATAGATAAAACACACAACACAGTTTTACACGACAATAAAAATAATCGACATTTGACTAGTAAAAAAAAGTAAAAGTGTTTGAACAAACTTACAGAAAATGAATCATTTATTATTTAGTAATCTACCAATACATACAAAAACCTTGTTCAGTGAAACATTACATGACTCATTCAACATACATAAATAAAGCAATAACAACAATTTATACTATATGTCGGAGATCGTCGATTAATTTTAATAGAAGTTGCTGATTTGATTTACGTAGTAGAGGGGCGAACGCTTGTGACGTTATATTGTGATGACGTCACATGGACAGAGTCGCTTTGGAAAGTGGGGTTCGTCGAACGGACACTTTGCATCGAGACGCGGACCAAGGCACATCTCCGAACCGAAACTGTCGGTTTGCCTATTCAAATTGTTATTATGAAGATTGGAGGGTATATCTACACGTCGTGCTTCAATTCAAAACTCACCTACGAAATGGAACCTGTACCACCACACTAAGATGCTGTCGACCCTACCGCTCTGCCGTCGCTGTCCCCGACATCAGAAGTTGGATAAAGAACTACACTGCTTACAATCTCGTTATAAATCAAGGAACAGAATAACAATCACTTTCTGCCATTATGTGTGTAGTTGTTCATTGTCTTTGTATGAGCTTCTGTAAATGCTGGATGTACGGGCAGTGAGGCTGGAAGTGAACATCATGTCACGAGGTGCGCTCGATTGATCCGCGTGATGGTCCGCTGCAGGAGTGCGCTGCAGGTGTGCGCTGCAGGCGTGCAAGTGCGGCTGATACTCTGCGCGCGACAGTGCTGGCTGATCCTTGGCGCGCGACAGTGCTGGCTGTTGGTTGGCGCGCGACAGTGCTGGCTGTTGGTTGGCGCGCGACAGTGCTGGCTGTTGGTTGGCGCGCGACAGTGCTGGCTGTTGGTTGGCGCGCGACAGTGCTGGCTGATGCAAGTGCGCTTGCGGAGCGCGCAAGGTGCGCTTGCGGAGCGCGCAGGGTGCGCTTGCGGAGCGTGCAAAGTGCGCTTGAGGAGCGCGCTTCTAGCTGCTTAGTGAATCACATCAATGGCGTGTGGCGCGGAGTCACAGCTGCTTGCGCTTTGCGGAACGCCCAAGGTTTCAAGACTTGAGCATCTTCTCTGCAGGCGATGAGAAGGTTTCAAAATACCCAAAACGTTTGTGGTAACGTAATGGGGTTTTATGAGAGCTCCGAGATGTCTGGTATGCAACGGTTGACAACTGCCAACTGGCAGGTGTTTGCGGGAAATTGCCATAATCCGGTGAGTCGTACTATTTTTATTTTGATTCCGTGGCCGAATGTTCTCTTGTCAAGCAATCTGTAATTTCATTGGTGTATATATACACGCGCCAGTATATATACAGTGTACAAAGTTGAAGGTTGTGCCAGTGTATTGTGTACTGAACAATTTCTTTGCGACATGATAATAAGAGTTATTTTTGCAAATTTTATTTCTTGTACTACCCGATTATTGTTTGTTATATTGGGCTGAGAAATTTTAAATCAGAGTTTTAAAATTATGATTTCTGGTTTGTCTTTATTACAAAACTAAAGTTCACTGTGGCCTATAGTTACGAGCTCACTTGAGCTTATGATAGTATGTGTGGCTAGACTATTAAATCTTCTCAAGAGAATAAGCGGTAACGAACATAGAAATGAGTGCTATTTACGAAAAATCTAAATTTGATAGAAGTGAGCTAAAGTAATGAAATTTAATATTGGTGAGTTGTTTGATGGCGATAATGGCGATCGTTACCTATTGAAATCGTTGATTGGAAACAGAACTTATAAGTACCCCCACGATCGTATATGAAAGACTTCTCCAAGTAATGTCTGCTGAGTTAGATTTTCAAAATGTAGAAGATGGTGAGGAGGGTGCCTCCGCCAGCAAATAGAACACGTATCATGGCTGAGTGGTCGCGCTGCACGCACTAGTCTGTAGTCGTAACTGCAACCCAGTGAGAGGTTGTTCAGAGCGCGATGGGCAGCTAGTGGTGTGGCGGGGACACTAGTAGGTATGGTCGCACTGCATGCACTAGGCTGTAGTCGTAACTGCAACTCAGTGAGGAGTTGTTCAGGGCGCGATGGGCAGCTAGTGATGTGGCGGGGACTTTGGTAGATATGGTCGCACTGCATGCACTAGTCTGTAGTCGTAACTGCAACTCAGTGAGGAGTTGTTCAGGGGGCGATGGGCAGCTAGTGATGTGGTGGGGACCTGGGTCTCAGAGGAGACTATTAATTGTACGGTCATGTGTTGACCTGGGAGTCGTGGACTCTAGAGTTGGTCGTATCACAAGAGGTGATGACGATATGGGTGTCAACTATGAGTTGTCACTAGCTACTGTGGTAGCGAGCCATGGTGTGTTTTCTTATTGAAGATTATGATTTTGATTTGATAATTATGAGGCTTGGAGGAACCTTTTGTATTTTCTTTTTGGAATTTGATAATTATGAGGCTTGAAGGAAGCTTTTGCGTTTAAGTTGTTAAAATGATTAAGTTGGTTTGGTTTTCTAATAGTCATAGTAATTAAACGTGACGTGTGACTGTCAGGTTGGCCGAGTCGGTTTTCTGTGCCTTTTTTTAATTTGTTACAGACATGCATGAGGACGTGCAACGGGAAATGTCGAAGTTTGGCCGGAATCGGCGGTTGGCCACGTGAAGCGGATCATGGACTCCGGGGCTGAGGGAGCTTCGGATGCGACTGGGATTGGCGCTGGGATGATGATGATGATGATGAAGATGATGCACGAGGACGTGCAAATAGTCAGGCTGGCCGTGTCGGAGATCGTCGATTAATTTTAATAGATGTTGCTGATTTGATTTACGTAGTAGAGGGGCGAACGCTTGTGACGTTATTTTGTGATGACGTCACATGGACAGAGTCGCTTTGGAAAGTGGGGTTCGTCGAACGGACACTTTGCATCGAGACGCGGACCAAGGCACATCTCCGAACCGAAACTGTCGGTTTGCCTATTCAAATTGTTATTATGAAGATTGGAGGGTATATCTACACGTCGTGCTTCAATTCAAAACTCACCTACGAAATGGAACCTGTACCACCACACTAAGATGCTGTCGACCCTACCGCTCTGCCGTCGCTGTCCCCGACATATATTTTACTCGTATGTTGTATATTTATATGTTGTTGTATTGGGACTTTGGTCGTGGAGGGTCTTCAGATCAATCTCCCTTTGGCGCAGCATCGTTGGTCGTGTTGTTGGGTTTAACATTGCATCACCTCGCTCAACTGCCGTCTTCCTTCCTATTCACTCAGTTTTTCTGAGTGAATAGGCTCTTAATAAACTAGCGCGCTTTACCATCAACGATCACATCACTGCTTACCATCAGGCGGGATTGCGGTCACTTTTTCTTTTTGACAGTTTTTATTTTTGCATGTTAACAGCCCTAAGTGTGACAACTGACAACATATAAAAAAATATGTTTCTAAAGAACTGCGTTCTCAAAAAATAAAACATTTTTTTAAAGTCTATTCAGTTTCAGTTAATAGGGCGTTGAAATAACCCATAAATTCTTCGGGTATATTTCATTAGTACTTGTAGATTAAAACGCCATGTGTTGCCAGAAGTGAAATAAAGTTTCTGCTAATTTTCTAAAATTAATCCAAATACTTCGTATAATTGGAAGCAGAGGTTTTCTGCTGATCATGGTTTTGCGAAGCAAAGCAAAATCATTACGAAGGATTAAGAAAAGTTTGTGATCTTATCAGATTGAGGATCTAAGATAGAGGTGCTAAAACCGTTCTTAAGAACGTAGTGGTACAGAATAGTGCAAAAGGCTGAATGTGTGCGCGAATCTGTTTCGCCAGCTGCACACACATAAAGGGTGTGTCTGATATCGACGCACAAACGAGTACCGTGGATCCAGTACATGATTCTGAACCCCCCAGTTTTTCGTCGGCTTTTTCATGATTTATTATTTTTCACTTTAGATCGTTTATAATTGCTATACTTTTATAACCCAATAAGATTTGAAAGTAAAAATTAATTAATTCGCTAATTAAATAAAATTCTTCGTCGGCTTTTTCATGATTTAAAAAATATATATGTAGTTTTTTTGTCACTTTAGACCGTTTATAATTGCTATACTTTTATAACCCAATAAGATTTTAAAGTAAAAATTAATTAATTTGCTAATTACATAAAAATTGCAATGAAAAGAAAACTCGAAAAACTATCTTATCAGCTGATTTAATAGAGTTCACATCAGGGATCAACGTCATACCTACAAACCCGCACGGCGGCAGGCTTGCAACGTTCAACGGCCGAGCTGACACTTTTTTAAACACTGTGAATTCTGTAACCGTTCATTAACGACATAAATGACTATCATAATTTTATTAGTGGCATGTGGTCTAGCCTTTTCCCGAAGTTTGCGTAACGATATCAGTTACACCCTTTATACCTACACTTAGTTATATGGATGAGCAACAAACACCGTGGTAATTGCGTAACAAACTGACAAAAGTAATTGCTGTCTTTTTGACAATTCAACAACATTTATTGTGTCATTTACGTTGTAGAGTAGGCCAATTTTTCGAATATGTGAAGCAATACAGTAATAATTAAAATATCCTTAAAAATTTTAAATATTTTGTTTAATACAATAATAATATATGAAATTGAGCTTCTCGGTGGTAGGCCATAATACCGGCCGCCGGCAGAAGTTACCACCCACCAGACAAAGCCTTGCCGCCAAGCGATTTATCGTGTTCCGGCATGATGTCTGGTGAAGCCGTACTGAGGACGGGTCTGAGCAGTTGTGTTATGATGTGTGTCGGGTACGATGCGCCTAATTTTGTTGTGTTGGGAGTTTGGTCGTGGAGGGTCTTCAGATCAATCTCCCTTTGGCGCAGTATCGTTGGTCGTGTTGTTGGGTTTAACATTGCATCACCTCGCTCAACTGCCGTCTTCCTTCCTATTCGCTCAGTTTTTCTGAATGAATAGGCTCTTAATAAACTAGCGCGCTTTACCATCAACGATCGCATCGCTGCTTACCATCAGGCGGGATTGCGGTCAAGCGCTAGTTTATAATTATTAAAAAAAAGAGCTTTCTTCGTAGGATCTACATAGCAGGCGGGAAAGAATATTAGGTGTGGGGTACAGAATTACAGATTGCAACAAATAAGCCTATAATGTTCCCACTCCCGGGACTCAGGCCTCCTCTCGGTAAGAAGGCGTGGGTCGAATCATCGAGTGGGTTGATCTGCCACACGGGCCCAGTGCGAGTTTGTAGATGTCACATGTCATCGAAGTCTTGCCTCTAGGATATGCCGTTTTCCTCATGATATTTTCTCTTACCGTTTTCAGAGCAGTAGTGATGAAATAATTTATTTATTTATAAAAATTAAAAATCAATCAGTACCGTGTCTGTACATATATGAGTTGGCAATATTTGTCAGATATAATTTAACGATGTACGAAAGTTATAAAAGTAAACGTCACAATTTAAAAGTTAACTGTCCTCAACACAAAAGTGCATTTATGAAAAATAGTGTACTCTGTATGGCGCCACGCGTTTATAATCACCTACTAAAAGAAATATTAGAAAGCTTAAGCTATAATATATTTAAACATAAAGTTAAAACATTTCTCATGGAAAAGGCATATTACAGTGCAAACGAATTTATAAATGACATGCATTCTAATAGGTAATGAGAGATGACATTATTGTATTTGGTTATTGACTTGATTTGTTTTTAATTAGTGGTTATTTATTGTTTGACATATTTATAAATTTTCAATTGACCTGTCCATGACGAAATTTCCTGACATTTATTATTTTTATGACTTCTTTTTCCTTTTTTTATTATTTTATTTTCTTTCAAATGATTTAATGAAATTTAGATGATTATAGTAATTGTATAATAAGTAGAGACAAACACCAATTAAAATTTCATGCCGTCAGGCGGATTATGGAGATGCCAAACTATTTTATGTATCGATGTTTCTAATACCCATTTTCGCAATAAATGAGATTGAGTTTTGAGTTTTGAATTTACACAAAGTAAAGCGCCTGACAGGGTTAGAACCTACGACCTACAATTTGTAAGTCACAGCCGATACCACTAGGCCACCACTGCTCTCATTCGACCTAGAATTATCGAAAATATGCTATTTTTTTCTGGCTTAAGATGTTGGTCCCATAAAGGTTGAGGCCTTGAGATTAGTCTGCTATTAAAATAGTGTCAGAGTGGTCAATAAGTGATCTCATAATGATCGATTTTGACAGGGTTCTTAATGTGTTAACAAAATGGCGTCATTATGACTTTCCAGTAGTCAATCATTGACACTCCACTCCATATTAATAAATGTTCAAATTGAGTATTAGTTTTTAGAAAAACATTCCTATTAAAGGGTTACATCATAATGGCAATACGGAAATTTCACCCTATCACCGTTCCATTACGATATAACTGAGATAATTGATTGATCATTATTAATAGCATAATTTATCAGATTACGAACTTTTAAGCTCAATTACAATCGAATCATGTCAGAATGAGCAACTTTGTAAAAATAGCAGACTCCCAAGCCTGACGCCCTGCGCCAGTGCGATGGTCGCAACCATAGTCATAAATACAGAAAGTTTTTTTTCCAGAATTTACGATAGAGTATCAAAGGAATTTTAAACCGTGAATGTGCGAGTACTTTGCACGAATCACCTAGTATTACCGTTATAACGCGAACGCCTTTGCAACCGATCCGGGCAAGGAGGGCAAGTCGAAGCTTCTAGAACATACGAGAAGCTTTCTTTACAATATATGACGCGGGCCCCTTTTGTTTTTGACAAGAGTCGTCTGATATCCGTCTACGAGGCTACGCGGCGAAAACGTAATAAATTTTGTTTACCTTTATCTTCACCCAAAATTCTAATTGTATAATGTACATCATTGTGCCAACGTTAAAGCATACAGACTGTATAAAAGGTGATAATTGAAATTTATTTATTTTTCGTCACCTACATTTAATTAGATTATAATTAATTAGAACCCAACATTCTAATTTGAAACCACTTTACAAATATTTTTTATTTCACGATTTAGGCTTATAACCTCCATTTTCATAGATAAGTTTAATAGAAGTTTTCAAATGGTAGATATTTTTCCTGTGGTGTGTTCCTTTTTTTTTAAAGTCAGATAGATTATAAATAATAAAGAAAATTATACAGAAAAATTCACTTACCACTCTCAGTACCTAGTGGTAAGTGGATTTCCCAGTACAATTTTCTTTGCATACTAATCGTTCAACCTGAACAGAGTTTATCTTAGAACTTTCATAATTACTTTTGGAACAAACATCAGTGTGATCACACTCACAGTTTTAATAAAAAAAATCTATTCAAATTCATGCTTTGAATTCGAAAATCAAGTTGATTTCAAAGTTACTAGTAGGTTCTATTGAAATTTTATAAAAACGTTTCAAGTTGTAGCATAAACAATTTTTTTTATTATTTTGTTGGTCTTAAAGTTATTTTTCCTATAGACGTGGTTTCTTTCAAAAGATGTTACCTACTTAAACATGAGAACAAATCAAAAATGAGGAGATCCGCAGAAGAACCAATATCACCGACATAGCTCTTCGAGTCGCTATAATTAAGTGGCAGTAGGCTAGTGATAGTACTAATGACAGGGCGAGAAACACTGCTCATAGAACCGATGGTAGATGGGGCAGTAAGGTTCTGGAGTGGCGGCCACGTACTGGAAGTCCCGGAGACCCCCAACAAAGTAGACCGATGACCTGGTGAACGTCGCGGGAAGCACACACAAGCAGCACAAGATCAAATCAAATCAATCAAATCAAAGCATTTATTTCAAATAAACCAGTTACAGGCACTTTTGAATTGTCAGAAGGTCGGTCAGTCAGTAAGGTGAAGCTAGTCGCCCATTCCAAAGAGTAGGACACTCTTTTAAATTATCAAGCTATTAATACAAATATTTGATTACATCATTCATTTTGAAATCAATCGTGTGAGAACGATGCAGAAATATATTGTACGCTGAGAGCGTCCATTATGGAAAAAAAAACAACAATTCAGAAATTAAAATACGCCGTAGCAGCTAAGAGATGACCAGTCCCCTCTGACGGCGTCCGTTCACGAACATGACGTATGGATCAGCATCACTCAGCTCAACCATATTGAAGGGAACCTAATGATCCAACACACACGCCACCACCAGCGAGACATTTGAGTGAGCATGACATACTCTCAACAGCCATAGCACTATCAAGTCAATAAAAGACTAACCCAACAAATAGATGCTTTACTGCAAGTAGATCGTGCTCACACGTGTTCCATGCAAAAAGATCATTCATTGTGGAAAGCCTTGAGGGAGGCCTTTGTCCAGGATCTCTATAGACTGAAGAAGAAGTGTTTACATTTTCATCTTATACTTTTGAAACACACCATAGACGATCGTCGATCTTACTTACAGGTCCTTGTTTCATCTGCATGCACCTGAACTAGCTCTTTAAGTGAAATCTAAGTGTCTGTGATTCTCATTTCATCACAAAAGCTAACAAATTCGAAACTACCTTGCGAAATCGACCCCCGTTCCAGGCTATCAACAACGCAACGACCCAGTTAAGCATGATATAACCATAAGGTAAACTGACTTCAGTAAACCAAGCTTGTCTTTGATAATTTAGAGCAAGGTTCATAGATCGCACTTTGCTAAGTAAAGTTTTTTTATATAATTAAAAAGTAGTGCTTGGTTTTGGCGGGAAAGTCACGCTCATTTTTCATTGGACTTTTAAAATTATTTATAGTGTTGTTTAATAAATAAAAGTGCGTGATTTATGTAATAAAAAGTGCATTCAGTAAATAATTCATAAAGATCAGTGAAATATCGCAGCATAGTGGCCACATCATGACCTTGTCTCAAACCTCCATCGTAAGACGGGTCACGCCGCCTTCTTTTTCGACATTGAACAATTTATTACGTGACATTGGCTAAATGCACAAACCGTGCGAAGCCATAAAAGAAAGAAAGTAGTGCTTGAAAGACCCGCCTTATGGTAAGCAGTGATGCAATCGTTGATGGTAAAACGCGCTAGTTTATTAAGAGCCACTTCACTCTAGCCTTGAAGACACTTAATTTTTAGTCAGTCAACACTGCCGCTTGCAAATTGTTCCAGTCTCTCGATGTACGCTGTATAAAATACAAGGCGAAACGCTTCGTTAGAAATACATAATTTCTAATATTTTTCAACTGTCTAGAATGTCTAGTCATGAAGGTTCATTTGATACGGTCTGGTAACAGTGAGACAGGGCGTCATAGTAATAGGTAAAATTTTATTCTTTAAGTATGTCGAAATATGGGTCTTACCTTTAGGTAAACCCCTGACTAATCCTTCGGGAAAACCCGACGAGATTTTCCATTATGTAATATGAATCTTATTTTTGTGCTTTTAATGTTCATATTTATATAAGCAAATGTGAACACTTATGATTAATGTAATTAATATTCGTTTAGAACTTTTATTTGAAAAAGTTAAGTAGGCCATTTAATTTTGCCTTTCATCTCACAATTTTATTGCATACATTATGTGTTAAGGCGTATATACACAAAATATCTCAATACATAAGTACTCGTAAAATCATTAGGAATTTCATGTAATATTTTACAATGGCCTATATTTCTTATCAACATTATTAAGTGGGGTAGAAGGGAACGGTAGTCACTCGTGTATTATTGGATTCCGTTGGTCTAATAGAGCAATTTTTTAAACATATTGCAGTGAAAACTATAAAATGAGCGTAGAGAGAGCTGTTATTCCAAGTAATACTAAGAATTGACAGTACATTCTCATTCATAGATCATTTCACCTAAACCTTTACTGTGAGATTTTAATAGTTGGTTTCTCTCCGGTCAATAACACAAAAAGATGAAGAGTGTTTTTGTTAGGTATATGCGTTAGATTGTCTTGTCTCCTACCAAAAAACAAACAATACCAATATGACTAATTTGGTAAACATCTACCAAAGTAGTCGTAATAAATATCGATTCATAAAAATAATAGAACAGTAAGAGTCAGCTGACCCACCAGACAAAGTCTTGCCAAGCGATTCGTCGTATTGCGGCATGATGTCTGGTGAAGCCGGAGGACGGCTCTGAGCATTGTAATGCGATATGTGCCGGCTACGGTGCCCCAAAATGTTGTTGTGTTGGCAGCTTAGTCGTGGAGGTTCTCCAGAACAATCTCCCTCTGGCGTAACATCGTTGATCGTGTTGTTGGGTCCAACATTGCATCACCTCGCTCAACTGCCGTCTTCCTTCCTATTCACTCAGTTTTTTTGAGTGAATAATCTCTTAATAAATTAGCGCGCTTTACCATCAACGAGTGCATCACTGCTTATCATCAGGCGCATTGTGGTCCAGCACTAGTTTATAATTTGAAAAAAAAAAGCTATCTTCTATTATTTTTATAAATCAATGTTTGTGTCGTATTTCTGCCATCTCATCACCTGCCTAGCTTTTCCCAACTATATTATAGTCAGTTTCTAATTTAACCGGGTTTAGCTGAATACCAGTACTTCTACCATTTCTTCTTCTTCTTCTTCTTCTTCTTCAGCTTATAGTGATCCATCTGCTGGACAAAGGTTTCCCCCAAAGCTTTCCAAAATGACCGATCTTATGCTGTCCGCTTCCATCGGCTTCCCGCGACCTTCACCAGGTCATCGGTCCACCTTGTTGGGGACTTCCCTATGCTGCGTCTTCCGGTGCGTGGTCTCGAAGATATGTCGGTGACTTTGTTTCTACTGCGGATCTCCTCATTTCTGATTCGATCACGCAGAGAACCTTCAAGCATAGCTCTTTCCATCGCCCTTTGTGTGTCTCTGAGCCTTCGTATGAGGTCCATTGTGATCGACCAGGTTTCAGTTCCGTAAGTCAGCACTGGGAACACACACTGGTCAAAGACTTTAGTCTTCTACCATCTATTTTTTTGCAAAATACTCACAAAGGATGACTTTAAGCATTATCTATTATCTCCTATCTCTACAGTCCATAATCGATTAGGTGAGTCAACAAACAACACAGCGTAAAAACATGCCAAATATGAAACATGTGCGTTCACCCCTTAACACGTAAAACTCCCCTACATAGGCACCATATGGAGAAAACACATTTTTTTCGCATTTTCCACAAACTTTGGCCACTAAGAATGCTATAAAAAGTTCGCCGATATATCAGGGAGTATTGGGGCTGTTCCTTAGTAAATAGAGAGTATGTTTGTTAGTGAAAGTGTTTTGATTTGTTTTCCGGATTTATATTGTTGTTTTGTAGCGGATATCGATGTTACTATCATATAATAGAATACTGTTTATTATGTTTACCTAAATTATAGAACATAAATATTAGGTTGAAAGTGATCTTTTAAAGACATTTTTTGGAATATCAATGGGGAGGAGGGACAAATAATGTAGGTAGTCTATGGAGAATTATTTAGATAATACAATAAATGTTTTATCATCACCATCATCAACCTTTTATCGTCCCACTGCTGGGCACAGTTCTCCTCTCATACAGAGAAGGATTGAGAATAATCACCACGCTTGCTCAATGCGGGTTGGCGATTTCAGACTTAAAGTCCAGGTTTCCTCAAAATGTTTTCCTTCACCTTTTAATCAGACTTTGGTGTTCAAGATATATTTAGAAAGTAGATATATATAATTTGAAAAAGTTAGGTACATTGGTATTTGCTTGACCTGGAATCGAACCCGTACACTCATACTTGAAAGGCTGGTGTTTTAACACTAAAATCCTCAAATTAATTAATTCATTCAAAACGAAGGTTTTCCACAAGTGGATCCTACCCGTTATGATGACACGCTGGCGAAATATTAGGTCGACACTAAGAGTTGAGCCGGTCCATAAATTAAAGGACAAACGACCTTGAAATTTCTTTCATGACCACTGGAGTTATCCATAAACCTTGCAGAATAAGCTGGCAGAAGCGTGAAGCGTGAGCTGGTGAAGTGGAGCAAGCGAGTTTTAGAGTGGCTCGACAAGCATATTATAGGCAGCCGCGACTTTAAGAAGGTAGCTGGGGCAGACTTGATGCGGAAGGTGGAGAACAGGAGCAGTTTCGGAGCAGAGAGAGGCCTATGTCCAGAATTAAACTTCGACAGACTGAGATGCTTGATTAATTGAAAATAATGTATAGCCTTTACTGTGAGGTTTAGAGTTCCCACAAAAGGCGAAAACTAAAAGAGGAGGTGTTTTAACCACTAGGCCACTTATTACACTTATACATTTATTGCCACTAGACAATAAATGTATGCATAAAGTTTATCAAGCCAAGAACAAATAAATAATTATAATGATAGCGTTTAATGAGAGGGGAAGTGCCTTTTTATCATAGTTTTAAAAGTGTTCGAAGATTGAGCACGCTTTACCGATTTGAACAAGTCATTCCATAGCCGTACGCCTTGAACAGTGAAGGATTTGTCACAGAATCCGGGGCCCTAGTCTGCTGAAAGGAAATGAAATGAAATCGTTCATTATGCAAGTAGGATCACTGATCACTTTGACACGTCATATTTTTTAAACTAGACGGAGCCGGTATTTCCTAACTGGCTACCTCTGAGAAGAAAAGCCGAAACAAACTCAGGGATAATCGTATTTTTAATTTTCAAGTCCAGACATTACTATAGGGGCTATTATTATGGTATCAGAATTTGTCAAATTTCGTAATCTTCTAACAAAATGGCGTCATTATGACTTTCCAGTGGCCAATCACTGACAATTCACTTCATATTATTATTATTATTATTATTATTTAAATAATTATAAACTAGTGCATGCAGTAATCCCGCCTGATGGTAAGCAGTGATGAAATCGTTGATGGTAAAGCGCGCTAGTTTATTAAGAGCTTATTCCCTAAAAAATGACCGTGACATACGGACGGACAGACGGACAGACAGACATGACGAATCTATAAGGGTTCCGTTTTTTGCCATTTGGCTACGGAACCCTAAAAAACTGAGTGAATAGGAAGGAAGACGGCAGTTGAGCGAGGTGATGCAAAGTTAGACCCAACAGCACGACCAACGATGCTGCGCCAGAGGGAGATTGATCTGGAGATCCTCCACGACCAAACTCCCGACAAAACAACATTTGGCGCATCGTATCCGGTACACATCGCAACACAACTGCTTAGACCCGTCCTCCGTACAGCTTGACAAGACATCATGCCGGAACAAATAGCTTGGCGGGTAGACTTTGTCTAGTGTCTGGTAACTTCTGCCGGCAGCTGAATAATTTCTACTAACGTGTTTTATAATATTGGCGATACGATAAAAAATTATCTATATTCTATCACCATTTCTTTACGAGACTACTATTCGAATTGGTCGAATCGGCAGAAGATAAAATGTCAGTTTAGACCTGTCAAATTAAGATACTCCATAGACAGTTTAGACGTGATAATAAACATGGCGACTAAAAATGCGCCAGTTTACGTCAGGAGCGCACTAATTTGACAGGTATAAACTGACATTTTGTCTTCTGTCCTTTTCTTAATGAAATAGAAAGATGCAGTTAACTTAAAATTAGTTTAGTTTGTAACAACAAAATCGGCGCCAATGATAAAGGAATTGTGTTAGAATGAAGAATTTATAAAAATAGCAGAGTAAGGCCCCTGATAGAATGCATCAGCTTCTGTAGTCTTAAGTTTTTCGGCGTTTTTTTTTATTTTTTTATGGACTTCCTACCCAAGGAAAAACAAAAAGGTTTTCCAGTATTATTTACGGACACTTTATTGCTGTGATTACACAATACATTGACTGCCACCGTCGTCAACGGTGATCGCAAACAAAAGATTTTCTGTTGTGCCTGTTGCGCTGCCCCATCCGTCGCATGGTTGAATCTTTTAATTGTAATCTTGTAACAATTGATATCTTTGTATGCTCAAAATATAAATTTAAATGTAATGTTATGAAGATTATTACTGATAATCATAAGAATGTTATTAGGAAGTCTTGCCGCCAAGCGATTCGTCGTGTTCCGGTATGATGTCTGGTGAAGCCGTACGGAAGACGGGTCTGAAGCAGTTGTGTTGCGATGTGTGCCGGGTACGATGCGCCAAATGTTGTGTTGAGAGTTTGGTCGTGGAGGGTCTTCAGATCAATCTCCCTTTGGCGCAGCATCGTTGGTCGTGTTGTTGGGTTTAACATTGCACCACCTCGCTCAACTGCAGTCTTCCTTCCTATTCGCTCAGATTTTCTGAGTGAATAGGTTCTTAATAAACTAGCGCGCTTTACCATCAACGATCGCATCACTGCTTACCATCAGGCGGGATTGCGGTAAAGCGCTAGTTTATAATTATTTAAAAAAAAAGGAATGTAAACTAGGCTAGACTTTACTTATAATTTATTTGTTATCAATGTTTAATTATTTTTATATTGCCAAGCAATCGGGTTGGATTTTCTATTTTGCATGATATTGCTAATATTTTTGATTATTTATTTATTAAATGATCGTTAATTGTTTTTTATATAAATATATTTTTATCATTAATGTGATATAATTAATAAGATACTTATTACCTAACTAGTGGCACTTATTATCATATTTTTTTGTTAATATGTGGATAATGTAGTGGGCTACAATATTGCTAATATTATTAATTATCCTTTCTGTGTGTGTATTTATATTATTGCTGTTATATAAATAAAATAAAATAAAATATTAGACAGTGACACAAACGTAGAACCAAAGAAGGAAAACATTTTACTTAAGAAGTCTGTGTTGGAACTATCTTTAAAAATAAATTTACTTGAACAAAACTCACGCCAACAAAATGTAGAAGCCAACGGAATACCGGAGAATAAATCTGAGAACCTGGTCAAAACTGTGATGCAACTTGGAACGGCGGTCTCCAGCACCATTAAAGAAATGGATATTGTATCCGCTATCCGTGTCCGAAAATTGGATCCTTAGAACAATAATCTCAGAACTTTTATTGTTAAGCTGAGCAGCATTTATACAAGAGATGAATTATTATTAATGTTAACATCTCTTATAAACTTTAATAAATAGCACCCTGAAGAAAAGCTAAACTCAAGTCTGTTAGGCTATCTATCTATATAAGGCAATATCTTCATTTTCTACTTCAACCTTTAGAGGACCACTGTTGGACAAAGTCCTCTCCCAAGTCTTTCTACAATGATCGATCTTATGCTGCCCGCATCCGTCGGCTTCCCACGAGGAATATCTTATTCCTATTATATCTTTTTCACCATTACTGAAATGCCAAACTTTGGTTATTAAAAGTTCAAAATATGTACTTTAGGTGCGAAATCGTGGATCTGAGGATCCCAAGACAATATTTTACTGACAGCAAATATTTACGTCCTGTCCCCGAAATCTGACTACCGTTAAGGACTATTTCTGCTTGCAGCACATATCACTAGTCGACCTAGAACGAATCTTCTTTTGTTTTATTACATACGCAGCTGCAATCATCATGCACATGGGATATAGGTATTGATGACAATAGGTACCTTAAACTACAAGAAGGGGCCTGCGAGCGTCGAAACTGGCGCTTTTGTCTTTGCTCGAGCTCGAGCAATCAGGCTCAAAGAGGTGGCACGTAATATTATATGCATGTCAAACGTGTCAATAACCATATTTCTGGAACACAGGCTTCCTCTCGGTAGCTCGCCGCCCGGTAAGGACCAAGCCCGAGTCGACGGCGAGTTGTGTTTCACCCGCGCCTCAGAGAGAAGTCAGCACATCGTGACGGGGTCTACGAAGACCGGTGCCTACTGGGTTAGGGTTGCGGGTTGGTTAAAAATGAAAGCATGGCCCTGGCCGTCGCATAGGTAAGTGAAGAAATACGGGTGGGTTTCAGTCAGTAAATGTCTGACACGCCAATCCGCTCCCAAAAAAAGGCCCCCTCTCGGTGAGTGGGAGTGAGTCGTAATCTACCACACGCAACTAGTGCGCGTGTCTTCACAGACAGATGTCACATGTCTTCGAAGGTTTGCTCCTGGGACATGCCGGTTTCCTCACGATGTTTCCTTTACCGTTTTGGGAGCAGAGGTGATTAAATAATTTACACAAAGTATAGCGCCTGATGGGGCTCGAACCTACGATTTTCAACTTGTAACTCGCGTATGGGTGTACGACAGAACCGACTGTGTAATAGGGTACTGGCCCTATTACCAAGTATACCTATTACAAGTATACTTCCGGTTTCGAACTCATGGTACTACATGGGATAGAGTCCAACATATCTCTTTACTATTCCCAGACGGATGAATGAGAATTAATAACGCTAGTTAAACTCTTCAGATGTGATGGGTATCAATAACTGAAGACTATAAAATAAAAATTATTTTATCTAGTTTCATATCAAAAAATTAAAAATATAAAACTAAAAAGGAGTTTATATTGTCGTACTTTACCAATAGTATATCGAAAGGAAATTATGTTATAATATTTTTTTTTCATTACCATACAGATTACAAACCATAGACAGCACTATTTCATTTTTTATCTGTGGCTGAGCGCGCTTTGGTGTGTGCGCAGTGATGCAGGGTACAAACCAATAAAGAAACTGTATCAATCTCTATCTTTTATTTCATATATTCAATACAATGTATGAGATTAGATAAAGTAGTGTATGAAACTATACATAATTAGGTATTACACATTCGTGTGATACTATTAAACTCACACTCGTGCATAATATCCCTCATTACAGTTTCAAAAACGACTATTATTTATGGGGTTCATTGAAAAATATATAAAATAGAGAATTTTAGTAGAATTACTACCAAAAATTTTAACATCACGAACATGCGTCGTCGCCCAGATAAAAGAGGTCTTCTTTAAAAATGTCTCCCTCGAATAAAATCAAGGAGTATACCTACAAATGATTTTACTGAGATAGCAAATTACTCGCAGGAAGCCGCAAATGAACCGAGAATACGATTATTTCGCCCTGAGACTTGCAAAAATTTACATTAGGGATGGAACGGAGGCCATTTTACCGGAGGCGAAGGTATAAAAAGAAAAAGAAACACCTATTGGTAATAGGAGTCTTTAAAGATAATTATTCCGGACCTAGTTAGGCAAAAGTATGAAAAATTAGGTAGCGATTCATGACGACTTCAGGAGTGTAAATGTGCATTTGCACTCCAAAACGAATTCGTCCATTTACATCTCCTACGTGTTCTGTTTGCTGCACGTTTTGCTAGCCGTTTTTATTTTTCTTACATATTTTTCTATTACTATTTGTCTCACTAATTTAGCTTCTTATAATCATGTTATCTTTTAGACAGTCCATGCATCCTTTCTTTGGTCTTCCCAACTTTTACAATTATCCACATTTAAGATATATTTTTTTATTATTGAAAAGTACATACAACTTCAAAATCTCACTATTATTTTTTATTTAATGAAATATTCCCTAGGAATAATGTATATTGCAAAACAACGTCTGGTGGGTCAGCTAGTTTATATCTATGAAAACGTCATGAAAGTTGGTCTACCACAATAGTGTTTCCCCGCCGAATTGCACCTTTTTGTGGTGCTTGGACACTCCTTTGTGTGTTTAACCTAAACTCCATAACAGTCAGTTCAATTTATATTGTTACATGGTTTATGACCTTCTGCTACGAATGTTTGCGCAACTTCCGCATATGCGGAGGCGGAATCGAAATTCGGTAACAACCCTAATTTATACCTACAGCGTTCCTTTTTATTTAACGAGTGGAGGTTGGCAGTTGAAGGTGCGAACTTATGTAGAATCAATTCGGTACTCTGGTTTTAGTAGAAAATTAATTAGTTTTTGTCTAGTATGGTATTTTTATTTAAGGCGTAACTGGGAACAATACACGAATGATACAGGAGTAATTCCTTGTGGGGGGCAGAGTTTATTTAATTTAAAAAAAAATAAGTTTGACTAATATATAAGATAATATCACGCCTCCATTTTACTAAGGGTAAGGCAGAAGTGTACCAACAGTAGTAAAACCGAAATACTGCAATTTCTTCAACCAATTTTTCTTTTGTTTTGTTTGCGTCTCATAAAATAGGGGACAAGCTCTTTTCCATCAAATGGACACAATTCCGCCCTTAAAGCTGCTGCTAAGAAATTCCATATGTAAAAACCCAATGACATTTTTGACCAAGAATGAAATAGAAATTGGGATACGAATAAATAAGGGATAATCGGTAATTAGAAAAGGAAATAAATGAGTTAATCAACTGGTGATAAATAGTTTTACGAGTTTGTAATCTGGATCCGTCCGTTGTCTTTGCTTTTCAAAAATAACTAACACCCTTATGGCGTAACTGAATCTCTTCTGAATCATTCTGAACAATCATTATCACCATTAACATCATCAACGTTTTTATCGTCCCACTGCTGGGCACAGGTCTCCTCTCATACAGAGAAGGATTGAGTGTAATCACCACGCTTGCTCAATACAGGTTGGCGATTTAAGACTTGAAGTTCAGGTTTCCTCAAGATGTTTTCCTTCTCCTTTTAATCAGTCATTGGTATCCAAGATGTACTTAGAAAGTACATATAACTTAAAAATGTTACATTGGTATTTGCCTGACCTGGAATCGAACCCGCACACTCATACTTGAGAGGCTGGTGTTTTAACCACTAGGTCACCACGACTTTTTATTGTACAATATTGCTTTTTTTAAACAATATTGCTGACTCTGTGGTAGGCCATAACATCGGCCGCCGGCAGAAGTTACCACCCACCAGACAAAGCCTTACCGCCAAGCGATTTGTCGTGTTCCGGCATGATGTCTGGTGAAGCCGTACGGAGGACGGGTCTGAGCAGTTGTGTTGCGATGTGTGCCGGGTACGCCTAGTGTTGTTGTGATGGGAGTTTGGTCGTGGAGGGTCTCCAGATCAATCTCCCTTTGGCGCAGCATCGTTGGTCGTGTGTTGGGTTTAACATTGCATCACCTCGCTCAACTGCCGTCTTCCTTCCTATTCGCTCAGTTTTTCTCAGTGAATAGGCTCTTAATAAACTAGCGCGCTTTACCATCAACGATCGCATCACTGCTTACCATCAGGCGGGATTGCGGTCAAGCGCTGGTTTATAATTATTAAAAAAAAAAAATATATGTATATATATATATTTCTTCATATGTTCGAAAAATGTATCTGCTCAATAAAGGAGACGGGCGAAAGTTCATAGAAAGTTGGGCCTGAATGTACAGCAACGATTATTGCATTAAATCATTTCAATATTATTACTATTTAAAAAATAAAACTTTATTTATAATGGCAGTTTGGGAAAAAACTGAAATAGGGTATTATTAGCTTGCAAAAAACTAACCTCATTTGCTTTTTTATGAGTTTTCTTAGAAGCTGTCAGCGCTCATATGGCATATTTAAGTAATTATTCAGACTTTTTTGTAGACTAGATTTTATCAGAATGTATTTTTATTACATTAACACATCGTGAGTGTGGTTTCCAAAGGGCCGGCGACGCGTAACAGCATATTAAATGTTACAAAGATGGAGGTTAAAAAAGAATTAGGAAAACCATTTACAATCTAATTAAAGAAAAGAGTAAACGGAAATAAAAATCGCATTTCTCTTATATTGATTTATTAATCGTATTAATATACAATTAATGCTGGAAAAGGAGGCGAAGCTCGTGAGGGAGCGGGTCTCTCAGCGTCCTCACGCCTGTAGCCGAAGCAGAAAACGCCCTGGTCGGGAGACAATATCGAACTCCCGGCCACCATAGGCGCGGGTATGCGGAGTGAACAAAAAAAAAAGAATCAAAATCAAAAATCAATTATTCAAAATAGGCTGAGAATCAGCACTTTTTGAACATCGTTATTACATAAGACAGTCCCCCAAAACGCCCACCCATCAACACTTCCTAGTGCTTTCGCTGGGAAGAAGAAGTGGTGGAACAACTCTCCAGCGGCACAGCTGTCTGTTCATTTTAAAAAAACAAGACTTTATACAATACTATGTAGGTACAGTAATGAAGACCAGAAAACAACAACAATGAAATTATTTATCATATGCCAGCTAGCCACGCCAAAATACCAGCAAAGCAAAAATAAAATATCATTAAAATGGAAATGTAAATAAGTAAAAACTAATTACTTAAATATAAGCCCCAGGTATAAAGGGTGTGACAGCTCACATATTTATGCATTGTGAAAAAGAAAATTATATGAACTCGTATGTATCTTATATTTCTCCAGAATTAGCTTACTGAAATTCTGGAGAAAGATGTCATTTACAGAATAATATGCCTTTAAACAAAGCTTGGATTTGATTTGCGCTTTAAATGCATTGTAAGGCAAGTCTAGCAAAGCAGAGGGTATTTTATACAAACATAACAACCAACTTCCAAAAAAAAAGCACTACAAAGTGAGATAAACGAATTTTGAAAGTCGGTGGCAAAAAGGAATGCATATGTTCACGATCATGATGTCTTTGGTTTTTATATATTCGTTTGTTAGCTACATCAATATTAGACTGTGAAGTTGATTCATCATGTTCACTTGATACATCTACTGATGCTGAAGATCCAGATGGTCCAGTCATTAAATGATGAGCATTTCTATCAGCTCTCACCCAGCAACGATGACATGAGAGCTCGAGCTCTTGAAATCTAAAAAAAAAAATATATCATGAGTCTTTTTCTAAAAAAAGAAGTAATACATACATGACTCAGTAGTCTGTAAGCAATTCTGTAAGACCTAATATTTGTAAATAATGTAACTTCTTTGCTAGATACTAACTTAGATACACTGTTTGTTACGGTCCCACAGACAAACCGTGAAAACGGTTTTGCGGTTTTGTGCTTTTATCTCAATGTATTGTACACTAGGTTAAGAAAATAAATAATAATAATAAAGTAAATCTCTTCTAATCTACACCTTCTGGAAATACAGGCTGTAATATAATTAGTTGTTTTTTTTACACTAACTTTTGGCCTAACTATATGATAGTTTCCTTTTCCATTTAATTTTTTCTCATGAATGTGACACTAATATACAAAAATGATTCTGTAAAGCTGACTGCTATTTCAGAGATTAGTGTGAAAAAAATATAAAAAATGGTAGTATAGATAGTGTGTGTGTGTGGTAGTACAAAATACAAAACAACTAAACCTAATAAAAACTTACAGTCTGAGGCAATATCCATTCAGAAATGACTGCATGAATTCTTCTTTCACGTTCGGTGTTAGTTTGCAATGAATGAGATCTTGCCCGCAACACTGAATGTCCACAGTTCACACACGCTTGGCGATGTCCAGTCATAAGAGATGGAAGTTGCTCATCTGTGCCCAAGGCAGTCACAGCTAAATCTCTGCATCCTTGGCAAATGTGATGAGATCTATTGACCTACAACAATATTAGATTGTTATTTACAGCTTCAACAAATAAAAATTACAGAAATAGGTATGATGCAGAAACAGCGAGAAAACTGTATCTTTCAGAATTGCGTGTATATTACTTCTTACTGACATCGTGGTCAAACTTGGATTATATTATATATTAATAGTTATCCTTGTTATACTGTACTCGAAAACTGCTTATCACAAAATGAAGTTTTAATTAAATACATACGTTTTAAATAAATACCTACCAATTGAGGTGCAACCCAATGCTGTATAACTGAAAGAATGCTTTCCGCTTCTATTTGTCGTAATCCGATAGAAGGATTACTCTGTTGTATGCCGCAGTTGATGCAATGAAGACGTTGGTCACTCATTTTATGTTGAATCGAAATAAATGCGTGGGTCGTCGGTCAAAACAATAACCGTCAGAATCCTAAATGCGTAGCCAAAGCTGCAAATAAATATAATAGCACATGAAAACAAAATATGGCAAATTCAAAGCTGGAAGGGAATGATATGTGACGTTTGTCGTCACGTTGCTCACCAGAGTTTTAGTTGCCTGTATAATAAAAAAGTATAATTAATCGATTATCAAATCGAACCGTTGATCAATTTGTTTTAAGATGTTTTTGTTAATAACGAAATAATAGATAATATAATTAAGTCCTTTTATTAAAAGATTTTCTAAACCGAATCGGTAGAAATATACTGATTCATTTTTAATTTTATTTTTATTTTTCTAAAAATTTGATTTATCGATTATAACTTATTAACGATTGGTATTTCATCTGGTAACATTGTTGAAAAGTGAAAGTAAAGAAAGTCAGTATTATTTACGTTAAATAATATCTTTTATATTCCGGCGATATCAGAATTAGTAATAAATGATTGAAAACAAAAAAATAAATGAAAATTATTGACAAATAATTCATTTGTGTACAGGTCAGGCCCAATTTCGCCCGTCTCCTTTAAACCATTGCTACATTGTTGCTAGTGTGTAGCGCAATTGTCTTTTTTTTTTGGCAGCAAAAATGCGATTCAGGCATTTTTTAAGTGAAGCCAACAGGGTGATTGTATAACGCACTATCAGTAGCGATGGTTTTCATTTTGACAGATCAACAACATTCATTGCGTTATTGACGTTTTTAAGCAGACATATTTTTCTAACACATAGAGCAATGGATTATAAATATGCTTCAAATGATGACAATTGATAATAATAGTGGGCTACGCTATTAGGAAGGGGGTGCTCGTCTTGCACACCTTACTATAAAATAATTATAAATTGGCTCCGGACTCTAATCTGTACACTATGTAAACAGTGCAATTTTTAATATTGCTTCAACTTGACATATGAAAAATGTGTCATT
The DNA here is from genome assembly GCA_037179545.1 of Sesamia inferens. Taxonomy (NCBI): domain Eukaryota; kingdom Metazoa; phylum Arthropoda; class Insecta; order Lepidoptera; family Noctuidae; genus Sesamia; species Sesamia inferens. The sequence goes on along the minus strand of CM073944.1, from coordinate 17,945,309 downwards.
TAAGTTGAAGCAGCATTAAAAGTTGTACTGTTGTAACGAATATTTACACGAAGCAAGTTTTTTGCCTGTGCTACACAATAAATATTAAGCAACTTTTACTATCGCACTGTGAAATCGCACCCTCCAAATTGAGTTTTATTGTATAAACAAGGAAGAAAAATGTTCAGAATAATAATCTGCTTATTGTCATTCTTTAGATACAGCCCTAATATCCTATAATGGCAAAGATTTGCATAATAACTGTGTCGACTTGCATTTGTTTATTTTTTTCATAATTCGACAAAAATCCGAGGAGCGCTTCTCGTAATAATAAGAACGTTCAAAGTATGGTCTCAATCACAGTTAAAAATACCAATCTGTGGTTTCCTTAGATGTTTGACAAGAATTTGACATTAATTGTCTTTGAGGTGAAATTTAGAGTAGATTTTGAACGTTGCGACTACGGGAATATGGGTGTTAGTCTGCTATTCCAATGGTGCCAGAATGGTCGTCCAGTGACTTCATAATGATAGATTTTGACAAGTTTCGTAATCTAATAACGAAATTGCGCCATTATGATTTACCAGTAGTCAATCACCAACTAATGTAAAATATTAGAAATAAAAAAAATTATTTGATTTGAATCGTTGATATTCCACTCCACTCCATTGCATTTGGTTTTCCGATTTGAAGAAATCGAATCGATCGAATAAAGATTTTAGTACGTCTATGGATTTCAAAGTTTAGGATTCGGTTTAAAAGTCTTATGGAACGCTCTATGGATCTCAGTACCACTATAATATTGATCACTTCCTCCTTTCTGAACTTCTACTTGAGCATTACTTGTGGTAATTCTTTCAAAGTAACATAACATTATTCCTGAAAGCATGTCTGCCTTACATATAATACGTTGGAAACCGACATTTCGTCATACTGTGAGATTTCAATAAAAGCTGGTTAAATTAAAAAAAAAATGTCCTAAAAATCGCAATACTTCAATAAAAAAAAATTGAATGGGACAAATCTGTAATGGCATAAGAATGTTTTCATTAATATTCTTTTTTGGTAGGTTTAAATAACCATAGGTAATTGAGAAAAACGAAACGGTCCCTAATATTGAAACTCGTTACAGAACGTCTTTCTTTTATTATTATCTTATTGTCTTTTATAGTTATTGAATTTGGATCCTGAGAGTAAAACATAAAACTCAGCAGAGTAAAAAGATCATTCAACTGAACATCAAAATCTTTATTTTATTGTTATTACCTTTAATGTAGCACGTATCCCTAAAAATACGGTTATGGAGTCTACGGTATCCGAAAACAAAATAAAAATACCTGATTACATTAAAAAATATATTTATTGACACTTCGAGAGATTTAAAAATTTCATGCCTGCTGCTAGGTTTTCTTATAAAATAAGGCTAACAGGCTAAGTAATAACACCTGTACTGGTCGATCGATCAAGATAGATACGCTTGCCGCGCTTGGTTCACAGATTGGTGACCATCTTCATAAACCATGACCACTCCGAGGCTCACAGAGCACCGTTGATTCCAACTGTCGGATTTTCAACAGTCGTTACGGATAGTATTTAGATGAGGTTACGTTTATATGTGTCTCTAGTTATCATCATCATCAACAACAACTTTTTTTTTTTCGTTACAGTGCTGGGCACAGGAAAATCTCATACAGAGAAAGATTGAGCATAATCACCACGCTTGCTCAATGGTTGACGATATCAGTCTTAAAGGTTTCCTCAAGATTTTCCTTCACCTTGTAATCGTCTATAGTTGTACGTAAACATAAACCTCTTATCCCCCCTTCCCTTTTAATATTAACAACTGCTCACTAATACCCACTTCTATCAAACAGTAGGTAAACACTGGTATAATACTATTTACGTTTTGTGGTATAGGATATCACGGTTTCGATCCCCGCGCAGTGCAAATATTTGTATGCATGAATATGAATATTTGCACTGGTCTGGTCGTGCCTTGGATAGCATGTTAAGCCGTTAGTCCCGGTTGCCATACGAACATTTAATGGCAGTCGTTACGGGTTGTTGGAGCTCTCAAAAGTCCTACAATTGGTCTAACTGCAATGCTTCGATATCGCCTTCGGGTTGTAGAGGTCAGACGGCAGTCGCTTCATGGAAAATATCGAAGTTTAGCCAAAATGAGCAGTTAGACTGGTAAAGCGAACCCTAGACTCCAAAGCTGAAAAGCTTCGCATACGACTGGGATTAACGCTCAGATGAACAAGAAGAGTATAGGATATCACATATGTAAACAAAAGAAAAACTAAAATAAAACTAAAATACACTATAATAATCCTAGTATATCCAAAGGACAGTACGAAGGCAAAATCAACGAGTAAAATTCTATAGACGTACTGACCTCAACAATCTATATTAGACAGTATGTAATAGGTTACATGCGAGTAACCTTCGCTATAAGATAAATGGGGATCCAATATAGATGGGTATTGTTTGGAATTCCGTCAATTAATTATTGTAGTAGATTTTATGGATAACTAGCAATTCGTTAATTCAGAACAAGGAAAGAAGATGAACAGAGTAATACACGATCAATCATAATCTGAATATTTTTTGAGAATATTCCAAATCCATTGATGTATATTGTTCGAAAAATTTGTCTGTTCAATAACGTATAACGCAATGAAAGTCATTGCAATTATCCCATACCATTAATCGAGAATGAATGGACTCCTCACATTTTCTGATAGATTTTAAGCTTGTTCTATCTTATGAGAAGTCACTACTTCTCATAAGACGGAACAAGCTTAAAATCTATCTATCCCATCCTCCGCACGGCTTTACCAGACATCACTATGTCTGGTGAAGCCGTACGGAGGATGGGTCTGAGCAGCGTGTTGCGATGTGTGCCGGGTACGATGCGCCAAATGTTATTGTGTCGGCAGTTGGTCGTGGAGGGTCTCCAAATTAATCTCAGCATCGTTGGTCGTGTTGTTGGGTTAAACTGCATTGCATCACTTCGCCCAACTGCCGTCTTCCTTCGTATTCACTCAGTTTTTCTTTTTTGAGTCAATAGGCTCTTAATAGACTAGCGCACTTTACCATTAACGATTGCATCACTGCTTACCATCAGACACTATTTTACATTTATAAAAGAAAAAGTCACATGGAGCTAAGATTACTTAATGGTAGGTTTTCGTAATTAAGCTCATCGTATCGACTAGTTTCATGACGGGTGATGACACCATTGGGTAGGGAGATGACATGGGCGAAATGAGCTCTCCACTAGACCAACGACGGAGCTCGCTAACTCTTAAAACGAGCAAGCGGAGCGAACTCTCTTACGTCAAGAGTGAAAGAAGAGCGAGCGAAACCTTTTGTAAGTGCGCTCTGCTAATTTCGTGTCAAAAGTTGCCGTTTATCTTCCAATAAAAAACGCTATCCAGCGATCATAAGGCACTTTCATTTTATGTTTTGTTTTAACTCTTCAATTTATAATGATGCACCTCAGAGAGAAGACGATAAAAAACGTATTTATAATATAGGTATAATAAATTAGTTTTTATCGTTGTCCCTATTAAGAGTTCATTATGTAATTAAAACTTTATGAACTGATTTGAAGTTGTTTAAACTTTTTGATGATGCTATAACCGATTACTGGACAGGTTTAGCTTTTAAGTAGTTGGCAATGAAAGCGGTGATGAAAAGAGAATATTACGCAGATAAAAGAACCTCCGACCTCCGTGGTGCAGCGGTCAACACGCCTGCCTGTGACATGGAAGCCCCGGGTTCGATCCCCGGCCAGGTCATGATGGAAAACGATCTCTTCCCGATGGGCATGTGTCTTGGATGTTTATCTAATATAAATATAGTATCGTTGAATTAGTATCCCATAACACAAGTCTCGAACGCCTAATGTTGTTGTGTTGGGAGTTTGGTCATGGAGGTTCTTCAGATTAATCTCCCTTTGGCGCAGCATCGTTGGTCGTGTTGTTGGGTTTAACATTGCATCACCTCGCTCAACTGCCGTCTTCCTTCCAATTCGCTTAGTTTTTCTGAGTGAATAGGCTCTTAATAAACTAGCACGCTTTACCATCAACGATCGCATCCCTGCTTACCATCAGGCGGGATTGCGGTCAAGCGCTAGTTTATAATTGTTAAAAAAAAATTATTATATAGTTTGTGACAGATCTTCAGCCTCTCTTTAAATTTTATACAGGCAAAGTATAGCTGTAAATATGACTTTTTTTGACAACTGGAAATATTCGTGTCAAAAATGGGTATAAATATTTAAAAAATTATACATGTTTTATTTTACGTAAACCAAAACCTGTTGGTTATTTCCTATGGAAAAAGAACAACACGATCACATTTTCACAAGAAAAAAGAAACACATTTTTTAAATCTTTATTTAAGGACCTTCATCAAACAATACTATGTGGTTGTATTTAAATACAACTAGAGATACGTCATTATCATACAACATTTTGTCACTGAGCTTTTTGACCTTCATCATAAGCCAACCTTAAAAACAAAATCCAATTTCACTGTTAATTTGAGCATAATATAGGTAGGTATTTTAAAAAGTATCTACCAGGATGGTAGAAAATTGTAAAAAAGTCGAAGTATCTATAAGTCTACAATGCTTAGGATCAAGATCTAACGCTTACGTTGTTCATAATAAACCGCTTGTATACGACAAAGGAAAAGTCCGAGGGTACAAAACATAAAACAGTTACGTTAAAACTCCCATGTAACAAGGGTTTGACCCCATATTTTCCCACGACCTTATAATCTCCATTGGATCTTTAAAGGGAAACGAGACCCATTGCTATCTCCACCCAAACACCATAGCTCAGGGCATTCAAATAACAGTTACCATCGCCATTTGAACATAACCCGTGCATTGCACCAAATTGGGTAGCGAACGACACACTGAAACAAAGCAAATTTGGGCGCTAAACAATAAATAAAGATTACTGTAGCATTTTCCTACCGAAATGACCGTAGCTGCGTGGTTTGGAAAACAGCGGGTGAAGGATTTTAGTCCTTGAAGATTTCGCATTGCAGCAGAAAACAAATGAATGATATCTTCTTCCTGGTGGTTTTGTTCTTGACAGTACGGTTGTGATCGCTATGACTGATTTCGAGACGTTGATGTAGCTTGCCGCACGATCTCTCTCCATCTATCTCTGTTGGACAACAGTCTGGAGCCTCATTTACAGGTCCTCCACTGCCGACTTGATTTGATTGGTCCGCATCATCGGTGACCTTCCACGAGGTCTGTTCCCTGCTACTTTGCCCTTGACGTCTAAACGTTCTATCGAGTTAATAAGCCTTGACACGTGACCAAAAAGCCTGGGTATACGGGACTATACTAATTCTGAAAGACGTTGTTTGATGCCAAGTTCTTGGAGTATAGAAACTTTCGTAAGACAAGTAGAGTAATAATAGTAGTCAGCGCTGGTTGTCCCTGAAAACTAGCACTGAACTCTGTTTGTCTGTCATTATGTGACGCATGTTCCCTCAACCATTTTGTGTTTTTGTAATTTTTTGCGTCACGTTTATCGCAAATAAACGTTTTTCTTTCTTTTACAATATCCCAAAGACTACTGAAGACCGTAAATTACTATTAATTATTAACTATATTAATTATTAGACTACTGAAAACCGCCGACCGCTGCAAGTGTTATCAACAGCCTTTCCATAGTAATTATTTTAGCATCGATTGTGCATTACTGTCACAATGTACATTTATTCTCCGTGTGTCTTTAACTTTGGTATAAAACATATTTTCTACTTTTGAGAAAACATTATTGTTGCATCAAGGTACAGATACATTTTCGGTTTCGATTTTTCTGTAAATAGTGTATTGATTTCATATTCCCTCGATATACAGAATGAGTTTTTAAGAACCGTCCAAATTTTTTCTAGGCATTAGGTATCATTCACTAACTCCATATTTGAAAAAAAAAATCGATACGTAAAATTTTCGTATTAAATCATTTTTTTTGAAAGAATTATCCGCTCTGCGTGGTCACTGATTTAAAACGATTGTGTTCAATGAACTTTGGCGGAGCGTGGGGCGGGCTGACCGATGGCACGGCGCGATGTCAACAAACATCAACTTTTTATATTTTTTTTTATCAAATTTTGATAACTTTGTGATGGGATATCTCAATATTTTTGTATTAAGTGATGCTAAAAGAAAAAAACATGTATTCAATGATTTTCGCCAAAGAATAATATATCTAAATTTGTACGGTTCTTAAAAACTCATCCTGAATAGACTGTAAAATAGACGCACGTTAGGTATTTTGAAACTGAATTACGGAGAGAAATCATGAGCAAGCACTTCCAAATAATGAAGAGGTTGAACTTACACGGGGCTGGTGATGTACTCCTGGTGTGCTGGAGAGGGTGGAGGCCCCCACCAGATGTTCACTTAGCGCTTATAGACTTGACGAGATGGTTTGGATTTCGTTTGCTTGATGTTGTTCAAACCAGAGTTACGGAAGGAGAGAACAAAGTTATACCGTCCGGTGAATGGAAAAAAAGCTTCCTGCGTTTCTGCTCGTTCTTTATTCCTTAATTATTTCTGATTGGAAACTCCGGCAGACAATGAGATTGAAGGGAAAAATGCTAAAATATTTGAATATGCTTGCTTATTGATGCATTTAATTGTTATGTGCATTTTCAAATAGGTTCTCAGAATTATTTTCACACATTTTGTATTAAAAAATTAAGTTCCCATTTTCTATCTGGCTCCCTTAAAGTCCAGATTGATCTAAGTCAGTTATATTTCAATCCAGTGCTAGTAGCGACTTACGACTTCTAGGTCGTAAATTTAACCTAAACAGACGCTTAACTTTGTGTACATCATTTCATCACTACATCTCTCTAAACTACAAAAGAAAATATCTTGACGAGGACTAGAACCAAAAAATTGGAACAAATGTGACATCAACCTATTCGCATTGGACCTGCGTGGTGGAAATCTACTCCCTCTCAAAGTATGAAGGTTCTCTGTCACAGTAGTGTGTAATAGTGCCCGACCATTAAAATCAAACCATTACTGGCACTTTCGAATTGTCAAAGGATCGACCAGTTAATATGATGAATGGTCTCTATAGAGGAGAACGGGCAAGAAATTAGCGGAAACAAGACGTTATATAATTCTGGTCAGATTATGTGAATGGTTTGCGTAGGTACTAAATATTGAATCCACTTACTCTGTGGCCCTAACCGCATCCAAACAGTCCCTCTATTGTTATCATTACACTAGTAAGTTCGGGGGTCGTTTAGGCATTTACGCTTAATAAGGAACGATAAATATACCGCAAAATGGGTAAGACAGTGTTTGTTTGAGAATGTTGTTCTGGAAAAATGTTGGGAGAATACAGTTTTAGGTAAAATGGTTGTCGCATAAATAAGATTGGTTATTATATAACGTTATTTTTTGTTTATTTGAAACCCGAAACACGTGTCCAGTATTTTTATGTAAAGAATCTATGTACAAAATTTCAAGAATTTTTCATGAAAAATCACAAAGTTATGAGGTTTTTGTGTTACCTGATTGTCCCTACAAAAATATGGTCAACGCGACGCTCGGACGCTCGCGCCGACAGTGACGCGGCGTGGCGTGTCCCTAGCACACTATGATCCGCTATGAACTGTATTGTTGCGCTTGGTAACCACAATGCAACATTTTTCAATATATTTAGGAAAAAATGTAACATAGTATCAAAACGATTGGAATCAATTCAGTTGCTCATTTTGAACAAACTAAATACAGGTTTCGTATAAAAAAAAATACGTTGTACAAGGTAGTATTTAATTTAGATTATACTTAATAAGAATAATAAGTTTTCTTCTATGTTACGTTAAAGTCAATATGATGTCCTGCAGGATAATTACTTTACACTTTATCAGTAGCAATGGGTTTAATTTTGACAGTTCAACAAAATCCATTGCGTTATTTAAGTTGTTTACCAAACACATTTTTCTTACATATGTAGCAATGGATTACTAATAGACTTCAAAAAGATCAGTTCACAGTAATAAATGTGTAATAATAAATTAGGGTGCTGTTTACGATATTTTTTATTGTTTTTTGATGGAGTTGTCACACTTATGTAGTACTGCGCTTCTGTAGACATTCGTCAAGAATATTTGCCGAAGCTGGGTCCTGGTGACATGTTGCTTGCCTTTTTCCGAAGGTGGAAAAATTCTCATGGTCTATCCTCCGCCCAGAGACGCGGAGGAGTATGCCGGAGTCTTATCGGCTAAAAACCCACCTATGAAATCAAAATCAAAAGTCATTTATTGAAATTAAGCTGAGAATCAGCACTTTTTGGACGTCAATATTACATAAGACAGTCTCCCAAAACGCCTACCCATCCCACTTCCTGGTGATTCCACTGCGTTGTGCTGCGTTTGAGATCGACATTTGCCTTTCTGGGGTACCGGGTCCTCCCAATTCTTCGGTACACATGTTGCTTGCCTAGTGTGCTGCATACGGGCTAGCCTCAAACTTTTTAATGTAACGAACATACTCTTTTTAAATGCTACAAATTAGTGCTTGACCACGATCCCGTCTGATGATAAGCAGTGATGCAATCGTTAATGGTGTAGCGGACTAGTTTATAATGAGTCTGTTCACTCCATTCTTAAAGACACTTGAACTTATAATCAGACGGGAGGACGTCTACAGGCAAATTTTTCCAATATTTCGATGTACGCGATACATAAGACTAGGCGATATGCTTCATCTGGATCGCAGTGGTGTCAACAACGTAAGGGTGGATATCCGCCGTATGACGGGTCATTTGACGATGGACCGGAGATGGGGGAATTAAGCCATACAATTCCCTCGCACACTCTCCAAAATGCATCCTAGAGAACACCGACAGGCTGGCTATTATTCGCCTGTGGTCCACGCCTTAGAGATCGTTTTGAACCAATGAGTGTAGATTACGGTCCACTCCCTTTCAACAAGGCCTTTGGTCCCAACACTGGGAACATTATAGTTTGATTATGAACGAATTAAAAAGACGGGAAAGTTTGAAAGAAAAAGTCACTGGGATTAAGGGATTTTACAAGGTATTGTCTCATGATCTATGTAAAATCGTTAATGAAGCTTAAAATAAAAAATACGGCACTTCTTAAGGCGAATAATGGATTTTTAAGATCTCCAGGTAAAAAGAAATAAAATTAAAAAAATAAATTAAAAAGAATTTATTATTAAAATTGTCTCCATCTCTAATAAGGCAAACAACTACAAAAAGGAGGTTTCTCCTATTCCATTCAAATAAAGTTGTATTTTATTATTTTCTTTACTTCTAAAATTTATTAACCAATTTGAAAAATGTACAAAAATTAAATACAAATCCTTAATATAGATTTCTGAAAAAACGTATTTTTTTTTTAGCGAATTCTTTTTCGTAATAAATTTTATAACAATAGATATATTAATTCATTATTTGAAAAAAAAGCTGTTTGTTTTTAATAAAGTACCTAACTGAAATATGTAGTACAAAATTTTTATGTGGAGAACAGCCAAAATTTACCTTAACCTGCACATTTCCTAACACGGTTAACTGGAACACTTGTACGTATATACGATCGTGTGTAAATAGCCTTTGGGTGTTATCATAATTTATAGTAATGTTAGGTTGGCTTAATTAGTTGTGCAAATTGTTAGTTTCGGTTGTGGACTAATTAATTTTTAATTTAAGGGAATTAGGGGTATATTAAAAGGAGGACAATGTAGTTGCAATGAAAATGATGCGAGGATGTGGTATATTGTTACGCTAAAGACTTAAACCAAACACGGGAAAGGAAAGCTAATGGAAAATTATAAGGAAATTGAGTAGCGACAAAAATGGTCGGGATGACTGAAAAAAAGTTAATTACATTATAATTAACATTTAAAATAATTTTAGTTTTAAAAATATAATTATTAAAACTTTTGAAATATGTGGCTCCGTTTAGCAAAAAAAAAACTTACTTTATTTTTGTGAATTGCCAAACTGCCACCGACTTTAAATCTAACATTATTAAAAATATTTTAGTTACATAAATAATGACACTCATTAAAGATTGTACCTCATTACCATCTCAGAATTAATCCCAGTCGCATCCGAAGCTTTTTCAGCTTCGGAATCTGGGGTCCGCTTTACTAGTCTAACTGCTGTTTTTGGCTAAACATCGATATCTATTTGACAGCCTCCGTGGCATAGCGGTAGCGAACGCGGCCGCTGCGCAAGGAGGTGCGGGTTTGATCCCCGCGCTGTGCAAATATTTGTATGCATGCATATGAATATTTGCACTGGTTTGGTGGTGCCTCGGAAAGCACACTAAGCCGTTGGTCCCGGTTGCCATACGAACATCTAATGACAGTCGTTAAGGGTTGTTAGAGCCCTCAAAATTCCTAGAATTGGTCTAACTGCAATGCTTCGATATCGCCTTCGGGTTGTGGAGGTCAGACGGCAGTCGCTTCATGGAACATATCGAAGTTTAGCCAAAATGAGCAGTTAGACTAGTAAAGCGGACCCTAGACTCCAAAGCTGAAAAACTTCGGATACGACTGGGATTAACGCTGTGATGAAGAAAAGGAGAAGATCGATACCTATTTTCCGAGAAGCGACTGCCGCGTTAAAGATTGTATATACAGTGTATCAAACACGAACATAGAACAGCAATAAAGAAATCCTCGTATTTCCAGAGTGGAATAAAATAATAAACAATATGCTCGAATTTAGTTTTTCAACCGACGTCGCGGAAACTGAGACGGTCACCGACAATGGGCAAAGAAGTGGCTCTCTTGTGCTCATAACGATAAAGTTTTTTTTTGTATATTATAAACTAGTGGTTGACCGCAATCCCGCCTGATGGTAAGCATGCAATCGTTGATGGTAAAGCGCGGTAGTTTATTAAGAGCCTATTCACTCTAGCCTTTTCTTTTGGGAATAGGAAATCATCAGGCGTGTTAGACTTTTACAGACTAAAACCCACTCGTATTTCTTCACTTGCCTGTGCGATGGCCAGGGCCACGGTTTCTTTTTTAACCAACCCGCAACCCTGACCTAGGAGGCATCGGTTTTCGTGGACCCTGTCACGATGTGCTGACATCTCTATGAGGCGCACGTGAAACACAACGCGCCGTAGACTCGGGCCTGGTTCTTACCGGGTGGCGAGCTGCCCACTTCTCACCGCTCGCAGGCCCGCGCCTACAATGGCTGTGAATTCGATTTGATATTCACTCTAGCTTTGAAGACACTTAAATTGTTAGTCCGATGTAAATAGGGCCGTTGGCAAATTTTTCCAGTACCTATAAACGAAGAGGTGAACCGGTCGTTTGTTGTGGTGTCAATAACGTAAGGGTGGAAACTCGTCGTATGTCGGGTCGTCTGATTATGGAACGGAGATGGGGGAATTAAATCAATAAATTCCCTCGCACACTCTCCAAAATGTACCCTAAAGCACACCTGTGCCCCCGTAGGCAATATTCATGAAAAAAAAAACTACTGTTTATTATTAACAAAAACGTACTTTCAGTTTCAGAAGTCACTGACTTTGGTATGTTTAGAGGTTGAGGGAAAAAAGAGTAACGTTCCCTCATCCTCTATAGAAAAGGGAGGATCCTCCGACCAGTCGGGTGTTATGTCTGGCGTGCACTTGCCCAGCGGTTGATGTTGGGAAGTAGTATGTATGCTAGTTGGACGGTAAACTTTGTTTGCGAGATGTAGAAATCTAAAAAGCGCGATATACCCAAATTCCACGCGGGCGAAGTCGCGGGCGGAAAGCTAGTTAGTTATGGATTAGCGGTGGCCTAGTAGTATCAGCCACGACTTACAATTTATAGGTTGGAACCCCATCAGGTCTTTTCTTTGTATAAATTATCACCACTGCTCTCAAAAATGGTGAAGGAAAACATCGTGAGGAAACCGAAAGATCCCAGAGGCAAAACTTTGAAGACATTTCACATCTACCAACCAACTAGGCCCCCGTTCCAAGAGTAGAAACATTATAGGCTAATTATCTTATAGAAAAGAAAAAAAAAAGAAAAGAAACCATTTATTTGGCGCACACCCTTATAAATACAGTACATGTAGTGATAGTAGTGGTAGTAATAATAATTTTAAACAAAGAAAACAGAAAAAAAGAAAGAGAGAGAAACAGATAAAAAGACAATTAACAAATGTGAGTCCAACGGTTGCGCCAAATAGGTCCAGTTCAGCATAAATGTCAGACAACTACGTGGCAGTTGCCTGACGCTGGTTTTCAACTGAACCTTGTAAAGAGTGCATAATAGTGTAATTATAGTGTTTGTGTGATAAATCATAAATAAATATGTGCTCAGTATATAAAACAGGTATCTGTCTATGCATGGCATACCCACAATTGGTTGGAGACACTCGACGGTATCGCAGGCGCGCGGGAATTGGCATCGTCATCGGGCGGCGGCGGGTGTGGGCAGATGCATGTTTCACAAAATTGTATTTGTGCAGCACCTACTTCAAATCTTATACAGACCGCGTACCTGTCACATACAAATTCACGAATTGTAACTTATTATGTTAAGTTCGGTTTAGTCCGTCATTCAGATTATAGAAAAATATTGGATACGTATATTTTGTTTAATGAAATCAATAAAAATTGACAAATATAAAAGGCATCAAAGATCAGGAGTGGTGCCTAGCGACGTCACTGCTCGCCTTCATTTTCTGTTTATATGAAAAAAGAAAAAAATACGTGTTAAGTATTTTTTGGAAATCTGACTGACGGACTAATTAGTTTTTTTAGTCTACTACCCTATTCTGTTAAAGTCGGGTGTGATATGACATTAACCACGGTTTTTTATTTGTACTTAGCTTGACTAAAATAGTGAAAAACACTCTTATAAATAACAAAAATGGGAGATCAAAGCTGTCACTCTTAACTGACTTTATAAAACGTAGAAAGTTGTTTATTCTTTATTTTTGTATATTGTTGTTTCCTTAAAGCTCAGTTACTTATAAGCCAATTAGCATTTTTTTTAAATAATAATAATAAAACGTTTATTTTTCCGCCACATTATGAAACATATATCTGACATCATAACGCAAACTTAGCGAAAAGGCTACACCGCATGCCACTAATAAAATTATGATAGTCATTTATGTCGTTAATGAACGGTAACAGAAATAACATTGTTTAAAAAAGTGTCGGCTCGGCCTTTGAACGTTGCAACTGTGCCGCCGTGCGGTATTGTAAGTATGACGTTGATCCCTCATGTGAACTCTATTAAATCAGCTGATAAGATAGTTTTTCCAGTCTTGTTTTCATTGCGCTTTTTTGTGTAATTAGCGAATTAATTAATTTTTCTTTAAAATCTTATTGGGTTATAAATATATAGCAATTATGAACGGTCTAAAGTGAAAAAAAAAAACTACATATATTTTTTTAAAGTCATGAAAAAGCCGACCAAAAATTCCACCACTGGGGGGTTCAGAATCATGTACTGGATCCATGGTACTCGTTTGTGCGTCGATGTCAGATACACCCTTTACAAAATATATTGATGTCGTGGAAACTGGAGCCTGTACTAGGAATACCTGTGTTACAGGTCTCCAGCCCTCCTGACCACACGGTCGTGTCACAACTAATACAAACGTATACTAACACATGACAAAGATAATGGGATGAAAAAAAAATGCAAAAAGGAAAACACAAAGTAAATAATTATGTAATTTAAAAGATGGATAAGGTATGCTGGTCCTATACACATTTTATTAACTTTTACCTTCAATAGTAAAACGACATTTTTCAGTTACTATAATGATAATATCTTAGTCTGCTTGCTCAATACAAAGCCTCTGATGCTGCGATGAAGGTTTTGTCTGTTGCTCGCCCTCGAGGACCCATCACCTTGTCCCTTCATCGTTCAGCTGCTCTCATATTTTATTTTCTCATCTTCCTCTACATTAATACCCACCTCTTACTTCCCATCAGTATTTTTTTCTTCTGTAAATATATTTTTATTCCTCCTTAGGTCAAGTTTTTTGTCTACATGACAGTTTCGCCCATCGTCGATATTTTAATAGCAAGAATACATGATTTTTTGTAGGGCTGTTACAACTTAAAACTGAAAAAAATATTCTCCTCGGTGGTAAGCCATAACATCGGCCGCCGGCAGAAGTCCTGCCACCAAGCGATTTGTGTCGCATGATGTCTGGTGAAGCCGTACGGAGGACGGGTCTGAGTAGTTGTGTTGCGATGTGTGCCGGGTACGATGCGCTTAATGTTGTTGTGTTGGGAGTTTGGTCGTGGAGGGTCTTCAGATCAATCTCCCTTTGGCGCAGCATCGTTGGTCGTGTTCTTGGGTTTAACATTGCATCACCTCGCTCAACTGCCGTCTTCCTTCCTATTCGCTCAGTTTTTCTGAGTGAATAGGCTTAAACTAGCGCGCTTTACCATCAACGATCGCATCACTGCTTATCATCAGGCGGGATTACAGTCAAGCGCTAGTTTATAATTTAAAAAATCGACCAATTTCCAGAAGACTTCCATCTTTGTTGTTGAAATTAATTCTCGTAAATAAAAAGAAAAAACATATTTTAGGAGAATTTGTTTAAATGTGTGTTCCATTACATTTAACGTTACAATCTGTACCCTACATTAAAAGTTTCCATCGACTGCGGTACTAACACTGTTTTTGATTAACAAAGTTGTGACAGCTAACGGATGGCAAGAAATGGCGGATTGCTCACTGAACTGTCAGCGGCTAAGTGAGTCCTATTTTTAACCTCTGGCGTAAAATGGGCGATTTTCTTTTAAATAAACGTGCGAATAAATTTTTTCTGTGTTACTTAAGTCTACGATTTTAAGTTTATGTACCTATTTTATTATGTACAATTTATTGTTGGTGTACAATAAATAATAAAAAAAGTTAATTTCATATAATAATGGCTTAAATTGCATGTCAAGGAGTCTCCATTTAGGCATAAAAAATGCCTGTAGTTGAAGGCATAACTTCCCATACATTATAAATACGTCACTGGACTAAATAAGCGAATATTATATACATTCTCACACTTGGTCGTAGAACCGATGGCTGATGGGGCAGTAAGGTTTTGGAGTGGCGGCCACGTATCGGAAGACACAGCGTAAGGAGGTCCCCAACAAGGTGGACCGATGACCTAGCAAAGGTCGCGGGAAGTCAATAGATGCGGGCAGCACAAGACCGGTCATCATGGAAAGCCTTCTGGGAGGCCTTGGTCCAGCAGGCCAGGTCCTCTATAGGCTGAGAAGAAGAAGATTTACACTCTATTAGGTCTCTCATTGCAAAAGTAACTCTGTATCATCATAATTTAAATTTAAATTTAAAAATTAATAATCTGGCTAACAATTTTTTTTTTATCATATATTCAGAAAATGTGTGAAAATACTTAAAAGATATTTGTAGGCGTATAGAACAATGTACTAATAATTTGATCTATTACTTGAACACGATTTATTTTATTTCCTGCCGGATCAACTAATTTAAGAAACCAAGAAAGAAGAAGAGGGCGGTACAGTGAAAAGTAGTCTAAAGCTTTATTTGAAATTTCTTACAATAAGACTGCGTTACTTATGAACTAATGTTTTAGGTACTACGATTAATATGTGACGTTATTGTATGAATCCCCTTCGGGTGAAAGCCTCCTCCAAGATATTTCTATTACAAGAGAGAGATCTCTATCTAAAGCAGTATTCAGCCAGCCTTGACAAGCTATCGCTACCATGTCGTCGGCCCATCTGATGCTTGGGCGGCCTCTAGCTCTGGTGCCTTGCAGCCCGTTCCATCTTACCGACCGTAAGGTCCATCTGTCGTCTGTGTATTTTGCTAAATAGCCGGCTCGCTTCCATTTTCTTTGTAAAGCAAAGGTTGACGTGTCGACTAGAGCTTTACTAAGTGTAAATTATTAATTAACATAGCTTTTAAAAGAAACGAAAACATCGTAAGACATTTACTTTTTTAACTGTCGACGCATTATGCTGAGGTAGGAGCCTTTTGGCCTCGTGATGGACTTTCTAATTGTTTGTTGTTTTATTTATATACAATTTATATTTGATTTAGTTTTATGATCTTCCTGTACTAGTCACAATAAGTACTTTTTCTTTCTTTAAGAAAACCCCCCCATTTACTGAACCTTATAGGCTGAATATAATAAACAACGTGTAACATAAAGGGTATATACACACCAAATGATATCGGAATGTTTTCAACTCAAAATAAAATACTCAAAAAATTTATACTAAATTTTCGGTTCCGTGTGTTTCTTAAATACAAATCATAACAAACATACACCACACTACATACGTTAATAACTACTCGTTACACGTCACATTACTTCGCAAAATCACGATAAATGTCTTCAAAAATTCTGTGCGAATAGTATGGTAGTAGCCTATCACAGGCGGTGCTTTTTCTCGTAACTTCCTAATATAAAGAGATAGGATTAAAAAACTCTTCCAATATCGATTGATATCATGTAAAGATGCCATGCCCTTGGTATGCATATACCCTTTATGTTACACGTTGTATACTGGCTGTAATTGAATAAACAATAATACGAGGTCTGTTCAAAAAGTACCCGGAATTTCTAAATTTCGGGGGTCTGGAGAGTCCGATTGTCAAATTATTTTTATATTGTGTTGTGTGTACGACAGGGTTCGTGTTCTCAAGAAAATTTAGATACTCGTATATCAAATGAAAAATTTATAAACTTTTTCAGTGTTACGAAAAACGTTAAAACAAGTAAAGCATCAAAGAATTTCGCGTACTACAGTTTTCGTGTAGTGGACATGATTTATGTAGGTACATTTTCGCTATGAATGAATCGCGCCGCCGTGCCTGTGCCAGTGCTTTTTTCCCGCGCACACTAGAAATAACAATTTTGTGAAACCAAATTTCCCTTCATACTTCTATCGGCTTAGGATGATCAAAAATGCAATAAAAATAATTAAGAAGGGACTCTAGTGGCGTTTTCCCCATACAAACGTCTTCCGCTGTTTTCTTCGTGGATAACGCTTTTAAAGCAATGATTTTTTTCTACAATTTCACACCTTGATTATACGTGTTTGTGTCCTATTATTTGATTTTTTCGAAAACTTAATTAATAAAAGAAATATGATGTTTCAAAATCGCGACCCATTTTTACCACGATGTTCAGGCGACTATAACACAAATGTGATAGGTTTTTGTCAAAAAAGAAAATAATAGAGGCATAAGTTCGTTAACTATTTAACTAAGAAAGCGCTTGAACATTATAATTTAAAAGAGTGTCCATGGAGTTTCTTGCCCGTCCTTCTCCATAGGTACCTAATCTTTGGAATGGGCGACTAGCTTCACCTTACTGACTGACCGACCTTCTGACAATTCAAAAGTGCCTGTAACTGGTTTATTTGAAATAAATGCTTTGATTTGATTACTTTAAAGAAATACGAAGACTGCGATAAAAAGTATTTGCTAATATTATTTTCTTTGTCTAACATAGATTACATCTTTAATTCTTCGTATAGATACTACACAGCATGCGGTTGATTGATTAGAATATGACACACATGGATATAAAATAATGCATTAGTGTGCGTGGCCGGTTTAGCGCAGGCCACAGTAGTCTTTAAGGCGGAAGGGGACTTCTACATGTGATAGTGCAACTAGCGGCAGCCAGCGACTTCGTTCGCGTGGAGTTAGTTATGCTCCGCTCCTATTGGTCGCAGCGTGATGATATATATAGCCTAAACTTTAGGCTCGCCGAGCCTAAAGTTTAGGCTATATAAAGCCCATTAATCCTGGAAAGCTTTAGGCCCTAAAGCTTTCCAGGATTAATGGGCTATCCAACTCAAAAATAATTTTTGAAATCGGACCCGTAGTTTCTGAGATTAGCGCGTTCAAACTAACAAACAAACAAACTCTTCAGCTTTATATTATACTAGCGGCCGCCAGCGACTTCGTTCGCATACTTTTAGTTATGCTTCGCTATCCGCTCCCTATCGGTCGCAGCGTGATGATATATAAAACCTTCCAGGATTAATGGGCTATCTAATGCAAAAAGAATTTTTCAAATCGGTCCAGTAGTTCCTGAGATTAGCGCGTTCAAACAAACAAACTCTTCCGCTTTGTATGTTAGTATAGACTAGCGGTCGCGCGCGACTTTTCGCGTTATGCTCTGCTGCTATTGGTTGCAGCGTGATGTTATATAGCCTAAAGCCTTTCTGGATTAATAGCCCATCCAAAGCAAAAAGAATTTTCAAATGAGACCAGTAGTTCCTGAGATTAGCGCGTTCAAACAAACTCTTCAGCTTTATATATTAGTATAGATTAGTACAGATTAAGATATTCATTAACATTAGTACACCTTAGTCACTAGTCACCAGAGCAACTCCACCGCCATATTGATTCCGATTTACTTGTTCGCAAACTAAGCTTAATTCAAGGTCAGTGCATATTTTCCTTTCAATTTAATTAATAAAAGGACGAGGGCAGTTTAGTAAAAAAAAAAAACTAATTAGTCCGTCAGTCAGATTTCCAAGAAATACTAGACACGTATTTTTTCTTTTTTCATATAAACCAAAAATGAAGACGACACAGTGCGTTGAAAACTAGTGTAACGTCATTGCACGCTACACTTTTTAGTGAGCAGTGACGTCTCCAGCCACCAGCAACTCCTGATCTTTGATGCATTTTATATATGTCAATTTTTATTGATTTGATAAAACAAAATATACGTATCCAATATTTTTCTATAATCTGAATGGCGGACTAAATAGAATCATTTTTTTTTACCCAGGAAACATGCCTCTTCCTGTTCGCTTAGTGAGCGCCTGACGGTGTAAATTGACTTATTTTTAGTCGACAAGTTTTTAATCATGACTAAACTAGAACAACCAGGACTAAACTAATAGGTACCTACTTACATACATTCTTTCTTCTCTTAATGAAATTCAAAGATCAGCATCATCATTATCATTTCAGCCGAAAGACGTCCTCTGCTAGACACAGGCGATCTCCACGGCGACCGGTCCTGCGCCTCCCGCATCCAATGATTCCCGCTACCTTCATCAGGTCGTCGGTCTACCTTGTCGGGGGCTTACCCAAGCTGCGTGTTCCAGTGCGTGGTCGCCACTCGAGAACCCGTCGTTGGTTGACTTATGGAACTGAGGCGTGGTCGCTAACAATGTGCCTTATAAGAAAACTCACCCAAAGGGCAATGGAGAGGGCTATGTTTGGTTGGGTTTCAAATCAGGAATGAGGAGATCCACAGAAGAATGAAAGTAACCGACGTAGTTCAATGAATTGCAACACTAACGTGGCAGAGGACCGGGCACATTTCCCGTAGAACTGCTGCACTGCAGGCAGTCTCCGAATGGAGCAATGCCAATCTTGTAGCATTCAATGCCGCCAAAACACAGGCGTGTCTTTTCACCGCCGAAAGGAGCCCGTTCACCTTGGCTCCTACTTTTCAGAATGTATCCTTGGAGTGTACCGACCGCCTTCAGCTTTTGGGAGTTGAGATTTCCTCGAGCCTTAACTTTGGGCGGTTCATTGAGTCCAAGGTCAGGGTGGCTGCCAGAAAACTAGGCGTCATCGCGAAGGTCCGGCGGTACTTCACACCAAGGCAGCTTCTAATTTTATACAAAGCACAGGTCCGCTCGTGTGTGGAGTACTGCAGCCACATTTGGGCTGGTGCTGCGAAATGTCACCTTGCCACTTTGGATTCGGTGGAGAGGCGTGCGAAGAGGCTGATTGGCGACCCAGACTTAACTCGAAACGGTCTCCAAAGCCTGGAGCACAGGCGTAGAGTAGCCAGCCTTTCGGTCTTCTATAGAATGCATTCTGGTGAGTGTGCAAGGGAATTGCATGATTTAATTCCCCCATCTCCGTTCCATCATCGGACGACCCGTCGTACGGCGAGTTTCCACCCTTACGTTGTTGACACCACTGCGATCCGGATGAAGCGTTTTGCTTCCTCCGCGTACATCGAGGGACTGGAACAATTTGCCGGCGTCGGTATTTCCGTCACATTACGATTTGAGTGTCTTCAAGGCTAGAGTGAATAGGCTCTTAATAAACTAGCGCGCTTTACCATCAACGCTCGCATCACTGCTTACCACCAGGCGGGATTGCGGTCAAGCGCTGGTTTATAATTTATAAAAAAAAGGTTAGTTTCGACTCCTGCGGCCCCACGCGCGCTCGTGATAGAAGAGACACCAGGGTGGTATAAGTCAGTAAAAGTCTGACAGACCCCGGCGCCCACCCCAGGGCGGCGGACATCCTATGACGATTGCCATCCCGCAAAAAAGGTTAGTTTTTGATCAAGGAAATCCGCGCCATTGTTTTTTATTTATAGGTGTTCACATATTTTACGATTATGGTGGAAGCAAAGAATTGTCACAATTCTTTTTTTATTTCACTGGTAGTTATTTAAAAAAATAAACGAAAGTAATTTTTAAATCCTTACCCGTCTCTAAAGAAGGCCACTAAATAAAGTCCAAGCGCTTTCATCATCTACGTTTTATACTTTAAAAAACGTTGAAGGTTCACTGCGACGGGTTTGATGTTAATGAAATAAATCCTTGAAACCCTTGACACTTGCAGTATATTCTCCAAGCACGAAGTTCGCGATTTCGGCCGAAACTCCATATTCCACCAACTAAGTGTACTAACTATTTAGTATTAAAATGGAATAGAATATTGTTTATTATGTACACCATATAAAATACAGTAAAAAAATATTTAACAAAGGGTGATACAATGGGCGATCCCATCAGTAAGATCGAGATTTTTTTAAATGAGGTTACTAATCAACCTATGTACACATAGCTCCGCAGAAACCTACCCCCTACGATGTTTAAGTGCGCGCCATCTCTGATTCATCAATAAAACTGCTTATATATTCTAGAAACAAAATGCTAACGGCGCTCGTAATATCCATCGCATCTTGGTATTTATTTCGTGCATCCCATTTATGGATATTTTTAAACTTCCAAACTTGCTCCACAAATATTATATTTATTTTAGAAATTTCTAAAAACTCACAATGACATTTTAAAATTTATCAGCTGAAGAAAGAATCGAACCTGGGTCCTAATACTCACAACTCAAACTGTTATACCGCTGCGCTATTCAATTGCTTAACAAAGTGGTGAAATTCATCATGTTTATAAATCACCCATACCTAATTATATATAAGATAGATAGATAGACAACACATTTATTTGATGCAACAAAAAAGACACAATACAGGTAAGACAGGAAAAAAAAAACATCAAGAAGGGTAATAAACAAATAGTAGAAAAAAAATAATAAAGAAAAAATAAAAACAAATTCACCCATTGACACCAAAGACATTTAAAATGGTTTCGAACACAACTTTGCTGCGTATGTCTCATGGTTGCACCAAATAGGAGTCCAGCTCAGCACGTGCCAGGTAGGATACCTGACGCTGGTATTCTGCTGAATCCCGTTAGTGACACATGGATGCCAAGAAAATAGTTTTTTTTTTTTAATAATTATAAACTAGCGCTTGACCGCAATCCCGCCTGATGGTAAGCAGTGATGCGATCGTTGATGGTAAAGCGCACTAGTTTATTAAGATCCTATTCACTCAGAAAAACTGAGCGAATAGGAAGGAAGACGGCAGTTGAGCGAGGTGATGCGATGTTAAACCCAACAACACGACCAACGATGCTGCGCCAAAGGGAGATTGATCTGAAGACCCTCCACGACCAAACTCCCAACACAACAACATTAGGGGCATCGTACCCGGCACACATCACAACACAACTGCTCGGACCCGTCCTCCGAACGGCTTCACCAGACATCATGCGGCATGTCGGAACACGACCAATCGCTTGGCGGCAAGGCTTTGTCTGGTGGGTGGTAACTTCTGCCGGCGGCCGAAGTTATATCCATCGCATCTTGGTATTTATTTCGTGCATCCCACTTATGGATATTTTTAAAATTTCAAACTTGCTCCACAAATATTATATTTATTTTAGAAATTTCTAAAAACTCACAATGGCATTTTAAAATTTATCAGCTGAAGAAAGAATCGAACCTGGGTCCTCATCCATGTGTCACTAATGGGATCAGCAGAATACCAGCGTCAGGTATCCTACCTGGCACGTGCTGAGCTGGACTTCTATTTGGTGCAACCATGAGCCATACGCCGCAAAGTTTTGTTCGAAACCGTTTTAAAAGTCTGTGGTGTCAATGGGTGAATTTGTTTTAATTTTTAAGCTATTGCATAGCTTCTATCGCGGGCCTTGAGCGCGGGGACCGAATCCAGAAATTCCGTAACGAAAAAACCTCACGCTCCCCAGTCCGACGGGCACGGAGGTGTGGCTTGAAGGCCGTACATCGTCTAACGTCGTTTCAGTTCGGCAGTCTTCGGCACGGTATGTTTGTGTGCGTGCGACTACATCTTTTGAAAACAATTTATAGATTTTCAAAAAGAGCATGCATATTGCAGGGCGCGAACTCAGTTCTACACACTTGCCATGTTACTGATAGTCGCGATGTGCTAAACTTGCTATTAATTTTCTCTCTGAAATAGGTCTTCTATAGAGATATGTCATAGACGTCATCGACGTTGTCATGGCTACCTTAAAAACTTTTCATATAATTAATTATTAAGTACTTTTATTCAAATTAATTTAGTAGTGTTTTTATAAAATAGCTTTTTTTTTTTTAACGGAAAAGCTAAGATGAATGTCACGCTAATTTTTCATTGGACTTTTAAATTATTTATAGTGTTGTTTACTAAATAAAAGCGCGTGATTTTATAGAGTAAAAAGTGCTCACGCGGCCGTTATTTCAATTGTTGCAAGAATTCAAAAGACTGTCTTTAAATAGTGTTCAGACGATTGCTCAAAGTGTATTAGATTTCATTAGTAATAGAAATGGCATTTCAATAATGACTTTCAACTGCCAAACAACTACAAGATTCAGTTACGAGACAAACAAATGTGTTACTTCTTACCGAAACTTGCATGACGCATGATAATCCAATTGAAATACCTAATTTTAATTGTATTGTTCAGTTCAAACGAGATACTGTTTCAAAAGGTGGGGTAGCTATTTACCAAAATAAAAATGATATTACTAATATTATGACTCCGAATATTGAAATAAATATTGCACACGTTAGCGATGTTAATGTTAGGCGCTCAGTTATTGGAGATATTTGTGCGTGCTTATGCAAACTTAGAAATGGCCTACAAATAGTTATGGTAGCAATTTACATTTCTCCGAATCCAAAATTGGACGAGGTAGAGCATTTTATTCATCGCACTTTACTGGAGTACACTGAAGAAGGCTCGAAAATACTTGGTACAAATGGTAATAAATTTTCACTTATCTTGGCTGGCGATTTCAACATTAACTTCGCTGATAAAAAATCAGAGCGGTTGACAACTTTTCTATCAAAAACATTGAATTTGAAAATGAATAATGATCCACAAGAGTCCACAACAAAATATGGGACCACCATTGACGCGGTATTTTCTAGGTATTTAGAGGATATTAAGTCGCAAACTTATGTTTCTTATCTCAGTTATCATAAACCTATAGTTTCAATGATAAATATTCCTGAATAACCAACAGCTACTGTAAGGTAATAAAACCCACATGTATTGTAAAATAATAAAAATATTTTAAATAATATTAACTTTTTATTTATTTAATAAAAGAAAAATTTGTTTTCTTATCGGTCACCACGCTCAAAAAGTGTAACTTGAATTAATATCAAAGAAAAAGAAATACTGCATAAATAAAATAAATAAATAATTATAATTGCATAAATTGATACAAAATGCTATGCAATAGCGTTACCGCGGCAGTCCCCGAGTGCCACACGTCTTTTTTTGTTTTAATTATTAAAAACTAGTGCTTGACTGTAATCCCGCCTGATGGTAAGCAGTAAAGCAATCGTTGATGGTAAAGCGCACTAGTTTATTAAGCCTATTCACCTAAAAAACGTAGGAATAGGAAGGATGACGGCAGTTGAGCGAGGTGATGCAATGTTAAACCCAAGACCAACACGACCAACGATGCTGCGCCAGAGGGAGATTGATCTGGAGACTCTCCACGACCAAACTCCCGACCCCAGCACACATCGCAACACAACTGCTCAGACCCGTCCTCCGTACGGCTACACCAGACGTCATGCCGGAACACGACGAATTGCTTGGCGGTAAGGCCTTGTCTGGTGGGTGGTAACTTCTGCCGGCAGCCGATGTTATGGCCTATCACTGAGTAAAATAATATATTTTTTTTAAATTAAATACCAACTAAAATTGTTTCCTTATTGAAGTCACAATTACTTTTATTCGTTGTCAAGAGCGCCGTTTTCTATGTTCACAAAATAAACTAAATTAAAGTCCAGTGTTTTATATTCTCTCTATTTTATAAAGAAAAGGGCAAAAGATAAATATTCGCATTTTATTATTATTAAGTCCTGTCAAAGTAGTCAGCGTTAGTAGCCATGTTTTATTATATCTAAACTGTCTGTATAGTATTTTAATTTGATTTTTATTACCTGTCCATTAGGTAAACCAGTGAGAAATGGAATTAGTGAATATAGCAATACACAATGGTTGATCCACGTATGATATTTATAGCGTTTGTTAGTATGATGATAAATTAGTAAGTTATTGGAATGAGATCAGAAATTAAGTAAGTAGTAATAATATAAAACATAGATAAAAACCTATTCTCGTGCCTAACGAATATATGCAGAGTTATTTTTTGTATATGCAAACCCCTAAACACCTTTAAGTAAAGATACTGTATACAAAATTTCAAAAATATACCATGACAAACCACAAAGTTATGGGCTTGTTATCTGACCTGGTTGTCCCAACAAAAATATGGTCAACGCACGGCTCGCCCGCCCAGGCCTGCAACGGCGCAGTGCGGGGGTTGGTGCATCGACCTGTCTTACGCGCCTATTACTATGACCTCAGCTGTGTGATCCGTCAGCTATATTGCGCGCTCGCAAACCACATTGCAACGATTTCTAAATGTATTTGGGAAAAAACTATAACATGGTGTAAAAATTATTGAAATAGATTCAGTTTCTTATACTGAACAAACTATATTCAGGGTTTTCAACAAAAAAATACGTTGTATACGAAATCTCATTAACATCAGTTCACCAGGAGGAGGAGTTCGGAACAAACACTATGACAGGAGAATTTCATATTGTATATTAGAAGATTTTTACAGGTATGAGGAACAGGGTGTAAGTCTCACTCATCCTCCATAGAAAAGGAAGGAACCTTCTACCAAAGGGGTGTTATGTCTGGCGGGCACTTGCTCAACGGTTGATGTTGGGAAGTTGTATGTAGTTGTTCGGTAAGCACTGCATTTTTGCACTTGCTATTCTGTCTGTTGGAGATCAAGAAAAGTTTTGTTTGAGCACCAATTAAGCGTTCGTGTTATCAGTATATTATTTAAAAAAAGAATATCGAACTAAAAAGTTGAAAATAAATATAGTTTAAAAACTAAAAAAACATGCTTTTAAAGAATACCTCTCAAACTAAAAAGATAAAAATAATTGTGTGCCATTATTTTCGTATATTAAGCGCCTCACGCTTTTTTCTCATTTTACAAGTATTGTTTATACTGTCATAAATTATATTTTTAAATTATTTGTAACTTTGTTTTGTTTGATATTCTTTAAAAGCATGTTTTTTTTTTTGCTTTTTTTAAACTACCTATATTTTTTGAAAAACATGTTTCATAAATTTATTAATATTCATTAAAACTTAGATGACAAGTGTCATCTCCGATAAAACTGAAAAAATATATAATATATTACTGAGAACTGTTGATGAGACCGAGAGCCGTAAGACAACATGCATATCTACCAGCACCGGAGCCGCTGGCCCCCAGCGTCTCTGAAGTCGACCTCCACCGCGGTAGGTGCGTAGAGCTCGAGCGACAAGTATTTATTTCCACCGACAGCGCCACAACTTGCTTGCCGAAGGGGAGGATCGCTTAGGACCTTGACGCCCATAGCTTTCGGCGAAAGTGTGCAGCGCATGATATGGACACGATCCAACATTGTCATAAATCAAAATCTGTGTGATGTCTGTGTCATACAGACATCAGACAGATTGTTGAGATGTTACAGTTTTACTATGAGGTTTAAAGGTATAACGGCATTTGGAATAGTAACGTTTAAGATAGCTGTCAAAAAACTGCAAACCTGAGAGACAAAGTAACGTGAAATAAATGAATGCTGCAATTACAGTAACACTATGTATGTATAATTTTTTATTACCAAGTTTATGTGTTTTCTATTTCCGACACGCTCGGCGTTTTCTCTTTTAATCCTCATTAGTGAAGGAAACTTGGAACAATGGCTTTATATTTTCCAGCGCTATTACCGCTACCAATAGTTTAATTAAGAGGCTTTATTGTGTATTAAATCAGCGTAAGACGTCATTGTGGGTGCTAATTATATGTTTCGCTTATATCGCTGTAAGAACAACAGTGAGGATTACTGTTCCTGTATAAGGTATTAGTTCCTTAGATCTCAGTTCCCCTTGGTTTACATATAGTCATTTAAGTAGGAAAATGATTATTATAGCTCATAGAATCAGAACAGGACATATTCCATCAAACAATTTTGCTTTTTTAATGGGAAAAGTTGCTTCTACAAAATGTAATACGTGTGGAATAGTAGATGAAGTATACCACTTGTTGATGGAATGTGTTCAGTTTAAGGCAGAGAGAGAAGAATGGCTTCAACAATTTGATTTGGACAAATTACAGATCGGAGTCATGAATTCAGTACTCGCGAACCCAAATAGTGAAGAAGCTTCTATTTTGTTTAAGCTATTATCAGTTAGGTTAAAGTAATGATGTTGTGATATGTATTTTAATTATGATAGTAATCGGACTGACATACGTTTTTTTTTGGACTTTTATACACATGTAGGTAACATGTGTATAAAAGTCCAAAAAAAACAAAAAGAATAAAAAAGATCTCAGTTCCCGCATTCGTCTTAATACCTACTATACAAATATTAAAATGGGTGTGACGTCATTACTTCCAAAAATCTTATTAACTTGGTCAATAGAGTAATTTCGTAACACACTATCGGTATAAATAGGTTTCTTTTTGACATTTCAACTACATTACCTATTGCGTTATTAGCGCTGTAAGTACTTTTCGGACATATGGAGCAATGAATTAGTAATAAGATTCAAAATCATTTTGTGTTATGCGGGTGCTGGTTGTCTAAAAATGACAAATTTCTTGCTTTAAGTTGATATTATTTTTCCTTAAGCAAATATCGACTTTATGTTATTGTAAATTAATGAAATAAGTAGCTACGCCGAGGAAAGTGTTGATGAAGTCACTACAATCTTTGAAGTTGTAGCGCAAATTAACGTTTTTGTCTACTCGTAAAGTCTAGTTTAATACCCACATGATTATATAAAAGTCAATGTTTCTTTGTCGAGAAGAGATTCATTTAAAGAATGAAAACAGAATCAATAATTGATTTTAAACAACCTGTTACGAAATTCTCTCTCCTATCGACGTGGAAAAGATCCGTTTAAAGGCGTGTGACTGGTTAATTTTGAATAAGTATTGTGATTTTTTTGTAGCATTATCACTTGTTCGTAAATTACTCTATTTCTTTTAAATCGATTAATTGATCGGTATTCGGATAAATTATGATTTTTATTAAGAGCGGGTAACACCACCTGACACAACTTCAACGCTAAACTTGGGAAACGGAGCGGTGAACAGCTCGGACTGGGAAATTTTGGATTTGGGCGTCGGAACCACCGAGGCCACATGTTAGCTGGCTTAATAGAGAAGGAGATTGAGAGACTCTTTATGATGAACTCCTTCTTCAAAAAGCGTGAACAGCGGAAGTGGACTTGGATCAGTCCCGACGGGGTCACCAAGAACTAGATAGACTACATGACGACCAATAGGTACATATTCAATGATGTATCAGTGATCAACTCGCTTAAATGCGGCAGCGATCACCGTATGGTCAGAGGCACATTGAAACTGAACATAGTGACCGAAAGATCTCGCCTGATGAAGTTAACGCTCCGGTCAGCACTCATCTGGATCCATAACTTCGAAGGTTTCCAGCTCGAGCTCCACAATCGCTTCGGATGCCTAAGTAGCGACGTGGACGAGTACAATGACGGATTTGTAGAAGCTGTCCGTACGGTCGGGACTAAGTATTTTGATACCCGCTGTATAAATAGAACTAAAAAGCACTCGGACTACACTCTCGAGCTCATGGAGGACAGACGTGAGATGGTTTTGCAGTCGTCAAGTGATGCTTGGAGATACCGGCAGCTCAATAAGCAGATCTCAAAGTCTCTGAAGCGCGACCTACGTCGGTATAATACCGAACGTATAAATATAAAATATCAATATAATATAAATATATAAATAATCGAAACAGAGGCTTTAAAGTTTTTGCTAGGGATCTGACTATTGGGCATAGCTGGCTAAGCAAGCTGAAGACTGACAACGGCAAGATTATAACGTCCGGACCCGAGCTTTTGAGGAAAGTCGAGAATTTCTATGGACAGCTCTACACTTCGACGACAAAACTTGCATTAAATCTAGCTGCAGAATCTAGAGCAAGATAAACCCGACCTTAAATCGAAGGCAGAAGATTCGATTGGCTCTCAAACAGCATAAAAACAACAAGGCGCCGGGCGATGGCAGAATAACGACTAAGCTACTGAAGGCGGGTGGTGAGCCAATCCTTAGGGAACTTCAGAAGTTATTTAATTCCGTCATAGTCAAGGGAAAAACGCCAAAGGCATGGCATAGAAGTGTAGTGGTACTCTTTTTAAAAAAGGGTGACAACACTCTTTTGAAAAAGTAAAAAACTCATCTCACTTCTGACTCATGTGTATAAGTTGTTTTCGAGAGTCCTCACGAATCACCTCAACTGTAGGTTTGACAACTTCCAGCCTCCCAAACAAGCTGGTTACCGAAAGTGCTTCAGCACAGTAGACAACTTACATACACTGCTGCAGGTTATACAGAAAACCGAGGAGTATAACCTACCCCTTTGCTTGGTGCTTGTGGACTACGAAAAAGCCTTTGATTCAATCGAGACCTGGGCTGTACTGCAGACTCTCCAGCGGTGCCAAGTAGACTATCGGTATATTGAAGCACTGAAGGGTTTGTACGAAAACGCCATCATGTCAGTCCGAATACAGGACCAGACCTCAAAACGAATACCTCTGAAGTGTGATGTCAGACAGGGAGATGTTATCTCCCAGAAACTAGTCACAGCTGCATTGGAGGATGTCTTCAAGTTTCTCGACTGGAAAGGACTGGGCATCAACATCAATGGCGTATTACACGCCATTACACACCTTTGGTTTGCTGCTGATATCGTAATCATGGCTGAGAACGCGAAGAACCTGAGTACAATGCTGGAAGACCTCAATATAGCCTCCGAGCGAGTCGGTCTTAAAATGAACATGGACAAGACGAAAGTTATGTATAATGCCCATGTTGTACTGACTCCTATAAAGATTGGAGACTCTGTTCTCGAAGTTGTTGACAGATACGTGTACCTGGGACAGCCTATAGTGTGTGTTGCCAGTGATGACTTATGGAACTGAGACGTGATCGCTAACAATGGGCCTTATAATAAGGCTCAAAGTCACACAAAGGGCAATGTAGAGGGCTATGCTTGGGGTTTCACTGCACGATCGAATCAGAAATGAGGAAATCCGTAGAAGAACAAGAGTAATCGACATAGCCCGAAGAATTGCAACACTAAAGTGACGACCACGCATCGGGAAACCGTTGGATGCGGGAGGCGCAGGACCGGTCGTCGTGGAGACCCTTGGGGGAGGCCTGTGTCCAGCAGTGGACGTCTTTCGCCTAAAATGATGTTGATGATGATGTTAATAAAAGTGTGTTACGCAATTAGGGTAGTATGTTACCCAGTTCCTGGAATGTATTTATCAGGTAGGTAAAAAGGCCCGTGGGTAGGCCCCCGACAAGGTAGACCGACGACCTGGTGAAGGTCGTGGGAAACCGCTGGATGCGGGAGGCGCAGGATCGGTCGTCGTAGAGAACCTTGGGGGAGGCCTATGTCCAGCAGTGGACGTCTTTCGGCTGAAATGATGAATGATGATGATGATGAAAATGAACACCTACTGGAGTTGCGTTTACCATACCGAGCGACCGTTAGCGCGGGCTTTCTTTGCTCAAGCTTCGATCGATAGTGTTGGTCATTTTTAAACCCAGTGGCTATTATCTGTTTTAATCTGAGATTATCATTGTTGTCCCTTAATATTAAATTGATCTAAATGTCTGGTAAATTAAAATGATAAGAGTCGAACACCAGACTATAGTTATTTTTCAACGTTTTCTCGAAATACCGCTCACGACGGATGCTCATACGGATGAGAACACACCTCAACTATCCGAAACTTCGACCCCGTTTCTGAAGTCTCCACATTATCTAAATAACAAAGTAACTCAATAACACTTCGGTCATGTCACAATGCTACTCAATTAATTCCCTAAGGAAGAATATTTGTGAACGTTTTGAGCCTTACCACGGAGTAGAGAAGAATGAAATGTCATTCTAAAATATTTATATACAACATTAATTTTTATTTCTGCGAAACCCGAAACACGTGTTCAGTATTTTTAAGTAAAGAATCTATGTACTAAATTTCAAAAAAATATCATGAAAAACCACAAAGTTATAAGCTTGTTATCCTACTTGGTTGTCGGGTGCATTGACCTATGGCGTCAGCTGAGCGCAGTCATGTGCACGCGTTAGCTGCGTAGGGCGCTCAGTAACCACACGGCAATAGTTTATTGTGTAAAAATATAACATGGTTTAAAAATGATTGAAATCGATTCAGTTGCTTATTCTGAACAAATTATATTCAGGTTTGGCTTAAACAAAAAATAATATTGTATAAATATTCTCGCTATTTGTGTATTTATAATCAGTCTATAATGTTCCTACTCCTGGCACAGAGCTCGCATAGTGGCCTCACTATGCGAGCTCTGTGCGGATTGGTAGATGTCACATGTCTTTAAAATTTCGCTTCTAGAACCCGCTGATTTCTTCGCTATGTTTTCCTTCATCGTTTTGAGAGCAGTGGTAATGAAATAATTTACTGAAAGTAAAAAGCCTAACGGGGCACATATCTACGACTTACAGCTTGTACGTCATGGCCACGGTATTTGTTGTACTTCTTTGTTGTATTATTCTCTGTATTTGCTCTGTGGTTATGACCGATATAAACCATAACCTAAGTTTGTGTATGTTGAGTTTATATGTTTGTTATGATATAGGAAAACATCCTAGTGTTACCTGCAAATTACATTTTCGGCCACGACGGAGGGTGCAAATGGAAACTATAATCACTTATACTACATTTATTATAGTTAAGATTACATGGTAACTCCTAAATCTACTTAACCTAAGTGCGAATACATCCGAAGTTATATTTTTGCATCTGTCGAGATTCCTCCATATGTAGGTTTTATCGAGGTTACATCTAATGAGGTGATTGATGATTTAGCGATTTGCGGCTGGGCACGAGGCGGCGACACGAGGAGACGACTCAGCCGTTGGGATGTTGTAATACTCCGTACAGCTTCAGTTGCATGAAAATAGGTATAATATCCTAATTCAGCTGATTTGGGTAACACGGTGCTGGTCACTGTGTGGGGCCATGTGTTGGTAACCATACGTAACATGCACGTCAACACTCCATGTCTACATTCCTCGTGTTTGAGTACGTCGTGGAATGTTCAGACCTTTTATCCCAGGTAGACGCCTGGATATATCATAGGTGTGCCTCTGGGATATCCAGACGTGTGCAAACTTAACTAGATTACACATTTTGACAAACTTGGAATTGAATGTGTGAGTACTAAGAGAACCAGATTAATATGGATGAAAAAGTAAGTACATATCTGTTGTTTTATTTATAAAAGTTAGTGCTCATAATTATGACGACATGTTTAGTGCAGTGGCTGAGCAATCGGCTGCTACATTACGTTTCGCGGATGCATCTACGATACAGGAGTATTCATAGTGTGGCTTGTTGTTACAGCTTAAAAATAAAACTTAAATACAACGTTATTTTTCGTTTATGCATAACATCGGCTGCCGGCAGAAGTTACTACCCACCAGACAAAGTCTTGTCGCTAAGCGATTCGTCGTGTTCCGGCATGATGTCTGGTGAAGCCGTACAGAGGACGGGTCTGAGCAGTTGTGTTGAGATGTGTGCTGGGGACGATGCCCCAAATGTTGTTGTGCCAGGAGTTTGTTCGTGGAAAGTCTCTAGATCAATCTTCCTCAGGCGCAGTATCGTTGGTCGTGTTGGTCTTGGGTTTAACATAGTATCTCCTCGCTCAACTACCGCCATCCTTCCTATTCCTAAGTTGTTTAAGTGAATAGGCTTAATAAACTAGTGCGGTTTACCATCAACGATTGCATCACTGCTTACCATCAGTCGGAGTTGCCGTCAAGCACTAGTTTATAATTATTAAAAAAAAAAATTGGCTGTCTGTAGAACTCCGTCTACTGCCGATATTTCAACGTGATAACGTCTATTACATGGTAATTTTTTCTGGGTGCAATGAAATTATTTAAAATAAAGTAATGTATAACATTTATATTTTTATTTAATAGTTTGTTTAAATTTTCTAAAAAAGAAAAAAAAAAGAAAAAGAAAAATTAAAAAGGAAAAATTTAAAAATTAAAAAGGATAAAAAACGTCCGTTGCCGTCAGGAATCGATCCGCGGCACCTCTTGAGTGAGTCGATATTAATCCGAGCGTTTCACCACTCGACTATCAATGCTTTAATCATGTATGCGAAAAACTGCTACTAATTGTTTACAACCGTGCTTTTAGGTAAATAATATTGCACTCTAAAGCTACAAGGCTAAGGTTAGTTTTAGTAGGTGTGGACTCCGTGTAGCGTCAGATTCGGCCGTTACGCAGTTTTCGCGAATGACTCCCAGCATACCGATTTAATAGACGTTATCACGTCAAAAAACCTGAATATACTTTGTTCAGAATAAGCAACTAAATCGATTCCAATCATTTTTACACCATGTTATATTTTTTCTCAAATACCTTTAGAAATTGTTGCAGTGTGGTTACTGCAACACGCAGCTTATGATAGCTTACGATAATTATATACACGAGCGGCAAACGACAGGGAACTGCATAGGATGATGTGTGGGCGACTGCAGTTGCCTCTGCTGCTGACACTTAGCTTTACAAATGTTCTGGGATTAGAGATACTTGCACTATTAAACTGAAACTTCCTAGGAAGCTTAAGTGAAGCTAGCACTATTATTTGTGTATATTATGTCACACAAATAAAATTGATTTTGATTTATAATATATATATTTGAATGTAAAATTATCGTTACCAATTGGCTCCTTCAACAAGATTATGAAAATACTGAAACTCTAATAAAACCTTAATTATAACTCCAATTAACGTACACCACATGCACACAAACACACACACACCCTCACACACGCGCGCGCACACACACACATACACACACACACACACACACACACACACACACACACACACACACACACACACACACACACACACACACACACACACACACACACACACACACACACACATGCACCAACACACATACACACAATAATTACAACATACTCACTACACAACATAGTTTAAGTTTTATAAATATTGTCTTCATTTCAATGTAGTTAGTTAACAATTATACTTAACACGTGATATGCACGTACCATACGCTAGCTCACTACGAGGCGGCGGGAGCCTGGTGATCTGTACTACAGGTTTTCCTGAAACCTACTTCAGACACCAGCTCTCACAAAGGACTTTTAAATATTAAACTGTTATCTTTAAGTAGAATTGTAACTACCTTTGTGGAGAAATAAATAAATTTATTATTATTTTTTTTTTTTTCTCCTCTCACAGAGAAGGAGTTCAAGATCTTAAATTCAAGTTTAAGGTTGCTATTGTAGCGTTATCTACAAATGCCACATGTGAACAACGCGTCATACTGACGTCACAGGCATTCTACATCTCGCAAACAGAGTTTACCATACAACCAGCATACAGAACTTCCCAACATCAACCGTTGGGTAAGTGCCCGTCAGACACAACACCTGTCTGTCACCTGTCTCCCTTTTCTATGGAGGATGAGTGAAATTTACACACTGTTCCTTATGGCTCTACACTGTGTTATGCCAAGAAGCGTACAAATAAAGTTGTTATAATCATGCTAGAGGTAAACACAAATTATTCAGCATATTATGTCAAAACGAAATTAAATGATAATGAATAAAAAGAGTATAGAGTTACTAGCTTTCCGCCCGCGGCTTCGCCCGCGTTAACTTCGGTTATATCGCGCGTTTTAGATTTCTCTCGGGAATATCAATTTTTTCGGGATAAAAAGTACCCTATTATTTAATCCGGATTTCTAACTTTACGTCTGCAAAATTTCAAAGCAATCGGTTCAGGAGATACGGTGTGAAAGTGGTACAAACAAACTCACTTTCCGATGTATAATATATATATATATATATATATATATATATATATATATATATATATATATATATATATTTATATATATAATATTTGGTGTACACATACAAATATTCCAGTAATCTCCCTTGGGAACTTGGGGTTTTTTAGGACCAAAAGTAGCCTATGTTACTCTCCATCTTTTCAACTAACTGTATGCCAAAAATCAGGTCGATTGATTGCTTAGCTACGGCGTGAAGGAAGGACAAACAAACAAACAAACACACTTTCACATTTATAATATTAGTATGGATTTCACCAGTCAATAAAAGTCATAGTTAAAAAACGTAGTCAAATAAATAAGTCTACACTGTAGATATGTCATCCAGGAATTCATCAGTCATATAAAATAACATTTATCAATTGATAACTGTTTTAATTTTATTTTGAATTGTGTAGCATTCAATTTTTTTTAATACCGACTGGTAATTAATTGTAGATACGCAGTGCTTTAACTAAAACTCTTCGTTTTTTAGTTTATTAAATATCTTAAAGTAATTTAAATAAAATGACACAGTGAAAATTGTTCGAAATAGATACCGAGGCCTCTCGCACAGGCAAGTTAATGAACGTGGATGGGTTTTTGTACGTTAAAGTCTGACATGCCCCGCTTAGAATGAGACAGGTCTATTGATATGCTTGGTTAGAATGCAAGCCAAGCCCAGCATATTCGGGAAAAGGCTAATGAACAATGATTATGCACAAAGAGCTGTTCTAAAAGTAGCAAATTCTCTGCCTTTCCTTTTCCCTACATTCCAGTTATTTAAATCCTGCAAAGTTTTGTCAGTTCGGCAAATTCATAGACTGCACATAATACTAAAACAGCATGCTAAGCTTACTTACAACGCTAATAATAATTAACAAAAGGCGGAATGATATAGTGTGCAGCTCAACCTCAATCTCTAAATATGCATTTACACACAAATTCTATACGTTTTTAGGGTCCTTTTTATACAATAGATTAAATTGAGTATTAAATATTTATAATTTGAATTATTTTAGCTGTAAGAATGTTGTTTCTAATTATCTACAAGGTTTGTCATATGAGCAGATTGAAGACCTACTTACAGTATGTAAATAAATTTAGCAATAACCATTACTTTAACAGCCTAATAATACTATGTAAGCAATAGGATATTAATGATAACACTGTATACTTCCGTTGTGTTCTAGATTTTTACGTCCTACTTTTATTGTTTTATTGTTAATTTATTGCAAAATAAAAAATTATAATAAGCACTTTTACACCTGAAGCACAGGTTCTACCTAGTTCAGGCAAATTATACATCAGTGCTATTTAGAATTAAGAAAATCATTATACAAATTATGTACAAAGTTGTGAAATAAACAATTTATTTATTTATTATGCAGCAAGCAGTAGTGGCCTAGTGATATCAGCCGCGACTTACCATGTTGTAGGTCGTGGTTTTGGACCTCGATTTTCCTTTGTGTACATTATTCATCACCACTGTTATCAAAACGGTGAAAGAAAACATCGTGAGGAAACCAGTATGTGCTAGAGCAAAAAACTTCGAAGACATGTGACATGTACAGTAAGTGTCAAAAGTGCATTACTACCTTCACTCCTCTAATTGTATGCCGTAGCTACCTTAGTCGCTCCTCTAATTGTACACTGTAGCTACCTTAGTATGTTGTCCAACTAGCTAAGATCTTATAATTATCAACTGTACATTTAAGTGTTGTAACAATAACTGGTGGCCCTAATACATATAATTAAACCACTTTTGAATTTTATTGCTCTAACAATAAGTGTCAAAAGTGGTACTCCACTTTTGGACCCTTACTGTAGCAAAGCGCTCTGGGCCAGCGTGGTAGATTACAGCCCACTTCCTTTCACCAACAGGAGGCCTATTTCCCAATATTGGGAACAATGCTGCCGACGCGTCGCAGATATTCCGTGATCTGTGTATCACTTCTAATTCAAGGCTTGATTAATTACCCCAACGGCAATGTCTCAAACGCCATTAGTAATACTATTGTATTGCATTGATTTGATCGAATCTTAATTTATTAGACGCCGATTGCGCGGTGTGGCTTAATACGGCGGTTGACAACGAAATTAATAGGAACAATGCGGGCCATTTATTTGATACGCAAATGTATCAATAGATAATGGTTTGATGTTATTTGCGGAAGCATATTATAAAATAGAGACACGGAAGTGAATAAAAGCAGAACACCAAATTAATATCTTAAATTAAACTAATATTATAAATGTGAAAGTATCTCTGTCTGACTGCCTGTCCGGCTTTCACGCCAAAACTACCGAACCGATTGTAATGAAACTTGGTACACAGATAGTCTGAGAAAGGACATAGGCTATATAACATCTCGCTATGACCAATAGGAGCAGAGCAGCAACAAAAAATATTGCGAAAACGGGGGCAAACGCGGAAGTACATATTGCTCCCATTATTTTAACAGGCGCTTATTTTATATCAAGACGCGGACGGAGTCGCGAGCAATAGCTAGTTTTAAAATAACTTTAGTTACGGAAATTTTTTGTATTGACGAGAAATTAAAACAGCTAAACATACTCACCGTATGATTAGGACTGCCATTTGCCAATACTGTTGTCGTAAAATCTAATATATAAAATTCTCGTGTCACGGTGTTCGAACTCCTCCGAAACGGCTCGACCGATTTTGATGAAATTTTTTGTGCTTATCCGGTATCTATGAGAATCGGCTAACATCTATTTTTCATCCCCCAAAATGTTAGGGGTAGTCCACCCCTAAATTTTTTTTATTATTTATATGGCAAAACAACGTTTGCCGGGTCAGCTACTTAGTATTTTTATATACAACGCTATTCTTCTTAATACTAACCCTGAATATAGTTTGTTCAGAATAAGCAACTGAATAGATTTCAATAATTTTTACACCATGGTAAATTTTTTCCCAAATACATTTAGAAATAGTTTTGCAGTGTGGTTACTAAACACACAACACAGTGTTAACAAGCTCATAATTTTGTGGTTCTTCATGATATGTTTTTGAAATTTTGTACATAGATTCTTAACTTAAAAATATTAGACACACACAAACACTCACACTCAAACAAACTCATACACACATCATCATCATCATTTTTTATTGTCCCACTGCTGGGCACAGGTCTCACCACGCTTGCTCAAGGGGGTTGGCGATTTCAGACTTAAATCCAGGTTTCCTCAAGATGTTTTCCTTCACCTTCAGTCATTGGTGTCCAAGATATACTTAGAAAGTACATATAACTTTAGAAAAGTTATATTGGTACTTGCCTGACCTGAAATCGAACCCGCGCACTAATACTTGAGAGGCTGATGTTTTAACCACTAGGCCACCACGACTTGACATACACACACATAATTAATCGGATTTTGTTATGTTTTCTCTCATTTCTCTTTTTGTTACTTATATACACACATCAAAAGTGTCTAGGGATCAACATATATTTTTGTAATAACTTTTCTCCTGATTGATTTTAATTAAAATTTTCTTTAAGGATTCATCAAATAAAGTGTTTTCGTTTGTCACAGTAACGATAAACCAAGTCACCTTTGCATTAATAAAGAAATTTGCCATTTTCCTAATAAAGGGATATTTGACATTTGAACCACTAACACAAAAGTTCGAAAAAAAGACTGAAATAACAGTTTTCTCTAAAATTTTATTGGGTAACTTAAACAATTAATAATCCGTGTTTCTACCGCGAACACTAACAACACAAGAACATCGGTTTGGCATACTCAAAATGAGTTCATCCAAATCACGCTGTGGAATGGCCGCCCATGTTCGTTGCAACAACAAAAAAAGGTCTTCTTGCGACTGGATACCCTCCATATTCGGCAGAGCTCTGCTCTGTAGCAGATCCCATGCATGCTCAATCGGGTTCAAGTCTGGCGACTGAGCAGGCCAGGGCAGCACATTGATGTTAGCTGCGGCGAGAGTCTGTCTTACAACTCTTGCGGTGTGCGGTCGTGCATTATCATGCATTAACTGAAATAAGGGACCGATTTGCACTTGTAGAGGAACGATGACGTCTGATACAATTGTCTCAGCATAAATTTAAGCGTTGAGGTTGCCTCTGATCCAAATCAACTCAGTTCTTCCGCCGATCCAAATACCCGCCCATACCATGATGGTTCCACCACTATAAGGATGGACTTCCTGGCAGGATTTTAATCGCTGTTGGCGTCCAGGGGTTCTCCAGTGTCGTATACGTCTTGTATCCGGTCTCATACCAAAACGAGACTCATCAGAAAAGCACACGAAACGCCATTGTTCTTCTGCCCAATTTCTGTGTTCAAGAGCCCATTGATATCGAATCCTACGATTGTGCATTGCTATAGGTGGTACCCGTAGCGGTCTTCGGGAATGAAGGTTCACTTCATGCAAGCGGTTTCTGACTGTTTGGTCGCTAATTAAGTTCCCTGAAGAGTGATGAAGCCTCACGGCTAACATCATGGCGGTTATTGTTGGAGCTCTTCGAGTTAAGATTTGAATGTATCGGTCTTGTCTCCGTGTGGTGCAGCGATACCGTCCTCCATGGCGCTCAGCCACGGTACCAGTGCTTCGGTAACGTGTCCAAAGTCGACTGATAACACTCAGACTTGTATTCAGAGCTAAAGCCACAGTACGTTGCCGGGAACCAGCTTCTATCATTCCCACGGCTCTGAGCATTTCTTCCCTGCTTAAATGACGTCGCCGCTCCATAATAACGTTGGTTTTAATCAGTAGTAGGGAAACAGTAGCACTAATAATGTCTTCAATGCGTTGTATGTTTTTATAGGGAAAATATTGACAGCTGATTTTCATCTTTTACTCGAATTTGATTCACAGTTCCTGATTCAAATTATGAAATGCACCAAAAAGGATCCATATAAATTTATAAAATCATAAATTTATTACAAAGCCACATCTCAATCTCAAGAAATCCGCATAAAAATGCTTGATCTCTAGACACTTTTGATGTGTGTATTTATAATGTCCGTACATTAAAAAGCGGAGACTTAACTACAAGCATTTCTTTATCTAAATTGAGACTCTTTGACATGCAATGTAGGTACAATGTTATCCAAAATAATATGGAGTAACTATATTTTATGTACTTTTATTATTGCAACACAAAGTTGCGTTCTGTAATGCTAATGACACTCATAACTTATCAGTACTAACGCAAAAACAGAAATACAAAAAAGCGTGAACGCGAATTCGAATGAGGTTCAAATAGCCGCCGCAGTAGATACCCTGGTCGGGAGACGACACCTGACTCCCAGCCACCGTAGGCGCGGGCCTGCGGGCGGTGAGCAGTGGGCAGCTCATCGCCCGGTAAGGACCAGGCCCAAGTCGACGGCGCGTCGTGTTTCACGCGCGCCTCTAAGATGTCAGCACATCGTGACGGGTCCACGAAGACCGATGCCTCCTGGGTCAGGGTTGCGGGTTGGTTAAACAAGAAACCGCGGCCCTTGCCGTCGCTCAGGCCAGTGAAGAAACGCGGGTGGGTTTTAGTCAGTAAAAGTCTGACACACCCTTCCGCTCCGCCCAGAGCGGGAGAAGTCATTTAATGATTTCCCATCTCAAAAAAAAAAGGTTCAAATAGAATACTTGTGCACCAAATAAATAACAACCGAATTCAATTGCTAACTCAACTGTACTTCCGACGGACGTAGCGAATGTGAAGTATTTTCCGGGCAAACAAGTCGAGATTGGACAGTAAAAAATAGTTCAGCGCATTTTCATTCAATCTACTGATTTTAGGATATTCTGTTCCTGTCTATTTCATGATCCAGCTAAAGTAACAAATGCAATTGAATGAATTATTGGCGGAATTAACGCAATAGAACTAGTATTGCGTTTTTAACTCATTCAATTTTTGTTTTTTTTAAGCTATTGCATAGCTTCTATCGCGGGCCTTGAGCGCGGGGACCGAATCCAGAAATTCCGTAACGAAAAAACCTCACGCTCCCCACTCCGACGGGCACGGAGGTGTGGCTTGAAGGCCGTACATCGTCTAACGTCGTTTCAGTTCGACTACATCTTTTGAAAACAATTTATAGATTTTCAAAAAGAGCATGCATATTGCAGGGCGCGAACTCAGTTCTACACACTTGCCATGTTACTGATAGTCGCGATGTGCTAAACTTGCGATTAAATTTCTCTCTGAAATAGGTCTTCTATAGAGATATGTCATAGACGTCATCGACGTTGTCATGGCTACCTTAAAAACTTTTCATATAATTAATTATTAAGTACTTTTTATTCAAATTAATTTAGTAGTGTTTTTATAAAATAGCTTTTTTTTAACGGAAAAGCTAAGATGAATGTCACGCTAATTTTTCATTGGACTTTTAAATTATTTATAGTGTTGTTAACTAAATAAAAGCGCGTGATTTTATAGAGTAAAAAGTGCTCACGCGGCCGTTTTTTCAACTGTGATTGGCGATATCCGCCATTATTGTGAAATATTTTTTTAAAGAATTTCTATAATTTGTTACACGTATTATTGGTAAAATTGTGGTATCTATCCACAGGGACCAGATCAAGAGTTGAAGTTGAAGTTTTTATTAAATAAAATATTACAGAAAGATGTCGGTGAACAATGTTAATACGAGTACATTTAAGTGTACGAGTTGTAATATTGTTATCTCCGAAACGAAACAACGAAAGTTTAATAAAAATATGCTCGACGGCTTTTTCTGAGGAAGACATTGATGAGGCAAAAAAGTTATTGTTTGTTTCTACGAAGACAAGACAAAAACATGTATCGAGGCGTAAGAACAAAAAGCAGAAAGACCTAAAATATACGATTACGGTGTTTAAAATCACGGATCCCGAACAATCCCAGTTTTTGTGGCATATGACCTTCACAAATTGCCACCAGTTTGCTTTGACTACGTAGAACGTACGTAAAGAAGTTGATGAAGGATTTATTAATTCTACGGTCAGATGTTAACGCAATCAGAAGTGATTATGTTACTAAAGATCAGCTCGAAAATATTAAATCGATAACAAATAATTCGACACCGACGCCGTTCATCATCAACAACCTTTTTATCGTCCCACTGCTGGGCACAGATCTCCTCTCATACAGAGAAGGATTGAGCGTAATCACCACGCTTGCTCAATGCGGGTTGGCGATTTCAGACTTATAAAGCCCAGGTTTCCTCAAGATGTTTTCCTTCGCCTTCAGTCATTGGTGTCCAAGATATACTTAGAAAGTACATATAACTTTAGAAAAGTTACATTGGTACTTGCCTGACCTGGAATCGAACCCGCGCACTCATACTTGAGAGGCTGGTGTTTTAACCAGTAGGCCACCACGACTGTCATTTCAACCAATACATAACAGAAACTACTAGAATTCTGCTCACACGCCAAGCTCACCACAGCTCACAGCCACATGCTTGCCTGACCTGGAATCGAACCCGCGCGGTTCGATTCCAGGTCAGGCAAGCACCAATGTAACTTTTCCAAAGTTATATGTACTTTATAAGTATATCTTGAACACCAATGACTGAAGGTGAAGGAAAACATCTCGAGGAATACTGGACTTTAAGTCTGAAATCGCCAACCCGCATTAAGCAAGCATGTTAATTACGCTCAATCCTTCTCTGTATGAGAGGAGACCTGTGCCCAGCAGTGGGACGATAAAAAAAAGGTTGATGATGATGATGATTGGTTGAAATTAGTTTTTTGTTATACGCGTACCCACTTATCTAGTGTCCATAGGATGTTTTTATTTTAATAATCTGTAATGTATAAGTGATGACTTATTATTGTCTGTCAGTCCAACTTACTGTTTTTTAAGTGATTTATTTAGCTGTAAGTCCTCCATGTTTAATAAATAAATAATAAATAAATGAATACTTTACCCTTTGACGATCACTGAGACACCGGTGTCACAATAGGAAAAAATGCAATAAAATAGTAATTAAGAAACTTATTTTTATGTGTTTTGATTTTAAAATACGTTTTTTGTAGACCTAATGAGTCAATACAATTAGCTAAAATACTTGCATAAGGTCTAATAACCTTATGGTCCTGAAAGGGTTAAATAAGCTATATACACATACATACTATTACCAAAATGCGCGCCAAAAGTTCACAACAGTTATTGGCCAACGTAGGTAAGTCAATAACTTTCAACGTTACTCGCCAATATCATGATAAAATTATGTGTTCATTTCAATTTGAAAAGTTCGGTTTTTAATAATAATAATAATAATCCTTTATTTGCAAGAATGTAGGTGTACAAAATAGTAAGCTGTTCATAAAAATAAGTGTCCCATTTACATTCTACCAATAGATGTGGTGTGCAAATATTTAAATTTATATAATTAAAAAATGTTAAACTCGTCACAATATATTAGCTACTAAAACAAATTATAAAATGTCAGATTGTATATAATAATTGAAATGTCCATAATTATTAAATATTATAATGTCAAAACAAAATTAATGCTATTAAGTCAATGTCAAATTAGAATAAATAAAATATAATAAGAACCAAATTTATTGACATTACTTTCTTTCAACATAAGTCAAAAATTCATTTACCGTGTAAAACTGTTTTTCTTTTAGCCACTGTATCAATTTCTTTTTAAATATAAGCAAAGGCAGTTCTTTAAATGCGTTTGGTAATTTATTATATACCTTAATGGCCATGACATAGGAATTTCTTTTAAACAAATTAAGCTTGCATTGTGGCAAGCAGAGCCTATGTCTGTCTCTAGAAGCAACATTCCTTTTGGTTATATCTCTATGCCTTATAAAGTTTTCAGGATGTTGTCGTACTAGTAGACACAATTCTTTAATATAAATACATGCTAAAGGTAATATATTGTACTTTTTAAAAAGAGGCTTACAGCTATCCATGTACTCCGCTCTACAGATAGCACGCACACACTTTTTTTGTACTATAAATACTTTATTGATATCCACCGAGTTACCCCACAACAAGAGACCATAGGACAGAACCGAGGAAACGTATCCGCGATAAGCACATAGAGCCGCTTCAGTTGAGACAGTGTCTCTTAACCGTCTTAGTGCATAAATGAATCTGTCCAATTTGTCACAAACATAGACGACATGCTTTTTCCAGTCGCAATTTTGATCTAATTGTATGCCCAGAAATCCCGCACTTGCTACTTGTTCTATAGTAGTGTCATTATATTTAATATTCAAATTTAATGGGTTTCTCCTGTATGTTTGAAATTGGATCATTTTTGTTTTTTCCATATTTATATGTAGGTT
The DNA here is from genome assembly GCA_037179545.1 of Sesamia inferens. NCBI lineage: Eukaryota > Metazoa > Arthropoda > Insecta > Lepidoptera > Noctuidae > Sesamia > Sesamia inferens. The sequence goes on along the minus strand of CM073944.1, from coordinate 17,901,451 downwards.
GTTGGAATTCAACCAGTCTATAACATTTTTGATAGCTTCATTTATCTCATACTGGTAGGTGTCGGCTCTCTCACACTTCACGACAAGAGTCGTGTCATCAGCAAATAAAATCACTGAGTAGCGAGTGATATTGGGGAGGTCATTGATGTAGAGAAGAAATAAAAAAGGCCCCAATACACTTCCCTGTGGCACCCCGAAATTATTTTGCTGGTACTCGCTTCTATATGCCACTTTTTTACCATTACTGATTCTGGAGATTTCTACACATTGTTGTCGGTTTTTTAAATAGTTTCTTATCCAGTCATTCGCTTTTCCTCTTATTCCGTATTTTTGTAACTTATATAAAAGCAATTTATGGTCTACAAAATCGAACGCCTTACTCATATCTAAGAGGATTGCCGCTACCGGTAAACCTTCGTTTATCGCGTGGGTGACATTCCTCATTAAATTAAAACATGCCAAAGAAGTTGTACTGTTTGTCCTGAAGCCAAACTGTTCATCCTTAAGTAAATGATGACTAACCGCAAAATCTTGGAGCCTTCTCAACATGATTTTCTCCAAGATTTTTGACATAATGGGTATCAGAGTTACTGGCCTGTAATTCCTCATGTCAGATGTGTTACCCTTCTTAAAAAGTGGCTTTACCACTGATTTTTTTAGAATCTCCGGGAATGCACCTTCCAAAAAAGATAAATTAATTATATAACTTAGGGGTTGACAAATGCACGAAGCTCCCATTTTAATAACTTTTGTTGTTATGTTATCCATTCCTACTGCACTTGTATTTTTAAGACTTTGTATTACTCTAAATACTTCCGTAGCATCAGTAGGCTTAAGAAATATTGTGTGGGCATTATTGCTATCGGTCGTCTTGTTTATCTCGTCAACATTGTATTTAAAATTAGAATTATTGGTCGATTGTATATAAAATTGATTAAACATGTCACTTATTTCCTTAGGGTCTTTAATTGTCCGTTTATCTACGTCTATTTCGTCAATTTGTGTTACAGCGCTTAAATCATTAATATTTTCATTAACTACCGTCCAAGTGGCTTTGCACTTATTTTTATTATTGACAATATACTTCTTACTTTGCAGCTGTTTAGATTTATATATACACTTTTTAAGAATGACACTATATGATTTATATTTTTTGTTTAGTTTTTGTCTCTTAGATTTATTGTGTTGTTGACTAAGATAAAGTATACTTTTTTTTACGCACGATTTTTTTATGCCTTTTGTCAACCATTTGTAGTTTTCCTTATAAGAAGACCTCTTTTTTAAAAATATTGGAAAGCACAAGTCAAAAAATAGTTTAATAACACCGTGAAACTCCCCAAAAGCTTCCTGAAACTCATGCTCTTCATATACATTCGAAAAACTGAGAGATGATATGCAATTATAGAACTTATCCATGTTTTCCTGACTAAAATCTCTGACCTCTTCATACCAAGAGCATGTTCCGTACTTTTTATTGATCCTTAACGAAAGCGTCTGTCCCGTTTCATGATCGGACAAGGCAAGATGATGCACCTCTGGTTTAGCTTGCTTGAAATTGCTTGCTATCTGATCCAGGCACGCCATCTGTCTTGTGGGAGTTTTAATATGCAACACCAAATTAAAATTTTTCAAAAGGCCCTTCAGACTTTCACAGTATTTGTTTGGCTTTAACAAGTCCAAGTTCCAATCCCCGCATAAAATAATTTTATTATGCTTTCTCGTTAATCTTATTAGTAACCGTTCTAAATTTCCGAGAAATATTTGAGGATTACTATTTGGCGTTCTATATAAACAAATAATAATAATTTTATTTATTTCTATGCCACAACATTCGAAATTAAAATTACATGTCAAGTCATTAATATTACTAATTTTTTTATATTTAATATTATTGTGGAGCAGTATACACACCCCTCCTCGTTTATTGTCACGCGAGTATGATGCGACTAATTGGTACCCAGGAATTTTCAAAAGCATCTCTGTACCTTTTTTTATAAAAGTTTCAGTCAGACACACTACGTTTATCTTCAGCCCTTGTTGCGATAGTTCGTGGATTGCAAAAGTTAATTCTTCCGATTTGTTTATAGCGCCAGCAATATTCTGATGAAATATTCTAAAATTGAAATCCGAATTAGAGACGAAAACATTTTTGTGTCGGTAAAGGTAACTCTTTGTCGGATCGCATAGTTAAAGACGGTGTAACTTTTTTAAAATAGTACGGGATGGTTCCCTTCTTGTGGGTGTCGGCGTTTATCATTACCTGGTTACTCAAAGAGGCGGTACTAGTACTAATATTTTGGCCACTGCCGTTTGAATGAGCTTTCTTATTGGATTGAAAGTAAAATGGAATCGTGCCTTTCTTAGGAACAGTTGTGCCTTCTGTTTTAGCCACCGCTGTATTAATTAATAACTTAATACTTTTAAAACATAAAAATGTCGTGTCATAATAATTCGAGTCAATGCTAAAGTTAATTTTTTTACATACCTCTGACAAGTAGGCCTTCTTGTACTTGAAATTACCTTTTATATTCACAAATAAACAATTTTTAAAGTGACTAGTTATTATTTAACAAATTACAATTCAAATATTTATTTTGCAAAACATTAAATACAAGTATGTTTAGTTTCTGAAAGAATTTTAGCAGTGATCCTAATTCTAATAGTATTTTATTGGGGTTGGTATCATTTTCCCCTACACATATAATTAAATAATTATCTTCCAAATCTTTCAGTTTGTATATAGGCTTGAGAATCTCTTCTGTGGTAGCGTATGGTTTTGTACTGGAAAAAATATGGTAATTCTTGTACTTAGTATTGACTCTAGATTGTATAAGTTGTGCAGCCAATCCTGTAAATTGTTGTCCTCCAACTATAAATAGTTGAGAAATTGATTTTATTTTGTCACTTTTAGTCGGTACTTTATTATTGTGTCTTAAATTCTCTGCATGCTGATTTATCAAAGCGCCATCTAGCGTGTTTTGATCAAACTTCTTCAAATCTGTTTTATTCTGTTGGAGCGACTCACTCACCATCATTCGACCGTCAGCGCCATCTGTTACATTTTCTTCGCACAATTTGGTCTCCAGATCGATTAAACTCTTATCAAGATTCTTTTGGTTTAATAAATCTTGATTATATACCTTACTAATCCTTTTTTTATAATTTGAGTATTTTTTGGTACTATTTGTTGGTTCGGTACATAGGTTTTTTAATTTTATTATGAGATTTTGTTGTTCTACTGTATGTTTCTTCAAAGTGCTGTTTTCCATGATTAAGTTATCTATTTCATTGTTAGCGGCAAGTAACTGCATTCTCAGCTGACTGATTTCTTCATTTAGTCTTTCAACCTCCTCGCAGCTTACGCTAGTAGCCATTTGCGGTAAACTTTGTGAAAGAAAATCAGAATTCGTTGATTCGAATGATGAATTTAGTGAGTTAAATGTTGGTTTCTTTCTACGTAAAGTTACATTTTCAACGTCCATATTTGCGAGACTTCTTTGTTTATAGAAATAACAAAATTGATATAAATAAGAACCTGTTTCTTCCCGCTGCCAATGCGACCGCCTTTACTAGGAGCCACGGGTACTATATTGCGTCTTTTCCAGTTATAGGATTTTCGAATTACGCAATATTGAATCAAGTCGTTAATTTGACTCGTAATGATCATAAAAAACAATGTTTTTATTTTTATTTTTTTTTTTTCTTCTTGCACCCACATCAAAACACTTATTGCTTAGTTATTTTGCTTTTAAACACCAGGTGCACTGATTTAGTCGAAATTATGGATTTATTTTCGGTTAGTGGACATCAGGAAATGCATTGTATATTTGTTAAGAGTTGTTTTGACACTGGTTTGTTGTGTACCTAAATGTTTTTTGCAACCTAATCTTCTTCGGAAGATTTAACACTGAATAACACTTTCACTTGTAGTTTAGAGCTTTAGGAACAATATTATCACTTTAGGGTTCAAGTTGTTATTAAGTTAATATTTATTTTACAAAAAATATTACGGAGCAGATCTTAACGTGACGGTACTTTTTTTTTTTTTTTTTTTTTTTTTTTTTTTTTTTTTTTTTTTTTTTTTTTTTTTTTTTTTTTTGTATCAATGTATCAAAAATTCTCCTTCGTAGGAAAGGGAGAATCCTCCTATCGTACGGGTATTACTTCTGGTAAATTACTGTCTGATGAAGGATGTCGTCAAGACATTTCCTTCGCCTTTTAAATAGCCATTGGTGTCCAAAATATACTTAGAAAGTACATATCACTTCGAAAAGTTACATTGGTATTTGCCTGACCTGAAATCGAACCCACACACTCCTTGAGAGGCTGGTGTTTTAACCTCTAGGCAACCACGACTTTAAGTTCTGGGTTTTGAGGAAACCTGGACTTTAAGTCTGAAATCGCCAACCCGCATTGAACAAGCGTGGTGATTACGCTCAATCCTTCTCTGTATGAGAGGAGATCTGTGCCCAGCAGTGGGACGATAAAAAGGTTGATGATGAAGGACGTCGAGACGTGGAAATATGCTAGTCACACAGTGCAGGATTTGCGGAACATTGCGGAGTCCATATTTCACATATAGCTTATAAGAAGCGATGCAAGAAACTTGAATAGTGCAAATAGAGCTTTCGGCTCCATGTTGTACTATGACATTTAAAAAAAAAATGAAATAAGTATGAAAGAAAAGTTACCTAATTCTCTTTAACATAATTTTCTGGCAAAATTTCAACACAAAATGGTCAAAGCACGAATTAAGAACTCAAATCAGCTCGACGAATCGACTGATGCGGAAATCGAAATCGTTGCTGATAACCGCAAATTGCTATCAGCACAGAATTTCAATCTGACTGGCGGAAGAGAAATAAAACAGCAGAGTAATGTGTACACACTCACAATTTAATGCCACTTATTTTAGAAATTCAACAATATTAATTGCGTTATTTATGTTGTGTAGAAGAGGAATTTTTGAAACATATGAAACAATAAGATTTATGATTTTTTTTTATATATTGTGACTAGCTTTCCGCCCGCGACTTCGCCCGCGTTAACTTCGTTTATATCGCGCGTTTTAGATTTCTCTCGGGAATATCATTTTTTTTCGGGATAAAAAGTACCCTATTATTTAATCCGGACTTCTAACTTTACGTCTGCAAAATTTCAAAGCAATCGGTTCAGGAGTTACGGCGTGAAAGTGGTAAAAACAAACTCACTTTCCGATGTATAATATTAGTAAGGATATATTTGGTGTACACATACAAATATTCCAGTAATCTCCCTTGGGAACTTGATGTTTTTTTAGGACCAAAAGTAGCCTATGTTACTCTCCATCTTTTCAACTAACTGTATGCCAAAAATCAGTTCGATTGATTGCTTAGCTACGGCGTGAAGGAAGGACAAACAAACAAACAAACACACTTTCACATTTATATTATTAGTATGGATTATCAACTGATCGATTCAATAAAATTTCACCTTGAACAGCAAGGTTAAATGAGCCTAGATTTTTTCCGGAAGAATTGTTCGTTCTCGCAATCCTTTTTTTAGGTGTGCATGGGAAATGACCTCTCCCGCTCTGGGCAGATCGGAAGGGAGTGTCAGACTTTACTGGCTAAAACCCACCCGTCCTGTATTCCTTCACTTGCCTGTGCGCCAGGGCCACGATTTCTCTTTTGATCAACCCGTAACCCTGATCCAGGCATCGGTCTTCGTGGACCCCGTCACGATGTGCTGACATCTCACTGAGGCCCGCGTGGAACACAACTCGTCGTCGACCCGGGCCTGGTCCTTACCGGGTGGCGAGCTGCCCACTGCTCGATGCCCGCTAGCCCGCGCCTACTGTGGCCGGGATTTCGATGTTGTTTTCCGACCAGGGCGTCACTAGAGGCGTGAGGGTGATGAGACTTCTAGCAACCTCCGGCGTAGGTGTGAGATGGAATACCGGAGTGGGTTTTAGTCAGTAAAAATCTGACAGACCTCATTGCTGATTCCAGGGCGGTGGACATTCATGAGAATATTCCACCCCCAGGCATATTAACTTGAGTGAACTATCAATAGTAGCGATCCCTTCCGATGTAGGTTGTTGCAATTCATCTTCTCAATATTTTAGTGTTGCTATTGACAAAAATCAAAAATTTATATGTTAAGGTAGCAGATTTGACAGCTATTTCGAAAACGCTAATGAGTTTCAGAATTCAACGGGGTAAATGCCTTACACAATACGATGGCCGTGGCATTAATAATAACATATATCAAAAGACATATCGACAACGTTTCTTGATTAAATCCAAAGAACGTTGTTGATTTGTAAAAATTAAAGCCGCTGCCATCGTAATGTGTTACGTAATTACTCAGTTGAAAAAAACCGCGTACATTATTCAGCAAACAATACTTTAGAACAATCTCAACGAGCTACTGAACTAACTGTCATTAAGAAGTTGAGCTCAAAAATGCCACGAAATAAAATTCTCGCGTCACCAAACAGTTAAATTTCACGAGAAACTCTCAAGATATTCAATATATAACCTTGAAAGCGCTTTATATGTACCGAGTCGCTAAAAGGAAGAAATTTGTCCACTTTAGGTGTCGGAATGATTTATGCAACGAATTTCTTCGCTGCAGCCGCTAAGTTTTTATCGTTCGCTAGGACATAGTTAAATATTGTTGTAAGTTTAGGCGAATGTCCTAAATATTAGACTGTCGCGTCATTAAGAATACTGGGAATATTGGGATTGAACAAAGAAGTGTAATAAATAATTAATTATAAGCTAGGCTTGTAAGTAAAAGCGAAATATTTCGCTTTGACTTAAAGGCATGTCTAAATGAAATGTCAAATATTACAAAAGAAAAATAATTTGTTATATAATTGTTGCCACATTTGGGCTGGTGCTACTAAGTGTCACTTAGCCACTTTGGATTCAGTGGAGAGGCGTGCAAAGAGGCTGATTGGTGACCTTGATTTAACTCGAGTTGGTCTCCAAAGCCTAGAGCATAGGCGATGAGTAGCCAGCCTTTCGGTGTTCTATAGGATACATTTTGGGGAGTGTGCGAGGGAATTGCACGATTTAATTCCCCCATCTCCGTTCCACCATCGGACGACCCGTCGTATGGCGAGTTTCTACCCTTACGTTATTAACACCACTACGATCCGGACGAGGCATTTTGCGTCCTCCTTTATACCGCGTACATCGAGCGACTAGAACAATTTGCCTGCAGCGGTGTTTCCGTCGGACTATCATTTCAGTGTCTTCAAGGCTAGAGTGAATAGGCTCATAATAAACTTGTGCGCTTTGCCATCAACGATTGCGTCCCTGCTCACCATTAGGCGGGATTGCGGTCAAGCGCTAGTTTAAAATTGATAAAAAAAAGATGATGATGATGATGATAAAAGATGATGCAAAAACAAAACGATTCTCAAAAACAAAAATTATATGAACATGTCGTGGACCGTCGATATTATTATTTTTTATTTTCGGCACATAGACAGAGTCCTTTTAGAAAGTGGGGATTGTCGAACGGTCACTTTGCATTAAGAAGTGAACCAGGGCACTTCTCCGGGCCCATAATATGTAAAACTTAATTCATAAATATTTAGTAAAGATCGATGAAGCCACCATACTAATACAAACATATCGCATAGTAGATTTATATGTTATTTATTTATCACCCTCAATATTAGTGCTTGAAAATGTTTGTACGCTGAAAGACAGCAGAATATTTTGGACGTGAATTGTATATAACACCTTGTAACAACAATATTCTTACAAATAAATTCTATTCTATTCTATTCTGTCCTTACAGGCCTTAACCTAATGCGACAGTGCAGTTATCCACTAATACGTAAATATAACTAACAATATCGGTAAATATTTGTATAAATCTATTTCCGAGTTTTCAATTGCGAAGGAAACTGGATGTCATTAGAACATCCTCTTCTACTTATGAGGCCGGATGTTCAAATAGGACCACCCCTCGAGGGAAATAAGAAATGGACGGACGTGTGCGAAGTAAATAGTATTTATACATTTAGTAATGTAATTAGATGGACGAAAGTCTTAAATTTTAAATTTATTATGTAGCTTCTCTAAGACTGCCCATTGTCTTACCCCTTTTAAAATCTTTATATTTATGTTCTATAATTTATTATGGTGTACATATTAAGAGTATTCTATTCTATTCTTCTAGGTTCTGTGATTATAGATCGATTTAAATACAAAGTGTGTTATATCTTTACCTTTAGATATCTTTAGCATTACTTACGGTAACATGGCTTTAGCACCAGGATTAGAAGCGCATGAGAAAGGAGACTGTTGGTCGTGCATAATCTGCATTTAAAAAAGTTGGCTGGGCTGTTTTGTACAACGATCAGGTGGTATTAGCTGGTATTAGAATTTTAAGTTGATATTATTATGGTCGGCTTTATTTTGGTCTCTTGTGATTCAGATTTGTAGAAATATTTTTAAAGCGAAAACGTCTTTAGCGACTTTGAGCGCTTTTGTTGGATGGGGGAAAAGCATTGAATTCGCGTTAGCGTGATCGACCCGACACCGCGATTCCGACAGCATCATACGATGGTATAGATTGTTCTTCTTCTTCTTGAGTCTATAGTGACTAGCGAAATTACTCCGTATTGTGACATTGTTTTTACTCATTTATCATTTATTTTGACATTATATAATTAATCATTTGTTTTTTTTTTGCATATAGTATGATTGACTAAAAAATGTTAATGTTTTGCATGCAAGTATTTGTACGCTTCTTAGCATAACATAGCGACCTATAAACATAATTTTAAGAACTGTATTCACTACCTATGTTATACAAATAAAATTGATTTTGATTTTGATTTAAGGCTTTTCACAATGACCGGTCTTGTGCTGCCCGCATCCATCGGCTTCCCGCGACCTTCACCAGGTCAACGGTCACCCTTGTTGGGGGCCTCCCTACGCTGCGTCTTCTGGTACGTGGCTGCCACTCCAGAACCTTACTGCCCCATTGGTCATCGATTCTACGAGCAATGTGCCCTGCCCACTGCCACTTAAGTTTAGCGATTCGAAGAGCTATGTCGGTGATTTTGGTTCTTCTGCAGATCTCATTTCTGATTCGATCACGCAGAGAAACTCCGAGCATAGCTTTTTCCATGTTTCAGTTCCGTAAGTATTCACTGGTAACACACACTGGTCAAAGACTTTAGTCTTGAGACACTACCACAGTTTCTTAATTTTACTTGAGATTGCATCACATTAATAATATTAAATCTATAAATAATAAATGTATAATAATTATTTCAGTTTTCACTTCTGTCGGTTAATCCCACGATTGCTTTTTATTTTTTTTACATGTGTGTATTCTTTAAGACATGACTTGTGATATCCAGATTTATTAGTCTTATTGATCATATGTAAAAAATTAACTCTTTGTTGTCAACAACAAACAGTCACCAAAAACAATAACAGGTAACAAAAAGTCTGCACGGTTAGCGCAGTGGTTAAGGTTTTGACAGCTGCGCTGTGTGGCGGGTTTGATTCCCGCTCTGAACAAATATTTGTAAGACCTACAAGTAGTTTATCCGGGTCTGGATGTTTGTGTACGTGAATTTATATGTTTGTGAGCGTACCCACGACACAGGAGAAATTTCTAGTGTGGGGGGCAACGTATAAAAAAAAAATAAAGGGCTCGAGTAGATGATCCGATAAGCATAACACACTAAAAGAATAAAAGGTAAAATATTCTGTGAATTATGTCATTGAACAATGATGAATTAATAGGAACTGATGAACGCTAGTGATGGCGCCAAACAAGTAACCGAAACAATTGAGATTGTTATCGACCCGCCAAAAAGAAGAATCCCGTCAGGCGCATTACTTTGTGTAGATTATTTCATCACCACTGCTCTCAAAAACAGTGAAGGAAGACATCGTGAGGAAACCGGCATGTCTTAGAGTCAAAACATCGAAAACATTCGACATCTACCATACCGCATTGGGACCGCGTGGTAGACTATGGTCCACTCCCTCTGACCTAGAAGAAGTCTGTGTCACAGGAGTACGAACATCATAGGCTGATTACGTTATGTTAAGAAGAATAATGATAAAGTTTATGAAATTTTAACCACTCGAATAATTGCGTAATACACTAGGTAGCTAAGCCACTCGAGCGTCCGAGCCAACAAAGTTGCCTAAAAATTGTTGGCGTTAAGCGTTCAGGCAACCATGGTTGCCTCACCGACATGTACTCTTTAAACGAATTTTTATTTATGATGTGTATCAAAGAGCTTCATGAACTTCTCACTAGATGGTTCTGTATTAAACAATGATTCTCGGATGTATAAAACAGTGCCCCATCTGACACATAACATCGGTAAAAAAGTTTGTTTAAAAACGGTGAGTGCAGTTTTTTACAGTGGCAGTGAGTCCTACGATTAAAATGAGAGTAATAAATATTTTTTTATTATCGGACTCTTAATAGTGTTATATATTAAAATAATTGGCGAGATTTATTCTTTCTGAATATGTATAAATACTTTGTATCCAATGTCTGATAAGTTGTCTTTTTGAAATGACTGCTCATTGCTCATCGTGTGCCGGATTTTCGTCAAGTTTTTGTTTGATATAATATCTTAAAATATGACAAAATAATCCCTGTAGGAAAAATAGTTCATATTTAGTCATTAAATAGACTTCTACTAAAAAATAAGAAGAAAATTACGAGGATTTTACGAGTGCTCGGCGCGACTTGATGCCGATCGCGCGCTAGGACGTACAACACATTCCCAGCTATCACATCGGGACGTTCAAGTAGTTAGTTAAATGTTCATCGCTTGTCTCGATATAAACCCTGGAAAAGCAGGTAGTTGTTCGAAAGAGATACCGTGGCTCTGGCGCACAGGCAAGTGAAGTAAGATGGGTGATTTTAGTCACTGAAAGTCTGACATACTCTTCCACTTCGCCCAAAATGGAAGATGTCATTTGATGATTTTCCATTCGCAAAGGAAAATGGTAGTTACGGTCATTTGACAATGTATGCTACAAAGAGACGGGCTCGTCCTATAGTTGTTCATTCAATATGAATGCATCAGTAGTGTACTTTGGTGCGAACCCAGTGTTTACTGTGAATAAATAGACTATTTTTGCAAGAAGTTCCTATACTACCTCACAGTAACACTGTGAAAATTCATGTAATAATTCATACTTAGTTCGGTGATATTGGCCAGGAAGTGCTTGTAAAATTGACAGAATCTGCGGATTTCGATATCGATCGTATCAAATAAAATATATTGACGCGGTCAGACGTACTTAATGATTAAAATCTTTCCCTGAATACCAAACTCTTTCACTGCGTATACTTATCTCAAAAATCTTTGCGACAATATCTGTTGACGCGGTCAGGCGAATCTAATGCTTTAAATCTTTCCATAAATACCAAACTCTTTCAATACGCATAGTTATCTCTAAAATCTTAACGACAGAATCTGCTGACGCGGTCAGGCGAATCAAATGCTTTAAATCTTTGCCTGTATACAAAACTTTTCACTGCGCGTGCATATCTCATAAAATCTTTTGAGGCGGTCAGGCAAATCTAATGCTTTAAATCTTTCCATGAATATTAAACTCTTTGACTGCGCATACTGATCTCTAAAATCTTAACGACAAAATCTGTTGACACGGTCAGCCGAATCAAATGCTTTAAATCTTTGCCTGAATACAAAACTTTTCACTGCGCGTGCATATCTCATAAAATCTTTTGACGCGGTCAGGTAAATCTAATGCTTTAAATCTTTGTCTGAATACCAAACTCTTTCACTGCGCGTGCGTAATTGCGTCTCTCATAAAGTCTTTGCAGTAAAATCTTTTTACGCGGTCAGGCGAATCTAATCATTTAAATCTTTGCCTTAATAGCAAAGACTTTTTCTGCGCGTACGTATCTCATAAAATCTTTGCGAGAAAATAAACGAATAAAAATATTAACATATTGGAGGATATGCCGTTGACATTCACACGTTTCGATACACACAATATAACAAGATTTTATCACAAATAAATGTCTAATAAAACGCGAAATACCGACTGTCTGTGCAAAATGAAATGAAAATCATTGTCTGTCTCAATGTGTCTCGATAAACGTCAACTATACTGAATATGCACAACGTATAAATAAATAAACGCTATTCAACGTTTTTTTTTAAATGATCTATAAGTTCACCTTCATCTCAGCGTTAATCCTAGTCGCATCCGAAGCTTTTCAACTTTGGAGTCTGGGGTCCGCTTTATCAGTCTAACTGCTGATTTTGGCTAAACTTCGATATTTTCCGTAAAGCGACTGCCGTCTGACCACAACCCGAAGGCGATATCGAAGCATTGCAGTTAAACCAATTGTTGGTCATTTGAAGGGCTCCATCAACCTGTAACGACTGCAATTAAATGTTCGTAGGGCAACCGGGACCAACGGCTTGACGTTCTTTCCGAGGCACGACCAGATCAGTGTTTCGAAATATTCATATTCATGCATAAAAATATTTGGTTGCGCGGGGATTGAACACGCGCCTCATCGCGCAGCGGCCGTGTTCGCTACCGCTACGCCGCGGTGGCTGTCAAATGATTTAAAAGTTAAATTGGTTTAACTGCTACCAATGTTTTGAGTTTCAGTTTGACCCTTATGATAATTCACTAGAACTACATATTATATTATTACCAGCTGTTGCCCGCGACTCCGTCCGCGTGGACTTCAGTTAAGAGCGCGCGGTGGTTCCCGTTTCCGTAGGAATGTCCTTTCCCAAAAAAAAAGCTCAGTTGATATAAAATAAGCGCCTATTAAAATAATGGGAGCAATATGTACGCCCGCATTTGCTATCCTTTATGCAACATTTTTTGTTGCTGCTCTGCTCCTATTGGTCATAGCGGGATGTTATGTAGCCTATGTCCTTTCTCAGAATCTAGACAATCTGTGTACCAAATTTTGTTGTAGTTGGTTCAGTAGTTTTGGTGTGAAAGCCAGACAGACGGACAGGCAGACAGACAGAGATACTTTCGCATTGATAATATTAGTATGGATATATTGATCTGCTCGTGGATAAAATAATACTAGCTGCACAAGTCAATTGATCAAGTTAAGGTACGTATGGGGCGGTTGGTCTGTACCAAATACCAAGACCAATGGAGCTCTGCTGTCAATCGTAGATCTTTAATAGTCGTCACTGGTCGTTAGAAGTCCAGAACTCAGAGCACCAGGGGTTATTTTATTATAAGAATGGTGATCATTTGAACAGAGCCAAGAGTAGCTAGCCTGTCGGTGTTCTTCTTCTTCTTTTTCTTCTTCAGCTGCTGGACATGGGCCTCCCCCAAGGCTTTCCACGCTGACCGGTCTTGTGCTGCCCGTATCCATCGGCTTCCTGCGACCCTCACTAGGTAATCGGTTCACATTGTTGGGGGCCTCACTACGCTGCGTCTTCCAGTACGTGGCCGCCACTCTAGAACCTTACTGCCCCATCGGCCATTGGTTTTACGAGCATTGTGCCCTGCCCACTACAACTTAAGTTTAGCGGCTCGCAGAGCTATGTCGGTGACTTTGGTTCTTCTGCGGATCTCCTCATTTCTGATTCGATCACGCAGAGAAATTCCGAGCATAGCTCTTGTACCCTTTGTGTGACTCTGAGCCTTTGTATGAGGCCCATTGTGAGCGACCACGTTTCAGTTCCGTAAGTCATCACTGGCAACACACACTGGTCAAAGACTTTAGTCTTGAGTGTGTTCTATTCTATTTTGGAGAGTGTGCGAGGGAACAGCATGACTTAATTCCCCATCTCCATTCCATCATTGAACGACACGTCGTGCGGCGAGTATCAACCCATACGTTGTTGACACTACTACGATCCGGGCGAAGCGTTTTGCCTCGTCTTTTGTACTCGTACATCGAGTAACAGGAACAATTTATCAATGGCGGTGTTTCCATCGGACTACAATTTAAGTGTCTTCAAGGCTAGACTGAATAGGCACCTAATAAACTATAGCACTTTTCTATCAACGATCGCTTCACTGCTTACCATCAGGCAGGTTTGAGGTCAAGCACTAGATAATAATTTAAAAGAAAAACTGTCTAATGTCAAACTGTCTAGCTACCGTCAAAGACTGGTCAACACAATATGCAGGTCCTAAATTGTGTTATTCTGAAAATTCAGACGACATTGCATGTACCCAAACCCACTTTCTTTTTTGCTTTTCAAAAAATCTCACTCCACAATTTATAACAAAAAAAATGTTTTTTTAAAATCCCTCATGATTCTTTACCATCCATTACGAACAATCAAATGTTACCTCTGATTGATGAGCCAACCAAGATCTGGACGATTGTAACACGTCTTCTTTCCTTTGGGTATTCGTCATAATTAATAGGTTTGAAATTCCAAGAGAGTATAATCTGTCATTTTGAATTACGGGAAGTCTCAAAAAAAAAAGGTTCCTTTTTTAGTTTCCTCCAAACGTCAAAGGAGGTTTTGTATAATAACTAGCCACCGAAGTCTGAATTTGAAATTGGTTTTGTTCATACGGTTTTCTTTTAAAATTCGAACTATTATAGATTTGGATCGGATTGATGAACAGCAGAATAATTGCGTAACACACTATTAGGAGCAATGGGTTACATTTTGACAGTTCAACAATATACACTGCGTTATTTACGGTGTTAAAGATACACATATTTCGAACATATTGAGCAATGGATTAGCAATATGCTTCAAAATGATTCCAACTGATAAGAATAGTGTGGGTATAGGGTGCTGATTAATTCATTATTTTGTGTATTTAGTTAAAGTGATGCCTGTTGAACACTGCAGCATGTCTGTTTATAGTTGCATCAGAATATTCGAGCACGTTAAAACACTCCTTTTCTTTTTAATTTTTCTCATAGACCGAAAAAATTCTAAAAAACCACGTTATTTTTTGTTTATGCGAAACCTGAATGTAGTTTCTTCAGAATAAGCAACTGGATCGATTCCTATCAGTTTTACAATACATTTAGAGTGAGACCGCAGAGTGGTTACCGAGCGGTTACGACAGATCACAGCTGGCGCCAGAGGTCAACGCCCGCGCTCGCCCGCCCGTACGGACATTTGACCATATTTTTGTTGGGACAACCAAGTAGAAAAGCAAGCTCATAACTTGGTGGTTTTTCATTATATCTTTTTGAAATTTTCTACAAAGATTCTTTACTTAAAAATACGGCACACATGTTTTGGGTTTCGCATAAACAAAAAATTATGTTTTATATATATACTTGAAGATACAGTGGAGCCCGGGTAGAGTAATCCGGCCCCTGGCTAATACGAAATGAAATGAAATGAAATGAAATGAAATGAAATGAAATGAAATGAAATCGTTTATTAAGCAAGTAGGATCACCGATCACTTTTACAAGTCATATGTTTTTTTTTTTTTCTTCTTTTTTTTTTTTTTTAAACTAGATGAAGCCGGCATTTCCTAACTGACTACCTCTGAGAAGAAATAGCCGAAACAAACTCAGGGATCATCGTCTTTTTTAAAGTCCAGACATTAAAAATGAAAATGTTTACAATAATTTACGTTATAATTACGCATATTGCTTAATAACAATGCTTAACAGAGCGAGCAGCTCAGTCCCAAGCCTCTCTATCCTCTAAATAATCTGAGATTTTATAATACCCCTTTTTGCAAAGTTTGGCCTTTATATAGGTTTTATATCGTGTAATGGGTAAGTTTCGAATGTCCATGGGAAGCTTGTTGTAAAAGTGTATACATTGACCCATGAACGAGTTGCCTACTCTGTGGAGACGAGTGTGATGTACAGCAAGATTGTGTTTGTTCCTGGTATTTATATTATGAACATCGCTTATTTTCTTAAAATTAGATATATTTTTATGTACATACATAAGATTTTCAAATATATATTGCGAAGCTACAGTCAGAATGTTCACCTCTCTGAATTTTTCTCTAAGAGAATCTCTAGGACCAAGGTTGTAGATGGCTCGAACAGCCCTTTTCTGTAAAACAAAGATGGTATTGATGTCCGCACAAGTTCCCCAGAGAAGAATCCCATAAGTCATAAGACTATGAAAATAACTAAAATAAACAATTCTGGCTGTATTCACATCAGTTATCTGTCTAATTTTCTTAACAGCATAAGCGGCAGAACTGAGTCTACCTGACAGCTTCTCAATGTGAGGACCCCATTGTAACTTGGAGTCAATAGTCAATCCAAGAAAAACTGTCGACTCGACAGGGATCAACTCTACTCCATTCAGTTGAACATTGGTACTTAACTGCCTGACATTTGGCGTAGAAAATTTAATGAATTTAGTTTTTTTTTCATTCAAAAGAAGGTTATTTACATTAAACCAATGGACAACTTTCGAAAGTGCATTGTTAACTTCGTCAAAATTTGCTAGCTGACGCTTGACTTTAAAAATAAGAGAAGTGTCATCCGCGAACAATACTATGTTGTGATTATCCCTCACGTGATGAGGTAAGTCATTAATATAAATTAAAAACAAGAAAGGACCTAGAATTGAGCCCTGCGGAACGCCCATGGTGACCTCAGATCCTGCAGATTTGTTGCCATTAACATCAACCCTCTGAATTCGATTATTCAGATAAGAAGTCAGAAGGTCGAGAGCTCTGTCCCTTAAACCCTAATGGTACAGTTTCCTAATAAGAGTATCATGATGTACGCAATCAAAGGCCTTGGACAAATCACAAAAAATACCAAGAGCATCTTGCGATTCCTCCCAGGCCCCAAATATGTTCTTTAGCAACGCCACGCCCGCATCGGTAGTTGAACGACCCTTTGTAAAACCAAATTGTTTCACGTGCAATAAATTATATAAGTTGAAATGTCTCAACAACTGTTTCAAAATTAATTTTTCAAAAATTTTGCTCAAAGTTGGTAATATAGAAATTGGCCGAAAATTCGTGGGATCAGTTGTACTACCAGATTTGAACAGTGGAATTACTTTGCTTAGTTTCATCAAATCAGGAAATATACCAGATGTGACACAAGAATTAAAAACAATTGTTAAGAAAGGTGCGATAACATCTATTATTGAAGCTACAGTATATACTGACAAACCCCAATGATCGGCAGTTTTTTTTACATCAAGATCCTTAAAAGATTCTATAATGTCTTTAGCAGTCGCAAACGTAAATTCAAAGTGTTTGTCACATTCTGGAACACATTCTTTTAGTATGGCGTAGGCAGAAGTGGAGGAAGAAGACACCCCTTATAATCCGACATCGTCTATTACATACATGTCTTCGCTAATTCACGATTTAACAAGTTACAACTTGTATGCACCATCAGTATTGTGCTCCAATTTGTCGGATTACAAGGTACACTTAAAAAAAAAAAATCGGACTATAGGGGGTCTTAGGCAGTACTTTATAATCCGACAAATTCGATAGTTTGACACTGCCCTGCAAAATGTTTGTCGGACTACCGGGGATCCACTGTATTCGAAAGGTCACACTAGCGAATGTAAATATGAATCTTATTTCAAAGAAAGAAACGTTTGCTTGAGAGCAGCGGTGACCTACTGGTATTGGCGGCGATTAACAAGTTTTAGGGAGAGAGAAAGCATTTAATCATCACTGCTCTCAAAACGGCGAATAAAAACATCGTGAGGAATCGGGTCAAAAATCAAAGAAATGTGACATCTACCAATCCTCACTAGGCCAGCGTGGTATATTACGGCCCTCTTACCAAGAAGGCGGCTTGTGTCCCAACACTGTGAACATTATAGGCTGATTATGTGTTTATTTGCGGTTATCAAGACCCAGAGAGAAGCACTCGTGAACGCAAACACGAACAAGTTTTGCGAAAACTACACGTCACATCCACGCAAAACAGCCATCTCTTAGCCTTAGCACAATGCTACGACCCTATGCGAGGTGGAGACGATGTGGACAATTCAGCAAAATGGCGTGATACGTCATCTTGAACCTAATAGCAGAAAAAAAACGCACTTGATAGGTACGGTTTTTTTTCTGTTATTGGGTTCAAGATGACGTATCAAGTCATTTTATTAGGCCCACGATTTTCTGAAGTCACTTAAAAGGCCTAATCATATTACACTATCTATACAAAAATCCGACAGTCAAAATACACACAATCCTTTTACAGAAACATGCGAACACCCAAAAATACTTTTAATGGTCAACAAAGTGTGTGAAATGTAATTAAAATGCCTCCCGCGAGAGGTTTTCGTCCTAGAAGCCGTTTTCATTAAAAGTTTGGCAAAGTGAACGTTAAATTCGTCACAGACTCCGCTCTCGGCTCACATACCGACATAAGGAACCTTTGTTCTGGAGTTAAGCTTTTGGATTTCAGTTCATTTGTATCCCGTTTCTGAAGGAGAGGCGTAGTTTCGTTTTAAACATTATTTCTTTCTTTTTTTCAAATGGTATAATAATACATACAAATATCATGATAATCATTATAATCTTAGCGTTAATCCCAGTCGCATCCGAAGCTTTTTTCAGCTTTGGAGTCTGGGGTTATTTTGGCGAAACTTCGACATTTTCCGTGAAGCGACTGCCGTCTGACCTCCACAACCCGAAGGCGATATCGAAGCATTGCATTTAGACCAACTGTTGGAGTTTTGAGGGCTCCAACAACCCGTAACGACTGCCACTAGATGTTCGTGGCAACCGGGACCAACGGCTTAACGTGCTTTCCGAGGTACGACCAGACCAGTGCAAATATTTGCACTGCGCGGGGTTCGCAGTTCCGTTCCGCCTTCGCAGGTTCCTCCTTGCGCAGCGGCTGCGTTCGCTACTGCTACGCTAATATGTAAAATTATATCAAATATAGAAAGCGAAACGAATCACAGCACCCCAAAAAATTTTTTTCACATCGCTGTCACTCCAAAAACTACCTAACAACTGGCACCGTTACAATGCAAGACTAGTGTTATTTCGTAACACTATCAGTAGCTCTGGGTTCCATTTTGACAGTTCAACAATATTCATTGCATTATTTACGTTATTGGGCAGGCACATTTCACGAACATAAGAAGCAATGGATTAACAATATACTTACAAATGGTTCCAATTGATGGAAATAGTGTGTTACGCGATTAGGATACTGATTTTATTTTAATCAAATATATTTTCAGAGTCATAACATTAGCTGCCAGTGTTACATTTTTATTTGTGTCTGATATCTAACGAAGTCTCAGTACCGTAGTGTCCGCAACGTGCCTAAGGGATTTAAGTCAAGTCAGGTCTAGCAGGGACTCCCTTCCCGGGCCACAGAAGACGCACCGGGCGCCGAGGAAGGGCGGATAACGCCCTCTTCCGCCCCCCATGAATGGGTCCAGGGGCGAGGGACATGGGGAAGTCCCCACCCCTACCGATGGACCCCAAAGCGAGGGCGCACGCGAGTGTCGGCGCGCGCCTCTGAGGCGATGCACGAGGTAGTTTAACACCCCTCTACCCCGTGCAGGAGACGAGGCCTGGACAGACCGGGCCAGCACGGGACTGTGGGGCCGTGGAAGGATTTAGACTCCCGCGGCCCGCGCGCGCTCGTGATAGAAGAGACACAGGGGTGGTTTTAATCAGTAAAAGTCTGACAGACCCCGTCGCCCACCCCAGGGCGGCGGACATCCTATGAGGATTTCCACCCCGGAAAAAAAAAGGTCTAGCGGGGACAAGTCAGTTTTTTTTGGGTCTAATTATTAGCCCCGGCTATTTTGTCTTAAAACTACACAAGCACATATATATGAAATAGGTATTTGCAGTGTAGTGTGTAGGGAAAATAGATTTAAATGATCCTGTAAAAGTCCCCGTTTATTATTTGATTAGTAATTAAGAAAGTTAATAAATGTTCTGCGAGATACATATAGAATATGTAAAGAAAACCCTGTCCGATCCGTGAAGGTATTGTTAGGTATCGTCAACTGATTCTAATAATGCCTACAAAGCCGGGCTAAACTTAAAAAAAAACCCTAAAAAAATAAATATTACTTCGAAAATTCGTGGTAACTTAATGCACGTGAGGTAGGCAACACTTTAGGCATACATGCGCGGGTGAAGGGGGGCAGGGCAGGCGGCACGTGATCGCATCGCTATTCGCTCCGTCACAAATGGTGTTGTCACTGTTTATAAAATTACCAAATTTTGGGGAAGTCGGAATTAGTTCGCGGAAAAAAAAGATTATTTCAAAATTCATTAGTTCTGTCACTATGATGTTTACGTAAAATTTCATATTTTATTTGGTCATGTGTATACCTAACATTTATTAACCTTTTGGGTCGGGACGGCGTCATATTCGGCTGACAAGCCAGGAGACTACAACGAAAAACACTTAGAAAGGTTGTAGAGCGATTTCTATAAATATTTTAAATTAAAACTGTTTTATTTAAATTAAGGTGAGAATTAACAGTGTTTGAAAGTTAAAACTATATAAAACAGACGTCGATATCATCAACTCTCACTGCTGTAGCTGTTAAGAAGTAACGCAGCAAACTTCCCAGCAGTTATTGAACGTAAACGACAAACTTTAATTGATTCCTCCCGATACCTTGGAAGCTCTTAAAGCTACTACATTATTGAAACTACCTACTACCTCCTGTTTTACCTAAACCTTACACTTGATATTCCATTAAAATAAGAACAAGATACTCCAGGGAGATCGAGGACATAGAACTTAATTTTACCTTTACAAAAATGTTGCTAAATTATATTATTACATACTTATCTTACTTTCATAATAAGAACAGCGAAGTCGTTATGTGTTATAAGTTAATAGAAAATGTAATAAATAAAATGCATGGTAGGCCATACCATAGGCCGCCGGCAGAAGTTACCACCCATCAGACAAAGCCTTGCTGTCAAGCGATTTGTCGTGTTCCGGCATGATGTCTGGTGAAGCCGTACGGTGGATGGGTCTTAGCAGTTGTGTTGCGATGTGTGCCGGGTACGATGCGCCTGCGATCAACCTGCCTCTGGCGCAGCATCGTTCGGTCGTGTTGTTGGGTTTAACATTGCATCACCTCGCTCAACTGCCGTCTTCCTTCCTATTCGCTCAGTTTTTCTGAGTGAATAGGCTCTTAATAAACTAGCGCGCTTTACCATCAACGATTGCATCACTGCTTACCATCAGGCGGGATTGCGGTCAAGCGCTAGTTTATAATTATTAAAAAAAAATTAAATATCCATATTATAAGACTGAAACTCATAAAGTATCATATCGACGAAATATTAAGATTTAAACTTGATCGAGTTATGTACATTCATAATGTTTTGCACTTACGTATACTCGTATTTTGTTACATAGATCTTTGTTAAACCTTTTAACAAAAACACTTTTAACAAAAAGGTACTACAAAGTAAAACTAATCGATTAAAAGTCAATCTAGTATAGATGTGCTAGGCTCCATGTAAAATCCTTCATCCCCTTTTAAACTCAAGCAACTAGGCCATAAGTACAAATAAAATACTCGTATATAGAAGAGCACCATTTTCATAATGACAAAATATATTTTTACTTTCATTTATGCGGCATAGTTTGTCTTACATTCCTCTCAAATCCTTTTTCCCTCTTAGCGAAATTTGCAAAAATTTAGTTTGATAGAGATTTATATGAATATTATTTAGGAAAAATGATGAAGTAGATATCTTTCATCCAGTACGGTTTTTTATTTCAACAAAAAATAACGCACTGCAGAAGCGTGGCAGTCGCAACAGCACCCTGAATGCATTGTAGAATTGGTTACGAAGAGTGTTGTAAGCCCTTGGGTATATCTGAACCACAGGGATCTCGAGTATAGTGATGCTGGGAATTGACAGCTTAGATAAAGCTTCCATTTTTTATTTTTATGGTGAGGTTTTTACAGAAACTAAATGAAACACGTTTCAATGAATGTCAACTAAGAAAGGACAGTAACAAGTCTACATATTATGTGCTAAATGTTCCAGAATCAGATAACTTTCATCTAGAGTTCTGGAGAAATATAATCATACTAGCGGCCGTAAGCGACTTCGTTCGCCTGTAGTTATTTATTATGATCCGCTCCTATTGGTCGCAGATGATATTATATACCCTTCCCGGGTTAATGGGCTATCAAACGCAAAAAGAATTTTTAAAATCGGATCAGTGGTTTCTGAGATTAGCGCGTTCAAACAAACAAACAAACTCATCAGCTTTATATATTAGTATAGATTTTTAAGGTTACAAACTAGTGCTTGACCGCGATCCCGTCTAATTGTAAGCAGTTATGCAATCGTTGATGGTAAAACGCACTAGTTTATTAAGAGCCTCTTCATTGTCGTCTTGAAGACACTTAAATAATTATGTCAATTTGATGTAATTTTGTACGAATAAGTCGAACTGCAATATTTATTACTTAGGTAAAATTAAATTGATCTGACTGTGTTCAATTATTACAAAACTCTTTGGTATGACTGGTTAATCTATATCTATACTAATATATAAAGCTGAAGAGTTTGTTTGTTTGTTTGTTTGTTTGAACGCGCTAATCACAGGAACTACTGGTCCGATTTGAATAATTCTTTTTGCGTTGTATAGCTCATTCATCCAGGAAGGCTTTAGGCTATATAACATCACGCTGCGACGAAAAGGAGTAGAGCATAACTAACTCCACGCGAACGAAGTCGCTGGCGGCCGCTAGTTTTGTAATAATTGAATTATTGTAGTTGTGAATGTCGGATAGGCGATTCTTCTTCTTATTCTTCAACCTATAGAGTGCCATTGCTAGATAAAGGCCTCCCCGAGGCTTTCCATGATGACCGGTCTTGCTATGTCGGAAAAGCTATGTCTGTGACTTTGGTTCTTCTGCGGATCTCCTCATTTCTGATTCGATCATGCAGAGAAACTCCGAGCATAGCTCTTCCCATCGCCCTTATATGCAATTGCTCCGTGTAAAATAAAAATAACTGCTGCATCCGGCTAGAAGGCGACCACAACAAAGTAAGTAATGATAATTTAAAAAAAAATGCCCTCGGGGTGGAAAATCCTCATGGATGTCCGCCGCCGGTTGGCAGGGAGTGAGGTGTTTGTTTCCCCTACTCAAACATGAACTTTACTTAATAAGTAAATCTGATTGCGATAACCACTTTGATATTCTGATGTAGCAGACTTCCCAGGGAGAATATCAATGACCCATTTCAATACTACATCGTAAGGCATTTTAGAGAATGCTTTCACTAGCATTTTAAACTTATCGCCATGCCTTGATGCATATAAGTATATTTATAGATCCTAAAAAGCACAAGATTTAAATATTAGTGATGATACAGGTGTAACGCGACTTTGTTAAAAAAGTATATACCTATATTATTACGTTTCGATAATTCAGTTAACTAATTAATTGTGCGTTAGTAAATAGACATTTCGTGGTTACTAGTAAGGCACATACATTTCTGGACTAAAGCTTCGAAAACCTCAACCATCGAAAACCCTTCATAACCTCGCTAGTGATGTAAGTTAGGTTTATACCCACATATAATTTAGGTTCAAATTATGAATATTCGTACACTGCTAACTATTAGCGGCGGATGTGTCGTATTAACATTTTATATGACGTATGAACAACCATATTTGTACCTACCACATCCGACGAATTAGTGTCTTTGTCTTTTTTTTTTAATAATTATAAACTAGCGCTTGACCGCAATCCCGCCTGATAGTAAGCAGTGATGCGATCGTTGATGGTAAAGCGCGCTAGTTTATTAGGAGCCTATTCACTCAGAAAAACTGAGCGAATATGAAGGAAGACGGCAGTTGAGTGAGGTGATGCAATGTTAAACCCAACAACACGTCCAACGATGCTGCGCCAAAGGGAGATTGATCTGAAGACCCTCCACGACCAAACTCCCAACACAACAACATTAGGCGCATCGTACCCGGCACACATCGCAACACAACTGCTCAGACCCGTCCTCTATACAGCTTCACCAGACATCATGCCGGAACACGACAAATCGCTTGGCGGCAAGGCTTTGTCTGGTGGGTGGTAACTTCTGCCGGCGGCCGATGTTAAAAATGTGAGTCTGTATAAGGAAATGGTTTTTATTTTTGATAGCTATTTAATATTCATTTTGTAACTGTTTGTTAACGCAATGAAGGATCTGAGTAATACTTTTTAAATTTTATTTTCTGATATTTGTTTGGTGTCGTTTAGCGTTTTATATTGAAACCTACGTACCTTTTTAATTTTCAATTAGGAACCGATACAGTTGTTTCTTTTTTTCTGTTTTATTGCTTTACCAAATAGTCGTGCTTTGGTGGTCCCCTTTAAGTCTTTAGGCTGATGTTGAGAGAGAATTATAGTTGATATAATGATTGATATGGCAGACTGTCGACAGTCTGCCGTGTGCTCTCTCTAAAATCAAATCAAATCAAAGCATTTATTTCAAATAAACCCATTTACAGGCACTTTTGAATTGTCAGAAGGTCGGTCAGTCAGTAAGATGAAGTTAGTCACCCATTCCAAAGAGTAGGTACCTGTGGAGAAGAACGGGCAAGAAACTCCATAAAACGGGCAAGAAACTCTGAGAGCCTCCTCTCGTCTAGTTTCGTCCTCTCGAGAGAGGTTCTCAACAGTGTACAACAACTGAACGCATTTTGGACTAATTTCGTTGATCTTGGTAAGAACATTCGATTTAGCTGGGGTTTAATTGCCATTAAGGATCTGATGTGGTAGCCGGAAAGCTTTCAATCGTTCATCATAGACAGCAATCCGCTGCTAGATAATACGCCTCTTCAAATAATTTCACGCCATTAAACCCAATTTTCGGCAACATTGGAGTTACTATCAACGGTCTTGCGAAGATCGTCACACCATCTAGCCTGATGGCGTCCCAACTTACGTTTACCGATTCGCGGTCTCTCAAGAACACATTTTAAACATAGCTCAGCGAAATTCTTATTTGGAATCCCAAGCAAAATAAAAAACTAACTTGTAAGCGGATTTTTTTTCCATTTTCCCATCATTCTGAAATCCATACAAATATTATAAATGCGAAAATAACTCTGTCTGTCTGTTACGCTTTCCCGCTTAAACCTCTCGACCGAGTTTGATGAAATTTGGCACATACAATCTTTAGACCCTAAATAAAATATTAAAGAAAAAAAACCTTTTTAAAAACAAGCTTTTATTATTTGTTTATAAAATGAACTAAAACGTTAAAAATAAATTAACTCTAAAAAGAAATATAACACTTTGTAACTTGATTGTAACCTTTAACGACAAATAAGCGTCTTCGTCTAGGACAAAATAATTCCATATTGTACAAATTTATTTAATTTTAACACTAAAACTTTTCACCATACAGAATTATTCAATCTCGTCCCCCCTCTTTATCATAGTCCCCATTTATAAATAAAAGCGTGTTACATTGTGATAGCTTGAGGAAAATGTTGTGTTGTATTAAATGTAACACGCTTTCATTTATAAATGGGGACTATGATAAAGAGGGGGGACGAGATTGAATAATTATGTATGGTGAAAAGTTTTAGTGTTAAAATTAAATAAATTTGTACAATATGGAATTATTTTGTCCTAGACGAAGACGCTTATTTGTCGTTAAAGGTTACAATCAAGTTACAAAGTGTTATATTTCTTTTTAGAGTTAATTTATTTTTAACTTTTTAGTTCATTTTATAAACAAATAATAAAAGCTTGTTTTTAAAAAGGTTTTTTTTCTTTAATTTTATTTTTAACTTTTTAGTACCTCTATTTTTAATTCGAGATTTACTACGACGTAGTTCGCAGCGCGTAGCAGCGTTATTCCGTTATGAAGTCCGTAGTTCGTTCACATGATATGTAATATGTACTGATTTAAATATCAATAATGTTCTGTGGCAGTTTTTCGGTAACCTCGAAAAGATCCTGAGCAAAAAGAATTGCTTGACCACGAAATCCGTATTGTCCAAATAAGCCGTCAAACTTTACAATTTTTAAAAACGGTATTATCCGAGAAAGAAGGCGCTTTTCAGTTTGCGACAAACGTTGTATAACGTGAGGTATAGGCCCAGGTTCCAAGCTGTTCCAATATGCCTTAGAAGAAGGTACGGACGTGTTACTTTTACTTATGTGATTGTTACATCGGTAACACAGCATCAATTCTTCTTTATTCTCGCGTAATTCTCGTGGAAGATAAGTAGGAGATGAGGCACTAATTTTATATTTGGTCACTTGATGGGGATAGCATCTCTTCGTGCAAATATTACACACTTTATCACAAAATGTATTTATCGCATTATTAAAGTACTGAATGCTACTACGTTGCACATTCCTCTGGTTAGTCTTTTTCTGCCATTCATTCTGTGCTGTTACAATGCGTTCCTCTGCTGTTTGTGATAACTGTCTTGCTTGCCTGATCATTATGTTCCTGTCGAGCCTGACCATGTGTTCTTCTTGTAATTCATTTTTTCTTCTCTCTTGTGTACGTATTCTGTCGATATCTTGTCTAATTATACGTTGTTCTAGAGATTCGTTTTTCCTTCTCTCTTGTGTATTTATTCTATTGATATCTTGCCTATATGTGCGTTGTTCTAGAGATTCGTTTTTCTTTCTCTCTTGTGTATGTATTCTGTCGGTATTTTGCCTATGTGTGCGTTGTTCTAACGATTCGTTTTCTCTATGTTTAGCAGTAGCTAAACTTATTTTTTCTAACCCTTTCCGCTTGTGGACATCGCTTTCATTAGCAATCTTCTCCTGTCTCTTCAATTTCGCCTTCTCTAAACGTCGTTTTCTTTGTGTAGTTGTTTCTGTTTTCTTCATGTTATTCCCACGAGTTTAGGACAAATAACGGTCCATCCCCCCAGAGGTCCATTGTAGAGGGATAAGGGCTACAATACAACAGGGTTCGCCCTGGTACCCTGAGGCGCAACGTTAGCGGCATGACATGTTTATACACCCTGATACCATTCAGCCCTCAGCACTTGCTCACCTTGGCATTGGGTCATCTATCCAATCAATCATATATAATTATATAATATGGGACGAAAGCAAGACACTCGTCAAGACGAATCAAACGAGACCAAACTCAATGGGGTTGCGTCGTTTAATTACGGAGTTCCTGTGGCCACCTTCCGGCCCCAACATCAGACCTTGGTTACCATATAGTATCAAAGTACTCGTCAAGACTAATCCAATGAGCCCAAACTCGATGGGATTGCGTCGTTTAATTACGGAGTTCCTATGGCCACCTTCCAACTCCAACATCAGACCCTGGTTCCATATAGTATCAAAGTACTCGTCAAGACTAATCCAATGAGCTGAAACTCGATAGGGTTGCATCGTTTAATTACGGAGTTCCTATGGCCACCTTCCGGCTTCATCATCAGACCCTGGTTACCATATAATATCAAAGTACTTGTCAAGACGAATCTAATAAGCTCAAACTCGATAGGGTTGCATCATTTAATTACGGAGTTCCTATGGCCACCTTCCAGCTCCATCATCAGATCGGCTCTATGTCACAATAACATTGCATTGTCATCCGATTTATACATGCATTCTAAATTTCAGCTTAATCGGAAACCGGGAAGTGGATCAAATTTAAGTTGCAAGATTTGATTACAGAACGACAGACAACGGGACAGGTGAAACTAAATAAAAGACTTTTTAGTTTTCACCTGATAAGTTCCTAAGTCTGTTCATCTCATTCAACGTATCACTATTGCAAGGTCGTTTGCCAGTTAATTTCTTACAGTTCAGCTCTTCAATGAGGAGCCCTTCTAATGATTTCACCCTACTTAAGGCCACATATGCTTGACCAGCGGCAAAGACGTCACATTATTTTTCGAGTTATTCTCAGCAAGCTCTTTCATTTGATACCCATATTGTAGGAACGAATAAAAGAAAATTATCCGCCATTTTTGGTGTTCCGCCGTATTGGATTAAGAGTGACGTAACATTATTTTTTTTCTAGTTATTCTTGGCAAGCCCTTTTATTTGATACCCATATTGTAGGAGTGCATTAAAAATAATTGGTCCGCCATATTGGATACGCCGCCATGTTGGATTTAGAATGACGTCACATTCTTTTTTTCTAGTTATTCTTGGCAAGCCCTTTTATTTGAAACCCATATTGTAGGAGTGCATTAAAAATAATTGGTCCGCCATATTGGATACGCCACCATGTTGGATTTAGAATGACGCCACATTATTTTTCTAGTTATTCTTGGCAAGCCCTTTTATTTGATACCCATATTGTAGGAGCGCATTAAAAATAATTGGTCCGCCATATTGGATACGCAGCCATGTTGGATTTAGAATGACGTCACATTATTTTTCTAGTTATTCTTGGCAAGCCCTTTTATTTGATACCCATATTGTAGGAGTGCATTAAAAATAATTGGTCCGCCATATTGGATACGCCGCTATGTTGGATTTAGAATGACGTCACATTATTTTTTTAGTTATTCTTGGCAAGCCCTTTTATTTGATACCCATATTGTAGGAGCGCATTAAAAATAATTGGTCCGCCATATTGGATACGCAGCCATGTTGGATTTAGAATGACGTCACATTATTTTTCTAGTTATTCTTGGCAAGCCCTTTTATTTGATACCCATATTGTAGGAGTGCATTAAAAATAATTGGTCCGCCATATTGGATACGCCGCCATGTTGGATTTAGAATGACGCCACATTATTTTTCTAGTTATTCTTGGCAAGCCCTTTTATTTGATACCCATATTGTAGGAGTGCATTAAAAATAATTGGTCCGCCATATTGGATACGCCGCCATGTTGGATTTAGAATGACGCCACATTATTTTTCTAGTTATTCTTGGCAAGCCCTTTTATTTGATACCCATATTGTAGGAGTGAATCAAAAATAATTGGTCCGCCATATTGGATACGCCGCCATGTTGGATTAAGAATGACGTCACACAGTTAATCATGCATTGTCATCCGAACTAAACGTGTATACCAAATTTCAGCTCAATCGGAAACCGGGAAGTGGATCAAATTTAAATTGCAATATTTGATTACAGAACGACAGACAACGGGACAAGTGAAAGTAAATAAAAGCTTGTAATAAAAGCTTGTAATAAAAAGAACATGGCTACCTTTTATAGAAAAAAATATATGTTCCTGAGGGAAATCGAAAAAGCTCAATATAACCGAATTCCACGCGGGCGAAGCCTTGGGTGGAAAGCTAGTTATCATATAAAATAAGTACTTGTAATTTTTTTTTAATCTTAGACAACACTACACTTTTATGATGCTCCTCAACTAAGGTAAAGCCGTCTTATTTTCCTCCTAAGACTTTAGTAGAGACGAGTAAGTTGAAATTCTGAAGACGGCGGCAGACTTCAAACGATAGTGGATTTTCGCCCTACGGTTATATAATAACACTAGATGCGTCCCGCGGTTTCATCCGCGCAAATTTCGATTGCGTAGGAATATCAAAAAAGTCATTTATTCAAATTAGGCTGAGAATCAGCACTTTTTGAACGTCAATATTATATAAAACAGTCCCCCGAAACGCCTATCCATCGACACTTCCTTGTGCTTTCGCTGGGAAGAAGAACGGGCGGAAGAAACTCCCCAGCTGCACAGCTGTCTGTTCATTAAAAAAAAGCACATGACTTTATACAATACTACGTATACTCATGAACACAAGATAATATAACAACAATGAAAGTATTTACTATATGCCAGCTACCACGCCAAAATACCAGCAAAGCAAAACAATATATTTATATATATATTTTTTTTTTTTTTTATATTAAAATATAAACCAGCGCTTGACCGCAATCCTGCCTGATGGTAAGCAGTGACGCAATCGTTGATGGTAAAGCGCACTAGTTTATTAAGAGCCTATTCACTCTAGCCTTGAAGACACTCAAATTGTAGTCCGACGGAAACACCGCCGCCGGCAGATTGTTCCAGTCCCTCGATGTACGCGGTATAAAGGACGAGGCGAAACGCTTCGTCCGGATCGTTGAGGTGTTAACAACATAAGGGTGGAAACTCGCCGTACGACGGGTCGTCCGATGGTGGAACGGAGATGGGGGAATTAAATCGTGCAATTCCCTCGCACACTCCCCAGAATGTATCCTATAGAACACCGAAAGGCTGGCTACTCTACGCCTGTGCTCTAGGCTTTGGAGACCAACTCGAGTTAAATCAGGGTCACCAATCAGCCTCTTCGCACGCCTCTCCAAACAAAAAACATTCAACAACAACAACATTCAACATTTTTTTCATTAAATGAAAATGTAATTAACTAAAAAACTTATTACTTAAATAAAAGCTCCAGGCATAAAAGGCGTGACAGCTCACATATTTATGCATTGTAAAAAAGTAAATTATATGAACTCGTATAACGTGTCAGTAAGCTAATTCCGGAGACATAACACAAACATTGTCCTGAGTTAATCAGAGCGACCAGCTATTCTTATTATTTAAATAATCATTTACGGAATAATATGCCTTTGAACAAAGCTTGGATTTGATTTGTGCTTTAAATGCATTGTAAGGCAAGTCTAGCAAAGCAGAGGGTGTCTTGTTATAAAAAGTTATATACCAAGCCCAACAAAAGAGATATGAACCTTCTGAAGTCGGTGAAAAGGGGCTCGCAGTTTGTTTGTTTTGTTTTTTTTATAAATTTTAAACCAGCGCTTGACCGCAATTCCGCATCATGGTAAGCAGTGATGCGATCGTTGATGGTAAAGCGCGCTAGTTTATTAAGAGCCTATTCACTCTAGCTTTGAAGACACTCAAAATTGTAGTGTGATGGTAAAACCGCCACCAGCAAATTTTTTCCGTCCGTCGATGTACATGGTATAAAAGAAGAAGCGAACTCTTCGTCCGGATCGTAGTGCTGTTAACAACGTAAGGGTGGAAAGTCGCCGTGCGTCGGGTCGTCCGATGGTGGAACGGAGATGGCGGAATTTTAAATCATGCAATTTGTCCTTAGTTATGGTGTTAAAATTATGAATGTCACAGTTTTTGGTGTACACGTGACCATTTTGGCTAACATATAAGATGTTGGCTAAGATAAATTGCGAAGCAACCGTGAGAATACCTACATATATCTGTAAAGAAATTTCTCAGAGAAAATCTGACACCGAGCTGGTAAATTGCACGGACAGCTCATTTGTGGAGTACAAATATATTTTGTATGTCAGCAGCTTTGCCCCACAGTAGAATACCGTAGGACATAACGCTGTGGAAATAACTAATTTGAACTAAACGAGCTGTATCAACGTCAGTATATTATCTTACTTTCCTGACGGCATAGGCGACTAAACTGAGCCTTCCCGCTAAGGTTGATATGTTTGGTCCCCACTGAAGTTTGGCATCTACTGTTATTCCCAGAAAACTGCCGAGCCCACAGTTTCAAGCACCGCTTTGTCTGAAACGATGTTGGGTCCTAGATTTCTAACGTTAGGCAAGGCGAACTTTACACATTTCGTTTTCTTGGTATTAGGAACTAGGTTATTTGACGTAAACCATTCCATAACTGTTGAGAGTGCACTGTTTACTCCGTCAAAATCATGTCTATTCCTGTCTATTTTAAAAATTAGAGAGATATCATCTGCAAACAGTACAGCATCACAGATACCCTTTAAATAGAATGGTAAATCATTAATATATACTAAAAACAAGAATGGACCCAGTATTGAGCTTTGTGGTACACCTAACTGATCTGGTAGCCCGGATGATTTCATACCATTAATATCTACACACTGTAATCTATTATGTAAATAAGAACCTATTACGTTGAAAGCTTCATTTTCGACACCGTAATGGCGGAGTTTACGCAATAGTATGTCATTGTGCGCGCAATCAAAGGCTTTGGAGAGATCACAAAACCTTCTAATAGCACATTGCGACCTCTCCCATGCGTTAAATATGTGTTTCAGTAGAGCAACACCCGCATCCATAGTCGAACGACCTTTTGTGAAACCATATTGTCCACTTTGTAGGAGATTCTTCAAATTAAAATGTTTTAGCAACTGCTGAAGTATTAATTTTTCAAATATTGTTCTGAGTGCAGGTAAAATAGAAATGGATCTGAAGTTGCCATCGTCTCTTTTATTATCTGATTTAAATAATGGTATAACTTTACTTTACTTCATTAAATCAGGAAAAATCCGTAAGTCAAGACATTTATTAAAATTAACAGCTATGGTGATGGCTACGATGTCTATTATATTACTTAATACTTTAATGGAGATGTCCCAGTAAGCACCGGTGCTTTTAGACGTAAGTACCTATTTTAAAAACATTAACCACATCACGCGGGGTGTTCAAAGTGAAACAGACGACTAGACTTAGATACACTACCATGCAAAAGATTCTCAGCTTTAGATGGGGATGAATTAATTTAAGGAGCGAGTTGTAGCTATTTGTATGTTAGCAAAAAAAAACCCCATAAAATACCTCAGCTACGTCAGCGGCTTTATGAACTAATTTGTTGTCGACCATAATCACAAGTTGCTTATCCTGTTTAACAGATTTGCCAGTTTCATTATTAATAATTTTCCAAGTGGTTTTTACTTTATTATTTGAATTTTTAATTGTATCGCTTAGAAATTTTGATTTCGCAAATACATATTTTTTTTAATTACTTTGAATATTTTTTATATACTCTAGAAAGGGAGTATAAAACCTGTATTTTTTCAAACCATATAGCTCATACAGTCTCGCTCTACTTTTATAAATACCCGGAGTAGCCCATTGGTTAAATCCAACAGACGATCCATTAATCTTAATGGTTTTGGTCTAAATTAATTGATACCCCTTTTACACAACATTAAAAACTTGCACTATACATTACACTAGCATTCTTGTATTCTACTATGAATGGTGTAATTTTATGAGCTACATTATTTTTAAACATTTTGCAGCGACTAGCTGTATAAGATCTGCATTGAAGCTTATGCGGCTTTTTATGTAATTGAATGGGGAAGCTAGCTGAACCACAGTGGTCGGATGTTAGGTTAGGTTAGGTTAGCTAGCTTCCCCATTGGAAGCTAGCTGAACCACAGTGGTCGGATGTTAGGTCATTTATTACAAATTTATTATCGGCATTACAATCACTAAATATATTAATATATATCAAGACAGGTTGACGAAGATGTCGTGATACGCGTAGGTTCAAAAAACAAAAGTTAATTAAATTATAAGACCTAAACAGATTGAGAAGTCTAATACTTGAAGGAGTAACATCTAAAATGTCAATGTTGAAATCTCCATAAATCAAGTAACAAAAGTATTATTTTACTTTTGTTACTTGATTTCGACCTATTGAGTGAATCCTCGAAATCTGAATAAAAAGTATCGTTTGTGTTATTCTTGGTTATAAACCATCATCATCATCATCTCAACGGTAATCCCAGTCGCATCCGTCTGGCTCCAGTCAGACCAATTGCTGGACATTTTGAGAGCTCTAACAACCCGTAACAACTGCCATTAGATATTCGTATGGCAACCGGGGCCAACGGCTTAACGTGCTTTCCGAGGCTCTACCAGGCCAGTGCAAATAATCATATTCATGCATACAAACATTTGCACTGCGCGAAGATCCAACACGCGCCTCCTTGTGCAGCATTCGCGTTCGCTACCGCTGGTTATAAACCTTCTGTGTGCCAAATTTCATCGAAATCCGTTGAGAAGTTTTGGCGTGAAAGAGTAACAAACTTCCATCCATACATTCTCACAAGCTTTCGCATTTATAATATTAATAGGATTATGGCCCAAATTCCCTTGTTCACAAACTAAACTTAATTAAATTTCAGTGCTTCCTTATTTTTCTATTTCATTAAGACAGAAGATAAATATTGGTTTGGTCCTGTGAAATTAGTCCATGCCTGACGTAAATCGTAATTGTCATCCTCCGTGGCGCAGCGGTCAACGGCCTGCGACGTGGAGGCCCCGGGTTCGATCCCCGGCCAGGTCATGATGAAAAACGATCTTGGATGGGTCTTGGATGTTTATCTATATATGTATTATTATGAATAATAGTATCGTTGAGTTAGTATCCTGTAACACAAGTCTCGAACTTACTTTGGGGCTAGCTCAATCTGTGTGATATATAAAAAAAAAATCGACGTATTTATTAATAGCCATGTTTTTAATCGCGTCAAAACTTTCTATGGAGTATCTCAATTTGACAGTATTGAACGTTATGAACTGTATGTTATCTTCTATCCTTTTCTTAATGAAATAGAAAGAAAAGATGCACTGACTTCTGAACTAAGATTAGTTTAGTTTTTGAATGTAAGAATCGACATCTAGAAAATATTTTAGTTTGGGAACGAAAGAATTGGCATATTTAGGGTGTATCTGACATCGACGCACAAACGAGTACCATGGATCCAGTACGTGATTCTGAACCCCCAGTGGTGTATATGTAGTCGGCATTTTCATGATTTAAAAAAATGTAGCTTTTTTCACTTTAGGCCGTTCATAATTGCCCTACTTTTATAACCAAATAAGATTTTAAAGTAAAAATTAATTAATTTGAATATTACATAAAAAAACGCAATGAAAACAAAACTGGAAAACTATCTTATCAGCTGATTTAATAGGGTTCACATCAGGGATCAACGTCATACCTACAAGCCCGCACAGTGGCACGCCCGCAACGTTCAAAGGGCGAGCCGATACTTTTTTTAAACACTGTGAATTCTGTAACCGTTTATTAACGACATAAATGACTATCATAATTTTATTAGTTGCATGCGGTCTAGCCTTTTTGCAAAGTTTGCGTTACGATGTCAGATACAGCCTGTATAACTCACTAGATTCATTCGTCAGACTTTTGAACTTGGGAATACCCGTAATTACTGTCAAAAACCTGCAAATAACAACGTTTCGAGGCACGGAACACTCGTATTCTCGCTTGATATTTCATTCATGAGAGTGATTAACCTTAATGATCGACCCAAACGGCTGTTTTTATGTACTCACTTTAAATTAATACTACGATGTTCAAACAAAACTAGAAGTATAATTTTCTATCTTTCAAAAAGTACCAAAATTTTTAATTCCCTTGTATCTTTCGTATTTTCGTTAGTACAGTGGCTGAACGACCGAAACAGCTGAACGATGTCGCGATTTCAATTCTCGAATGGAACAAATATTGGTATGACCTACACCTACAGCATGCCTAGTATGAGTTTTCATTATGAGACTCGATCGTGGATATCGCCCGCGTTTGACTCATCGATTGGCCCGCTTCAAGGTTGTAAGAACTCTCAACCAATGAGAGCGTTAAACGCGCTCGATATCGATGATCGATTTTCGCAATGAAAACTCATACTAGGCATACAGGTAGTTGTTCCAGGTCTGGCTATTTGTGTATACCTACGAGTTTAAATCATTGTAAACGCACCCACGATACAGGACTAATTCCTAGTGTGGGGCAATATCAATCAAAAGAAAGAAATATAGTTTAAAAAACTAAAAAAACGTGCTTTTAAAGAATATCAAACTAAAAAGTTAAAAATAATTTTAAAAAAAGTGTGAGGCGCTTTGTGCCATAATTTTTGTATATTAAGCGCCTCACGCTTTTTTGAAAATTTTATTATTTTTAACTATTTTTATTATTTTTAACTTTTTAGTTTGATATTATTTAAAAGCATGTTTTTTTAGTTTTTTAAAGTATATTTATTTTCAACTTTTTAGTTCGATATTCCTTTTTAAAATATGAAACAAACGATCGAACGTAGTCCAAAGAGTTAGAGACGGACAAACAAACAAACAAGCAAGCAAGCAAGCCTACCCACGCTGCGTCTTCCGGTGCATGGTGGCCACTCGGGAACCCTTCGGCCCCATCGGGCATCGGTCCTACGGGCAATATGCCAGGGTGTCTTGTCGAATCCAGCTCGGCTGGGCAGCGTCGGGAAGCTAAGCTATATCTTACCGTCGTCCAAGATACCAGTGTCTCAAGACTAAAGTCTTTGACCAGTGTGTGTTGCCAGTGATGACTTACGGAACTGAAACGTGGTCGCTCACAATGGAGAGCTCAGAGTCACACAAAGGGCAATGGAAAGAGCTATGCTCGGAGTTTCTCTGCGTGATCGAATCAGAAATGAGGAGATCCGCAGAAGAACCAAAGTCACCGACATAGCTCTCCGAGTCGCTAAACTTAAGTGGCAGTGGGCATATTGCTCGTAGAACCGATGGCCGATGGGGCAGTATATAAAATGAATAAAGCAAATCCACAAACAATTGCTGAAAAAGAAAGTTTTAGGTACTGTGCCCACGAATGCAGGCACCTTTAATAAACAACAGACTTGCTGGAAGTTGCGCAAAAACATATAGATGATGCTTTTCTATTCAAGCATTAGTATTTCCAGTATTTTCATCTACACATTTACTGTCTAATATAATCTTCACATTTGTACAGAAAACAACCAAACAGTACCGCAACGCCCAAAAGAAAATCTAATATACATACATAAAACTGTTTATCAAACCGAAAATATTTTTCTCACACAGAATTTTCTGGTAAAAATAATTTCAGAATAAATCCTCTTTGCAAGAAATATTTGTTGCAAGGGCAAATCCCCTCCTTCGCTATCCTAAGGGGATAAACACGTAGGTACCTTGTATTGAAGAGTTTCTTTGCTGCCGAAGAAGTTAAAAGGAATAACGAGATTTTTTATCTCTAAGAACTAAGAAATATCCAGTAGGACAACACTATTAAAAACAGTTTAAATAACTTTAAAGCATATTGCTAATTCATTTCGCAATCTTCTTATTCTCCATCAATCCATTTACGTCCCCAATGAAGGATACGGGCCTCCATCAATAACATGAGTACTCACCATGCTTGGCAGGTGGATTTGCGAAGGTTTTAGTATAAATTATAGTTTTCCTTCTCTATGTGCTGGTTACTTTGCACGGAGTTTACCTTAGTCGCCTTCGACAACAACTTGGTAAGAGTGAGCATGACAGATTTTTCGAACATTTTGCCCAAAAAGTTAAAAAAATCTGTCTGCTAGACGACATAAATTTTTTCTTGGTGGTAGGCCATAACATCGGCCGCCGGCAGAAGTTACCACCCACTAGACGAAGCCTTGCCGCCAAGCGATTTGTCGTGTTCCGGCATGATGTCTGGTGAAGCCGTACGGAGGACGGGTCTGAGCAGTTGTGTTACGATGTGTGCCGGGTACGATGCGCCTAATGTTGTTGTGTTGGGAGTTTGGTCGTGGAGGGTCTTCAGATCAGTCTCTGGCGCAGCATCGTTGGTCGTGTTGTTGGGTTTAACATTGCATCACCTCGCTCAACTGCCATCTTCCTTCCTATTCGCTCAGTTTTTCTGAGTGAATAGGCTCTTAATAAACTAGCGCGCTTTACCATCAACGATCGCATCACTGCTTACCATCAGGCGGGATTGCGGTCAAGCGCTAGTTTATAATTATTAAAAAAAAAAAAAAAAAAAAATAACGAATTCAGTATTATTTAACTGTCACAATGAAAGCCTTGAGGGTATGTTTTGCAATTACTCTGCTGCTGCATCAATGATGATGGATTTCACCCTAAATTTGCCAACTAAAATAAGCCTAATAATATCGAAAATTTTCTAACTGCAATCCTTCGATATCGCCTTTTGGTTGTAGAGGTCAGACGGCAGTTGCAATATCGAAGTTTAGCCAAAATCAGCAGCTAGACTGCTAAAGCGGACCCCAGATTTGAAAGCTGAAAAAGTTTCGGTTGTGACTGGGAGTAACGCTGAGATGATTATGCTGCTG
The DNA here is from genome assembly GCA_037179545.1 of Sesamia inferens. NCBI lineage: Eukaryota > Metazoa > Arthropoda > Insecta > Lepidoptera > Noctuidae > Sesamia > Sesamia inferens. The sequence continues at coordinate 17,863,741 of CM073944.1, read as the reverse complement.
ATATAGGGCTCATGTGAGTGTATATATATATATATATATATGTATACATAAATTCAGGTAAATACCTGAACTTGATTTGACGAAAGGAAAATAAGCTCTTAAAGAAGCACTGGAATATCCAACCACTGGTAAAAACAGTGCAAGGTAACCCAAAACCTAAACTGCTTCAATTTCAAGCTAAATATAACTGAAAGCTGTCTGCACACGGTAGAGAAAAATTCAATTTGGTGAAGCGGTGTTTCGCATCTACATACTGTTAGAAATTGCAATGAAATTGGATCTGGATATTGCAATAATGCATATGGAGTGGATTCTAACAACAAAAGACAAGCGACCTAATAATATTTATGTTAGTTGAAATATCTTATCACTACCTATTATAAAACAAGGTCACTTTCTGTTTCCCTATGTATCCTTGTACGATTAAATCTTTAAAACTGCGCAACGGATTTCAATTAAGTTTTATTTTTAAAAATAGGGTGATTAAAGAGAAAGGTTTATATGTATAATAACTTCCATTGAATTGTGGAAAAATACTATTATTTTTGAGGTTTCTAATGTGATGTCGTAAATTATTACACATTTTTCGCGTTTACAGTGAAACGCAGGCTTCAGCCTCGTAGGGTCTCGTAGGGTTCACCCTACGAGAGTTATCAAAATAATGTACAAAATATATAAAAAGTCCGCGGTGGTATATACCTATCTCTTATGGATATCCCACAATAATATGTTTTTGTCATTTACATTTTACGACAAATACCGTCTAATTTTCGAAGCGATTTTAACCAATACAGCATTAATCCTTTTCCAATTTAATTCATTGAATACATTGTTGATTTTTCGCCCTTTACAGCTTATGATTTAAATGAATATTTTCGAAGATATTACAGATTTAAAAATTGCGATGCGTCGGGTTTACTTCCGTACTGTTGCGGCCGCATTGTTTTTTATACAACGTTCTCAGTTTTTCTATAAAATCAAAAGCAAATCATTCACAATCAAACACACAAAAAAAAAAACAACAACAAAAAAAGACTAACCCAACAAATAGATGCTTTACAGCAAGTACATAGTGCTCACACGTGTGTCATGCAATTATATGTACAATACGAAAAAATTGAATCTACACAACGCAAAGATAATTTTAGTAATAGTGGGTTACAAATTAGGGATATTTCCTGGGTAAAAAAATAATCTATTTAGTCCGTCATTAAGATTATAGAAAAATATTGGATACGTATATTCTGTTTTACCAAATCAATAAAAATTGACAAATATAAAAGGCATCAATGATCAGGAGTGCTGGCTGGTGACATCACTGCTCGCTAAAAAAGTGTAGCGTGCTGTGACGTCACACGAGTTTTTAACGCACTCTGTCGTCTTCATTTTTTGTTTATATTAAAAAAGAAAAATTACGTGTCTAGTATTTTTTGGAAATCTGACTGATGGACTAATCAGTTTTTTTTAGTCAACTACCCTATTAGGGTGTTGGTCTTTTTAAAGCCTATAATGTTCCCACTACACAGGCCTGTTCTCGGTGAGAGGGAGTAGACCGTAATCTACCACGCGGCATTGCAACACTAATTCATGCCGTATCTGGAGAGGTTTTGCCTCAAGATTGCAAAAATGTCTATTGACAGAAACAAAACGAGGGGCAGTGCAACCCAGCAATTGTCGTCGGCAAGAATTTTTAATGGATAGTAGCAGGAGCTTAAGTAAATAGTTGTAGTATAGAGCAGACGTGAAAGTAAGAATGTATAGCAATATACAGTAATATTAATAAAGATAAGAAATAGTGTACAGAAATAAGATGACAGAAAATATAAATAAAAGACTAACAAAGATTCTTGCCATGCAAGAAGTGGGGACGACAACGCCCTGTGACGACGGGTGTCTTTAAAAAAAAAAAATACTACGCGGGCCTGGTGAGGGTTAATAGATGCCACATGTCTTCGAAGTTTTGTCTCTAGGACATGCCGGTTTTCTAACGATGTTTTCCTTCACCGTTTTGAGAGCAATAGTGAAGAAATATTTACAAAGTAAAGCGCCTGCTGGAGTTCGAACTAGGGTTTTTACAGAGCTCCGCCTCCGCTTCCGTTACTGCGGAAGTTCCGCAAGAAATCGCATCTTCGCCTCCGCCTCCGACTCCGCATAATTTTTGCGGAGTTATAACGGAGGTTTATTTACGTATTTATATAATAAATAATGCGTAAGCTGCGACGCTCTACAACCGTCCGGCCGCGTTTGAGCGCGAAATGGTCAAGAATCACAACTTGTAGTGCGAGACGGGTTACTAAGTATACTACTATTAATTATTAAAGTTTTAATTAGCCAATTTTTTTTATTTTCTATATCCGCCTCCGTTAATCTCCGCATCCGCGGAGGTGAGACTCGTCGCCTACGCATCCGTCTCCGCCTCCGCTAACAAAGGCCTCCGTTATAACCCTAGTTTGAACCTACTTCTAAGTTGCGGCCGATACCATTAGGCCAAATTTGGCAAGAATTTCATTAAGCAACACAATTATAGGCATATTGTTTGAGTAAACTAGGCAGGTAACATTCTGTAATATTCGTAACTACCTTCTGCCCGCTGATATTAACACCTTGCAGTGGCGAAGAGTCCATACAAGCCGATTCCCACCGGGTTACCTTTCAAAAATCAGTTCCATATTCATACAAAAGTATTTACATTCTATTTCATTAACAAAGTATTATTAATCAAACGCCTGCGCGATTTACAATAGCAATAGTAATTCTTAGCAATACCCTAAGTATCACATTTCATTTTATAGTCGTAAATTAATCAGCGCTTCAATTTTTCGTACTTTACATTGAAGGCAACTCGAGGAATCACGGCTTACCTCGGTCAACGTTTTACTATGCGGCGAAAAGAGAGAGCGTGTCAGACCATCTCTTTCTAATTCTCGCTAACCGTCGGTAAAACTTGATAAATATGAGGCTACTCGCGGGCGGCTTATAGTACTCTCCTCTACTCTATTAGAAAGAGACAAATTAACCACGCCACTACGAGCGTTTGAGTTCACCGTCAGTATGTGTTTCTCTATACTACCTAACCTACTGATGCGTGAGTTTTTCGTTTGTTTTTAATATTTGTGTTATTTAAACTGTGACGGATTCTGTAAGGTAATTTAATCGCAGATTTGGTTAAATACTGTGGATTTTGTTTGTTATTATGGCTTTAATTCATATAGAGTGCTGTTCAACAGATTACATGCTTACAAATGAAACTTCATTTTCAAAACTAAGTTATGCATACAAGAAGCATGTTATTCAGTTAGGTCGAGCACTCCCACACATGATTATTGATTGCAAAAGGCGAGATGGATTTTTTAAACATTTTCACGCGTCGTTATATGATAAATATACATGGATGACAGGCAGTTGCAAACTGAACAAAATGTTTTGTTTTCCGTGTTTGTTATTTTCTGATTCGAAATCTGTTTGGAGCAGTACGGGTTTTACGGATATTAATAATTTGTCTAACTCAGCCAAAAAACACAAAAAAAAAAAAACAAAAAACAGCCATCAAATAATTTGCTTAATAAAATGAAAAGTAATCCCAATTTTTTTAACAACATTTTAGCTCATTTTGTTAAAAAAAACAGACGCATTGCATTAGAATATAAATAACGTTGTGATTGTGTATAATTTGCTTTATTTTTGCTTAATATTTTTGTTGGTTTTGGATCGGTGTTTGTGTGGTTCGGTTTTTAACACTTTATTATTTTTGTAATTTTTTATTTTATTTTTTCTTGACTCTTATTCCCTAACAATAGGTACTTAACTTAGTACTTACTAACAAGCATGCATGTGTGGTATAGAGATGCACGTCGAAAAAGGCTTTTCACAAAGCCGCTTTTATCATACTTGAAAGACACTGTTATCAAATCATCAGTCCTTTTTTGTATGGTGAAGGTGGGGCTTTTCATATTATTCTTATCTGAAGACCTCCTCCAAGATATCCTGCAGTAGGTAAGTGTTTAAGTGTTTATTTTTTGGACCGGCTTCCCTTTGTCAAAATTTCACCCTTCGCCACTGACACCTTGTAATTTTCTTTCTGCTTCAAAAATAAAAGCAAGTAGTGCCAATAGGGGTGTATCCAAGGTATGAAAAACAAAAAAATAATTAGTCCGTCTTATAGATAATAAAAAAAAATGAGACCCGTATTTCTTATTTTGTCGAAATGACCAAAAACTACTGAGATATAGCGTATTAAAGCTACGGAGTGGGGAGTAATTACGTCATGCAACATTTCAAATCAATATATCTTCCAAAGTATCCCTCTTACATTCATACACACAGAATCATATCACACAAAGAGAAGACACACACATACTGTTGAGTGCTTATTTTTCATTTAATTTCTCGGTGGTAGGCCATAACATCAGCCGCCGGCAGAAGTTACCACCCACCAGACAAAGTCTTGCCGCCAAGCGATTTGTCGTGTTCCGGCATGATGTCTGGTGAAGCCGTACGGAGGACGGGTCTGAGCAGTTGTGTTGCGATGTGTGCCGAGTACGATGCGCCTAATGTTGTTGTGTTGGGAGTTTGGTCGTGGAGGGTCTTCACATCAATCTCCCTTTGGCTCGTTGGTCGTGTTGTTGGGTTTAACATTGCATCACCTCGCTCAACTGCCGTCTTCCTTCGTATTCGCTCGGTTTTTCTGAGTGAATAGGCTCTTAATAAACTAGCACGCTTTACCATCAACGATCGCATCACTGCTTACCATCAGGCGGGATTGCGGTCAAGCGCTAGTTTATAATTATTAAAAAAAAAAAAAAAAAAAATTGAAGTGAATTTATTCTTCTTCAGCCTATAGAGGTCTACTGCTGCGTAAAGGATCCACCTGGTCACACATTTATGTTTATTTAATATTAGTTAGGCGGTTTTGAATTGATAACCAACGTAGTCGATTTACAGACTAAGGAGAACTGAGAAATTAAAGGATAAATTAATATTGGTAAGGCAATATTAAATTATCGCTTTGTATTCGGTTTTTATTCCATCTTAAGTAAATCTTAGAGTTTGTGCTCTAAGAACTTTTTAAAGATTTTATAAACTTTGCCTATGATGCAATTGGTTACCTTGTTACCATATTGCCATAGATTTTCTCTGTCATGTTAATAATCCTCTACAAAATAATTTTACTCTAAATAATCGTTTAATTTGAAAACCAAACCGCTACTACAACAGTTATCCTCATCAACCTGTTTATCGTCCCATTGCTGGGTACAGGTCTCCTTTCATACAGTCAAGGATTGAGCGTAACCACCACACTTGCTCAATGGGGGTTGGTGATATCAGACTTAAAGACCAAGTTTCCTCAAGATGTTTTCCTTCGCCTTCAGTCATTGGTGTCCAAGATATACTTAGAAATTACATATAACTCAGAAAAGTTACATTGGTACTTGCCTGATACGGTGACGAAATATCAGGCCGACAAAGGGAGTCGCGCCGGTCCATAAATTAAAAGACAAACGACCTTGGAATTACTTTGATGAAATACACTGGAGTTATCGATAAACCTTGCAGAATAAGCTGGCAGAAGCGTGAAGCGTGGGCTGGTAAAGTGGAGTAAGCGAGTTTTAGAGTGGCTTATCGACAAGCATATTTTAGGAAGCCGCCCAGCTCAACGACTTTAAGAAGGTAGCTGGGGCAGACTTGATGCGGAAGGTGGAGAACGGGAGCAGGTGGCAAGTTTCGGAGCAGAGAGAGGCCTATGTCCAGAATTAAACTTCGACAGGCTGAGATGATTGATTAATTGAAGAGAATGCATCATAGCCTTTACTGTGAGGTTTAGAGTTCCCACAAAAGGTGAAAATTAAAATAGGTTTATTTTTTGTTGATTTCTGTACATGTATCCGCTGAAGGGGTGTATAGGGGACCGTCAATGTAGTGGATTATTCTGCCAGGGCCGAGGATTTTTTAAAAGAGATGACGTAGTGACGCCTGGTGCTTCTCAGGCAAGTGAAGGAACACGGCTAGGTTTTAATCAGTAAAAGTTTGAGAGAGCAGGTACTTCATGAATTCCCAATCAAAAAAGGGGAAGAAATGAGCCATGAATGATCTAATTTTGCTTGCGTTAGTCATCTGTTGGAAATTTTAATGTGATATTGATATTCCAAACATAGCTGTGATCCAGAATAAGCTAGAAGTTACGCGACTTGTTTACAGGGAAGGTAACGCCTTCGCAGTTCTTATAACAATAACTCCATGACTGACTTTGTTATTTACCGAGGGAAACCAAACAATTGACACATCTTGGCAAATAAAATAAAATAGGAATAAATGAATGGCAACAGTTGTTAAGTTCCTGAAATGTCAGGGCAAACCAACATGTTTTCTTATGCTGATATTTTTTTCAAATAAATCCCTATTTCTGTCCTTATTTCGAAAGCTGAAGCTTTCTTTCTCTCTTTTACTATGAAAAGAAAAATTGTTTTAGTCTTGACACAATGCTACCACAGTGGATCCAATATTTATGAAGGGCGTTCAAATGTGCTCCCAAATAGTAGAAATCCCACACAGAGAATGCTGCATAACATTTGTTTTCCAACTTTTTTAACAAATTGTAACAAAAGTCATAAATTGTACGTGTACAGCAAAAGAGTTTTATCTTTTCTTTTTCCAAACATAAAAGTTAAGCTAAACCAATAACCACTTGGTGGAGGTGGCGGGAATCCAATGGATGCGGGCAGCACAAGACCGGTCGTTGTGGAAAGGCTTGGGGGAGGACTTTGGCCAGCAGTGGACTTCTATAGGCTGAAGAAGAAGAAGAAGAACCAGCTCCTGCGAACGATGTTACAATATATTCAGCCGAAAGACGTCCACAGCTGGATATAGGCCTCTTCCAAGGCTCTCCACGACGACCGGTCCTGCGCCTCCCGCATCCAGCGGTTTCCCGAGACCTTCACCAGGTTGTCGGGCCACCTGGTCGGGGGCCTACCCACGCTACGTCTTCCGGAGTGTGGTCGCCACTCGAGAACCCGTCGGCCCCATCGGCATCGGTCCTACGGGCAATGTGTTCAGCCGACTGCCACTTTAGTGTTGCAATTCTTCGGGCTATGTCGGCTACTCTCGTTCTTCTGCGGATATCCTCATTCCTGATTCGATCGCGCAGTGAAACCCCAAGCATAACCCTCTCTATTGCCCTTTGATTGACTTTGAGCCTTCTTATAAGGCCCATTGTTAGCGACCACGTCTCAATTCCATAAGTCACCACTAGCAACACACACTGGTCGAAGACTTTTATCTTGAGACACTGCGGTATTTCGGACGAGAAGATTTTACATAGCTTCCCGAAAGCAGCCCAGCCAAGTTGGAGTCAATATATACAACGGGTTGAACAAAAATATTGTAGTAACAGGATATTCACTGTTATAAAATGTAATTGTGCTATACAATGTTTTAAAAGCGTTATAATTACAATTTCTATGTAGGGACACCTTTAGATAATGTATATTAATAAGACCGAGAAAGTTTTCCTTAATTTAGCAGGGACATTTTGAACCTTATAATATTTATGAAACTTTAAACAATATTAAAACAAATTCTGTACAAAGATGGACCTAATGCCACAGGCCTTTTATATCTGTCAGTCTTAGGGTGATGCAGATACAGATCATGACAGGTACGATAAAGGATTTAGTATTAAGCAAACATAATTTATTAATTAAATGAAGTGTAATTTAAGTAAATGTAATCTAATATTATTTAATATAATTAACCCCTGGTTGATAAGTTATCGTTGTACCAAAAATTGAACAAATGTTGTCAAATTTAATAAATAAATAATTATTATTACATGTATATTCAGTCGCTTTTCTTCTGTTTCCAAAACTTGCATTATTGTAATTTTCAGATAAACTAAGTCTGAGAAGTAATTAATACTAGCGAGCGTTCCCTATCCACGTAAAGTATGTTTTTGGATAAATAATGATATACATAGGTACATTAATGTAAACTACGCTAGATAAAATCTCCGAGAAATTCTGTAGTTTGGTTACTTATAAGGTAAGAAAAGAAGACTCTTTTTTCACCTTCATATATATCATAAATATATTGTTTCTTTTATATAGACATACAAAAGAAACAATATATTTATGATTAAAAGACTGGGCGATGAAGGCAATATCTTTTATCTCACAACTTTTAGTTTACAAACTTTTTACTATAAAGTGTGTCAAACACTATTGGAAGCTCTGAGTATTTCGCTTAATTCAGTTATCCGATGTTCCATAGATATTCTGTCAATAGATATGTTTAGCTTTGTGTTTCAGTGGACTACTACCAACCACCCCGCGAAAAGCGTCACAGATTGTATAACCAACATCAAAATATCATTGATAATCATTATCCCACTCCTGAGGCACAGCCCTCTCGCTGAGAAGGAGTGGGCCGTAATCTACCACGCGGACCCATTGCGGGATGATAGATATGTGACATATGGCATAGATGATGTGACATCTATCAACCCAATCAATGATATCTTCTTCGAACGTTCGGCTCTAGAACATGGTGGTTACCTAACGATATTTCCCTTCGTCAATAAAAATAATAATCTACAGTATGTTAAGAAAACCCTGTCCGACCCGTGAAGGTGTTGTTAGGTATCGATAACGGATTGTACTAATGGATACAAAACCTGCCTAAAATGAAAAAAAAAATCGCCCTAAAAAAATAAATATTATTTGGCAAAAAGTGGTAACTTAATAAATGTGCGTTCACACTTCCGCGGGCGGCGGGCGGCAGGGCACGCGGCACGTGGTCGCATCGCTATTCGCTCATAATAATACCGGTGTTGTCACTTTTTAAAAAATTACCAAATTTCGGGGAAGTTGGAATTAATTCGCGGGAAAAAAGATTATTTCAAAATTCATTTGTATTGGTAGGTACTATGATGATTACGTAAAATTTTATATTATATTTGGTCATGTGTTTACCTAACCTTTATTACAGTATGTTAAGAGATTTTCTTACTATACTGTATAATAAACTTATATTGAAAAAAGGCAAATTTCCGAGTTTGTATTTAGGTGGATATCTCTTAATCTAAAGATCCAATTCCTAAAATTCTCTCAGCAATTGGACGCTACAATGTTCCAGAGTTTAATAAGATATTTTTTGAAAAAAAAAATACATATTTAACTATTTATTTACCACTGTGTTTGTGTCTGTCTGCGTCTTGAAGACACAAATTAATGAAGACAGAATTAATGCTGTAGGCATTCTCTACCAGTTAACCTTTACAAAACAAGGGAGGAAAGAGAATAAAGAAAGTGGTCAGTGCCCTTAGCTCTCTGCACTGAGGTATGAGGATACTACTTTAAAAGCAACCGATACGTAAAGATAGAATCGTATGTATTAGGGCAGATTGAAAACGAATCTAGTGCAGCCTATTGATTTGAAGGCATCATTTCGAAGTGAAAAGTTCGGTCAAGTGAGCTGCCAATATTGTCAATACCTAACGTTAGCTATAAACTGATTTAGATCAGGATCAACGCCTCACATCAGGTTCAGTTAAAAATCAGCGTTAGGTACTAGTTGCCTGGCAGTTTTGCTGAACTAGGCCTTTTTGGTGAAGCCGGAGGCAAACTTTTCTGCTATTTTTAACATCGGGGTTTTAATTTTTCTTTGATTTTTATTTGTTGCCACCTAATGTATGTTTATTTTAGATGTATTGAAGTCTGTGCTGAATATATGTATTTTATTTCTTCTTTCTAATGCGAGAGATGGTTATAAAACCACATTGCACTTACTAAGTAAACTGCCAAGTACATATAGAAGTTACTATACAGGATGGCAGGAACATTAATGCGCAAACGGTAAAAATGAGTTCAGCACACAATTCTCAACAAACTTCTATTTCATTGAAAAACCTCCGACGCAGTCAAAATGCATAGTGTTATTTTTATATATATCAGTATCTACTATCATCATCATCATCATCATCTCAGCGTATAATCCCGGTTGCATCCGCGGCTAGCATAGCAATGCAGTATCTACTGTATGTTGAGTCATCATCAACCTTTTTTATCATCCCACTGCTGGTCACAGGTCTCCTCTCAGACAGAGAAGGATTGAGCGTAATCACCACGCTTGTTCAATGCGGGTTGACGATTTCAGACTTATAAACTCCAGGTTTCCTCAAAATGTTTTCCTTCACCTTCAGTCATTGGTGTCCAAGATATACTTAGAAAGTACATATAACTTTAGAAAAGTTACATTGGTACTTGCCTGACCTGGAATCGAACCCGCGCACTCATACTTGAGAGGCTGGTGTTATAACCACTAGGCCACCACGACTACATACATGTAAGTTGAGTAAATGCATGAATATTTTCAGTGGATAGACATGTATCAATTATGACGACAGTTTACATTTCCATTTAAATTCATAACCATAAACTACGATACTGTATAAACGTCACATGCCTACAACGCCTCATACTGATGTCGCACAGTTGCATCTCGCAACTAGAGTTTACCGTGCAGCGGTTGTATGTATGCTATACAGAGTAGTGCTGACAATACGACAATAAATGAAAACACGAACAATGCTGGTTCATAGGAATAATCCTAAACCATAGAAAAACACCTAGCACCAAAATTAAAAAAAATAAAATTTCAAACAAACTAAATCGCACAAAATTGTAAACGGAATAGAACATCTTTTAAAAATATTGGTTCACTGACCTCCGATCGGCGACAACGCGATCCTGTATTGACTTGCTTTTTTCGCGTCATTATTATTAAAGTTTGATACCGCAGGATGCGGCGGTCATTAACCTGTAAGTGCATCCTTACAAACATGTACATCATGCAGAAAATGTGAAAAATGAAAAATAATTTCCTGTGACTAAACTAATGGACATATTTATATGACTTTTTATGGGTAGACTGAGAATGTGTTGAGGTACACGATGTTTAATTTACTGTCGTATTGTCACCACCACTCTGTATAACTTCCTAACATCAACCGTTAGGCAAGTGCCCGCTAGACACAAAACTTGTCTGGTCGGAGGATCCTCCCTTTTCCATGGAGGATGACTGAACTTTACATCCTGTTCCTCATATCTCCAAATACACATAAACAATCCTTAATCCATTGTGGTCAGGAGTCTAGAAGACCTAAGCAATCATTCAGCCCACCTTGTGTCTTTCGGTACGCGATCGTCACTTCAGAACTCATCTCATCTGCTCTACGAGAAATATAGCCTTCTCATTGCCACTTAAGTATAGCAATGGGCAGGGTAGGCCGCAGGAGAGATATCTCTTGAGACCTACCTTGCTCATTGTCAGGTGACCGATATATCACCTTATTTTTTCTGAGGATGTCATCATACTGACTCGATTACGCATAAAAATTCAAGCATATCTCTCTCCATTGTCCTTTGGGCGAATTTTAACTAATATATCAATAGAAAATAAAATATCTAGCACTAACCAGGTTAATCTAACCCATCGACACGAAACACCTACAATGACGCACAAAAGGGGTAAACTTTTCTTGCCCTAAAACTTCCGAATAAAAGAATAAGGAACTTTGCCAGAACAACTTGTGTTAACAACATTGTTACTAAAGAGGCGCACGCTTCGCCGAACACCGCTTATATTCCAGATATCCAATCAAAGATCGAAATATCTGCTGTCAAAACTTCTGTGGAAATGAAGAAAAACTTCTTCGATACACCAAAATAAAACGTAAACCTCCTAACTCGGCTAAGGATGTTAGCAGACAAATGATTTTTTATAGCATGGTTGACTGGTGATTTTGCGATGTCATGTTCGTTGGATTGTGTTTTGGTGCTTCACTTCGCGATATCAAAGTTACTCGCTTCATCATTGAAGCGAGTAACTCGCGAAGCAAAGGCGTTATGCTAGTATATCGATAATATTACCGTTACAAACATGGCTCCTAACTTGATCAGGGGATCGTCGAGCAATACACAATTATCGCACCAATAAAGGGCTCTATTGGCACGATCGTGTATCGTTCACCGATTAATTTATTGTTAGAACAGAGTCTTGGATATTGAAGCACGATGAGCGACCCGCTGCATATTCTAACAGGCTTTTGAAAAACGAAAATATAACTAATGCTCAAAGTATGTAAGATCAGGATACCAGGCACTGTATATCGTTTCAGAATCAGAGAAAACTATTGAACGTCATTGCTAAAACTAGCTGACCTACAAAATCCCTTAGATAAATGTATGGAAAAGAAAAAGGACAATGTTAAGGGAAGTCGGAAACAATATTGAAAGGTATAAAAAACTCTTAAAAAAAGGTTCCTTGGGCAAATTGGGACGTGAATGCAAATTTTTATTTTTTATTTTATCAGTACCTAGACATTGGTAGGATTACAAACAAACACGTCGGAACATGCAACTGTATTGTATAATTGATACATTTATTTTTAAAGAACTATAATTATTCCAGCGAATATTATGAACATCGTTATTTTATACCCATTATAATGGCACTAATTGAACAAAAACATATACTGAACTTAAATTCAGTGTAATTTGTGACTCTTAACTGAATAAATATAATGCACAGACAAGACAAGACAAGACAATTTAGATGTGATTAAAAACATGGCCATTAAAAATATGTCGATTTACTTCACGCACCGGCTAATGACAGGGCTATATAAATATTTATCTTCTGTGCTTTTCGTAATGAAAATGAAAGAAAAAATGCACTCAGCCCAAATTAAGTTTAGTTTAGGAACAATGGAATTGGTGCCCAAACCTCTTGAGATTATATGAAATGAAATGAAATCGTTTATTAAGCAAGTAGGATCACCGATCACTTTTACACGTCATACGTTTTTTTTTTTTTTTTTAATTTTTTTTTTTAAACTAGATGAAGCCGGCATTTCCTAACTGACTACCTCTGAGAAGAAATAGCCGAAACAAACTCAGGGATCATCGTCTTTTTTAAAGTCCAGACATTAAAAATGAAAATGTTTACAATAATTTACGTTATAATTACGCATGTTGCTTAATAACAATGCTTAACAGAGCGAGCAGCTCAGTCCCAAGCCTCTGTATCCTCTAAATAATCTGAGATTTTATAATACCCCTTTTTGCAAAGTTTGGCCTTTATATAGGTTTTATATCGTTTAATGGGTAAGTTTCGAATGTCCATGGGAAGCTTGTTGTAAAAGTGTATACATTGACCCATGAACGAGTTGCCTACTCTTTGGAGACGAGTGTGATGTACAGCAAGATTGTGTTTGTTCCTGGTATTTATATTATGAACATCGCTTATTTTCTTAAAATTAGATATATTTTTATATATATTATCTCACGAGGTGTGGGCACCGATTGATGTCGTGAACATGTATGCGTGCTGTTGCACAGTAAACTCTCCTTGCGAGATGCAGGATTTGCGTGACGTCACTATGACGAGTTGTTCGCATGTAGCGTTTTCGGTATCGCTACATTACTCGGCTCCGGCTGAGGGTTCTATTTTTATTTTATCGAGATCAATTCGGGGTTGTTTTTCGGTTCGTCGGAATCAGTTCGGGATCGTTACGGTTCGACGGAGCCGATTCGGGATCGGTACGGTTCGTGGGGATCGGCTCGGGATCGGTACGAGATTGGTACAGTTCGTCCGGAATAATTAGGGATCGATACGGTTCGTCCGGGTCAATTAGTTATCCGTTAGGTTCATCTAGATCAACTATTAGGGATCTCGTCCGGGTCACAAGTTTAGAGGCATGAGGAACAGGGAGTAAAGTTCACTCTTCCTCCAAAGAAAAGGGAGGATCCTCTGACCAGACTGGTATTGTCTGGCGGGCACTTGCCCATCGGTTGATTTTGTTAACTTGTATGGGTGCCAGTTGTACAGTAAGCTCTGCTTGCAAGATGCATGATTTGCCTGAAGTCAGTATAACACGTTGCTTGCATGTAGCGTTGTAGGTACCGCTACAAGGTAATAACTAATTAGCAGTCGTCGCTCTGTAACGTTCACCATTACTTAATTCTAATTATATCTTTAACTGCTTTCTATCTATTCTAGACAGTCTTTAAAATCAAAATCAAAATCAAAGCATTTATTTCAAATAAACCAGTTTCAGGCGCTTTTGAATTGTCAGAAGGTCAGTGAGTCAGTAAGGTGAAGCTAGTCGCCCATTCCAAAGAGTAGGTACCTATGGAGAAGAACGGGCAAGAAACTCCATGGACACTCTTTTAAATTATCAAGCTATTGATACAAATATTTGATTACATCATTCATTTTGAAATCAATCGTGTGAGAACGATGCAGAAACATATTGTACGCTGAGAGCGTCCATTATGGAAAAAAAAACAACAATTCAGAATTTAAAATACGCCGTAGCAGCTAAGAGATGACCAGTCCCCTTTGACGGCGTCCGTTCACGAACATGACGTATGGATCAGCATCATTCAGCTCAACCATATTGAAGGGAACCTAATGACCCAACACACACGCCACCATCAGCGAGACATTTGAGTGAGCATGATATACTCTCAACAGCCATAGCACTATCAAGTCAATAAACGACTAACCCAACAAATAGATGCTTTACAGCAAGTAGATCGTGCTCACACGTGTTCCATGCAATTATACAATACTAGGAAATTGAATCTACACAATGCAAAGACAGTTTTGTCTAAGGTTCAGCAGCTCCAACGGTGTTCCCGAATGCTAAGTTTAGCTCCTGTGTAGCTGCACCAGTGCCGAATACCCCTGTCAGCGATGCAATTCCGTAACGTATAATATGCCTGGCTACATAGTGTGTACTGGCTTTGAGTTAAAAAAAAAAACAAACAATTGCAAATTTAAACTACAAGAGGAAAATCAAAGAACAATCAGTGTAAGCATAGAAATCGGACGCAGCTCAAGCCCAAGCCTTTTTGTCGTCAATATAATCTTTAACAATATAAAATGCTTTCTGACACAACTTACGTTTAATGAAGGATTTGAATTTATTCAGGCTCAGATCTTGAACCACCTTTATAATAATATCTCTCGTTAATCCAATATTGCTCTTATACATAGGTGATATGAAATTGGATTTAAGTCCAACCAACAGAAATGACAGAATGCTCGAATTCCTATCACTAAATGCCTCTCACGGACTTTTGCCTACTGATCTCATCCCTGCTATATTGGATCGATGCTTGGATCAGATCCTCCAGAAGTTCAACCTACCATCTACCTTCCACTTGAACATTACTAACTTTAACACACCGCTCAAATCATCACGCATTGTCACTCGCCTAAATTACGCAAGGATAATCGCTGATCTCGAAAATGCTGACTTTTCCGAAATGTATGTGTCAGAAAGGTCTCTTTTTCTTCAGCCTCGTCTTTTGCAGTTACTTCCGTGGTGCTGAGGCGCCACTTATTCCTCTATTAGGCGTGGTCATCTGAAAGCCTCAACTGCTTCATATCCTTGCGGATATTCGTCATCATGTAGTTGGGGGCCTTCGCCTTTGTCTCATCTTTGTTGCCATGGAAAGGCACTTCTTCGTCTGGCCTTCGCTGTATATAACCGTACCGTCTCAGACTAAATTCTGCAATTGGTCCAACTCGTGTATCAGAAAAGTATGGCCACATATTCTAAAAGAAAAAGGAAAGACATAAAGTAGATTTATATATTTATATAAAACAACAACACAATACACAAAAAAACGGTAGAAGAAATCTCATCATTTTAATTTTAATTGGCATTTAGATAAAAACCGATTAGAAGAGATTAAAAGGGAAAAACGTATTAGAAGGAAAAATAATCCGATTAAAGAAATTAGATAGAGTACAACAGAATAGGAAAATACTCTTTATTATGTACACTATAAAAGTTACAGAACATAAATATGAAGACTATACAAAGGGTGACACAAAAAGCGGTCTGTAAAGAAAATGTATCTAAAGGCTGCGCCAAGAAGGCCTTTTTTAAAAAGGACATTTAAATAACACCGTTTCAGGGTCCCTAGTCTGCTATTTATATAAATTTGTCATTCCTACACGACTCTGTTGTCAAAGACAATGGAGTCGTGACAATGGACTGGCTAACTATTGATCGCAGTTTATGAATTTAGCAGACTAAATTCATAAAGTGCGATCAATGATTAGCTAGTCGTCTCGTAATGGAAAGGTGATAAAATGACATTGCCGTATTGCCGTTACTACAAAACCCTTTAGTAGAAATGATTTTGGAAAAATTACTGCGCAATTTGAATATTTTTAATATGGAATAGAATATCAGTGATGGACTACTGGAAAGTCATCATAGCGCCATTTTGTTAGTAGATAATAAAACTTGCCAAAATTGATCATTTTTTACTTATAGCAGACTGTTCATATTGCGCAAATGTCACAATAATTAGTTCGAGTAACCTTGACATAAAAATATAATCTTTGTCTTCTTATCAGATATAATAATGGACGCATTTTGAAAGATTCACTGTTACTCAATTAATTGCTACAATTCATGAGATTAGATTATCATTATTATGCATGCAAACAATATTAGGTTGAAGAATTCGGTCAAAAGCATGATTTGAAAATATAATTTAAATGTTCCGTACAGTTGATAGTTTTATTTTAATTGTTTCGTAGCTTCATAAGGTTTTTTTTACTAATTTTTAACAGGAACCAAGCAAAACGAGAAATAGAAAAATCGCTATAAACAAAAACGAAATGATAGAGTGGATCGAGTAAGCAAGACATTTTAAGTGGATTTAGCCGCCGGCGGATCATATAAAGCTTTAAAAATATATTTTCCATTAAATTTATTCAAAGCAACAAAAAAAAAATAAAACATTATTTTAAAGATAATTGGGTACCTATTACCTGTATTAGATTGCCCATCTGCCAATTTGGACAATATAGGTAATTTTGTAATATTCCTTTAAACGATAATTCCTTTTACCATAGTGTTGATGGGGCTAGTGTTGTTGGGTCGTCAGCATAGCTGATTTTGTTGACGATATGCTATGCTATGCTAGCTATGCTGACGATATGGTGGTGTTAGGTCCGTCGCCGGGTGCAATTGGAGAGTTGCTTAAGACCTGTGAAGCCTATTAGTATATAATGTAAAGAAGTGTGAGTACATGGTCTTTGAGGTCGGTGGCAAATGCCGTGAAGTGGGACCCGAACTACTTCTTAACGGGTCGATAATTAAAAGGGTATCCACTTTTAAATACCTACGCTACTGTCGACCTTAAGGACCATGTAGACATAGAAAGGGAGCGCAGGGCACTCGTTGTCCGGTGTAATATGTTGGCTCGTAGATTTGCTCGGTGTACAGATCTAGTCAAAATAACTCTTTTTAAGGCGTGCTGCCAGAGTCTGTACACGGGTAGTCTATGGTTCAATTACACTAAAAAGTCGCCGGATGTCCATCGCGTCCAATATAACAATGGCTTCAGGATGTTGTTGGGACTTCCTCGCTGCTGCAGCGCGTCGAGAATGTTTGCGCTTGCTCGTACCGACGGGTTTCACGCGATTATGTGCAAAAAAACAGCACCACTCCTGCGGAGATTGAGAGACAGTCCCAACAGCATTCTAAGCATTCAATCGGAGAGTTTCGGCTCTCCATTTATAAAACAATTTATACAGAGGGCGGTGGGTAGGTACTAACACTAGGTAATAAATATTGTTTTTCTTTTTGATGTTACTAACACTCTATGAATTCTCTGGTCCGAAATAAAAATTATTTTATTTACTTACTATCGCCTGGCATATTTTAATAACTGTAGGCGTGTTGTGGCTATTTTTGGTCATCATCATCAATATTATTATCGTCCTACTGCTGGGAACAGGTCTCCCCTCGTACAGAGGAGGAATGAACATAATCACCACGCTTGCTCAATGCGGGTTGGCGATTTCAGACTTAAAGTCCAGGTTTCCTCAAATTGTTTTCCTTCTCCTTTTAATAAGTTATGGGTATCCAAGATATACTTGGAAAGTACATATAACTTAAAAAAGTTACATTGGTACTTGTCTGAGCAGGAATGTAACCCACACACTCATACTTGAGAGGCTGGTGTTTTAACCACTGGGTTGTTATATTTGATTAGTTATCAGTTATTAGTTTTATTTTGGTTGGTTTTGGTTATTTATTCCGGTTAGTTCATATTTGGTTTTAGCACAATATAAACATGATTTGTAGTATAAATAAAATTATAACTTTTAAACAAGTCAGTCATACTAGCGAACCACACACTGTTCCTAGGCGCAGTTGGCGCAGTGGTTAAGCAATTTAATGCTGTACTGCGTGTTAATACTTAGTACAAGTAGACGATGTGAAACGCGAGACAGTTTTTACCACATTTTCTTTGTTAGTTTTTTTTTTTAATAATTATAAACTATTATTTGACCACAATCACGCCTGATGATAAGCAGTGATACTCGTACAATCGTTAATGGTAAAGTGCGCTAGTTTATTAAGAGCCTATTCACTCAAAAAAGAAACTGAATGAATAGGAAGGAAGACGGCAGTTGAGCGAGGTGATGCAAATGATAAACCCAACAACAGGACCAGAGGGAGATTGATCTGGAGACCCTCCACAATCAAACTCCCGACACAACAACATTTGACGGATCACACCCGACACACATTGCAACACAATTACTCAGACCCATCCTCCGTACGGCTTCACCAGACATCATGCCAGAACAGGACTATAATATTTTCATAACTTATCGAGCACTGCTCACACCACATTTGAAGCAGAAGTTCAACTTTACCACCACGAACTCGGTTCGAGAGTGTTCTCGTGCGCCTCTAACTAGCGCTGGCGTTCTGAATAAAGAAGCGAATAAGTTAAGTAAGTACCAGAGCAATACATTTAATTGTTTGGATATTATGTTAATGGCTTTGTTGATTCAGTCGATTGTGGAGCTTGATAATGCTCAATTATTTTTAATTGCTAGATGGGTGTGCATATGTAAGTAAAAAGGAGTTTCATATGTAGATTGAGAATTATATACTTAGAACAAGCTTATACCCGCGCTGCGAAAATCTCACATGGTTTTAATATGTCGTTTTCGGTGGTAGGCCATAAGATCGACCGCCGGCAGAAGTTACCACCCACCAGACAAAGTCTTGCCGCCAAGCGATTCGTCGTGTTCCGGCGTGATGTCTGGTGAAGCCGTACGGAGGACGGGTCTGAGCAGTTGTGTTGTGAAGCTTGCTGGGTACGATGCGCCAAATGATGTTGTGTCGGAAGTTTGATCATGGTCCATCCAGATCAATTTCCCTCTGGCGTAGCATCATTGGCCGTGTTGTTGGGTTTATAAATTTGCATCACCTCGCTCAACTGCCGTCTTTCTTCCTATTCAATAAGTTTTTTAAGTGAATGGGTTTAATAAAGTAGCGCGCTTTACTATCAACGATTGTATCACTGCTTACCATCAGGCGGCATTGCAGTCAAGCGCTAGTTTATAATTATTTAAAAAAAAAGTAAACACAATATTAGGACGTTTTACTCTCTATAGTATAGTATAACCAACCTGCTCCGGTTGCGTATATGCACCAACTGGGCACAGAGACAGTAAGGGAGCGAATGATTACCTACACGCCAGTATAGGTAATCTTCCGCTCCCTCTAACTTTTGAATGCAATCATGTAAGTCTCTTTATCAAGAGTAGCCAGCCTGTAGGTATTCTTTAGGATGCATTTCAGGGAGTGTGCGCAGGAATTTTGTAACTTAATTCCCCATCTTGGTTCCATTATCGGACGATTCGTTTCGACGAACCATCTGGACGAAGCGTTTCGCCTTCTCTTTTATACCGCGTACATGAATGGCAGACTGCGGAATGGAAGACCGCGGACTGGAATGATTTGGCAGCGGCGGTGTTTCCGTTTGACTACAATTTAAGTATCCTCAAGGCTAGAGTGAAAATGATTTTAATAAACTAGCGCGCTCTACTATCAACGATTGCATCACTGCTTACCATCAGGCGGGATTGTAGTCAAGTACGAGTTTATAATATCTAAAACAAATATTTTTAGTCCGATATAAACCATTAATGCAACTAAGAATTTAAATATTATCAGAAATCGATCCCTCCCATTTACAAATCACAGCTGAGAAATATAGCTTGTCTATAAAGTCGTGAAAATGGATATTTCAAGAACTAACAATTTTTAAAGTAGGGCAACACTACATTTTAGTAAGTACAAGTACATCGAATGTCATCGGCAGTCATAGATTTGTTTTGTGATTTGTTATTTTTTATAGTGTGAGCACCATGTACTTGCTATAAAGCATCTATTTGTTGGGTTAGTCTTTTTTTGTTGTTGTTTTTTTTGTGTGTTTTCCATAATGGAGGCTCTTAGCGTACAGTATATTTTTCATTTCTCATATTTGGAAAGTAGTATTTTCTTGATCTGATTATTGGGTAGAAAGTGTCATTTCCCTCCCTAGAGCGGGAAAAACTCATACAAATTACTTCCCACCTAAGGGTCCGAATGAACTTTAAAAATAGAACTGCTGTCAGCTGTGAAGAAATTTGTGTAAAAAAAAATGCAGCGGCAATGTGAGTTTCTAAACAGCCAGTGTGAACTTAGCGCAAACTTCAATGAGCGAAATAGGTCGCAATCATAGAATTAAGAAGTACGATACTACCTACTTATTAATTCTATGGTCGCAACAATAACGTGGTGAGTTCCATATTTAAAATTTAAAAATTCGACATAAATTAGCGGGACACTAATCTGTTATGTATCTGTGACGGAATTAAAAAAATAGTTACTTTAATACCTAATCTTTTATGCGGAGTTTTGGCGGGAAAGCGAAGATGAGTGCCACGCTCATTTTTCATTGAACTTTTAAATTATTTATAGTGTCGTTTACTAAATAAAAACGCGTGATTTATGTAGTTAAAAGTGCATTCGTGAATAATTCATAAAGAACAGTGAAATATTGTAGCATAGTGGCCACATCATGTCTTTACGCTAAACCCCTCCTAATCGGCCTCACGCGGGAATCAAAAGGAGTTAGGTTAGATTAAGTTAGGATAAGTTTAGGATAAATTAGGATAAGTTAGGGTATAAACTTACTCAAGAAAAATGTTACTGAAGTCAAGGCTGTATGGCGTCTTTGCCTTTTCCGTTCAAAAGAACGGTTCTTTCCGTTCTTTTGAACAAAAAAAAAATAAATCTTTTATGCTAAGATTTGAGATTCTGAAATATTGACACCAGATTAAAGACGAGGCAAATTGTGTTATTAACAATCTTTTACCAGAAATCTCCAAACAAAGATATATAAACAGATACAATGATTTTATGAAGTGGCGGGCAGAGAAGAATATAAAATCATTTTCCGAAAGTGTATTTCTTACATATTTTAAAGGACTGTCTAGCAAATTACACCTTTCTGCGCTATGGAGCCGATATTCAATGCTCAAGAGTACACTTAGTGTGAAACACAATGTAAATTTGAAAAAAATCCATAATTTAACATCCTTTTTGAAAAGACAGTCTCAGGGGTTCAAGAGTAGAAAATCTAAGATTTTTACCTCTCATGAAGTGGAAACATTTTTAAATGATGCTCCTGACGAGATATATTTGGCAGTGAAGGTAAGTTTACCTAAGTATTTATGGATTTATTCTAAATAAGAATGTATTTATTACAAAAATACAAAAAAAAATATTTGTTTTCACAGGTGGTATTGATACTCGGTATAAGCGGCGCTTGCAGAAGCAGTGAACTCACAAATTTGACAATTAAGGACATTGAAAGTCAAGGCCAATTAGTAATATTTGCATTAACATTATAATATAGTGTTATCCATAAAAAGTTCAGATAAACAACTAGTTTTATTTTCCTCATATTCGAAATGAAAAGTAGAGTGTTTAACACGGGTAAAAGAATCAATTTCTACTCGGACTATAGCCGCCCTCGCTACGCTCGGGCGCCTAAATACCTCGGGAATTGATTCTTTCCACCCTCGGTTAACAATCTACTATTTGCATCGTTCTCACACGGTTGATTTAAAAATGAATGATGTAATCAAATATTTGTATCAATAGCTTGATAATTTAAAAAAGTGTCCATGAAGTTTCTTGCCCGTTCTTCTCCATAGGTACCTACTCTTTGGAATGGGCGACTAGCTTCACCACTTTGACTGACTGACCTTCTGACAATTCAAAAGTACCTGTAACTGGTTTATTTGAAATAAATGCTTTGATTTGATTTGATTTGAAATTTGTATTAATTTTCAATTATATTTAGAAAAAACATCGAAGAAATGTGTAAAATATAAGAAAAACAAACCGGAGTGGAGCTCGGGAAATTATTTTTAAAGTTTATCATCAATGTTTGTTAGTACACCAAGCTGGAAAAATTTTATCAAATATGGATGATATTTATGCTTGACCAGTTGCTAAAACAGGAATGTAATCATGTTACTGTTTGTTTTTATCTACTAGAAGTTTCAAATTTACTAAGTAAACGATTGTACGACTAAAATAATGATTGTTTACATTGCACATTTATAGGTTAGACTGCTTGCAGTCTAACCTTACTTGTAAAAGCAGACCATATTGTAGTACGTTTTGATATTTTAGGTTATTTAATTTACCGCTGATTTTAAAAATGAATTATATCATTTTGGGAATTAAAATTAGTGCTATTCATCGTCTGATACAAATTACATATTATTATTTTTAATCTTTCAGGAAAATGTGAGAGTAAACCCTTTATTAAGATATTATATGAGCTAGTTATTCGCTTAAGTGAAGATAGCAGACTGGTGACAGCAGTAGCGAAAACATTGTTAGTGACGCAGCTGACAATGAAAATATTTTTTAACGAAGAATATTTGGAATCAGGTGATGAAAGCAATTATTATGTTTTTGGAATACTTTTTTCTGGTAAAATCACTTTAAAACATATAATAAGAAATATGTATGTTTTTATATTTTGTTTTACTCATTTTATTTAAACGCCAGAGGTCATAGATTTATGTTTTCATTAAAACTAGTTTTGCTTCTAGTATATATAATAATGTACTAGTATCAAAATGATTTCAATAAACTGAAAATGATTTTAATAAAATGTTAACAGGGTTGCTATATGCACGACCGCAGCGCTCTCATTTATTTTGAAGATTTTATAGACACACTATAAATATGTTTGTCAAAATAATATTTCGGCATCACATTCCTTTCTTCAGAACCCTAAAAAAAAACAACACGAATAAACTTCACCCACTTATGAATCATGTAATCCTCTTGACTAAACAAACACTATACTTGAAACACTAAACAAATAGTGTACAGAAGGTCGGCTTTATACAATAAGACAAAACGCACGCACACATATACACGCTTCACATACAGCAAGTGCAAACGCACTCTCGACTGTAATTTTATTTGAGATCGCTCCACCTACGCGTCTATGCGTGTGTGTGTCTTCTTTCGGTTCGTTGTTTGTTGCTGACCTTCTCAACTTATCTTTTTTGTGCTTGAGATCTATTTTTATCAGTCGAGTGTACAGTGAAGGCAACTATTATCAGTTAAACTGCGTTGACCTTAATAAGCTTTTGTAATTTTCAGGTATAAATGTTCAATTATTACGAACAATCGGCAGTGGCTGTTATTAATTCAACATGATTTCATTTCTGTACTTCTTGGTGTTTGTGAGTTATGTCGGTGAGTATTTTTCTTTTGTTTTTTTTTTTACAATAGTTATTGTTATTTGTGTCATTAATAAGAGCTCTGTTTCTGGAAAATTTGTAACCGAAAAGTTTATATCCTGTTAAAAGTCATAAAAGAAATAAAAATGCTTGTCTAGATTCTCAAGTTTGTTTTTTTACGAATTGCCTCATGGCCATGTTATCATCAAACATTACATTTCTCAAAGTATTTGTTTTCAACAATGTTCATTCTATAGCAGTTACTAGGTAACCATCTACCTGTCTGTGTAAGCCCTAATCTCAATGTGATTACGGTCAACGTGTCCCTTCTTTGAAACTTTGTTAGACGTCAATATTATCTCAATAGTCAACCACTTTTCTACCCACATTATCTTTTTCAATGGCGTCTATCGCCTTTTTAGTCTTATTGTTACCCTATTGTTGTAGCCATATTCATACCGAAACTTTCCCCACATTTTATATATACTCAACCAGGCGCAACACGTCCCCTTAACACAAACATATTTACATACAAACTACACTAATTTACCCTCCACACAAACATTTCAAGTAATTTTATATGTTTTCTATAGTAAGAGTTTAAATATTTACATTAAATAACCAATCCATCACAGAATTACCCACTAGTGCACGTATAATGTGTCTTCTACGGCGAATCACTCCACGATACGGGGTATCCTAGTATGAGGTCTAGCGCTACTTTATTACATGACATATTTAATACGATATTTATTTCAATTTATTTTTTATCTTATTTTGTTTGTTGTTCTTAACTTGTCATCAAAATGTGTCTAAATAAACTTATAACTATTATCCAAACAAAAATTTCGGAGCAAGCATTAAGTCAAATAATCATTGATTATTTTACAGTGTCATCACCCACGATTAAATCCTTAGACGATCTGAAGATCGTTGGAGGTGAAGACATCGAGATTACTGATGCTCCGTACCAGGTATCTCTCTTAAGGGGAGGCAGACATTCCTGTGGAGGGGCCATCGTTGCTCGTGACATAATTATAACAGCTGCTCACTGTGTTAGCGGGTACGTACAATTGAATAGACAGTGAAGTTTTCTCGGACAAAAAAAAATTAATATTCCTTTTGACGTTCACTTCAACACGACAATGGTGCATCTCAAGTCAATTCAAAACTTTGACCAGTGTGTGTTGCCTGAATTGAAACGTGGTCGCCTCATACGAAGGTTCAAATTACACAAATGAAGATAGAAAGAGCTATGCTCGGAGTTTCTCTGCGCGATCGAATCAGAAATGATGAGGTCCGCAGAAGAACCAAAGTTAGCGACATAGCTCTTCGAGTCACTAGAATTAAGTAGCAGTAGGCGGGGCACATTGCTCGTAGAACCGATCGCCGATTTGGCAGTAAGGTTCTGGCTGGCGATCACGTACCGGAAGACGCAGCGTAGGGAAGCCCGGGACCGGTGGCTCGATGAACTGGTGAAAGTCGCGGGAAACCGCTGGATGTGGGAGGCGCAGGACTGATCTTCAACAGGTATCACTCCACAACTGTGCTGTCAAATACATTTAGAAATTGAAATGTATTAATACTTCGATCAGAATGTGATTGTTTTTATTTTTCAACAAGTAAATAATAAATTAGTTTAGTTTTGTTCCTTTAAATGAATTGAGTAGTAATAATGACACTACCAACATTAACAATATTTACTTGGATCCGGAATTACATTCCGTGAAAAGGCTTATCCACGTTATTCTCTCTGTGAATATTTATGATACAAGTACCAAAAATCACTCTACCCATTCCGATCACTGATTATTACCCGTGCGACCATTATTATTTATCTGCATTAATATTCGGAGTTTACTTAGTTGATCGTGCAAATTATTTCAAGATCTTGGTATTATTTTTGCATTTCGGGACATTAGAAATTTTCTAACACTTAACTTTCTTTGAGTTTATTTTTTTGTATATGCGAAACCCGAAATACGCGTCCAGTATTTTTATGTAATGAATCTATGTACAAAGTTACAAAAAGTCATCATGCAAAATCACAAAGTTATGAACTTGTTATCCTTTTTTTTTAATAGATATAAACTAGCACTTGACCGCATTCCCGCCTGATGGTAAGCAGTGATGCGATCGTTGATGGTAAAGCGCGCTAGTTTATTAAGAGCCTATTCACTCAGAAAAACTGAGCGATTAGGAAGGAAGACGGCAGTTGAGCGAGGTGATGCAATGTTAAACCCAACAACACGACCAACGATGCTGCGCCAAAAGGAGATTGATCTGAAGACCCTCCACGACCAAACTCCCAACACAACAACATTAGGCGCATCGTACCCGGCACACATCGCAACACAACTGCTCAGACCCGTCCTCCGAACGGCTTCACCAGACATCATGCCGGAACACGACAAATCGCTTGGCGGCAAGGCTTTGTCTGGTGGGTGGTAACTTCTGCCGGCGGCCGATGTTATGGCCTACCACCATCCTTCTTACTATCAAGTAGGACAACATAAATATAGTCAACGCACCCAAGCGGTTGTGGCGTCAGCTAGCAACAAATTCTAAATGTATTTGGGTAAAAATATAAGATGGTGTAAAAATGATTGGAATCGATTAAGTTGCTCATTCTGAACAAACTGTATTCAGATTTCGTATAAACAAAAAATACTAGTATACTTATTATAAATAATGACTAATTTTCAAAATTGGTCTTTACCTTCCTCAGGTCGTCTCCAGGAATGTACCAAGTCCGCGTCGGATCTTCATACATTCACGGAGGTGGAGACTTATATCCCGTCGGAGATATGATATGGCATCCTGATTTTAATTACTCTAAGATGGACAGCGATATTGCTATACTGTGGCTTTCGAGGCCTTTAACATTCAGTGACCGAGTGGCACCGGTGGAAATGATGGCAAATAATGAAGAAGTTAAAGATGGCGATCTGTCAGTTGTATCTGGATGGGGTAATCTTTTCGTAAGTGCCACAAATATTCTTAAACATAAATCTCTTTATTCATAAACTCTTCTGAAAGTTAACTAGTGATTAGTGAGTGTTTAACCATGCTTCTTTAACCCTTTCATCGCATTTCAGGTTAAACACAGTTTATGAATAAACCCTAAAATCTTCAATTCATTGACAGAAAAAATAAGATCTAAGTTGGTCGATCTAGAATGATGACAGATATTTTATGCATAATTATAAATGTAATATGTTGTCACTCAACGCTTGCAACTTCTTATTTGACGCCAGCGCCATCTAGTTACGTTTTGTACAAGCTTTTGTAAATACACTTTAGGTTGAAGTGGCCTTTGATCATGCATGATCATTAACGTTTTGTTTTAACGGTTTTGTAGGAAAATGGTGGTATCCCATCGAAATTGCAAAGGGTATCCGTTCCGAAAGTCAATGAACAGCAATGCAATGCGTTCTACCAGCCAATGTATAGCATCACACAGAACATGCTGTGTGCTGGAACTAGTGAAGGTGGAAAGGACGCATGCCAGGTAATTTTCAAACCAGCTTAAAAAAATGTTGAATGGATTTTGATGATTATTTTTTTTATTTGAAAGCTGATGCTTTTGCTTTTTTCTATTCTATTATCCCATTTCATTTTAAACGATTTCTGACAATAATATATATAAGAAAATATAATTCTTAAATGTCATTATGTATGTGTGCGACTCGATATCACTGCAACTGATTTCGATGATTCGTACTAAAAAGAATATATTTCTCACAAGTAAAAAGAAATCTCTATGCAGTGTTTATTTTTTTGAAAGTGGTTGTTGTTTTTTTTTTATTTTTGAAATAACTTTTTTAAATTACTTACTTTATAGCAATCCGAATTTCTGTATCTTCCTTTTTATCTCACCTTATTTTAGATACATACATGGTATACAATTACATGCAGACTACTGTTACCCTTTTTTTTTCCGAATGGGAAATCATCAAATGACCTCTCCCACTTTGAGCGGAGCGGTAGGACGTAACAGACTTTTACTGACTAAGCCCACCCGTGTTTTTTCATTTGCCTGTGCGCCAGGCCCATGCTTTCTTTTTTAAATAACCCGCAACCCTGACCCAGGAGGCATCAGTCTTCAAGGACCCCGTCACGATGTGCTAACATCTCTTAGAGACGCGCGTGAAACACGACACGCCGTCGACTCGGACCTAATCCTTACTGGGCGGTGAGCTGCCCACTGCTCACTGCCCGCAGGCACGCGCCTACGGTGGCCAGGAGTTAGATGTTGTCTCCCGACCAGGGCGTCTCCTGAGGCGGCTAGTGGCGTGAGGGACCTGGGATTCCCGGTGCATCACGCGCTCCGCCTCCTCTTTTGCCAGCACTCATTTGCTAGCAAAATGAGGTGACGGCCTGCCATGTACTCTCGCTCCGGACCATGGCCTGGACCAGGGTCGGACGTGAGAGATCGCCGCCGATCGCCGCTACGAGAACACGGCGGTGCTTTACCCAAGCCATGCAGACCTCCGCCGTATGCGCCACCGTGTCCTCAGGACGATCCACACAATGGTGACACCCTGGCGTTTCCTCCCGCCTTATCCGGAACAAGAACCTTCAGAAACAACCGTGTCCGGTGAGGACCTGTGCTAAGGGCAAGGTGAGAGCGCCGTGGCGCCTCTCAAGCCGCTCCTCAAAGAGGCGACTTACCGCCGCTATTGTGGCGTGCCCAGTCTACTGTTACCTTGAATTCAATAAGTATCATGGTGGCCTAGAATCATTTGATAAGTTCATGGTCAGTCAACATTCTTTGCATCAGTGTATCCTTTATCATTCTTAAGTAATACCTTTATATCATCATATTAGCCAGGAATTACCCACTGTTGAGGAACACCTGTGTTGAGATAGTCCTGCCGTTTTTTCTGCGATATTAACGTTTGCATGCATATCTCACGTACGCCTTTCCCGTGAGTTTAACGATGTCATCCATCTAGCGTACTTTTTGACTCCCCTGGTTCTTTGGCCTAAACTTGACTACCATTTCGTCATACTGTCATATATCGTACACCGTATGGTCTCGATCTTTCGTGGCCTCTTAATTTTTAAAACTACTGGGAAGTTAAGTGAAATCCAGAATTAAAATTCTACAAGAAAAGTCCATTACTAGTCACTTTTGCACTAACATTAAAAAAATAAAAAACAATCTGTTTTCACAGGGTGACAGTGGCGGCCCTCTGGTCCACAATAACAAGCTAGCTGGCATAGTATCATGGGGCCTGGGATGTGCCAGACCTGACTACCCTGGAGTCTATGCGAAGGTCTCTGCTCTTAGAAACTGGTTGGATAGTAAAATTGCTGAAATACGCTGGAAGCATCTCTTCAGAAGGGCTGTGTAATTTTAGGAAGTACTGTTATGTTGAGTTAACATAAGCGGTGGGATGAAGCTATACGAATGGAATTCCCGGCAATATTTTTAAAGCATTTTTTTTTTTAACTACGTTGTTTTCTGTGCAGTTTAATTCTGCCTCGACAATTGAAAGCAGCTCAGAATTCCATTCCTAATGTCTTACCCTGGCACCACACTTATACCATCATAACGTATATTAAGTTTAAAAATTAAAGACTTTCATATCATGTGATAAATAAAATATTTATGAAAAAATATGATATGGGTTTAATTTTAACTACTTAGCAGTGGCGAAGGCTGAAATTTTGACAAAGTATAGCCGGTCCAAAAAAATAAACACTTATACACTTACCTACTGCAGGATATCTTGGAGGAGGTCTTCAGATAAGAATAATATCAAAAGCCCCACCTTCACCATACAAAAAAGGACTGATGATTTGATAACAGTGTCTTTCAAGTATGATAAAAGCGGCTTTGAGAAAAGCCTTTTTCGACGTGCATCTCCATACCACACATGCATGCTTGTTAGTAAGTACTAAGTTAAGTACCTATTGTTAGGGAATAAGAGTCAAGAAAAAATAAAATAAAAAATTACAAAAATAATAAAGTGTTAAAAACCGAACCACACAAACACCGATCCAAAACCAACAAAAATATTAAGCAAAAATAAAGCAAATTATACACAATCACAACGTTATTTATATTCTAATGCAATGCGTCTTGTTTTGAAATTTTGTCGTGTTTCCTTTCTTGTAGTGGCGTGGTTTCTTTGTCTCTTTCTAATAGAGGAGAGGAGAGAACTACAAGCCGCTTGGCATTAGCCTATATTTATCAAGTTTTACCGACGGTTAGCGAGCATTAGAAAGAGATGGTCTGACACGCTCTGTCCCTTTTCGCCTCATAGTAAAACGTTGACCGAGGTAAGCTGAAATTCATCGGGTTCCTTCAATGTAATGTACGAAAAATTGAAGCGCTGATTAATTTACGACTATAAAATGAAATGTGATACTTAGGGTATTGCTAAAAATTACGATTGCTATTGTAAATCGCGCCGGCATTTGATTAATAATACTTTGTTAATGAAATAGAATGTAAATAGTTTTGTATGAATATGGAACTGATTTTTGAAAGGTAACCCGGTGGGAATCGGCTTGTATGGACCCTTCGCCACTGCTACTTAGTAATTTAGGGGCCTCCAGGAGACGCTCTGGGACCTTTTATTACAATAATGCCAGAATGGTCAATCTGTGATCTCATAATGATCGATTTTAACAAGAACGGTTATTATTACAAAGAGAGATTAGAACAAATTTTGAATGAGTAACAAGCAGTTTTTCCGGAACCGGCTGTTTATGTAGGTGAGTTTAAATCTTTATCAACACATCCGCGATTCAGAAAAAAATCTTAATGCGGGGAAAAAAATCTTAATGTAAATTATTTGTAGGTTTTTCCACGCACTTGGATTTCTACGATTAGGAAAGCAAAATATCTCTTAAGATAAAAAATATTTCTTTATATTTATGTTGGTCTACTTTTTTTTTCTTTTTTTCATAATTTATAAACCAGCGCTTGACCGCAATCCCACCTGATGGTAAGCAGTGACGCAATCGTTGATGGTAAAGCGCACTAGTTTATTAAGAGCCTATTCACTCTAGCCTTGAAGACTCTCAAATTGTAGTCCGACGGAAACACCGCCGCCGGCAGATTGTTCCAGTCCCTCGATGTACGCGGCATAAAGGAGGAGGCGAAACGCTTCGTCCGGATCGTAGAGATGTTAACAACATAAGGGTGAAAACTCGCCGTACGACGGGTCGTCCGATGGTGGAACGGAGATGGGGAAATTAAATCGTGCAATCGCACACTCCCCAAAATGTATCCTATAGAACACCGAAAGGCTGGCTACTCTACGCCTGTGCTCTAGGCTTTGGAGACCAACTCGAGTTAAATCAGGGTCACCAATCAGCCTCTTCGCACGCCTCTCCAGTGAATCCAAAGTGGCCAGGTGACACTTAGCAGCACCAGCCCAAATGTGGCTGCAGTACTCCACACACGAACGGACCTGTGCTTTGTACAACATTGTACAACATAATAAAGAGTATTGTGTTCTATTCATTTACCTTACACATTTACCAAAAACACTAAGTTACGTTTGTGACAGTTCAATTAACTGCATTGGTATAGACGACGACTCATCAAGCTACTAATCTATTTAATTTATTTATTAAATTTTCATCTTTATAGCTATAATATGTATTAACACTAAAAATTGGGTGGGAATACTTGTCAGTTTCGGGAAGCTTGACATGCTGTTGTCCGTATATTGAAAGAGAAAATCCAAACACATGTCTAAATAAATGGCTCAACAAATCTGAAAAGTTTAGCTAAAATATAAGACTCGACCGGGATCTGGGTCACGGTCTCTAAATTCTCGGCTAAAAAGTCGAGAAATTCGTCTCGGTTCTCGACTAAATATAGTCAAGATTCTCGGTAATCACCGAGACTGTAAGTTCTTAGAGAGCTATAAACCGCAAAGAGAATAACGCTAATATTTTTGATTATTGGTGTTCTTCATCTTTTAAGGTGCTTAGGTCTGCGGCAAATATATTTTATCTATGCCACCTACTAGCGTAGAAGTGGACAACTGTTTAGCAACGCTGGACAATTGTATGACGCGAGCCGACATTGTTTGAAGGAGGAAAATGCCGATTTTGTTATGTTATAATGTTATTTAACTTTGATTTTTAAAACAGTTAAGTTCGTTAGACAGTGTTGTACAGTATTGTCGACAGCTTCCGTGGCGTAGCGGTAACGAACGCGGCCGTGTATGCATGAATATAAATATTTGCACTGGTCTGGTCGTGTATCGGACAGCACGTTAAGCCATTGATCCCGGTTGCCATACGAACATCTAATGGCAGTCATTACGGGTTGTTTGAACCCTCAAAAATCCAAGAATTGGTCTGACTGCAATGCTTTGAGATGAATGACTGCTGACTGCCATCTGACCTCCACAACCTTCGGGTTGTGGAGGTCAGATGGCAGTCGTTTCATGGAAAATATCGAAGTTTAGCCAAAATCAGCAGTTAGATTGGTAAAGCAGACCCTAGGCTCCAAAGCAAAAAGCTTCGGATAAGACTGGGATTAACGCTAAGATGATGATGATGATGATGAGTTGTACAGTATTGTATGCAAAAGTTAAAAGTATTTAATTATTTTTTTCATGCTTGTTCTATTCTCGGTTCTCGGTTTCGATCGAGATATTATTTTACTCTCGTGCCCGTTACCGTCTCAGCCGAGAACGAAAAACCTATCTCGGTCGAACCTTACTAAAAAGTAATGACTTTCCCAGTTGTCAGTGAGTCTTCAAACACCCAAGCCGGATCAACTCAATGTCCCAACTTCCCGTTTTCCTACATCGACGATATGAGAAAAAGTTTTTCCATCGTAAAATGCAGTTTGCAACGTAATAGCCCTATCGTTGACTGGTCCTTTTAAAAAGCTGCTTTTGTATGCGAGAGGTCGAATAGTTACTCTTTTAATTCCAGCCATTTGGCTAGGGTGTAAAGTTAGGGATACACTGGAAAAAGCTTTGCTAGAAAGTAGGTACATAGGCAGTGAGCTAAAATTTTTACTTCTTGAATACTATGTAATTATTAGACCTAAAGTTTATTTTAAGAAGTCTAGTTTTCCTATAAAACAGAGGATTGAGTACGAAATATCGTTTAGTTAAATGTATTTGTCGCATATAGTGTAATAAGGGCAATTTCACAATAATTACTACTGCAAATTACTATTTTTTTTTCTATTGTCTTAAGTGTTGTTTGGTCCAAATATGGCGGCATAATCATAATATTACCTTAATAAAATTATAGTAAGATGTGACCGCCTAACGCCTAGGGGTACCACCACTTTTACTTTTAGCTAAATGATTGCGTAGAATTTGTAAAGTATTCAATCATAATATGCTTTTTATTACATTATTGAGATCAAGTGCTGCTTGTTCGAAAATATTAAAAATGACAACCCTGGGGATCAACGCAAGAGCCTAACCTAATAACCTACTGTTCTGTTTACTGTGGCATTGTCGCGTGAAAGCAGTCGGTACGCGCCTCTGCAAACATGCCTTAGGCGCTGGCGGAGCAGCCTTAATATCGCCCTAAACGCATTATTCAACTGAACTCGGAGAGCGCTGTATGTCGCACGAGCATTAGTTCATAGGGTACATGCGTAGAGGTATGTAAGTTTTAAAGACTGTTTTACAAAAAAAGTAGTACACCCGGCTCCAGAGAAATCTCACCCCCTAAAAGCGACATCTTTTAACAAGTGTTATTATGTTACGTGCGCGCCATCTCTGTGACATCAATGAAGTTATCATTCATGTCGGTGTCGATTATATGTATATAAAATAGATAATGAACATTATCGACATCGGCACTATTGCCATAAACAAAAATAGGATGGAATAGATAATGAAGAAGATTAAGGGTATGCTTATAATTTTATTTAGTAAAACATGACGTCGCAAAATAGAAAGTCAAGTTTACCCACCCCTATATTAGTATAGGTTTGACCCCACAAGTTAAGTTTCTAGTTAAGTTTTTTTATAGTTATTTAATAGTTTTAGTAAAGTTTTGAAAAATCTCGAGAGATGTAAATTTTTGTTCTGTTTGTTTCAAACGAAGGTAACATGCTGGTTCTCTTGAGATATCATCAAAACTAAATTATCAGTTGTCACATTAAATATTTTTTTATTAATCAAACTTGGATTAATAAATTAATTATTACCATGAGAATATTAAATAATACTAGGAATGGATGATTTATATTTATAAACATAACGAAGAATCTTACTACTTTGTTAAGAAACTGAATGCGCAGTATAACAGTTTGGCTTAGGAGTATAAGGAACCAGGTTCGATTCTAATTTAAGCTGATAAATTTTAAAATTCTATTGTAAGTATTTAGAAATTTCTAAAAAAATATAATGTTTGTGGAACAAGTTTGGAAGTTTAAAAATGTCTATAGGTAGGATGCACGAAGTAAATACCAAGATGTGATGAATATTACCTAGCGGTCGCTATTTTTGTTTCTAATTAGAATATCTTAGCTGTTTTATTGATGTCTTAGAGATGGCGCGCACGTAAACATCGTAGGGGGTG
The DNA here is from genome assembly GCA_037179545.1 of Sesamia inferens. Lineage (NCBI taxonomy): Eukaryota > Metazoa > Arthropoda > Insecta > Lepidoptera > Noctuidae > Sesamia > Sesamia inferens. Next base: position 17,829,565 of record CM073944.1, on the reverse strand, counting down.
AGATTTCTCTGGAGCTGTATGTATCTAAAAAGGCCATTCGTAACAGAAATATTTGTAATTTTATTTTAAATTTTATTGGGTTATGCAGTAAGAAGTCTTGGTAGCCTAGTGGTTAAAACACCAGCCTCTCAAGTATGAGTGCGGTTTCAAATCCAGGTCAGGCCAGTACCAATGTAACTTTTCTAAGTTATATATACTTTCTAAGTATATCTTAAATACCAATGACTGATTAAAAGCGAAGGAAAACATCTTGACGAAACCTGGACTTTAAGTGTGAAATCGCCAACCCGCATTGAGCTAGCTTGGTGATTACACTCAATCCTTCTCTGTATGAGAGGAGACCTGTGATGATGCAGTAAGAAAGGATCCTAATTACACCTATGTTGTCTCTTAGTTATGATTGAAATGATAAACATATCAAATGGTTCTGATTAAGAGATAAAGAGACATGCATATTGGATGATGTAAGTGAAAGTATTTATTTAGTTTGTAGAAAAATTATCAAAAGATAAAAACTCATTATTGTATCCATAACGAAAAATGCTTATTTCAAAGGTCTGAACATGTAGTCGAAGTTTATATATACGAGTATATAATCGTTCAGAGCACGGTGTATATTATAATTATAGTACGAAAATGCACGTGTTTGACGATACGATTGGTGCCGTGGCTGAGCGGAACGGATACGGATGACGGAACCAATTAAAAAAAGAAGAAAGAAATAAAGAAAGTACATTCATTCAGCACAGACTTGACACAGAATACAATACATCTAGCATAAATACACATCGGGTAGCAACAAAAAAATAATAAAAAACATAAAACAAAAACCAAATAATAAAATAAAATAAAAAAACCATATAAAAAGTAAAAAAAAAAAACTTAAACCCTTGTATAAAAAATAGCAGCAAAGTGTGCCTCGTGGCTGCACCAAAGAGGGCCAGTTCAGCAAAAATGATGTGAGGTGAGGTGACGGAGGACAAATACTCCGGAGGACAATACAACCTCAAAACCTCACCTGACATCAGGTTCAGTTGAAAACCAGCGTCAGGCACTAGTTGTCAAAACACGTATCACAACTCGAACGGATTCAATACGACATCAAATTATACAGTTGTGTCGATAAAATGGACTGAAATTAAAGACTGACAGCAATTAATGAGATAAGCCAATCGATAGGGTTGGTATCAGACCATGTGTAGATACGAGCATGTGCTTCAATGCACTTCAATCGATAAAATTATCGACCTTGACTGCAAGTCAACTTATCAGGATAAACAAATAAAAAGGTAATCGACCTGTGAGCCAAGACTGCTGTTTTGTTTTTATGTTTTGTAATTTAGTTTTTCTGTGATAAGGACCAGGGCCGGCACCCTAACGGCGTAACGAACTATTACTATTATCCATTGCTCTATAAGTTCGAAAATTGTGTCTGCTCAAGAACGTAAATAACGCAATGAATATTGTTGAACTGTAAAAATGAAACACATTGCTACTGATAGTGTGTTACGTAATTAGGGCCAGGTTGACGCCGTTCTGTGTACCACACTCGCTTTAAAGAGATGACAGCATATCATGATGGACATCACCAGGTCGATGCCTGCCAGGGCCGTGGGTTGATCGAAAGAGACATCGAGACATCTAATCGGTGGTAGGCCACATTGGCTGCCGGCAGAAGTTACCACCCACCAGACAAAGTCTTGCCGCCAAGCGATTCGTCGTGTTCCGGCATGATGTGTGGTGAAGCCGTACGAAGGACGGGTCTGAGAAGTTGTGTTGCGATGTGTGCCGGGTACGATGCGCCAAGTATTGTTGTCGGGAGTTTGATCGTGGAGGGTCTCCAGATCAATCTCCTTCTGGCGCAGCATCGTTGGTCATCGTCGTCATCGTTTAACATTGCACCACCTCGCTCAACTGCCGTCTTCCTTCCTATTCACTACGTTTTTTAAGTGAATGGGTTTAATAAACTAGCGCGCTTTACCATCAACGATTGCATCACTGCTTACCATCAAGCGGGATTGCAGTCAAGCGCTAGTTTATAAATATTAAAAAAAATCTGGCCACTGGAAAAGGCAAATAAAGGAGTACTTCGATTTTAGCCAATAAAAGTCTGACGAGACGGACATTAAGAGACTGAGACGCCCTACTGTCTCGTCCAGAGTGAAGTCAATTGATGACTTCCCACGCAAATAAAAAAAAAAACTCCAGTTCACTCTCAGTCCGTCTTTCCTCGTTCCAGTCCATGACAGAAGCGAGAGATCACCGCTGCCGAATGCTGCCACGAGGTCACGGCGGTGCTCCACCCATGCCTGACAGATCTCCACCGTATGCTCCACTATATTATCAGGGCGATTCACACATCGGTGATACCCTGGCGTTTTCTCCAGTCTCATCCTGAAATAGAACCTCATAAACCAACCGTGTCTGGTAAGAACCTGCGTTAGGTGGACGTTGAGACCCATCGGGCGCCGAGGAAGGGCGGATAACGCCCTCTTCTGACCCCCATGAATGGGTCCAGGGGCGAGGGACATGTGGAAGTCCCCGCCCCCTATTTGATGGACCCGAAGCGGAGGCGCGCACGAGTCTCGGCGCGCGCCTCTGAGGCGATGCACGGGGTAGTTTAACACCCCACTACCCCGTGCAGGAGACGAGGCCCGGACAGACCGGGCCAACACGAGGGTGAGGGGCTGTGCAATAATTTAGACTCCCTCGGCCCCACGCGCGCTCGTGATAGAAGAGACACCGGTGTGGTTTTAGTCAGTAAAGTCTGACAGACCCCGTCGCCCACCCCAGGGAGACGGACATCCTTTGAGGATTTCCACTCCGGAAAAAAAAACAAAAAAGAAGGCGGAAGTTGAGGGCACAGCGAAGAATCATGCCGCGCCCAAAAACGCCATATCCATGGATCAAATGTTTGTAATCTTCTAAGCTCATAATGACGGGTTTAAACTTAAATAAATGGTATAGGACAGTCTAAGACTCACCTACGCTGGTGCCCTGGTTTGGCAGTGTCGGCTTCTGTAGGGAACTTCTTGTCTGTGCATTTAGAATTAGATCTAGCCATGCCCCAGTAAATAAGTTCCTTTCACTAATGCGTGTAACTCAAACTGATTTGTGTAGTTATTGTGGTGCAGAGGAAGACTTGATACATGTGTTGCTGGAATGTGGTCAATATGCGACTCTACGGGACAGGTTTTTGGTTGGGGTGCCGCTGTGGGATGGTTTGCTGAACATAGCGTAGAGCAATCCATGTTCACATGCGGAAAGGCCGTATTTCGCTTGTCATTATCAACCTTTTTATTGTCCCACTGCTGGGCATAGGTCTCCTCTCATACAGAGAAGGATTGAGCGTAATCACCATGCTTGCTCAATGTGGGTTGGCGATTTCGGACTTAAAGTCCAGGTTTCCTCAAGATGTTTTCCTTCACCTTCAGTCATTGGTGTCAAAGATATACTTAGAAAGTACATATAACTTTAGAAAAGTTACATTGGTACTTGCCTGACCTGGAATCGAACCCGCGCACTCATACATGAGAGGCTGGTATTTTAACCACTAGGCTTCCACAATTTCGCTTGTGGAGAGAGATAATGAAGGAAAGATGATTTCTTTTAGTACTGGAGGTTCCCTATGAGGCTGGCATAGTTACTCCATGTGTACTGAAGCCTCGCAAAAACTTAGAATTATAAAAAAAAGAAACTTAAAAGACAACAAGGAGTAATCTCCTGTAGATTACTGCTTATTGTTTGTCTGAGATTTTAAAATACCTACCCTTGTTTTATTTGAACAACTTAAGTTTAGTTCACAATCCAACAAAAGCGTTAAAAAATATTCAAAATGTAATAAAAAAGTAACCAAATGGTGGCTATCCATTAAGTGTCTACAACTATCATAATCAGCAATAACGGAGCCATAGATCGGCCATCTTGAGATAGGTACTTGAAAAGGATCGTACATAACTGCACAGTATGAACATCTGCAATACATGTGTCACGAATGACTCGTGAGATAAAGCTGGAATAATATTTTCATGAATAAAATTACTGTAATAGTCATTTAACAAAAAATACTTTCTCCAATTTGGAAATTTTAGCGGATAATTATTATTAATCCCATTAATATTATTAACTCGAAAGATTATTGAATAAAACCTACCATACCTTTATAAAACCAAACCAAAAATAAATACGTTTTCGAGTTTTCTTTCATTTATATTGCTCATAGAATGCCATGTCTAAGTCGCCGGGGATCGATAGTATTTATTTTATTAATAGGAAATCCTTCTACTGAACAAAAAAAAAAAATTCAAAAGAAATTGACAACATTTACACAGGCTGGAGGTAATCCTAAAGCTTTGTTATCGCACTTTAACTTGAGCACAAATCTCCAAATAATGAGATGTAGTCTTAAGACTTGAACATTAACAGCTAATCTGCCAGATGTATCTCTAAACCAGGTGACACAAGAACGTTGGCAGCGAATTGTTTAGTGATCACTTTTTCTGAAATATTTTTATTTTGCTTCATCAAACTTCTTGCAGTTTTTAGTACGTGTGAAGATTATCCATATGCATACTAGAATATTACTTGTGTCCTAACAAAGGACTTGCTCCACTTTTATGAATAATTTTATCGTAATCCGATTAGGCTTAGAACGTGGATAGGCAAGAAGTGAACAGAGTGACTTCCGCATTTTATTTCACAGATTATAGTAACTATAGGTAATTATATGGATATGTACTCGTATATTGAAACAGTTTCTTTGCAGAATGAAAACGTGTATTTTTAATAGAGTTTTTATTTTTTAGCTTGCAAGGAACTGTACCCTGGCGTATGTTCGGTTCGCAAGAGCCAGTAGATAAATTTTAATTAGGTCCTGAGGGCAAAGGCAATGCTCAGGTTTTGCCCGTATTTTTTATTTTGTTGAAGCACAAAATCTTCTTTAAAAGAAAAAAGCTACAAGCGTGTAGGCCTCGCTCACGGCAATGAGCGATACGACTTGTAAAGTGATATGTATGAAGCGACAAGTGCGCGCGTTATATGCTGCTGCTAGTGCATCAGGAATGTTCACAAAGGCCCGCACAGGTGTACACACTGGGTGATGACAATTCTAGGTTTTGTATGAATAATAAATTACTCTATGGAAACTAACAATACTAACCTTTTCACAGAAGCAATGCTATTGAAATATTAACAAAACAATGGACATAGCTGAGTTGTATAAAATAGAATAGTCTTTATTATGTACACCATATAAAACAGAAGATAAATAGGTGGTAGGGATAGATAGAAAGAGCTATGCATGGAATTTTTCTGCGCAATCGAATCAGATATGAGCAGATACGCAGAAGAACCAAAGTCACCGACATAGCTCTTCGGGTAGCTGAAATGAAGTGTAGCAGTGGGCGGGGCACATTGCTCCTAGAACAAATGACTGATGGGCGGTCAGGTTCTGGAGTGGCGGTCACGTACCGAAAGACACAGCGTAGGGAGGCCCCCAACAAGTTAGGCCGATGACCTGGTCATTGGAAATCGATGGATGCGGGCAGCACAAGACTGGTCATGGTGGAAAGCCTTCGAGGAGACCTTTGTCCAACAGTGGACTTCTATAGGCTGAAGGAGAAGAAATAGGTTTCAAGATTTTACAGACCTAGACACAATGGGCGATCTTATCGCTAATAGCGATCCTTTACAGACAACCAATTAAGGTTTTTTTTATTTGCTAGTAGGTATGAATAAAAAGTCTGGGCCCGTTCAACTTTGTTGAGGAAAATTCTCAAATATTTTTCATCCGGTAGGTTTATTATTTACCCCTTCGCACTTCATAAATAACATTGAAAGCCCGAAAGAAGCCGTAAACATTGTAATACGGTTTACAATACAATTTTACAAGAGGAAAGAAAAAAAAGGGCGGGCCTAATTATTATGAAAATCATCTTTTGTTCCTTTAAAGGCGCTGGCAAATGAAAGAAAGAAAAACGTTTAGTAGTAAGCAAATAGTTGAGGGAAACATGCGTCACATCCACGAAAAACGGCTGTCGCTCAGCATTATGCTGCGACTCTATGCAAAAACAGAGCCCAGCGCTGGTTTTCAGCGATAGCCGGCGTCGACGTAAAGACGTCACCCGATGCAACAAACAATTAATAGTAGCACCGAACCGGTAATACAATAAAAAATAAAAACGTAATAATAAAAAGATATTAAAAGTAAATCCAATTGTAAATGGTGAGAGTACAGTTTAAACAAACAGAAATATTAAAAATAAAATACGGGATATATAAAAACTACGAGAATATCATCCTCAAAAATGACATAAATCTGGTTCCGGTTTGAAATTCAGCATTTATTAAGAGGCTACGCATGTGGATTACACTTTGCTTTGTTAGAAAATGTATGCAGTTGTGTCCACTGCAACCCACAGATATGCCATGCAAGAATGGACGTCATTGATATATTTCTAGCATTTTTGAAAAGGCTGTTACATATCTCAACGTTGTCCACGTGGGTCTACATGTCCACTGAAGTACATGAATGTGACCCATGACTACAAATTGCGTGGTACAGCGCACGAAAGAACGGTTTCTTTAAAATAAATTAAAAACTAGTGCTTGACCGCAATCCCATCTGATGGTAAGCAGTGATGCAATCGTTTATGGTAATGCGCGTTAGTTTATTAAGAGCCTATTCACTATAGCATTGAAGACACTCAAATTGTGGTCCGACGGAAACATCGCAGCTGGCGAATTATTCCAGTCCCTCGATGTACGCGGTATAAAAGACGAGGCGAAACGCTTTGTTTGGATCGTTGTGTGGTCAACATCATAAGTGTGGAAACTCGCCGTACGACGCGACGACGACGTACACTCACCAAAATGCATCCTACAGAACACCGACAGGCTGGCTACTCTTTGCCTGTGCTCCATGATTTGATGGAATTTTTATTAGTATTAATAAGTCGCCACAGCGGTGCCCCCCCGCACCTGCGTTATAGCGACAAGACGAGGACGTGTTAAGAGAGCCTTAAAGATATTCTGAATAGATGTCAGATAAATAATATAGGTTAACCTAGCTATATACTTCACAGCTATCCTAATAAACAGTTGGGTAGCTTGTTGTCAAATAAAATAACATTCGCAGGTGGTCGATCAGGCTAAACTTGGCTTGCCGCGGTTAGTTCCCGGATGTGACAAATTGTACATTAAAGAATGCTCGGTAAGCCGTTAGTCCTAGTTATTATTCATGGGACTGTACTGTCGTCAAGACTTGTCAAAACATCGAAAGGCCAACTTCATCACATCTAACAACCAGTCTTTCCGAGGAGTACTGCGTTACCCAGTAATAGAGTAGTTGACTAATAAAAAACTAATTAGTCCATCAGTCAGATTTCCAAAAAAATATTAGACAAGTATTTTTTTTCTTTTTTCATATAAACAAAAAATGAAGACGACATAATGCGTTGAAAACTCGTGTGACGTCACTGCACGCTACACTTTTTAGCGAGGAGTGACGTCACCAGCCACCTTGATTTTATATGTCTTTTATATTTTGTCGATTTTTATTGATTTGACAAACAATTACTAAATAGAATCAATTTGTTTTTTTACCCAGTAAACATCCCTATTGGGTAATAGAGATCATACATTAATTCGTTCCATAAAAAATTTAGTGCATTAAGTTAAATTAGAAGCCGCCCCTATAATAATTGAGAAAATCGTAAGCAGGTCTTAACAAATATGTAGTCTGAAACCTTTTATAGCCTAACAGAATTATAGGATTACGTTATAGGTGCGTTATAAAATCAGTTATCACTCTGTTAATTTTTGTTACATTGCTATAATTAAAATATCATCTTCAATCATCATAATCAACCTTTCATTTATCGACCCACTGCTGGGCACAGGTCTCCTCTCATACAGAAAAGGATTGAGCGTAATCACCACGCTTGTTTAATGCGGGTTGGCGATTTCAGACTTAAAGTCCAGGTTTCTGCAAGATGTTTTCCTTTACCTTGTAATCAGTCATTGGTGTCCAAGATATACTTAGAAAGTACGTCATCTTCAATAACAAGGAATAATACCACGAAAAGATACCGTTAATCTTCTCTTAATGATTTCGCAGAATTTTAATGATAATAGTCACGAATATCTGCCAGAGAAATATATGAAAGTTGGGAGGTCAAACTCCCACGCGCAGGATAAATGACAGGAAAGAAAGACACGATGCCCTCCCCATTCACACGTGTGAAACGATTATACTTTCTTATCAAAAGTGGCATTACTTGTCAGTGACCGACAAAAAGATGGAATGGCTGTACTACGAAAGTAGACGGGTCTGAGCAGTTGTGTTGCGATGTGTGCCGGGTACGATGCGCCAAATGTTGTTGTGTTGGGAGTTTGGTCGTGGAAGGTCTTCGGATCAATCTCCCTATGGCGCAGCATCGTTGGTCGTATTGTTGGGTTTAACATTGCATCACCTCGCTCAACTGCCGTCTTCCTTCCTATTCGCTCAGTTTTTCTGAGTGGATAGGCTGTTAATGAATAAACTACGCGCTTTACCATCAACGATCGCATCACTGCTTACCATCAGGCGGGATTGCGGTCAAGAGCTAGTTTATAATTATTAAAAAAAAAAAATCTACCACCTCTTGCTACGTCATAAATACAATGTAAAGAAAACTCTGTCCGACCCGTGAAGATATTGTTAGGTATCGATAACTGTTTCTACTAATGCCTACAAAGCTGGGCTAAACTTAAAAAAAAAATCCCCCTAAAAATAAACATAATTTCGCAAAAGGAAGTAAAGGACCTGCCCCCCTTTACCCGCGCATTTATTGCCTACCGCATATGTATTAAGCTAATACACGCGGTGCGTGGTACACAGTACGCGGTACGCGGTAGGCACGCGGCACGTGGTCACATCGCTCATAGTAATACCATCGAAATTGGTGTTGTCACTTCTTAAAAATTATTAAATTTTGCGGAAGTTGAAATTAATTCGCGGAAAAAAAGATTATTTCAAAATTCATTAGTAAAGTTACTATGACGATTATGTAAAATTTCATATTTTATTTGGTCATGTGTTTATAATAATAATAATAAATCCCTTTATTCCCAAATATAACATATTTCACTTTTGATACATTCCTTATGTCATAAAATAGCATGCAAAAAATCAGCACTATACTAAATTATACAAAAGAAAATTGCTTATTACAGTTACTCATTTATAAATTTATATTTTTTTGGATTTATTGTGTAAAATTGTTATTTATTTACCTATATATTATTTTAAATTAAAAAGGACAGTTATTTTAAAATAGACAGCAATTTATAGTATTGAGTATTATAATATTATAATGTAACAATTGTAGTGAATCGAGTAACAAAATATTTAATGTACACAATTATGTGTAGGTTTTTGGTTAAACTGTTATTTTATCACAATCACATTGTTTCAGCTAGCCAGTAATTTGATTATTTCCTTTCAGTTTCTTTTTGTTGTTTTTACTGTAGGAAGTTTCCGGAGGAGAATCTGCGGGTACCCTTTTATTGTTCGGCTTCTCATTGCCGCGCTTAATTATGAGTTTGTCATAATGTATGAAAGCTTTATTTCCTTTTTCTTTTTCAAGTTTTAGTTGCTGTTTTAACTGTTCTCTGACTTTAAGTACCTCCGTTGGAATTCCTATTTGATGTACATATTTGACTCTGCCAGTTCTTTTTTATTTCTTAATACTTTTATTTTTATTCCCAGCGTTGTAAACGCGATAACTACTGGTCTTGTTTTGTTGTTCCTTTTTCCAAGTCTCCTCACTGATTCCACCACAAATTCCTGTATACTAATGTTTAGTTTTTGTTGTAATATATACAGTATGTTAAGAAAACCCTATCCGACCCATAAGGATAATAAAGGTTAGGTAAACACATGACCAAATATAATATAAAATTTTACGTAATCATCATAGTACCAATACAAATGAATTTTGAAATAATCTTTTTTAGACAACAACAAAGAAAACACCGGTATTATTATGAGCGAATAGCGATGCGACCACGTGCCGCGTGCCCTGCCACCCGCCGAACGCGGAAGGGTGCTTACGCACATTTATTAAGTTACCTCTTTTTGCGAAATAATATTTATTTTTTTAGGGGGATTTTTTTTTAAGTTTAGCCCGGTTTTGTATCCATTAGTAGAATCAGTTATCGATACCTAACAACACCTTCACGGGTCGGACAGGGTTTTCTTAACATACTGTATATATATAATTTTTTATGCCAACTGAAAATTAGACCTTTCACCTTCTTCTACTCCAAAAACTATAACATTTCTTTTTCTTATATTATTTTCTATTTCATCGAGTCTCTTGCTCTTGTATTTGTGAATTTAAACTACCTATTCAAGTAGCTATCCAGTTTATCGAACTTTTCATTAACATTATTGTTTACATTATCATGTGTTTATCTAACCTTTATTATTCTTATGGGTCGGACGGGATTTTCTTTACATATTTTATATTTCGCAGTTACACGATCTTATGTTATCAAATTTTCTACAATTGCTTTGCCATTTATCTTTTGTTTATATTATTTAATTTCCTCTTATTATTTAGCAACCGGCTATTCAGGAATATCTTTTGTTTTACCAATAATGAATTCCTAGGACGATGTACAATGGACGCGTATCAAATATTTAAACCATTCAAACCTTGTTATTAACTGGCAACAATGGACTACGCTTTAGCATGGTAACACTGACCTACATATTAGCGTGTGTTAGCGTGGCAACACTGAGCCATCAAGTGTCAAACTTTTTGAGATAAATCTATACAGTCCGGCCGTTGAGAGAGTGCCTGGTACCTGTCATTCTAGATCTTTAGCATGCTGTCACCGTGCTGAAGTTTAAATAATATCTAAAACAAGAATAGAACATCTTTTCTGATCTCACATCTATTTAATAATGAATACTTTATTAGAGCCAACCGTTTATTATGGTACTTGTCGAACTAACAATACTCAAAATCACTTCTAAAAACAGATTGATAATTTATTTACACTGTATAGTATAAAAAAGTCAAATAGACAAATATAATATTAAAATGAACGGGGCGAAGTAATTTAGTTTCAAGAGTGATTTGATCACTTTCAGATAAAAGGTCTCTTATCAGAAAGAAACCTTAATGTCTTATTCATATTTTTTCACTATTCCGTCTAAAAAAATCTACGGTTTTACGTAGATATCATAGTATTTATGGATCACTTTGGCATGGCAGCCTGAAGCCAGACACAACGGCGACAGTAGACCGGCGACGTACGGTACAGTATGTCAATAAATAGTAGATTTCGTCGGACTAAACTTGTGATGTGTATTAGCACTGGCTTAGAGATAAATTATTTGTACCCTAATATGATAAGATTTTTTATACAACATTCTTTCTAGTTTATGCAAACTCCGAAACACATGTCCAGTATTTTTAAGTATGTTGTTTTAATTAAAGTTATCCCAACAAAAATATGGTCAACGCTCCACTCGGGCGGGCGAGCAGTGCATCTACTAGCTAGATCGACTTATCGTCCTCGAAGCCCCCTGGGCTTCGAAAACGATAAGTCGATCTAGCTAGGTTTAATTTTCAGAAAATGTCTTTTTTCCATGTTTTGAGGCACTGAACAATTGCTAAACTTCTCATAAGAAGCTAAATTTTGCCGCTGTCCTTAATGATACGAATAGCTGAGGGGCTTCGGCCTCTGATTCGGAGCTCTTAGACTTCGGGTTCGAATCCCTGACGATATAGTGTTTTTCCCTTTTTTTTGGAGTTTAAAAAAAATATGATGGCGTTGTCTAATGCTTTTTATTACATTTTATATAATTGGAAACGGCGTCAACGAATTTTCTTTTTCGTTTATTAAATCAATGGAAGAAATTTTATTTTGCATAATTTGTGGAGATGCAAGGTACCAGGGTCGTACAAAAGTGTAGAAGTCGAAACAATTGGGAAAGAAATGATGTTGTATATAAACAACAATATTTTTTGTTATAAATAGATAATACATGGAAGAACTTTTATTTTGCCTACTTTGTGGAGGTGCAAAGTAGCAGGGTAGCACAAAAGTGTAGGAGAAGTCGAAACAATGAAGCTCATTCATTTTAATTAATTAAAGATCAGTCTGAAGGAGCAGTCGAATTTACAACAGAATTTCTCAACAGTGTCAACATTTCAGACTTGCCACAACACGAACTGAAATATTATTATTATTGCTAACCTTATGATACTTTGCACTTCCTCAAAGTAGGCAAAATAAAATTCATCCATATAATATTATTTAATAATGATGAAGTACCTGGGCGACGGACTTTGCTCGGCATCTTTTTTTTTTGTTATAATTATTATTATTAATTTATTTACATCAGACAATTGTACATAGTTTTCATAAAACACATACACAAAATACATTTAAATTATTTATGAACTATTATAAATATACATATAACATTCCAAAATAAAATAAAATTAAACGAACCTGATAATTAATATAGTACTTTGATTTGATATAGATGACGTTTACATTTATGGTACACGAAGCCAATGTTTGGCTTGAGGTTAGACCCAGAAAATTGCTCTTAAAATATCATGTGTCTTTTTTACACGAAAATGCCAAAAAGAATATTAAAAAAAAACGCTTACGAACAATTTAACTCCACGAAGCCGTGACTCATCTCAAGAAACAGAAGAAAACCTCCATGAAAACAATCTGCTTTTCGCTCGTCTCACACGTGTTTGTCAGACTTCGCACAGTTAGGACCCATTTGAAGAAGAACTTGATGAAAATCATCAGGTTTCCGCTCATCCCACACGTGCTGCTAAAGTAAGATGATTTCTCGGTGGTAGGCCATAACATCGGCCGCCGGCAGAAGTTACCACCCACCAGACAAAGCCTTGCCGCCAAGCGATTTGTCGTGTTCCGGCCAAGCGATTTGTTTATGTTGTCTGGTGAAGCTGTGCGGAGGACGGGTCTGAGCAATTGTGTTGCGATGTGTGCCGGGTACGATGCGCCTAATGTTGTTGTGTTGGGAGTTTGGTCGTGGAGGGTCTTCAGATCAATCTCCCTTTGGCGCAGCATAGTTGGTCGTGTTTAACATTGCATCACCTCGCTCAACTGCCATCTTCCTTCCTATCGCTCAGTTTTTCTGAGTGAATAGACGCTTAATAAACTGGCGCGCTTTACCATCAACGATCGCATCACTGCTTACCATCAGGCGGGATTGCGGTCAAGTGCTAGTTTATAATTTAAAAAAAAAAATGCTTGCAAAACTTGACTAACATTTTAAGAACAGAAAGGTCTTATGATTTAGATGTTTCACGAGAGCGTGCAGCACAACGTGTGGCCGCCGAAAATGATGAGAAACGGGAGCGACGTCTGCAAGATATGCAGCAGCGTGCGTCAGAACGTGAAATGATTATTATTAATGAAAACCCTCGACATACCCGCAATATAGTATGGAAGGAAGTATTAGGTTAAGACCTTAAACTATGTATTGATGATAATATATACAACTGATATAACTGATTTTTAAACTATAAGTACTTATTTCTAATAAAATGTTAAACTAAATTGCACTCGTAATTTTATATTTAAATAACAGTTAATAATATTTTTTATTATTATGTCGGTATGATCGAAAAACATTAGTCAAAAAATATTATTTAAAAAATTCGCTCGTTATGTATTTTTTGTTTTGAAAATTTTATAGAAACACGCGATGTAACAAAAAAAAGAGATGCCGAGCAAAGCTCGGTCGCCCGGTACTAAAATATAAAATGATTTCAGAGTTCTGGTATTAGTAGAAAATTTGTAAAACTGTTAGAATTTGTAGCGTATTTTTTCCCATAAACTTATATTTGCTTACATTTTTGACTAATATGGCAATAAGGGGCTCGTAGTTAATTTTTAATAGGCGCACGGGGCTATTTTCAAAGTTAAGCATCGCTTGTCGAGGGCGGACCGTGGAAGCGGGACCATCCATTACTCATCAAGACCGATCCGTACTTCGGACAGTACGTAAAACCGTCGGTGACAGCTGTCGTTTGTAAATGTTTCAAGTCGTAATCTGTAGTCAGATGCCCGCAAGACTGACAATCCGTATTATCACGAAGTTTGTTTCACAGCAAAAGCCTTTTGGATAGTCAGATTGACACCTCTTTGTTACTGATAGCCAGTTACATCCAGTTAAACTAAAAGTCAAGTCAGACTTTGTTTCCCAAACCCTAGGCTAATGATGAGGATGTATAATGGGTGAGACATAAAATCATGATGTTAATACTATCAATTATTTCCTATTATTGTCAAAATATCATAAAATTTGGACCTGTGTTACGTGATCAGCCCCACCCACCACTGAAGGACGCCGTATGGTGGACAAAGCACGTGCTGTGTCATAACAGAAGAAAATATCTGCGAGCACGAGATGTAGGACTAGAGTTCTACATACATCTCGTGCTGACAGATATTTTCTCGTGTTTCCTTTATGTGCGTTAACTCTTTGAGTTAGTGTAATTGTCTTATTGATTGTTAATAATGGGTGTAAAAAATAAGGATAGTAATCGATGGATTCATAAATCATAAAAGATTTAAAAATTAAGGAATATTTTAAAAATTGTTGCTCCAATTTTTCTTCATATTAGTCTATTCTTGTCATATGACTAGTTGTGATTATAATAATATTTCACAATGAGTCTAAAAGATAACGGAACCTAAACGAAGATTACATTAAATGCGTGTTATCTCATAGGCAGTTTTATATAGTAATAGGTATATAAGGAAACGTATCTATTTAAACATATCAATACGCGCCCGCTTATAGAAATGTTCGCATCAATAGTCTTTGTACTGTCAACAACGGTATTAATTACAACTAATGACGCAGCGAAAATACTGGCTTATTTCCCAGTTCCATCGATTACAAACCCGCCACACTTTTCCCAACCACTGCAACTCCTGAAAGCCAGAATCAACAGTGGCGACCGCCAGAAAAACGCCGAGCAATGAAGCTCGACGAGTCCCGGAGAAACGATTCAACTGTCTTGGGTCCCGCAACGAAATTAATCAGAAAAGAATAGCGGAGGAGTAAGAAAAAGATATTTTCCACTTCCCTCCATAACAAGCAGGAGACAGAACAGAACTAGGCCAAACGGCACAAAGGGACATTATTGCAACTGGGAGAAGCCCAGATTGCCAAACACCACGGAATAAAATTTGATTAAGTTAATGGGTCCTAAGTAGGTATTAGCTGTTACAATTGATTCCAATAATAGGTATGGCAAAAGCGCCTGAACGCACGGAAATTGGTTCTAGTTTCTACAAGGTCCGTATAATAAACGACTCCGGATGTAACTTGTACACTATCCAACATAATATTGCGTTCATTCTGCCAAAGAACACACTCCCACAAGATGTGATGTGCGGACTGTTCAAATTCACAGTTCGATGTAGAACACTGACACAAAGGGGAAGGAACAAGTTTAAAAGAATACAGTTTACTTTTAAAGTTGCCATGACCTGTGAGAAATTGGGCAACGCAGTGGTCAACCACCAGCCATGTCTTAGCCAGCCGATCACCAACGGATGGAAAGAACAGATGGAGGTGCCGGCCCTTGATGGAATTATCCCACCTACTTTGCCATTCGGATAAGAGGTCCTCCCAGACTTCAGTCTGAGGTTTAAATCCATCGATTAGTCACCAAGTTGCGTTTCGTCCTTTAACTCAAGAATTAGCCCGGCTTGGACATGAAGTCACAGTTATCACAACCGATCCTGCCTTCCCAACTGGAGAAGCACCACCGAACCTAACGGAAATCGACATTCACGACGCTTCTTACAAGAAGTGGAGATCACTTTACGAAGTAACTTCGACTGGTGATTCTGATTTGATCTCACAAATACGACAAGGATTCTATATGCTTATTGAGCTTGTCGAGATGCAGTTGAAAGAGGGTACAATGCAAAAATTACTGAAAGAAGAAAAGTTTGATTTGCTATTTTTAGAAGCTTGTGTAAGGCCGGCGTTACTTTTATCACACGTAGTTAAGGCGCCCGTGATACATGTGTCTTCTTTAGGTCCTATGAACTATAATGTGGAAACAATGGGATCATCCTGGCATCCTCTACTATACCCAGACATTTTAAGCCAGCGATTATATAACTTAACGAAGTCAGAAAAAATCGTGGAGTTGTGGAATTTTTATAGACTAGAAAATCTTATGCAGGAACTTGAAGATGAGGAAAATGAAATGGCCCAAAGAATGTTTGGACCCAATGTGCCGACTATAAGTGAATTAAAAAATAACGTTGAAATGCTGTTTTTGAACACTCATCCCATTTGGGAAGGAAACCGTCCAGTGCCTCCTAGTGTTATATATATGGGTGGATTGCTTCAGAAACCTGTGAAAGAATTGCCATCGGTAAGTTATTTTCTATAAATTATTCTTATAGTTATAGTTTACTAAATTTGATTAAAAATTCAAGAGTACTAACGTGACATCAATTAGTGCTCTTAGGGTTCTAAAACTATTTTCTATTATTTCCTTTAGGGTTTTTAAACTACTTTTAATTAGTACTTTTTATTTTCTATTAGTGCATTTAGGGTTCTCAAATTACCTTCTATTAATGCTATTAGGGTTCTAAACATCTATTACTGCGCTTAGGATTCTAAGCGTACTAATTAGACTAAGAGTAATAAGGTAAGAGTATAAGGTTTCATTTGTTACTTTCTAAAATATGTAGCTACATATTTTTATACTTTTTCATATTACTTATCTTCAAAAGAATTATCTAAAAAATTATGATTAGGTTAATTAGTAGTATATTCACTTTTTCAGTTAGTGCCCTATATTGTCTCACCTGTATTCTTTATTTTAATAAGGTCAGGTAATATTACATTATACATAATACAATGAGGTACAATTTCCAGAACCTTATTCACTTTCCAAAACTCTGGAACGTAGAGTAGAGTAAAATTTTCAAATATTTCTTAGGACCTATTGTTGAACTGGCAACAAGTAGGAGTATTCGTTTTATTTTTCAAACGATTTTATATGAAACTTAGAAAGTACATAGTAAAGAAAAGATTCAATAGGGAGTCAGAAAAGTGAAGCGACGTTACTATATAGTTCTTATAATGGTCTCTATAATATTAAATTTCTCTATGTCGTAGTCTATATTCAACGTTTACAAAAATATTCATACAGTAATCCTTGAGATAGGAATGAATTACTTGTTTCCAGACTTCTTTTGTAAAATATACTTAAAGATTGTGAAATTCGCATTATTTGAAGTGCTTATTAGAGAGTTTCAAGAACCACAAAATGGCTTTATGTGCCTTTACCGAACCACGAATACGGACCGTGATTTTGCTCAGTCAGATAACCTCAGTCCTGTGTTTGTTTTGACAGGCCAGAGCCATACAACGTAGTAATTCCGTTAGTCTTTAGGTACATTATCAGTCGACAATATTGATATATTTATATCAATGGTCGACAACAATTCTATAGCTATATAATATAAAGGGTGTATCGGACATCGATGCACAAACGAGTACCATGGATCCAGTACATGATTCTGAACCCCGCAGTGGTGGCATTTTTCGTCGCTTTTTTCATGATTAAAAAAAAATATATGTAATTTTTTTTACTTTAGACCGTTCATAATTGCTATACTTTTATAAATCAACAAGATTTTAAAGTAAAAATTTATTAATTCGCTAATTACACAAAAAAGCGCAATGAAAACAAAACTCGAAAAACTATCTTATCAGCTGATTTAATAGAGTTTACATCAGGGATCAACGTTATACTTACAAACCCACACGGCGGCACGCTTGCAACGTACAAAAGCCGAGCCGTCACTTTTTTTTTAAACATTGTTAGTTCTGTAACCGTTCATTAACGACATAAATGACTATCATAATTTTATTAGTCGCATGTGGTGTAGCCTTTTCGCGAAGTTTGCATTACGATGTCAGATACATCCTGTATATTTAGCTTGTGTATAGTTTTGGTAAATATTTAATGTAGTTATTTGTATGAATTAATTAGGTATTATTTAAGATTATTTGCTTATTTATTTGTTTTAATTTAGAGAAATAAATTAATAATAATAACTCGTTGTTGGCAATTTATACAGAACCCCCAAAATAAAGCCTCAACAAATTATTTTCTGTCGATAATTGTCAGAGTTTAGATATGATAGGCTTTATCATCATCATCATCAACCTTTTTATTGTCCCACTGCTGGATACAGGTCTCTTCTCATACAGAGAAGGATGATAGGCTTATTTTTATCTATATATAAGGATTTTTCCTCTCGTAGTTTAAATTTGCAATTGTTTGTTTTTTTTTTAACTCAAAGCCAGTACACACTATGTAGCCAGGCATATTATACGTTACGGAATTGCATCGCTGACAGGGGTATTCGGCACTGGTGCAGCTGCACAGGAGCTAAACTTAGCATTCGGGAACACCGTTGGAGCTGCTGAACCTTGGACAAAACTGTCTTTGCATTGTTCGGATTCAATTTCTTAGTATTGTATAATTGCATGGAACACGTGTGAGCACGATCTAATTGCTGTAAAGCATCTGTTTGTTGGGTTAGTCTTTTATTGACATGATAGTGCTATAGCTGTTGAGAGTATGTCATGCTCACTCAAATGTCTCGCTGGTGGTGGCGTGTGTGTTGGGTCATTAGGTTCCCTTCAATATGGTTGAGCTGAATGATGCTGATCCATACGTCATGTTCGTGAACGGACGCCGTCAGAGGGGACTGGTCATCCCTTAGCTGCTACGGCGTATTTTAATTTCTGAATTGTTGTTTTTTTTTCAAAATGGACGCTCTCAGCGTACAATATATTTCTGCATCGTTCTCACACGATTGATTTCAAAATGAATGATGTAATCAAATATTTGTATCAATAGCTTGATAATTTAAAAGAGTGTCCATGGATTTTCTTGCCCGTTCTTCTCCATAGGTACCTACTCTTTGGAATGGGCGACTAGCTTCACCTTACTGACTGACCGACCTTCTGACAATTCAAAAGTGCCTGTAACTGGTTTATTTGAAATAAATGCTTTGATTTTGATTTTTTTGATTTTGATTATGTGAGGATTTAGTTATAGTTTTTAATCGAACATTTTAATTACAGGATCTCAAATCGTTTCTAGACTCCTCAAAGAACGGCGTGATCTACATTAGCTTTGGTACAAACGTTCAACCTTCACTGCTTCCTGCAGACAGAGTACAAATGATGGCTAAAGTCTTCTCTCAATTACCTTACGATGTAATATGGAAGTGGGACAAAGACGAACTTCCAGGACGTTCTAAGAACATCAAGACATCTAAATGGCTACCACAGTCTGACCTTTTAAGTAAGTGATAATATTCTTAAGGACAACGGCCTCTCATATGGGTCGTTAACTGTTATTACCAAATTTTGGGGCTTTCGTCCCTAAGCTAATCCAACATGAACTTATTAGGGTTTGAAAATAAATGAAACTGATCCCTGATTGAATAGATGTGGTCATTCAGAAGTGGCACAATTTATTCCTAACATGTTTTCGAATGTTTTCTATGTGGAAGGTTTGTGAAAGCGTCTAAACAGAAACCCTTTTAGATTAAGTATTTTATTCTACCGCTAATTAAAACGTCTAATATTTAACCAGTGTGTGTATGTTGCTAAAACCCAATTAGAAATAGGTTTAGTGTAGTTTAAGTAGGTAGTTCAATTCCGTAAGACCAAATTTTGTGTTGAAAGTCAAAATAAAAAATATAGTCACTGATCTAAATAATCTACCAGCGATAAAACTAATTACACTTAAGCATTAAATACGTAGTTTACTTATAAATTATGAATTTTCAGGGCATCCAAAGATCAAAGTATTCATAACACAAGGAGGTCTACAATCAACACACGAAGCTATCATTGCAGGAGTACCATTGATTGGTATACCAATGTTGGGTGATCAGTGGTACAATGTTGAAAAATATGAACATCATGGTATTGGAGTTAAACTTGACTTACTCAGCATGACAGATGAAGAGTTCAAAAATGCTATTAACAAAGTTGTTGGCGATCAAAGGTTGGTCCATGATAACTCTATCAATTTCGACTATCATCTGTTTTATAAAGGATTTGTCTTTGGCGTAAGTCTTAGTTATCGTCATAATTATCATCAATTGATCCCAGAAACACCCATTTCTGGGTATAGACCTCCGTTTTTTTCTGTAACATGTGGTAAGCATGGAGGGTTGACTTGGACGATATCAATAAACCTTCTGAATGGCCCTTTTTTGTTTGGGATGGGAAGTCATCAAATGATCCTTCCCGCTCTGGGCAGAGCGGATGGGCGTGTCAGACTTTTACTAACTCATCCACCCATGTTTCTTCACTTGCCTATGCGCCAGGGCCACGGTTTCTTTTATAACCAACCCGCAACCCTGACCCAGGATTCTTCATGAATCCCGTCACGATGTGCTGACATCTCTTTGAGGCGCGTGTGAAACACAACGCGCCATCGTCTCGGGCCTGGTCGTTAACGGGCGGCGAGCTGCCCACTGATCACCACCCGCAAGCCCGCGCCTTCGGTGGTCGGGAGTTTGATGTTGTCTCCTGGTCTCTCTCTCTCCTGATTCCCGGAGCTTCACGCGCTCCGCCTCCTCCTTTGTCAGCATCACTGCTTCGCAGAATTTTTGAATAGCCCTGGTTTTCCTTTCATTCACATTTTTATTGTATGGAACATTTCCTTAGATGTCCTGCCATATACCAGTTAAGGTTCGGTCCCCGAAAGCATAGACTTATGAAAGACGAGGGAAGAATGGAGGAGACCTTAGTTTAGCTATTGAACAGTACAATCAATATAACACACATGGGACATGCACACCATAAGCTGTCCTTAGTTATGCTTTCAATACAAAGTTAAACAAAAGTTGAAAATGTATTCAGGCGACATCTTTCGCCCGACTTTGAATGATTGAACGATTCAATGAGATTATCGGTCATTCGTATGTAGTTTTGCTGGTATCGTATAAACGTGGAATGTAACAAAAACCGGCCGAGTGCGTTTCGGACTCACGCACAAAGGGTTCCGTACTATTGATTTATTAAAATAAAGGATTTAAGTTATTTGTATGAAAGATTACGCGGTAATAAGCGGTTTACGATTTACGAGGTATAAAAAAAGGCGTGTGGCACTCGGAGACTGCCGCGGTAAAGCTATTGCATAGCCTTTTTTTTATCAACTATAAGTTGCAATTATAATTATTTATTTATTTTATTTATACAGTAATTTTTTCTTTGATATCAATTCAAGTTTTCTTTCTGTTTTGTAATTTATTTATTTTTTACCAGCAACGTCATCAAAAGAGTGCGAAAAATGGTGACGATTAAGCGACTAAACTATATTCAATGTTTTCTGTTCGACTTTGATAAAGAGATAGAAAGAAGCTAAGCAATAGCTTAAAAATGACGTCATGTTCGTTATCACACCCATGTCAGAATGTCATGAAATATGATGTCGGCCATCTTGGATTTCAAAAATGAAATCATTTTCGTGATCAGCACCCTGAGTTTTGGCGGGAAAGTCAAGCTGAGTGTCACGCTCGTTTTTCATTGGACTTTTAAAATTATTTATAGTGTTGTTTACTAAATAAAAGTGCGTGATTTATGTAGTAAAAAGTGCATTTAGTAAATAGTTCATAAAGAACAGTGAAATATCGCTGCATAGTGGCCACATCATGACTTTGTCCCAAACCTCACTCGTAAGACGGGTCACGCGGCCGTCTTTTTCGACATGAATAATTCATAATTACGTGGCATTGGCTAAATGCACAAACTGTGCGAAGCCAAAAAATAAAGAAATAAAGAAAAAACTCATGAAATCTATTATATTATCACTCGAGTCAGTAAGCATGTAAAATGAGAAAACTAACATAGAACGATCCGTGTGAGAACTAAACGATCACTATTACACAACAACACTGATACCTTTGAGAAAGCGGACTTCCTCTACAATAGGGCAATTCCTCCATAAGGTCTGTCTATGCTATTACTTATAATCTCTGTCATTGTGTGCTGTTTCGGTGCAATCGCAAGACCGGCCGGGCACTGAGGGGCAGGCAAGACAGCTATAGTATCCTTATGACTCCACCAACTGGTATTTCGTTGACTCGGAAACGGCGCACAGGGAGCACCACGAAATATACTCAAAGACTCCGAGGTTCTTTTTCAATATACCCCACTGTTTTCGTGGTTGTGTTGTTCGTGGTGGCCTAGTGGTTAAAACACCAGCCTCTCAAGTATGAGTGCGCGGGTTCGATTCCAGGTCAGGCAAGTACCAATGTAACTTTTCTAAAGTTATATGTACTTTCTAAGTATATCTTGGACACCAATGACTGAAGGCGAAGGAAAACATCTTGAGGAAACCTGGGCTTTATAAGTCTGAAATCGCCAACCCGCATTGAGCAAGCGTGGTGATTACGCTCAATCCTTCTCTGTATGAGAGGAGATCTGTGCCCAGCAGTGGGACGATAAAAAGGTTGTTGATGATGTACGGCGTCGGTGTCGAATTATTTGTTATCAATTTAATATTTTCGAGCTGATCTTTAGTAACATAATCACTTCTGATTGCGTTAACATCTGACCGTAGAATTAATAAATCCTTCATCAACTTCTTTACGTACGTTCTACGTAGTCAAAGCAAACTGGTGGCAATTTGTGAAGGTCATATGCCACAAAAACTGGGATTTTTCGGGATCCGTGATTTTAAACACCGTAATCGTATATTTTAGGTCTTTCTGCTTTTTGTTCTTACGCCTCGATACATGTTTTTGTCTTGTCTTCGTAGAAACAAACAATAACTTTTTTGCCTCATCAATGTCTTCCTCAGAAAAAGCCGACGAGCATATTTTTATTAAACTTTCGTTGTTTCGTTTCGGAGATAACAATATTACAACTCGTACACTTAAATGTACTCGTATTAACATTGTTCACCGACATCTTTCTATAATATTTTATTTAATAAAAACTTCAACTTCAACTCTTGATCTGGTCCCTGTGGATAGATACCACAATTTTGCCAATAACACGTGTAACAAATTATAGAAATTCTTAAAAAAAATATTTCACAATAATGGCGGATATCGCCAATAACTGTTGAAAAAACGCCCGCGTGAGCACTTTTTACTCTATAAAATCACGCGCTTTTATTTAGTAAACAACACTATAAATAATTTAAAAGTCCAATGAAAAATTAGCGTGACATTCATCTTAGCTTTTATGAAAAGTTTTTAAGGTAGCCATGACAACGTCGATGACGTCTATGACATATCTCTATAGAAGACCTATTTCAGAGAGAAAATTAATGGCAAGTTTAGCACATCGCGACTATCAGTAACATGGCAAGTGTGTAGAACTGAGTTCGCGCCCTGCAATATGCATGCTCTTTTTGAAAATCTATAAATTGTTTTCAAAAGATGTAGTCGCACGCACACAAACATACCGTGCCGAAGACTGCCGAACTGAAACGACGTTAGACGATGAACGGCCTTCAAGCCACACCTCCGTGCCCGTCGGAGTGGGGAGCGTGAGGTTTTTTCGTTACGGAATTTCTGGATTCGGTCCCTGCGCTCAAGGCCCGCGATAGAAGCTATGCAATAGCTTAAAAAAAACTACGTACTAGATCTCGGTTCAAAACAATTTACTTTGGTAGTTTTTATAGTAATGAACATTATGTGTTTTTTTTTTTTAGATTTTTCATTTTCTTATTTTAGAAGTTAGAGGAGGGGGTAACTTTTTCCACTTTGGGAGCGTCTGTCACGCAAACTATTCGTTTTAGAAAAAAAATATTTTAGAAACCTCAATATCATTTTTGAAGACCTATCCATAGATACCTCACACGTATGTATATGATGAAAAAAAAAAAATAGTTTCAGTTCTCAGCCCCAATATTTATTATTATATTTTTATTTCTGTATCAAAATCTTAATGCGGTTCATAGAATACATCTACCTACCAAGTTTCAACAGTATAGCTCTTATAGTTTCGGAAAAAAATGGCTGTGACATACGGACGGACAGACGGACAGACAGACATGACGAATCTATAAGGGTTCCGTTTTGTGCCATTTGGCTACGGAACCCTAAAAATGAACCTTCACTCGAGTAAAGCGTCTGATAATAATTATGACCTTTATTGATTGATTACAGTTTTCGTCACAATATCGTAAAACTCGGAAGTGTGATGAGTGACCAGCCGACACATCCACTACATCGTGCCGTGTGGTGGACGGAGCACGTGCTGCGTCACGGCGGCGCGAGGCATCTGCGCGCTCCAGCTGCCAATATGTCGTGGGCGCAATACCTAGAATTAGAACTAGTTTTTACTGTGACAGCAATTATACTGACCTTTGTTCTAGTGCTTTCATTCCTTTTTTATAATTTATGTAAGTATTTTAAGACTCATGAGAAAGTAAAAGACAATTAAACATCTGGTAATATTCCTGGATTCAAAGAATATTTGAATGAGATTAATGGAGATGTTTTATTTTGGGCCACCACTATGTACGCTTAAAGGAAAAAAATATAAGATTTTCATAAAAATACTACAAAATTAATTTTAATAAAAATACAAGTATATATAATTAATTACATATTTGAAACGGTTTTTTAGTGAGATAACCCTTTATTAAGGTAGCCATGACACTGGTTATGACGTTTAATTGGCGACTTTGACAGTTCTATTTTCCCGTTGTGTTCGTGTCGAGTGTTGATTTGAGTTGATTGTGATTATTTAATGGGCCGTATGTTCGGAATTCATGTTTTGTTTTTTTCGCAGTCATATGGTAGATAATATAGCTACGATAGCCTTTGATACATGACACGTCAATCAAATGTCACTGTCTAAACCTTATTTCGCTTATTGCTGACCACCATATTTACTAGTAGTTGTGTTGTACTCCTTGGCCGAGTTAAATTAAATCTGTATAAAAACTCAGCCAAAATATAGGAAACTAGCTTTCCGCCCGCGGCTTCGCTCGCGTGGAGATCGGTTATATCGCGCTTTTAGATTTCCCTCGTGAATATAATTTTTTTCCGGGATAAAAAAGTACCCTATTATTTAATCCGGACTTCTAACTTTACGTCTGCAAAATTTCAAAACAATCGGCTTAGTAGTTACGGCGTGAAAGCGGAACAAACAAACAAACAAACTCACTTTCCGATTTATAATATTAGGATATTTGGTGTACACATACAAATATTCCAGTAATCTCCCTTGGGAACTTGATGTTTTTTTAGGACCAAAAGTAGCCTATGTTACTCTCCATCTTTTCTACTAACTGTATGCCAAAAATCAGGTCGATTGATTGCTTAGCTACGGCGTGAAGGAAGGACAAACAAACAAACAAACACACTTTCACATTTATAATATTAGTATGGATATGGATTAACATTTAAAAAAGTTAACTATAGCGTAACTATATCTAGCATTAACTGCACAATGTGCTGGCCCAGGCTCCATACATTTCTGAAACATCTTCTTTACATAGATTTATTTTTAGACAGGTACAAATACTGGTACGGATTCGCATGTTAATTTTTTTATAATTATAAATTAGTGCTTGACCGCAATCCCGCCTGATGGTATGTAAGAAGTGATGCAATCGTTGATGGTAAAGCGCGCTAGTTTAATAAGAGCCTATTCATACTTAGAAGACACTTTAATTGCATTCTTCGGTTCGCAGGTTTCGGTTGTAAGAAGGAAAGATCCTTCTTACAATATATCTTCAAGGCTAAAGAGAATAGGCTCTTAATAAACTAGTGTGCTTCATCATCAACGATTGCATCACTGCTTACTATAAGGTGGGATCACGGTCAAGTACTATTTTATAAAGTTAAAAAATATATATAATACAATATCTACAACTACATGTACAAAAAACTGTGATAAACCTGAAGCTAAACAATAAAAAATATCTCAAATTTGTGAATTTCATTTCATTCCTTTGCCATCTTCCATCGTTTGCAAATCATTGTAAGTAAAGAAGATTCTCTTATTTATTTATTTTTTATAACTAAATTTATAGTTAGTTCGAAGATAGAGGCAACTGAAGCCGTCGACTCGTGTTTACAATACCCTAAATGCGTAACACATTATAAACGTTGCTTAAAGTTAACTAGTGATTAGCGATTGTTTAACCATACATTTTAGACGTACGTCATTAAACTTTATTCCTCGCTTGAGAATAAACCCCTTGAACACTGTGGTGTTTATTCATAAACGATGATTAAAGTTAAGTGACGTTAAAAAGTTCAAAATATATGTTTAAAGAATAGCTAATCACTAGTTAATTTTAAGCAACGTTTATGAATAAGGGGGTTAAACTAGCAATTTTAATAATTTTGAAGTATATTACTATGCTCGGAGTTTCTTTGACTGATTAAATCAGAAACTAGACACGTATTTTTTCTTTTTCATATAAACAACAAATTAAGACAACACAGTGCGTTGAAAACTCGTGTGACGTCACTGCACGCTACACTTTTTAGCGAGGAGTGACGTCACCAGACACCACACCTCATCTTTGATGCCTTTTATATTTATCGATTTTTATTGATTTGAAAAAACAAATTATACGTATGAAATATTTATCTATAATCTGAATGATAGACTAAATAGAATCAATTTTTTTTTACCCAGGAATCATCCCTAGTATTTGCTATCATGTATGGATGGATCCAATAAGCACGTCGCTTTCTACTTCTAACGAAATCAAATAACAAGAAATCCTCTTCGTCTGAAGATATGGTAAGGTCACCAATAAATTCCCCAAACATTTCTTGTCCACTTGACGCCAAATTTTGAACGGAGATATTACTAAGCGTCAGAGCTGTCGCTCTGCCGACAAAACGAGACATCTACGTCTACGACCCATGTGCTAAGGGCTTAAAATGAACGTGTTCCAAACTCAAACCAAAAATTATTAGCCAGAATGTTATAGCACTATTATGGATCTGAAGCTTCGTCGAACCTAGTCTTCGGACCGATTACGATCATAGTAGCCAATCTTAACGAATATTAGCCACGTACGTAGGTTGATATACAACATATTTTTTTGTTTATGCGAAATCTGAATATAGTTTGTTTAGAATAAGCAACTGAATCGATTCCAATCATTTTTACATCATGCTATATTTTGTCCCAAGTACATTTTGAAATTGTTGCAGTGAGGTAGATCATAGTACTGCGCACGCCCTCGCATCAGCTGACGCCTCTGGTCAACGCACCGCTCACCGGCCCGAACGAAGCGTTGACCATTTTTTTGTTGGGATAGCCAAATAGGATAATAAGCCCACGACTTTGTGGTTTTCATGATAATTGTCTGTTTGAAATTTTGTATGTAGATTCCTTACTAAAACATACTGGACACGTGTTTCGGGATGTCTGGTGAAGCCGTACGGAGGACGGGTCTGAGCAGTTGTGTTGCGATGTGTGCCGGGCACGATGCGCCAAATGTTGGGAGTTTGGTCGTGGAGGGTCTTCAGGTCAATCTCCCTATGGCGCAGCATCGTTGGTCATGTTGTTGGGTTTAACATTGCATCACCTCCCCCAACTGTTGTTTTCCTTCCTATTCACTCAGTTTTTCTGAGTAAATAGTCTCTTAATAAACTAGCGCGCTTTACCGTCAACGATCACATCACTGCTTATCACCAGGCGGGATTGCGGTCAAGCACTAGTTTATAATTATTAACAAAAAAAAATGTTTTATATAGTTCACAGGTGGGAGCGCAAACACAGGTGCGACCCTGTTCCTTTAGGTCTCATAATTTAATGGAACGGCAGTTTGGCACTACCGGGGAAGGATAAAGCATAGGCTCAACAACTCAACTTTGTCGGTCTCTGTGGCGCAGCGGTCAACACGCCTGACTGCGACGTGGAGGCCCCGGGTTCGATCCCCGGCCAGGTCATGATGGAAAACGAACTTTTTCTGATTGACTTGGGTCTTGGATGTTTATGTATATATTTATCTATTATAAAATATAGTATCGTTGAGTTAGTATCCCATAACACAAGTCTCGAACTTACTTTGGGGCTAGCTCAATCTGTGTGATTTGTCCGTATATATATATATATTTAATATATATTTAATTACAATGTCAAAATTAAATAGATGAAAAATAATTATAACCAGTAAAGAAAAAAAAAAAAAAATAACAATGTCAAGTAATATAAGTCAAACAAAAAAAAAATGATGATGACCGACATTTGCAATCAGATTCCATACCTTCAGTCAAATTAAATGAAAATATAAAATCCCAAAACAAATGTCAGTCAATTTAATTTAATTTAATATTTAATTTAATAACGGCTTTAGATGCTTTCCGAGGCACCCCCGTGCTCCAACGGCACGCTTACCGCAGCGGTTAAGCAATAGGGATGTATCAAAGATATGAAAATCAAACAAATAATTAGTCCATCTTATATAGATAATAAAAAAAAATAGGACCAGTATTTCTCAGAAGTTTTTGGTATAAATTATTAAAAACTACTGGGATATAGCGTATTAAAGTTACGGAGTGGGGGCTAATTACGTTACGCCGTGGTATATTTTGTAGCACGGCGTAACGTCATGCGACATTTCAAATCAATATATCGTCCTAAGCATTTGAATGAAAGAAAAAATAAAAAATACGTGTTCAATATTTTTTTTAAATCTATCTGATGGACATTAAATTATTTTTTAGGATACAAGCCAATTGCCCGGTTCAATTCCAGCACGTACCAAATATTTATATGATCTTTAATTAGATGTTTCGGGTGTGGCGGTTTGTCTGTCTGAGTTTATATGTTTGTAAACGCATTCACGATACAGGTGAAATTCCTAATGCAGGACAATGTTTTTTTTTTTTTAAAAAAAAACACTGGTCTGACACAAACAGACAGCCTCCGTGGCGTGGCGGTAGCGAACGCGGCCGCTGTGCAAGGAAGCGCGGGTACGATCCCCACGCAGTTCAAAATAATATTTGTATGCATGAATATGATTTTCTTTTTTCAATACTCAATAATTTATTGTATTCCATAATATTTGCACTGCACGTTAAGCTTTTGGTCCCGGTTGCTATACGAACATCTAATGGCAGCAAATGGTTGTCGGAGCCCTCAAAAGTCCAACAATTGGTCTAAATGCAATGCTTCGATATCGCCTTCGGGTCAGACGGTGGTCGCCACACGGAAAATATCGAAGTTTAGCCTAAATCAGCAATGAAACTCGTAAAGCGGACCCCAGACTCCAAAGCTGAAAAAGCTTCGGATGCGACTGGGATGGATAAACGCTGAGATGATGATGATGATCACCGGTCTGTTACTAACAAATTACTAATGGAAAATCCTATAACACTCTCTGACCCAGGAATATAACCTAATGCTCATTGTCGGTCTTACTTGTAACCTCGAAAACGGTGCAGTGATAAATATTCTAATGGCGGTCCATATGTAGAACGGCTTACGCAAGCCACGACTTCCTAAAGGAGCGGTGCCTGAAACACAATGCCTGGAATTTACCAGCCATAGACGTCATTGTAACCTTATTTATGAAAATAAGATGGTGTGTTTTCCTAGGCAGCGTTTTTTAGATGACCGTTCGGTCTAACACAATCTGTGCATACTTAACAGAACTCAGAAGTATGATAACGTTCTTATTGTACAATACACAATGTACCTACTATACTACTAGATAGATAGATAGATATATAACACATTTATTTGATGTAACAAAAAAAGACACAATACCTGTATTGTGTCTTATAAAACGTTTAACTTTTAACATAATAAATAAAATAAAAATAAAATTATATTTCAGTAAATAGCATAGTGCCTTCCACATCACTTGATTAACACAATATACCTTAGGAGTATTATAGGAGTGGTGCGTGTACGTAATGTGTAATTGATAAATATACTGTAAAGTAAGTAATATTAGTTTTATATAATTATTTGCTACATTATTTTATACACCGAAGACTATCTACGCTATTTGTCTCTCCTTCCCCTTGGTATTCCATCCAAAAGTTGTCTGTAAAAGTTCGCTCTTAGCAATTAAAACGCCCAATGTGTCACCCTTTGCATATGATATATTGCTGCCGTGTGAGGTTTTTGTTTGTTTTTTTTTTAATAGGGTATTTGACTAAAAAAACTAATTAGTCCGTCAGTCAGATTTCCAAAAAATACTAGACACGTATTTTTTCTTTTTTCATATAAACAAAAAATAAAGACGACACAGTGCGTTGAAAACTCGTGTGACGTCACTGCGCGCTACACTTTTTACCGAACAGTGACTTCACCAACCACCGGTCCTGATCTTTGATGCCTAGAAATATTTGTAAATTTTTATTGTTTTGATAAAACAAAAAATACTTGTCTAGTATTTATTGGAAATCTGACTGACGGACTATTAGTTTTTTTTAGTCAAATACCCTATTATATGTATTTTAGTTTACAAGGTTGTGTTTTGTTTATAAGTTTGGTTTGTTGTTAGCCATGGATATTTTCCGAACTAAATGATTTGATTTGATAATACAACATCTTCATATTAATTTTATGGCATTCTGGGTCTGGCTGTTTGTGTATGTGAGTTTATAAACGTACCCACGATACTGGAATAATTTCTGGTCCCATACCAGTTTAATAAAAAAATATGTTATGTAATATATGGTATACATAATAAAGACTAATTTATGCCATCAGGGCAGGTCGTGTCATGACAGCCTCCGTGGCGTAGCGGTAGCGAACGCGGCCGCTGCGCATGGAGGCGCGGGTTCGATCACCGCGCAGTGCAAATATTTGTATGCATGAATATGAATATTTGCACTGGTCTGGTCGTGCCTCGGAAAGCACGTTAAGCCGTAGGTCTAGCCGTCTAGGTCTCGAGTTATAGGGCTTAAAAGTTACGCACTGCATGTCACGCGATATTGAACCTTATGCTCTCGACATAAGGTGCATTCGTAACAGTATGTATGAATATGAATATTTGCACTGTTCTGGTCGTGCCTCGGAAAGCTCGTTAAGCCGTTGGTCCCGGTTACCATACGAACATCTAATGGCAGTCGTTACGGGTTGTTGGAGCCCTCAAAAGTCCTACAATTGGTCTAACTGCAATGCTTCGATATCGCCTTCGGGATGTGGAGGTCAGACGGCAGTTGCTTCATGAAAAATATCGAAGTTTAGCCTAAATGAGCAGTAAGACTGGTAAAGCGGACCCTAGACTCCAAAGCTGAAAAGCTTCGGATACGACTGGGATTAACGCTGAGATGAAGAAGGGCAGGCCGTGTCCAGGATGTGGACGTCCGGCTCAAAAAATATGGGTGTATTTATATACCAATTTGTTCACGCAGGTTCGTGTCAGGGACTGTGGGATTTTCAGTGATGCCATTTTTCTCAAACTGAACTTAACTAAATTTAAATTCAGCGGATCTTTTTCTTTGAATATTTAAACTCAATGTGGCGAAGACCGTGTATATGGCTAGCAACACGAAATACCCCATGTCAATGCGCATAGGCGGTGACATGGTCGAGTGCACAGACCAGTTTAAATACTTGGGGTCTGTACTCCACGCGTCCGGCGACATTGATTGCGACGTCAGGGCACGCATTTCCGCAGCTTGGGCAAAATGGCGTGAGGCGTGAGGTGTCAGGAGTCATTTGTGACACCAAAATGCCAGTTAAGCTTAAGGGGCAGGTCTATAAGACCATCATTAGACCTGTTCTCCTGTATGGCAGCGAGGCGTGACCTGTGCTTGAGCGACACAAGCAGGAGCTGCGTGTCACGGAGATGAACATGCTGCGGTGGATGTGTGGAGTTACGCGCAAGGACCGCATCAGGAACTCCCGCATCTGGCAGTCTTCATGTCCGTGACATAGCGGAAAAGCTGCAGGAGGGTCGCCTACGTTGGTACGGTCACGTTTTACGAAAACCGGCATGTTACGTGGGTCACAAATGTCTTGCTATGGCGCCTCCGCCGGGCCGGAACAAGCGGGGTAGACCATAGAGGTGCTGGCTTGACGTTGTAAGAGATGACATGCGTGCCAACAATCTCACACCACAGGATGCTAAAGATCGCGCGAAATGGAGGAAATTAAGCTGGAAAGCGGACCCCGGGCTCCAACGCGAAAGCCACGGATGCAACCGGGATAAACGCTGAGATGATGATGATGATGATTTTAAAAAATAAATGTTAATTAACCACTCATGGTGTAAGCCAGAAATACCCAACGCTTTGGAGAATCGAGTTCGATTGACTATTATTTCAAAAGGACTATTGTGTTTGGTGGCAAATTAAGAATATATATATTTTTT
Organism: Sesamia inferens; assembly: GCA_037179545.1. Classification (NCBI taxonomy): domain Eukaryota; kingdom Metazoa; phylum Arthropoda; class Insecta; order Lepidoptera; family Noctuidae; genus Sesamia; species Sesamia inferens. Next base: position 17,797,181 of record CM073944.1, on the reverse strand, counting down.
ATAATTATAAACTAGTGCTTGACCGCGATCCCGCCTGATGGTAAGCAGTGATGTAATCATTGATGGTAAAGCGCGCTGGTTTATTAAGAGCCTATTTACTGCGGCCTTGAAGACAATTATTGTAAAGGGATCGTCCGATGATGGAACGAAGATGGGGCAATCAAGTCATCCAATCCCCGTGAACAGTCTCCAAAATGCATTCTATAGAACACCGACAGGCTGGCTACTCTTCGCCTGTACTCCTTGGACACCGTTTTGAACCAAATCTGGGCCGCATATTAGACTCTTCGTACCCCTCTCCACCAAATCTAAAATTACCAGGTGCCATTTTGCAGCAAAAGCCCAAATATGACTAGTACTCCACACACGAACGGACCTGCGCTTAGTATAACATTAGAAGCTGTGCTGGTGTGAAGTACGCCAGCCATTTGCAGTAACGCCAATTTTCTTATCAGCCACCTTGGCTTTGGATTCAATGAACCGCCTCAAAGTATTGATTAAATTTTAGTTTTTATTTTGCTATCGCATTTTACCACGAGTACACGTGCTAAGCCCGTGATCAATAATGACGATGTCGAAATCATTAGTGCTCTTCTGTCATTATATTATATTTATATGTATATATCAACTACAATGTACTTGCTGTAAAGCATCTATTTGTTGGGTTAGTCTTTTTTTGTTGTTGTTTTTTTTTTTGTGTGTTTTCCATAATGGACGCTCTTAGCGTACAATATATTTCTGCATCGTTCTCACACGATTGATTTCAAAATGAATGATGTAATCAAATATATGTATCAATAGCTTGATAATTTAAAAGAGTGTCCATGGAGTTTCTTGCCCGTTCTTCTCCATAGGTACCTACTCTTTGGAATGGCTTCACCTTACTGACTGACCGACCTTCTGACAATTGAAAAGTGCCTGTAACTGGTTTATTTGAAATAAATGATTTGATTTGATTCAAGTCGAAGATTTTTCATCAATCTGTTTAAAATTTAACACCTCCACATGTTTCATATTCAAGGTCAAACTTAATGTTTTAATTGAAGATAGAACTTTTAATGGGTTGGCTCAAATCAACTTTTAATAACTTACTTACGTTTACCATGGATCGTTTACGTAACGTTCTGGAGATAAAAATGGGTATAAAATGGTTAGAAAAACATGTCTACGTAATAATATTAATAAAAACGTTTATTTTTTCCACAATTTTAATTTTGTATTAAGTAAGTAAGTAAGTATTTATTATAGATACAAAAATATATTGATTGTGGAAAATGGAGCCTGTACCAGGACTATATGTGTTGCAGGTCTCCAGTCCTCCTGACTATACGGTCATGTCACAACTCATACAAACGTCTACGAACAGATGACAAAGATAATGGGCTGAAAGAAAAATGCAAAAAAGGAAACCACAAAGAAGCAAAACTACATGTCTATTGTAAACGGTAAAGTTATCAAACGATATTGGAAGAGTTTTTTTAATTATATTATATCGCTATATCGTTGGAAGTTATGACAAAAATACTGCCTGCGAATTCGTACGGTAACAATTGCGCAAGATTATGAAAACTACATCTTTAGTTATCATAATATTGGCAAGTAATGTGACGTGTTATTATTAGACATTATCTAGTAGTTGGTGGTGATATGTTTATTATGATTTTAAAAACATTCAACTGAAAAGTCCTAGTACCTATCAATACAAGAGTATTTTATTTTGAGTTTAAACCCTTCAAATATCGTTTGATATCATAAGAAGCATTGTCTTTGGTTTCCAGGTACACGTTGTATATACAGTAGAGATGCAACGGATATCCGGTAACTATCCGATGTCCGTATACCGGGTTTTTAATAGGGTAGTTGACTAAAAAAAAACTAATTAGTCTGTCAGTCAGATTTTCACAAAATACTTGACACATATTTTTCCCTTTTTCATCTAAACAAAAAATGAAGACGACACAGTGCGTTCACCCCTCCTGATCTTTGATGCCATTTATATTTGTCAATTTTTATTGGTTTGATAAAACAAAACATACGTGTCCAATATTTTTCTATAATCTGAATGACGGACTAAATAGAATCATTTTTTTTTACCCAGGAAACATCCTCATTATAATCTAGTGTTTTATCGCAATCCCGCCTGATGGTTAGCAGTAACGCAGTAATTCGCTCTAGCTTTGAAGACACTTAAATTGTAGTCAGACGGAAACACCGTCGCTGGCAAATTGTTGCCCCGATATACGTGGTATAAATGACGAGGCGATAAAAAACACGCACGCTCGTAGCGAGTGCTACATACCTGACCTCTAAAGAACATGACAAATTAGGCCAACATTCATATGTTTCGTTTCAATTTTACGTTTGTTCTAAGCGTCCTTGCTGTGACCCCATAAATTAAAGATAGTAAATAACACCGGTCATCATTAATACGAATAATTATGTTAAAAACATCTTGAAACATGATTTATTACGTGTTTTTTTGACTACTGTAATAAAAAATGAGGATAGTGAACAAGATGCCGATTCACTATTAGTAGGCATTAAATTATCAACATCTGTTAACAATGACTTATTGTAGACAATACAACCGGTTATTGTCATTTTTGTAGATGTTAACTGGTGCATAATCAAGTAACAGGAGGCTGAACGGACCTTAGTAACTCATGATAATGAATGACTAGTTTCTTCTCATCCCATAGAGGTCCGATGACCATTGATGTGCGTTTTTTTTTTAATAATTATAAACTAGCGCTTGACCACAATCCCGCCTAATGGTAAGCAGTGACGCGATCGTTGATGGTAAAGCGCGCTAGTTTTTTAAGAGCCTATTCACTCAGAAAAACTGAGCGAATAGGAAGAAAAACGGCAGTTGAGCGAGGTGATGCAATGTTAAATCCAAAACACGACCAACGATGCTGCGCCAAAGGGAAATTGATCTGAAGACCCTCCACGACCAAACTCCCAACACAACAACATTAGGCGCATCGAACCCGGCACACATCGCAACACAACTGCTCAGACCCGTCCTCCGTACGGCTTCACCAGACATCATGCCGGAACACGACAAATCGCTTGACAGCAAGGCTTTAACTCTGCTTATTGAGTACGGAAGTAACAGCCGTGTTAGTAAAAGCCTAGAGTGAAGGATATATAAAAATATACTTTAATAGCCATATTAGTAAAGGCACAGGTGAAGATTATCTAAATATATACCTATTTTTTTTTCTTTAATATTAACTAGTCCTGCCAAATTATATAACCCGCATCTAACTGTTCCCGGAGACCGCAACGTTTGACGCATTACCACGCTTTATGGCGATGGGTAACCTCTGTAGCAACAAAGAGACGGTGCGGCAGTCACCCATTTTATCAAGGTGACAAAAGGGACGAACCCGCAACACACGATGATAGTAACTTGTGATAGCGCCAATCTTGCATGAGCCAACTGAAGAGATAGATACATTACATTGCAAAATTTACGCGCTATTTTTCAATCTCCGGATGGAATGTATACATGCAAATGTAGGTTGATAGCATTGTAAGGCATAATGACGATGACTTGCATTATTGAGGCATCTAGGCAGATAATTGTTAACTGAAGCTAAATATGTGTTTTAAGCACCGGCATAAGAGTTAAGTATACACACAGAAGGCATGGTTGAAGGCTAGCACTGTTAAGGTATTTTTATTATTATTTATAACAGCAAAGTACTCACCAGCCGATTTTGTTTACATAGATTCTTCGTGTTTGTTCTTTATCATAAAGGGTCTTTCAATAAGAACGGGTCGATGTTAAAATTGAATAAAACAAGATGTGTGAGATATTAACGAAATTTATTTTATGGATGGAATATAACATCGTTCAAATGCCTGACTTCAGAAAACCCCTTAAAAAAGTCGTCTAGCGGAGTCAAATCATACGATCTTGGTGGCCAATTCACGTCAACTTTGCGAGAGATAAACCTACCGCCTAAGTTGCAGGTCTATGCTAATAAACCATATTATACCGCTACCCTGAAAGCCAACATAACGCAGGCCATTGCTCTGATTGAGACGGATCTATGCAGGCTGCAGCAGAGTCATTGAAAATTGGATCTCTCGGATTCGTGCCACCATACAAAGCCGCGGAGGACATTTGAATAATGATATATTCCATCCATAAAAGCATTAGTGGGCCTTTCAAATCATAAAATAAATATCGTTAATATCTCAGACACATCTTGTTTTATTCAATTTTAACATCGACCCGTCCTCATTGAAAGATCTTATAGCTTGATAACACTGTCACTTCGGTATTATAGTGCATTTATTCGTAACACGTTATTAACGGGGCTCAAAACAATAACTATAATTTAAAGATTTTTAAAATCAAGGAACCAATTTGAACAATTACATTTATTATCATATTCAGGACAGGTTATCTACGAATGACATACCAAAAAAAAAAGAATAAGAAAACGTGCCAGTTATCAATAGTCATGATGACTATACGTATCTATTAACTCGGCTAGTTAACGTATAAAAGACACATCAATCATCTCGTTAGAATCAGTTGCAACCAGACGTCACGATGGCGACGTTAGTAGTTCTAGCATTGTGTCTTTTCTCAAAAATTTTCGTCACTGACGCGGCAAGGATACTGTCAATTTACCCAATCCCGTCCATCAGCCATCAAGTAACCTTCAGGCCATCAACAATGGAACTCCTCAAACGTGGACATGAAGTAACAGTGATAACAGCAGATCCAATGTTCATAAAAGGTGAAGCTCCTGAGAATCTTACGGAAATTGATGTCCATGATATATCGTATCAAGCATGGGAGGCATTCATGGCATCCGGAAGAGGAAACAAAGAAGATCTCATATCACAAATGAGGGTTGGAGTTCAAGTGATGATTGATTTAATGGACATACAACTGCAAGTTAAAGAAGTCAAGGATTTAGTCCAAGGAAAAGGCAAATTTGATCTCTTGCTGACAGAAGCGTGTGTTCGACCAGCAATAGCCTTTTCACATGTTTACAAAGTACCTTTGATTCAAATTAGTTCTTTCGGAGCCATATGGGGTAATTATAAAGTAATAGGTGCTCCAGAACATCCATTTTTGTATCCTGGTATGATGAATCAGAGAATCTACAACCTGACAATGTATGAAAAGTTGAATGAATTATACAATAAGTACACAATAGAAAATTTATTAAATATGGAAGGTGAAGAGAACAAAATGATAAGAAAACATTTTGGACCTGATATTCCGGATCTCACGGAACTTGAAAATAATGTCGATATGTTGTTTTTGAATATTAATCCAATTTGGGAAGGAAATCGCCCTGTGCCACCGAGTGTCATCCATTTGGGAGGACTGCCCCAGAAACCGCATAAGGAATTGCCTCCGGTAAGTTGCTTTTGTAATCATTCAAACTTTGCTTAGTTGAAAATTTATCGATGGGTAAGGCTGGCTGTTATACGATATACCATTTTTTTAATGATTTGAGAAAACTTGAGTATACACTATTTGAATTACTTTTTTAAGGTACTTAGTAAATAGACACATTTTGCTATTGCTAGTTCTTGTTTTTTTTTTTCTTTTTCATTTTAATTTAATTAACAACCAGTAAACGTTAACAAATAAACTGACAATATTTAATTGGTCTAAATATTAACAGTAGTACATGATTAACGGTTGAGTAATTGAATAATTGGTATAATAAGCAGTTAGATAAGGAAATTTCAACTAAATATAAATATTAGTTGGGTCCTGTCAAATCATATAATCAGTCCCCAACTGTTCTAATGGTCTATTTAAACTTCTTCATTTAACTTCTAATTACACTTAATGTTACCATTAACACTATTTATGTGTATTTAGTGATAAGTATTAATGAGTCCTAAGATTCTGCGTTGAAATATCAGAAGGTCAAATCAAGTCATTTAAAACATTCATAACGTAATTGCAGTCTCAACTAAAGTTAAAAACTTAGAAAAATACATCAAAGGGGTAGATCGAATGGGGTTCACGTAATGTCGTTCGTTCACAGCCTGATCTCAATCTTAACTCTATCAAAAATATCTTTAATTTCCCAACCTATTTGACAAGGTCAATTAGTTTTTCGAAACATTATATATTTATACATCAATTCATTCATTTAAAACAAAATTATATTGTACTTAGTCCTTGATCTCGATCATAATCTACACTATTACTATACAAGTTGTTTTTTATACCTATGGTAGGGTATGATTCAGGCTAATTAATGACATGTATTATTATTAAATTTAAGTATAGACTAATAGTAAAAACTAAAAATAATCTTTAATTATTCTTCTTTTTAGGATCTAAAATTATATTTAGATTCATCAAAGCACGGCGTTATTTACATCAGTTTTGGTACCAATGTGAAACCAAGTCTTCTTCCCTCAGAGAAGATACAAATGCTAGTGAAAGCTTTCTCTAAAATGCCCTACGATGTACTGTGGAAGTGGGACAAGGATGTATTGCCTGGAAAGTCAGCTAACATCAAGATATCCAAGTGGTTGCCGCAGTCAGATTTACTTAGTAAGTAAATTTGATACTTGAACGATTATTTTCCTTGTGGTAAACGTTGCTTCAAAATAGTTACTTTTTTATAGGTAGATATTTAACCGTAAGTTAAAAAAGAAACATTATAACAGTATATTGATATTCAGGCAGTAAAAATCTTCTTTGACAACAATAAGTAATAATAGTATCCTTTCTTCCCTTCAGAACACCCCAAGATAAAACTGTTTGTAACACAAGGAGGTCTTCAATCAACAGACGAAGCTATCACAGCAGGGGTACCTCTGGTTGGTGTACCGATGTTGGGCGATCAATGGTACAATGTAGAGAAATATGAAATACACAGAATTGGAGTCAAACTTGAATTGGCATCGCTTTCTGAAGAATCATTTACCAATGCCGTACAAAAGGTTATTGGAAATGACAGGTAAACATTAATTTTATGCTATGAATATTCATAATGACTTCGTACATTCTGTTTTTTGTGAACCTAACCTACGTTAAAATAAAGTCTCGGAATTGAAAGAAGATTGCTCACTTGGGCTAAATGACATTTTTAGTATAGGTACCTTATTAAAAAACCTTAAACCTTTAGTCACACCAGTTTAGCTACTGATGAACAAAACATTCCAACAGAACTTAACTAATATTTTAAGATGATGACCTGCTAAATTTCAATTTGAGCTGTCCTACCTTCAAAAGACCATTTCAGACAATCATCTTCACGGGCTTTAGGTACTTGTTCGACCTACAATATATTTACACTAATATATAAAACTGAAGAGTTTGTTTGTTTGAACGCGTAATCTCAGGAACTACTGATCAGATTTGCAAAATTCTTTTTGAGTTGGATAGCAGATTAATTCAGGAAGGCTTTAGGCTATATAACATCACGCTGTGACCTATAGGAGCGGGGCATATAAAAAAAATGCGGGTGAAACCGCGAGGCGCAGCTAGTCTATTTATAAACATGTTGTGACGTCTGCGTTTGTTTCAGCCTGTCATCTTAGAGTAGTAACTTAGGAAATGATGAACTCATATAGTAAAAAAGAGTAGTTATACAATTTATTGCAAGACCTACTAACATATGTAAAATAAATCGTTTTTCACAGAGATTACGAAATGTCTATAAAATATAAGTTTTTGAAATATCAGAAGAATAATCATTCTTTTTTCCTTACAGTTACCGAAAAAATATTGCCAACCTAAGGACTCTCATGCTCGACCAGCCAATGCAACCATTGGAACGCGGAATTTGGTGGATTGAGCACGTGCTACGTCACGGCGGCGCGAAGCATCTTCGAGCGCCCGCCGCCAACATATCATGGGCACAGTATCTTGAGTTTGAACTTCTTGCAATAGTGTTAGGAGTTTTACTGTCCGTATTTTTAATTATAGCCGGTTTAGTATATAGCTTGTACAAGTTTATTACCAATAACTATATTATTAATACAAAGTTTAAAAGCAATTAATTTAGCTAAGAATATTATTAACTTATTCTGGTAAAAAACTGCGTGAGAACTTAGCTCAATTAATAATTATACTAATTTGATGATAATAGGCATGAAGTCTGGTGAAGCCGTACGGAACACGGGTCTGAGCAGTTGAGTCGCGATGTGTGCCGCGTACGATGCGCTAAATGTTGTTGTGTCCGGAGTTTGCTTGTGGAGGCTCTCCAGATCAATTTCCCTTTGGTGCAGCATCATGGGTCTTATTGTTAGGCTTAACATTGCATCACCTCGCTCAACTGCCGTCTTCCTTCCTGTTCACTCAGTTTTGTTGAGTGAATAGGCTTTATAAACTAGCTCGCTTTACCACCAATGTTTGCGTCACTGCTTACCATCATGCGGGATTGCGGTCAAGCACTAGTTTTAAAGTTTATTGCTCACTTCAAAAATTAGAAATTTCTCTATACTGTGTCACAAAATCATGGCAATGTATACATATTATTTATAAGAGATAACCTTGACTGCTATACTACTCAGTAGATACTGTCTTCCATACCTATTTCACATCCTTAGAAGCATTAGGTCCGACTACTGCTTCTGAGGTTAAGCTATACATGCGACTTACTGCTTCAGAGGCCAAGAATTACCAAAACTTTACTTAATTATTTTAAGTGATACATCTGTAATATTAATGGAATGATTGATAAAAATATTAAATAAATTTACGAGTAAAAGAAACTTTTTAAAATAAGTAGATGACCACATTCAGGAGTAGGGAATGTGTCTGTAGTGTGTAAATGAGAGGTTTGTGAGACATGATTAACTTTTAGTAATTTTTCAGTTTCGTTATAATTTACTCGAATAAGCCAGTCTTGTATAAATTACACTCACATGGGATTAAATGAGATCTCAATAGTGTCAATCCTCATTAGCTAGAATGAAAGATAATTTCATTTACTTTTTGACTGTGATAAGTGCAAAGATTCAAGATTTATTGTATTTAGAATTGTATTTCGATATATTATGTAAAGTTCTTAACACAAGGATTTATTCCTTTCCTAATTGGAAGCAATATTTGTTAGGCATTTCTAATAATATTAACAACGTATTTGTTATTTAAACAAAAAAACCTAATACGATCATTTACAAAATAGTGTATTTTAACATGAATTCATTTGACTGTAACTACAACTTGTTTTCTATAATACTTTAGCAATGTATAACTAGGAGTAAATACTAAATATGTAAGTGTTTTGTGATCCGAAATAATATCAAGGAACAAAGATTGCACATAATGAAATATTTTTTTGTTAATGTATGTATACAAGTATGAATTAAAAACACATGGCAATGACTCGAATTCAGACTCGAAAACAATCATATTGAAAAATATCTTTAGTTTTTTTTATGTTTAAATGTTGTTGTTACTTAATTTTTTCAATGTATTTAAGTAAGTATGTAAGTCCACAGACGTCATCATCATCACCCTTTTATCGTCCCACTGCTGGGCACAGGTCTCCTCTCATACAGAGAGGGATTCAGCGTAATCTCCACGCTTGCTCAATGCGGGTTGGCAATTTCAGACTTAAAAAGTCCAGGTTCCCTCAAGATGTTTTCTTTCACCTTTAATCAGTTATTAGTGTGAAAGATATACTTAGAAAGTACATATAACTTTGGAAAGTTACACTGGTACTTGCCTAACCTGGAATCGAACCCGCACACTCATACTTGAGAGGCTGGTTTTTTAACCACTAGACCACCACGACTTAACTTCACAGACGTGACTTCAAATAAAAAAAAAAAAAAACAAAAATAACAACTACAAAAAACTGTTAGTCATAATTATTACTTCAAGTAACTATTGTAAATTAGAGTTATCTTTGACCCCTGACAACAAAAACCATTTTTTTGCACGCTTACACAACGATAGACAGAAACGTCTGAGGAGTTTTGTTACTTAATTTAATTTGTTCTTGTAGATACGTCATTTAGCGGCTAACAACTTATTAGTCTGATGACGACTAAGATATAGTGTATTATTGTGATAATAATTATAAGTACAACAAATATTTATTAATTGTTTTGTACGGCTAAAAATAAAAACCAAATAATGGATAATTCTGACTTTCATTATTGTACATACAGAGTGGTGCTGACAATACGACAATAAATTAAACATCGTGTACCTCAACACATTCTCAGTCTACCCATAAAAAATCATATAAATATCTCCATTAGTTTAGTCACAGGAAATAATTTTGTCCTTTTTCACATTTTGTACATGATGTATATGTTGGTAAGGAAGCGCTTACAGTTTAATGACCGCCGCATCCTGCGCTAACAAAATTTAATTATAATGGCGCAAAAAAAGCAAGTCGATACAGAATCGCGCTGTTGCCGATCGGAGGTCAGTGAACCAATATTTCTAAAGGATGTTCTATTCCGTTTCCAATTTTAGGCGATTTAGTTTGTTTGAAATTTTTATTTTTTATTTTTGATGCTAGTTTTTTTGCTATGGTTAAGGATTATTCCCATGAACCAGCATTGTTCGTGTTTTCATTTATTGTCGTATTGTCAGCACTACTCTGTATACATACATATTTCATTAGTGTGCCCGCAACGTTTGCCGCAGTGGCATACTGGATGGCGATGGCTAACATCTGCAACAAGAACAAACCGGAGCAAGAGTCACCCATGTTGTCAAGGTGACAAAAGGGACGACCCTGCCATATACGATTACAGTAACTAATTTTCTTTTAACTCTGATTTTATTTTGGGGCTTTAATGGGGATATGTCAGCCCCACCGTACCCTTTACGCTGATGTTACTTACTAAATCTATAGTAATATATAAAGCTGAAGAGTTTGTTTGAAAGCTCTAATCTCAGGAACTACTGGTCCGATTTGAAAAAAAAAATGCGTTGAGTAGCCCATTAATCCAGGAAGGCTTTAGGCTATATAACACCACGCTCCAACCAATAGGAGCGGAGTATAACTAAATCACGCGAACGAAGTCGCTGGCGGCCGCTAGTTTGTAAATAAGTATAGGGCATATGGCCTATACTTAATTAATACAAATTCATGAAGTAGTTTTTGAATAAAAGAGTTAGAACGTCCGTATTTTTCTGGGTGGGAAATCATAGAGTGATATTTCCCGCTCTGGGCGGAGCGGTAGGCCATCCATCCTCACAAACTTTCACGTTAATAATATTAATTGGATACTTCCTACAACTTTGAACCTTGTAAAGTTCATAAAGGAATGATCTTCGACCAATAGGAGCGGAGCATAAAAAAAAAACACATCGAAACCTACACAGGTGTAACCGCGTGCGCAGCTAGCAACAGAAAACCAAGTCACACATGTTCACGATCATGGTGTCTTTGGTTTTTGTATATTCGTTTTTGCCGCCGACTTCCGAAATTAGTTATTTTTTAGTATGCAGTGTTTTTTTTTTCGAAGTCGCTTTTTTTTAAAATTTATTTTACAATTTTTAGTTGCAAAAAGTACTGTTTAGCTGTATCCGGTTAGACCATCCGCCAACATGGTTGGAAATAGGCTAGCAAGCAAACGACGCATTTTGTTTACTTGGATTTTTACCTGTAATTTTGGTTTAAATACCAAACTACTGAAACAATTTTTATGAAATTTCTCTTGGACTGAACTGAATGTATTAGCATTGCTAGAGATGACACGATTATGTGACTTAAATTCAGTCTCTTTATTTTTTTTTAACTTAACTAATTACTACCTATCTTACTATATTATGCATTCCCATCATCTATGTACTTAAACAAAATCTATATTTCCTACTACGTGAAGTTCCAGCTATACAATATGTAAAGAAAACCCTGTCCGACCCATAAGGATAATAAAGGTTAGGTAAACACATGACCAAATATAATATAAAATTTCACGTAATCATCAATTAATGAATTTTGAAATAATCTTTTTTTTCCCGCGAATTAATTCCAACTTCCCCGAAATTCGGTAATTTTTAAAAAGTGACAACACCATTTTGACGGTATTATTATAAGCGATGCGGCCACGTGCTGCGTGCCCTGCCTCCCGCCGCCCGCGGAAAGGTTGCCTACCGCACATGTATTAAGTTATTTGTGTGAAATAATATTTATTTTTTATATTTGTGTGAAATAATATTTATTTTTTAAGGGTTTTTTTTTTAGTATAGCCCGGCTTTGTATCCATTAGTAGAATCAGTTTTCTTTACATATTGTATAATAGGTGATCATGGATGGATTTATATTTGTGTGAAATAATATTTATTTTTTAAGGGTTTTTTTTTTAGTATAGCCCGGCTTTGTATCCATTAGTAGAATCAGTTTTCTTTACATATTGTATAATAGGTGATCATGGATGACACCACAGGTCTTTGTTATCAGATGTACTGCAGACTTTCATTATAACCCACATGGATGCAAACTTTTCATCAATATAAATGAATTGAGTCCGAACACAAGGTAATTACTAAAATTATTGAGGAGTACCCTGAACTGACCTTTGTTTTCATCTTCAGCTCCCTAATGATAGTTACAACCCATCTAGATGTAAGGTTTTTATCAATACAAATTAATCAAGCACGAACAGTGAACAAAAAGTAGCTGCTGTGGATCGTTGGGGAGTTCCCTTGACTGTCTCTCGGCTCCATCATCAGACCTACTGCAGACCTTCATTATAATTCTTATGGATATAAAGTTCTCATTAACATAAATGGATTGAGTCCAAACACAAGGTGACTACTGTAAATCGTTGAAGAGTTCCCTGAACTGACCCTTGTCTTCATTATCAGCCTCTTAATGACAGTCACAACCAATCCAGGTGTAAGGTTTTTATCAATACAAATTATTCAAGCACAAACACAAGAGAGATTCGTTGAGGAGTTCCCTGCCTGTCTCCCGGCTCCATCACCAGATCTACTCCAGACCCTTATTTAATTGTAAAGCTTTACAATACCTATTTAAAAAACTTACAAATGCACTAGCCGTCTCTACAGTTTTTGAAAGTTCTCCTTGATGTCTCTGGCCTTCCACCATGAAAACCCCGATGTCCTTATCATGGGACTACCGTTGGAATATCAACATTAAAAAAAAAGAATTTTCAAAATCGGTTCCTAAACGACGAAGTTATCCGCGAAGAAACATAAAAAGCCTATATACGGTCGAATTAAGTAACCTCCTCCTTTTTAAGTCGGTTAAATAAGTATAAATATAAACAAAATAAATAATTAAAAAAAACAGCTATTCATATAAAAACGTAACTAAGCCACACAACTTTTTCGTCATCTCCGATGATGATACTGACAAATGGATTGTGTTAAACCGATATCTAATTTATTTAAGTTAAATTCCCTTATGTATAGCTATCGTTTATCATTATTCCTAATACACTCCATCAACGAATATTGCACATCCTCAATTTTATTGCAAGCCGAGTAGCCTTTTTCATGGGGAATGCAAATTTTCCTGACGGTTAGTGTCCTGAACGGAGTCTTAAAATTAACTTAGTGTCGCTTCTACTTAAAGTACTATCATCAAACCAGGATACAAGAGACGGTTTCCCACTAATTCCTTTATACCAAATGTCCTTATCATGAAACATTTGTTTCCAATAATTAAAGTTCTTTAATTTATATTTCGATATATATTCCCAATAATAATTTAAATAATTTTGTCGACCTCCGTGGTGCAGCGGTCAACACGCCTGCGACGTGCAGGCCCCGGGTTCGATCCCCGGCCAGGTTATGATGGAAAACGATCTTTTCCTGATTGGCCTGGGTCTTGGATGTTTATCTATATATGTATGTATCTATTATAAATACAGTATCGTTGAGTTAGTATCCCATAACACAAGTCTCGAACTTACTTTGGGGCTAGCTCAATCTGTGTGATTTGTCCGTATATATTTATTTATTTATTTAATGATCAGGGACGTAACATAGAGGAGTACCATCCACTACCGCTGATTTTAATATGCAATGAGCACACTCGTTTCCCCTTAATTCAATATGTGCTGGAACCCATTGCAATCTAAGTTTTATATTATTAATAAAATTATACATTTTAAAATATCGAGCCGAGCGATCACAGTAACTTGTAATAACGCCATTTCTGCATGAACCAACCGAACGCTAATGCAGGTAGATACTTAATGCATAATAACGATGATTTGCACTATTGAGGCGTCTGTGCAGATAATTGTCGATTGAAGCTAAATATGTGTTTTTAAGCACTTGCATAGAGTTAAGTATACATACGAAGGCACTGTTATGATACTTTTAGTTTTATTTATAACATCATATCATTCGCCAGCAGTTTTTTTTTGTACTCTACGTGTTTGTTTTATATAATTGCTTGACAACAATCACCTCGGTATTGTAGTGCACTGGTTTCGTAACACGTAATGAAACGGGGCTCAAAGCAATTGATATTTTTAAAATCACGGAGCCGATCTGAACAAATTGGTTAATTACAATAATCAGGACATGTTATCTCATCATCATCATCTCAGCGTTTATCCCGATTGCATCCGCGACTTTCTTATCCGTTGGAACCCGGGGTCCGCTTTCCTGGACATTCTCCTCCATTTCGCGCGATCTTTAGCATCCTATGGTAAGCTCGAGACTTGTGTTACAGGATACTAACTCAACGATACTATATTTATAATAGATACATATATAGATAAACATCCAAGACTCAGGCCAATCAGGAAAAGATCGTTTTCCATCATGACCTCCCCGGGGATCAAGCCCAGGGCCTCCAAGTTGCAGGCAGGCAGGTTGCTCGCTGCGCCACGGAGGACGACAAATAATATAATTAAAAAAAAAAAATCAATTTTTATTGTCACAATAAATTGTACAAAAAGAAATCACAAATATGTAAATACTATGCAACTAGGGAAACAGAGTTATTGTCGAGCTCTGGCACCCCATGTAAGATTTAACTTGTGTTTAGGGTGCCAGCGTCTTCACCTAATCATTGTACATCATTAATAGTAGTTGCGGGACAAGCACAGTACGTCATCATAATATTTTAAACCTTTGTGTGTGTGTGTGTGTGTGAGGGTGTGTGTGTGTGTGTGCGTGTGTGTGTGTGTGTGTGCGTGTGTGAATGTGTGCGTGAATATATGTGTGCGTTTTTACGTGTGTTTGATAATAACTATGGAAACCAATTAATTAATATGAATATACCATCTTATTCACAATATCAGGAGAACGAAATCTTTAATAAGTCTTCAGTCTTATTATAGGTCAATGTCAAGAGCCACTTGGTGACCGAGTTTTGCATTTATTTAGATACATGGGAGCAATGGGGCAGTATTTATTTATTTTGTTATATAGGTGGCTTGACAGTATATTAATATGACGGTGGGCAAGGGCCGTTCTACATCCCTGTGTTGCACATACTTCGAAGTGTCTACGTTTTTTGGTAGCATTCGGATCGTAAACCACACAGGGATGTTTGCGGAGAATAGTAGCAAGAATAAACAGCTGTCTCACTGTGAGGACCTGACATTCGCTGTAGAGAGCCGTGGTGGGATACCTAAATGGCTTCGAGGACATAACCTTTAGAACCGCTCTCTGTACACGTTCAAGAGGGATAAAGACTGTCTTAGGGGCTTTGTTGCTTGCTTGATAAGATTATCACTTCGGTATTATACGAAATGAAATTGTTTATTATGCAAGTAGGGTCACTGATTACTTTTACACGTATTTTTTTTTAAATATAAGGAGCCGGCATTTCCTAGTTGACTACCTCTGAGAAGAAATAGCCGAAACAAACTCAGAGATCATCGTCTTTTTTCAAGTCCAGACATTAAAAATGAAAACGTTTATAATCATTGACACGTGACTTAAATAAAAAAAGTTTAAAATGTCATAATTACGCATACTGCTTAATAACAATGCGTAGCAGAGCGAGCAGCTCAGTCCCAAGCTTTATTGTGCACTAGTTTCGTAACACGATAAAACGGGGCTCAGAGCAATTAAAATTTTTAAAATCACGAAACTGATCTGTATAAATTAAATTTTTTATAATCACGAAACCGATCTGTATAAATTAGTTAATTACAATATTCAGGACATGTTATCTAAGAATGATATAACGAAAAAAAAAAAATACAATCTTGCCAGTTATCAGTAGTCATAATGACTGTATGTATTAACTCACGTCGTTCACGTATAAAACACAAGTCGGTCATCTCGATAGAATTAGTTGTAACCGGGCATCACAATGGCGTTAGTAATTATAGCATTGTGCCTTTTCTTAAAAATATTCGTCACTGACGCGGCAAGGATACTGGCAATATATCCAATCCCGTCCATCAGCCACCAAGTAACCTTCAGGCCAACAACAATGGAACTCCTCAAGCGTGGACATGAAGTAACAGTGATAACAGCAGATCCCATGTTCAAGAAAGGTGAAGCTCCTGAGAACCTTACGGAAATCGATGTCCATGATATATCGTACCAAACATGGGAGGCATTCATGGCATCCGGAAGAGGAAACAAAGAAGACCTTGTATCACAAATGAGGATTGGAGCTCAAGTGATTATTAATTTAATAGACATACAACTACAGGTTAAAGAAGTCAAGGATTTAGTGCAAGGAAAGGACAAGTTTGATCTTTTGTTAACAGAAGCGTGTGTTCGGTCAATAATAGCCTTTTCATATGTTTACAAAGTGCCTTTGATTCAAATTAGTTCTTTCGGAGCCGTGTGGGATAATTATAAAGTAATAGGTGCTCCAGAACATCCATTCTTGTATCCTGGAATCATGAGTCAGAGAATCTACAATCTAACAATGTATGAAAAGTTGTATGAATTATACAATAAGTACACGACGGAAAATGTATTTAAAAGTATGGCAGGTGAAGAGATCAAAATGATAAGGAAACATTTTGGACCTGATATTCCGGATCTCACTGAAATTGAAAATAATGTTGATATGTTGTTTTTGAATGTTAATCCAATTTGGGAAGGAAATCGCCCTGTGCCACCGAGTGTCATCCATTTAGGAGGACTGCCCCAGAAACCGCATAAGGAATTGCCTCAGGTAAATATTTTTTGTCACAATAATTCAAACTTTGTTCAATTGAAAATTCATCGGTGACCAAGGCTGACGGTTATGTCTGATGTTACGGGGAGATCTATAAAGGTCCTCAAATAGATGTTTAAATGTGTGAGTATACAGGATTTAAACCAGTGTCAAATCATCATAAGTCAAAGATAAATCAGTACCAAAATAATCAGTTTAAAAAATTACCACAAATTGCGTTTGGTTTTGGTTGATCGAAATTCCATCTTATTTCCACATTACCCAATTAGATAATACTTAAGAATTTGAGAAGTCTTTTAGTTTTTGTTGCAACTTTTTCTATGGAATTTTATTGATACTGTATAAATACAGACACGTAATCATACAAACTTTACTCAATTGAAAATTCTTCGTTGACTAAGGCTGGCTGGGTTGTTTTTTAATGATTTGACAAAACTTGTGTATACAGGATTTTAATTACTCATCATAACTCAAAGGTAGGATCAATAACAAAATATACAATTTTAAAAACTACCCCAAAATATTTACTAAATAACAATTTATATGTATCCTACATTGCTTTTTGTTTTTAATTGATCGCATTTCCATCTTATTCTGACATTAACTAATTTATGATAATTGTGTGGTACAACCAGCAAACGTTAATAGAAAAATTGCTAGAGACAATATTCAATTGGTTTAAATAATAACCGTAGATTTATGTTTAATGTTTGAGTAATTGATTAATTTATTAATGTATATTGTAATAAGTTTTCGTAATCTGGTACGTCCACTGCCTTAGCTGTCTCTATCTGTCAAAAATATCTTAAATTTTCCCACCTTTTTGACATGTTTAATTCGTTTGCCGATACATTATATAATTATTTATTTTTAAATTCAATTCTTGTATACGTGCAATCGGGAATAAATAAAAAAAAATGTATATTGTCCTTAGTTATTTCTTGATCTCAAACATAATCTACACTTATACCATACAAGGTGTTTTCTTTACATTTCATCCACCACAGACCAAATAGTGACATAATATCTCTATTTACATTTAAGTAAAGGCTATTTATATTTAATTAAAAACTAAAAACTACCTTTAATTATTTTTCTTTTCAGGATCTAAAATCATATTTAGATTCATCAAAGCAAGGCGTTATTTACATCAGTTTTGGTACAAATGTGAAACCAAGTCTTCTTCCCCCAGAGAAGATACAAATGCTAGTGAAAGCTTTTTCCAAAATGCCTTACGATGTACTGTGGAAGTGGGACAAGGATGTATTGCCTGGAAAGTCAGCTAACATCAAGATATCCAAGTGGTTACCGCAGTCAGATTTACTTAGTAAGTAATGTTGATACTTAAAGGGTTATTTTCCTTTTCCTAAAACCTAAACCTTGTTTCAAAATAGGTAGTTTTTATATGTAGATGTTTGTCACTAAATAATAAAAGAAATATATTGAAATGAATAGTGTCCTTTCTTCATTTCAGAACACCCCAAGATTAAACTGTTTATAACACAAGGAGGTCTTCAATCAACAGACGAGGCTATCATAGCAGGGGTACCTCTGGTTGGTGTACCGATGTTAGGCGATCAATGGTACAATGTTGAGAAATATGAAATTCACAGAATAGGAGTCAAATTGGAATTGGAATCACTTTCTGAAGAATCATTTACCAACGCCGTAGAAAATGTTATTGGCGATCACAGGTAAACATAAATTTCATACTATGAACATTCATAATGACTAAACGTCAAACATTCTGTTTTTTATGAACCTAAACTTCATTAAAAACAAAGTCACTAAATTGCAAGCAGATTGCTCACTTCGACAAAATATGTTTTTAGTACACCTTATTATAAAACCTTAACGTAGTCACACCGGCAGCAAAAAACAAAACATTCCAACAGGACTAAACTAATATTTTATCTTCTGTCCTTTACATAATGAAATAAAAAGATAAAGATCCACTGACCTTGAATTTAGTTTAGTTTGTGACTTCTTTAGTATGGTTTAAAGAGGTCGAAGCATTTTTGACATAACTAGATTAAAAGGTGATGACCTCCTAAGTTTCTATTTGAACTGTTCAGTGTAGTGACTGGACAGTCACTATACTGAACAGTACAATGAACCACACAGATTAAATGGACCTGTCGGTCCAGAAGTCCATATCAGACAACAATTTTCATGGTCTTTACATAATCTGACCAACAATATATTATCTAATTTAAAAAAGATGTTGTGACCTCTGAGTTCGCTGCGGCCTTTCTTCTCAGAGTTGTAAAATAGCAAACGCCAAACTATAGTAAAAAAAAGTATGCAATAAGTAGTAAGTATGTATCCAAAATACATATTTTTTCAAATATATTTATTATGAGTTGTTGTCTATAAAATACATGTTTTTAAATAGAAAAAAGATAACAATTTCTTTTCCGTTACAGCTACCGCAAAAATATTGTCAACCTAAGAACTCTTATGCTTGACCAGCCAATGCAACCATTAGAACGCGGAATTTGGTGGATTGAGCACGTGCTACGTCACGGCGGCGCGAAGCATCTTCGAGCGCCCGCCGCCAACATGTCATGGGCGCAGTACCTCGAATTTGAACTCCTTGCAATAGTATTAGGAGTCTTATTGTCCGTATTTGTAATTTTAAGCGGTTTAGTATATAGCTTGTACAAGTTTATTAGTAATAATTATATTATTAATACAAAGGTTAAAAGAAATTAATGTAACTGATAATGTTGTCGACCTGTTATGTAAAAAGTGTTTTGCGTGAAAGGATAGTTAATGAAATGGAATTATTGATATAAAAATAATTTACAGGGAAACAAACTATTTAGAAAAGTACGTTACCATATTGAAGTGTGGGGAATGAGAGTGCAGCGTTTTAATGAGTGTGGGTATGTGATGTGTGTATTGGCATGCTTATGGCAAATACAGTAGGTGTAGAGGTGTTGCTGTGTTTCCTACTTAAAAAAATACATATATAAGATTTCGATGAATTGAGAACCTTCTCCCTTTTTTGAAGTCGGTTAAAAACATAAAGAAATTGTTCAGTTTCACTTATTCATTTAACTAATTTTTGAGCCCTGAACAAAATAATTTCTTTTTGTTTCTACGCGCTTAGACAACGATAGACAAAAACGTATGCGGAGTTTTGTTCCCTAATTGGTTTTGTAGATAAATCGTTTAGCGAACAAAAACTTATGAGTCTGACAACGACTAAGATTTAGTGTATTATTGTGATTATACAGTATGTTAAGAAAACCCTGTCCGACCCGTGAAGGTGTTGTTAGGTATCGATAACTGATTCTACTAATGGATACCAAACCGGGCTAAACGTAAAAAAAATCCCCCTAAAAAAATAAATATTATTTCGCAAAAAGAAGTAACTTAATAAATGTGCGTTAAGCTCCTTTCCGCGGGCGGCGGGCGGCAGGGCACGCGGCACGTGGTCGCATCGCTATTCGCTCATAATAATACCGGTGTTATCACTTTTTTTAAAATTACCAAATTTCGGGGAAGTTGGAATTAATTCGCGGGAAAAAAAGATTATTTCAAAATTAATTTGTATTGGTACTATGATGATTACGTAAAATTTTATATTATATTTGGTCATGTGTTTACCTAACCTTTATTATCCTTATCCTGTCCGACCCGGACAGGATTTTCTTAACATACTGTATTTGTAATTACTACAAATATTTAATGTTTTGTACAGAAAAAAATAAAAAGCAAAATAATGGATAATTCTGACTTTCATTATTGTATACCAATATTTCATTGTTGTGTCCGCAATGCTCGCTGCATTGCCACGTTGGATGGGAATGGGCCGATGGCTAACATCTACAATATTAACGCGCCGGAGCAGGAGTCACCATTTTGCCAAGGTGACAAAATACGCTGTTTTGACAGCTGGGTGAATTATGATTAAGCAAATGTAGATAGATGATTAAACGGAGCTTAAGGCAACAATTATTATAAATTACGTATTTCATTATTGTGCCCACGAAACTTGTAACACTTGGTCCTAGACATTCTCTTAGAGAAAAATTCAGAGAGGTGGACATTCTGACTGTAGCTTCACAGAATATATTTGAAAATTTTATGAATGCACATAAAAATAAGATTTGAAGAAAATAAGCGATGTTCATAATATAAACAGCAGGAACAAACATAATCTTGCTGTACATCACACTCGTCTCTACAGAGTAGGCAACTCGTTCATGGGTTAATGTATACACTTTTACAACAAGCTTTCTATGGACATTCGAATCTTACCCATTAAATGATTTAAAAACTATATAAAGGCCAAACTTTGCAAAAAGGGGTATTATAAAATCACAGATTATTTAGAAGACAAAAAAGCTTGGGACTGAGCTGCTCGCTCTGTTAAGCATTGTTATTAAGCAATATGCCTAATTATAAGGTAAATTATTGTAAACATTCTCATTTTTTATGTCTGGACTTGAAAAAAGACGATGATCCCTGAGTTTGTTTCGGCTATTTCTTCTCAGAGGTAAAGCAGTTAGGAAATGCCGGCTTCATCTAGTTAAAAAAATAAGTAAAAAAAAAACATATGACGTGTAGAAGTGATCGGTGATTGTACTTGCTTAATAAACAATTTCATTTCATTTCATTTCAACATTGCTACGTTGTATGGAGTTGGATTATTTTAAGATTTTTAAAATTACGGAATCAATGTGGATCGTTCGACGTTTATTCTACCGGATCTTCCCGAAAATTAAATTTTTTACAATAAAAATAGAAACGGACTTCAAAAAAACACCTAAAAGGAAAAAATAATTTTACTTTCGTCAGTGTCTCGAGGTTTCAGTTGTTTAGCTCGCCACCGACTTCTAAAGCCATGACAAAAGTAAAATTATTATTTCCTTTTAGGTATTTTTTTTTAAGTCGATTTTTTTTTTCGTAAAAAGTTAGTTTTTCATGGTTTTCAGTCGAAATACGAAAATTACTTTTATATGTATTTATAGTATTTTAAGTTTTTATATTATTAAAGTATTGTATATGGTAATATGGATGCCTGAAATAAATGGATAAATAAATAAAAGTAAATAAGCTATGTTAGGATAAGTTCTCATCAATACGAAAAATTGCCTATCTCAAAAACTACTGAACAGATTTTGATGAAACATGCAATATTATCTAAGATGAACAATATCAACAATACAATAAAACATAAATTCCTTAAATCGGACTTGTAGTTCCGGAAATATACACAAACATAAAAACATACATACATACACATTTGAAATTTGGCACATTTGTTCAGACGCTGATATAGACTAACATATAAGAAAACTGGGTAGTTCTGGAAAATATTACATACATACGGGTCGAATTGATAACCTCCTTTTTTTGAAGTCGGATAATAATCACCAACAAAACGATTAATAACGCTATATAAATATGCACGATATAAAAATGTGGACAAAACAAAAAAAAAAGCAATATGAAGATGTGTCCGTTATCAATTGTGACAATGACTGTACATATTTATTAACTCTGCTCATTCACGTATAAAACACACGCCGATAATCTCGTTGGAATTAGTTGCAAATGGGCGTCAGAATGGCAACGTTAGTGGTTCTAGCATGGTGTCTTGGCTCACAAATGTTCATCACTGACGCGGCAAGGATACTGGCAATATACCCAGTTCCGTCCATCAGTCATCAAGTTACCTTCAGGCCGATAACGATGGAACTCCTCAAACGTGGACATGAAGTAACAGTAATAACAACAGATCCCATGTTCAAGAAAGGTGAAGCTCCTGAGAATCTTACGGAAATCGATGTCCATGATATATCATACCAAGCCTGGGAGGCATTCATGACATCCGGAAGAGGAAACAAAGAAGACCTTATATCACAAATGAGGCTTGGAGCTCAAGTGATTATTAATTTAATAGACATACAACTACAGGTTAAAGAAGTCAAGGATTTAGTGCAAGGAAAGGGGAAGTTTGATCTTTTGTTAACAGAAGCGTGTGTTCGCTCAATAATAGCCTTTTCACATATTTACAAAGTGCCTTTGATTCAAATTAGTTCTTTTGTAGCCGTGTGAGATAATTATAGAGTAATGGGTGCTCCAGAACATCCATTCTTGTATCCTGGTATGATCAATCAGAGAATCTCCAATATGACGTTGTATGAAAAGTTGCATGAATTATACAATAAGTTCATGGTAGATATTTCATATGCAAATATGGCAGGTGAAGAGAACAAAATGATAAGAAAACATTTTGGGCCCGATATTCCGAATACCAGGGAACTTTACGACAATGTTGATATGTTGTTTTTGAATATTAATCCAATCTGGGAAGGAAATCGCCCTGTGCCACCTAGTATCATCCATTTGGGAGGACTGCCTCAGAAACCGCATAAGGAATTGCCTCAGGTAGCTATTTTTTAACTTTGCTGAATTGAAAATGCATAAATTACTGTTTCTGGCTGGCTGTTATATGACATAACAGTTTTTTTTAATGATTTGATAAAACTTGAGTAAACATTATTGGCATTGAGTAGCATATTTTGCTATTGCTATTTCTTTTTAACAGACTTCAAAAAAGAGGAGGTAACTGAATTCGACCGTATAAATGTTTTTTTTTATGTTTGTTTCATTCTTTTCTCATTGGAAAGAAGATATTTCCATGGTCGTCCTATGATAAAAACATCAGAGTTTGATGGTGGAAGACCAGTGGAAGGCCTGCCATGCACTCTCGCTCCAGATTGCCGCCGATCTCCGTTACGAGGACACGGCGGTGCTCTACCCAAACTGGCAGGCCTCCACCGTGTGCTCCACCATGTCCTCAGGGCGATCCACACAATGGTGACATCCTGGCGTTTCCTCCCGCCTAATACGGAACAGGAACCTCGCGAAATAACCATGTCCGGTGAGGACCTGCGTCAGGCGGAAGGTGAGGGCGCCGTGGCGCCTCTCTAGCCACTGCTCAAAGAGGGGACTTACCGCCGCTATTGTGACGTGCCCAGCACTGGGTTGCGACAATCGCACTCTCCATGTCGCCATGAGATCCCGCCGGAGCTCTGTCCGCCGTACCGCGATTTCTCGCGGCAGCGCCACTCTCACATGTGAGCGAGGGCTTTGGGCCTCCGGAGGCCATGGCGGCAATCCGGCAAGGAAGCTCGCCACCTCAGCAAAGACCGTGCGGTATCCCCGGATCAGCCTTATGGCTACGACCCTCTGGGACGCGGTCAGGCATAGGGCTGGTTGCTTCTTCAGCGACCGCGCCCACACTGGTACCCCGTAAAGGGACATGGACCGCACAGCTCCCGCGTAGAGCCTCCGGCAGGAGCCGTTTGGTGCCAATAGGTTGGGGAGGAGGCGCCTCAGGGCAGCCCTGGCCCCTTCCAGTCTGGGTGCCAAACGTCGGAAATGCTCCTCGAAGTTCTCTCATGCTTGACCAGCCAATGCAACCATTAGAACGAGGAATTTGGTGGATTGAGCACGTGCTACGTCACGGCGGCGCGAAGCATCTACGAGCGCCCGCCGCCAACATGTCATGGACGCAGTATCTCGAATTTGAACTCCTTGCAATAGTATTAGGAGTTTTATTGTCCGTATTTGTAATTATGGCTGGTTTAGTATATAGTTTTTACAAGTTTATTAGTAATAACTATATTAATAATACAAAGGTTAAAAGAAATTAATATAGCTGATAATATTGTCGCCTTGTTCTCTAAAAAATTAGCATGACAAGTTAGGTAAGTTAATAATAAAAATAGTAGTTTATTGATCTCTTCAAAAGTCATAATTTTTTCTTAATCTATGTACAAGGTCATGGCAATGAATACATACTGTTGGGGTTATTTCGCCGTTGACGATACCCCAGAGTTGTTGTAGGTAATTAATGAGTAACACTAAAACCACCAGTTTTGAGCCGCACTTGTTTTATTTACACCTGACCGCGTGACGGAGGTATATTTACGACTGAATTACATTGTGTTCAAGTTCATTATATAATAGCATTTTGCTGTACGAGCATTATTGGCTCGTACATGCTCCCGAGGGAAAGGTATACATAGATCAGTTAACAACATATGCTACAAAGTAAATAAAGTACAAAATGGAACAAAATATGTTACAAGTTAAATAAAGTAAACGATAAAGCACTAAAACAATAAGAGAAACACAATTATTTAAAATAATTATTATAGTTCAAATCTACATCCTATTGCGTTCTTAGAATGCCGATCTACTGCAGCGTAGGTAGTAATTTCCTCCAATTCTAAATCTTCTGACTTCATTCGAGGTTTTGTAGAAAGTGCCTGCGCTATATCGCTTTTCTTACGTGTGGCAAGATGTCTTCTTATTTGTCATACTCCAATAGCGACGACGATTCCTCCCACCAGCAGAGAGCTTATCGTATAGTTGCCGATGTCGTGGATACTTAACT
This sequence comes from Sesamia inferens, assembly GCA_037179545.1. Classification (NCBI taxonomy): domain Eukaryota; kingdom Metazoa; phylum Arthropoda; class Insecta; order Lepidoptera; family Noctuidae; genus Sesamia; species Sesamia inferens. The sequence continues at coordinate 17,771,708 of CM073944.1, read as the reverse complement.
CGTTCGGTAGGCTCTCTCGTTGTTTTTGTGTGATTATCTGGCTGTCCAGTAATCTATGTTCTTCTGATAATTCCAGTTTAGGTACTTCGTGTACTTTAACGTTTTCCACATGTCATTTGGAGGATCTATAGTTGGCACCTCCAAAGTCATTCCAATATTTGTATAGCTACTAAAAACATTATGTGAGTACATTGTATCGTCTTTGTGTTGTAGTAAACAATCCTGACCTAGGGCAATGAGTCCTGACTTGGCAATTGTCAGCGTTGTAATTTGATTCTCACACACCATTCGCGGCGTACACTCATTAATGCAGTTATACAGCCATATGTTTGGTCTCTGTAGTTTTATCCATTGGTCAGAGCATTGCTGTGGTACCCAATCACATGTGATGTTGTTCACATTCTGACTAAGCATTTTTGCCTCGCAAGATGCCGTAGTTCCATGCAAGTTGCTAATAGTTATGTAGGCGTGGCAGATGTAGTTGTCCGCCTCCATTCTTGTGCATTGTTGGAGATCAGTCTCTTCCATCTGTATGTAAGTATTTTTCACGAAGTTCACTCCGATGTACTTTGTTGTTATTGCTATCACCTGACAATTATTATTTGTGTGCAGTCTAGGTATAGGTATATTGCGATATAATGTATATTCGTCATCACTTAGTAACGGGATATGTAGTTCGAATAGTAGGTATCGTTCCGTTAGCCGTGCTTTGACATAATATATATGATATTATAAATATCTTTCGTGTTTGCTCCTTTTCTGTTTATAGGTAGCGTTAATTTTTTTGATATAACTCCGGCAATGAAATTGAGTTGTTGTGATAGTTGCGCCGGTGTGAATAGCTTCATATCCAGATGTCCTCTGTAGATATCTGTCAATGCACTTAGTAGCATTTGTTGGTTTCTGCTCAATGCAGTGAGTAATAAGCTGGCAGTTAGCGCTCCAGCGTTGACGTCATTCATTGTTTGCATGACTCGAAATTTGTTGTCTAATACTGCAATATTATATTTTGTTTCGTTCATGAATTGCTGAATGACTTCTAGTTGCCTTTTTACAAAGTCTTCACTTTTCTTGATGATATTGTTTTCAGCTTCGATAATCGATGTTTGATTTTTTATCAACTCTAGTAAATATTGCTCGTTCGTTTTGATATTTTGAATGTCTTGGGAGTATTTTTCGACACCAAACAGGGTTCGAGCAATGTTTCCTACGCCATTAATGTACCCACGGCGCCTTCGTTGTTGATGTTGAGACCGTAACAATACGTTATATTCGTTCAACTGGTTCAGTTCGAATTTAAGTTGTTGTATCGTAGAGTGACATGGTTCGTTAGGCATCATGGTGTCGCATAGTTCATCTAAACGATTCACGAATTTCTCGACCTCCGTTGTGCTTTGCCAGAAAGTTGTTAGGTTGTAGTATACTAGAAGCTTCCATTCATCGTGAATAATCTGAATATTTCCAATAGGCTCAAAGTAAATTGGTTGGTTTTCTGTTAAATGCGTTATTTTAAAAGTCTGTAAGGAGGTTGCTTGACCACATGATAGCGTGGTAAACACTACTAGTAACACCATGAGCAAGCTGTTAGCATGTCTCTGGGTTCTAATGGCTCCTTTCATGTCCTTGCAGTGCTTAGTTGGACTCTCTTTCTGTATATCTGTACTCTCGCATGCCTTGTTTATAGGTAGAGGAGCTAGTTTTATTATAGGTCTTTTTAGGGTTCCATTCTGTGTCTTCAGCGTTACTACTCGAACTAAGTTGTCGCTTCCTGGGTGCAGTTCCACGACTCGGCCCATAGCCCATTTACACGGGGGTAAATTGTTCTCCTTGACGAGAACTAGCTGCCCTTTCTGTATATTTTCTTTGGTTCTTTGCCATTTATTTCGGTTTTGTAGGAGATGTAGGTATTCTTTTGACCAGCGATCCCAATAATGTCGGCGCATAAGCTCTATGAGTTTCCAGTTGTTTCTGATGTCTATAGATTTTATTTCTTCAGGTTCGTTAAGTGGTAATGCGAGCGTCGGACTTCCCGTAAGAAAGTGACCAGGAGTGAGATAGTTCAGATCTTCTACGTCTTCAGATAACGGACTCAGCGGCCTGCTGTTCATGCATGCTTCGATTTGTGTAAGAAGAGTTGAAAATTGTTCATAGGTTAGCTTCTGCTGTCCGATTACCCGTTTCAGGTGTGTTTTCATTGACCGTACAGCAGCTTCCCATAGTCCTCCTGCCGATGGCCAGGATGGAGCGTTGAAATGCCACTCGATTTGAAGGTCGTTGATTTCTTTAAAGAACTCTGAAGATAACATTGTTCTGTAATGTTGGAACTCCTCATTTAATACCTTTGCTGCTCCTACAAAGTTGGTTCCATTATCGGTATAGATATGTTTTGGCGTGCCTCTTCGGGCACACATCCTTTTTAATGCCGCAATGAAAGTTTGTGTTGATAGGTCGGAAACAAGTTCAATATGTACTGCGTTCGTGCACATACATATGAATATGGCTATATAGCCTTTGCAGGTTTTTATTCCGCGGCCTTTGTTTATCTTCACATGGCGTGGACTTTACAGGTCATGTAGATACATGACCTGTAAAGTCCACGCCAGTATGTGAAAAGGGCCTCGACGGCGTGATCCTTTCTTTAGGAAGGTTGCCCATTAGTTGTCCTGTTTGAGTTGTTGCGTACCGACGGCATAGGATACATTGCCGTAGTATCTTCTTGACAGTCCGATTGCCGCTGATAATCCAGTATTTGTTTCTAGTGTAAGCCAGCATTAATCTTGCTCCACCATGTAGGGTTCGTTGATGTGCCTTTTCTATTAATAATTGGGTCAGTCTTCCCTCTCCCGGGACGAGGATGGGATGTTTAGTGTTTACGGGCAAGTTAGAGTGATATAGACGTCCACCAGCGCGTAGAACACCATCCGAGTCCAAAAATGGGTTGAGTTTCAAAATCTTGCTTTTGTTAGGAAGTTTTCTATTAACTTTGAGAGTTTTTATTTCGTTCTCAAAATAATTTCGTTGTACTGCTTTGATAATTACTTCCATGGCGTTATTTATTTCATTTAATTTCAGATCATTACACTTCGACCTTCTTTTGTATCGTAATGCATCAGCGAAACGTATTACCCATGCGAGTATTCTTGTAATACGATCCATGTTGCTATGCCGCTCGAGTAATGAATTAATTAGTTCATTTTTGTTCGACACGGGTTCCGTACTATTAATCGTGTAACAGTTTGTTAGAAGACCCTCACTTGTAGAATAGGTTTCTTTTAAGTTATCATCTTGTTTCTCTTGTTCCTTAAGCCATGTAGGGCCCTCCCACCACAGGGTAAAATTGACCAGTTTTGATGGCAGAAGTCCTCTTGTTGCACAGTCGGCCGGGTTTTCGTTAGTCTTTACGTGACCCCAGTTTATCGCTGGTACGATGTTTATTATTTGTGTAGTTTTGTTTGATATATATTTTTCGTATTTCTTTGGGTTTCCTTGAAGCCATGCTAAGACAACTTTAGAGTCGGTCCAGCATTGTATCCTTAGATCGTAATCTCCAAGGATCTTAATTATCTTTTGTATGAGTATTGCTAATAGAACTGCTGCGCATAATTCCAACTTCGGTATGGTAGTTTTCTTTTTAAGTGGTGCCACCTTAGTCTTTGCTGAGAGTAGCGTAGTTACGTAGTGGCCTGTTGGTGACGTAGTTCGGCTGTAGATAACGCAAGCGTAGGCTTTCTCGCTCGCGTCACAGAAGGCTTGCAATTCGATCGTTTTGTTTTCGTTTTTTAACCATCTTGGTAACCTGATGTTGTTTATGTTTGGTAGCTCGGAAGTAATTTTCAGCCATTCCTTTTCTATGATATCTGGTACTTTTTCTTCCCAGCCAATGTTTTGATAGTTGTCACTCCATAATTTTTGGAAAAGAAGTTTTGCTTGAATGGTCATTGGAGCTAACCACCCAAGCGGATCATATATCTTGCATATCTTTGACAATAGCTTGCGTTTTGTGTATGACGTATATTTGTTACCGACAGATGCTTCGCTAATAAAGTGAAATGTGTCGCTTGCGTCATTCCATGTGAGTCCGAGTGTTTTACTGAACTCTGGCTGCTCGAAGTTAAAGTCGTTGTTATGAATTTTCTCTTTCTTCCTTAGTTCTTTAAGAATAGATGGTTCATTCGTGGACCATTTCCTCAAAATAAAGCCACCTTTCTTGAGTAGTTCTCTAAGCTCCTTTTGTAATAACTTTGTCGTTTCTATGGTATGGTGTCCCGTGATGGCGTCATCCATATAAAATTCATTTTGCAGCGCCTTTTGGGCTAAGAGGAAATTGTTGCCTTCATCTTTAGCCAGTTGTTGAAAAGTGCGCATTGCAATAAATGGTGCGGCTTTGGTGCCGTACGTAAGAGTACATAGCTGCATCTCTCTAAGAGGTTCTCTTGAAGAGTCTCTCCAGATTATTCTTTGCAAATGTTGCTGATCATGATGAATAAGGATTTGACGGTACATTTTTTCAATGTCCGCCGTTAGAACATATTTATAGGTCCGCCATTTAATGATCAGGGATAAAATGTCCTTTTAAAGGTTAGGCCCTTTTTCCATCAAATCATTCAAACTATATCCGGAATCCGTTTTTATGGATGCATTGAAAACAGCCCGCAGTTTAGTAGTTGTTGAGCACGCTCTTACCACGCCGTGGTGTGGGAGGTAGGCTTGTACGCTACTGTCAGTTCCTGTCACTGGTTTCATGTGACCTAATTCGATGTAGTCTCGGATGAATTGTTGATACAGTTTAGCAAAATGTTCTTCTTTCGCCATTTTCTTTTCTAAACGAAGAAATTGTGCTATGGCTTGAGGCTTCGAATTGCCAAGGTTTTGTTCATAATTGGCGTTCATCGGCATCTTCACTACATATCTCCCGTTGCTTAATCGCTCTGTCGTTTCCGTGTAATATTTTTCACACAATTCATCTTTCGGTGCTGTTTCCGGTTCCGACGGAATGTCTTCTATCTCCCAGAATTTCGTTATCTTATCTAGCTCCATTAGAGTGACTAGACAGTTAAATTGCTTTGTAGCACCGCATAGTATCCAGCCTAACTTGGTCTGTTACGCTACTGGCGAATTATTGTCGTGTTTGAGTATTCCTTCTATGATCACACTGGAGTAAATATCGGCTCCTAGAAGTAAATCGATGGGCCCTGAAATATTGAAGTCTGGATCGGCCAACTTAATATTGTGTAGATGTGGCCAATTCTTTGTATTGATTGTGGAGCTCGGCAGGTTGTTTATAAGTTTACTCATCACTAATGCTTCCGTTTGGAATGTATAATCAGAGTGGATAGATTAACATTCTAATTTAATCATCCCTTTACTCGTTCCCATTATAGTGCCTACGCCAGTGATAGCAGCATGCATTTTGTTTCGGGGTAAGTTTAATCGTTGAGCAGCGTTTTCTGTAATCAAAGTTACTTGAGAGCCTTGATCCAGTAACGCCCGAAGGATGACGTAATCTCCTTCTCTGTTCTTGACTTTGAGTTGAAGAGTCGTTAAGAGTATTTCTTGTTCACCGTTGATGTGATTAGCTGTTCGCTCAGCCGCCGTTGAGGTGGTTGACTTTGATTGTTCTCCTTTCAGATAATTATCATCATGAAGAAGTGAATGATGTTTATTATTACACGTACGGCATCTTTTTGTTCAGTTGCATTTGTTTGCGCCATGACTAAATAAACAATTTTTGCATAAGTTCAATTTACTTGTTGTTTGGTTTCGCGTTGCGACATCCATGCCCAGGAATGTCGAGCATTGCCTAAGCGCATGATCGTTTTTGCAGAGTGGACATTTCCGTAGCGATGCATGGTAGGTTTTTGACCACTTTTCTGAATCTTTATAGTTCGTCGACTTGTTATAATTTTTATGTTGGTGATTTGTGGAATGGTCTTGTTTCACACCGCACTTTTTGGTTCTTGATGTTTCCTGAGTTATAAATTGCAATTCCAGGAACTCCATAAACTCATTTAGGTCTGGAAGATCTCTTGCATGTTTCATGTTTTTTATGTAGTCACCGTAAGTGACGTCATCCAGTTTGGAAGACAGTAAGTACACGATAAGTGGACCCCATACTGGAACATCAATGCCCATGTTTTCGAGGCCATTTAAACACTCTTTCGTTGTATCGTACAACCTTTTCAAGTTAGTTGAGTTCGGTTTGTCAATTGTTGATTGATTGAGAAGTGTGTCTATGTATGAGATGAAAAGTAGTCTCTTATTGTCGTAGCGATGCTGAATTATGTTCAGGCATGAGTCATAGTTCTCAGCACTCACCGGTAGGTGTTTAATTAACTTCTCCGCTTCACCTTTCAATTTTGATTTAAGGAACTTCATTTTCTGCGTTTTATTTAGCGTTGGATTATTATGGATCATCTCAATGAATAAATCTCTGAAAGAAATCCAATTGCTGTGAGCTCCATTAAACTCCGGTAATTCCATCTGCGGTGTTGTTTTTTCGTAATGAGATGTTTCAAAGATTTTTCTATTCAAATCTGCTTTTAGGTTGTCGTAGACTTGTTCCCAATAGTCATATTTTGATTCATAATCCTTGTCGTTCCCTTGTAGCAAATAGCTTAACTCCCAGTGTATCTTTTCGATGGATTGCCACTTGGCGCTTAATATGTTTAGTTGATCTTGAAGTTGCCATTTTTCTTTCGTATCACCCAGATTAGTTTTGGAAACTGCTCGCTTCAGGGCGTTGAAGTTGCACATTTGATTACGAAATAGCATCGACAGATGCTGGTTCGCCTCATCTCCGATTTGTTGGAGTGCTCCAGCTGTATCAAATTGCCGTATTTCTTGAGGTTGTGGCGTTTTTGTTTTGGAGATACCTGAGAATCCCGGTTCGTCTCTTAGTTGTTCTAATTTGTCTCGTAGTTGACTCATTGATTGCATTGTTTCATTGAACATGCCCCTTGTTATTTCGAAAACTTTGTTCTCAAAGTAGTCATGGTCGCTGTTAACAGCCTCGTACTTCTTTAAGACCTCCTGGTTTGTCCGAAATTCATCCCAGTGAGATTGTAAAGCTTCGATGCGTTTGTTAAGGTAATCTACGGTTTTTCTACTCGCAGAATCCTTTTTGTAATTTGTTTGCAGAGCCTTGATTTTCTCGTAGCTGCTTTGTTGCTTGGTTATAAGCTCCTCAAATTCAAGGTAATCTTCTTTCGACATGGTTAATATGTAGTTTATAGTAGTAGGTGTTGTGTACTCACGTAGATTCGAAGTTGAAGTAGCAGTTCACTAATTTATGTCTGCTGCGTCTTTAGTTAAGTGTAGTTGTAATCGCAGTGGATGTTATCCCCGCCGATTATGTTTTGTAGCAGTAGACGTAATCTCCGCTGATTTGTAGCAGTAGACGTAATCCCTGCTGGTTTTAAGCAGTAGACGTAATCTCCGCTTGCTTGTAGCTCGAAGGACCAGAAGATGTTGGGGTTATTTCGCCGTTGACGATACCCCAGAGTTGTTGTAGGTAATTAATGAGTAACACTAAAACCACCAGTTTTGAGCCGCACTTGTTTTATTTACACCTGACCGCGTGACGGAGGTATATTTACGACTGAATTACATTGTGTTCAAGTTCATTATATAATAGCATTTTGCTGTACGAGCATTATTGGCTCGTACACATACATATTTACAAGAGATAACGTTGACGACTATACTAGTAGATTCTGTGTCACAATCGTCAGCGTCTTCCACACTTAGTTATTATATCTACAATTAATTGTTTTAAGCAAAAGATCAGTAACAATAATTGAATGGGATGATCGACCCAAAAATAAGAAAGAATTAACAAAGAAAAGAAACCATTCAGAATAAGTACGTTACTATATTGAGAATGTGTGTGTAGTGTTTTAATGCGTGTGTGTGCATGATGACAGTAGATGTAAAGGAGTAAAGTTGCTGTGTTTTATACTTTCATCATCAACCTTTTTTATCGTCCCACTGGTGGGCACTGGTCTCCTCTCATACAGAGAAAGATTGAGCGTAATCACCAAGCTTGCTCAATGCGGGTTGGCGATTTCAGACTTAAAGTCCAGGTTTCCTCAAGATGTTTTCCTTCACCTTCAGTCATTGATGTCCAAGATATACTTAGAAAGTTACTAGTTAAGTTATTACTAATAAATAATTATATTATTAATGCAATGGTTAAAAGAAATTAATGTAACTGATAATGTTGTCGACCTGTTACGTAAAAATTTTGCGTGAAAGGATAGTTAATGAAATGGAATTATTGATATAAAAATAAAAATAATTTACAGGAAAACAAAACTAATTAGAAAAGTACGTTACCATATTGAAGTGTGGGGAATGAGAGTGCAGCGTTTTAATGAGTGTGGGTATGTGATGTGTGTATTGGCATGCATATTGCATGTACAGTAGGTGTAGAGGAGTTGCTGTGTTTCCTACTTTAAAAAAAATATATAAGATTCCGATGAATTAAGAACCTTCTTTATTTTTGGAACTCGGTTAAAAACATAATGTAATTTTTCAGTTTCACTAATTAATGAAACTAATTTTTGAGCCCTGAACAAAATAATTTTTTTTTTTGTTTCTACGCGCTTAGACAACGATAGACAAAAACTTTTGCGGAGTTTTGTTGCCTAATTGGTTTTGTGGATAAATCGTTTAGCGAACAACAACTTATGAGTCTGACGATGATTAAGATATGGTGTATTATTGACTATAATTGTAATTACTACAAATATTTATTGTTTTCTACAGCAAAAAATAAAAAGCAAAAAAATGGATAATTCCGACTTTCATTATTGTATATTATTATTTCATTATTGTATCCGCAATGCTAGCTGCATTGCCACGTTGGATGGCAATGGGCCGATGGCTAACATCTACAATAATAACGCGCCGGAACAGGAGTCACCCATTTCGTCAAGGTGATAAAATACCCTGTTTTGACAGCTGCATGAATTATGATTAAGCAAATGTAGATAGATGATTAAACGGAGCTTAAGGCAACAATTATTATTTACATGTTTCATTATTTTGCCCACGAAACTTGTAACACTTGGCCCTATAGATTCTCTTAGAGAAAAATTCAGAGAGGTGGACATTCTGACTGTAGCTTCACAGTATATATTTGAAAATCTTATGAATGTACATAAAAATATATCGGATTTTATTGCTCACTTCAAAAATTAGAAATTCTCTATACTGTGTCACAAAATCATGGCAACGTATACATATTATTTATAAGAGATAACCTTGACTGCTATACTACTCAGTAGATACTGTCTTCCATATCTATTTCACATCCTTAGAAGCAGTAGGTCCGATTACTGCTTCTGAGTTTAAGCTATGTATGCGACCTACTGCTTCAGAGGCCAAGAGTTACCAAAACTTTACTTAATTATTTTAAGCGATACGTCTGTAATATTAATGAAATGGAATGATTGATAAAAATATTAAATCAATTTACGGGTAAAAGAAACTTTTAAAAATAAGTAGATTACCACATTCAGGAGTAGAGAATGTGTCTGTAGTGTGTAAATGAGAGGTTTGTGAACATGATTTACTTTTGAGTAATTTTTCAGTTTCAGTATAATTTACTCGAATAAGCCAGTCTTGTATAAATTACACTCACAGGGGATTAAATGAGATCTCAATAGTGTCAATCCTCATTAGCTAGAATGAAAGATAATTTCATTTACTTTTTGACTGTGATAAGTGCAAAGATTCAAGATTTATTGTATTTAGAACTATATTTCGATATATTATGTAAAGTTCTTAACACGAGGATTTATTCCATTCCTAATTGGAAGCAATATTTTTTAGGCATTTCTAATAATATTAATAATGTATGTATAATTTAAAAAAAAAACCTAATACGATCATTTACAAAAAAAGTGTATTTTAACATGAATTCATTTGACTGTAACTACAACTTGTTTTCTATAATACTTTAGCAATGTATAATTAGGAGTAAATAATAAATATGTAAGTCTCTTGTGATCCGAAATATTTTTTTTGTGAATGTATTTATACAAGTTTGATTTAAAAACACATGGCAATGACTCCAATTGAGACTCGAAAACAATCATATTGAAAAATATCTTTAGTGTTTTTTTAAGTTAAAAAAGTTGTTGTTACTTAATTTTTTCAATGTATGTAAGTAAGTATGTAAGTTCACAGACGTAATCATCATCACTCTTTTATCGTCCCACTGCTGGGCACAGGTCTTCTCTCATACAGAGAAGGATTGAGCGTAATCTTCACGCTTGCTCAATGCGGGTTGGCAATTTCAGACTTAAAAAGGTTTTGTCAAGATGTTTTCCTTCACCATATTCAGTCATTGGTGTGCAAGATATACTTGGAAAATACATATAACTTAGAAAAGTTACATTGGTACTTGCCTGACCTGGAATCGAACCCGCACACTCATACTTGAGAGGCTGGTGTTTTTACCATTAGGCCACCACGACTTGACTTCACAGACGTGACTTCAAATAAAAAAAAACAACAACTGCATAAAACTGTTAGTCATAATTACTTCAAGTAACTATTGTAAATTACAGTTATCTTTGACCCCTGACAACAAAAACTATTTTTTTGCACGCTTAGACAACGATAGACAGAAACGTCTGAGGAGTTTTGTTATGTAATTTAATTTGTTCTTGTAGATACGTCGTTTAGCGGATAACAACTTATTAGTCTGATGACGACTAAGATATAGCGTATTATTGTGATAATAATTATAAGTACAACAAATATTTTTTAATTGTTTTGTACGGCTAAAAATAAAAACTAAATAATGGATAATTCTGACTTTCATTATTGTATACAGAGTGGTGCTGACAATACGAAAGTAAATTAAACATTTTGTATCTCAACACATTCTCAGTCTACCCATAAAAAATCATATATATATCTCCATTAGTTTAGTCACAGGAAATTATTTTTCCTTTTTCACATTTTCTACATGATGTATATGTTGGTAAGGAAGCGCTTACAGGTTAATGACCGCCGCATCCTGCGCTAACAAACTTTAATAATAATGGCGCAAAAAAGCAAGTCGATACAGAATCGCGCTGTTGCCGATCGGAGGTTAGTGTACCAATATTTCTAAAGATGTTCTATTCCGTTTGCACTTTTACGCGATTTAGTTTGTTTGAAATTTTATTTTTTTATTTTTGATGCTAGGTTTTTTTGCTGTGGTTAAGAATTATTCCTAAGAACCAGCATTGTTCGTGTTTTCATTTATTGTCGTATTGTCAGCACCATTCTGTATATATACATTTTTAATTAGTGTGCCCGCAACGTTTGCCGCTGTGGCATACTGGATGGCGATGGCTAACATCTGCAACAAGAACAAACCGGAGCAAGAGTCACCCATGTTGTCAAGGTGACAAAAGGGACGACCCTGCCATATACGATTACAGTAACTAATTTTCTTTTAACTCTGATTTTATTTTGGAGCTTTAATGGGGATATGTCAGCCCCACCGTACCCTTTACGCTGATCTTACTTACTAAATCTATCATCATCATCATCGTCATTATCAACCTTTTATCGTCCCACTGCTGGGCACAGGTCTCCTCTCATATAGAGAAGGATTGAGCGTAATCACCACGCTTGCTCAATGCGGGTTGACGATTTCAGACTTAAAGTCCAGGTTTCCTCAAGATGTTTTCCTTCACCTTCAATCATTGGTGTCCAAGATATACTTAGAAAGTACATATAACTTTAGAAAAGTTACATTGGTACTTGCCTGATCTGGAATCGAACCCGCGCACTCATACTTGAGAGGCTGGTGTTTTAACCACTAGGCCACCACGACTACTACTACTATACTAATATATAAAGCTGAAGAGTTTGTTTGTTTGAAAGCTCTAATCTCAGGAAATACTGGTCCGATTTGCAAAATTTGTTTTGCATTGGATAGTCTTTTAATCCAGGAAGGCTTTCGGCTATATAACACCACGCTTCGACCAATAGGAGCGAAGCATATAAAAAAAAACATATCGAAACCTACGCAGGTGTGACCGCGTGCTAAGCCAGCAACAAAAAACCAGCTAGCAGCAAAAAGTACTGTTTAGCTGTATCCGGTTAGACTGGTTGCCGCCAACATGGTTGGAAATAGGCTAGCAAGCTAACGACGCATTTTGTTTACTTGAATTTTTACCCGTAATTTTGGTTTAAATATTAAACCACACATATTACTTAACCAATTTTTATAAAATTTCTCTTGGGCTGAACTGAATGTATGAGAATTGCTAGAGATGAGACGATTACGCGACTTAAATCCAGTCTCTTATTTTTTTTTAATTTAACTAATTACTTCCTATCTTACTATATTATGCATTCCCATCATCTATGTACTTAAACATAATCTATACTTCCTACTATGTGAAGTTCCAGCTATAGGTACAATATGTAAAAGAAAACCCTGTCCGACCCATAAGGATCATAAAGGTTAGGTAAACACATGACCAAAGATAATATAAAATTTTACGTAATCATCATAGTACCAATATTAATGAATTTTGAAATAGTCTTTTTTTCCCGCGAATTAATTCCAACTTCCCCGAAATTCGGTAATTTTTAAAAAGTGACAGCACCATTTTGACGGTATTATTATAAGCGATGCCGTGCCGCGCGCCCTGCCTAAGCACACGTATTAAGTTAACTCTTTTTGCGAAATAATATTTATTTTTTTAGAGGTATTTTTTTTAGTTTAGCCCGGCTTTGTATCCATTAGTAGAATCAGTTATCGATTCCTAGATTCCTAACAATACCTTCACGGATCGGACAGGGTTTTCTTTACATATTGTATAATACGTAATCATGGATGACACCACAGGTCTTTATTATCAGATGTACCTACTGCAGACTTTCATTATAACCCACATGGATGCAAACTTTTCATCAATATAAATGAATTGAGTCCGAACACAAGGTAATTACTAAAATTATTAAGCAGTACCCTGAACTGACCTTTGTTTTCATCATCAGCTCCCTAATGATAGTTACAACCCATTTAGATGTAAGGTTTTTATCAATACTGTTACGGGCTAGGGGTACTAAAATACCGGTTAAGGGTTACGAAGTTTATTGGCAACGAAAGTACAGTCGATTGTAGGCAATGACAAGTAGAATGTTGCTGACGTAGCACCGAGGTCTTCACTTACGTCCACGAAGTCCGTGTTGTAAACACACAATAACACTACAGATGTTTCTTCACGTAGTACTCAATGTTCTCATTACAGTTGTCGCAGTAGGTATTCTCAAAGATCGCTTCTTAAGTATCGCTGTTTTCGTCTCGGTAGTCAAGTGCAGACTGACTTGCGCTGGCGTCACGGCGCTATATATAGTCCAGTTGATCGAACATTCCAGAATCGTCTAGACGTAATAATAATAGCGCATAACTTTGAGTACATTCAGTAAGTACCTACGGTAATTCCCGGAAATAGGTTTCTAGAAATTTCGATGTCGTCACTTAGTTGACAAAATTGATAAAACCTGTACCATTCGATAGGCCACCTTAAGTCTAGGAATGCGTTTTTATATTACACCTAGACAACGTCTAGATCTCGAGTTATAGGGCTTAAAAGTTATGCACTGCATGTCACGCGATATTGAACCTTATTCCCTCGACATAAGGTGCATTCGTAACATTGCCCCCTTCTTAGTCGTGCTCGTCCCGAGCATGATTTGAACCATAATAGCGAGCTAGGCGGTCTACGTGTACGATCTTCAGCTTCCCTCTAGGTCCTTTCTTTATCCGGTAGGTGACATCGTTTATTCTGGTTACTATCGTGTACGGACCCTCCCATTTGGCTTGGAACTTTGGACTCTTTCCTTTTCTTCTAACGGGATTATGTAACCATACCGAAGTTCCCTCTTCAAATCCAGGCACGTTAGCTTTGCGGTCGTATCGGATCTTCATTTTCTCGCTGGTTTTCAGACCTCTCTCTCTCACTAGCTCATGTATTCCATCTAGTTTACGTCGTAGGTCAGCCACATAGTCGACGGCTAGGATAGGGGTATCTGGGGGTGTTCCGGTTAGTGCATCTACGGGTAGTCTAATCTCTCGGCCGAAGTTGACTTTCGCCGGTGTACAATTTGTGCTGTCATGTGTTGCAGAGCGGTATGACATTAAGAAGAGTGGAATATATTGGTCCCAATCCCTCTGGTGTTCTTCCACTACTTTGGCCAAATGATTCTCTAGCGTCTGGTTGAATCTTTCGACCATTCCATCTGACTGAGGGTGATATGGTGTTGTACGAGTCTTATGTATCCCGAGTAGTTGGCAAACCTCTTGAAATAGCGAAGACTCGAAGTTTCTACCCTGGTCAGAGTGCAACTCCAAGGGGACGCCAAATCGACAGAACACCTCGTGAACTAGCTTTTTGGCAACGGTATGAGCCTCTTGGTTGGGTACTGCAAAAGCTTCTGGCCATTTGCTGAAATAGTCTTGCATGACGATGATATACCTATTCCCTTCTTCAGTAATAGGGAATGGCCCAGCTATATCGACAGCAACTCTTTCCCATGGTGCACCAACATTGTACACTTTCAGCCGACCTCTGGCTCTCGATTGCGGTCCCTTTACTGAGGAGCAGGCTACACATTTCCTACACCAGTCCTCTACGTCTTCGCGACAATGCACCCAATAAAATCTTTTTCTCACCTTCTCCAAGGTTTTCTTCACTCCTAGATGTCCTCCGGATACTCCGTCGTGCACCTGTCTTAGCACCAACGCGACCTTATCACAGGGGACAACTATCTGTAAGGCGACCTCCTGTCCACTAGGTGATTCCCATTTCCTCTTCAGAACTCCATTATCAATTATCAGGCTGTCCCATTGAGCCCGATAACTTTTTGCTGTTGGGCTAAACGCTGATATTTCACTCCAAGCGGGCCTCTGGCCACGCTGCTTCCATTCAATTACTGCCCTCAGGTCACTGTCTTCCTTCTGTGCGTCTTCCAATGCTTGATTATTCCAGTCCTCGTCCAAAGCGTTCACCTGGATGATTCGCACGTTCTCTTCCTTTCCCTGTTTGCGTTTTTCACCTAGGTCCTTACTCCCTGAAGTAATCTGGCGACGGCGGTCCTTTTGTCTTAACTTTTTCTCGAGGCGCTTCTTCTTCCGTAGCTCGTCCTCGACTTCCTTGTCCCGTCTTGCATCTGGCGCACTCCACGACCTTCCGCACGACCGCTCTCGCTCTTGTTCTCGCTTACCAGAGCGTTCGCGTTCCCGGTCCTTGACGCGTTCCCGCTCTCGTTCAGCGGGCCGCTCGCGGCGCCCACTCCGATCGCTCCGCTCGCGCCAATCGACGCGCTCGCTCGGGTGCTCGGGCTCGACCTTGGCGTCGCGCTTGCGCCACAGCAACACCTCTGCGTCTTTACGTGCCCAAGAAGTAATTCTTCCCTTAGCCTTCCTGGGACAATCAATTTTCGCCGCACTCATAACAAGTTGGTCCTCGTCGGGCTTTTATTTGTGCGGTTACTTCACGAATACGGTCGTGTTGTTGACCATCTTGGCGTACTGCTTCCACCTCCAGAGCGTGCGTCAAGGCTGCCTTCAGGGTCTGATGGTGACCCAGGCGTACTGCAGCCCTGACTTCTGCATCTCGAATCCCATCAATAAAGAATCGCAGAGTAGTAGCGTCAATCAATCCCGGTGTTGATGCATACGCCTTCCGGACCATACGTTCTATTTCCGTTGCCCACTGTTGCAGACCCTCATTGCTCTTCTGAGTGCGGTCGCGGAGTTGGGCCCTGTAGACATGTTCGAGGTGTTTCTCTCCATATCTTGTCTCCAACGCTTCTAACAGACAGGCTAGGGTATTACAATCGCCGGAAATATTCTCGAGAATTCGTACGGCATCACCACGCAAAGCAAGCATAAGGGCCGTTAGTGGTTGATCGTCGTCCCAATTGTTGCCTTTGGCGACCTTCTCAAACTGTAGATGGAAGGCCACCCATGACGTTGTTCCGTCAAAATGAGGTACCTTGAAAGTCGGCAAAGCACTGGGTACCGGTACCACACCTTCAATAACTCCTTTTTGTACAGCTTTATGGAGAAACTGTATTTCTTTCTCACACTCCATGATGGTACTGTCTATTTTCCCTAAACGCGCATCATGTTTGTCTATACGAGTATCGTGTTTCTCTATACGCGTATCTTGATGGTCCATACGCGCTTCTTGTTTGTCTATGCGCGTATCTTGCTGGTCCATACGTGCATCTTGTTGTGCTGTTTTTACTCTAAGTTCGTTGACCTCTTCTTTGGTGTTTTCCCATTTTTCGTTTAATTCTAATACCAGCTGCTGGGATTCCTTTATTTGTGCCTGGGTTTGTTTTATTTGTACCTGGGTTTCTGCTTGTACCTGGGTTTCTGCCTGGGATTCTGCTTCTATGTTTTTTATTTGTGCTAGTAACGCCGATATATCGAATCCGCTACTGCCGGGAATAGTGGTGGTAGTGGGCGCACTTACATTTGTCGGTGGTACGACGGCCGCATCTTCTACGGGTACAGGGACACCAAGCGATGCTTCCTCTTGACGCGCCAAATCCATCGCTGCTTGTCGTCGCGTGCGAACTCTTTCGTCTTCCCTTGGCGTGACCGGCATTCCGCTTCTGACACCAATTGTTACGGGCTAGGGGTACTAAAATACCGGTTAAGGGTTACGAAGTTTATTGGCAACGAAGGTAGGTACAGTCGATTGTAGGCAATGACAAGTAGAATGTTGCTGACGTTGCACCGAGGTCTTCACTTACGTCCACGAAGTCCGTGTTGTAAACACACAATAACACTACAGATGTTTCTTCACGTAGTACTCAATGTTCTCGTTACAGTTGTCGCAGTAGGTATTCTCAAAGATCGCTTCTTAAGTATCGCTGTTTTCGTCTCGGTAGTCAAGTGCAGACTGACTTGCGGCGTCGAGAACATCTCTGCGTCCCCGAGATGGGGGCGCGAGGAGACGGGTTTGGGGCTCCTTTCTGGCCCCATGCCCGTGGCGTCGGTCTCTTGGTCTCCAAAAATGGAGACCCGTCGTCGGAGTGCACCCATAGGGTGCAATCTTCGCACACCTAGTTGTCCGCCGCAGGGGTGTGCCTTCCCTCCGGCGGTCGTCGGTGTGCTTTGTGGTGTGTGACTGTAGGAGCGCCCGAAGTGCTTCTCGACGCCCGGGCGATCAGGCCCCTGCCGAGTGGGATCTCTAGTGGCCCAGAGAAGGCCCAGCAAGGGTCGGTCAGCGACCGAGCGTCGGTTTTGTTTGGCGCTCCGCTACAGTGGGTGCTTACCCCGGCCCCTAACAGCTCAACCAGCTATGTACGGTTGGCTGCGGGGTGCGGGGGGTGGTGGTGAGTAACGAGCGGTATGTGCGTGCGTGTTCTCCGCTCGCGTGGAAATCTGTGTGTGTGCCTGCATGTCAAGTAATGCATGTCTGTGTGTCGAACGCAAAGCGCCTATATTAACTTAGTCCGCAATGCGCACGACGGTGTCGTGTTGCGAATGTGCAGTCAATATTTTGTCTGAGTAGGTCGCGTGTGAAAGTGTAAGCGACCTACCCGGGCGTCAAATCCGGTATTTTATGCGACGTCTGCGATGAGGTCGCGCGGGAATCTCTTGTGATCGGGAGGCCTCACGTGCCAGGGTGCAATATCCTTGATGTGATGGTGCTCGGAGGTGCTGGCACGCGAGAACATCCCCCTCGCCAGGCGGATTGCAAAGTCGTCGATGCTCTCGACACGCAGGTCCCTGTGAATTACAGAATTCCTCACGTACCGAGGCGCCTTTACTATTTGGCGCAGCGTGATGTTCTGCTGCGCCCGGAGCTTCTTCCTGTGAGACTCGGCCGTGAGGGCGAGCCAAGCCGGTGCAGCGTATGTTAGCTGCGGGCGCACGTAGGTCTTATATATCCCCAGCTTGACTCGCGTGGAGAGGCGTGACGAGAACACCGGATGTAAAAGGTTCCTTGTTACCTTGACCCGCGCGACGGTGTTGCAGACGTGCGGGCCCATGGTGAGCCGACTGTCGAGTGTGACCCCCAAGTACTTGGCGGTCTTGGTCCACCCGACCTCGGTCCCCATGAGCTGAAGGCTCGGTGGATGGCGGCCGCTTCGTGCCGTGACTATAATAGCCTGCGTCTTACCTGCGTTAACCGACAGTCTCCACTTGCTGAGCCAGTCGGGGAGGTCGTCTAGCGCGCGCTGCATCTTGATGGCCGCGTGGTCGGCCGACAGCGACGTGGTGATATACGCGGCGTCATCGGCGTACAGCGCGAGCGTCGCAGTGTGCGTGGCGGGAATGTCGTCGGTGTATAACGAGTATAACGCAGGTGAGACGCAGCTCCCCTGTGGCACGCCCGCTCTGACGGGGCGTGCGTTGGATGACACGTTCTCCACCGAAACCTTGATAGTCCTGTCCTGTAGGAAGGAGGAGACCACCTGTATCAAGCGACGGGGCGTGGTGGTCATGGTCAGTTTGTAGATAAGGCCGGCGTGCCAGACCCGGTCGAATGCCTTCTCCATGTCGAGGAATACTGCTGCGGCGTACTCTCTCTTGTTCACGGCCGCCGTGAGTAAGTGCAGTACCCTCGACAGCTGGAGCGTCGTGCTGTGTTCGGCCCTGAAGCCAAACTGTTCTTGGCGCGGCGTGATGTGCGGCAGCAGGTGGTGCAGCAGGAGCGCCTCAAACACCTTGGAGGTGGTGGGAAGGAGCGTGATGGGCCGGTAGCTTTCCGGCTTCAGAACGTTCTTCCCGGGCTTGGGCAACATAATCACCTTCCCCTGCTTCCAGCAGGTGGGGAAGGTGCCGGTGCGGAGTATGCCGTTGTACAGGCGAGCTATCGCTGCCACTGTTTTCGGTGGCAGGTGTCTGAGTGCGGTGTTAGTTATACCGTCCGCACCGGGTGCCTTTCTTGGCTTGGTGCGCCTTATTGCCCCCAGTACTTGGCCCGGGGAAAAAAGATAGGGTCTTCCTCTGGAGCTACCGGCGTCTTGAAGTACTCTCCAAGGTGTTGCTCCACTGCTGCGACATGGTCCAGGGCGTCAGTCTGGTTGGGCGTGAATTGACGCTCCAGGTGTTCGGCGAATATTTCGGCCCGGTCGGCCGCCTCGTAGCGTAGCGCCCCGTCGCTGTTGAGCAGCGGGCGCACCGGGGCTGGGGTATTCTTGAGGCGTCGGCATAGTCGGTGCACCGACGCCCAGTCGCTATCAGCCGAGTCTATGATGTTCTCCCAGCTCTCCGTTGCGCGCGCGTGTAGCTCGGCCTTCACCTTGTCCGTGACACTGACTTGCGCTGGCGTCACGGCGCTATATATAGTCCAGCTAATCGAACATTCCAGAATCGTCTAGACGTAATAATAATAGCGCATAACTTCGAGTACATTCAGTAAGTACCTACGGTAATTGCCGGAAATAGGTTTCTAGAAATTTCGATGTCGTCACTTAGTTGACAAAATTGATAAAACCTGTACCATTCGATAGGCCACCTTAAGTCTAGGAATGCGTTTTTATATTACACCTAGACAACGTCTAGATCTCGAGTTATAGGGCTTAAAAGTTATGCACTGCATGTCACGCGATATTGAACCTTATGCCCTCGACATAAGGTGCATTCGTAACAATACAAATTAATCAAGCACGAACAATGGATATAACGTAGCTGCCGTGGATCGTTGGGGAATTCCCTCGACTGTCTCTCGGCTCCATCATCAGATCTACTGCAGACCTTCATTATAATCCTTATGAATATAAAGTTCTCATTAACATAAATGAATTGAGTCCAAACACAAGGTGACTACTGTAAATCGTTGAAGAGTTCCCTGAACTGACCTTTGTCTTCATTATCAGCCTCTTAATGACAGTCACAACCCATCCAGGTGTAAGGTTTTTATCAATACAAATTATTCAAGCACAAACACAAGAGAGAGATTCGTTGAGGAGTTCCCTGCCTGTCTCCCGGCTCCATCACCAGATCTACTCCAGACCCTTATTTAATTGTAAAGCTTTACAATACCTAATTAAAAAACTTACAAATGCACTAGCCGTCCCTACAGTTTTTGAAAGTTCCCCTTGATGTCTCTGGCCTTCCACCATGAAAACCACGATGTCCTTATCATGGGACTACCGTTGGAATATCAACATTAAAAAAAAAAGAATTTTCAAAATCGGTTCCTAAACGACGAAGTTATCCGCGAACAAACATAAAAAGCCTATATACGGTCAAATTAAGTAACCTCCTCCTTTTTAAGTCGGTTAAATAAGTATAAATATAAACAAAATAAATAATTTAAAAAAACAGCTATTCATATAAAAACGTAACTAAGCCACACAACTTTTTCGTCATCTCCGATGATGATACTGACAAATGGATTGTGTTAAACCGATATCTAATTTATTTAAGTTAAATTCCCTTATGTATAGCTATCGTTTATCATTATTCCTAATACACTCCATCAACAGATATTGCACATCCTCAATTTTATTGCAAGCCTTTTCATGAGGAATGCAAATTTTCCTGACGGTTAGTGTCCTGAACGGAGTCTTAAAATTAACTTAATGTCGCTTCTACTTAAAGTACTATCATCGAACCAGGGTACAAGAGACGGCTTCCCACTAATTCCATTATACCAAATGCCCTTATCATGAAACATTTGTTTCCAACAATTAAAGTTCTTTAATTTGTATTTCGATATAATATTCCCAATAATCAGGGACGTAATGTAGAGGAGTGCCATCCACTACCGCTGATTTTAATATGCGATCAGCCCACTCGTTTCCCCTTAATTCAATATGTGCTGGAACCCATTGCAATCTAAGTTAGTAAGTATATTATTAATGTCTAATAAAATTATACATTTTAAAATATCGAGCCGAGCGATCACAGTAACTTGTAATAACGCCATTCTTGCATGAGCCAACCGAACGGATACATTGCATTTTGCAATTCACGCGCTATTTTTGGATCTCCGGATGGATTGTAAACAAGCTAATGTAGGTAGTACTTAATGCATAATAACGATGATTTGCACTATTGAGGCGTCTGTTTCTCAGGCCAATCAGGAAAGGATCTTTTACCATCATGACCTGGCCTCTAGGCAGGCGGGATGACCGCTGCGCCACGGAGAACGACAAATAATATAATTAACAATATAATTGCTTGATAACACTATCACTTCGGTATTATATGAAATGAAATGAAATTGTTTATTAAGCAAGTAGGATCAATGATCACTTTTACACGTCTTTTTTTTTAACTAGATGAAGCCGGCATTTTCTGACTGCCTCTGAGAAGAAATAGCCGAAACAAACTCAGGGATCATCGTCTATTTTCAAGTCCAGACATTAAAAATGAAAACGTTTACAATCATTTACGTGACTTAAAAAAAGTGTTTAGAATGTCATAATTACGTATATTGATTAATAACAATGCTTAACAGAACGAGCAGCTCAGTCCCAAGCTTTATTGTGCACTAGTTTCGTAACACGATAAAACGGGGCTCAGAGCAATTAAAATTTTTAAAATCACGAAACCGATCTGTATAAATTAAAATTTTTATAATCACGAAAACGATCTGTATAAATTAAATTTTTTATAATCACGAAACCGATCTGTATAAATTAGTTAATTACGATATTCAGCATTCATATATTAATTACAATATTCATTCAACATGTTATCTAAGAATGATATAACAAAAACAAAAAAATACAATCTTGCCAGTTATCAGTAATCATAATGACTATATATAGGTATTAACTCACGTCGTTCACGTATAAAACACATGTCGGTCATCTCGATAGAATTAGTTGTAACCGGGCATCACAATGGCGACGTTAGTAATTATAGCATTGTGCCTTTTCTTAAAAATATTCGTCACTGACGCGGCAAGGATACTGGCAATATATCCAATCCCGTCCATCAGCCATCAAGTAACCTTCAGGCCAACAACAATGGAACTCCTCAAGCGTGGACATGAAGTAACAGTGATAACAGCAGATCCCATGTTCAAGAAAGGTGAAGCTCCTGAGAACCTTACGGAAATCGATGTCCATGATATATCGTACCAAACTTGGGAGGCATTCATGGCATCCGCAAGAGGAAACAAAGAAGATCTTGTATCACAAATGAGGGTTGGAGCTCAAGTGCTGATTGATTTAATAGACACACAACTACAGGTTAAAGAAGTGAAGGATTTAGTCCAAGGAAATAGGAAGTTTGATCTCTTGTTAACGGAAGCGTGTGTTCGGTCAATAATAGCCTTTTCACATGTTTACAAAGTGCCTTTGATTCAAATTAGTTCTCTCGGAGCCGTGTGGGATAATTATAAAGTAATAGGTGCTCCAGAACATCCATTCTTGTATCCTGGAATGATGAGTCAGAGAATCTACAATCTAACAATGTATGAAAAGTTGTATGAATTATACAATAAGTACATGACAGAAAATGTGCTTAAAAGTATGGCAGGTGAAGAGAACAAAATGATAAGGAAACATTTTGGACCCGATATACCGGATCTCACAGAACTTGAAAATAATGTTGACATGTTGTTTTTGAATATTAACCCAATTTGGGAAGGAAATCGCCCTGTGCCACCGAGTGTCATCCATTTAGGAGGACTGCCCCAGAAACCGCATAAGGAATTGCCTCAGGTAGATTTTTTTGTCACAATAATTCAAAATTTGTTCAATTGAAAATTTATTGGTGAATAAGGCTGGCTGTTATGTCGTATGTTCGAGGAGCTCTACGAAGGTCCTCAAATAGATGTTTAAATGTATAAGTAGTTGTGTGTGTGTAAACTTGAGTATACAGAATTTAAAATAGGATAAAATCATCATAACTCAAAGGTAAATCAGTAGCAAAATAATCAGTTTAAAAAATACCACAATTTGCGTTTGATTTTGATTGATCGAAATTCCATTTTATTTTCACATTACCCAATTAGGTAATACTTAGGTATTTTAGAAGTCATTTAGTTTTTGTTGCAACTTTTTCTATGGAATTTTATTATTTATTTTATTGAGACTGTATAAATACAGACACGTAATCATTCAAACTTAACTCAATTGAAAATTCATGGTTGAAGGCTAGCTGTTATATGACATAACGGTTATTTTTTAATAATTTGACAAAACTTGTGTTTACAAGATTTTAATTATTCATCATAACTCTAAGGTACGATCAATACGAAAAAATACAATAATAAAAACTAACACAAAATATTTACTAAATAACAATTTATATATTTCCATCTTATTCTGACATTACACAATTTATGATAATTAGGTGGTACTACCAGTAAACGTTACTAAAAAAAATTACTGGAGACAATATTCAATTGGTTGCTAAATATTAATCGTAGATTCGTGTTTAACGGTTGAGTAATTGATTATTTACTAATCTTCATCGTTTCAGCGTTAATCCCAGTCGTATCCGTAGCTTTTCAGCTTTTGAGTCTGAGGTCCGCTTTACCAGTCTAACTGCTGATTTTGGCTAAACTTTGATATTTTCCGTGAAGCGACTGCCGTCTGACCTCTACAACCCGAAGGCAATATCTAAGCATTGCAGTGAGACCAAATTGTTAGACTTTTGAGGGCTCCAACAACCCGTAATGACTGCCACTAGATGTTTTTAAATTTTCGCACCTTTTTGACAAGTTCAATTCCTTTGTCGATACATAATATAATTACATATTTTTACATTCAAATCTTGTATATGTGCAATCGGGAATATATAAAAAGAAATGTATATTGTGCTTAGTTAGCTCTTGACCTCAAACATAATCTACACTCATACCATACAAGGACACAGACACAGACATCAGACGACTTAAAGCTCAAAATGCCTATGCATTCCACAACGTTCCTAGATAAATCTTTCACTGTTCAGGCCCCTCGTTTGTGGAATGCATTACCAATTGAAATTAAACGCGCACAATCGTTACTGGAAGTCAAGAGACTTGTGAGGGAACACTACTTGTCGTTATGAATGGCTATTTATACTATTAAAGTATCTATGTATTTATGTATGTATATGTGTATCTATTTTAGTAAATTGTAACCATGATATTTGGCACCAACGACAGTCCCATATGTGGTTCAGGAGAATCTGTCCATTCTTTGGTTGCCTGGAAGAAATCGCATTAGCGATAAGGCCGCCCATTGTATGTTTTTTGTTCCATGTATTTTGTTTGATGTTTGATTGGTGTACAATAAAGAATAAATAAATAAATAAATAAATAAATACATCCAGCACAGAGCAAATAGTGACATATCTCTATTTATATTTAAGTAAAGGCTATTTATATTTAATTAAGAACTAAAAACTATCTTTAATTATTCTTCTTTTCAGGATCTAAAATCATATTTAGATTCATCAAAGCACGGTGTTATCTACATCAGTTTTGGTACAAATGTGAAGCCAAGTCTTCTTCCCCCAGAGAAGATACAAATGCTAGTGAAAGCTTTTTCCAAAATGCCTTACGATGTACTGTGGAAGTGGGACAAGGATGAATTGCCTGGAAAGTCAGCTAACATCAAGATATCCAAGTGGTTACCGCAATCAGATTTACTTAGTAAGTAATGTTGATACTTAAAGGGTTATTTTCCTATTCCTAAAACCTAAACCTTGTTTCAAAATAGGTAGTTTTTATATGTAGATGTTTGTCACTAAATAATAAAAGAGATATATTGAAATGAATAATGTCCTTTCTTCATTTCAGAACACCCCAAGATTAAACTGTTTATAACACAAGGAGGTCTTCAATCAACAGACGAGGCTATCATAGCAGGGGTACCTCTGGTTGGTGTACCGATGTTAGGCGATCAATGGTATAATGTAGAGAAATATGAAATTCACAGAATAGGAGTCAAATTGGAATTGGTTTCGCTTTCTGAAGAATCATTTACCAATGCCGTAGAAAATGTTATTGGCGATCACAGGTAAACATAAATTTCATACTATGAATATTCATAATGACTAAACGTCAAACATTCTGTTTTTATGAACCTAAACTTCATTAAAAACAAAGTCACGAAATTGAAAGCAGATTGCTCACTTGGACAAAATATGCTTTTAGTACACCTTATTATAAAACCTTAACGTAGTCACATCGGCAGCAAAAAACAAAACATTCCAACAGGAATAAACTAATATTTTATCTTCTGTCCTTTAAATAATGAAATAAAAAGATGAAGATCCACTGGCCTTGAATTTAGTTTAGTTTGTGACTTCTTTAGTATGGTTTAAAGAGGTCGAAGCATTTTTGACATAACTAGATTGAAAGGTGATGACCTCCTAAGTTTCGATTTGAACTATTCAGTGTAGTGACTGTCCAGTCACTGCATTGAACAGAATACTACAAAGAACCACACAGAATGAATGGACCTGTCGGTCTAGAAGTCCATTTCAGACAACAATTTTCATGGTCTTTGCATAATCTGACCAACAATATATCTACTTTAAAAAAGATGTTATGACCTGTGAGTTCGTTTCGGCCTTTCTTCTCAGAGTAGTAAAATAGCAAACGCCAAACTCATATAGTAAAAAAAGTATGCAATAAGTAGTACGTATGTAGGTTAGAATGTATCCAAAATACATAATTTTTTAAATATATTTATTATGAGTTGTCTATAAAATACATGTTTTTAAATAGCAAAAAGATAACAATTTCTTTTCCCTTACAGCTACCGCAAAAATATAGTCAACCTAAGGACTCTCATGCTTGACCAGCCAATGCAACCATTACAACGCGGAATTTGGTGGATTGAACACGTGCTGCGTCACGGCGGCGCGAAGCATCTTCGAGCGCCCGCCGCCAACATGTCATGGGCGCAGTACCTCGAATTTGAACTCCTTGCAATAGTATTAGGAGTCTTATTGTCCGTATTTCTAATTTTAACCGGTTTAGTATATAGCTTGTACAAGTTTATTAGAAATAACTATATTATTAATACAAAGGTTAAAAGAAATTAATGTAACTGATAATGTTGTCGACCTGTTATGTAAAAATTTTGCGTGAAAGGATAATTAATAAAATGTACTGATTGATATAAAATTAAAAATATTTTACAGGAAAACAAACTATTTAGGAAAGTACGTTACCATATTGAAGTGTGGGGAATGAGAGTGCAGCGTTTTAATGAGTGTGGGTATGTGATGTGTGTATTGGCATGCATATTGCAAATGCGGTGTTGCTGTGTTTCCTACTTTAAAAAAAAATATATAAGATTCTGATGAATTGAGAACCTTCTCCCTTTTTGGAAGTCGGTTAAAAACATAAAGTAATTTTTCCGTTTCACTAATTAATGAAACTAATTTTTGACCCCCGAACAAAATATTTTTTTTTTGTTTCTACGCGCTTAGACAACGATAGACAAAAACGTTTGCGGAGTTTTGTTACCTAATTGGTTTTGTGGATAAATCGTTTAGCGAACTACAACTTATGAGTCTGACGACGACTACGATATAGTGTATTATTGATTATAATTGTAATTACTACAAATATTTAATGTTTTATACATTAAAAAATAAAAAGCAAAATAATGGATAATTCTGACTTTCATTATTGCATACCAATATTTCATTATTGTGACCGCAATGCTCGCTGTATTGCCACGTTGGATGGCAATGGGCCGATGGCTAACATCTACAATAATAACGCGCCGGAGCAGGAGTCACCTATTTTGTCAAGGTGATAAAATACCCTGTTTCGACAGCTGCATGAATTATGATTAAGCAAATGTATTAACGGAGCTTAAGGCAACAATTATTATTTACATATTTCATTATTTTGCCCACGAAACGTGTAACACTTGGCCCTATAGATTCTCTTAGAGAAAAATTCAGAGAGGTGGACATTCTGACTGTAGCTTCACAGTATATATTTGAAAATCTTATGAATGTACATAAAAATATATCGGATTCTAAGAAAATAAGCGATGTTCATAACATAAATAGCAGGAACAAACACAATCTTGCTGTACATCACACTCGTCTCCACAGAGTAGGCAACTCGTTCATGGGTCAATGTATACATTTTTACAACAAGCTTTCCATGGACATTCGAAACTTATCCATTAAATGATTTAAAAACTATATAAAGGCCAAACTTTGCGAAAAGGGGTATTATAAATTCACAGATTATTTAGAAGACAAAAAAGCTTGGGACTGAGCTGCTCGCTCTGTTAAGCATTGTTATTAAGCAATATGCCTAATTATAAAGTAAAGTATTGTAAACATTATCATTTTTGATCTCTGGACTTGAAAAACGACGATGATCCCTGAGTTTGTTTCGGCTATTTCTTCTCAGAGGTAGTCAGTTAGGAAATGCCGGCTTCATCTAGTTAAAAAAAAAAAATATATGACGTGTAAAAGTGATCGGTGATCCTACCTGTTTAATAAACGATTTCATTTCATTTCATTTCAACATCGCTACTTTGTATGGAGTTGGATTATTCAAAATCAAAATCAAAGCATTTATTTCAAATAAACCAGTTACAGGCACTTTTGAATTGTCAAAAGGTCGGTCAGTCAGTAAGGTGAAGCTAGTCATCCATTCCAAAGAGTAGGTACCTATGGAGAAGAACGGGCAAGAAACTCCATGGACACTCTTTTAAATTATCAAGCTATTGATACAAATATTTGATGACATCATTCATTTTGAAATCAATCGTATGAGAACGATGCAGAAATATATTGTACGCTGAGAGCGTCCATTATGTAAAAAAAACAACAATTTAGAAATTAAAATACGCCGTAGAAGCTAAGAGATGACCAGCCCCTCTGACGGCGTCCGTTCACGAACATGACGTATGGATCAGCATCATTCAGCTCAACCATATTGAAGGGAACCTAATGACCCAACACACACGTCACCACCAGCGAGACATTTGAGTGAGCATGACATACTCTCAACAGCCATAGCACAATCAAGTCAATAAAAGACTAACCCAACAAATAGATGCTTTACAGCAAGTAGATCGTGCTCACACGTGTTCCATACAATTATACAATACTAAGAAATTTAATCTACACAATGCAAAGACAGTTTTGTCCAAGGTTCAGCAGCTCCAACTGTGTTCCCGAATGCTAAGTTTAGCTCCTGTGTAGCTGCACCAGTGCCGAATACCACTGTCAGCGATGCAATTCCGTAACGTATGATATGCCTGACTACATAGTGTGTACTGGCTTTGAGTTAAAAAAAAAACAAACAATTACAAATTTAAACTACAAGAGGAAAATCAAAGAACAATCAGTGTAAGCATAGAAATCGGATGCAGCTCAAGCCCAAGCCTTTTTGTCGGTAATATAATCTTTAACACTATAAAATGCTTTCTGACACAAAATACGTTTAATGAAGGATTAAAGTTGTGTATAACAATTTAAGATTTTTAAAATTACGGAATCGATGTGGATCGTTCGACGTTTATTTTACCTGACCTTTCCGAAAATTAAAACTTTTTACAGTAAAAATAGAAACGGACTTCAAAAAAACACCTAAAAGGAAAAAATAATTTTACTTTCGTCAGTGTCTCGAGGTTTCAGTTGTTTTGCTCGCCACCGACTTCTAGAGCCATGACAAAAGTAAAATTATTTTTTCTTTTTAGGCTATTTTTTTTTTTTGAAGTTGTATTCCATTTTTTCGTAAAAAGTTAGTTTTTCATGGTTTTCAATATCTTAGTCGAAATTCGAAAATTACTTTTACATGTATTTATAGTATTTTAAGTTATTATGTTATTATAGTTATGTATATGTTTATATGGGCCTGGATGCCTGAAATAAACGGATAAATAAATAAAAGTAAATAACCTATGTTAGAATAAGTTCTCATCAACACGAAAAATGCCTATCTCAAAAACTACTGAACCGATTTTGATGAAACATGCAATATTATCTAAGATGAGCAATACCAACAATACAACAAAACGTAAATTAAATCGGACTTGTAGTTCCGGAAATATACACAAACATAAAAACATACATACATACACATTTGAAATTTGGCACATTTGTTCAGACGCTGATATAGACTAACATATAAGAAAACTGGGTAGTTCTGGAAAATATCACATACATACGGGTCGAATTGATAACCTCCTTTTTTTGAAGTCGGATAATAAACACCAACAAAACGATTAATAACGCTATATAAACAGCCACGATATAAAAATGTTTACAAAACAAAAAAAAAGTAATATGAAGAAATGTCCGTTATCAATTGTGACAATGACTGAACATATTTATTAACTCGGCTCATTCACGTATAAAACACACGCCGATAACCTCGTTGGAATTAGTTACAAATGGGCGTCAGAATGGCAACGTTAGTGGCTCTAGCATGGTGTCTTGGCATACAAATTTTCATCACTGACGCGGCAAGGATACTGGCAATATACCCAGTTCCGTCCATCAGTCATCAAGTTACCTTCAGGCCGATAACGATGAAACTCCTCAAACATGGACATGAAGTAACAGTAATAACAACAGATCCCATGTTCAAGAAAGGTGAAGCTCCTGAGAATCTTACGGAAATCGATGTCCATGATATATCATACCAAGCCTGGGAGGCATTCATGGCATCCGGAAGAGGAAACAAAGAAGACCTTATATCACAAATGAGGCTTGGAGCTCAAGTGATTATGAATTTAATAGACATACAACTACAGGTTAAAGAAGTCAAGGATTTAGTGCAAGGAAAGGGGAAGTTTGATCTTTTGTTAACAGAAGCGTGTGTTCGCTCAATAATAGCCTTTTCACATGTTTACAAAGTGCCTTTGATTCAAATTAGTTCTTTTGCAGCCGTGTGGGATAATTATAGAGTAATGGGTGCTCCAGAACATCCATTCTTGTATCCTGGTATGATCAATCAGAGAATCTCCAATATGACGTTGTATGAAAAGTTGCATGAATTATACAATAAGTTCATGGTAGATATTTCATATGCAAATATGGCAGGTGAAGAGAACAAAATGATAAGAAAACATTTCGGGCCCGATATTCCGGATGTCAGGGAACTTTACGAAAATGTTGATATGTTGTTTTTGAATATTAATCCAATCTGGGAAGGAAATCGCCCTGTGCCACCTAGTATCATCCATTTGGGAGGACTGCCTCAGAAATCGCATAAGGAATTGCCTCAGGTAGCTATTTTTAACTTTTCTGAATTGAGAATGTATAAATTACTGTTTCTGGCTGGCTGTTAGATGACATAACAGTTTTTTTATTCTTTTGACAAAACTTAAGTAAACATTATTGGCATTGAGTAATAGAGGCATATTTTGCTATTGCTCTTTCTTTTTAACCGACTCCAAAAAAGAGGAGGTAAACTGAATTCGACCGTATAAATGCTTTTTTATGTTTGTTTCATTCTTTTTTCATTGGAAAGAAGATATTTCCAAGGTCGTCCTATGATAAGGACATCAGGGTTTGATGGTGGAAGACCAGTAAAATCAAGGGGAACTTTCAAAAATTGTAGGGGCAACTAGTGCATTTGTAAGTGTTTTCATTAGATATTTTATAGCCCTACAATTTAATAAAGGTTTTGAGTATATTTGGTGATGGAGCCGAAAGACAGGCGAGGGAACTCCTCAACGATTCACAGCAGCTACCTTGTGTTTACGCTTAATTAATTTGTAGTGACAATAACCTTTTTTTTTGTTGGGATGGGAAATCATCAAATGACATTTCCCACTCTGGGCGGAGAGGAAGGGTGTGTCAGACTTTTACTGACTAAACACCATACCCGCGTGAAACACAACGCGCCATCGACTCGAGCCTGGTCCTTACCGGGCGGCGAGCTATCCAGTGCTCACCGCCCGCAGTTCGCGCCTACGGTGGCTGGGAGTTCGGTGTCGTCTCCTGCGGAGGCTAGTGGTGTGAGGGCGCTGAGATTCCCGCTGCCTCACACGCTTCGCTTCCTCCTTTACCAGCATCACTGCTTCGCAGAAGGAAGTGACGGCCTGCCATGCACTCTCGCTCCAGACCTTGGCCTGGACTGGGGTCGGACGCGAGAGATCACCGCCGAACGCCGCTACGAGGACACGGCGGTGCTCTACCCAACCTGGCAAAACTCCACCGTATGCTCCACCATGTCCTCAGGGCGATCCACACAATGGTGACACCCTGGCGTTTCCTCCCGCCTAATACGGAAGAGGAACCTCTCGAAATAACCATGTCCGGTGAGGACCTGCGTCAGGCGGAAGGTGAGGGCGCCGTGGCGCCTCTCTAGCCACTGCTCAAAGAGGGGACTTACCGCCGCTATTGTGACGTGCCCAGCACTGGGTTGCGACAATCGCACTCTCCATGTCGCCATGAGATCCCGCCGGAGCTCTGTCCGCCGTACCGCGATTTCTCGCGGCAGCGGAGTTATACCCTGGCGTGTTGCCTTCTCTCGCCACTATCACATGTGAGCGAGGGCTTTGGGCCTCCGGAGGCCATGGCGGCAATCCGGCAAGGAGGCTCGCCACCTCAGCAGAGACCATGCGGTATCCCCGGATCAGCCTTACGGCCACGACCCTCTGGGACGCGGTCAGGCATAGGGCTGGTTGCTTGTTCAGCGACCGCGCCCACACTGGTGCCCCGTAAAGGGACATGAACCGCATAGCCCCCGCGTAGAGCCTCCGGCAGGAGACGTTTGGTGCCCCTAGGTAGGGGGGGAGGCGCCTCAGGGCAGCCCTGGCCCCTTCCAGTCTGGGTGCCAAACGTCGGAAATGCTCCTCGAAGTTCCGCCGGCTGTCGAGGACGAGTCCCAGGTACTTCATCGTCGACCCGACGGCGATGTGAACCCCTACTACTAGTGTTAAGAACCTTATACCTAGATGGGTTGTGACTATAGTTAAGGAGCTGATAATGAAGATACAAGATCAGTTCAGGGAACTGTTCAATGGTTTGGAGCTACCTTGTGTTTGGATTTAATTCATTTATATTGATAGGAACTTTCCATCCATATGGGTTAAAATGAAGGTCTGCAGTTGATCTGATGATGAAATCGAGAGACAGGCGAGGTACTCTTCAATGATTCGGGGCAGCTACATTGTGTTTATGCTTGATTCATTTGTATTGATCAGAACTTTACACCTAGATGGGTTGTGACTATCATTAAGGAGCTGATGATGAAGATAAAGCTCAGTTCAGAGAACTCTTCAACGGTTTGCAGGTAGCTACTTTATATTTGGATTTAATTCGTATATATTGATAAGAACTTTGCACCCATATGGGTTATATTGTAAGTCTGCAGTAGATCTGATAATAGAGACGTAAGACAGTCGAAGGAATTCCTCAATAATTTACAACTTCGAAGTTTAACGTAGAACAACCACTACGAGTATCTACTCGTTATGCTGATACGACAATTGAAAAAATATCAAGAGATTTAAGTTGCGTAATCGTGTCATCTCTCGCAATGTCCATATAGTCAGTCAGGTCCCAGAGGAATTTTATAAAAATCCGTTTAGTAGTTTGGTATTTGAACCAAAATGACGGCTAAGAATTAAAGTAAAGAAAATTGCTTGCTAGCCTACTCTCTATGTTGGTTGCAGTGTCGAGTCTAACTGGATGTAGCTGAACAGAACTTTTAACAATTGTCAACACAAAAGTCCTACAATTGGTCTAACTGCAACGCTCCGATATCGCCTTCACGTTGTGGATCTCAGACAGCAGTCGCTTTACGGAAAATATTGAAATTTAGCCAAAATCATTAGTTATACTGGTAAAGCGGACCCCAGACTCCAAAGCTGATAAACTTCGAATGCGACTAGGATTAACGCTGAGATGATGATGATGATGGTGCCAAATGTGCGATCAGGTAGAAATAAAGAATTTGTATATTGTACTTAGGTAGTCCGTGATCTCAAACATAATCTACACTATACTTGGTATTTTCTTTATGTTCCATTCACTCTAGGGTATAATTGAGACAAAATAATGACATGTCATTCTTTATGTTTAAGTTAAGGCTCGTAGTAACAACTATAAACTATATTTAATTATTCTTCTTAACCCATTACTTCCCAAGCATTGAAAATATTGGATTTTTTTGATGAAATCTTGTATTAGGGCTCTTAATATGTTAAGAAAAAATAATATGGCAAAAAAATAAATTAAAAAAAAACGGTTTCGCTGACTCAGCATGTCCTATAAATAGGACAGTGGGAACATATGGTCAGGAAAAAGTAAAGATAAGAATTATATGGAAATCAGCTTTATTTAAAAATAGGACCAGTAACAGTATCAGAAATAATGTAATAAAAGCTTATTTTGTATGATAAGGTATGAAACAATCACTGCAGAGTGTTTTTTCACATTTAGAACAAAATGTTAAAGGCTTTTTTTACAGCCTTGTCCTTGGCAACGTCTTTGTTTGTCCCTCTTGGTCATATAGTGACCATAGTTGTCAAATCTTATAGGTTGTAAAAGAACTTCTGAAGTACCTGATGTAAGCTTATTTACTTTGCCTTCCGATTTTTTCATCCAAGAAAAACATACCCTTCTTCTGAAATCAAGCAGAGGTATGGTCTCATCTTTATTTACCTGGTTATAAATAATCCATGCATTGACTAGAGTCATGTCCAAAACACGGATTACTAGAGGCCAATACCATTTTTTACCTCTAAAGCGGATTGGATACTTAGAAATAAGCCAATCATGTTTATCCACTCCTCCCATGTTTTTATTATAATTATGAATAAGCTTTGGCTGATTCACAGCAACTTTGGCCTTTTCTACCTTTGAGTACCTATTAGTTTTTACAAAAGGTTCAACAGTATCAAAATTAGTTAAGAGACATACTACATTGTTATCATGCCATTTCACGCATAATATTTCATTATTTTTATCGAAACGATGATCGGAATAACCACGTTCTTGTTTGGTCATGATTGGACATTTCTTAGTCCTATTGTCTCTGACTGTCCCTGTAGCTCTGAACCCTTCAGATTTCAAGTCAATCAACAATTGCATACTGCTGAAGAAGTTATCGAAGTAGACTACATGTGCACTAGGATCAGTACATACTGTAAGCAACTTTTTTACCACTCTTGAACCCAAGCCATCACCAGTATTACAAGATATTTGAGGATCCTTTCCTGTATAAAGCGAAAAGTTATAACAATATCCGCTTACTCCACACAGTGCCCAAAGCTTGTATCCAAATCTTACTGGTTTACCTTTTATAAACTGTTTGATACCATGGTGACCAAAGTATTTGACGATCATTTCATCAACAGCTAAGTTGGATTCAAAAACACCAAACTTTTGGAATGATTTATTAGCTTTATCGATAAATGGGCGAATTTTGAAAGCTTTGTCACTATTATCAATTCTTGAATTGTCATTGAAATGTAAATATGATTTAATTTTATCAAAACGATTCCGAGACATCGCTCGTTCAACAAATGGAATGTGTACATCATCATCTCTGCACCAATATAGTTTGCTTTGAGGCAAGTGGAGATACGAAGAGAAAAACAAAATTCCTATGAATACTTTTAGCTCATTCACGGTAAGATTGAAGTTCAAATCATTTTTATAATTTTTGGCATAGGTTACTGTTTCATGCACTATATATTCTAGAATCTGGTCACATAACAAGTGTTCGAATATTTCTACCGCAGATTTTCCTTCCAATTCCGTAATCATATTTTCTAAACATTGTTTAGCAGTATTAGATTCCGGCTGAATTTCAGAATATACAGGTTCACACTTACGCCAAATGACTGTCTTGTTGGTCCGAGATGTGGTTTGAGTAGGAAGATCTTCCTCGACGTTATCAATTGTACATGAAAATTCCACTTGACCAGCCACATCTGACACTGGCAGAACTCCCATATCGTCGTCATTACCTTCTTCTATATCAGTCATTTCATCCACTTCATCCGG
Source organism: Sesamia inferens (assembly GCA_037179545.1). Classification (NCBI taxonomy): domain Eukaryota; kingdom Metazoa; phylum Arthropoda; class Insecta; order Lepidoptera; family Noctuidae; genus Sesamia; species Sesamia inferens. The sequence goes on along the minus strand of CM073944.1, from coordinate 17,736,823 downwards.
GGGCAATATCGCAACTTCCAAGTCATTGAACTCCTCGTCACTACAATCTTCAATATCTTGAAGATACTCGGTGATTTCAGACACCATCAATGCTTTTTTATATTTTCTTCTCACTGCATCCATGATCTATAAACAATAATTATACATATATAGTAAGTATAAAAATTATATTATATATATATAAATATATATATACATATACCATCCCAAACTAAACAAATATATCGTTAACCACTTGATAAGAAACAAAATCTAATATTTTTGCTTACCTCCTTTGCTTTCCTCAATCTTATAAAAAAATCACAATTTTTTTATATTACGAGATGTGTTGTGCTTGACGAAGACTTATCGACTAAAGTAAAGTTTACGAAACACTTGCAAGAAACAAAACAATAGACACGTTTGAACTTATAGCGAGCGTAACAGGATCGAACACGCTTTCACGGCTACTTGTAAAGACATGTTCCCAGTGTCATATTTATAGTACACCTTTTTTTGAATTAGTATCACAAGCTTCCAAATAATATTTTGTTTTAGTTTTTAATTATAATAGATTCAGTAGAGATCTAAAAATCTATTTGATGGACTTTGAAGCTGATAACTTTTTATTTTCGGTTTTTTATAATCAAATCATAATACTCTTTTTAAGCTGACGAATTTCCTCAATTTAAAAATATGTATATTATAAATACGATAACTTTTTTAAGAGCGAAAAAAATATATTTTATTGGGAAAATAGTGTGAAAATACGAATTTCATCAAAACCAATAAAAATAATAACCCTAACATAGAAAAAAAAAATGTTGAATATAGTGTCCTAAAAATAGGACAGTGGGGAGGAATGGGTTAACAGGACCTAAAGTTATATTTAGATTCATCAGCGCAAGGCGTTATTTACATCAGTTTTGGTACAAATGTGAAGCCAAGTCTTCTTCCCTCAGAGAAGATACAAATGCTTATGAAAGCTTTCTCCAAAATGCCTTACGATGTACTATGGAAGTGGGACAAGGATGACTTGCCTGGAAAGTCAGCTAACATCAAGATATCTAAGTGGTTGCCACAGTCAGATTTACTTAGTAAGTAAAGTTGATACTTGAATAGTTAATATCCTATCTCTCTTTGTAGCAAACTTTGTTAGAAACTTTGTAGATATTTGTCAATAAATAAAAAAAGAAATATATTGGAATGAATAGTGCCCTGTATCCGTTTCAGAACACCCCAAGATTAAACTGTTTATAACACAAGGAGGTCTGCAATCAACAGACGAGGCTATCACAGCAGGGGTACCTCTGGTTGGTATACCGATGTTGGGCGATCAATGGTACAATGTAGAGAAATATGAAATTCACAGAATAGGAGTCAAATTGGAATTGGAATCGCTTTCTGAAGAATCATTTACCAATACCGTAGAAAATGTTATTGGCGATGAAAGGTAAACATGAATTTTTAGCTTGCTTATTTATAATGACTGCACGTAAACACATTGTGTTTTTTATGAACCTAAACTAGGTTAAAAACAAAATCACGAGATTGAAAGCAGATTGCTCACCTGGGCTAAATGTAATTTTTAAGTATACCTCATTGTAAAATCTTAATGTAGTGACATCGGTAGCTAAAACAAAATATTCCAACAGGATTAAACTAAAATTTTTTCTTCTGTCCTTTTCATAATGAAATAAAAAAATAAAGATGCATTGACCTTAAATTTAATTTAGTTTGTGACTTCTTTGGTTTGGCTTAAAGAGATCGAAGAATTTTTGACATTTTTATCTACATTGAAAGATGATGACCTGCTTGCTAAATTACGATTTGAGCTGCTCAATGTAGTGACTGGACAGGTTCATTAAATCTGTGTGGTTCTTTCCTCAAAAGTCCATTTCAGACAACAATCTTCAGGGTCTTTACATAATCTGACCAACAATATATCTACTTTAAAAAATTGGTTGTTTGTAGAACTCCGTCTACTGCCGATATTTGAACGTGACAACGTCTATTACATGTTTACACATCGGGCGCTCTAGGGGTGGGGGTAAAGTAGGCGTGGACTCCGTGTGGCGTCAGATTCGACCGTTACGATGTTTTCGAGAATGACTCCACGCCGTACCAATTTAATAGACGTTGTCACGTCAAAAAGATGTTGTGACGTCTGAGTTCGTTTCGGCAAACGCCAAAGTCATCCAGTAAAAAAAAAGTATGCAATAAGTAGTAAGTATGTAAGTTAGTAGTTAGTATGTATCCAAAATACATAATTTTTCAAATATATTTATTATAACTTGTCTATAAAATACATGTTTTAGATAGCAGAAAGGTAAATATTTCTTTTCCCTTACAGCTACCGCAAAAATATTGTCAACCTAAGGACTCTCATGCTTGACCACTTTGACCAGCCAATGCAACCATTAGAACGCGGAATTTGGTGGATTGAGCACTAGGGTGGAGCACGAATGTATGGCGAAATTTTTTTTTTATTATTTTGATTTCTAAGTGGAGGGGTTTTATGCCTTATGTAAAAACATAAACATATGCCAATTTTAGTGATTATTGAAAATAGCATTTTACCTCCGAATCGCCTCTAAAATTTCGAAATTCTTGAAAAACTGACTTCTTCGTTCAAATCTATATTTAGTGGAAATTAAGGAAAAATGAATGTGAAATAATACACAAAGCAATAATCAGACAAGTAAGTATGTAATAAATGCAAAAAAAGTAAATGTAACATATAAAAGAAATGCTAGGAACACCTTTTAATTTGGTTTAAAATGACATTTTGTATCAAATTTTGGCATTTGGGCTCTTGACTGTAATTTTGCCTTTATGGCACCTAGTCGCGATTTTTTCGTACACTGAGACATAGCAGCTTCTGTTGTGATCTTCACGGCTCGCTCTACAGCCTGGGTATGGCACGGAAGACGCAAAAATGATAGCTGACCTTCGCCACTAGATTGAACAATACAGGTAATTTCTTCTGTCGACAAGTTTTTAAAAATTGGAGGTTCAGTTATCTCGTTTTGCCAATTTATCATATCGATATAATTCGATGTATCAAAATTAATTTTTGGTACAGCAAAAAGCCTTGGAGCTTGTACCGCACTACTACGAGCCTTCAAAATACGCCGGGCAGCCAATTCACGTATATGTTTCCTTTCGTCGGTTATCATAGCCAATAATACATTCTCAGCATGCGCGAAATATGCGTTCCTTTGAATTACAGTGTCAACGATACCTTTCAAATCATCTGGTAAGTATCTTGAAGAATATATTATATTGAATAAATGGCGGGAACCATCTTTACAAGAAGGTTTACTCTTAATTGCGAACCAGGAAGGCGCATATACTTTAACAATAAATGTAGTTAAAGTAACCAAGGCAGATGTTGGGTTTTCGGTAGCGACGTAAAGGCGCAAAAGTCTATTTGCACGCGTAAGCCAGCGCGCATGAGACAATTTTCCTGGAGACTTGTGTCCCAAATCGTCAGGAAAAGTGCCTGTAATAATTGCTGAAACAATTCTATGCAAGTACTTCTGGTCTGTACTTAGATCGTTGGGCATTTCAGGTAGCATATCTCCTTCAATTATTTTATATTTTATTACCGGGAGTTCTTCACAATTTTCTAATGCTTTGCCTAACGGACCATTGTAAGACTTGGGTCCTGAAGTTGAACCATCAAGATGAAAAAATAAATGACGTAAAGGTAACTCATTCATGTGCAGTAAACAAATTATCCACTGAAGTGGTTTATTAAGCTGTTTTTCGAGCAGCCGTATAATGCCCCCATACTTTCCAGTGTTTACATTAGTACCGTCACAACCAATTGCCATAAGACCGTCATGAGAAATATTTAGCTGTTTTAAAAAATTTGTGATTGAAAATGCTATTCCTTTTGCTGAACCAATGTGAGGTACTTCGTAACCTAAGTAGGTAGATCCTGGCTCCTGAACAAGCGCAATATGTTCCTCAATCATTACTTTTCTGTAATTTCGATTCCCTTTCTTAATGATTTTTAAAGTTTTATCTTTTCTGCCATCAAAATATAACGCGGAAATATCTTTGAGGTTTACTTGTTTCTGTAACTCCTGTCTAGTCTTGTTTCTTTCTCTTCGTAGCTTACTTCTATCTATAACTTCAACTTCAGAACCAATGTCATGTAATACTGATGACACAATCGCAGCAGCAGCCCTGTCAGACACTCCGTATCTATCACACGTTTTCGATACCGTAGGCAAGTCAATGGACGACACTTTTTTCTTTTTCTTTAGAGGAGAAACGGATTCAATTTTCTCAGCGCAGGCATCGTTTTTTAGTGGCTCATCCGTTTCGGAAGAAAGAGAAGAGGTGCTGATATCTAAATTAACAGAGGATGTACTTGCAATCGCCGGGCTAACAGAGCGATATTGTTGTTTTAACTTCCTTTCCTGATTTATTAGATTTTTTTTACTTACAGTAACATCAACTCTGCCAATTATCATTTTACGAGCCGTTCTTTGGTCAATTAAAAAAGCTTGTTCACATTTAGGGACCTTCTTTTCTCTTGGACACGTGCAATATTTAAAATCTTTGCATTTACAAGCTGATATATCAAAAAGTAACGTTTTATTTTTCATAAAATTTTCTAAAGTTTGCTGGGAATTCTTTTTCATCGACTTCAGAAGATTTTTCCGCTTCTCGTGGTAAGTTTTTAACATTTGTATAATTCTGGTACTAGTCACTGTTGGTAAAGATGCCGCTTGCCATATGCTCTCGATTTCAGGCACAATTTTATCGGCAATTTCTGAAAATTTGGGCTCCTGTTTGCTAGTTTTCATGCTTTGCCTCGTCCATTCGTAATGTTTCACAACATCTTCGTAAGTAGGTAGAACATTTCTCTTTAACTCACAACATTCACCAAATAGTGGGCATTTAGAAGCACTACGAGTTTTTTCCATATTTAACAAAAACAATGTTTTAGGTTATGTTTTAATTGCGCGCGAGCGACAATTCACCTCGAAAGACAATAGTGCACTGCCCCGCACGGTCCACGCGCAAATAGTCCGGTTTGCACTCCTTGTTCGTACTTACAGTACTTACAATAGTAGGTTTTTATTTTTTATTGTTTAAATACCGTATATTTCCAATTAATTAATATAGTAATATAGAAAGAAAGATTAAAATGCTATAGAAAAAATAAATCACAAACTCCTGCATAAATTCTGAATTTAGTAAAAGTTCAATAACCTTTCGGAGGTAGTTATATTTATTTTTATCAAATAATATTTTACAGGTGTATGTTTGAGCTTAAAAGGCATAAACTTTTTACTCTTAGAAGTTGCAAATGCGAAAAAAAAATTTTCGCTCCACCCTATTGAGCACGTGCTACGTCACGGCGGCGCGAAGCATCTTCGAGCGCCCGCCGCCAACATGTCATGGGCGCAGTACCTCGAATTTGAACTCCTAGCAATAGTATTAGGAGTTTTATTGTCCGTATTTGTAATTATGGCTGGTTTAGTATATAGTTTTTACAAGTTTATTAGTAATAACTATATTAATAATACAAAGGTTAAAAGAAATTAATATAGCGGATAATATTGTCGACTTGTTCTCTAAAAAATTAGCATGACAAGTTAGGTAAGTTAATAATAAAAATAGTAGTTTATTGATCTCTTCAAAAGTCATAATTTTTTCTTAATCTATGTACAAGGTCATGGCAATGAATACATACATATTTACAAGAGATAACGTTGACGACTATACTAGTAGATTCTGTGTCACAATCGTCAGCGTCTTCCACACTTAGTTATTATATCTACAATTATTTGTTTTAAGCAAATGATCAGTAACAATAATTGAATGGGATGATCGACCCAAAAATAAGAAAGAATTAACAAAGAAAAGAAACCATTCAGAATAAGTACGTTACTATATTGAGAATGTGTGTGTAGTGTTTTAATGCGTGTGGGTGTGTGATGTGTGTGCATGATGACAGTAGATGTGAAGGAGTATAGTTGCTGTGTTTTATACTTTCATCATCAACCTTTTTTATCGTCCCACTGGTGGGCACTGGTCTTCTCTCATACAGAGAAAGATTGAGCGTAATCACCAAGCTTGCTCAATGCAGGTTGGCGATTTCAGACTTAAAGTCCAGGTTTCCTCAAGATGTTTTCCTTCACCTTCAGTCATTGGTGTCCAAGATATACTTAGAAAGTTACTAGTTAAATTATTACTAATAAATAATTATATTATTAATGCAAAGGTTAAAAGAAATTAATGTAACTGATAATGTTGTCGACCTGTTATGTAAAAATTTTGCGTGAAAGGATAGTTAATGAAACGGAATTATTGATATAAAAATAAAAATAATTTACAGGAAAACAAAACTAATCAGAAAAGTACGTTACCATATTGAAGTGTGGGGAATGAGAGTGCAGCGTTTTAATGAGTGTGGGTATGTGATGTGTGTATTGGCATGCATATTGCATGTACAGTAGGTGTAGAGGAGTTGCTGTGTTTCCTACTTTAAAAAAAATATATAAGATTCCGATGAATTAAGAACCTTCTTTATTTTTGGAACTCGGTTAAAAACATAATGTAATTTTTCAGTTTCACTAATTAATGAAACTAATTTTTGAGCCCTGAACAAAATATTTTTTTTTTGTTTCTACGCGCTTAGACAACGATAGACAAAAACTTTTGCGGAGTTTTGTTGCCTAATTGGTTTTGTGGATAAATCGTTTAGCGAACAACAACTTACGAGTCTGACGATGATTTAGGTATAAGATATGGTGTATTATTGACTATAATTGTAATTACTACAAATATTTATTGTTTTCTACAGCAAAAAATAAAAAGCAAAAAAATGGATAATTCCGACTTTCATTATTGTAAATTATTATTTCATTATTGTATCCGCAATGCTCGCTGCATTGCCACGTTGGATGGCAATGGGCCGATGGCTAACATCTACAATAATAACGCGCCAGAACAGGAGTCACCCATTTCGTCAAGGTTATAAAATACCCTGTTTTGACAGCTGCATGAATTATGATTAAGCAAATGTAGATAGATGATTAAACGGAGCGTAAGGCAACAATTATTATTTACATATTTAATTATTTTGCCCACGAAACTTGTAACACTTGGCCCTATAGATTCTCTTAGAGAAAAATTCAGAGAGGTGGACATTCTGACTGTAGCTTCACAGTATATATTTGAAAATCTTATGAATGTACATAAAAATATATCGGATTTTATTGCTCACTTCAAAAATTAGAAATTCTCTATACTGTGTCACAAAATCATGGCAACGTATACATATTATTTATAAGAGATAACCTTGACTGCTATACTACTCAGTAGATACTGTCTTCCATACCTATTTCACATCCTTAGAAGCAGTAGGTCCGATTACTGCTTCTGAGTTTAAGCTATGTATGCGACCTACTGCTTCAGAGGCCAAGAGTTACCAAAACTTTACTTAATTATTTTAAGCGATACGTCTGTAATATTAATGAAATCGAATGATTGATAAAAATATTAAATCAATTTACGGGTAAAAGAAACTTTTAAAAATAAGTAGATTACCACATTCAGGAGTAGGGAATGTGTCTGTAGTGTGTAAATGAGAGGTTTGTGAACATGATTTACTTTTAGTAATTTTTCAGTTTTAATATAATTTACTCTAATAAGCCAGTCTTGTATAAATTACACTCACAGGGGATTAAATGAGATTTCAATAGTGTCAATCCTCATTAGCTAGAATGAAAGATAATTTCATTTACTTTTTGACTGTGATAGGTGCAAAGATTCAAGATTTATTGTATTTAGAACTATATTTCGATATATTATGTAAAGTTCTTAACACGAGGATTTATTCCTGTGAAATCCCGTAGGAATAGGTCTTATAAGGTTCGCAATTAAAACACGTCCGTTCTTAATTACTTGTATTCGAAGACAAAAGACAAACTGACTACCTACAAAAATCTAAAGGCAAAATATAAATCTTAATCTACCCTCAATACATACATCACACCCTCACCCTTATCTAACTATACTTATAGGAAACAATGACCCTAATATAACAATTATACAATAATAATTATATATTATAAATATATACAACATGACATAGTAGGTATCAATCAATTTCATCATAACCGTATCTTACAACAGGCCGGAGCAAGTCTCTAGGTCTAAGACCTGCACGTCGGGGCTCGGCGGGCGGGACGATCGGGCTTGTGGTCTGGGCACTACTACTAGACGGAGGAGCCAGCGCCCCACCACTAGTTGGGTCACCAACATCTCGCGTCTCGGTCTCGGTTGAACCTATCGAGTTCGGTTCTGGTAAAGATGACCACATATATCGGTGTACCGTTTTGCGTTTCAATTGATCAACATGTTTCGCGACAGGTGGACCGTTCTCCCTGCTAACCAAATAATTACGCGAACCTAGTTTTTTTTGGATGCAACCACTAACCCACTTTTCACCCCCCGTAAAATTTCGAATATGTACTTTATCCCCCTCTTTGAAGTGCCTAATAACACCCCCCGCCTGAGAAACCTGTCTTTCCTGTGCTTTCCGCACCCTATCTTCTACTTGTCTCGTACTTCCTAGTAGATCTAAACGTGTACGAAGTTGTCTTCGCTGCAGCAGCATGACTGGTGACGCGCCAGTGGTACTGTGCTCAACGTTTCTGTATGCCATAAGGTAAGTCTGCAAGGCCACATCAATATCACATCGGTCCCTACTTGCCTTTTTAATAGCCCGTTTACATAGCTTAACAGCGCCATCTGCTGCTCCATTTGAAGATGGGTGATATGCTGCCGAATAGGATATTCTGATCCCGTTATTAGCCATAAAATGCGCATACTCCTGGCTGGTGAAAGGGGGGCCATTATCCGTAACGACCTCCCTAGGAAGACCAAAACGAGCAAAAGTTTACCTCAACACTTTAATGACAGAACTAGCTGTTGTCCTTGGCATGTGAAATACTTCTAACCATTTCGTTGATGAATCAATAATGATTAAGAAAGATTTTCCTCTAAGCGGACCTAGAAAATCTAGGTGCAATCTAGACCAGGGCTCGGCCACATAGGGCCACGGTTGCGGCGGCGCGCGCGGCGGCGCGGCGCTCTCGGCGACGCATGTGGCGCACTCGCGACACGCCCGCTCTATGTCTGCGTCGATGCCCGGCCACCACATAACACTTCGAGCCAAACTTTTCATTTTAACCACGCTCAGATGTCCTATATGAAGTTCTTTTATTAATTTGTCGCGTAACGTCGCTGGAATTACCAATCTGTAACCCCATACAATGCAACCTCCATCACTATACAACTCGTTGCGCCGGTTAAAATACGTTTTCAAACATTCATCTTCACAATTAATAGGCCAACCTGATCGAATGTACAACATTACTTTTTGTAACACCGTATCCTTACGCATGTGTTCGAGTACTGTTTCCCTAGTCACTGGTAAGAAATCTTGCACAAAATTTACGTAAGTGGTCTCCCGACTTTCCTTCAGTGGTAGCCCCACAGGTAAACGAGACAACGCGTCCACTGATTTTTTTTTGCTACTCACGTATTCGATGGCGTAATCATAACCCGACAATAATACCGCCCAGCGCTGCATCCGACTGGCGGCCATAACGGGAATGCCATACTTATCACCGAAAATGGCCACTAACGGTTTGTGATCTGTTCTCAATACAAATTTCCTGCCATACAAATACTGGTGAAAATTTCTTATTCCGAAAATGATAGCTAACGCTTTCCTTTCTATTTGCGAATACGCCCTTTCCGCCGAGTTAAGAGCGCGCGACGCGTAGGCAATCGGGCGTTCGCGCTGTGCGGTGACGTGCGAGATGACGGCGCCCACGTCCACGCTGCTGCCGTCCGTCGTCAGCACCAGCGGCTGCTCGGGACTGTAGTGGGCCAGCACCTCACTCGACACCAGCATCTTTTTTACCTTATTAAAAGCGCCGTCACAATCATCATCCCACCTATACATAGATTCCTTGCGAAGTAGTTTATACAGTGGTGCTAATAACGTGCTGATATTTGGAACGAACTTCGCATAGTACATCACTAAACCAAGAAAAGAGCGCAGCTCCGACACGCTTTGTGGCACCGGCACTTTTAAAATGGCTTCAATTTTCTCCGGTGAAGTATGTACCCCGTCCCTATTTATTACAAATCCTAAGTAGGTTACCGAATCAGTAAAGAATCATTTCCCTTTTTTAATCTTAAGACCATACTGCGTCAACCTACTGAAAACCTCGTGTAAGGTTTCCAAATGTTCTTGGTCATTTCGACCCGTAATGATGACATCATCTAAGAACACCCCCACCCTGGGCATGTCAGCAAATAACTGCTCTAGCTTCCGTTGGAAAATACCGGGACTTGATGCTAAACCGAAAACTAATCGGTTATATCTAAACAATCCCCGGTGAGTATTAATCACCGCGTATTGTTTGGATTCTTCATCCAATTCGAATTGAGAATAAGCTTGGGATAAATCAATTTTTGTAAACTTGTCACCCCCATGTAATTTTAACAAATCTTCCACCCGCGGCAACGGGAAACGGTCCACCTCTAACACTTTATTGAGCGTAATTTTAAAATCGGCACATATCCGTATATCGCCATCTTTCTTCATTACCGGCACAATTGGTGTCGCCCAGTCCGAGGTACAAATAGGCGTGATCACTCCATCTCTGACCAACGAGTTGAGGGCTCGCTCCAGCGGCTCGCGCAGCGCGTACGCCAGCGGGCGCGCGCGCATGTACACCGGCCGTGCTCCCTCGCGCAGCCGGAACCCGACCGCCCCGCCCGTATACCGCCCCAGGCCGTCCGAGAACACTTCACAGTATCTGGAACTGAATCTCTCTAAGTTGAATACACTATCGGATTTATTGATATGATTACAATTGCTTCAACAAAAAGTATGTACCTCATCGCTCCCTTCGTCTGAGTTGACATTCAATACTTCCTCCGTCATATTATATGTCGACTTCGCCTGCAAGTTTGGGCACACTCTCTTCAAATGTCCACGCCGATTACAAACACGATAAACATAAGCCGTAAACTGACATGAACTGGAATTATGCCATCCACCACACGCTTCACAATTGCCTTGGCTTCTCGTCATGTAGCTCCTGTTCTGCCGCGCTGCATTACTCGCTCCGCCCCTGTTATTGCTTTGGCCGCCGCCGCCGGTCGCTGTCGCCGGGTTGACGCCGCGGACTTTGCGGGCGCTCGGCCGACCGATGTAACCGGCCGCGCCACAGCTCCCGCCACCGCTGCCGCCGCTCCTGCGCATTGAGTCCCCGCGTGATTCATTGCTCTTCACAGCTGTCACCTTATGCACCGCTACCTCGTCTGTTATGACAGATGATAGTTCGCTTCTTTTTGCGTGTTTTTCTACTAAAGCTGCATTAACCTCGGCGGCCTCGATGCTAATTGCTAATTTTAATGCTTCATCGAACCCGACTTCTTCCTCCGTAAACAGCCGCAGTCTTATGCTGTCATTTAACAAGCCACAAACGAACTGATCGCGTAAATTTTCCAATAAACTTTGTGAAGTAAAGCCACAGTGTTTCGTTAATTTTTTTAACTCTGCAAGGTATTCAGCAATACTTTCACCTTTGCGTTGAAAACGTTGGCGAAAAATATAACGTTCTGCTAGTATGCTAGGTTTAGGTTGTAAATAACCTTTCAGTATTGATACAAGCTCATTATAAGTTTTGCTTGAAGGTTTCGCTGGCGTACACAAAATCACAAGTAGCTCATAAACTTCACCGCCAATCACAGTTATGAGGATTGCTACTTTCAACGCCTCCTTGACGTCGTTGACCACAAAATATTGCTCCAGTCTATGAATGTACAGGTCCCAACTGTCTCGGGCCAGATCAAAAGTTTCCAACTTGCCGATCGACATCTCAATAACAAAATTGCTTCATTAACTAATGCAACATAGCACGAGAGTGAGTTCTGTAAATCCTCGTCGCCACTGTGAAATCCCGTAGGACTAGGTCTTATAAGGTTCGCAATTAAAACACGTCCGTTCTTAATTACTTGTATTCGAAGACAAAAGACAAACTGACTACCTACAAAAATCTAAAGGCAAAATATAAATACATACATCACAATTCCATTCCTAATTGGAAGCAATATTTTTAGGCATTTCTAATAATATTAATAACGTATGTATAATTTAAAAAAAAAAAACCTAATACGATCATTTACAAAAAAGTGTATTTTAACATGAATTCATTTGACTGTAACTACAACTTGTTTTCTATAATACTTTAGCAATGTATCATCATCATCATCATTTCAGCCGAAAGACGTCCACTGCTGGACATAGGCCTCCCCCAAGGTTTTCCACGACGACCGGTTCTGCGCCTCCCGCATCCAGCGGTTTCCCGCGACCTTCACCAGGTCGTCGGTCCACCTTGTCGGGGGCCTACCCACGCTACGTCTTCCGGTGCGTGGTCGCCACTCGAGAACCCGTCGGCCCCATCGGGCATCGGTCCTACGGGCAATGTGTCCAGCCCACTGCCACTTTAGTGTTGCAATTCTTCGGGCTATGTCGGTTACTCTCGTTCTTCTGCGGATCTCCTCATTCCTGACTCGATCGCGCAGTGAAACCCCAAGCATAGCCCTCTCCATTGCCCTTTGAGTGACTTTGAGCCTTCTCATAAGGCCCATTGTTAGCGACCACGTCTCAATTCCATAAGTCATCACTGGCAACACACACTGGTCGAAGACTTTTGTCTTGAGACACTGCGGTATTTCGGACGAGAAGATTCTTCGTAGCTTCCCGAAAGCAGCCCAGCCGAGTTGGATTCGACGATTGACCTCTTTCTCGAAGTTGGACCTTCCTAACTGGATAGTTTGTCCCAGGTACACGTAACTGTCGACAACTTCGAGAACTGAGTCTCCAATCTTTATAGGAGTCGGTACAACATGGGCATTAGACATGACTTTCGTCTTGCCCATGTTCATTTTAAGACCGACTCGCTCGGAGGCTCTGCTGAGCAATGTATAACTAGGAGTAAATACTAAATATGTAAGTCTCTTGTGATCCGAAATATTTTTTTTGTGAATGTATTTATACAAGTTTCATTTAAAAACACATGGCAATGACTCGAATTGAGACTCGAAAACAATCATATTGAAAAATATCTTTAGTATTTTTTTATGTTTATAATTTGTACCTAGTTACTTAAATTGTTCAATGTATGTAAGTTCACAGACGTCATCATCATCACCCTTTTATCGTCCCACTACTGGGCACAGGTCTCCTCTCATACAGAGAAGGATTCAGGGTAATCTCCACGCTTGCTCAATGCGGGTTGACAATTTCAGACTTAAAAAGTCCAGGTTTCCTCAAGATGTTTTCCTTCACCTTTAAATCAGTTATTAGTGTGAAAGATATACTTAGAAAGTACATATAACTTTGGAAAAGTTACATTGGTACTTGCCTTACCTGGAATCGAACCCGCACACTCATACTTGAGAGGCTGGTGTTTTAACCACTAGACCACCACGACTTGACTTCACAGACGTGACTTCAAATAAAAAAAACATAAACAGCAACTACAAAAAACTGTTAATCACAATTACTTTAAGTAACTATTGTAAATTACAGTCATCATTGACCCCTGATAACAAAAACCATTTTTCATTTTTTTTTGCACGCCTAGACAACGATAGATAGAAACGTCTGAGGAGTTTTGTTATGTAATTTAATTTGTTCTTGTAGATACGTCGGTTAGCGGATAACAACTTATTAGTCTGATGACGACTAAGATATAGTGTATTATTGTGATAATAATTATAAGTACAACAAATATTTATTAATTGTTTTGTACGTATTGTAATTTTTTGCAGAAACGAGCTATTCGTGCAGTTTATAAATTAAGTCCAAGACACTCTCTCAGAGAAAAATTTAAAGAAATTAATGTACTGACCGTGCCGTCTCAATATATTTATGAAAATCTTTTGTATGCTCATAAAAATATAAAATTGTATAAAAAATACAGTGATGTCCATAATATAAATACTAGGAACAAGCACAAATTTATTGTACCTACAACAAGGCTGAAGAAAATAGGTGGCTCTTTTAGATGCCAATGTATACATTTTTACAATAGACTTCCAGAGGTGGTTCAAGATCTGAGCCTGAATAAATTCAAATCCTTCATTAAACGTAAGTTGTGTCAGAAAGCATTTTATAGTGTTAAAGATTATATTGACGACAAAAAGGCTTGGGCTTGAGCTGCGTCCGATTTCTATGCTTACACTGATTGTTCTTTGATTTTTCCTCTTGTAGAATATGTACAATTTGCAATTGTTTTTTTTTTTTTTTTTAACTCAAAGCCAGTACACACTATGTAGCCAGGCATATTATACGTTACGAAATTGCATCGCTGACAGGGGTATTCGGCACTGGTGCAGCTACACAGGAGCTAAACTTAGCATTCGGGAACACCGTTGGAGCTGCTGAACCTTGGACAAAACTGTCTTTGCATTGTGTAGATTCAATTTCCTAGTATTGTATAATTGCATGGAACACGTGTGAGCACGATCTACTTGCTGCAAAGCATCTATTTGTTGGGTTAGTCGTTTATTGAGTTGATAGTGCTATGGCTGTTGAGAGTATGTCATGCTCACTCAAATGTTTCGCTGGTGGTGGCGTGTGTGTTGGGTCATTAGGTTCCCTTCAATATGGTTGAGCTGAATGATGCTGATCCATACGTCATGTTCGTGAACGGACGCTGTCAGAGGGGACTGGTCATCTCTTAGCTGCTACGGCGTATTTTAAATTCTGAATTGTTGTTTTTTTTTCATAATGGATGCTCTCAGCGTACAATATATTTCTGCATCGTTCTCACACGATTGATTTCAAAATGAATGATGTAATCAAATATTTGTATCAATAGCTTGATAATTTAAAAGAGTGTCCATGGAGTTTCTTACCCGTTCTTCTTCATAGGTACCTACTCTTTGGAATGGGCGACTAGCTTCACCTTACTGACTGACCGAGCTTCTGACAATTCAAAAGTGCCTGTAACTGGTTTATTTGAAATAAATGCTTTGATTTTGATTTGATTTTGATTACGGCTAAAAATACCAACCGAACGGATACATTGCATTGTGCAATTCACGCGCTATTTTTGGATCTCCGGATGGATTGTAAACAAGCTAATGCAGGTAGTACTTACTGCATAATAACGATGATTTGCACTATTAAGGCGTCTGTGTCTCAGGCCAATCAGGAAAGGATCGTTTACCATCATGACCTGGCCGGGGTCGAACCCGGGGCCTCTAGGCAGGGGGAATGACCGCTGCGCCACGGAGAACGACAAATAATATAATAACAATATAATTGCTTGATAACACTATCACTTCGGTATTATATGAAATGAAATGAAATTGTTTATTAAGTAAGTAAGATCAATGATCACTTTTACACGTCTTTTTTTTAACTAGATGAAGCCGGCATTTCCTAACTGACTACATCTGAGAAGAAATAGCCGAAACAAACTCAGGGATCATCATCTTTTTTCAAGTCCAGACATTAAAAATGAAAACGTTTATAATCATTTAGGTGACTTAAATAAAAAGTGTTTAAAATGTCATAATTATGCATATTGCTTAATAACAATGCTTAGCAGAGTGAGCAGCTCAGTCTCAAGCTTTATTGTGCACTAGTTTCGTAACACGGTAAAACGGGGCTCAGGGCAATTAAAATTTTTAAAATCACGAAACCGATCTGTATAAATTAAAAATTTTAAAATCACGAAACCGATCTGTATAAATAAGTTATTTACAATATTCAGGACATGTTATTTAAGAATGATATAACGAAATAAAAATGCAATCTTGCCAGTTATCAGTAGTCATAATGACTGTATGTATTAACTCACGTCGTACATGTATAAAACTCACGTCGGTCATCTCGATAGAATTAGTTGTAACCGGGCATCACAATGGCGACGTTACTAATTACAGCATTGTGCCTTTTCTTAAAAATATTCGTCACTGACGCGGCAAGGATACTGGCAATATATCCAATCCCGTCCATCAGCCATCAAGTAACCTTCAGGCCAACAACAATGGAACTCCTCAAGCGTGGACATGAAGTAACAGTGATAACAGCAGATCCCATGTTCAAGAAAGGTGAAGCTCCTGAGAATCTTACGGAAATCGATGTCCATGATATATCGTACCAAACATGGGAGGCAATCATGGCAACCGGAAGAGAAAACAAAGAAGATCTTGTATCACAAATGAGGGTTGGAGTTCAAGTGATGATTGATTTAATAGACATACAACTACAGGTTAATGAAGTGAAGGATTTAGTTCAAGGAAAGGGGAAGTTTGATCTCTTGTTAACGGAAGCGTGTGTTCGGTCAATAATAGCCTTTTCACATGTTTACAAAGTGCCTTTGATTCAAATTAGTTCTCTCGGAGCCGTGTGGGATAATTATAAAGTAATAGGTGCTCCAGAACATCCATTCTTGTATCCTGGAATGATGAGTCAGAGAATCTACAATCTAACAATGTATGAAAAGTTGTATGAATTATACAATAAGTACATGACGGAAAATGTATTTAAAAGTATGGCAGGTGAAGAGATAAAAATGATAAGGAAACATTTTGGACCCGATATTCCGGATCTCACGGAAATTGAAAATAATGTTGATATGTTGTTTTTGAATGTTAATCCAATTTGGGAAGGAAATCGCCCTGTGCCACCAAGTGTCATCCATTTGGGAGGACTGCCCCAGAAACCGCATAAGGAATTGCCTCAGGTAGATATTTTTGTCATAATTCAAACTTTGTTCTTGAAAATTCATCTGTGAGTAAGGCTGGCTGTTATGTCGTATGTTCGGGAAGATCTGTGAAGGTCCTCAAACAGATGTTTAAATGTATACAGGATTTAAACCAGTGTCAAATCATCATAACTCAATGATAAATCAGTACCAAAATAATCAGTTTTAAAAATTACCACAACTTGTATTTGGTTTTGATTGATCGCAATGCTATCTTATTTTCACATTACCCAATTAGATTATACTTAGGTATTTTAGAGGTCATTTACTTTTTGTTGCATCTTTTTCTATGGAATTTTATAATTTATTTTGTTGATACTATATAAATACAGACACGTAATCATTAAAACTTTACTCAATTGAAAATTCATGGTTGAGTAAGGCTGGCTGTTATATGACATAACGGTTATTTTTTAATGATTTGACAAAACTTGTGTATACAGGATTTTAATAACTCATCATAATTCAAAGGTAGGATCAATACCAAAATATACGTTTTTAAAAACTATCACAATATATTTACTATATAACAATTTATATGTATCCTACATTGCTTTTTGTTTTTTATTTATTGCATTTCCATCTTATACTAACATTAACTAATTTATGATAATTGGGTGGTACAACTAATAAACGTTAATAAAAAAATAGCTAGAGACAATACTCAATTAGTCTAAATATTAACCGTAGATTCATGTTTAACGGTTGAGTAATTGATTAATTTATTAATATAAATACCTTTTTGACAAGTTCAATTCGATTGTCGATACATTATATAATTATATATTTTTACATTCAAATCTTGTATATGCGCAATCGGAAATATATTAAAAGAAATGTATATTATGCTTAGTTAGCTCTTGATCTCAAACATAATCTACACTCATACCATACAAGGTCTTTTCTTTATATTACATCCACCACAGAGCAAATAGTGACATATCTCTATTTATATTTAAGTAAAGGCTATTTATATTAAATTAAGAACTAAAAACTATATTTAATTATTCTTCTTTTCAGGATCTAAAATCAAATTTAGATTCATCAAAGCAAGGTGTTATTTACATCAGTTTTGGTACAAATGTGAAACCAAGTCTTCTTCCCCCAGAGAAGATACAAATGCTAGTGAAAGCTTTTTCCAAAATGCCTTACGATGTAATATGGAAGTGGGATAAGGATGTATTGCCTGGAAAGTCAGCTAACATCAAGATATCCAAGTGGTTACCGCAGTCAGATTTACTTAGTAAGTAATATTGATACTTAAAGGGTTATTTTCCTATTCCTAAAACCTAAACCTTGTTTCAAAATACTTAGTTTTTATATGTAGATGTTTGCCACTACACAATAAAATAAATATATTGAAATGAATAGTGTCGTTTCTTCATTTCAGAACACCCCAAGATTAAACTGTTTATAACACAAGGAGGTCTTCAATCAACAGACGAGGCTATCACAGCAGGGGTACCTTTAGTTGGTATACCGATGTTGGGCGATCAATGGTATAATGTAGAGAAATATGAAATTCACAGAATAGGAGTCAAATTGGAATTGGAATCGCTTTCTGAAGAATCATTTACCAATGCCGTAGAAAATGTTATTGGGGATCACAGGTAAACATAAATTTCATACTATGAATATTCATAATGACTAAACGTCAAACATTCTGTTTTTTATGAACCTAAACTTCATTAAAAACAAAGTCACGAAATTGAAAGCAGATTGCTCACATGGACAAAATATGTTTTTTAGTACACCTTATTATAAATATAAAACCTTAACGTAGTCACATCGGCAGCAAAAAACACTTCTGTTCTTTATATAATGAAATAAAAAGATAAAGATCCACTGACCTTGAATTTAGTTTAGTTTGTGACTTCTTTAGTATGGTTTGAAGAGGTCGAAGCATTTTTGACATAACTAGATTGAAAGGTGATGACCTCCTAAGTTTCGATTTGAACTGTTCAGTGTAGTGACTGTCCAGTCACTGTATTGAACAGAATACTACAAAGAACCACACAGAATGAATGGACCTGTCGGTCCAGAAGTCCATTTCAGACAACAATTTTCATGGTCTTTACATAATCGGACCAACAATATATCTACTTTAAAAAATATGTTATGACCTGTGAGTTCGTTTCGGTCTTTCTTCTCAGAGTAGTAAAATAGCAAACGCCAAACTCATATAGTAAAAAAAAGTATGCAATAAGTAGTAAGTATGTAGGGTAGTATGTATCCAAAATACATAATTTTGACGTGACAACGTCTATTAAATTGGTACGGCGTGGAGTCATTCTCGAAAACACCGTAACGGCCGAATCTGACGCCACACGGAGTCCACGCCTACTTTACCCCTACCCCTAGAGCGCCCGATGTGTAAACATGTAATAGACGTTGTCACGTTCAAATATCGGCAGTAGACGGAGTTCTACAGACAACCAATTTTTTTTTAAATATATTTATTATGAGTTGTCTATAAAATACATGTTTTTAAATAGCAAAAAGATAACATTTTCTTTTCCCTTACAGCTACCGCAAAAATATTGTCAACCTAAGGACTCTCATGCTTGACCAGCCAATGCAACCATTAGAACGCGGAATTTGGTGGATTGAACACGTGCTGCGTCACGGCGGCGCGAAGCATCTTCGAGCGCCCGCCTCCAACATGTCATGGGCGCAGTACCTCGAATTTGAACTTCTTGCAATAGTATTAGGAGTCTTATTGTCCGTATTTCTAATTTTAACCGGTTTAGTATATAGCTTGTACAAGTTTATTAGTAATAACTATATTATTAATACAAAGGTTAAAAGAAATTAATGTAACTGATAATGTTGTCGACCTGTTATGTAAAAATTTTGCGTGAAAGGATAGTTAATGAAATGGAATTATTGATATAAAAATAATTTATAGGAAAACAAACTATTTAGAAAAGTACGTTACCATATTGAAGTGTGGGGAATGAGAGTGCAGCGTTTTAATGAGTGTGGGTATGTGATATGTGTATTGGCATGCATATGGCAAATACAGTAGGTGTAGAGGTGTTGCTGTGTTTCCTACTTAAAAAAAAAATATATATAAGATTCCGATGAATTGAGAACCTTCTCCCTTTTTTGTAGTCTGTTAAAAACATAAAGAAATTGTTCAGTTGCACTAATTCATTATTATTATTTTTTTTTTTTGATATGGCATCTCGTAGTTGACCTTGAGAGGCCGTGACTACTTAGCCGGACTTTCCTGTGAATGCCTTAAATGAATTTAAAGCCTCCAGCCAGGGCTAACTAATTCATTAGACTAGTTTTTGACCCTTGAACAAAATAATTTCTTTTTGTTTCTACGCGCTTAGACAACGATAGACGAGGTTTTGGCGGGAAAGTCAAGCTGAGTGTCACGCTCAATTTTCATCGGACTTTTAAAATTATTTATAGTGTTGTTTACTAAATAAAAGTGCGTGATTTATGTAGTAAAAGTGCATTTAGTAAATAATTCATAAAGAACAGTTAAATATCGCAGCATAGTGGCCACATCATGATTTTAGTCTCAAAACCTCCATCGTAAGACGGATCTCGCCGTCTTTTTCGACATGAACAATTTATTATGCGACATTCGCTAAATGCACAAACCGTGCGAAGCCATAAAAGAAAGAAAGAAATACAACGATAGACAAAAACGTATGCCGAGTTTTGTTGCCTAATTTGTTTTGTGGATAAATCGTTTAGCGAACTACAACTTATGAGTCTGATAACGACTAAGATATAGTGTATATTTGTTACAATAAATATTTATAGTAATTACAATTATAATCAATAATAATTGTAATTACTACAAATATTTATTATTTTGTACAGCAAAAAATAAAAAGCAAAATAATTGATAATTTTGACTTTCATTATTGTATCCGCAATGCTCGCTGCATTGCCACGTTAGACGGCAATGGGCCGATGGCTAACATCTACAAAAATAACGCGCCGGAACAGAAGTCACCCATTTTGTCAAGGTGACAAAATACGCTGTTTTGACAGCTGGATGAATTATGATTAAGCAAATGTAGATAGATCATTTAACGGAGCTTAAGGCAATAATTATTATTTACATATTTTATTATTTTGCCCACGAAACTTGTAACATTGCTACGTTGTATGGAGTTGGATTATTTTAAGATTTTTAAAATTACTGAATCGATGTGGATCGTTCGACGCTTATTACCTATACCTCACCTTCCCGAAAATTAAAACTTTTAACAATAACAATAGTAAGGGCTTCAAAAATCACCTAAAAGGAAAAAATAATTTTAGCTTTCGGTGGCGAGCTAAACAAGTGAAACCTCGAGACACCGACGAAAGTAAAATTATTTTATAGGTGCTTTTTTTTTTTTTAAGTCGATTTCTATTTTTTCGTAAAAACTTATTTTTTCATGGTTTTCAGTGTCTTAGACCAAATTCGAAAATTACTTTTATATGTATTTATAGTATTTTAAGTTATTATGTTATTATAGTATTGTATATGTTTATATGAGCCTGGACGCCTGAAATAAATGATAAATATATAAAAGTAAATAACCTATGTTAGAATGAGTTCTCATCAATACGAAAAATTGCCTACATCAAAAACTACTGAACCGATTTTGATGAAACATGCAACAATATCTAAGATGAACAATACCAACAATACAACAAAATATAAATTAAACCGGTCTTGTCGTTCCGGAAATATACACAAACATAAAAACATTCATACATACACATTCGAAATTTGGCACATTTGTTCAGACGCTGATATAGACTAACATATAAGAAAACTGGGTAGTTCTGGAAAATATTACATACATACGGGTCGAATTGATAACCTCCTTTTTTTGAAGTCGGATAATAATCACCAACAAAATGATTAATAACGCTGTATAAATAGGCATGATATAAAAATGTGGACGAAACAAAAAAAAAGCAATATGAAGTTGTGTCCGTTATCAATTGTGACAATGACTGAACATATTTATTAACTCGGCTCATTCACGTATAAAACACACGCCGATAACCTCGTTGGAATTAGTTGCAAATGGGCGTCAGAATGGCAACGTTAGTGGTTCTAGCATGGTGTCTTGGCTTACACATTTTCATCACTGACGCGGCAAGGGTACTGGCAATATACCCAGTTCCCTCCATCAGTCATCAAGTTACCTTCAGGCCGATAACGATGGAACTCCTCAAACGTGGACATGAAGTAACAGTAATAACAACAGATCCCATGTTCAAGAAAGGTGAAGCTCCTGAGAATCTTACGGAAATCGATGTCCATGATATATCATACCAAGCCTGGGAGGCATTCATGGCATCCGGAAGAGGAAACAAAGAAGACCTTATATCACAAATGAGGCTTGGAGCTCAAGTGATTATTAATTTAATAGACATACAACTACAGGTTAAAGAAGTCAAGGATTTAGTGCAAGGAAAGGGGAAGTTTGATCTTTTGTTAACAGAAGCGTGTGTTCGCTCAATAATAGCCTTTTCACATATTTACAAAGTGCCTTTGATTCAAATTAGTTCTTTTGCAGCCGTGTGGGATAATTATAGAGTAATGGGTGCTCCAGAACATCCATTCTTGTATCCTGGTATGATCAATCAGAGAATCTCCAATATGACGTTGTATGAAAAGTTGCATGAATTATACAATAAGTTCATGGTAGATATTTCATATGCAAATATGGCAGGTGAAGAGAACAAAATGATAAGAAAACATTTTGGGCCCGATATTCCGGATACCAGGGAACTTTACGAAAATATTGATATGTTGTTTTTGAATATTAATCCAATTTGGGAAGGAAATCGCCCTGTGCCACCGAGTATCATCCATTTGGGAGGACTGCCTCAGAAACCGCATAAGGAATTGCCTCAGGTAGCTATTATTTACTTTTCTGAATTAAAAATGCATAAATTACTGTTTCTGGCTGGCTGTTCATTTTTTTTTAAAGTTTTGACAAAACTTGAGTAAACATTATTGGCATTGAGTAATAGAGGCATATTTTGCTATTGCTCTTTCTTTTTGACCGACTCCAAAAAAGAGGAGGCAAACTGAATTCGACCGTATAAATGCTTTTTTATGTTTGTTTCATTCTTTTTTCGTTGGAAAGAAGATATTTCCAAGGTCGTCCTATGATAAGGACATCAGAGTTTGATGGTGGAAGACCAGTAAAATCAAGGGGAACTTTCAAAAATTGTAGGGGCAACTAGTGCATTTGTAAGTTTTTTCATTAGATATTTCAAAGCACTAAAATTTAATAAAGGTTTTGAGTATATTTGGTGATGGAGCCGAAAGACAGGCGAGGGAACTCCTCAACGATTCACAGCAGCTACCTTGTGTTTACGCTTAATTATTTTTTAGTGACAATAACCTCTTTTTTCTGTTGGGATGGGAAATCATCAAATGACATTTCGCACTCTGGGCGGAGCGGAAGGGTGTGTCATACTTTTACTGACTAAACCCCACCCGTGTTTTTTCACTTGCCTGTGCGACGGCCAGGGCCACCGTTTCTTGTTTAACCAACCCGCATTCCTGACCTACGAAGCATCGATCTTCATGGACCCCGTCACGATGTGCTGACATCTCTTTGAGGCGCGCGTGAAACACAACGCGCCGTCGACTCGAGCCTTGTCCTTACCGGGCGGCGAGCTGTCCAGTGCTCACCGCCCGCAGTTCGCGCTTACGGTGGTTGGGAGTTCGGTGTCGTCTCCTGCGGCGTCTAGTGGCGTGAGGGCGCTGGGATTACCGCTGCCACATACGCTTCGCTTCCTTCTTTGCCAGCATCACTGCTTCGCAGAAGGAAGTGACGGCCTGCCATGCACTCTCGCTCCAGACCTTGGCCTGGACTAGGGTCGGACGCGAGAGATCACCGCCGATCGCCGCTACGAGGACACGGTGGTGCTCTACCCAACCTGGCAGAACTCCACCGTATGCTCCACCATGTCCTCAGGGCGATCCACACAATGGCGACACCCTGGCGTTTCCTCCCGCCTAATACGGAACAGGAACCTCTCGAAATAACCATGTCCGGTGAGGACCTGCGTCAGGCGGAAGGTGACGGCGCCGTGGCGCCTCTCTAGCCACTGCTCAAAGAGGGGACTTACCACCGCTATTGTGACGTGCCCAGCTATTGTGACGTGCCACTGGGTTGCGACAATCGCACTCTCCATGTCGCCATGAGATCCCGCTGGAGCTCTGTCCGCCGTACTGCGATTTCTCGCGGCAGCGGAGTGATACCCTGGCGTGTTGCCTCCTCTCGCCACTCTCACATATGAGCGTGGGCTTTGGACTTCCGAAGACCATGGCGGCAATCCGGCAAGGAGGCTCGCCACCTCAGCAGAGACCGTGCGGTATCCCCGGATCAGCCGTACGGCCACGACCCTCTGGGACGCGGTCAGGCATCGGGCTGGTTGCTCCTTCAGCGACCGCGCCCACACTGGTGCCCCGTAAAGGGACATGGACCGCACAGCCCCCGCGTAGAGCCTCCGGCAGGAGACGGTTGGGGGCCGTAGGTTGGGGAGAAGGCGCCTCAGAGCAGCCCCGGCCCCTTCCAGTCTGGGTGCCAAACGTCGGAAATGCTCCTCGAAGTTCCGCCGGCTGTCGAGGACGAGTCCCAGGTACTTCATCGTCGATCCGACGCCGATGTGAACCCCTCCTACTAGTGATAAGAAGCTTATACCTAGATGGGTTGTGACTATAATTAAGGAGCTGGTGATGAAGATACAAGATCAGTTCAGGGAACTCTTACATGGTTTGGAGCTACCTTGTGTTTGGATTTAATTCATTTATATTGATAGGAACTTTCCATCCATATGGGTTATAATGAAGGTCTGCAGTTGATCTGATGATGAAGTCGAGAAACAGGCGAGGTAGTCTTCAACGAATCCTCGGCAGCTACCTTGTGTTTATGCTTGATACATTTGTATTGATAAGAACCTTACACCTAGATGGGTTGTGACTATCATTAAGGAGCTGATGATGAAGATAAAGCTCAGTTCAGGGAACTCTTCAACGGTTTGCAGGTAGCTACTTTGTATTTAGACTTAATTCGTATATATTGATAAGAACTTTGCACCCATATGGGTTATATTGTAAGTCTGCAGTAGATCTAATAATAGAGACGTAACACAGATGAAGGAATTCCTCAATAATTTACAACTTCGAAGTTTAACGTAGAACAACCACTATCTACTCGTTATGCTGATACGACAATTGAAAAAATATCAAGGGATTTAAGTTGCGTAATCGTGTCATCTCTAGCAATGCCCATATAGTCAGTCAGGTCCCAGAGGAATTTTATAAAAATCCGTTTAGTAGTTTGGTATTTGAATCAAAATTACGGGTAAGAATTAAAGTAAACAAAATTGCTTGCTAGCCTATTCTCAGCTATGTTGGTTGCAGTGTCGAGTCTAACTGGATGTAGCTGACCAGTACTTTTAACAATTGTCAACACAAAAGTCCTAAAATTGGTCTAACTGCAACGCTCCGATATCGCCTTCGCGTTGTGAATCTCAGATAGTAGTCGCTTTAAGGAAAATATTGAAATTTAGCCAAAATCATTAGTTATACTGGTAAAGCGGACCCCAGACTCTAAAGCTGACAAACTTCGGATGCCACTAGGATTAACGCTGAGATGATGATGATGATGATGGTTGCATATGTGCGATCGGGTAGAAATAAAGAATTTGTATATTGTACTTAGGTAGTCCTTGATCTCAAACATAATCTACACTATACTTGATATTTTCTTTATGTTCCATCAACTCTAGGGTATAATTGAGACAAAATAATGACACGTCTTCATTTATATTAAAGTAAAGGCTGATAGTAACAACTAAAAACTATCTTTAATTATTCTTCTTAACAGGACCTAAAATTATATTTAGATTCATCAACGCATGGCGTTATTTACATGAGTTTTGGTACAAATGTGAAGCCAAGTCTTCTTCCTCCAGAGAAGATACAAATGCTAGTGAAAGCTTTCTCCAAAATGCCTTACGATGTACTGTGGAAGTGGGACAGGGATGAATTGCCTGGAAAGTCAGCTAACATCAAGATATCCAAGTGGTTGCCGCAGTCAGATTTACTTAGTAAGTAAAGTTAATACTTGAATAGTTATTATTCTATCCCTCTTTGTGGCAAACTTTGTTCCAAAATAGCTAGTTTTATCATGTAGATGTTTGTCACTAAATAAAAAAAATATATTCGAATGAATAGTGCCCTGTCTTCGTTTCAGAACACCCCAAGATTAAACTATTTATAACACAAGGAGGTCTGCAATCAACAGACGAGGCTATCACAGCAGGGGTACCTCTGGTTGGTGTACCGATGCTAACTGATCAATGGTACAATGCAGAGAAATATGAAATTCACAGAATAGGCGTCAAATTGGAATTGGAATCGCTTTCTGAAGAATCATTTACCAATGCCGTTGAAAATGTTATTGGCGATGACAGGTAAACATGAATTTTAAGCTTGCTTATTTAGAATGAATGCACTTAAACACATTGTATTTTTTATGAACATAAACTACGTTAAAAACAAACTCACGAGATTGAAAGTAGATTGCTCACCTCGGCTAAATGTAATTTTTAAGTATATCTCATTGCAAAATCTTAATATAGTGACATCGGTAGCTAAAACAAAATATTCCAACAGGATTAAACTTACATTTTATCTTCTGTCCTTTTCATAATTAAATAAAAAAATAAAGATGCACTGACCTTAAATTTCATTTAGTTTCTTTAAATTTGTGACTTCTTTGAATTGCCTTAAAGACATCGAAGAATTTTTGACATTTTTATCTACATTGAAAGATGATGACCTGCTAAGTTTCTATTTGAGCTGCTCAATGTAGTGACTGGACAGGTCCATTAAATCTGTGTGGTTCTTTCCTCAAAAGTCCATTTCAGACAACAATCTTCAGGGTCTTTACATAATCTGACCAACAATATATCTACTTTAAAAAAGATGTTGTGACGTCTGAGTTCGTTTCGGCCTTTCTTCTCAGAGTAGTAAAATAGCAAACGCCAAACACATCCAGAAAAAAAAAGTATGCAATAAGTAGTAAATACATATATAAGTTAGTAGTTCGTATGTATCCAAAATACCTACATAATTTTTCAAATGTATTTATTATCACTTGTCTATAAAATATATGTTTTTAAATAGCAGAAAGGTAACAATTTCTTTTTCCTTACAGCTACCGCAAAAATATTGTCAACCTAAGGACTCTCATGCTTGACCAGCCAATGCAACCATTAGATCGTGGAATTTGGTGGATTGAGCACGTGCTACGTCACGGCGGCGCGAAGCATCTTCGAGCGCCAGCCGCGAACATGTCATGGGCGCAGTACCTCGAATTCGAACTCCTTGCAATAGTATTAGGAGTTTTATTGTCCGTATTTGTAATTATGGCTGGTTTAGTATATAGTTTTTATAAGTTTATTAGTAATAACTATATTAATAATACAAAGGTTAAAAGAAATTAATATAGCTGATAATATTGTCTACTTGTTCTATGAAAATTTAGCATGATAAGTTAGGTAAGTTAATAATAAAAATAACAGTTTATTGATCTCTTCAAAAATCACAATTGTTTCTTAATCTATATACAAGGTCATGGCAATGAATACATACATATTTATAAGAGATAACGTTGATGACTGTTGTACGAGTCAGCCATCGTACATGACACGCGCACATTACCTACATAGATCAGCAGTATTCCGTCGCCATGCACAAATTATAGTGTAAGGCGTCAGTACACGATCAGCCTTCAAAGACTGTACTCATTTACACATTCATATATTGTTAGTTACGAGTTAGTTAAATAATCAATAAAGCATCATATTTGGCTATCTGTGACTATCATTCAAGTTAATAACCAAGGTGTGTGCGAACCATTCAGCAGCGCAAACATCTTTATGGTCCTTCGAGCCTCAAGATCATAATTTCGCGTTCTTTTGTGTGGTGGCGATTTGTTTGGGCCGGCCGACCAGAAGCAGCATCGAACCAGCTCAATACAAGAAGCATCACCTGCACAGAGGATACGGACCGCGAAGATCACTGAACAAGCAGCAGCAAATACAAGGGATCACTGAAACACTGAAGTGACTCGAAGTATTTATTACAAATTTACAGTAATATCAGATTACATCGCAATAAACTTACGCAAAGACACCTATCTGACAATGACGGCGAGAGACATACAACAATGTTTGGAGTACGACGAGTCTAGTCGCCTCTGTCACTCCCGAAAACCCATTTTCCAGTTTAAGTCAGAAGACAGCATGTGCATCAAGGATATGGACACAAACAGATGTCTTACAAACACAGCAGCATGCCGCAATAATTGGACGGAATTAAACAAAATAAATACTTACCTTTATTATTGTTGCGAGCAGTGTGCACTGCGTGTCATATGCGGGGATCACATTACCGCAATACAAATCACGAAGGCCGGGGTCATAGCACTCGATTCTGATTGCGTAATTAAAGGACAAGACTTCACCGTTTATTCACACAAACTGGGACGCTCAGAAATTAAGACTACGGTTGATTGGGGATTACAGCAAATAGCACCTATCAACCACATCATCAACGTCACCTTGCCACAAGTTGAATTGAACATCACGGAGCACGAAACGTCATTGCGGCACATCAAAGAGCAGATTGAGCAGATGAAGTCAGAACAAGCCTTGAACTTGGGAATTTCAAGCCACGATATTCATCAATATTCAGCAATCTACGTGATATGGCTGGGCGCTGTACTAGTAGCCGTAATTTATACATGTCGGTGGTTTTGGCGTCGTCGTCGGCAGAGAAGCACCAACTTACAGTCGGACTCCGAGACGCAACCTCCAGTACCGCAGACGCAAAGACAGCACTCGGCCCCCTCCGTCGGCCCGACGCCACGCACTAGAGATTCGAAACAGCCACAAGAGGCGGTTGAATTAAGAAATTTTTCTAGCTTACTCAGCAGCATCAAGCGTCACAAGAGGACACCTACTGTGGTCACACCGGTGTCTGGTGACAGTGACTAATTCAAGTTATGGCTAAGAATAGATTTAATTTTTGAAATGTAACTTGGGTGAAATTTATAAGTTTAGCATTTAAGCATTCTGTAAACTCATTCTCATCAACCACTCACATCTCTCTCGCCCGGGAATATGTACGAGTCAGCCATCGTACATGACACGCGCACATTACCTACATAGATCAGCAGTATTCCGTCGCCATGCACAAATTATAGTGTAAGGCGTCAGTACACGATCAGCCTTCAAAGACTGTACTCATTTACACATTCATATATTGTTAGTTACGAGTTAGTTAAATAATCAATAAAGCATCATATTTGGCTATCTGTGACTATCATTCAAGTTAATAACCAAGGTGTGTGCGAACCATTCAGCAGCGCAAACAACTATACTAGTAGATTCTGTGTCACAATCGTCAGCGTTTTCCACGCTTAGTTATTATACCCACAATTAATTGTTTTAAGCAAAAGGTCGGTAACAATAATTGAATGGGATGATCGACCCAAAAATAAGAAAGAATTTACAGAGAAAAGAAACCATTTAGAATAAGTACGTTACTACATTGAGAATGTGTTGTGTAGTGTTTTAATGCGTGTGGGTGTGTGATGTGTGTGTGCATGAACAGTAGATGTAAAGGAGTAAAGTTGCTGTGTTTTATACTTTCATCATCAACCTTTTTTATCGTCCCACTGTTTGGCACTGGTCTCCTCTCATACAGAGAAATATTGAGCGTAATCACCAAGCTTGCTCAATGCGGGTTGAAGATTTCAGACTTAAAGTCCAGGTTTCCTCAAGATGTTTTCCTTCACCTTCAGTCATTGGTGTCCAAGATATACTTAGAAAGTACATATAACTTTAGAAAAGTTACATTATTACTTGCCTGACCTGGAATCGAACCGGCGCACTCATACTTGAGAGGCTGGTGTTCTAACCACTAGGCCACCACGACTTGTTTTATACTTTGAACATGTTTAATTTTTATTATTTTTAAAAATTTTAGTATAGTTTAGTCGTATGAGCATAACAGAAGAATGTCCACAAATTACACTCACATTGGGATTGAATGAGTTCTTAATATTCAATCATCATTTCTTCATTTACTTTATGATGTTGATAAGTGCAAAGCTTCAAGATTTACTGTATTCAAAACTTTATTTTGATATAAGTTAAGTTTCTAATTCAAATTTGACCACATAAGCTTTAAAACTGCGCTAACCGTGCAATCAAACTAACAATACTAACCTATTTACACAAACAATATTGAAATACTAACAAAATAATGGACCTTATAAGAAGGCTCAAAGTCACTCAAAGGGCCATGGAGAGGGCTATGCTTGGGTTTTCACTGCGTGATCGAATCAGGAATGAGGAGATCCGCAGAAGAACGAGAGTAACTGACATAGCTCGAAGAATTGCAACACTAAAGTGGCAGTGAGCTGGGCACATTGCCCGTAGGACCGATACCCAATGGGGCCGACGGGTTCTCGAGTGGCGACCACGCACCGGAAGACGTAGCGTGGGTAGGCCCCCGACAAGGTGGACCGACGACCTGGTGAAGGTCGCCGGAAACCGCTGGATGCGGGAGGCGCAGGACCGGTCGTCGTGGAGAACCTTTTCTTGAAACTAGCGGGCAGATCGCGCATCATTATAACCGCGTAGTGTTGTGTTCATGATTGTGTCGACGAGATATTTGCTTTTATTCGCGAAAGAAATGTCTGAATAATGGCGGCAACATCTATTTGATTCAAATTTATTCCTAACGCTAGATCAGCGCTCGCTGCCCGCCCGTTGCCCGCAAGATTTGAGCGCGAGAAGTACACCACTCGTTGCCGCGCCGCTGTTGTCGAGAACCGGTCCGTTTGATTTTACGCATAAGATCCTGTCGCTCACTCACCGCCGACGCCGCCGCCCCGCTGCCCGCAAGATTCAAGCCAGCAGTGGTTTAAAACGTGCCACACGACGCGGCGCAGATAATGCGAAAATCACGCATGAGGAACGTGCGAGATTTTTACATACTCTAAAAACACGGTTCCGTGTTGCGGCGGCGTGGCGCGTTATTGTCTTTGATCGACCCCTTAGATTTAATACCAGTTATTGTTATTTTCTAATTAGAAGTTAATAGAATACATTTCAATGATGATTTATTCTATTCCTACTAGGTAGCTATATTTGTTCGGCATTATACAACATGTTATGAGCTGGTTATGCCCGCGCTTGCAACGGCGCGGCGGCTTCATTTTGCGTTTAAGTACTGATAATAATTTTTGTTTGCTTCCTAATACGATCAGCTACAAAATAATGTATTTAAACATTAACTTTCAGTAGCAATGGGTTTCGGTTTGACAGTTCAGCCAGCCTTTCGATCTTTTACAATTTGGGGAGTGTCCTAGAGAATTGCACGATTTAATTCCCCCATCTCCGTTCCACCATCGGACGACCCGTCGTACGGCAAGTTTCCACCCTTACGTTGTTAACACCACTACGATCCGAACGAAGCGTTTCGCCTCCTCCTTTATACAGCGTACATCGAGGGATTGTAACAGTTTGCCAGGGGCGGTGTTTCCGTCGGACTACAATTTGAGTGTCTTCAAGGCTAGAGTGAATAGGCTCTTAGTGCGCTTTACTATCAACGACTGCGTCACTGCTTATTTGCGGGATTGCGGTCAAGCGCTAGTTTATAATTTAATTGAAAAAAAAATTACGTTGTTGAGCAGACATACTTTTCTAATATACGGAGCAATATATTAGCAATATGCTTCGAAATTATTGAATTTGAAAGTAATAGTGTATTACGCAATTGGGGTGCAGGTGGGTCAACGGTTGTAGGTAGGTATTTAAAGTTTTTAAAAGTGTGTAAGAAAGACATGATAACAAAATAAAAAAAGCAACAACTAAAAAACTGTTTGTCACAACTACTTCAAGTAACTACATTACCGCTACCTTTGACCCCGGAACACGAAAACATTTTTTTTTTTTGTTTTATCGCGCTAAGATAACGATGGACAAAATCGTCTGCGGAGTTTTATGGGCGCCGATTACATACTAAACTAATTTTAATTTAAGTGCATCTTTTTCTTTCTATTTCAAAAAGAAAAGGATAGAAGATAACATTTTAGTTTTGTCCTGTCAATTTAAGATATTCCATAGACAGTTTAGACGCGATTATAAACATGACGACCAAAAATACATCAATTTACGTCAGACGCGGACTAATTTGACAGGTCTAAACTGGCATATTATATTCTGTCCTTTTCTTAATAAAATATAAAGGAAATGATGCACTGAAATTAAAGTTAGTTTAGTTTGTGGACGAGAGAATCGGTCCATTACTTAAGTTTATTTGTTCTTGTAGATATGGACATCGTTTAATGGCCAACAATCAATGAGTCTGATAACGATTAAGATAGATCCTATAATTATGATAATATTTATACAAAATAGTAGTTTATGAAACTGTTACATAATGAGGGATATTATGCACGAGTGTGAGTTTAAAAAACGAGCGAAGCGAGTTTTTTAATAGTATCACACGAGTGTGTATAGTTGTTGCAAATCACGAGCGCGCGTCATGTGATTTTTATGATCATTGATATAAGGTTTAAATTAGAACAATTGGCACGCGCTCATGAAATGCATAGACTATAATACCTAATTATGTATAGTTTCATACACTACTTTATCTAATCTCATACATTGTATTGAATATATGAAGTAGCACTTTTATTCATTTTCCATGTTAAAAAATCTTGATAACGTTTATCGTATAATTTCCTTGACTTAAGTGGTAGTAAATTAAGACTGACTGCTCTCGCAGCCTCTAAAATATCGGGCGGCGTCAAATTTTCTTCATTGTCACTTGGCATTTTACAACAGATGACAGTACACCAAACGAATACAATCTCTCAAATTCCTTTATTAAATTTTCAACCTCATTACTAAAGCTTTAATGCTCAAGGTTGATTAAAAATATTTACCAGCTTCGGGTAGGTTGACCTGCTGTCGTCCGTACAAACGTGTTTGTATTGTGGCGCGCCTAAAAAATATTGAAGTAAATAATGTTTAGAACTTTATATCATGAACGGAATAATTTACGGTAAATAATTAGCTACTTATTAATTTACAGTCAATGATTTGAAATTCGAGTGCCAATTGTCGATATTGCATAGGTTTCAATCAACACAAGTTTTTATAAAGTTGACCTATTTTTTCGAAAAAATCTACGTAGGTCCAACATCGGTGACGCCTCGGCAGGCACTGGCCGGCCGTTGCGAGCTCTTGATCTCTTGAATGCTAGATTTTATATGTAATTGTTGCTTAGAAAAAAATAAAATAAAAAGGATGTTAAAACATGTATTTTCACAGAACGCTAAAAATAATATTTATCCCCCTTGTTCAAAAACGCTGCTTAAAGTTAACTAGTGATTAACGATTCTTTAACCATACATTTTTACCTTTTAACATCACATAACTTTAATCATCGTTTATGAATAAACTCCTTAAACACTGTGGTGTTTATTCATAAAGGATGATTTAAGTAAAGTGACGTTAAAAGATCTAAAATGTATGGTTACAGAATCGCTAATCACTAGTTAACGTTAAGCAGCGTTTATGAATAAAGGGGATTATCTTTTGGTATAATTTTTACATGCTTTTACCATGTCATTTTTTCAGAGTAAACGTTTTAAATAAGTAGTGATTTAGTGTCATATTTGTGATTTTTTTTTATAGAACAAACTCTTGATATTATGTTCAACTTTCCTGAAATATTTTCTTTTTACGCGACATTTCAATTTTTACTGGATTGTAAATCCAGTAAATAATTAAATATATAATTAAAAAAGTAGTACAACCTCGCCTTAAAAACGATATAAGTAGTACAACCTCGCCTTAAAAACGATATAAAAGGCACGTTATCCAAGAATGATAAAACAAAAAAAAATAATAATAAGAAGACATGCCGGTTATCAATACTAACAATGACTGTACTTATTAGCTCAGCTCGTTCACGTATAAAACACAAGTCAAACATCTCTTTAGAATTAGTTGTTATCGGGCGTCACAATGGCGATGTTAGTGATTCTAGCTTTGAGTTTTTATTTACGAATTTTCATCGCTGATGCGGCTAGGATACTGGCAATATACCCAGTCCCGTCCATCAGCCATCAAGTAACCTTCAGGCCGATAACGATGGAACTCCTCAAACGTGGACATAAAGTAACAGTGATAACAGCAGATCCCATGTTCAAGAAAGGTGAAGCTCCTGAGAATCTTACGGAAATCGATGTCCATGATATATCGTACCAAGCATGGGAGGCATTCGTGGAAAGAGGACATAAAGAAGGTCTTATATCACAAATGAGGCTTATAGTTCAACTCTTTATTAATGTAATGGACATACAGCTGCAAGTAAAAGAAGTGAGCGATTTAGTTCAAGGAAAGGGGGAGTTTGACCTCTTGCTTACAGAAGCGTGTGTTCGGTCAACAATAGCCTTTTCACATGTTTACAAAGTGCCTTTGATTCAAATTAGTTCTCTCGGAGCCGTGTGGAATAGTAATAAAATAATGGGTGCCCCAGAACATCCATTTCTGTATCCTGAGGTAATGAATCAGAGAATCTACAATCTGACAATGTATGAAAAGTTTTACGAATTATACAATAAGTACACGACAGACTATGTATTTAAAAGTATGGCAGGTGAAGAGATCAAAATGATAAGGAAACATTTTGGACCCGATATTCCGGATCTCACCGAACTTGAAAATAATGTTGATATGTTGTTTTTGAATATTAATCCAATTTGGGAAGGAAATCGCCCTGTGCCACCAAGTGTCATCCATTTGGGAGGACTACCCCAGAAACCGCATAAAGAATTGCCTCCGGTAAGCTGCTTTTGTAATTATTCTCAAACTTTGTTTTATTGAACATATTCGTACATGAGCAAAGCTGAACGTTATGGCTTATGTTGGGGGAGATGTATGTAGGTCTATAAATTGTTGATTTGGATATCCTGTGGCGATTTTTAAAATCACCACTCAATATTTGCTAAATAACAATTTATATCTACATATGTATATCCTACATTGCTTTTGTTTGATTGATCGCATTTTGATCCGGTTTTTATATTACCTAATTAGATAACAATTCTTGTTCGAAGGTATTTAGTAAAAAGACACAGTGTTTAATTTATATTTCTTGTTTTTTTATTGATGCTCTATATACGTATTTTGATATTATGGTATAATGTTTAGATAGTAATCAGTAAAAGTATACAAAAATAAACGTTAGAGAAATAATCACTTAATTCATGTTTATCAGTTGAGTAACTGATAAATTTAATAATAGGTATACATTAGTGTCTAGCATCTGCGCTTAAGTATCAGAAGGTCAATTGGTATTTTTATAAATGAAACAGTCAAAATTTAGTCACAGTCTCAACAAACGCAAAAAAATCATGAAAAATTATAGTTATTTTTGATAGATTGAGGCAGATGAAAGGGGCTAGAAGTTCTCGTAATCTCATACGTTCATAACCTTACCTTAATATAAATTTGTCAAAAATATTTTTAATTCAAACTGTCTTTAATTATTCTTATTTTCAGGATCTAAAATCATATTTAGATTCATCAAAGCAAGGCGTTATTTACATCAGTTTTGGTACAAATGTGAACCCAAGTCTTCTTCCCCGGGAGAAGATACAAATGCTAGTGAAAGCTTTCTCAAAAATGCCCTACGATGTACTGTGGAAGTGGGACAAAGCTGAACTTCCTGGAAAGTCTGCTAACATCAGGATATCCAAGTGGTTGCCGCAGTCAGATTTACTGAGTAAGTAAAGTTGTTGTGTTGTTAAACTAAACCCGTTTTCGAAATCACGCGCTTTAATTAGCCATCTACATAATTAAATGGTAATAATAGCGTATTAACACAGAAATAAGCTTACTTCCGTGTTCACCATACCTCGTAAATATTGAACACATTTGTCAACAATTTAATGGTAGTAGCCACCATGGACTGTACGGAGCAGACTGGTTAGTGTGAAACTCAAAAACAAAATGATCCCTTTGCATTTTACTGCATCAACATATGATTTATCTGACTATTACAATATTTGTTATGTTGCTAAGATTGAATCTATTTAAACAATAATTTACATATGCGTGACTCAAGCTCGAACGCGCTGCAAACATGAATTCGAATAATTTATTAGTAGTTAAGAATAATCTTTCCCCAAATAGTAACGATTAACATACATAGATTTATGTATGGCTTAGAAAATGTTGAAGATGGTTTAACGAAAACTACAGACCACTATTATTAAGTTTATTCTTAAAAGTACACAAACGTAGTTTGGATGCTAATCCGTGGTTATAGCGCTACGGCAGCTATTGGTCAACTAACAAACTATCAATATTAACGTTAGTAATACGAATCGCAAAATAGATCGTGACGTGAGCAAAAAACTGTTTGTACGGAAGCGCACAATATATGACTTTTTTTTTATTAGTTTATAAACCAGCGCTTGACCGCAATCCCGCCTGATGGTAAGCAGTGACGCAATCGTTGATGGCAAAGCGCACTAGTTTATTAAGAGTCTATTCACTCTAGCCTTGAAAACACTCAAATTGTAGTCCGACAGAAATACCGCCGCTGGAAAACTGTTCCAGTCCGTCGATGTACGCGGTATAAAGGAGGAGGCGAAACGCTTCGTCCGGATCGTAGAGGTGTTAACAACATAAGGGTGGAAACTCGCCGTACGACGGGTCGTCCGATGGTGGAATGGAGATGGGGGAATTAAATCGTGCAATTCCCTCGCACACTCCCCAAAATGTATCCTATAGAACACCGAAAGGCTGGCTACTCTACGCCTGTGCTCTAGGACAAGTGTATTTTGCTATTTGACTTAGACCAAAATACATTTGAGACCCCATTTTTTTGGAGTAGATAATTAAATTCGGATCGATTTTTGGCACTAATCCTAAGGTGTAGTTTTCTGTCTGACAAAATAAATAATAGTATCCTTTCTTCCCTTCAGAACACCCCAAGATTAAACTTTTTATAACACAAGGAGGTCTTCAATCAACAGACGAGGCTATTACAGCAGGGGTACCTCTGGTTGGTGTACCGATGTTGGGAGATCAATGGTACAATGTAGAGAAATATGAAATTCACAGAATTGGAGTCAAACTTGAATTGGCATCGCTTTCTGAAGAATCATTTACCAATGCCGTACAAAAGGTTATTGAAGATGACAGGTAAACATAAATTTTATACTATGAAT
Organism: Sesamia inferens; assembly: GCA_037179545.1. Lineage (NCBI taxonomy): Eukaryota > Metazoa > Arthropoda > Insecta > Lepidoptera > Noctuidae > Sesamia > Sesamia inferens. The sequence goes on along the minus strand of CM073944.1, from coordinate 17,699,679 downwards.
ATTTATAATGGCTTTTATTCAATACATTCTTTTTTTATTAACCTAAACTACGTTAAAAACAATGTCAAGAAATTGATGGAAGATTCTAACTTGGCCAAAATGCAATTTTTTAGGATATTATGTATAGTTTTGAGTTGAACTGCACAATGTGCTGACTAGACAAGTTTACTTAATTTTTGTGGTTATTTCCTGAAAAGACCATTTTAGACAATAACCTTCATGGCCTTTATATGATCTGACCAAGACTTTACAAGATGTCGTGACCTTTGACTTTGTTTTTGCGTTTTTTCTCAGAGTTGTCACTCAGGAAAAGCACGCAATCACTTTCATGAAAAATATGGAACTTATTGTACAAACCTACTAACAGAAAATATTTTAAATATTTTTTCAAATATATTACGAATTGTTTATAAAATAGAGGTTTTAGAAACAGAAAAAAAGAATAATTCTTTTTCCCTTACAGCTACCGCAAAAATATTGTCAAGCTAAGAACTCTCATGCTTGACCAGCCAATGCAACCATTAGAACGCGGAATTTGGTGGATTGAGCACGTGCTGCGTCACGGCGGCGCGAAGCATCTTCGAGCGCCCGCCGCCAACATATCATGGGCGCAGTACCTCGAATTTGAACTCCTTGCCTTGGTTTTAGGAGTTTTATTGTCCTTATTTTTAATTATCGCAGGTTTAGTATATAATTTGTACAAATTTATTATAAATAAATATGTTAGTAATATAAAGGTTAAAAGTAATTAATATAGCTAAACATTTTGCTGACCTGTAATGTAAAAAATTACCACGAAGACTTAGCTAGATTAGACTCATAGAGAGATTAAAGGAGTTCTCAATAATGTCCATCCTCGTTAGGTAGAATATTAGATACTTCATCACCTTGGACGGTGATAAGTGCAAAACTTTGGGAGAGTTATTGTATTTTTAAATTAATTTCGATACTTGTAAAGTTCTTAATACTTTGAGCACATAAACAGGACATTCAACGCGCCATGCGACGCAATCAGATAATGCCAATATCTCGCACGTGGGATTTATAAATTTGTAAATTGAACTTGATAGAATAAATTTGAAAATTCAAAGAGGATTTATTCCATTCCTGCTCGGGAATTATAATTCATATTTGTTGGGCATTATATAGCTAATAGTTTATTTCTGGATTTGTCAGTGTATGTGAGGCAAACGCACACATTTTAAAGAAAAATAATGATCATACAATATAATGCATTTTTACAGGAATTCATTTTACTGTTACTTCAATTTATTTTCCATAATACTATATCAATCTATAGCTAGAGGCAAATACTCGATGTGTACCGAAACAATATCAAAGAACAAAAATTGCACACAATAAAATGTTTTTTTTTTTTTTTTGGAAATGTCACACACAGGGTAAAATGAAAAAAAAAAGGATTTGAAACTCCACGGACTTCGTAGGTGTTGATATGTAAAAACTCCAAAATAGAAGAAGACTTAACAGTTTTTCTAGGATCTGCAATTGTTGTTACTTTAATTATTTTTAAATCGTATAAGATTCACAGACGTAACTTGAAATAAAAAAATAAATACTTTTTGTCTACTATTTATTACTTCAAATAAGTGTAAATGATTTCAGTTATATATGACCCCAGAAAAAAATCATTTATTTTTTGTTTTATCGCGCTTAAACCACGAAAGACAAAAACGTCTGCGAACTTTTGTTACTTAATTTAATTTGTTCTTGTAGATACACCGTTTAGCGGCTAAGAAGCTATGAGTGTAACGATGACTAAGATATAATGTATTACTATGATAATAATGATAAATACAATAAATATTTATAAAGTATTTTGTACAGTAAAAAATAAAAAGTTAAATAATGAATAATTCTCACTTTCATTATTGTATATATTTCATTATTGTTCCCGCATCGTTAGCCGTATTGCCACACTTATTTATTAGTTAAAAAAAAAAAATTGTGGCGAAGACTAGTGATGCAATGAATCTCTGTTTCTGTTTCCGCAAGTGCGCAAGTTCCGCGCGATTTTCAACATCAGTTTTTGCTTCTGTTTCCGCAACTTTTATAACAGAGATTTAAACGGAAGTTTACAACCGACGGCTGATATTTACGCATGCACGACGCGCATGCTAAATTTTGAATATTAATAAAAGGTTTAGTTCATTATCAACCTTTTATCGTCCCACTGCTGGGCACAGATCTCCTCTCATGCAGAGAAGGACTGAGCATATTCAACACGCTTGCTCAATGCGGGTTGGCGACTTCAGACGTAAAGTCTATGTAGGTTTCCTCAAGATGTTTTCCTTTATCTTGTAATCAGTCATTGGTGTTCAAGATATATTTAGAAAGTACATATAACTTAGAAAAGTTACATTGGTACTTGCCTGACCTGGAATCGAACCCGCACCCCCATGTTTGAGAAGCTGGTGTCTTAACGACTTTTGCAAATGTTCAGTTGCAAAAACGCAATATTGTTTTCTATAAAAGATTTCTAGTACATATACCTGTTTCTTATCTAGATTTGGTGTATTTGATAATTAATAAAGAATTATAGTTGTAAATTTGTTTTTTTTCTTCACATTATATACTTCCGGTTCTGCATCCGTTTCCGTTATCGTTTCTGCAAAAATTTACTTTTGACATTTGTTTCCGTTTCTGGTTCCTGCTAAGACACTTCCATTGCATCAATAGTGAAGACTAACATCTGCAACTAGAACGAGCTCGACCAGGAGTCATCTATTTTGTCTGGATTTTGTCATTTATTTTGTCAAAAGATACGAACCCGCGACACACGGATACTTTGCATTGCGAAGTTTATGCGCTCTTTTTTAGTAACAGGGTGAATTATAAACAAGGAAATGTAGATATAGTCCGTCTATAAATTCGTGAAGATGGCTGTTTCTTGAACTAAACATTTTAAAAGTAGGGCAACACTAAATCTTTCTAAGTACAAGTACATCGAATGTCATCGGCAGTCATCGATTTGTTTTGTCACTTTTTATGCATTGAAATTTGTATTAATTTAAAGTAAATTAATAAAATAAAAGTAAATAGTTTTACTTCTAGTACACAATAATGTGCTAGTATCAAAATGATTTCAAACAAGTCAACAGGGTTGCTATATGTACGACCGCAGCGCCCTCATTTATTTTCACGACTTTATAGACGGATTAACTGATTAGACGGGGCCTAAGGCAACAAATAATTATTTTATGATAATCTACAACAAAGCGATGAATAACGAAGTTTAGTATATGTTATCATAGAATGATAAAACGAAAAATGCCAGTTTTCAAACGTGAAAACGACTGAACTTATTACCTCGGGTAGATCGCGTATAAAATATATGTAGATCGTATATATAGACATTTTATTTTATTCAATAATATTAAACTATAGCTTGACTGCAATCTCATCTGATGGTAAGCAGTGATGCAATCGTAGATGGTAAAGCTGTGTCACGCTAGTTTATTAAGATTACATAGTTTAGTTTAGTTTCTCTGCAGTTGCGTGGCGCGTTATTGTCCTTGATCGACCCCTTAGATTTAATACCAGTTATTGTTATTTTCTAATTAGAAGTTAATGGAATACATTTCAATGATGATTTATTCTATTCCTACTGGGGAGCTATATTTGTTCGGTATTATACAACATGTTTTGAGCTTGTTATCTTACCTGGTTGTCCCAACAGAAATATGGTCAACTTACCGCTCGCCCGCCCGCGCTTGCAACGGCGCGGCGGCGTCGTCTTGCGTTTAAATACTGATAATAATTTTTGTTTATTTCCTAATACGATCAGCTACAAAATAATGTATTTAAACATGAATTTTCAGTAGCAATAGGTTTCAGTTTGACAGTTCAGCCAGCCTTTCGGTCTTCTATAGGATACATTTTGGGGAGTGTGCGAGGGAATTGCATGATTTAATTCCTCCATCTCCGTCCCACCATCGGACGACCCGTCGTACGGCAAGTTTCCACCCTTATGTTGTTAACACCACTACGATCCGGACGAAGCGTTTCACCTCCTCCTTTATACCGCGTACATTGAGGGACTGGAACAATTTACCAGCGGCGGTGTTTCCATCGGACTACAATTTGAGTGTCTTCAAGGCTAGAGTGAATAGACTCTTAATAAACTAGTGCGCTTTACCATCAACGACTGCTTCACTGTTTACCATCAGGCGGGATTGCGCTCAAGCGCTAGTTTATAATTAAAAAAAAAAATACGTTGTTGAGCAGACATACTTTTCTAATTTACGGAGCAATGGATTAGCATTATGCTTCGAAATGATTCAATTTGAAAGTAATATTGTATTACGCAATTGGAGTGCAGCCCCCTAATCGGCGAACACATTTTTGTCAAATGATTGCAACTAGTTGGGATCGTTTGGAGCGAACGGACCAATGGGCGGTCCGAACGATCCCAACTGATGCCAACTAGTCGCAATCATTTGACAAATATGTTTTCGCCGATTAGGGGGCGGTCAACGGTTGCAGGTAGGTACTTAAAGTTTTTAAAAGTGTGTAAGATTCACAGACATGGCAACAAATAAAAAAAGCATTAACTAAAAAACTTTCTGTCACAACTACTTCAACTAACTACATTACAGCTACCTTTGACCCCGGAACACAAAAACATTTTTTTTTTGTTTTATCGCGCTAAGATAACGATGGACAAAATCGTCTGCGGAGTTTTATAGGCGCCGATTATCTTGTTTACAAACTAAATTTATTTTAATTTAAGTGCATCTTTTTCTTTCTATTTTAATAAGAAAAGGATAGAAGATAACATTTTAGTTTTGTCCTGTCAATTTAAGATATTCCATAGACAGTTTAGACGCGATTATAAACATGACGACCAAAAATACATCAATTTACGTCAGACGCGGACTAATTTGACAGGTCTAAACTGGCATATTATATTCTGTCCTTTTCTTAATAAAATATAAAGGAAATGATGCACTGAAATTAAAGTTAGTTTAGTTTGTGAACGAGAGGATCGGTCCATTACCTAAGTTTATTTGTTCTTGTAGATATGGACATCGTTTAATGGCCAACAATCAATGAGTCTGATGACGATTAAGATAGATCCTATAATTATGATAATATTTATACAAAATAGTAGTTTATGAAACTGTTACATAATGAGGGATATTATGCACGAGTGTGAGTTTAAAAAACGAGCGAAGCGAGTTTTTTAATAGTATCACACGAGTGTGTAATACCTAATTATGTACAGTTTCATACACTACTTTATCTAATCTCATACATTGTATTTAATATATGAAGTAGCACTTTTATTCTTTTTCCATGTTAAAAAATCTTGATAACGTTTATCGTATAATTTCCTTGACTTAATTGGTAGTAAATTAAGACTGACTGCTCTCGCAGCCTCTAAAATATCGGGCGGCGTCAAATTTTCTTCATTGTCACTTGGCATTTTACAACAGATGACAGTACACCAAACGAATACAATCTCTCAAATTCCTTTATTAAATTTTCAACCTCATTACTAAAGCTTTAATGCTCAAGGTTGATTAAAAATATTTACCAGCTTCGGGTAGGTTGACCTGCTGTCGTCCGTACAAACGTGTTTGTATTGTGGCGCGCCTAAAAAATATTGAAGTAAATAATGTTTAGAACTTTATATCATGAACGGAATAATTTACGGTAAATAATTAGCTACTTATTAATTTACAGTCAATGATTTGAAATTCGAGTGCCAATTGTCGATATTGCATAGGTTTCAATCAACACAAGTTTTTATAAAGTTGACCTATTAGATAGCGCAAACGAGGGGGGGGGGGGGATTTTTTTCGAAAAAAGCTACGTACGTCCAACATCGGTGACGCCTCAGCGGGCACTGGCCAGCCGTTGCGAGCTCTTGATCTCTTAAATGCTAGATTTTGTATGCAATTGTTCCTTAGAAAAAAATAAATAAAAAGGAAATTAAAACATCGATTTTCACAGAACGCTAAAAATAATATTTATCCCCCTTATTCAAAAACGCTGCTTAAAGTTAACTAGTGATTAACGATTCTTTAACCATAGATTTTTACCTTTTAACATCACTTAACTTTAATCATCGTTTATGAATAAACTCCTTAAGCACTGTGATGTTTATTCATAAAGGATGATTTAAGTAAAGTGACGTTAAAATATCTAAAATGTATGGTTAAAGAATCGCTAATCACTAGTTAACGTTAAGCAGCGTTTATGAATAAAGGGGATTATCTTTTGGTATAATTTTTACATGCTTTTACCATGTCCTTTTTTCAGAGTAAACGTTTTAAATAGTGATTTAGTGTCATATTTGTGATTTTTTTTGTTATAGAACAAATTATTTAAATTCACTTTTCTATCTTCATAAAACTCTTGATATTATGTTCAACTTTCCTGAAATATTTTCTTTTTCCGCGAAATTTCAATTTTTACTGGATTTACAGATGTTTAAAAAAGTAGTACAACCTCGCCTTAAAAACGATATAAAAGGCACGTTATCCAAGAATGACATAACAAAAAAAATAATAATAAGAAGACATGCCGGTTATCAATACTAACAATGACTGTACTTATTAGCTCAGCTCGTTCACGTATAAAACACACGTCAAACAACTCTTTAGAATTAGTTGTTATCGGGCGTCACAATGGCGATGTTAGTGATTCTAGCTTTGAGTTTTTTTTTACGAATTTTCATCGCTGATGCAGCTAGGATACTGGCAATATACCCAGTCCCGTCCATCAGCCATCAAGTAACCTTCAGGCCGATAACGATGGAACTCCTCAAACGTGGACATAAAGTAACAGTGATAACAGCAGATCCCATATTCAAGAAAGGTGAAGCTCCTGAGAATCTTACGGAAATCGATGTCCATGATATATCGTACCAAGCATGGGAGACATTCGTGGAAAGAGGACACAAAGAAGATCTTATATCACAAATGAGGCTTATAGTTCAACTCTTTATTAATGTAATGGACATACAACTGCAAGTAAAAGAAGTGAGCGATTTAGTTCAAGGAAAGGGGGAGTTTGATCTCTTGCTTACAGAAGCGTGTGTTCGGTCAACAATAGCCTTTTCACATGTTTACAAAGTGCCTTTGATTCAAATTAGTTCTCTCGGAGCCGTGTGGGATAGTTATAAAATAATGGGTGCCCCGGAGCATCCGTTCTTGTATCCTGACGCAATGAATCAGAGAATCTACAATCTGACAATGTATGAAAAGTTGTATGAATTATACAATAAGTACACGACAGACTATTTATTTAAAAGTATGGCAGGTGAAGAGATCAAAATGATAAGGAAACATTTTGGACCCGATATTCCGGATCTCACAGAACTTGAAAATAATGTTGACATGTTGTTTTTGAATGTTAATCCAATTTGGGAAGGAAATCGCCCTGTGCCACCAAGTGTCATCCATTTGGGAGGACTGCCTCAGAAACCGCATAAAGAATTGCCTCCGGTAAGCTGCTTTTGTAATTATTCTCAAACTTTGTTTTATTGAACATATTCGTACATGAGCAAAGCTGGACGTTATGGCTTATGTTGGGGGAGATATATGTAGGTTACAAATTGTTGATTTGGACAATTTGTGGCGATTTTTAAAATCACCACTCAATATATGCTAAATAATAATTTATATCTACATATGTATATCCATTGCGTTTTGTTTGATTGATCGCATTTTGATCCTATTTGTATATTACCTAATTAGATAATAATTTTTTTCGAAGGTATTTAGTAAAACGACATAGTATTTTATTTATTTATTTTTTTATCGATGCTCTGTATACGTATTTTGATATAGTGTTATGTTTAGATAGTAATCAGTAACAGTTTACAAAAATAAAGGTTAGACAAATAATCACTTATTTCGTGTTTATCAGTTGAGTAACTGATAAATTTAATAATAGGTAGGTAGTGTCTAGCATCTGCGTTTAAGTATCAGAAGGTCAATTGGCATTTTTATAAATGAAACAGTCAAAAGGTACTCACAGTCTCAACAAACGCAAAAAAATAATGGAAAATTATAGTTATTTTTGATAGATTGAGGCAGGTGAAAGGGGGTAGAAGTTCTCGTAATCTCGTACGTTCATAACCTTACCTTAATATAAATTTGTCAAAAATATTTTTAATTAATTACTGTCTTTAATTATTCTTCTTTTCAGGATCTAAAATCATATTTAGATTCATCAAAGCAAGGCGTTATTTACATCAGTTTTGGTACAAATGTGAACCCAAGTCTTCTTCCCCGGGAGAAGATACAAATGCTAGTGAAAGCTTTCTCAAAAATGCCCTACGATGTACTGTGGAAGTGGGACAAAGCTGAACTTCCTGGAAAGTCTGCTAACATCAGGATATCCAAGTGGTTGCCGCAGTCAGATTTACTGAGTAAGTAAAGTTGTTGTGTTGTTAAACTAAACCCGTTTTCGAAATCACGCGCTTTAAATAGCCATCTACATAATTATATGGTAATAATAGCGTATTAACACAGAAATAAGCTTACTTCCGTGTTCACCATACCTCGTAAATATTGAACACATTTGTCAACAATTTAATGGTAGTAGCCACCATGGACTGTACGGAGCAGACTGGTTAATGTGAAACTCAAAAACAAAATGATCCCTTTGCATTTTACTGCAACAACATATGATTTATCTGACTATTACAATATTTGTTATTTTGCTAAGATTGAATCTATTTAAACAATAATTTACATATGTGTGACTCAAGCTCGAACGCGCGGCAAACATGAATTCGAATAATTTATTAGTAGTTAAGGATACTCTTTCTACAAATAGTACCGATTAACATACATAGATTTATGTATGGCTTAGAAAAAGTTGAAGATGGTTTAACGAAAACCACAGACTATTATTATTAAGTTTATTCGTAAAAGTACACAAAAGTAGTTTCGATGCTAATCCGTGGTTCTAGCCCTACGGCAGCTATTGGTCAACTAACAAACTATCAATATTAACGTTAGTAATACGAATCGCAAAATAGATCGTGACGTGAGCAAAAAATTGTTTGTACGGAAGCGCACAATTTATAACTTTTTTTTTTAAGTATAAACCAGCGCTTGACCGCAATCCCGCCTGATGGTAAGCAGTGACGCAATCGTTGATGGTAAAGCGCACTAGTTTATTAAGAGTCTATTCACTCTAGCCTTCAAAACACTCAAATTGTAGTCCGACGGAAATACCGCCGCTGGAAAACTGTTCCAGTTCGTCGATGTACGCGGTATAAAGGAGGAGGCGAAACGCTTCGTCCGGATCGTAGAGGTGTTAACAACATAAGGGTGGAAACTCGCCGTACGACGGGTCGTCCGATGGTGGAATGGAGATGGGGGAATTAAATTGTGCAATTCCCTCGCACACTCCCCAAAATGTATCCTATAGAACACCGAAAGGCTGGCTACTCTACGCCTGTGCTCTAGGACAAGTGTATTTTGCTATTTGACTTGACCAAAATACATTTTTATTTATTAATCACAGACCCCATTTTTTTTGAGTAGATAATTAAATTCGGATCGATTTTTGGCACTAATCCTAAGGTGTAGTTTTCTGTCTGACAAAATAAATAATAGTATCCTTTCTTCCCTTCAGAACACCCCAAGATTAAACTTTTTATAACACAAGGAGGTCTTCAATCAACAGACGAGGCTATCACAGCAGGGGTACCTCTGGTTGGTGTACCGATGTTGGGCGATCAATGGTACAATGTAGAGAAATATGAAATTCACAGAATCGGAGTCAAACTTGAATTGACATCGCTTTCTGAAGAATCATTTACCAGTGCCGTGCAAAAGGTTATTGGAGATGACAGGTAAACATAAATTTTATACTATGAATATTTATAATGGCTTTTATTCAATACATTCTTTTTTTATGAACCTAAACTACGTTAAAAACAATGTCAAGAAATTGATAGAAGATTCTAACTTGGGCAAAATCCAATTTTTTAGGATATTATGTATAGTTTTGAGTTGAACTGCGCAATGTGCTGACTAGACAAGTTTACTTAATTTGTGTGGTTATTTCCTCAAAATACCATTTTGGACAATAATCTTCATGGCCTTTAGATGATCTGGCCAAGACTTTACAAGATGTCGTGACCTTTGACTTTGTTTCTCCGTTTCTTCTCAGAGTTGTCACTCAGGAAGGCCACGCAATCACTTTCATCAAAAATATGAAACTTATTGTACAAACCTACTAACAGAAAATATTTTTTCAAATATATTACGAATTGTTTATAAAATAGAAGTTTTTGAAATAGAAAAAAAAAAATCATTATTTTTCCCTTACAGCTACCGCAAAAATATTGTCAAGCTAAGGACTCTCATGCTTGACCAGCCAATGCAACCATTAGAACGCGGAATGTGGTGGATTGAGCACGTGCTACGTCACGGCGGCGCGAAGCATCTTCGAGCGCCCGCCGCCAACATATCATGGGCGCAGTACCTCGAATTTGAACTCCTCGCCTTGGTTTTAGGAGTTTTATTGTCCGTATTTTTAATAATCGTAGGTTTAGTATATAATTTGTACAAATTTATTATAAACAACTATGTTAGTAATATAAAGGTTAAAAGTAATTAATTTTAGCTAAACATTTTGCTGACCTGTAATGTAAAAAATTACCACGAAGACTTAGTTCCTAATAAAGGGATATTTGACATTTGAACCACTAACACAAAAGTTCGAAAAAAAGACTGAAATAACAGTTTTCTCTAAAATTTTATTGGGTAACTTAAACAATTAATAATCCGTGTTTCTACCGCGAACACTAACAACACAAGAACATCGGTTTGGCATACTCAAAATGAGTTCATCCAAATCACGCTGTGGAATGGCCGCCCATGTTCGTTGCAACAACAAAAAAGGTCTTCTTGCAACTGGATACCCTCCATATTCGGCAGAGCTCTTCTCTGTAGCATATCCCATGCATGCTCAATCGGGTTCAAGTCTGGCGACTGAGCAGGCCAGGGCAGGACATTGATGTTAGCTGCGGCGAGAGTCTGTCTTACAACTCTTGCGGTGTGCGGTCGTGCATTATCATGCATTAACTGAAATAAGGGACCGATTTGCACTTGTAGAGGAACGATGACGTCTGATACAATCGTCTCAGCATAAATTTGAGCGTTGAGGTTGCCTCTGATCCAAATCAACTCAGTTCTTCCGCCGATCCAAATACCCGCCCATACCATGATGGTTCCACCACTATAAGGATGGACTTCCTGGCAGGATTTTAAACGCTGTTGCGTCCAGGGGTTCTCCAGTGTCGTATACGTCTTGTATCCGGTCTCATACCAAAACGAGACTCATCAGAAAAGCACACGAAACGCCATTGTTCTTCTGCCCAATTTCTGTGTTCAAGAGCCCATTGATATCGAATCCTACGATTGTGCATTGCTATAGGTGGTACCCGTAGCGGTCTTCGGGAATGAAGGTTCACTTCATGCAAGCGGTTTCTGACTGTTTGGTCGCTAATTAAGTTCCCTGAAGAGTGATGAAGCCTCACGGCTAACATCATGGCGGTTATTGTTGGAGCTCTTCGAGTTAAGATTTGAATGTATCGGTCTTGTCTCCGTGTGGTGCAGCGATACCGTCCTCCATGGCGCTTAGCCACGGTACCAGTGCTTCGGTAACGTGTCCAAAGTCGACTGATAACACTCTGACTTGTATTCAGAGCTAAAGCCACAGTACTTTGCCGGGAACCAGCTTCTATGATTCCCACGGCTCTGAGCATTTCTTCCCTGCTTAAATGACGTCGCCGCTCCATAATAACGTTGGTTTTAATCAGTAGTAGGGAAACAGTAGCACTAATAATGTCTTCAATGCGTTGTATGTTTTTATAGGGAAAATATTGACAGCTGATTTTCATCTTTTACTCGAATTTGATTCACAGTTCCTGATTCAAATTATGAAATGCACCACAAAGGATCCATATAAATTTATAAAATCATAAATTTATTACAAAGCCACATCTCAATCTCAAGAAATCCGCATAAAAATGCTTGATCCCTAGACACTTTTGATGTGTGTACTTAGAAAATACATATAACTTTAGAAAAGTTACATTGGTACTTGCCTGACCTGGAATCGAACCCGCGCACTCATACTTGAGAGGCTGGTGTTTTAACCACTAGGCCACCACGACTTATAGACAATAGTTTCCGTAGTATTAATTAATTTTGGGATAAAAATTACTTATATTAAAAATGATATAAACCGATTCAGTAAAAGATTCTGAACGATTTTGATAGTCGGCCGCTGTGCAAGGAGGCGCGGGTTCGTCGTTCGTTGTTCGCCGTTGATCCTGGTTGCCATACGAACACCTAAGGCAGTCGTTACGGGTACTTAGAGCCCTCAAAAGTTCAACAATTGGTCTAACTGCAATGCTTCGATATCGTCTTCGGGTTGTGGAGGTCAGACGGCAGTCGCTTCACGGAAAATTATCGACGTTTAGCCAAATCAGCAGTTAGACTCGTAAAGCCCCGGACCCCAGACTCCAACGCTGAAAAAGCCTTATATGCGACTGTGATTAACGCTGGGATGATGATGAGTAAAGGATTCTGAACAAACAATTTTCAGGAAGTGTTGTTTATTAATTTACATGTTGTAAATGCATTGCATAACATATGTTACACCATGGTATTTGGTGTATTCAACTGCAGACAAGCAAAACTATGTTAAATCTTATTGATATGATACATGAGACAATTTGTACAAAAATCCATTTCTTAACACGTTATAACCTATATGCCATAAACATGGCGATAAGATAAGTTAGGTACATTTTCTTAATTACAAACGTCTGTCTCGTTTAGATTGTGCAGATTCATCATGATATTTAAAAAATAGATGGAGGAGAGTCACTCAAATGTTGTATGTTATCAACGGCATTGGAAACGGTTAAGCTTAATTAGCTGATAAAGTAATCAGGTCCAGACGACTTGCCAAGTGCGTGATTTGCAATTGGTTTGCAATGTAAGATAATCATACTAACCGTTACTATAAGCCTAAAAAGAGTCGTGGTGGCCTAGTGGTTAAAACACCAGCCTCTCAAGTATGAGTGCGCGGGTTCGATTCCCGGTCAGACTTGATGATGAGATGTGACTTTTCTGAAGTTATATGTACTTTCTAAGTATATCTTGGACACCAATGACTGAAGGTGAAGGAAAATATCTTAAGGAAACCTGGACTTTAAGTCTGAAATCGCCAACCCGCATTGAGCAAGCGTGGTGATTACGCTCAATCCTTCTTTGTATGAGAGGAGACCTGTGCCCAGCAGTGGGACGATAAAAATGTTGATAATGATGACTAGCCTAAGCTTAAATATTAATAAAAAGACAGGTCATTAAATATAATACTTTTCGTTGCCTCACACTAAGAAATACTTCTGGATCGTGGGTTCGTTTAGAAACACTTCAACACACAAATAGGCGGGACAACTTTTTTAATTACAGTTATTAACTTACTTATTTACGGATCACCGGTAGTCCGACAAACATTTTGCAGAGCAGTGTCGAACTATCGAATTTGTCGGATTATGTTACCTTACTTGCCAATCCGCATTGAGCAAGCGTGTTGATTACGCTTAATCCTGTGCCCAGCAGTGGGACAATAAAAGGGTTGATGATGATAGAGGATCCCCTTATATATGCCGATTTCTTTTTTACAAAAGAGTACCTTGTAATCCGTCAAATTCGAGCACAATACTGATGGTGCAAAAAGTTGTAACTTGTTAAGTTGTAAATTAGCGAAGACATGTATGTGATAGACGATGTCGGATTATAAGGGGTGCCGTATTAGGCAGGGGCCGGATTATTGACGCTCCACTGTAATTGTAATTTAAAATATATTTATTTTTATTTTTGGGGTTTTATTGTTGTTTGCTCATATTTCATAATTGGCTTCCTTCGGTAATTTTTTTTTATTTGTTAAGTATTTGATTTGGCAGGACTTGACTGACATTATCATTAGATTTGATTTTTTCAGTCTTAGGTATTCATTTTTTTTTTAATTTTAACATTATATCATGTCATTTTAATTAGACCAATGTACAAATTATAAAGTAAAAGAAAATGAAAAATGGAACATTAACTAAATCGAACCGTTGTATACATACATATCATAAAATAAAATAATAATTAAATGATTAATTTTCCACCGTTACGTTATTGACACCATAACGATCCGAATGAAGCGTTTTGCCTCGTCTTTTAGACCGCGTACATTGAGGGACTAGAACGGCTTGCCAGCGGCGGTGTTTAAACATACTTTTACTCTATGACGAATTATAGTATTTCACAGTAACCGATTACATTGGAAGCCAACCCCAAAATAATAAGTAAAAGCATAATTAGATTCCCACGCCTGAACACATCACCGCTAATCTTTAATCATTCTTCTTTTCAGAATCTAAAATCATATTTAGATTCATCAGAGCATGGCGTTATTTACATCAGTTTTGATACAAATGTGAAGCCAAGTCTTTCTCCTCCGGAGAGCATACAAATGCTAGTAAAGTTCTCTCCAAAATGCCATACATGGAAGTGGGACAAGGATGAATTGCCTCAAAAGTCAGCTAACATCAGAAAATCCAAGTGGTTGCCGCAGTCAGATTTACTTAGTAAGTAAAGATGATGCAGGAATAGTTTTTTTCCTATCCCTTATAGTGGTACTTGTAGTTTTTTTGAGGTAAGTTTGTCACTCGTTCAAAAACGAAATGAAATTCTATGTAAGAACTTTAACAGATGTGCTGGCGATAAAGTCGTTACGGACTTTATTTCCACTGAAAATTCCCATTGATAATATTATTAATAGGATCCTTTTTTCCTATCAGAAGACCCCAAGATTAAACTGTTTGTAACACAAGGAGGCCTGCAATCAACAGACGAAGCTATCACAGCAGGAGTACCTCTGATTAGTGTACCGATGTTGGGCGATCAATGGTACAATGTAGAGAAATATGAAATTCACAGAATAGGAGTCAAATTGGAATTGGAATCTCTATCTTAAGAATCATTTACCAGTGTCGTACAAAAGGTTATTGGCGATGATAGGTAAATGTGAATTTTATACTATAAATACTTAAAATGATTAACCTGCCTGACCTTTCTTTTTTTTCGGGGTGGAAATCCTCAAAGGATGTCCACCGCCCTGATGTGGGCGACGGGATTTGTCAGACTTTTACTGACTAAAACTACACCGGTATCTCTTTTAACACGAGTTCGGGGGGGCTGTGGGGCCGAGGGAGTCTAAATTCTTCCACGGCCCCGCACCCTCGTGCTGGCCCGTCCTGTCCGGGCCTCGTCTCCTGCACGGGGTAGTGGGGTGGTAAGCCCCGTGCATCGGCTCTGAGGCGCGCGCCGACACTCGTGCGTGACTCCGCCTCGGGGTCCATCGGATAGGGGGCGGGGACTTCCCCATGTCCCTCGCCCCTGGACCCATTCATGGGGGCCGGAAGAGGGCGTTGTCCGCCCTTCCTCGGCGCCGACGCTTGTCGCATTGCCAAATTGGATGGCGATAGCCAACATATGCAAAAAGAACGAGTCGGAGCAGGAATTACCCATTTTCTCAAGGTGACAAAAGGTATAAACCTGCAACACGGATACATTCCATTGTGAAGTTTATGCGCTGTTTTTGGATGGATTATAAACAAGCAAATAGAAATAGATAATTAAACGGAGCTTAAGGCGACAATTATTATTTTAAGATTTTTAAAGTTACAAAACACCAGCCTCTCAAGTATGAGTGCGCGGGTTCGATTCCAGGTCAGGCAAGTACCAATGTAATTTTTCTAAAGTTATATGCACTTTCTAAGTATATCTTGGACACCATTGACCAGGTGAAGGAAATGATCTTGAGGAAACCTGGACTTTATACGGAAATATTTAAAATTTAATAATTTACATTAAATATTTTCATATAAAAAAATGTATTTAAAAAAAATTATATATAAATAAATTTATAAATCTGAAATCGCCAACCCGCATTGAGTAAGCATGGTGATTACGCTCAATCCTTCTCTGTATGTGAGGAGACCTGTGCCCGAAAAAAAGGTTGATGATGATGATGATGAAAATTACAGAATCGATGAGAACCGTTTGACATTTACTTTACGTCCCTCTCGAAAATAATTACCAATAAAAAGATTTATAAAGCTACACACATATGTAGGGTATGTTATCAAAGAATGACAAAACAAAAAAAAATAATAAATATGAGAAGTCGTGCCGGTTATCAATAGGGACAATGACTGTACTTATTACCTCGGCTCGTTCAGGTATAAAACGTACGTCAATCATCTCGTTGGAATTAGTTGCAACCGGGCCTCACAATGGCGACGTTAGTGGTTCTAGTATTGTGTCTTTGCATACAAATTTTCGTCACTGATGCGGCAAAGATTCTGGCAATATATCCAGTTCCTTCCATCAGTCATCAAATAACCTTCAGGCCGATAACGATGGAACTCGTCAAACGTGGACATGAAGTAACAGTAATAACAGCAGATCCCATGTTCAAGAAAGGTGAAGGTCCTAAAAATCTTACAGAAATCGATGTCCATGATATATCATATCAAGTGTGGGAGGCATTCATGGCATCCGGAAGAGGAAACAAAGAAGATCTTATATCACAAATGAGGGTTGGAGTTCAAGTGGTGATTGATTTAATAGACATACAACTACAGGTTAAAGAAGTGAAGGATTTAGTTAGTTAGGCAGGACATTGATGTTAGCTGCGGCGAGAGTCTGTCTTACAACTCTTGCGGTGTGCGGTCGTGCATTATCATGCATTAACTGAAATAAGGGACCGATTTGCACTTGTAGAGGAACGATGACGTCTGATACAATCGTCTCAGCATAAATTTGAGCGTTGAGGTTGCCTCTGATCCAAATCAACTCAGTTCTTCCGCCGATCCAAATACCCGCCCATACCATGATGGTTCCACCACTATAAGGATGGACTTCCTGGCAGGATTTTAAACGCTGTTGCGTCCAGGGGTTCTCCAGTGTCGTATACGTCTTGTATCCGGTCTCATACCAAAACGAGACTCATCAGAAAAGCACACGAAACGCCATTGTTCTTCTGCCCAATTTCTGTGTTCAAGAGCCCATTGATATCGAATCCTACGATTGTGCATTGCTATAGGTGGTACCCGTAGCGGTCTTCGGGAATGAAGGTTCACTTCATGCAAGCGGTTTCTGACTGTTTGGTCGCTAATTAAGTTCCCTGAAGAGTGATGAAGCCTCACGGCTAACATCATGGCGGTTATTGTTGGAGCTCTTCGAGTTAAGATTTGAATGTATCGGTCTTGTCTCCGTGTGGTGCAGCGATACCGTCCTCCATGGCGCTTAGCCACGGTACCAGTGCTTCGGTAACGTGTCCAAAGTCGACTGATAACACTCTGACTTGTATTCAGAGCTAAAGCCACAGTACTTTGCCGGGAACCAGCTTCTATGATTCCCACGGCTCTGAGCATTTCTTCCCTGCTTAAATGACGTCGCCGCTCCATAATAACGTTGGTTTTAATCAGTAGTAGGGAAACAGTAGCACTAATAATGTCTTCAATGCGTTGTATGTTTTTATAGGGAAAATATTGACAGCTGATTTTCATCTTTTACTCGAATTTGATTCACAGTTCCTGATTCAAATTATGAAATGCACCACAAAGGATCCATATAAATTTATAAAATCATAAATTTATTACAAAGCCACATCTCAATCTCAAGAAATCCGCATAAAAATGCTTGATCCCTAGACACTTTTGATGTGTGTACTTAGAAAATACATATAACTTTAGAAAAGTTACATTGGTACTTGCCTGACCTGGAATCGAACCCGCGCACTCATACTTGAGAGGCTGGTGTTTTAACCACTAGGCCACCACGACTTATAGACAATAGTTTCCGTAGTATTAATTAATTTTGGGATAAAAATTACTTATATTAAAAATGATATAAACCGATTCAGTAAAAGATTCTGAACGATTTTGATAGTCGGCCGCTGTGCAAGGAGGCGCGGGTTCGTCGTTCGTTGTTCGCCGTTGATCCTGGTTGCCATACGAACACCTAAGGCAGTCGTTACGGGTACTTAGAGCCCTCAAAAGTTCAACAATTGGTCTAACTGCAATGCTTCGATATCGTCTTCGGGTTGTGGAGGTCAGACGGCAGTCGCTTCACGGAAAATTATCGACGTTTAGCCAAATCAGCAGTTAGACTCGTAAAGCCCCGGACCCCAGACTCCAACGCTGAAAAAGCCTTATATGCGACTGTGATTAACGCTGGGATGATGATGAGTAAAGGATTCTGAACAAACAATTTTCAGGAAGTGTTGTTTATTAATTTACATGTTGTAAATGCATTGCATAACATATGTTACACCATGGTATTTGGTGTATTCAACTGCAGACAAGCAAAACTATGTTAAATCTTATTGATATGATACATGAGACAATTTGTACAAAAATCCATTTCTTAACACGTTATAACCTATATGCCATAAACATGGCGATAAGATAAGTTAGGTACATTTTCTTAATTACAAACGTCTGTCTCGTTTAGATTGTGCAGATTCATCATGATATTTAAAAAATAGATGGAGGAGAGTCACTCAAATGTTGTATGTTATCAACGGCATTGGAAACGGTTAAGCTTAATTAGCTGATAAAGTAATCAGGTCCAGACGACTTGCCAAGTGCGTGATTTGCAATTGGTTTGCAATGTAAGATAATCATACTAACCGTTACTATAAGCCTAAAAAGAGTCGTGGTGGCCTAGTGGTTAAAACACCAGCCTCTCAAGTATGAGTGCGCGGGTTCGATTCCCGGTCAGACTTGATGATGAGATGTGACTTTTCTGAAGTTATATGTACTTTCTAAGTATATCTTGGACACCAATGACTGAAGGTGAAGGAAAATATCTTAAGGAAACCTGGACTTTAAGTCTGAAATCGCCAACCCGCATTGAGCAAGCGTGGTGATTACGCTCAATCCTTCTTTGTATGAGAGGAGACCTGTGCCCAGCAGTGGGACGATAAAAATGTTGATAATGATGACTAGCCTAAGCTTAAATATTAATAAAAAGACAGGTCATTAAATATAATACTTTTCGTTGCCTCACACTAAGAAATACTTCTGGATCGTGGGTTCGTTTAGAAACACTTCAACACACAAATAGGCGGGACAACTTTTTTAATTACAGTTATTAACTTACTTATTTACGGATCACCGGTAGTCCGACAAACATTTTGCAGAGCAGTGTCGAACTATCGAATTTGTCGGATTATGTTACCTTACTTGCCAATCCGCATTGAGCAAGCGTGTTGATTACGCTTAATCCTGTGCCCAGCAGTGGGACAATAAAAGGGTTGATGATGATAGAGGATCCCCTTATATATGCCGATTTCTTTTTTACAAAAGAGTACCTTGTAATCCGTCAAATTCGAGCACAATACTGATGGTGCAAAAAGTTGTAACTTGTTAAGTTGTAAATTAGCGAAGACATGTATGTGATAGACGATGTCGGATTATAAGGGGTGCCGTATTAGGCAGGGGCCGGATTATTGACGCTCCACTGTAATTGTAATTTAAAATATATTTATTTTTATTTTTGGGGTTTTATTGTTGTTTGCTCATATTTCATAATTGGCTTCCTTCGGTAATTTTTTTTTATTTGTTAAGTATTTGATTTGGCAGGACTTGACTGACATTATCATTAGATTTGATTTTTTCAGTCTTAGGTATTCATTTTTTTTTTAATTTTAACATTATATCATGTCATTTTAATTAGACCAATGTACAAATTATAAAGTAAAAGAAAATGAAAAATGGAACATTAACTAAATCGAACCGTTGTATACATACATATCATAAAATAAAATAATAATTAAATGATTAATTTTCCACCGTTACGTTATTGACACCATAACGATCCGAATGAAGCGTTTTGCCTCGTCTTTTAGACCGCGTACATTGAGGGACTAGAACGGCTTGCCAGCGGCGGTGTTTAAACATACTTTTACTCTATGACGAATTATAGTATTTCACAGTAACCGATTACATTGGAAGCCAACCCCAAAATAATAAGTAAAAGCATAATTAGATTCCCACGCCTGAACACATCACCGCTAATCTTTAATCATTCTTCTTTTCAGAATCTAAAATCATATTTAGATTCATCAGAGCATGGCGTTATTTACATCAGTTTTGATACAAATGTGAAGCCAAGTCTTTCTCCTCCGGAGAGCATACAAATGCTAGTAAAGTTCTCTCCAAAATGCCATACATGGAAGTGGGACAAGGATGAATTGCCTCAAAAGTCAGCTAACATCAGAAAATCCAAGTGGTTGCCGCAGTCAGATTTACTTAGTAAGTAAAGATGATGCAGGAATAGTTTTTTTCCTATCCCTTATAGTGGTACTTGTAGTTTTTTTGAGGTAAGTTTGTCACTCGTTCAAAAACGAAATGAAATTCTATGTAAGAACTTTAACAGATGTGCTGGCGATAAAGTCGTTACGGACTTTATTTCCACTGAAAATTCCCATTGATAATATTATTAATAGGATCCTTTTTTCCTATCAGAAGACCCCAAGATTAAACTGTTTGTAACACAAGGAGGCCTGCAATCAACAGACGAAGCTATCACAGCAGGAGTACCTCTGATTAGTGTACCGATGTTGGGCGATCAATGGTACAATGTAGAGAAATATGAAATTCACAGAATAGGAGTCAAATTGGAATTGGAATCTCTATCTTAAGAATCATTTACCAGTGTCGTACAAAAGGTTATTGGCGATGATAGGTAAATGTGAATTTTATACTATAAATACTTAAAATGATTAACCTGCCTGACCTTTCTTTTTTTTCGGGGTGGAAATCCTCAAAGGATGTCCACCGCCCTGATGTGGGCGACGGGATTTGTCAGACTTTTACTGACTAAAACTACACCGGTATCTCTTTTAACACGAGTTCGGGGGGGCTGTGGGGCCGAGGGAGTCTAAATTCTTCCACGGCCCCGCACCCTCGTGCTGGCCCGTCCTGTCCGGGCCTCGTCTCCTGCACGGGGTAGTGGGGTGGTAAGCCCCGTGCATCGGCTCTGAGGCGCGCGCCGACACTCGTGCGTGACTCCGCCTCGGGGTCCATCGGATAGGGGGCGGGGACTTCCCCATGTCCCTCGCCCCTGGACCCATTCATGGGGGCCGGAAGAGGGCGTTGTCCGCCCTTCCTCGGCGCCGACGCTTGTCGCATTGCCAAATTGGATGGCGATAGCCAACATATGCAAAAAGAACGAGTCGGAGCAGGAATTACCCATTTTCTCAAGGTGACAAAAGGTATAAACCTGCAACACAGATACATTCCATTGTGAAGTTTATGCGCTGTTTTTGGATGGATTATAAACAAGCAAATAGAAATAGATAATTAAACGGAGCTTAAGGCGACAATTATTATTTTAAGATTTTTAAAGTTACAAAACACCAGCCTCTCAAGTATGAGTGCGCGGGTTCGATTCCAGGTCAGGCAAGTACCAATGTAATTTTTCTAAAGTTATATGCACTTTCTAAGTATATCTTGGACACCATTGACCAGGTGAAGGAAATGATCTTGAGGAAACCTGGACTTTATACGGAAATATTTAAAATTTAATAATTTACATTAAATATTTTCATATAAAAAAATGTATTTAAAAAAAATTATATATAAATAAATTTATAAATCTGAAATCGCCAACCCGCATTGAGTAAGCATGGTGATTACGCTCAATCCTTCTCTGTATGTGAGGAGACCTGTGCCCGAAAAAAAGGTTGATGATGATGATGATGAAAATTACAGAATCGATGAGAACCGTTTGACATTTACTTTACGTCCCTCTCGAAAATAATTACCAATAAAAAGATTTATAAAGCTACACACATATGTAGGGTATGTTATCAAAGAATGACAAAACAAAAAAAAATAATAAATATGAGAAGTCGTGCCGGTTATCAATAGGGACAATGACTGTACTTATTACCTCGGCTCGTTCAGGTATAAAACGTACGTCAATCATCTCGTTGGAATTAGTTGCAACCGGGCCTCACAATGGCGACGTTAGTGGTTCTAGTATTGTGTCTTTGCATACAAATTTTCGTCACTGATGCGGCAAAGATTCTGGCAATATATCCAGTTCCTTCCATCAGTCATCAAATAACCTTCAGGCCGATAACGATGGAACTCGTCAAACGTGGACATGAAGTAACAGTAATAACAGCAGATCCCATGTTCAAGAAAGGTGAAGGTCCTAAAAATCTTACAGAAATCGATGTCCATGATATATCATATCAAGTGTGGGAGGCATTCATGGCATCCGGAAGAGGAAACAAAGAAGATCTTATATCACAAATGAGGGTTGGAGTTCAAGTGGTGATTGATTTAATAGACATACAACTACAGGTTAAAGAAGTGAAGGATTTAGTTCAAGGAAAGGGGAAGTTTGATCTCTTGCTTACAGAAGCGTGTATTCGGCCAACCATAGCCTTTTCACATGTTTACAAAGTGCCATTGATTCAAATTAGTTCTTTCGGAGCCATGTGGGATAATTATAAAGTAATGGGTGCTCCAGAACATCCATTCTTGTATCCTAATATGATGAATCAGAGAATCTACAATATGACATTGTATGAAAAGTTGTATGAATTGTACAATAAATACATGACAGATATTATATATGCAAATATGGCAGGTGAAGAGAACAAAATGATAAGGAAACATTTTGGACCCGATATTCCGGATCTCAGGGAACTTCAAAATAATATTGACATGTTGTTTTTGAATGTTAATCCAGTTTGGGAAGGAAATCGCCCTGTGCCGCCGAGTGTCATCCATTTGGGAGGACTGCCCCACAAACCGCATAAGGAATTGCCTGAGGTAGGTATTTTTTAAATCATTCAAAATTTGCTCAATTCAAAAATTCCACATAACAGCTTTTAATGATTTGAGCAAACTTGAGTATACGTTATTTTTATTGCTTTTTTTAAGGTACTTAGTAAATAGGCACAGTTTGCTATCTGACAAATCACCTATCTGCACGTCAAATTTGAATTTTCTGTCATCTGGAACTGGGTTAGAATTTTGTTCTATAGGTCAGTCAGTGATAAAAATGACGATGTTTGGACTTTAATATTTAAATAACCGTTTGAGATATGTTTATGAAATTTGGAGTACATACGTATCTCGCAGCTGTAAATATATTATTTAAATTTTATTCTGTTAATTTGAAATAGTTCTTGAGATATGAGGAGGTCAAAAGTGGCTCGAAATGGTTCGTGTAATGCGATGCTGCTCGCCATGTGTTACTTGAACTTGGCTCGACACGCTCCCGTGTGTCTAGATTTTAGAAAATATTTATTAAATAGACACATTTTGTTATAACTTTTTCTTTCGTTTTTATTGCTTTTTTTTTTCTCTTATTGCTACTGTATATACCTGGCCCTTTCATAATTATGGCTTTGTCCTTGATTATCAACTAGTAAATCTTAACAAAAAATACAATCAATCGACAACAACACTGTATAAATCTACGTTAACAGTACACCGTAAATTCTCCACACTATTTGTATTTCATCCAAACGTTGGATGTAAAAGGTCGCTGTTAGCGATAAGTCCGCCTATTTTTTTTATTTTTTTTTTTATTATTTTTTTTTTACGGACAAATCACACAGATTGCGCTAGCCCCAAAGTAAGTTCGAGACTTGTGTTATGGGATACTAACTCAACGATACTATATTTATAATAGATACATATATACTCGTAGATAAGCATCCAACACCCAGGCCAATCAGGAAAAGATCGTTTTTCATCATGACCTGACCGGGGATCGAACCCGGGGCCTCCACGTCGCAGGAAGGCGTGTTGACCGCTGCGCCACGGAGACTGATAATTTCCTCGAACGTTAACTTTGGGCGGTTCATTGGGTCCAAGGCCAAGGTGGCAGCCAGGAAACTTGGCGTTATCACAAAGATCGGTACTTCATACCAGGACAGCTTCTAATGCAATTAGGACACACATAAACAGAAGCCAATTTGGTCTGGTGCTGCACCAGGTGCCACCTGGCTATTTTGGATTCAGTGAAGAGGCATGTGAAGAGGCTAATTGGCGACCCAGACTTAGCTCAGAACGGTCTCCAAAGCCTGGAGCACAGGCGTAGGATAGCCAGTCTGTCGGAATTCTATCCATTTTGTTGAGAGTTCGGGGTAATCGCAAGACTTGGTTCCCCGATCTTCGTTCCATCATTGATCTGACAGCGCAACTTTGGACAGCGAATGGAAGTGCTTTTTGTCAAATCGTCTTATTTAAAATTGTAAATCAGCGGGAAAAGTGATTACTAGTTGGAGCAGTATACGGCATTACAGACTCTAGTGAACAAGTGACAGTTTGTCACTTGTTCACTAGAGTCAAAATTGTAGTGAAATGAAATGAAATGAAATGAAATGAAATCGTTTATTAAGCAAGTAGGATCACCGATCACTTTTACACGTCATGTTTTTTTTTTTTTAACTAGATGAAGCCGGCATTTCCTAACTGACTACCTCTGGGAAGCTTGTTGTAAAAGTGTATACATTGATCCATGAACGAGTTGCCTACTCTGTGGAGACGAGTGTGATGTACAGCAAGATTGTGTTTGTTCCTGGTGTTTATATTATGAATAACTGCCTATTCTATATCGACATAATACAAACAAAAAAATCAACTAACAATTATAGTGTTGATAAAGTCAATAAAGTTGTGTACTTGAGGGTACTCAGAAATTAAAGCTACCGTGCCCCATCTAAACATCAAATCTGTGCGCCAAGCTATAAGCTCGTAATTTTCGAATACCTACATATCACCGTATCGTGCCACTGCGGAAATTAAAATTGACTATTTGATTAATTCCATATTCGAATTTTAAATTTTAATATGAAAATTGAATAAATCGACAAGTTTAATTCTCGAAAAGTACGGCGCGCAAAGTGTTGCAAGACATCGAGTCCTGCGGCGAACGAGGTGAAATAGCAAGTTGCTACCTACGCTACCCATTCTCTGTCGATTACGCGTGAGTCACTATCACCTGACTCCACTCTCTACACTGACTGTTAACATCTACAAGCGCCTAACAAATCACACCAAGCAACGTGTGTCAACGCGTCAATCACTAGTTAACTTCAAACGTAAGGTGCATATTTTTATCTCTTCAAAATGAAGAGGACACCACCTAAACCAAACAATGAACACCGAACAACAAACAATGAACACAACTTTCACCACAGTTCTAAACCCGATTTGTCAACACCAGTTGCGGAAAAAAATCTGGCCAGAATCACTTTGCGACAAAGACATAAACATGATTCTGAACAATCAACAGAGATGAATTCTCTCCGGGAAGACATTATGTCATCACTTGATACCTTGAGAAAGGAGCAACAAGAGAAATTTGGTGTGATGCAATGTAACTTAGACCAAATAAAGAATCAAAATACGGAATTACATACCACAAAAGCACATACCACATCACACCACACCACGACACATCCCTTCAACATTTTACTCGTACACGCATAAATATTGTCTATTACTGCTGTCGAGTTTGAACGGTAGATCGACGCTGTCCACTGTTGTATAAAAATCGTGATTTTATAAGCTAGACACTCATGTCTCTTAAAATACAGGTTTGCCTAGTTTAAGAGGCATGGATACTATAATTATGTACAGAATTTTTTGCAACATATTGTAATGACTGAATAAGTCTACCCATTAGATATATCTACTTGTGTATATTTCTGTAACTATTTTTGGTAAATAAACTTTATTATTATTATTATCATCAGACGGCCTGGCGTGCGGTTCCACCCTAGCTTTATTGACGTCACAATGTTCCGAAAGAAGCGTTTTGCCCCGTCTTTTATATCGCGTACCTAAGAGACTGGAATAATTTGCCAGCGGCGGTGTTTCAAACATACTTTCACTATACGACAAATCCTAATATTTCGCAGTAACCAATTACATTAGAAACTAACCCAAAATAATAAGTAAAAGCAAAGGTCAACACGCCTGAACACATCACCGCTAATCTTTAATCATTCTTCTTTTCAGAATCTAAAATCATATTTAGATTCAACAGAGCATGGCGTTATTTACATCAGTTTTGGTACAAATGTGAAGCCAAGTCTTCTTCCCCCGGAGAAGATACAAGAGCTAGTGAAAGCTTTCTCCAAAATGCCATACGATGTACTGTGGAAGTGGGACAAAGATGAACTGCCTGGAAAGTCAGCTAACATCAAGATATCCAAGTGGTTGCCGCAGTCAGATTTACTAAGTAAATAAAGTTGATGTTATAATAGTTTTTTTTCCTATCCCTTATTGTGGTACACGTATTTTTTTTTTTTTGAGATAAGTTTTTCACTCATTCAAAAACGAAATGAAATTCTATCAAAGAACTTTATCAGATTCATGTGCTGGCGATAAAGTCGTTACGGACTTTATTTCCACTGAAAATTCTCAATTGATAATATAATAAATAATCCTTTCTTCCTATCAGAACACCCCAAGATTAAACTGTTTGTAACACAAGGAGGCCTGCAATCAACAGACGAAGCTATCACAGCAGGGGTACCTCTGGTTGGTGTACCGATGTTGGGCGATCAATGGTACAATGTAGAGAAATATGAAATTCACAGAATAGGACTCAAATTGGAATTGGAATCTCTATCTGAAGAATCATTTACCAATGCCGTACAAAAGGTTATTGATGATGACAGGTATACATGAATTTTATACTACGTATATTCAAAATGAGTTTAGGTTTTTTGAACACATTGTAATTTTTATAAACATAAACTACGTTAAGTAAAAAGATTTGTCCAACAACATACTTGGACTTTTATGGCGACTCAAAAGATTATTTCCAAGTAGGTAATCCTTATTATAAAACCGCTGCTTTCAACAAAACAAAATATTGAATCTAAGTATTGCGCATTCAGAAGCAATGGCTTTCATTTGGATAGTTTATTATCTCATTTAAAAAAAAAAAAAAACAGAAGATAAATAGTTTAATGCTGTCGAAAAAGAAGAATCTATATATATAAAAGAAAGTCGTGTTAGTTACATCATTTATAACTGAAGAACGGCTATACCAATTTGGCTAAAAATTGGTAAGGACGTAGCTAAGAACTGGGAGAAGGACATAGGATACTTTCTATGCCGCTCCCCGTCGTTCCTGTGGGAATAAATGAGCTTCTTTGTTTCGACTTCTCCCACGCTTTTATGCTACCCTGGTACCTTGAACGTCAAAAAAATATGCACAATAAACCTTCTTTCATGTATTATGATTATTTGATAATGATGAATGAATGACGTTTATTGTTTCGACTTCTCCTACAGTTTTGTGATACCTTGGTACCTTCCACGTCAAAAAAATATGCACAATAAACCTTCTTTCATGTAATTATGATTATTTGATAATGATGAATGAATGACGTTTATTGTTTCGACTTCTCCTACAGTTTTGTGATACCCTGGTACTTTGCACTTCCACAAAATATGCACAATAAAACCTCTTTCATGTATTAATTATGGTGATTTGATAATGATGAATGAGCTTTTTTATTGTTTCGATTTCTCCTACACTTTTATGCTACCCTGGTACCTTGCACGTCAAAAAATATGCACAATAAACCTTCTTTCATGTATTACGATTATTTGATAATGATGAATGAATGAGGTTTATTGTTTCGACTTCTCCTAAACTTTTGTGCTACCCTGGTACCCTGCACCTCCACAAAGTAGGAAACACGTGTCCAGTATTTTTAAGTTGATAATATTATGTACAAAATTTCAAAAAGATATAAATAAATGAAAAACCACAAAGTTATAATAAGCTTGCTACGAGTATTCTACTTGGTTGTCCCAACATAAATATGGTCAAAGATCCGCGCGCGAGCGAGCGCGGTGCGTTGATCTCTAGCGTCAGCTGTTGCGCGCGCACAATACCTATGATGATGTATCGTAAGCTGCGTGACGCACTCGGTAACTACACTGTAACAATTTCTAAATGTATTTGGGACAAAATATAACATGGTGTCAAAATTATTGGAATCGATTCAGTTGCTTATTCACTATCTTCTTCTTCTTTATATATATAAAAGAAAGTCGTGTTAGTTACATCATTTATAACTGAAGAACGGCTATACCAATTTGGCTAAAAATTGGTAAGGAGGTAGCTAAGAAGTGGGAGAAGGACATAGGATACTTTCTATGCCGCTCCCCGTCGTTCCTGTGGGAATAAATGAGCTTCTTTGTTTCGACTTCTCCCACGCTTTTGTGATACCCTGGTACCTTGAACGTCAAAAAAATATGCACAATAAACCTTCTTTCATGTAATTATGATTATTTGATAATGATGAATGAATGACGTTTATTGTTTCGACTTCTCCTACAGTTTTGTGATACCCTGGTACTTTGCACTTCCACAAACTATGCACAATAAAACCTCTTTCATGTATTATGGTGATTTGATAATGATGAATGAGCTTTTTTATTGTTTCGATTTCTCCTACACTTTTATGCTACCCTGGTACCTTGCACGTCAAAAAATATGCACAATAAACCTTCTTTCATGTATTACGATTATTTGATAATGATGAATGAATGAGGTTTATTGTTTCGACTTCTCCTAAACTTTTGTGCTACCCTGGTACCCTGCACCTCCACAAAGTAGGAAACACGTGTCCAGTATTTTTAAGTTGATAATATTATGTACAAAATTTCAAAAAGATATAAATGAAAAACCACAAAGTTATAATAAGCTTGCTACGAGTATTCTACTTCGTTGTCCCAACATAAATATGGCCAAAGATCCGCGCGCGAGCGAGCGCGGTGCGTTGACCTCTAGCGTCAGCTGTTGCGCGCGCACAATACTATGATGATGTATCGTAAGCTGCGTGACGCACTCGGTAACTACACTGTAACAATTTCTAAATGTATTTGGGACAAAATATAACTCATTCAAAATGTAAGTCAGCAATTCATATACCAAAAATGGTATAACAAAAAGCAAATGACAGCTGAGCATATTTAAAAAAAAGTCTAACCGGTTGAAGCAATCGTTTAAAGCAAAGAATATAAATACTCTCTGCTGGTTTAAAGTTTTTAATAAAAAACCACAAAGCCAACTTCAACTTCAAAATTTCTAATATTGTATTGCTGTGCCATTTATCATCAATAAAAATATCATGCCGTGACCAAGACCATCAAATCTTTCTCGACAAAGCGGTAATGCAAGAGTAAATCGAAACATTCTGAATGAAAGCACTGAAGAAGAGCAAGAAATTGCACGTGCAGAGCGCCGCCTTACTATGACTCGACTTCGTGCTTCTCACTCACAAGAGCAAAGGGAGGCGGCAGTCCGTGAAACTGTTCCGTTGACAATGCGAAATCGGCGAACAAACCTCAGAGATCATCATCATCATCATCAATCTTTTTATCGTCCCACTGCTGGAGACAGGTCTCCTCTCATGCAGAGAAGGATTGAGTGTAATCACCACGCTTGCTCAATGCGGGGTGGCGATTTCAGACTTATAAAGTCCAGGTTTCCTCAAGATTTTTTCCTTCACGTTCAGTCATTGGTGTCCTAGATATTATACTTAGAGAGTACATATCACTTTAGAAAAGTTACATCGATACTTGCCTGACCTGGAATCGAACCCGCGCAATCATACAAGAGAGGCTGGTGTTTTAACCACTAGGCCACCACGACATCTCAGAGATCAATAGCTAGATAATTTACGAAGCACAAGTAGAAATTCATTTCTTTCACAAGGTGCTACCTAAATGACAAATAAAAAAATCATGGAATACCTACTTTTTTTTTTTATTTACAGTGTTCCTAATTTAAAAAGTAAAAAATGTGATCATGTGATATTTATTGCCTTTAAGGCGGAACAAAGTTCGCCGGGTCAGCTAGTTGTCTATAAAATATAGGTTTTTAATAAATTAAATAGCAGAATAATAATAATTTTTTTCTCTTACAGTTACCGCAAAAACATTGTCAACCTAAGGGCTCTCATGCTTGACCAGCCAATGCAACCATTAGAACGCGGAATTTGGTGGATTGAGCACGTGCTACGTCACGGCGGCGCGAAGCATCTTCGAGCGCCCGCCGCCAACATATCATGGGCGCAGTACCTCGAATTTGAACTCCTTGCAATAGTATTAGGATTTTTATTGTCCGTTTGTTTAATTGTAGTCACTTTAGTGTATAGTTTGTACAAGTTTATTACTAACAACTATATTAGTAATATAAAGGTTAAAATTAATTAAAATAGCTGAAAATACTCATGAGAAATGTTTTTAAGATGTACTGTGTACTATCTCATGATGAAAGACTTACGAATAATGAGTGCAATTTAAAAAATCCAATATAGACCATGACGACAATATTAATGATGGCGAAGAAAACATTTTTGAGTACGGAAGCGATGACAGTGTAAAAGAAAAAAATTATGAACCTGATTTAATAGATTACTCAAATTGTAGTGAAATAAGCAACTCACCTGAGTTGAGTTCTTTACAAATTGCTCAAGTTCAAGTAAAAATACGTCTTTACTCATCAGATAAACGCCATAATGCCTTTGAACATAAATATTGCAAAGTTCCAGTCAATAGGCACATACAAATCTACACTAATATTATAAAGAGGAAAGATTTGTATTTTTGTATGTAACAAATAAATTTAAAAAAGTACTGGACTGATATTAATAATTCTTTTTTCATTAGAAAGATTGACTGAGTAACATAGAATAAATTTTATTTTGGAAAAAATAGGGTTTCGTAAGATATTTGGGTTTTATGAACACAAGATCTAAAAAATAAACCCGAAAAGTAACTAATAATAATTTAAATATATAATAATAAAAAAAGAAAATAATTTAACGTCAAATGTTGTTTATAGAGAAGCGTTAATCCCAGTCGTATCCGAAGCGTTTCAGCTTTGGATTCTAAGGTCCGCTTTATCATGAGTCTAACTGCTCATTTTGGCTAAACTTCGATATTTCCCATGAAGCGACTGCCGTCTGACCTCCACAACCCAACGGCGATATCGAAACATTGCAGTTAGACCAATTGTAGGACTTTTGAGGGCTTCAACAACCCGCAACGACTGCCATTAGATGTTCGTATGGCAACCGGGACCAGCGGCTTAACGTGCTTTGTAAACCAGTGCAAATCTTCGTATTCATGGATACAAATATTTGCACTGCGCGGGGATCGAACCCGCGCCTCCTTGCGCAGTGGCCGCGTCCGCTATCGCTATGCCACGGAGGCTGTCGACCATAATCGCTTTAGTTATCTATCCTAAAACAACGGCGTAGTATTCTGTAATTTGTGACAACGGGTTGCACTCCGGGACTGGCAAAAGTGAAACCTTAGTATTAATTACATTTAAATATTTTCATCATTAACAACTTTAACATCCTCATAAAGACAATCTATGCAGCCTGCGGATAATGACTACGTCGTCGGTGTCTGTGAATTGATTTGGGAATCACTTTTCTGACCATGTCTTCCCTGGGTAGGCGTTTTGCAGCGGCAACCGACATCCACGCGGGCAAAGCTGCGGGTGACCGCTATGTAGTATAAAACAAAGTCGCTTTCTCTGTCTGTATATCGCTATGTATGCCTAAATCTTAAAAACTACGCAACTGATTTTGATGCGATTTTTTTTAATAGAGTGATTCAAGAGGCAGGTTTATATGTATAATACATGCACCCGTGCGAAGCCGGGGCGGGTCGCTAGTACAAAATAAAAATACAACTAAATACCAAGATAATGTGGAGTATACTTCTGATTTAATAACAATACGAGTTGAAGATAATTTAAGTCCACAAAAATTAAGTAGTAAAAACACTGTTTATATTCCTGATTTTGAAGAATGTTTTTATTTGCTTTTCAAGAAAAAAACATTTTTGGAAAGGACAGTGATTCATATTAATGAAACTGGTGAATTTGCCGATAATTCTGATACGCAAGAAAAAGAACAAGAACAAGGACGGTGCAGCGATGGTGAATTTTAAATCTACGAATATACGGTTTCAACTGAAGCAAGAGCAGCCAGGGATGCTATTTTATAAAACATACTTTTCAGCACCCTTTTCTAATAGTCTCTCCAGCGGTGCCAAGTAGACTATCGGTATATTGGAGCGCTGAAGGGTTTGTACGAAAACGCCACCATGTCAGTCCGAATACAGGACCAGACTTCAAAACCAATACCTTTGCAGCGTGGTATTAGACAGGGAGATGTTATCTCCCCAAAATTGTTTACCGCTGTATTGGAGCATGTCTTCAAGGTTCTGGACTGGAAAGGACTGGGCATCAACATCAATGATGATACCGTAGTCATGGCTGAGACCGCGGAGGACCTGAGTACAATGCTCGAAGACCTTAGTAGAGCCTCCGAGCGAGTCGCTCTTAAAATGAACATGGACTAGACGAAAGTCATGTCTAATGCCCATGTTGTACTGACTCCTATAAAGATTGGAGACTATGTTCTGGAAGTTGTTGACAGTTACGTATACTTGGGACAAACTATCCAGTTAGGAAGGGCGGCGCAGGACCGGTTGTTGTGGAGATCCTTGAGGGAGGCCTAGGTTCAGCAGTGGACGTCTTTCGACTGAAAATCATGATGATGATGAAATTATTGGTACGCAATTCATCAAAAGGCATTCAGTTTCCTTTTGACTTGCAAAATGTACGAAATGAAGCAAAACCAATATGTTTTACAAAGTATAAAGATTTAGTTACCCTCTTGGAATGTGTACATAATAGGGTATTTGACTAAAAAAAAACCACTCCACTTTCACTCCCACTCCACTCCTGATCTTTGATGCCTTTTATATTTGTCAATCTTTATTGATTTGATAAAACAAAATATACGTATCCAATATTTTTCTATAATCTGAATGACGGATTTTTTAGTCAAATACCCTATTGCAAAAATCGAAAAAAAATTAACCTGACTTTTCTCGGTCTGGTTAGATAATGACGTTTCTTGCCAATATGCCTACTAAACTTTTATTTCTTGTTATCACTTGTCGGTTCCTCCGACCCTCTATAATAACGTAATTTAGACCAGTTCTATCTTATTTTGGAACCTATGTTTTGTTGTGAATTTTAGATTTTATAAAGTCTTCCGACGTTTTGCTTGAAATAAAATAAGTAATAAATATTTTAAAAGTATAAAGTATAATATTCACAGATCAGACTTCGTAAAATTGTTAATTCTCTAAGACTGTAATATTTTATGTAGATATAAAGATAAAAGTTAAAACTTGAAATTGCAACCATAAATTCGGATGTACGCTTCTGCTTGCAGTTTTCATTGTTATTCTATAATATTTCAGGCATAAGGTCAGATGATACTGATTTTACAAAAAAAAAACCTTATTAATTAAATTATTTTAAGAGTTACAGTGATTGTTTTAATAGAAATAAAGGGTGCCATTGTATACCTTATAAAAATAAAAAAAAACTAATTTAAATGCTTAAAGATGTAACAAATATGAAGCGATATGTTTGTCAATTTTATTTTTGCTCTCCTGTAAAGTTGATGTTTTCTATATACGCTTTTGAGGTCTAGAATTATTTAAATAATACTACAACAATTTATCACAAACTTTCTATTCCTGGATTTTTAACGTCACTGGACTTGGTGGGTTTTGAAACTGTACTCCTCAATTTATAAAGCTAGGGCACATTATCAAAGAATGACAAAACAAAAAAAAATATTATAATGAGAAGTCGTGCCGATTATCAATACTGGTAGTGACAAAGACTGTACTTATTAACTCAGCTCATTCACGTATAAAACACACGCCGATCATCTGGATAGAATTAGTTATAATCGGGCATCACAATGGCGACGTTAGTGGTTCTGAAATTATGTCTTTGCATACAAATTTTCGTCACTGACGCGGCAAGGATACTGGCAATATACCCAGTCCCTTCCATCAGTCATCAAATAACTTTCAAGCCGATAACGATGGAACTCGTCAAACGTGGACATGAAGTAACAGTGATAACAGCAGATCCCATGTTCAAGAAAGGTGAAGAATATTTTACAAAAATCGATGTTCATAATATATCGTACCAAGTATGGGAATGGGTATGGGATTCATGGCACCCGGTAGAGGAAACAAAGAAGATCTTATATCACAAACGAGGATTGGAGTTCAAGTGATTATTGATTTAATAGATATACAACTACAGGTTGAAAAAGTCAAGGATTTAGTTCAGGGAAAGGGGAAGTTTGATCTCTTGTTTACAGAAGCGTGTATTCGGCCAACAATTGCCTTTTCACATGTTTACAAAGTGTCTTTGATTCAAATTAGTTCTTTCGGAGCTATGTGGGATAATTATAAACTAATGGGTGCTCCAGAACATCCATTCTTGTATCCTATGATGAATCAGAGAATCTACAATATGACATTGTATGAAAAGTTGTATGAATTGTACAATAAATACATGACAGATATTATATATGCAAATATGGCAGGTGAAGAGAACGAAATGATAAGGAAATATTATTTTGGACCCGATATTCCGGATCTCACGGAACTTCAAAATAATATTAACATGTTGTTTTTGAATGTTAATCCAATTTGGGAAGGAAATCGCTCTGTGCCGCCTAGTGTCATCCATTTGTTAGGACTGCCCCAGAAACCGCATAAGGAATTGCCTAAAGCAGGTATTTTTTAAATCATTCAAACTTTGCTCAATTTAAAAATTAAAATACTGGCTCTAATAAAAGGCTGGCTCTTAGCCGACATAACAGTTCTTTAATGATTTGAGAAAACTTCAGTATA
The DNA here is from genome assembly GCA_037179545.1 of Sesamia inferens. Lineage (NCBI taxonomy): Eukaryota > Metazoa > Arthropoda > Insecta > Lepidoptera > Noctuidae > Sesamia > Sesamia inferens. The sequence continues at coordinate 17,664,794 of CM073944.1, read as the reverse complement.
CGTATACTGAAGTTTTTATACTTAGGAATTTATAGGTAAAATATGCTCCTGCTTTTTTCTTTCTTTTATTGATACTGTATATACCTGGTCCTTTGATATGGCATTGTAATTTAATTAACAGCCAGTAAACGTTAACAAATAAAGAGACAGTATTTAATTGGTCTAAATATTAAGAATAGATTGATGTTTACGGTTGATTAATTGAATAATTTATTAATGTAGAGTGTAATAAGGAATTAGATAAGGAAATTTAAACTTAAGATAAATATTAGTTGAGTCCTGTCAAATCATATATTTTGCCCCTAACTGTTTTAATGATCTGTTTAAATTTCTTTATTTAACTCATAATTATACTTTACATTATCATTACTTCACATTATTTATATGTATTTATTAACAAGTGTTCATTAGTGTTAAGATTCTGCGTTGAAATATCAGAAGTTCAATTAAAGTCATTTAAAACATTCAAAACGGAGTTGCAGTCTCAACTAAAGTTAAAAACTTAGGAAAATAGATCAAAGCCGCTGACTTTATCTATGAAAAATATCTTTAATTTCCCAACCAATTTGATAAGGTCAATTCGTTTGTCGAAACATTGTATAATTATACATCTGTATATTCATTTAAAGAATTTGTATATTCTACAGATTTCCTTATAAGATTTTCAATTTTATCATTTAGCATTTATATTTTTTTTTTTCATCAGCACTAAGGCTCAAGATTGATTGGGAATATCTGACAGTTTGGGGTAGTTTGACCTGCTGTCGTTCGTACTTAGTGCTTGATCTCGATGATAATCTACATTATTACTATCCAAGATGTTTTCTTTATACTCCGTCCACTCTAGGGTATGATTGAGACTATTTAATGACATGTATTATTATTACATTTAAGTATACACTGATAATAACACCTAAATACTATCTTTAACTATTCTTTTTTTGAGGAACTAAAATCATATTTAGATTCATCAAAGCACGGTGTTATTTACATCAGTTTTGGAACAAATGTGAAGCCAAGTCTTCTGCCTCCAGAGAAGATACAAATTCTCTCGGTGGTAGGCCATAACATCGGCCGCCGGCAGAAGTTACCACCCACCAGACAAAGCCTTGCCGCCAAGCGATTTGTCGTGTTCCGGCGTGATGTCTGGTAAAGCCGTACGGAGGACGGGTCTGAGCAGTTGTGTTGCGATGTGTGCCGGGTACGATGCACCTAATGTTGTTGTGTTGGGAGTTTGGTCGTGGAAGGTCTTCAGATCAATCTCCCTTTGGCGCAGCATCGTTGGTCGTGTTGTTGGGTTTAACATTGCATCAGCTCGCCTAACTGCTGTCTTCCTTCCTATTAGCTCAGTTTTTCTGAGTGAATAGGCTATTAATAAACTAGCGCGCTTTAACATCAACGATCGCATCACTGCTTACTATCAGGCGGGACTGTGGAAGTGGGACAAGGATAAACTGCCTGGAAAGTCTGCTAATATCAACATATCCAAGAGGTTGCCGCAGTCAGATTTACTTAGTAAGTAAAGTTGATACTTCAATGATTATTTTCCTATCCCTTTTTGTGGTAAACGTCGCTTCAAAATAGGTAGTTTTTGTATGTCACTAAATTAATATAATATATATTAATTAAGTTAAGTTAATTGATATGCAGAGATTTCCTACGAGGCGGCTTGCGTTATGGCCCGATCCACGCCCTGGGACCTAGAGGCGAAAGTACTCGCGTCATTGTACCGATGACGCGAGGAAAAGCGGACACAGGGCTCCAGTCCGGTGCAGAGTCAGATCGAGCTGCGTCGAGAGGAGCTCCGTCAGGTCCTGGTGGCGGACTGGATGCAAAGGCTTGTGCGCCCTACCGCCGATCTCGCTACCGTCGAGGCGATCCGGCCAATACTCGACGACTGGCTTGGAAAAAGGCACGGCTTCCTGTCGTTCAGGGTGACGCAGGTATTGTCGGGGCACGGCTGCTTTGGCAAGTACTTGCGTCGCATAAGCAGGGAGCCGGACGCTCGGTGCTGCCATTGCGTCCATTGCGGGGAGGACACGGTGCAGTACACGCTCTCCGAGTGTTTAGCGTGTCCTCACAAATAGAGTAGAAGGGGACCTGACGCTGCCGACAGTAGTGCGAAAGATGGTCGTAGCTCAGAGCCGTGGGACGCGGTGGTGTCCTTCTGCGAGGACGTGATGTCGCAGAAGGAAGCTGCGGAACGGGAGAGGGAGATCTCAACTCCCTTCCCGAGCCGCAGAAGACGCACCGGGCGCCGAGGAAGGGCAGACAACGCCCCCTTCCGGCCCATAAATGGGTCCAGGGGCATGGGATATGGGGAAGTCCCCGCCCACTATTTGATGGACCCCGAGGCGGAGGCGCACGCGAGTGTCGGCGCGCGCCTTTGAGGCGATGCACGGGGTAGTTTAACACCCCACTACCCTGTGCAGGAGACGAGGCCCGGCTAGCAGGAGGGTGTGCGGCCGTGGAAGAATTTAGACACACACGGCTACCCACGCGCGTTCGTTCCAGAAGAGACACCGGGGTGGTTTTTAGTCAGTAGCAGTCTGACAGACCCCGTCGCCCACCCCAGGGCGGCGGACACGCATGAGCATTTTCCACCACGGAACAAAAAAAAAAAAAGATTGATATGCAGGTAATAAAAATCCTCCATTAACAACAATAATAATAGTATCCTTTCTACTCTTCAGAACACCCCAAGATTAAACTGTTTGTAACACAAGGAGGTCTGGTTGACCGATGATAGACGATCAATGGTACAATGTAGAGAAATATGAAATTCACAGAATTGGAGTCAAACTTGAATTGGCATCGCTTTCTGAAGAACCATTTACCAATGCCGCACAAAAGGCTATTGGCGATCACAGGTAAACATAAATTTTATACTATGAATATTCACAATGACTATACATCAACACTTTTTGTTTTTTATGAACCTAAACTACGTTAAAAACAAATTCAGGAAATTGAAAGAAGATTGTCCAGCAGGGCGAAATGTACTTTTGGCTTTTAGTTAACATGCAAATGTATATTTGTCCGGATGGAATCTTACAACTCAATTTCAAGGCATTTGCCTTCAATCGATTGAGCTGAAATTCGGTATGCACGGTCAGTTCATATGACAATACCGATTAGCGATTACGATTACGATTAACCGTAACGTCATTCTAAATCCAACACGGCGGCATACCCAAAATAGCGGACCACTCATTTTTAATGCATTCCTACAATATGGGTATCAAATTAAAGGGCGTTCTGATAGTAACTCGAAAAAAATGTACCGGCACTCTTAATAAAATATGGCGGACTTTTAAAACTTGAAAACCAATTTTAAAACGGATGTTTTTAACCGATGGAGCTGAAATTTTACATACACGTTCAGTCTGGATGGTGCAAGGTTAAGTATGTCACGTCATTCTAAATCCAACATGGCGGCATACCTAAAATGGCGGATCAATTAAGCTATTGAGCGTGGAGACCGAATCCAGAAATTCCGTAACGAAAATAACCTATCACCCTCTACTCCGACCGGCATAGCGGCGCGGTGTTGAAAGCCGTGCATCATCGTCTTTGGCACGCTATTTTTTTTGCGTACGACTATATCTTTTGATAACAATTTATACCTTGTTTTTCAAAAAGAGCATGCATATTGCAGGGCGTGAACTCAGTTCAACGCATTTGACAAGTTAATGATTATCACGATGTACTAAAGTTGCGATTAATTTTCACTCTGAAGTAGGTCTTCTATAAGATGTAGAATTACGAAATACAAAATATGATAAAACAAAATATACGTATCCAATATTTTTCTATAATCTGAATGACGGAATAAATAGAATCGTTTTTTTTTAACCCAGGAAACATCTCTATTCGACATGAGTGTCAGGGGTAGCACGATGATAACTTCACGGGCGATTTTATCGGGCTCCTCATGAGCCCAATGTTGACTTTTTAGCTTCCATATCCTGGCTACGATTCGGTGACCTTTTCGGGCAAACTGAAGATTTCATCTGTGCAATTATGGATGAAGTTATCTTGACGAATAACTACCGGAGATATATTATAAAGGACGGGACGATTGACGTGTGTCGGGCATGTCACCATCCGGGTGAGTCCATCAGACATATTATCTCTGGTTGTTCTCAATTAGCTAACGGCGAGTATTTGCACAGGCATAACCAAGTAGCTAGGATCATCCACCAGCAACATGCTTTGAAACACAAAGTTGTAGATTCTGAGGTACTGTATTATAAGTATGTGCCCGACCCAGTTCTTGAAAATGACCATGTCACGTTATACTGGGATCGCTCTATCATTACTGACAGGACTGTTGTTGCGAATAAGCCTGATATAGTGGTGATAGATCGATTAGCGCGCCTCGCAATGATTGTCAATGTTACCATTCGACATGACGGGAATCTCGCGAAAGCTGAGAAAAAGAAACAAATAATATCTCGACTTGGCGTACGAGATTCTTGACATGTGGAATGTGAACTCGGCAGTCATTGTGCCGATTGTCGTACCGGCCAATGGTTTGATAGCCAAGAGCCTCGACCAACATCTATTGAGGCTCTCGTTAGGCAGTTGGATCAAGGGCCAGATTTAAAAGGCAGTATTTAAAAGGCAGTACTCCTCGATACGGCTCGCATCGTGAGAAGGTTCCTGTCTCTGAAGCCCTAACCACCGGTAGCCTGGACCCCGCTCGTGCCATCGGTGAAACACTATTTTTGTGTTTTTAAATGTTTTTCTATGTTTTTATATAAATATTTAAAAATGTAAAACAATGTGTATGTATAGAAAAATAAAGGGAATAATAATAATTTATTTGCATCAAGTTTTATAATACATTGATACATGTAGTATATACAAAGGATGTATACAATAGTGTGGCGACATCAGCACCCTTGCTAAGTTGCCAAGACAACTGTGTTAAAGATACTGGGCGGTGATAACCCCTTTGATGGTTTTTTCTTTCTTGTATTTAGGTACATTCACGCCATTTTGAATTATACGACTGGTTCGTTCACTGGTTTCATAACACATATTAAAATGGGGTTTAAGGCAATAATTATAGTTAGAATCTATGTGAACTGTTTAACGTTTACTTGACCTTTTTCCAAAAATAATCAGCAGCAAGCCGATTAATAACAATATTTAGGATAGGTTATCAATGAATGACAAAGCAAAAAAGGAATATAAAAACATGCTATTTATCAATAGTCATAATGACTGTACTTATTAACTCTGTTAATTCACTTATAAAACACACGCCTATCATCTCGTTAGAATTAGTTGTAACCGGGCGTCACAATGGCGACATTATTGGTTCTAGCATTTTGTCATTTCTTACAATTTTTTGGCACTGACGCAGCAAAAATACTGGCAATATATCCAGTCCCGTCCATCAGCCATCAAGTAACCTTCAGACCGATAACGATGGAACTCCTCAAACGTGGGCATGAAGTAACAGTGATAACAACAGATCCCATGTTCAAGAAAGGTGAAGTTCCTGATAATCTTACGGAAATCGATGTTCATGATATATCCTACCAAGCATGGGAGGCTTTCATGGCATCCAAAAGAGGCAACAAAGAAGATCTTATAACACAAGCGAGACTTGTAGTACAAGTCATTATGGATGTAATGGACATACAACTGCAAGTTAAAGAAGTCAGGGATTTGGTCCAAGGAAAGGGAAAGTTTGATCTTTTGCTTGCAGAAGCGTGTATGCGGCCAGCATTAGCCTTCTCACATGTTTACAAAGTGCCTTTGATTCAAATTAGTTCTTTCGGAGCCATATGGGATAATTATAAAGTAATGGGTGCTCCAGAACATCCATTCTTGTATCCTGGTATGACGAATCAGAGAATCTACAATATGACATTGTATGAAAAGTTGTATGAATTATACAATAAGTTCATGATAGATATTTCATATGCAAATATGGCAGTTGAAGAGAACAGAATGATAAGAAAACATTTTGGGCCTGATATTCCGGATCTCTGGGAACTTCACGAAAATGTTGATATGTTGTTTTTGAATGTTAATCCAATTTGGGAAGGAAGTCGCCCTGTGCCACCAAGCGTCATCCATTTGGGAGGACTGCCCCAGAAACCGCATAAGGATTTGCCTAAGGTAAGCTATTTTTGCGATCATTCAAACATTGCTCAATTGTGAATTCATCGGTGAGCAAGGCTGGCTGTTACGTTGTTTGTTGGGGGAGATCTATTATATGTAGTCCAGAAATAGATAGTTTAGGTGATATATTATATATGTTATAATTTGACAAACCTTGAGTATACAAGATTTTAATTTTCTAATTGCATAGCTCATAAGTAGGATCAGTACCAAAATAAATAATTTTAAAACTTACCACAAAATATATACTAAACATCAATGTATGACGGGGAAAACCGTTAGGAAGGCGTGCCCGAAGTTCCGGATAGTTGAGGTGTCTTTTCATCCCATAATTTCCATCGTGGGCGGTAATTGGATAAAATGTTGAAAAATAACTATAGTGTGTTGTTCGATTCTTATTATTTTAACTGTACAGACACTCAGATCACTTTAAAATTAAGGGATTACAATGATAATCTCAGATTAAAACAGATAAGAGCCAATAGGTTAGAGCGTGTGCTTCTCCGTCGGCAGCTGTCAATGATATGACTGTCGCCACCCCTTCAAATCACGCCTACTACTCTATTCGGAGTTGCCCGGTCATAATAAAAATCATAATTTATCCGTATACTGACCGATTAATCGACTTCAAAGAATAGTAGCGTAATTTACGGTCAATTGATACAGATACGATAAAACAGATCACAATATTGAAAATTAACCAGTCACGTGCCGTTATGTAAATCCTAAATTGCGTTTAATTTTGATTGATCGCAATTCCATCTTATTTTCACATTATCAATTAGATAATACCTTTTTTAAGTACTTAGTGAATAAGCGCATTTTTCTATAGATTATTTTTGTTTTTCTTTTCTTTTATTGCTATATATATCCGTATTATGTCCTTTGATATGGCATTGTAATTTAATTAACAATAGTAAACGTTAACATGAAATAGAGACAACAATGAATTGGTCTAAATATTAACAACAAATTCATATATAACGGTTGAGTATTTGATTAATTTATTCTTGTATAGTGTAATAAGGAAATCTATATAAGATAAATATTAGTTCAGTCCTGTCAAATTATATAATCTGCTCTTAAATATTCTAACGGTCTGTTTATATTTCTTTACTCAACTCCTAATTACACTAAAGTATATTCATTAAGTATATTTATAAAGAGGTATTTAGTGTTTAGTTTCTGCGTTCAAATAACAGAAAGCCAATGAGGGTAATTTAAAACATCCAAAATTTTGTCGCAGTTTCAACTAATGTTAAAAACTTAGGAAAATAGACATTTTTGACAGTTTTAGGCAGATCAAAGGGTATCAATTTAAATAACTTAAATTCGAATTTAAAATTACGAGACGATTCCCTCGAAATTGGCTACTTTATACATACATTCATTTGTTACGTATGAGCGATCATGTAGTAATAAAGAATTAGTATACATAGGTACTATATTTAGCCTTTGGTCTTAATCATAATCACACAATTGCTGTACAAAGTGTTTTCTTCATAACCCATCCTCTCTAGGGTATAATTGACACTTATTAATGACATGTTTTTACCCGAATGCCAGGAAGAGTTATGTTTTTATTTACATAATATATTTAAGTATCTAGAGGCTGATAGTAACAACTAAAATTTTTTCAAATTTTCCTTCTTTTCAGGAACTAAAATCATATTTAGATTCATCAAAGCAAGGCGTTATTTACATCAGTTTTGGTACAAATGTGAAACCAAGTCTTCTTCCCCCAGAGAAGATACAAATGCTAGTGAAAGCTTTCTCCAAAATGCCCTACGATATACTGTGGAAGTGGGACAAAGATGAACTGCCTGGAAAGCCGGCTAACATCAGGATATTGAAGTGGTTGCCGCAGTCAGATTTACTTAGTAAGTAAAATTGATATTTGAATCGTTATTTTCATATCCCGTTTTGTGGTATTTAATAAATTTCACATTAGATTGATGTGCTGGCAATGAAAATCCTCCATTGACAACAATATTATTAATATCCTTTCTTTATTCCAGAACACCCTAATATTAAACTGTTTATAACACAAGGAGGTCTTCAATCAACAGACGAGGCTATCACAGCAGGGGTACCTCTGGTTGGTATACCGATGTTGGGCGATCAATGGTATAATGTAGAGAAATATGAAATTCACAGAATAGGAGTCAAATTGGAATTGGAATCTCTATCTGAAGAATCATTTACCAATGCCGTACAGAAGGTTATTAGCGATGACAGGTAAACATAAATTGTATACTATGAATAATTACAATGACAATTTTCATGGGGTTTACATGATCGACCAACAATATATCTACTTAAAAAAGATGTTGTGACCTCTGAGTTTATTTCGGTCTTTCTTGTGAGAGTAATAAGATAGGAAATGCCGAACTCATCTAGTAGAAGTATACAATTTGTTGCACAAACCTACTAATAGAAAATAAATAATTTATCAAAGATTTTGTGAATTGTCTATAAAATATAAATTTGGAAATAGCGGAAGAATAAGCATTATTTTTCTCTTACAGCTACCACAAAAATATTGCCAACCTAAGGACTCTCATGCTTGACCAGCCAATGCAATCATTAGAACGCGGAATGTGGTGGATTGAGCACGTGCTACGTCACGGCGGCGCGAAGCATCTTCGAGCGCCCGCCGCCAACATGTCATGGGCACAGTATCTCGAAGTTGAACTCCTTGCAATAGTATTAGGAGTTCTATTAACCATAATTTTAATTACAGCTGGTTTAGTATATAGATTGTACAAGTTTATTAGTAATAACTATATTGTTAATAAAAAGTTTAAAAATAATTAATGTACCTGACAATATTATTAACTCATTCTGTAAATAAATTGCGTGAAAACTAAGCTAAATTAATAATAATAATAGTTTATTCCCGATGGCAGGCCATAATATCGGCTGCCGGCAGAAGTTACCACCCACCAGACAAAGTCTTGCCGCCAAGCGATTCGTCGTGTTCCGGCATGATGCCTGATGAAGCCGTACGGAAAACGGGCCATATATTATTGTGTCGGGAGTTTGATCGTGGAGGGTCTCCAGATTAATCTACCTCTGGCGCAGAATCGTTGGTCATGTTGTTAGGTTTAACATTGCATCATCTCGCTCAGCTGCCGTCCTTCCTACTCACTAAGATTTTTAAGTGAATAGGCTTAATAAACTTGCGCGCTTTACGAGCAATGATTGCATCAGTGCCTACCATCAGGCGGAATTACAGTCACGCACTAGTTTATAATTATTAAAAAAAAAAAACTACTCAGTCGAGTTAACTGTGTACCTCGCTGGAATGCGACCCCTCTCCCGCTTCCCCGCGCGGACTTGTAGCGATAGTATGTTTGGTACAATTGACTAAATACAGTTTAAATCCCCTGTTGTTATTACTGTATTGGTCGTGGAGGGTCTTCAGATCAATCTCCCGTTGGCGCAGCATCGTTGGTCGTGTTGTTGGGTTTAACATTGCATCACCTTGCTCAACTGCCGTCTTCCTTCCTGTTCGCTCAGTTTTTCTGAGTGAATAGGCTCTTAATAAACTAGCGCGCTTTACCTTCAACGATGGCATCACTGCTTACCATCAGGCGGGATTACGGTCAAGCGCTAGTTTATAATAATTATTAAAAAAAAATTAAAAAAAAACTGTTTCTGTGGAGTATTTGCTTGGTTGAGTTTTTTTTTATTAAGTTTGTTTTGTTTTTTTACGTTTTCGACGCGTAAGTGAAGTCTGTTGGCTGGGCCAACAACTAAAAAACTTAAGATTAGGAAGGATGACGGCAGTTGAGCGAGGTGATGCAATGTTAAACCCAAACCAATACGACCAACGATGCTGCGCTAGAGGGAGATTGATCTGGAGACTCTCCATGACCAAACTCCCGACACAACATTTGGCGCATTGTAACCGGCACACATTGCAACACAACTGCTCAGACCCGTCCTCCGTACGGCTTCACCAGACATCATGCCGGAACACGACAAATCGCTTGGCGGTAAGACGGCGTTATTGCGTGTGATCGACCACTTAGATTTAATATGAGTTGTTTGTAATTAGATCTTCATGGAATACATTTCATAGAGGATTTATTCCATTCCTACCAGGAAGCAATATTTGTTGGGAATTATGTAATAATAATAATGTTATGTGTACTTGAAAGAAGAGAATCCTAATATGATGATTTACAAAATAATATATTTGGACATGCATTCATTTGACTATTACTACAATGTGTGTATTTGGGCTGTATGATTGTCCCGTTGGTAAATATTAAAGACTTTAGATAATTAGACTGGTTTATTACACTTGTAGAATTGTTACATTGGAATCGACATCTTCTAGTTCAGATCCTAAGTTACAATGACAAGACTATAGACTATATTCATAGACACTAATACATAGAGATGGTATTAGTTACTCGACTACAGAGTAGTGATGTATGATACAACATCCCCCCTGTTTAAGTTTAAATTAACCCTTGACAAACAATATTATAGAAACCTGACTTAGTTACAATTTAGACAATGACTTAAGACTATAGTTAGGTCTTAATCTAGGATACAATGTTCTACTTAATCTATTTCATCAATTAGCCTTCTGGTTGGCTTTACAACTCTTCCAGAACGAGTTACATGTTGACTGACTGAGGATTGAGATGAGAGCTCTTGAGGTCTAGACTCCTGCCTGTTACCTTCCTCTCTCCCCTGCGACGAATTGGATAGCATAGGAGAATATTTGTGTCTTAAATGAACCCTATTCTTCCTATACCTAACTCCATTGACATCCTCAACGACATATGACCTATTATTAGCCAACCTTAGCTTGACAATGGCTTGTTCCCAATTGCTATCAGGCTTTCTTTTAAAGTATACATGATCATTGGGATACAATAATGACAATGACTTTGTATTTCTATTATAATATTTAGACTTATTTTTATTATTTTGCTTGACACATTCTTTATAATTTTTGAATGTAACCACTTTAGGTTTTAATTTCTTATAAGACATAGGAATGTTATTTCTTAAATTCCTGGACATTAACAATTGAGCTGGAGATGGTAAATTATTCTTAGGTGTGTTTCTATACTGTAATAAAGCTATGTATGGATCAGATGAGTTTCTTTTACATTTTTTTAACATATTTTTGATAATTTTGACTGAACTCTCTGCTTGACCATTTGACTGTGGATGATATGGGCTGGTTACAATGTGTTCTATGTCCCATTCATGCATAAAATTCTTAAATTCTAATGACTGAAAAGGAGGACCGCCATCAGACACTAAAGATAAAGGTATTCCATGACGAGCAAAAATGGACTTTAAATGTGTTATTACATTCTTTGCTGTACTGTTTTTATTTAACAAAGCTATTTCTATAAATTTAGAATAATAATCTGTGACAATTAAATAAGTAAGGTTATCAAAATACATTAAATCAACACCTACTTGTTGCCATGGATATTTATTAATTTCAAAATTTTTTAGTGTTTCCTTTGGATTATTAGGTTTAAATTGTGCACATACATAACATTGTTCTACCAAGTTTTTAATATCAGCTGACATGCTTGGCCAGTACAAAGACTCTCTAGCCAGTTTTAAGCACTTATTTATACCTTGGTGACCTTCATGAATTTTACCTAACATTTCCTTATACATTGACTGTGGTACTATTAATTTTGACCCTTTGAACAACAAATCTTTGACTACATGAATTTCAGCTTGTATATTCCAAAATGGTTTTATTGACAGACTGACATTATTTTTATTTTTTGGCCAACCTTCATAATAATACTTTTTTAACAATTGCAAAGTATCATCTTTCTTAGTGTGCTGTAACAATTTTGTACAGTACTCCTTTGTGACTGCTAGACTTGAATGCATTAAATTGACATGACAAGATATTTCTGACTCATTCTCAGGTATATAATGTTCTTTCAATGCTGCTCTAGACAGAGTGTCAGATATAAACATTTCTTTACCTGGAACATGTATAACTTCCAAATCATATTTTTGTAAAGTTAACATCATACGTTGCAATCTTGCTGGTACATCATGTAGTGGCTTTTTAAAAAGATATACTAAAGGTTTATGATCAGTATGAACAGTTACTTTATGACCGTACACATACTGGTGAAATTTTTCACAACCAAACTGAATGGCTAACAATTCTTTCTCAATTTGAGCATACCTTGACTGAGTTTGAGTTAATGTTTTTGAACTATAAGCAATAGGTTTATTATTCTGCATAATGACTGCTCCTAATGCTGACTTTGACGAATCGACTGACAAGACTAATGGTACATTGGGATTATAATGAGCTAAAACTGGTGACTTTGTAATTTCATCGATTAAACTCTTAAGACATTGACTATGATTTTCATCCCAAGTCCAGACTGAATCTTTCTTCAAAAGATTTCTTAAAATTTGGGTTTTTTGAGACAAATTGCTAATAAAGGGACCTAAATAATTGATCATACCTAATATTCTTTGCAATTCTTTGACATTTTTTGGTGTGGGCATATTGACAATTGCTTTTACTTTCTCTTCATCAACCCTAGCACCATCTTTACTAAAAACATACCCTAAAAAACAGACTTCTGAAACTAAAAATTTACATTTAGACTTATTGAACTTTAAATTGACTTCACGTGCTCGTTGCATGACTTTATGTACTCTCTCATTATGTACTGACTCGTTTGGTCCATATACCAAAATATCATCGATGAATATTAGAACTCCTTCTAAATTACCGAACAAATTCAACATGACTCTTTGAAAAATTTCAGACGATGCATTAATACCAAAAGGTAACCTTAAATATTTATATCTACCGAAAGGTGTTTGAAATGTACATAAATCAGAACTATATTCATCTAGTTTAAGCATCCAAAATCCTGAAAATGCATCTAAATGAGAAAAACAAACAGCTCCTGCTAGTTGAGATCTGATCTCATCTATTGACTTAAGTGGATAAATTTCCCTTATAATATTCTTATTCAAATTTCTAGGATCTAAACAAATTCGTAACTGACCTGTGCTTTTGACTGTTATCACTATACTGTTCACCCATTCTGTAGGTTTAAAAACCTTTTCAATGACCTGCATTTTCTCCATGCGATCCAATTCCTCGCGCAGTTTGTTCTGTAAAGCGAAGGGTACTCTTCTCGGAGCATCCACGCATGGCACTGCTTCAGGTTTGAGTTTCAGGCGACAGACTTGAGGTAGACATCCAAGACCCTGAAATACATCATTGTATTTTGTAAGAATTTGTTCACTAAAATTTTGTTGAGACACAGAGAAAACTCTTTGAATTATACCTAATTTTTCACAAGTTGGTAGACCTAAAACATTCGGACAAACTAAATCTGCGACTATAAACACTATATTTACACTAATAGTGCTATTATTTAAAGATAAACTACATTTTACATTAACTTTACCTATAATGGGTATTGATATACCACCAAACCCACTAACGTTTATTTGACATTTCTCAAGTGACATTTGACTTTGACATTTCAAAGATTGAAAAGTTTTCTTTGACATAATATTAATATCAGCTCCTGAATCAATAATGCAATTAATTTGTGTATGACCAACTAAAATGTTTAAGTTCCATGACTGTTTAGAATAGTATTTGTTTTCTTTTGACTCGACTGTATTGACCTGTTTACTATGTGTTGACTTTGCTGTAATAATTCTACAAGTGTTTGTTGTGTGAGATTCCTCAGACTTGTGTCTGTACTCATCATTAAGATATGAATCTCGACTAAGACTTTTTGACTTTTTTGACTTGACTCTGAATCTCTCAGACTGTTCAGTGTTTTCATCACTGAAATATGACATATGACAAGAGTCTTCATTGGATCTCTTAGACTTATCAGTCACCAGTCTTTTTTCATCACTGAGGCATTTTTTGTTAGACCTCTCAGATATGACATTATCACCACTTTCATCACATAAATATGACACAGGATATTTTTTATGACAAGATGAGTCTACATGAGATCTCTTAGACATTGACTGCGACTTGCCTATGTGCGACCTGACCGTTGATTGTAACTTATATAGTATAGGATCTGACTGTGTGTATGACAACCTGCTATGTCTGTAATGATTTTGATTGTGATGACTTTGTGACTCTAAATGACAATTATATTGACTAGACTTATGACTATGACTGAAGTTATGACAATTTAAAATTCCAACAAAATTATCTTGACTACCAGTTGAACTAAACGACTCTAAATGACTGATTTTTTTATTATTGGAGTAACAAAATTTTGCAAAATGACCATAAGAGTTACATGACCTGCATTTAGCTCCCTGCGCTGGACATTTGTAGCGGTGGTGTTGTCCACAGCGGCTACACGTCTTCGAGCGCTTCTCAGGACTGGGACTTGACTTTGACCTCCCTGCGCTGGATCCCTGCTGACAGACTGGTGAAGCTCGTCGTCGCTGACGCTCCGCTCGACCACGGCTCCTCCGACGCAGATGCATGACTTTTTCAGACTCTTCACTAGTGGACCTCTTGACAATTTGGTCTGCATCCTGCTGTGCGACGATGAGTGTCCTAGCTAGCTCTCGCATCCTCTGATATGTCAGATCAGGTTCCTGCAGCAGTCTCTGACGTACATGTGCTAAGTCCAAACTCAAGTTGGCGATAAAAATATCTCTGATAAGAGATTCTCTGAGCGTTCCAAATTCGCAATCTTGGCTCTTATTTTCGAGATCGGTTAAGAAATCCTCGATACTTTCCGATTTCTGTTGACGTGTGGTAAAAAACATGTAACGATACATGGTAATATTTTTTCTAGGTTGAAAAAATTCGTCGAATTTGGCCTTGACGTCATGTAATGTGCTTTCTCCAATATTTATGTTGAATGTGTTGAAAATATTTAAGCATTTTTCACCAATGTGATGTAGTAAAATGGCGATCTTGCGTTTCTCACCGGACTTGTCCAAACCCGTTGCCAACAAGTATAATTCGAACTGATGCCACCAGCGCTTCCAGGTTTCGTAATTGTTGTTTGTTGCATCTGACGATATTTTAAGCGCCTTCAAGCCATTGTTCATTGCAGTTCCGGTGTCATGGTTGCCACCGACGCCATCCGACTTTTGCATTTTTTGAATTTTCTTTCTTCGTATTGGGTTTTTTCACTCTTCTGACACCATGTATGATTGTCCCGTTGGTAAATATTAAAGACTTTAGATAATTAGACTGGTTTATTACACTTGTAGAATTGTTACATTGGAATCGACATCTTCTAGTTCAGATCCTAAGTTACAATGACAAGACTATAGACTATATTCATAGACACTAATACATAGAGATGGTATTAGTTACTCGACTACAGAGTAGTGATGTATGATACAACATGGGCCAAACTCGATAAAGAACAGAGGTAAACAAATCGTTGCTAGGAAACGACTTGTTTACTCCTAATAGGAAGATGTTAACAAGCTTTTCTAGATTGATGATTTTCATACAAGTAATAATGCTGCTTTCTACTAATGTAAATCTTTATTTATGTTTAGATATTTATGATTTGCATAGAACGATTAACCGATTTGAATGAAATGTGAACATTTAAACTAATTTCCTAATAGCTAGGTTAAATTTTTGATACATATACAGAGTGGTGCTGATAATACGACAATAAATGAAAACACGAACAATGAATAGGAACAACCTGTAAGCGCTTCCTTATCAACATGTACAGGGTTTTTCATTAAGAGCGCTCGAATATTGAAATGAAATAAAACAAACTGTTTAAGTGATATTACCAAAATTTTTATTACTTTTTAAAGAATATTTAATAACATTATATGTGCAAAATAATATCAGCCAAATGGTTACCGCGACTCCGCTGTAGATGGTGTATTCTGGTGGACCAATTTTGAAGGACGTGTCCGCATAAATGGGTCTCAATTTCACGGAGAACGCGAGTTATGTTGGCCTTTAGGGCAGCAATTGACTGTGGTTTATCTGCATACACTAAAGATTTCACGTAGCCCAGCAGAAAATAATCGAGCGGTGTTAAGTCACACGATCTCGGGGGCCAGTTGACGTCGCCACCACGCGAGATGACGAAGCCCTCGAACTTCTCTTTCAATAAATTTAATGTTTCCCGTGCTGTTTGGCAAGTGGCGCCATCCTGTTGAAACCACATATTTGTAAGATCCATACCACCTACCCTAGGCCACAAAAAAATTGTTATCATCATCCGATATCGGTCGCCATTGACAGTGAGCGCGGCTCCTTGCGCATCTTCGAAGAAATAAGGGCCGATAATACCGCCGGACCAAAATCCACATCAAACAGTTACTTTTTCGGAGTGTAAAGGCACCTGATTAAACTCCCGCGGATTTTCATCGCACCAAATCCGGCAATTTTGTTTAATAACAAAGCCGCTTAACCAGAAATTAGACTCATCAGTGAAGATGTTTTTTTTTTTTGCAAAAGCAGGATCAGCAGCCAGATGCTCTAACACCCAATTAGAGAATAAACGGCGCTGTCTGTGGTCATTGAGTTCTAGCTCTTGAGTTAATTGAACTTAATATGGATGAAAACCTTAATCTCGGCCCAAAATTCGCCACGTTGATGTCGCAGAAAGACCCAGTTCTTGCGCACGACGCGGAATGAATTGTCTGGGGTTTTCTCGCACACTGTCTCGAACGACAACAATATTCTCCAACGATCTTGCGTTTCTTTGACGTTCGCGAAACTGCTTTATCGATCTCCGACCCGGTTGTCTCAGTTTTTTTTATCAAACGACTGATATTGGACTCTGCAGGACGGTCATGAACGCCATAAATTGGACGCAACGCACGGAACGTTAGGCGAATAGAGCACTGATTTTGATAATAAATTTTAATAATTTTTATTAATTTTGTTGAAGCGTGTAGCGTTCCATGGTGAAATGTCACGACTAAATATGTATTCATGCCGAATTTGACAGCTATCGCATTACTAAGATGGCCGCTATGCGCTTTCAAAGTTCGAACGTCCCTATTGAAAAACCCTTTACTACATCATGTAAAAATGTGAAAAATGAAAATTAATTTCCTGTGACTAAACTAATGGATATATTTATATGATTTTTTATGGGTGGACTGACAGTGTGTTGAGGTACATAATGTTTAATTTATTGTCGTATTGTCATCACCATTTTGTATTTTATACGTAGTCAAGCTTGCTTAAAAGTATTATAGTCAATAGAATTTTGCGTAAAATACGCAAAATTCTATTGACAAATGCCTCAACTTTATTCGACGGCTGAATTCCACAAAATGTGTTGAATACCTGGATTTTATCTGTTTCTTCTTTGTAGGGCTATCGCGTAAAATTAATGTCGACTTTCCAATGGGTTCACGAAACAGCATGTTAACATGCATGTTATTTTATTGATTCTATTGAAATATGCTGCAATAGGAATCTTATGTATATAAAAATCAATGCCACTTTCTTTGTAATTTCACCATATGTTTAGACTTTATTTTGACTAAATAGTACATGGTTTATGAGAAGTTTGAACAGAATCGGTCAAATATCACATTTTTTGTAACAATTGAATTCAATGAACGGTGGATCATCATCAATCAATGCCACTTTCTTTCTAATTTTATAACTCAAGAACGGACCCACCTATCATCATCATTATCATCATTTATTTATTCATAACAATTTACATTGTGTTGAACATTGCATATAAAATTAAAATAGAATTGCCACATGCGTTTAAAAAACTCCTTTCTTTTTGTGCTTTCTTTTACCTTACGTTCCTCTTATGACTTACTGATGAATATACGGACATAGTAACAAGGTATAACCAATATATATAAACTTGATACTGGCAAAATATTCAACTTTTTAAAATACTCTCTACATGATTCTGTTTTGAGATCCTTGCTAAGGTCCTTATAGCACGATTCTGTAAGATGAATACTTTCTGACAATTATAATTGTAGCTGTTACCCCAAAGCATGATGCTATACCTCAATCTAGGTTCGATTAGCGCATAATATATAATCTATAGATGCTTTAAATCTAAATTATCTCTAAGGCTCCTAAGTGCATAGCATGCTGATGAAATAGATGAGTCAATAACAGCTAGCTCATTTTTCCAATTTAAATTCGGCCATATGTTAATACCTAAGAATTTGACTTTGTCTATTAAGTCAATCCTGTCTCCATTAATTTGTATGTCTAGATTGTCATTGTTACGAGTTGTTATATTGAATAAAGTTATGTTGGTTGTACTTGTATTTAGCAAAAGGTAAGCTGTAAACTAATCGTAAAGATTTTTAAGTGTTTCGATTATAGCTAGGGTTAATTCGTTTAAGTCATTAGATCCTATTATTACGTTAGGGTCATCCGCAAGGACGACAAATTTTACATTAGGTTAAGTGTGATGCATAAAGTTCAGCAAGTCATTTTTAAATATAATAAATGGAATAGGCCCCAAAATTGAGCCTTGAGGTACACCACGTTGTTTCTTTGTGATTTTAGACGTGTCCACAACTTCGTGATTGTTTCTGTCGATGCTCTTAATTTCTACAGATATTCTTCTATTGTGTAAGTAGGATATTAAGAAAATTAAGGAATTGCCTCTGATACCGTAATGTTCAAGTTTAGTCAGTAATGATGCATAGTCAATAGTATCAAAAGCCGAGCTGAGGTCGATAAATTGTCTAGCCACTTTCATTTTGTCATTTAATTTATTTTATATGTCACAAATAATAGTGTTTATTGCATCTGAACAACGAACGCATTTCTAGTACCCAAATTGTCTTAAGTTAATTATTTTATTGACATTCAAATACACGATCAGCCTTTGTTTAATGATTTTCTCAAATATTTTTGATAAGGTTGGCAGAAGGACATAAGTCGATAATTTTTTGGATTAGTCTTTATGCCTTTCTTGAATACTGGGATTACTTTAGCCAGTTTGAACTGGTCAGGGAAAACTAAGTCTTCAAAACATTTATTAAAAAAACAAGAAAGAGGATCTGCCAAAGAGTCCATGTTCTTTTTTACTATCGAAATCGGTAAGTCATCATAACCGCTAGATTTTTTATTGTCAGATAAAAAATTAAATCACTGTACACTCTTTTAGTAGTCTCCAATAGGAAGGATATTGCCCTTACTTTTTCTTTGTCACCCACAGAGGCTTTAAACACAAAAGTGTCAACGAATTTATCATAAATATGATATATATTAAAATATATCCACACCAAATGTTTAGGCTTTATTTTGACTAGTCGATTGTGTGATTTTAGTAGATGGTTTATGTGAACTTTGAACAGAATCGGTCGAGCGGTTCTTCATTTATTACATTTTTTGTAACAAATGAATTCAATGAACGGTGGATCATCATCTCATCTTTATATATAACTATATATAAATCAATCAAAAAAATAAAAAAAAATCAATGCCACTTTCTTTGTAATTTTAAAATCCACCAAAACTGTGTAATGGCAACAGATTGACACTGAAAAACTTATTGCCAAGTTTAATTGAAGCTACGATCTTAACTGGTAAATCAAAAGTAGTTTGTTTGATACCGTTTATCCTTATTATCCCAACTGATATGCCATTTGAGTTCAAACGATTACAATATCCTGTTCGTTTATCATTTGTTATGTCCATCAACAAAGCCCCGGCAAACAGTTTACGTTTGTGGTCTGAATTTGGAGGAATCATGTGTTTCTGAAATGACCAACTTTATGTTGCCTGTTCGAGAGTCGGTACCCCCAGTCGTTTGTTTAATAATATGAATGTTTTGGATTAAGTTTTAAAATTTCTAGCAATAAAAAAATATTTTGTCTTTGAATAAATAATTTTAATGATCCAATAAATTTGTTTCTATTATTTCACATTATACGTAGCGTAGCACGTATCGGGCCGCTAGTTATTTATAAAAAGTGAGGCTGTAAAAGTCGATAATCATGTGAATTATAAGAGATTTGTAAAACGTGACTTGTAATAACCCAAAATTGGTTTGTATACCAAGTGTATGTACCAAGCTCGATAAAGAATAGTCTTAATCGAGCTTGGCACAAGTATAGACGCAAATACTAAATGTGTAAATGTATTGTGAACCAAAACCAAATATCAAGGTTACGGCGGTACTTCACACCAGGGCAGCTTCTAATGCTGTACAAAGCACAGGTTCGTTCGTGTGTGGAGTACTGCAGCCACATTTGGGCTGGTGCTGCTAAGTGTCACCTGGCCACTTTGGATTCAGTGGAGAGGCGGGCGAAGAGGCTGATTGGTGACCCTAACTTAACTCGAGACGGTCTCCAAAGCCTAGAGCACACGCGTAGAGTAGCCAGCCTTTCGGTCTTCTATAGGATGCATTTTGGAGAGTGTGCGAAGGAATTGCATGACTTAATTCCCCCATATCCGTTCCACCATCGTCGTACGGCGAGTTTCCACCCTTACGTTGTTAACACCATTACGATCCGGACGAAGCGGTTCGCCACCTCCTTTATACCACGTACATCAAGGGACTGGAACAGTTTGCCAGCGGCGGTGTTTCCGTCGGACTACAATTTGAGTGTCTTCAAGGCTAGAGTGAATAGGCTCTTAATAAACTATTGTGCTTTACCATCAACGACTGCGTCACTGCTTACCATCAGGCGGGATTGCGGTCAAGCGCTAGTTTATAATTTTATAAAAAAAAAAAAATATTACTGTCAAAAGTTGTAGTTACTTAAATTTTTTTAAGTGTGTAAGATTCACGAACGTGACTTGAAACAAAAAATAGCAACAACAACAACAAAAAAATGTTAGTCAAAACTACTTCAAGTACCTATTGTACATTACAGTTATCTTTAACCCTGAAAAAAAAAACATTTTTTTTTATCGCGGTTACACAACGGTAGACAAAAACGTCTGCGGAGATTACTTAATTTAATTTGTTTCGTAGATACTTACATCGTTTAGCGACCAACAGACTTCTTGCGTCTGATGACCACTAAGATAAAGTGTATTATAGTGATAACAATTTTAAACACAACTATTACTTATAAACTCTTTTCTATAGCTAAAAATAACAAGCAATATAATTTTGATAATTCTGACTTTTTTTTTTTTATAAATTGTAAACCAGCGCTTGACCGCAATCCCGCCTGATGGTAAGCAGTGATGCGATCGTGGGTGGCAAAGCGCGCTAGTTTATTAAGAGAATATTCACTCTAGCCTTGAAGACACTCAAATTGTATTGTGACGGAAACATCGACGCTGGCAAATTGTTCCAGTCCCT
This sequence comes from Sesamia inferens, assembly GCA_037179545.1. NCBI lineage: Eukaryota > Metazoa > Arthropoda > Insecta > Lepidoptera > Noctuidae > Sesamia > Sesamia inferens. The sequence goes on along the minus strand of CM073944.1, from coordinate 17,643,375 downwards.
CGATGTACGCGGTATAAAGGAGGAAGTAAAACGCTAAGTCCGGATCGCAGTGGTGTCAACAACGTAAGGGTGGTCTCGCTGAACTCGTTCATTATTGTATATAATATTTCATTATTGTGCCCGCGACACTTTGAATGGAGATGGCTAACATCTGCAATAAGAACAAGCACGAACAGCACCCCAATTAGGTAACACGCTATTACTATCAGTTGGAATCATTTCGAAGCTTATTGCTAATCCATTGCTCCATATGTTCGAAAAGTGTGTCTGCTCAACAATATAAAGAACGCAATGAATATTGTTAAACTGTCCAAATGAAATCCATTGCTACTGATAGTGTTTTACGCAATAGGGATGTTTCCTGGGTAAAAAAACATGAATTAAAATTAGTCCGTCATTCAGATTATAGAAAAATGTTGGATACGTATGTATATTTTGTTTTAACAAATCAATAAAAATTCACAAATATAAAAGGCATCAAAGATCAGTAGTGGAGGCTGGTGACGTCACTGCTCACTAAAAAGTGTAGCGTGCAGTGACGTCGCACGTGTTTTAAACGTACTGTGTCGTCTTCATTTTTTGTTTATATGAAAAAAGAAAAAATACATGTCTAGTATTTTTTGGAAATCTGACTGACGGACTAATTAGTTTTTTTTAATCAACTACACTATTACCCTGCAGAAGTCACCCATTTTGTTAAGGTGAGAAGAGTCACAAACCCGCGACACAGAGATACATGCATTGCGAACTTAATGCGGTGCTCTTAGATTTCCGGATGGATTATATACATATTTAGGGCACGTTATCAAAAAATTATAAAACAAAAAAAAAATGAGAAGTCGTGCCGGTATTTATTTACTCGGCTCACTCACATATAAAACATACATCTATCATCTCGTTGGAATTAGTTGCAACCGGGCGTCATAATGGCGACGGTAGTGGTTCTAGCATTGTGTCTATGCTTAAAATTTTCGTCACTGGCGCGGCAAGGATACTGGCAATATACTCAATCCCGTCCATCAGCCATCAAATAACATTCAGGCCGATAACGATGGAACTCCTCAAACGTGCATTAAGTAACAGTGATAACAGCAGATCCCATATTCAAGAAAGGATAATCTTAAGGAAATCGATGTCCATGATATATCGTACCAAGCATGGGAGGCATTCATGGCATCTGAAAAAGGACACAAAGAAGATCTTATATCACAAATGAGGCCTATAGTTCAAGTCATTATTAAAGTAATGGACATACAACTGCAAATTAAAGAAATCAAGGAAGTTTGATCACTTGTTTACAGAAGAGTGTGTTCGGTCAACAATAGCCTTTTCACATGTTTACAAAGTACCTTTGATTCAAATTAGTTCTCTCGGAGCCGTGTTGGATAGTTATAAAATAATGGGTGCCCCGGAGCATCCGTTCTTGTATCCTGAGGTAATGAATCAGAGAATCTACAATCTGACAATGTATGAAAAGTTGTATGAATTATACAATAAGTACACGACAGACTATGTATTTAAAAATATTGCAGGTGAAGAGATCATTATGATAAGGAAACATTTTGGACCCGATATTGCAGATCTCATGGAACTTTAAAATAATGTTGACATGTTGTTTTTGAATGTTAATCCAATTTGGGAAGGAAATCGACCTGTGCCACCGAGTGTCATTTGGAAGGACTGCCCAAGAAACCGCATAAGGACTTCCCTCTGGTAAGCTGTCTTTGTGATCATTCAAACTTTGCTCAACTGAAAATTCATCGTTGAGCAAGACTGACTGTTATGTCGAGTTTTGGGGGAGATCTATGGAGGTCCAGAAATATATGTTTTTCGTGATATATGTAATGATTTGACAGTACTAGAGTAGACACCAAATAAAGTCAGTCATCATAAAGTATACAGTTTTAAAAATTACCACACGAATAGAATCGAATACTCTTTATTGTGTACACCTTATAGATTACAGAACATAAATATAAAGGTTTTACAAAGAGTGACACAATGGGCGGTCTTATCGCTAAGAGCGCTCTTTTACAGACAATCTTTGGATGTAATACTAAGGAGAAGGAGGAGGAAAATAACGTAGATAGTCTACAGTGTGCTATTTACATAGATTATACAATAAATATGTACGTGAAGTTTATCAAACTAGTTTAAATAAATATGTACATCTAATTAATGAGCATCATACAAGAGTAAATAAAATAAAATGATATGAAATATTTGAAGAGAGAGGAAATGCGGACACGGGCATGTCATTCCATAGCCTCTTGTGGGTACAGTAAGAGATTTGTCACAGAAACGAGTGGAATGCATCGGCATTTCTAATATCCGGTTTTCCAATGACCTCAGATATCTTTTATGTGTGTTATGCAGGAACTTGAAACGACCTTTAAGAGTGGTTTTAAGAATCACCAAAAGGCTGTAGGGCTGAGATAGAATATGAGATTTCCGGCGAAGACGTATGGGAAGCCACTTAGGCTTTGTACTAAGTTTTGATATGTGATCATAATTTGCACAGGTCAAATATAAATCTTATGCAAAAGTTTTGAAGGCGCTCAAGTTGATCTATTTGTCTCACAAAATATTTGCTGAATATATTTATATAGTACATTGCATTTTGTTTTAATTCTTCAGGCCCACTCTTACGCGGAAGGCCTGGACCCCAACAGTGCAAACAGCTGATCAAGCACAGTAAATAAAATAATGTATTGTGAGTGTTACATAATTATCTAGCTGGCTATATTATGAGCCGCAGCTTAATTCGGCGTGCTCAATTCCAAACAAGGAAATTTAGATCTTCTTGAAAAAAAAAAATCTCTATATTTTCACACATTTCCAAAATTCATTCTTTGATTTTAGATTATCGCCATATATACATAAGTACATAGATATTCTTTGTTGCAAATGTCTGTCCGTTTCGATTGTGCAAAATCATCAAGAGTTTTCACACATAGAAAGTCGAGTGAGTTTTTTTTTTTAATAATTATAAACTAGCGCTTGACTGCAATCCCGGCTGATGGTAAGCAGTGATGCAATCGTGGATGGTAAAGCGCGCTAGTTTATTAAACCCATTCGCTTAAAAAACTTAGTGAATAGGAAGGAAGACGGCAGTTGAGCGAGGTTGCAATGTTAAACCCAACAACACGACCAACGATGCAGCGCCAGAGAGAGATTGATGTGGAGACCCTCCTCGACCAAACTCCCGACACAACAACACTTGGCGCATCGTACCCGGCACACATCGCAACACAACTGCTCAGACCCGTCCTTCGTCTTTTTGTTAATCGATTCCAATGCAGTTGCTATCATGAATTACATAAATATGTTGTGCGTGATAGCAACGTCAATAGAATCAGTATAGCTGATAAAGTAATCAGGTCCTGACAAGTTATCAAGTGCACGATTTTGAGTGATTAGCAATTGGCTCGCAATGTTAGATAATCAAAACAACCGTTACTATCAGTCTATAATCCTTACTAATATTATAAATCGGAAAGTGAGTTTGAATGTTTGTTCCGCTTTCACGCTGTAACTACGGAACCAAGTTAGAAGTCCAGATTAAATGATGGGGTAATTTTAATCCCGGAAAAATTTTATATTCCTCAGAGAAAACAAGAATATTGTTAGTTTCATACTAGTTCGGTGATAGATGGCGCTGTGTATCAATTAAAATAAGGTATTGCAAACGAATATGCACATGTAAACTTAGAAATGAAATGAAATCGTTTATTAAGCAAGTAGGATCACTGATCACTTTTACACGTCTGGTTTTTTTTTTTAAACTAGATGAAGCCGGCATTTCCTAACTGACTACCTCAGAGAAGAAATAGCCGCAACAAACTCAGGGATCATCGTCTTTTTTCAAGTCCAGACATTGAAAATGAAAATGTTTACAATAATTTACGTTATAATTACACATATTGCTTAATAACAATGCTTAACAGTGCGAACAGCACAGTCCCAAGCTTTATTCTCTTCTAAATAACAATACACAATGTGTCAACGTCTTGTGAACCGAAACAATATCAGGGAACAAAGATTACACTAAATGAAATGATTTTTTGTTAAGTATATAAAGCCAATTTAAAATATATATATATATATATAGCAACGAAACATGGCGCAAATGGTAAGGGTGTATAAAAACAAAATATGAATGTTAAAAAAATGTTTTGTTTTTCATTTAGGTACAATGATTGTCGTTACTAAAAGTTTCAAAATCGTGTATTATTCAAAGGCGTGACTTGGAGTAAAAAAAAACATAACAACTAAAAAAGAAAAAAAAACTGTTTGTCAAAACAAACGGTAACGTACGGTAACGGTTTGGTAAGAAGCTGTAAGAAGTGCACCGCTATGTGATCGGTATCCATAAATGTCCCCACACTGTGACCAGCACCGTGTCACGAGGCCCAAATCAGCTGAATCGGGATATTATACCTATTTTTATGCAACTGAAGCTATACGGAGTATTATAACATCGCAACGGCTTAATCGTCTCCTCGTGTCGGCACCTTGTGCCCAGCCGCGAATCGCTAAATCATCAATCACCTCATTAGATGTGACCTCGATAAAACCTACATATGGAGGAATCTCGACAGATGCAAAAACCTCGGACGCATTCGCACTTAGGATAAGTAGATTTAGGTGTTATAGTTTCCATTTGCACCTTCCGTCGTGGAAGAAAATGTAATTAGCATTACTGCAGATGTGTACTATGAAGAACTAAACACAACGATGGAGAAACTGGCACATTTCCTACCAGTAATGGTCGATGGCTTCTCTCCACTGCTCCTGCACGACAACACACGACCACATACTGCACAGCAGACGGTGTCTAAGTTGCAAGAAGTGGGGTTAGAAGTTCTCCGTCATCCACACTACTCATCAGCCCTTGTGCCTACAGAGTACTACTTTTTCCAGAATTTCGCCTTTGAAGAATTTGTTCCTCGCGTCCAGCTGATTTCATTAGGAAGGTCATCAATAAACTGCCACTGCGTTGGTAAATATTCATTGATTGCATGGGTGATTATATGGATTTATAAAAATATAAAATACATGAAAAAAATAAACGGCAAGTTCATGGGTAAAAAGTTTTTTTGTTTTATAGCGCTTAGACAACGAGAGACAATTAGCATTGCCAAGTTGGATGGCGATGGCTAACATCTGCAACATGAAGTCATTGTGTACAAGGTGACAAAAAGTAGGTACGAACCAGCAACACACATCTGTGTGTTGCGGGTATTCAATGTATCTACATTGAATTGTGAAATTTACACGCTCTTTTTGATTTCCGGATGAATTATAAACAAGCAAATGTAGTGAAATGATCAAACGGGGCTTGCAATAATTATAATTTTAAGATATTTAAAATCACGATATCAATGTGAACTTTCAAAAGTAGTTAGCAACGAAAAGATTAATAACGATGTTTCCTACGTTATCAAACATTGATAAAACAAAAAAGAATGAAGAAGAAAACGTGCCAGTTATCAAAACTGATAACGACTGTACTTTATTATTAGTTCGGCTAGTTCACGTATAAAACGCACGTCTATCATCTCGATATTATTAGTTGTATCCAAGCATCACAATGCCAATGTTAGTGGTTTTAGCATTATTTCTTTTCGTACAAATTTTCGTCGCTGACGCGGCAAGGATCCTGGCAATATACCCAATTCCGTCCATCAGTCATCAAATAGCCTTCAGGCCGATAACGATGGAACTCCTCAAACGTGGACATGAATTAACAGTGATAACAGCAGATCCCATGTTCAAGAAAGACGAAGCTCCTGGGAATCTTACGGAAATCGATGTCCATGATATATCATACCAAGCATGGGAGGCATTCCTGGCATCCGGAAGAGGAAACAAAGAAGATCTTATATCGCAAATAAGAGTTATACTTCAAGTCATTATTGATGTAATCGACATACAACTTCAAGTTACAGAAGTCAGGGATTTGGTCCAAGGAAAGAGAAAGTTTGATCTCTTGTTAACAGAGGCGTCTATTCGGCCAATATTAGCCTTTTCACATATTTATAAAGTGCCTTTGATTCAAATTAGTTCTTTAGGAGCCATGTGGGACAATTATAAAGTTATGGGTGCATCGGTACATCCATTTCTGTATCCCGAGATAATGAATCAGAGAATCTACAACCTGACAATATATGAAAAGTTGTATGAATTAAAAAATAAATACATGAGAGACACTTTATACGAAAACATAGTAAGTGAAGAGAACAAAATGATACGGAAACATTTTGGACCCGATATTCCGGATCTCAGGAAACTTCAGGATAATACTGATATGTTGTTTTTAAATGTTAATCCAATTTGGGACGGAAATCGTCCTGTGCCACCGAGTGTCGTCTATTTGGGAGGATTGCCTCAGAAACCGCATAAGGAATTGCCTCAGGTAAGCATTTGTGTATTTCCAGCATTCTATGTAGTTCCACAAATAGATCTTCAATTTTTGTTTATTATTATGTACATGATTTCAATTGCTTACCACCATAACTCAAAGGTAGGATCAGTTCCAAAATAAACAACATCGGAAAAAAAGTTTGTTTATGAACTGTGAGTGCAGTTTTGTACAGTGGAAGTGAGTTCTGCGATTAAAATAAGAGTAATAAATTAATTATTTTTATTAGTGTTACATCTTAATATATATAAATCTCGTGTCACAATGTTTGTCCTCAATGGACTCCTAAACCACTTAACCGATTATAATAAAATTCGCACACCATGTGCAGTTCGATCCAACTTGAGATATAGGATAGTTTAAATCTCAAATTATAGTCGCAATTTTAATTTATTGCTAATTATTTGTCTGCTATTATTTGACAGTCACAATTATCTGTTAACTCCAAATGATTCTAACAGATGTCCATACCTTTCGATTGGGTTGAGTAAGTAATCAATAGATGGCGCTGCTATGGTAAATCTACGAATGTGTCATATAAGCTACATTGTAACAGCAAGTGCAAGTTTATAATTATTAAAAAAAAAAATTACTACGTGTTGTTGACGCTATAAAATCAATTAAATTTATTTTGTAGTGAACAAAATACCTACAGTATAATTCAATTATTTCCACTTTTTAAATTTTTGGTGTTAGCATAGCCGGCCACGTGTTACTTACTTAGACTGAAGTGTAAATTGAATTCATATTATAATGAAGATAATACAGTGAAATTAATCCTGTTTTTACTTATTTGTGCTTCATTGATCAAAATTTTATAATTTAATTTGAATATATGTATGTAAGTATTATCAAATAATTATAAAATTTAATTAAAATGTCAATGAAAAAATGATACACAATTTAATGAACATGTTTTTTGAATTTTTACGAACAGTTAATGGTCGAGTATTCAATACATACTCATTGCAATTGCTAGAAGACGATAACCATTGGGACTTAACGCTTGCTGATGCTGCGTTGACATAACACCGAATAACATTCGTCAGTTATTGCAATTATTTTGTCATCATGTTATCCCTCGCAAGCACAAACTTTGTAGGAAAAATATAAAAATTGTATGACAGAAGATATCTTGCACCGGATTAGACAAACAAATCAATGCCAAAACATAGATTATACACCTGAGATGTACAATGAAGCATTGGTCTTGATCGAGGATTTATGTGTTCTTATTTCAAATTTACCACTTAATCATTATGGTATGCCATCACCTAATCGTCCAGTCACCGACTTAGTCAATACCGATTTACAACGAGAAAATCAATATGACCATGGAAGTTTAGCAACACTTATCATGAACAGCGAGCCATTACTGACAGCAGAACAAAAAATTATTTATGATCGGATTTTGCTGGCTATTGCTGCTGAAGAAGGCGGTTTTTTTTTCTTGGATGCACCCGGTGGAACCGGTAAGACATTTTTAATATCGTTGATTCTTGCTAAAATACGGTCGCAACAAAAAATCGCATTAGCAGTAGCATCGTCAGGCATTGCGGCTACTTTACTGGATGGTGGGCGAACAACACATTCAACATTCAAGCTGCCATTGGACGTTCATAATAAACCAGATGCAATGTGTAACATCAAAAAGAATAGTGGAATAGCTGCAGTGTTGCGGAAGAGTTCTATAATAATTTGGGATGAGTGCACAATGGCACACAAATATTCACTTGAAGCATTAAACAGAGCTATGCAAGATTTAAACAGCAATAATAAACTTTTCGGTGGTGCTATCTTACTTTTGTCTGTTGACTTCCGGCAGACCTTACCGGTTATACCTCGCTCTACTTTCGCGGATGAGATTAATGCTTGTTTGAACCAATCATTCTTATGGCGAAGTGTTGTAACACTTCGATTGACCATAAATATGCGAGTACAATTGCAAAATGATCCATCAGCACAAATATTTTTCGAACAACTACTAGATATTGGGAACGGTAAAATAGAACTGCAACCAAATAAATACGCAATTCATTAAACTATCAGACAATTTTTGCACTGTTGTTCAGGATAAAAATGAATTGATTCAGAGTATTTTGCCGGATTTACAGAATAATTATTTGAATCATGAATGGCTTAGTCAACGGGCGATTTTGGCTGCCAAAAACGTTGATGTTGACGAAATTAACTTCCAGATACAACAGTTGTTACCAGGCGATCTGATGTCTTTTAAATCAATCGATACTGTTGTTGATGAAAATGAAAGTGCAAATTTTCCGATTGAATTTTTAAATTCATTAGATATCCCTGGAATGCCACCACATAATCTTCGATTAAAAATTGGTTCCCCTATTATTCTCCTCCGTAATTTGAATCCACCTCAATTATGTAACGGTACGCGTTTGGGCATCAAAAAGATCACCGGAAACATTCTTGAAGCAACCATTTTGGCTGGGAAGTTTAAAGGAAAAGTGGTCCTGCTGCCATGTATTCCGACGATACCATCAGATTCTACCATACCCTTCAAAAGGCTACAGTTTCTAATTCGTTTAGCTTTCGCCATGTCTATAAATAAATCTCAAGGTCCAACAATGTCCATTTGTGGTTTAGATTTGGAAAATCCATGTTTTTCTCATGGGCAACTATATGTTGCGTGTTCACGTGTTGGGAAACCGTCGAATCTATTTGTGTTAGCTAAAGACAGGTTAACCAAAAACATTGTGCACCGATTGGTGTTAAATTAAATTGAAATTGAAAGTATTTATAATTAAAAAAAATAGATATTAATGTTTAAAAGTTTAAGACTGTCTGCCTTGCCTACCTCATTCATGAATTTAAGCGTCACATGTTATTTACTGTATTATACTGTAATATACTTATATTTGTTATAAAATTAAATGGAAATAATTTATCTGATAAAGTTTTATTTTGTACCTATTGATTTCTGCTTAATATCAAGTGTAAAAAATAATTTTTGAGAAATTAATTTTAAACCAAATGCTAAGTTTTTTTAATAAACATAAATTATTACATAGCAAACAGTTCGGTTTTACAAGGGGTCGTTCAACTACTGATGCCGGTGTTGAACTTCTATATCATATCTACAATGCATGGGAGGATAAATGCGATGCCTTGGGCATTTTTTGTGATTTGTCCAAGGCATTTGATTGCGTTCTTCACGAGACGTTAATCAGGAAACTCCGCCACTACGGGATCAGGAACTCTGCATTGGATCTTATTACATCCTACTTGAGTGGTAGGATTCAAAGCGTTGAAGTTAATGGAAAAAGATCTTCCGGATCTTTAGTAACAACGGGAGTCCCACAGGGGTCAATTCTTGGTCCCTTTTTGTTTCTTATTTACATTAATGACCTGCCGTACCTAATAAAGGATAATCACGATATAGTGTTGTTTGCAGATGACACTTCACTTTTATTTAAACTTAAACGTCAGCAGCAGGTCACTGATGATGTAAATAGCGCGATCTCCAAAGTAGTCAACTGGTTTAATGTAAATAATTTACTCTTAAACGAGAAAAAAACCAAATGCATTAAGTTTACTCTACCTCACGTTAGGCAGGTGAAAACTAAAGTGTTGATAAAGGGCGAAGAATTGGAATCTGAAGACAGCACAGTGTTCTTGGGTATAACTCTGGATGCTAAGCTTCAATGGGGTCCCCATATAGAAAAATTGTCAAAAAAACTAAGTTCTGCTGCGTACGCAGTTAGAACAATTCGTAATTTGACTGATATTGAGACGGCCCGTTTAGTGTACTTTGGCTATTTCCATAGCGTAATGTCGTACGGCATTCTGTTGTGGGGAAATGCCACTGATATTCAGACAATATTTGTTTTGCAGAAACGAGCTGTTCGTGCAATTTATAAATTAAGTCCAAGACACTCTCTCAGAGAAAAATTTAAAGAAATTAATGTACTGACCGTGCCGTCTCAATATATTTATGAAAATCTTTTGTATGCTCATAAAAATATAAAATTGTATAAAAAATACAGTGATGTCCATAATATAAATACTAGGAACAAGCACAAATTTATTGTACCTACAACAAGGCTCAAGAAAATAGGTGGCTCTTTTAGATGCCAATGTATACATTTTTACAATAGGCTTCCAGAGGTGGTTCAAGATCTGAGCCTGAATAAATTCAAATCCTTCATTAAACGTAAGTTGTGTCAGAAAGCATTTTATAGTGTTAAAGATTATATTGACGACAAAAAGGCTTGGGCTTGAGCTGCGTCCGATTTCTATGCTTACACTGATTGTTCTTTGATTTTTCCTCTTGTAGTTTAAATTTGCAATTGTTTGTTTTTTTTTTAACTCAAAGCCAGTACACACTACGTGGCCAGGCATATTGTACGTTACGGAATTGCATCGCTGACAGGGGTATTCGGCACTGGTGCAGCTACACAGGAGCTAAACTTAGCATTCGGGAACACCGTTGGAGCTGCTGAACCTTGGACAAAACTGTCTTTGCATTGTGTAGATTCAATTTCCTAGTATTGTATAATTGCATGGAACACGTGTGAGCACGATCTACTTGCTGTAAAGCATCTATTTGTTGGGTTAGTCGTTTATTGACTTGATAGTGCTATGGCTGTTGAGAGTATGTCATACTCACTCAAATGTCTCGCTGGTGGTGGCGTGTGTGTTGGGTCATTAGGTTCCCTTCAATATGGTTGAGCTGAATGATGCTGATCCATACGTCATGTTCGTGAACGGACGCCGTCAGAGGGGACTGGTCATCTCTTAGCTGCTACGGCGTATTTTAAATTCTGAATTATTGTTTTTTTTTTCCATAATGGACGCTCTCAGCGTACAATATATTTCTGCGTCGTTCTCACACAATTGATTTCAAAATCAATGATGTAATCAAATATTTGTATCAATAGCATGATAATTTAAAAGAGTGTCCATGGAGTTTCTTGCCCGTTCTTCTCCATAGGTACCTACTCTTTGGAATGGGCGACTAGCTTCACCTTACTGACTGACCGACCTTCTGACAATTCAAAAGTGCCTGTAACTGGTTTATTTGAAATAAATGCTTTGATTTTGATTTTGATTTTGTAAGAACATTTTAATTAATTGTGTTCAACGTACTTCCCCTTCAAATCTCAATCCAGTGAATTTGGATACCAACATCAACATTTTCGTCTTTGTTCGTAAATAATTTCATTGTACTAAAGGGTTATAGCAGTAGAAAGTCAAATAAGGAGATCACCATATTTTTTTACAAATACCATCTGTGTGAAAAAGCATAGTGGACTCCGTGACTGATGCCTCTTATTGTTCTTATTGTTCCTCTTAGATTGTTTACTATAATGTAATATAATCAAAACTATAGCCACAGCAACGCGTGACCGGGTCAGCTAGTATTAAAATAATTATCGAGATTTATTCTTTCTGATCTTGTATAAATACTTTGTACCCAATGTCTGATTGACGATGAAATGATTACTCATTACTCATTGTGTGCCGGATTTTCGTCAAGTTTTTGTTTGATATAACATATTAAAATATGACAACATAATAACTGCAAGATAAATAGTTCATATTTAGTCATTAAATAGACTTCTGCTAAAAAATAAGAACAAAATAAGGAGGATTTTACGAGCGCTCGGCGCGGCTTGATACAGATCGCGCGCTCGGACGTACAACGCATTCTCAGCTGTCACATCGGGACGTTCAGTGGTTAATAAAAAATATTTACTAAATAATAATAGATTAGACTGCTTACCATGCTTGCTTACCATCAGGCGGGATTGCGGTCAAGCGCTAGTTTATAATTATTAAAAAAAAAAAAAATGAGATAATACTTTTTTTTTCGAAGACACTGAGTAAATAGACTCATTTCGTTGTAACTTTTTCTGTATTTTTTATTGCTTTTTCTTCTTTTATTGCTACTGTATATACATGGCCCTTTCATACAGCATTGTGTTAAATTAAAAACCAGTAAATGTTAACAAAAAATACAATGAATAACAACACTGTATAGAATATATTAATAGTACACCGTAGAATCTTTACACTATTGGTCTTCTTCTCCTTGGAATTTCATCCAAAAGTTGTTTGTTAAAGATGACTCTTAAGTATTTGATTTGATTAAACAGGTCAGTCAGTCTTTTTTCTATTTATATATTGACATTATATTATGACATTTTAATTGTATTGTAGCGTTATTTAGAATGCTACATACGAACAACGTTTCATACCGACGTCACGCAAATCCTGCATCTCGCAAGCAGTATTTACGGTGCAATTAGAACGCATACAAGTTGACACATGAATGTTGGAGGATCCTCCCTTTTCTATTAAGAAAGAGTGAACTTTACACCCTCATTTTACCTACCATTCCTCATGCCTATAAAGTAGTTTAACATTGCAACACCTCGCTCAACTGCCATCTTCTATCCTATTAGTGAATAGGCTCTTAATAAACTAGCGAGCTTTGCCATCAACGATTGCATTACTGCTTACCAGGCGGGATTGCGGTCATGCGTTAGATTATATTTATAAAAAAAAGAGCTGTAATCCACCACGTAATTTTTGGTTCTAAGACACATGACTTATAGGTATAAAATATTTTCTTTATAATTTTGAAAACAGTGGTTATGATTGCAAAAATCTACATATACCATCACTCTACGACATATTCTAGTATTTTACAGTAACCAATTTCATTGGAAGCCAACCCAAACATAATTAGGAAAAGGATAGACATATTGTTACGAATGCACCTTATGTCGAGGGCATACGGTTCAATATCGCGTGACATGCAGTGTGTAACTTTTAAGCCCTATAACTCGGGACCTAGACATTGTATAGGTGTAATATAAAAACGCATTCCTAGACTTAAGGTCGCCTATCGAATGGTACAGGTTTTATCAATTTTGTCAACTAAGTGACGTCATCGAAATTTCTAGAAACCCGTTTCCGGGAATTACCGTAGGTACCTTCTGAATGTACTCGAAGTTATGCGCTATTATTATTACGTCTAGACGATTCTGGAATGTTCGATCAGCTGGACTATATATAGCGCCGTGACGCCAGCGCAAGTCAGTCTGCATTTGACTACCGAGACGAAAACAAGCGATACTTAAGAAGCGATCTTTGAGAATACCTACTGCGACAACTGTAACGAGAACTGTGAGTACTAAGTGAAGTAACATTTGTAGTGTTATTGTGTGTTTACGACACGGACTTCGTGGACGTAAGGGAAGACTTCGGTGCAACATCAGCAACATTCTACTTGTCATTGCCTACAATCGACTGTACCTTCGTTGCCAATAAACTTCGCAACCCTTAACCGGCGTTTTAGTACCCCTAGCCCGTAACAATATGTAGACATCTGGAGATATCAACACTAATCTTTAATCGTTCTTCTTTTCAGGATCTAAAATCATATTTAGATTCATCAAAGCAAGGCGTTATTTACATCAGTTTTGGTACAAATGTGAAGCCAAGTCTTCTTCCCTCGAAGAAGATACAAGAGCTAGTGAAAGCTTTCTCCAAAATTCCATACGATGTACTGTGGAAGTGGGACAAGGATGAACTGCCTGGAAAGTCAGCTAACATCAGAATATCCAAGTGGTTGCCGCAGTCAGATTTACTTATTAAGTAAAGTTGTTGTGTAGCTATCACGACGATAGGGTATTTGACTAAAAAAAACTAATTAGTCGGTCAGTCAGATACTTATACGTATTTTTTATTTTTTCATATAAACAAAAAATCAAGACGACACAGTGTAATAAAAACTCGTGTGACGTCACTGCACGCTACTCTTTTTAGCGGCCAGTGACGTCACCAGCCACCACTCCTGATCTTTGATGCCTTTTATATTTGTAAATTTTTATTGTTTTGATAAAACAAAAAATACGTGTCTAGTATTTTTTGGAAATCTGACTGACGGACAATTAGTTTTTTTAGTCAAATACCCTATTGTAGTGCAATAGATACATTAGATAGTGAAGATAACAATCTTAGCAAACTCGTTTTCGAAGTGACCTACTTATAATAGCTAACTACATAATTGTTTGGTAATAATCGCGTATTAACGCAGATTTCAACATTCTTCCGCGGTGACCATACCTCGTAAATATTTACCACGTTTGACAACAATTCGATGCTTACTAGTGGTAGTTATAGCACCATGGACTCCACGTGGCAGGTTCAACCTTGTATGACGGAGCTCATAAACAAAGAGAACCTTTTAATTTTTTTTTTTTTTATGTAAACTTGTCTATTAATGCACACCTAAAAATGTTTTTAGCAAAAATGCATTATTTATCTGTCTATTACATTATTTTTACGTTGCTAAGTTTGAGCTAATTTAAACAAACATTAATGTGTGAGCCAAGCTAGAAAGCGCGGTACAAAAGTGAATTAGAATCGTTTATGTAATTAAGCTAAAATTAAATGGCAATGGGTGGGGCACATTACTCTTAGAACCAATGGCCGATAGGGCAGTAAGGTTCTGGAGTAGCGGCCACGTACCGGTAGACCACTAATAAGATGGACCGATGACCTGGTAAAGGTCGCGAGAAGCAAAAACAGTCATTTAGGAAAGCCTTGGGTTAGTCTTTTTTGTTGTTGTGTTTTTAAGCTATTGCATAGCTTCTATCGCGGGCCTTGAGCGCGGGGACCGAATCCAGAAATTCCGTAACGAAAAAACCTCACGCTCCCCACTCCGACGGGCACGGAGGTGTGGCTTGAAGGCCGTACATCGTCTAACGTCGTTTCAGTTCGGCAGTCTTCGGCACGGTATGTTTGTGTGCGTGCGACTACATCTTTTGAAAACAATTTATAGATTTTCAAAAAGAGCATGCATATTGCAGGGCGCGAACTCAGTTCTACACACTTGCCATGTTACTGATAGTCGCGATGTGCTAAACTTGCGATTAATTTTCTCTCTGAAATAGGTCTTCTGTAGAGATATGTCATAGACGTCATCGACGTTGTCATGGCTACCTTAAAAACTTTCCATTTAATTAATTATTAAGTACTTTTATTCAAATTAATTTAGTAGTGTTTTTATAAAATAGCTTTTTTTTAACGGAAAAGCTAAGATGAATGTCACGCTAATTTTTCATTGGACTTTTAAATTATTTATAGTGTTGTTTACTAAATAAAAGCGCGTGATTTTATAGAGTAAAAAGTGCTCACGTGGCCGTTTTTTCAACTGTGATTGGCGATATCCGCCATTATTGTGAAATATTTTTTATAAGAATTTCTATAATTTGTTACACGTGTTATTGGCAAAATTGTGGTATCTATCCACAGGGACCAGATCAAGAGTTGAAGTTGAAGTTTTTATTAAATAAAATATTACAGAAAGATGTCGGTGAACAATGTTAATACGAGTACATTTAAGTGTACGAGTTGTAATATTGTTATCTCCGAAACGAAACAACGAAAGTTTAATAAAAATATGCTCGTCGGCTTTTTCTGAGGAAGACATTGATGAGGCAAAAAAGTTATTGTTTGTTTCTACGAAGACAAGACAAAAACATGTATCGAGGCGTAAGAACAAAAAGCAGAAAGACCTAAAATATACGATTACGGTGTTTAAAATCACGGATCCCGAACAATCCCAGTTTTTGTGGCATATGACCTTCACAAATTGCCACCAGTTTGCTTTGACTACGTAGAACGTACGTAAAGAAGTTGATGAAGGATTTATTAATTCTACGGTCAGATGTTAACGCAATCAGAAGTGATTATGTTACTAAAGATCAGCTCGAAAATATTAAATTGATAACAAATAATTCGACACCGACGCCGTTCATCAACAACAACCTTTTTATCGTCCCACTGCTGGGCACAGATCTTCTCTCATACAGAGAAGGATTGAGCGTAATCACCACGCTTGCTCAATGCGGGTGGGCGATTTCAGACTTATAAAGCCCAGGTTTCCTCAAAATGTTTTCCTTCGCCTTCAGTCATTGGTGTCCAAGATATACTTAGAAAGTACATATAACTTTAGAAAAGTTACATTGGTACTTGCCTGACCTGGAATCGAACCCGCGCACTCATACTTGAGAGGCTGGTGTTTTAACCACTAGGCCACCACGACAAAACAGTGGGGTATATTGAAAAAGAACCTCGGAGTCTTTGAGTATATTTCGTGGTGCTCCCTGTGCGCCGTTTCCGAGTCAACGAAATACCAGTTGGTGGAGTCATAAGGATACTATAGCTGTCTTGCCTGCCCCTCAGTGCCCGGCCGGTCTTGCGATTGCACCGAAACAGCACACAATGACAGAGATTATAAGTAATAGCATAGACAGACCTTATGGAGGAATTGCCCTATTGTAGAGGAAGTCCGCTTTCTCAAAGGTATCAGTGTTGTTGTGTAATAGTGATCGTTTAGTTCTCACACAGATCGTTCCATGTTAGTTTTCTCATTTTACATGCTTACTGACTCGAGTGAGTTCTTATCGGTCACCACGCTCAAAAAGTGTAACTTGAATTTATATCAAAGAAAAAGAAATACTGCATAAATAAAATAAATAAATAATTATAATTGCATAAATTGATACAAAATGCTATGCAATAGCTTTACCGCGGCAGTCCCCGAGTGCCACACGTCTTTTTTTTTTGTGTGTTTTCCATAATGGACGCTCTTAGCGTACCTACAATATGTTTCTGCATCGTTCTCACACGATTGATTTCAAAATGAATGATGTAATCAAATATTTGTATGAATAGCTTGATAATTTAAAAGAGTGTCCATGGAGTTTCTTGCAAGTTCTTCTTCATAGGGACCTACTCTTTGGAATGGGCGACTAGCTTCACCTTACTGACTGACCGACCTTCTGACAATTCAAAAGTGCCTGTAACTGGTTTATTTGAAATAAATGATTTGATTTGATTTGAAGCATTTGTCCTGCAGTAGACCTCTATAGACTGAAAATGAAGATATAATTAGAAATACTCATTCCACAAATAATACTGATCAACATTGATTCCATACTAAGACCAAAATGCTTTCGAGTCCCCAATTTTTGAAGTAGACAATTAAATCGTTTTTTATCACTAATCCTGAGGTTTACTTTTCTGTCTGACAAAAATAATTGGCCCTCCTTTTGACAGTATAACTTCTTTTTGGAACCACCATAAGTCGACCCTTGCGTCTCTTTTATGACGTACAGACCCCAAGCATGCTATCCAAAACTATCAAAATTCTATAAAAGAAATTTAACTGTTTGTTGTAGATTGATGTGCGGTGTTACAAACTATACTATCACAAAAAAGTCTCCATTGACAACATTATTAATAATATCCTTTCTTAACTTTAGGACATCCCAAGATTAAACTGTTTGTAACACAAGGAGGTCTACAATCAACGGATGAAGCTATCACAGCAGGGGTACCTCTGGTTGGTGTACCGATGTTGGGCGATCAATGGTACAATGTAGAGAAATATGAAATTCACAGAATAGGAGTCAAATTGGAATTGGAATCTCTATCTGAAGAATCATTTACCAATGCCGTACAAAAGGTTATTGGCGATGAAAGGTAAACATGAATTTTATACTATGAATAATCATACTGACTTTGGAATTTTTGAACACATTGTATTTTTTTATTAACCTTAAACTACGGTAAATAAACAGGATCTGTCCAACAATAAACTTGGACTTTAATGTTGAATCTATATTTTTAGTAATCCTTATTATAGATAAAAGTGTTTCTTTTCAACAAAACAAAATATTCTAGCGAACTAATTGCGAAATCAAAAGCAATGGCTTTCATTTCGATATTTCTACAATATTAATTGCTTTTTTTTTCTTTTTAAGTTCGAAGTCTAAACAACGGCGCCGATTTCATTGTTCACAAACTAATCTAAATTGACGCCTAGTGCATCTTATTCTTTTTATCTCATTAAAAAAAAAATCTTTTTGCGTTAGATAGCCCATTAATCCAGGAAGGGTTTAGGCTATATAACATCACGCTGCGATCACTAAGAGCGGAGCATAACTAACTCCACGCGAACGAAGTCGCTGGCGGCCGCTAGTGTAATATACATAGAGGAAAATGATCAGAACAGCACCTCATAGACTTTTGCGTTAGATAGCCCATTAATCCAGAAAGACTTTAGGCTATAGAACATCATGCTGTGACCAATAGGAGCGGAGCATAACTAACTCCACGCGAACGAAGTCGCTGGCGGTCTCTAGTCTTTTATAAAAAATAAGTTTTTAAATAGCAGAAGAACATTCATTCTTTTTTTCTTACAGTTATCGCAATAATATTGTCAACCTAAGGACTCTCATGCTTGACCAGCCAATGCAACCATTGGAACGCGGAATGTGGTGGATTGAGCACGTGCTACGTCACGGCGGCGCGAAGCATCTTCGAGCGCCCGCCGCTAACATGTCATGGGCGCAGTACCTCGAATTTGAACTCCTTGCAATAGTATTAGGAGTTTTATTGACCGTATTTTTAATTGTAGTTAGTTTAGTATATATTTTGTACAAGTTTATTATTAATAACTGTATTAGTAATATAAAGATTAAAAGTAATTAACGTAGCTGCAAATGTTGTTTATCTGTTCTGTTAAATTTCAGCGTGAAAACTTAGCTTAACGACACTCAAAATAAGACGAATGAGTTCTAAATACGGTCAATCCTCATTAGTCGTAGAATGAGAAATGAGTGAAGTGCTTAGGTATTGAATTTATGACTTTATATCAAAACTAGCTGACCCGGCGAACTTTGTTCCGCCTTAAAGGCAATAAATATCACATGATTACATTTTTTACTTTTTAAATTAGGAACACTGTAAATAAAAAAAAAGTATTCCATGATTTTTTTATTTGTCATTTATTTAGTGTAGCACCTTGTGAAAGAAATGAATTTCTACTTGTGCTTCGTAAATTATCTAGTTATTGATCTCTGAGATGTCGTGGTGGCCTAGTGGTTAAAACACCAGCCTCTCTTGTATGATTGCGCGGGTTCGATTTCAGGTCAGGCAAGTATCGATGTAACTTTTCTAAAGTGATATGTACTCTCTAAGTATAATATCTAGGACACCAATGACTGAACGTGAAGGAAAAAATCTTGAGGAAACCTGGACTTTATAAGTCTGAAATGGCCACCCCGCATTGAGCAAGCGTGGTGATTACACTCAATCCTTCTCTGCATGAGAGGAGACCTGTCTCCAGCAGTGGGACGATAAAAAGATTGATGATGATGATGATGATCTCTGAGGTTTGTTCGCCGATTTCGCATTGTCAACGGAACAGTTTCACGGACTGCCGCCTCCCTTTGCTGTTGTGAGTGAGAAGCACGAAGTCGAGTCATAGTAAGGCGGCGCTCTGCACGTGCAATTTCTTGCTCTTCTTCAGTGCTTTCATTCAGAATGTTTCGATTTACTCTTGCAGTACCGCTTTGTCGAGAAAGATTTGATGGTCTTGGTCACGGCATGATATTTTTATTGATGATAAATGGCACAGCAATACAATATTAGAAATTTTGAAGTTGAAGTTGGCTTTGTGGTTTTTTATTAGAAACTTTAAACCAGCAGAGAGTATTTATATTCTTTGCTTTAAACGATTGCTTTAACCGGTTAGACTTTTTTTTAAATATGCTCAGCTGTCATTTGCTTTTTGTTATACCATTTTTGGTATATGAATTGCTGACTTACATTTTGAATGAGTTGGACCATGTCTTATGTCACGTCACACGGGAACGACGGGGACGGGTTCTTAACTACCTCCCACCAATATTCAGCTAAATCGGTTCAGCCGTTCTTGAGTTATATATAAATAGTGAATAAGCAACTGAATCGATTCCAATAATTTTTACACCATGTTATATTTTGTCCCAAATACATTTAGAAATTGTTACAGTGTAGTTACCGAGTGCGTCACGCAGCTTACGATACATCATCATAGTATTGTGCGCGCGCAACAGCTGACGCTAGAGGTCAATGCACCGCGCTTGCTCGCCCGCGGATCTTTGACCATATTTATGTTGGGACAACGAAGTAGAATACACGTAGCAAGCTTATTATAACTTTGTGGTTTTTCATTATATCTTTTTGAAATTTTGTACATAATATTCATAAAAATACTGGACACGTGTTTCCTACTTTGTGGAGGTGCAAGGTACCAGGGTAGCACAAAACTGTAGGAGAAGTCGAAACAATAAACCTCATTCATTCATCATTATCACAAATCATCATAATACATGAAAGAAGTTTTATTGTGCATAGTTTGTGGACGTGCAAGGTACCAGGGTAGCACAAAAGTGTAGGAGAAGTCGAAACAATGAAGCTAATTCATTCTCATGGGATCGACGGAACGGGATAAAAGGTATCCTATGTCCTTTTCCTAGTTTTTAGCTACCCCCCTACCAATTTTCAGCCAAATCGATGGAGCCGTTCTTGAGTTATAAGTGGAGTAACTAACACGACTTTCTTTTATATATATACTAGCTGACCCGGCGAACTTTGTTCCGCCTTAAAGGCAATAAATATCACATGATCACATTTTTTACTTTTTAAATTAGGAACACTGTAAATAAATAAAAAAAAAAGTATTCCATGATTTTTTTATTTGTCATTTATTTAGTGTAGCACCTTGTGAAAGAAATGAATTTCTACTTGTGCTTCGTAAATTATCTAGCTATTGATCTCTGAGATGTCGTGGTGGCCTAGTGGTTAAAACACCAGCCTCTCTTGTATGATTGCGCGGGTTCGATTCCAGGTCAGGCAAGTATCGATGTAACTTTTCTAAAGTGATATGTACTCTCTAAGTATAATATCTAGGACACCAATGACTGAACGTGAAGGAAAAAATCTTGAGGAAACCTGGACTTTATAAGTCTGAAATCGCCACCCCGCATTAAGCAAGCGTGGTGATTACACTCAATCCTTCTCTGCATGAGAGGAGACCTGTCTCCAGCAGTGGGACGATAAAAAGATTGATGATAATGATGATGATCTCTGAGGTTTGTTCGCCGATTTCGCATTGTCAACGGAACAGTTTCACGGACTGCCGCCTCCCTTTGCTCTTGTGAGTGAGAAGCACGAAGTCGAGTCATAGTAAGGCGGCGCTCGAGAAAGATTTGATGGTCTTGGTCACGGCATGATATTTTTATTGATGATAAATGGCACAGCAATACAATATTAGAAATTTTGAAGTTGAAGTTGGCTTTGTGGTTTTTTATTAGAAACTTTAAACCAGCAGAGAGTATTTATATTCTTTGCTTTAAACGATTGCTTCAACCGGTTAGACTTTTTTTTAAATATGCTCAGCTGTCATTTGCTTTTTGTTCTACCATTTTTGGTATATGAATTGCTGACTTACATTTTGAATGAGTTGGACCATGTCTTATGTCACGTCACACGGGAACGACGGGAACGGGTTCTTAACTACCTCCCACCAATATTCAGCTAAATCAGTTCAGCCGTTCTTGAGTTATATATAAATAGTGAATAAGCAACTGAATCGATTCCAATAATTTTGACACCATGTTATATTTTGTCCCAAATACATTTAGAAATTGTTACAGTGTAGTTACCGAGTGCGTCACGCAGCTTACGATACATCATCATAGTATTGTGCGCGCGCAACAGCTGACGCTAGAGGTCAACGCACCGCGTTCGCTCGCGCGCGGATCTTTGACCATATTTATGTTGGGACAACCAAGTAGAATACTCGTAGCAAGCTTATTATAACTTTGTGGTTTTTCATTATATATTTTTGAAATTTTGTACATAATATTATTAACTTAAAAATACTGGACACGTGTTTCCTACTTTGTGGAGGTGCAGGGTACCAGGGTAGCACAAAAGTTTAGGAGAAGTCGAAACAATAAACCTCATTCATTCATCATTATCAAATAATCGTAATACATGAAAGAAGGTTTATTGTGCATATTTTTTGACGTGCAAGGTACCAGGGTAGCATAAAAGTGTAGGAGAAATCGAAACAATAAAAAAGCTCATTCATCATTATCAAATCACCATAATACATGAAAGAGGTTATATTGTGCATAGTTTGTGGACGTGCAAAGTACCAGGGTATCACAAAACTGTAGGAGAAGTCGAAACAATAAACCTCATTTCGTTCATCATTATCAAATAATCGTGAAAGAAGGTTTATTGTGCATATTTTTTTGACGTGGAAGGTACCAGGGTTGCACAAAAGTGTAGGAGAAGTCGAAACAATAAACCTCATTCGTTCATCATTATCAAATAATCGTGAAAGAAGGTTTATTGTGCATATTTTTTGACGTGCAAGGTACCAGGGTAGCATAAAAGTGTAGGAGAAATCGAAACAATAAAAAAGCTCATTCATCATTATCAAATCACCATAATACATGAAAGAGGTTTTATTGTGCATAGTTTGTGGACGTGCAAAGTACCAGGGTATCACAAAACTGTAGGAGAAGTCGAAACAATAAACCTCATTCGTTCATCATTATCAAATAATCGTGAAAGAAGGTTTATTGTGCATATTTTTTTGACGTGGAAGGTACCAGTGTTGCACAAAAGTGTAGGAGAAATCGAAACAATAAAAAAGCTCATTCATCATTATCAAATCACCATAATACATGAAAGAGGTTTTATTGTGCATAGTTTGTGGAAATGCAAAGTACCAGGGTATCACAAAACTGTAGGAGAAGTCGAAACAATAAACGTCATTCATTCATCATTATCAAATAATCATAATTACATGAAAGAAGGTTTATTGTGCATATTTTTTTGACGTGGAAGGTACCAGGGTATCACAAAACTGTAGGAGAAGTCGAAACAATAAACGTCATTCATTCATCATTATCAAATAATCATAATACATGAAAGAAGGTTTATTGTGCATATTTTTTTGACGTTCAAGTTACCAGGGTAGCATAAAAGCGTGGGAGAAGTCGAAACAAAGAAGTTCATTTATTCCCACAGGAACGACGGGGAGCGGCATAGAAAGTATCCTATGTCCTTCTCCCAGTCCTTAGCTACCTCCTTACCAATTTTTAGCCAAATTGGTATAGCCGTTCTTCAGTTATAAATGATGTAACTAACACGACTTTCTTTTATATATATAGATATGTAAAGTTCTGAATACAAATTCGAAAACATAAGCGGAGCTCTACAACGCGTCACTTGACGCGGCGCAGATAACGCAAATATCTTACACGAGGAACGTGCGTGTGTTTCACATACTATAAACGCTTCCACGCCGCGGGAGTTTGGCTCAGATTCCTACGCCAGTTTCGTGGCGCGTTATTGTATTTGATCGACCACTTAGATTTAATGATTTTTTTTTAAACAAGCAAGTGATTGTTGCATCAATTTTACTGTATTCGAACGGCGAGGTACGTGCGGCAGGAACACACCACCTTCCTTGTCAAGTTATTTGGAGGAGACTCCTGCCGGGTCATGTTCGAGTTACTAGCAGGCGGCGGCGAAGGCAGAGCGTTACCGCATGAGCCAGAGAGACTCGACAGGCTTGAAAGACATGAATCAAGGCCACTGTTCTGGGAAACGCCCACTCAGCTCCCACGCCCACTACACCCAAACCAGCCTTCTTACTGATTCTGAATGCTATACACACAACGCGCATTAATTATCAACTCAAGCACAATCGTCGCACACAGACTCCGCGCGACCACACGCAGCCTCCCCGACTTCAAGATGCTCCAAAATGCACGCTAGGACGTATACTAGCGTTCAGGTCGATAGGCCTTTTGGCAGTGATCTACTCAAAGAATAAACCAAGTATATTCGGGAAGTGTTTTAATGTTAATAATAATATTTTTAATCGAAAAGAAACCAAAGTTCATTGACGATAAATAAATAAAAGTCATGTTGACATCACGTATAATGTGAATTTGGTATTTACAAAACAATCGACGTATATGCCATATTATAAGAAAGTCTGGAAGTGATAATATACAATATGTAAAGAAAACCCTGTCCGACCCATAAGAATAATAAAGGTTAGGTAAACACATGACCAAATATAATATAAAAATTTTACGTAATTCTCATAGTAACAATACTAATGAATTTTGAAATAATCTTTTTTTCCAGCGAATTAACTCCAACTTTCCCGAAATTTGTTAATTTTTAAACAAGTGACAACACCATTTGAACTATATCATTATTAGCGATGTGACCACGTGCCGCTTGCCCTGCCCCCCGTCGCCTGCGGAAGGGTTGCCTACCGCACATGTATTAAGTTACCTCTTTTTGCGAAATACAATTTATTTTTTAGGGGTTTTTTTTTTTAAAGTTTAGCTCGGCTTTGTATCCATTAGTAGAATCAGTTATCGATACCTAACAATACCTTCACGGATCGGACAGGGTTTTCTTTACATATTGTATATGTTCGGATTGTTGCTTAACATAATAAGAATGACTAGGAGAGCAGCGGTGGCCCAGTGATATCGGCAACTTGTAGATCGTAAATTTAGTCGCTTTACTTTGTGTGAATTATTTCATCACCACTGCTCCCAAAATGCAGACGGAGAACATCGTGAAAAAACTCCCATGTCCTAGAGTCAAAATTGAAAAAACAAACAAATGTGACATCTACATCTAATAAACTAGCGCGCTTTACCATCACGATTGCACCACTGCTTACCATCAGGCAGGCTTGCGGTCAAGCACTAGTTCATAATGTTTAAAAAAAAAAACGTAT
Organism: Sesamia inferens; assembly: GCA_037179545.1. Classification (NCBI taxonomy): domain Eukaryota; kingdom Metazoa; phylum Arthropoda; class Insecta; order Lepidoptera; family Noctuidae; genus Sesamia; species Sesamia inferens. The sequence goes on along the minus strand of CM073944.1, from coordinate 17,618,290 downwards.
CTAAAAGCAATCAATTGGTCATATAAAATTGCTTAATTTCCAATTGAATGTGTGTTCATTTTCCAATTGAAAACTTAATTATAATGATTATAATGATACCACTGGAATCATTTAATCAACCCGCTGGTCATACACGTATGCCTGCTATGATTTTTCATGATGTAAGTTAATTTAATTATGTGTTCGTTAAAAATAGTAATTTAATAATCGTATGAGGGAAGGGTATAAGCAGTTGTGTTGCGATGTGTGCGGGGTACGATGCGCCAAATGTTGTTGTCTCGGGAGTTTGGTCGTGGAGGGTCTCCAGATCAATGTCCCTCTGGCGCAACATCGTCGGTCGTGTTATTATTAGGTTTAACATTGCATTATCTCGCTCAACTGCCATTTTTCTACCTATTCGCTCAGTTTTTTTGAATGAATAGGCTTAATAACCTAGCGCGCTTTACCATCAACGATTGCATTTCTGCTTACCATCCGGTGAGATTGTAGCCATGTGTCAAGCACTAGTTTATAATTTATTATCTTCTTATGTATTATTTTTCACGTGCCAGAATTATTAATTATTAGTTTTGTATGTATATATTATAAGTATAATATATTTTGGTAATAGTATGTATGTTTATATAGCTTATTTAAGTATTTTTTTTATATAGGGTTAACCCTTAGCTGGTTTCGCTAAAATTAGTAACGTTATTGGTATCGGGGGTGAAACATGACCCCACTAAAAAAATATAAAAAAATAAAATGAAAAAACATTTTTTTTATAATTTTTTGTTTTATTTATAGAAATACAACTTTGAATCTAGAGATCAATCAGTTTTTAAGGTATATTACAATCATAAATCACATTTTTTTTACTTATTTAAAATATTTTAATTTTTTTGTACTTAGTTAGGCACTTGTGACTTTAGGAACTATTTATTATATAAAAACGTAAACATAACTTAAATTTCTTTTTTCTCATAGTTTTCTTATATAATCTTAATAACAAAAATTAGGAACTTCTTTTAAAATAAAAAAAAAATAAAAAACTGACAACGCAAATCAAAAGTCTAAAAACTACTCCTAAAATTCTAACATTTGGTACAAGTGATTGCTTTGGCAGTATGCTCTTTACATATAAAGAGTAAGCACTTGCTACACTTTTTGGTACACTTTACGTCTTTTTTGCGATCACATAAGTAGCACCTACCTCTCTTTCGATATTTTCCTAAAATAACAAAAAAAACCGTTACATGCGCGCGCAAAAAAAAACAGCACCTTTGGTGTCGGGGGTAATTTTTGACCCCAACAGTGTACGTACCTCCGCTTCCAGCAATGGTAGAGCGACGTGCGTCCGTCACCCGCCGCACCCCGCGACGTAGTGAGATTACACCGACGCGCAAGAGTATACGTTTTTAAACAGGAAAGATATCTTTGAAAATGTGTGCGCCTGGGGTAATTATTGACCCCCGAAACCAGCTAAGGGTTAAGAGTATGTTTTCATAATATTTTTTTCGTTTAAAGCACCTACTACTAATCTCTTCACCACCTATGGTTGACTGGTAGAGAATGCCTAAGGCATTAAGTCCGCCATTGTACAATTTATGTGCGAAAGAATAAATAAATAAATAAATAAATTATACATATAATATGTTGGGTATGTTAAAGACTTTTGTTCGCCTCAGTGTACTGTATTAGTGTGTTTTGTCACTGAATTAATGCTCATGTTAAAAGTTTAGGATCGTTTCCTGATTCTTTAATTTGTTATTTTAACTTATTTGTTTTCCCTCAATTAAGATGACCTAATTTACAATAACTCGTTTGCAAAAGATAGGCAAAATGACGACAGTCAAACTACCCGAAACTGTTAAATATTCGCAGTCAACCTAGAGTTTTAATATTTTTTCCGATTAAGATGATAATATTCGAATAGAACTTTGACAGTGGACTGCTGTCTGTGCATTCAAAACAAATGAAAATTGTTAAAGAAGAACTACACTAATCCCTTATTCATGTATGACTGTGTCCATGAGTAGATTTCTAATCCGATCAACATTATCTCTCACAATCAGAAACTACTTTTATTAATATTCCAATAAAGATATTACTAATAATTCAATGTATGTTGATTCATTTTGTTTTTTTTTTTAATAATTATAAACCAAAAGAAGTGAAAAGGTGAAAAGGAAGTGCTTAACCGCAATCCCACAACACAACTGCTCAGACCAGCAGCATAATCGGCTAACACATTTTTGTCAAATTATTTTGTGTCTGTTTAACAACATTTTTCATTGTGTTAATTAGGTTGTATAACCGACACATTTTTCAAATACTTGGAGCTATGGATTAGGAATATGCTTCAAAATGATTCCAATTAATAGTAATAATTTCTTACGCAATTAGAATGCTGAACCAACGGTTCAAAGTGCTTTCCACGGCACGGGCTCTCAAATTGTAATGGAAGGTAATATAAATCGCCGTGGTGGTGACATTTAATGAAAATAAGAATTGGAACCAAAACGTGAAACAAATGAATGAAATGAGTTTCCAACGACTTTTTTTATTTGACAAGATTTAATTCAATTTGTGTTGAATGAGATGAATTTTTGCAAGATTATTATATTTCCTACTTGTTTATTAAATTGTATTCGGTCGAACAGACAGGAGCAGGTTGGAGGATGCCTTTGTCAACTAGCAAACGGACTTACAGAAAACAAAGAAATGTCTTCTGGAATGAAACAATTTATGAATATTTGTATTCGTATAATAAATTTAAATCTAAATAAGTATGTTGTCCGAATAAAAGGTATTATTATTATTATTTTGTGTAGGTACTTTTTTGTGAACAACGGTGGTTCAAATGAAACTTTTTTTTTGTTTGGGATGGGAAATCATCAAATGATTTCTCCCGCTCTGGGCGAAGAGTGTGTCAGACTTTTACTGACTAAAATCCACCAGTGTTTCTTCACTTGCCTGTGTGCCAGGGCCACGGTTTCTTTTTTAATCAACCTGCTACCCTGACCCAGGAGGCATCGGTCTTCGTGGACTCGTGACGGTATGTTGATTTCTCTTTGAGGCGCGCGTGAAACACAACGCGCCGTCGATTCTGGCCTGGTCCTTACCGAGCGGCGAGCTGCCCACTGCTCACCGCCCGCAAGCCCGCGCCTAAGGTAGCCTTAAAGCAAATGGTATGTTCTAGAGCCAAAAGTGCGAAGACATATGATTTCTTCAAATCCAGCTTCCTCTTGCTTAGAAGAGGGCCGTAAGAGTAGTATAATAATTATATGCTAGTTTCATTTAGAAGGAAATTTATTTGCAGCCACAATAGGTATGTTTCCTGGGTAGAAAAAATTGATTCTATTTAGACCGTTCATTCAGATTATAGAAAAATATTTGCTACGTATATTTTGTTTTATCAAATCAATAAAAACTGACAAATATTATAAAAGGCATCAAAGGTCAGGAGTGGTGGCTGGTGACGTCACTACTCGCTAAAAACTGTAGCGTGCAGTGACGTTACACGAGTTTTCCACGCACTGTGTCGTTTTCATTTTTTGTTTATATGAAAAAAGAAAAAATACGTGTCGAGTACTTTTGGGAAATCTGACTGACGGACTAATTAGTTTTTTTTAGTCAACTACCCTATTTACTTTTTAGGGGGGCACATAGGCTTGCAAAATATGGGCTTGTGTGCCTACCTAACCCTTTTTGAAATACGAGCGCGATGTTATATAATAGTTTACAGTACCACTGTCACACTTAATCATCTCTTGGACTCTAATCCAACAAACGATCTGTTTGCTGACAGATGGACGAAGATTATGTCTGCATATCAGGAGTAGGTACTGCGCTGCGCGTCGCGGGTTTGATTCCCGCACGAAACAAATATTTGTATGACCTACAAGTAAATGTTTCGGGTCTGGCTGTTTGTGTATTTGAGTATCACACATCAAAAATGTCTAGGGATCAACATATATTTTTGCAATAACTTTTCTCCTGATTGATATTAATTAAAATTTTCTTTAAGGATTCATCAAATAAAGTGTTTTCGTTTGTCACAGTAACGATAAACCAAGTCACCTTTGCATTAATAAAGAAATTTGCCATTTTCCTAATAAAGGGATATTTGACATTTGAACCACTAACACAAAAGTTCGAAAAAAAGACTGAAATAACAGTTTTCTCTAAAATTTTATTGGGTAACTTAAACAATTAATAATCCGTGTTTCTACCGCGAACACTAACAACACAAGAACATCGGTTTGGCATACTCAAAATGAGTTCATCCAAATCACGCTGTGGAATGGCCGCCCATGTTCGTTGCAACAACAAAAAAAGGTCTTCTTGCGACTGGATACCCTCCATATTCGGCAGAGCTCTTCTCTGTAGCATATCCCATGCATGCTCAATCGGGTTCAAGTCTGGCGACTGAGCAGGCCAGGGCAGGACATTGATGTTAGCTGCGGCGAGAGTCTGTCTTACAACTCTTGCGGTGTGCGGTCGTGCATTATCATGCATTAACTGAAATAAGGGACCGATTTGCACTTGTGGAGGAACGATGACGTCTGATACAATCGTCTCAGCATAAATTTGAGCGTTGAGGTTGCCTCTGATCCAAATCAACTCAGTTCTTCCGCCGATCCAAATACCCGCCCATACCATAATGGTTCCACCACTATAAGGATGGATTTCCTGGCAGGATTTAATCGCTGTTGGCGTCCAGGGGTTCTCCAGTGTCGTATACGTCTTGTATCCGTTCTCATACCAAAACGAGACTCATCAGAAAAGCACACGAAACGCCATTGTTCTTCTGCCCAATTTCTGTGTTCAAGAGCCCATTGATATCGAATCCTACGATTGTGCATTGCTATAGGTGGTACCCGTAGCGGTCTTCGGGAATGAAGGTTCACTTCATGCAAGCGGTTTCTGACTGTTTGGTCGCTAATTAAGTTCCCTGAAGAGTGATGAAGCCTCACGGCTAACATCATGGCGGTTATTGTTGGAGCTCTTCGAGTTAAGATTTGAATGTATCGGTCTTGTCTCCGTGTGGTGCAGCGATACCGTCCTCCATGGCGCTCAGCCACGGTACCAGTGCTTCGGTAACGTGTCCAAAGTCGACTGATAACACTCTGACTTGTATTCAGAGCTAAAGCCACAGTACGTTGCCGGGAACCATCTTCTATCGTTCCCACGGCTCTGAGCATTTCTTCCCTGCTTAAATGACGTCGCCGCTCCATAATAACGTTGGTTTTAATCAGTAGTAGGGAAACAGTAGCACTAATAATGTCTTCAATGCGTTGTATGTTTTTATAGGGAAAATATTGACAGCTGATTTTCATCTTTTACTCGAATTTGATTCACAGTTCCTGATTCAAATTATGAAATGCACCAAAAAGGATCCATATAAATTTATAAAATCATAAATTTATTACAAAGCCACATCTCAATCTCAAGAAATCCGCATAAAAATGCTTGATCCCTAGACACTTTTGGTGTGTGTATGTTTGTAAACACACCCACATTACAAGAGAAATTCCTATGTAGTATGGGCAAAGTTTTTTTTTAATTATTTATGTATGTAACTTTTACAGTACACTATTTGCGCCGCGTGGTTTCACTCGCTTAGGTATTTACTCTGAGTGAATATGGGATAAAAGAGTATTCGTTGTTTTATTCCTGGTTATAAACCACATGTGTGCCGAATTTTATCCGAATCCCCTTAGTAGTTTTTGCGTGGAAGACTAACAAACAAACATGCATTCATCCATCTTCTGATCACAGCAGAGTTGTAGGTTCTAACCCGTCAGGCGCTTTGATCATCATCAAACTTTTTTATCGTCCCACTGCTGGGCACAGGTCTCCTCTCATACAGAGAAGGATTGAGGCTTTACTTTGTGTAAATTATTTCATCACCACTGCTCTAAAAATGGTGAAGAAAAACATCATGTAGAAACCGACATGTCTTAGAGGCAAACCTTCGAAGATATGTGACATCTACTAACCGCACTGGGCCCGCGTGGTAGATTACGGCCCAATCCCTCTCACCAAGAGGAGGATTGTGTCACAGGATTGGGAATATTATATGCTGATTATCATCATCATTTCAGCCGAAAGACGTCCACTGCCGGACATAGGCCTCCCCCAAGATTCTCCACAACGACCGGTTCTGCGCCTCCCGCATCCAGCGGTTTCCCGCGACCTTCACCAGGTCGTCGGTCCACCTTGTCGGGGGCCTACCCACGCTACGTCTTCCGGTGCGTGGTCGCCACTCGAGAACCCGTCGGCCCCATCGGGCATCGGTCCTACGGGCAATGTGTCCAGCCCACTGCCACTTTAGTGTTGCAATTCTTCGAGCTATGTCGGTTACTCTCGTTCTTCTGCGGATCTCCTCATTCCTGATTCGATCGCGCAGTATTGAGTATGCTGATTATACTCAATACTTAATATCTTTATTACTTTACCATAAGTTCATATAAGAGTGGTAACAATTTATATGAGATCAATTATGGACCCTGTAGGGCACAGCAAAATAGGGTAACAGGAGAGAGGAAGCTCTGTTTGAATATCTTAAAATAATATAATTATATTGTAATTTAATTTAATAATAAATAAAATATGTACGGAGATTATTAGCATCATTTTACTTAATATACAATTTATATATTATTTTATCTTTGGAATCTGACTAATTTTACTTAATTTATATATTTCCTTATTTGTATATTTGTGTTTAAATTATGAATAATTATAGCGTTTCAGACGGTATTTTTGTAGTATGTTTAATATAAGTATAATTAATTATATATTTAAATTTAATTTCAATTATTTTTTTTATCGCTAAGATATTCATTTATAATGTAGTAACATTTGTTTATTAGATTTTTTTTAAATTTATTTACAAATATATTTAACTTTTCTTCTTCCTTTATTATTTCTGGTAGTTTATTATATATTTTAATTGACATTACGTAAGGGCTTGTAAAATTTTTGTAGCCTACTATAAGAGGAATATCCACCTACCATTTTATTTTAGCTACAATAAGCATCAAAAGTGGAGTATCACTTTTGACACTTATTGTTAGTGCAATAAAGTTTAAAAGTGGTAATGCACTTTTGAACCTTACATGAAAGATCAGTCAGAAGTCGTGGTGGCTTAATGGTAAAAACACCACCCTCTCAAGTATGAGTGTGCGGGTTCGATTCCTGGTCAGGAAAATACCAATGTAACTTTTCTAAAGTTATATGTACTTTCTAAGTATATCTTGGACACCAATGACTGATTACAAGGAAAACATCTTGAGGAAACCTGGCCTTTAAGTCTGAAATCGCCAACCCGCATTGAGCAAGGGTGGTGATTACACTCAATCCTTCTCTGTATGAGAGGAGACCTATGCCCAGCAGTGGGACAATAATGATGATGATGTTATGTAGGTATGTTTTTATGAACTCATTTATATAAGAGAAATATCCACCTATCATTTTACGTTATACCTAATTCCTAAAAAGAAAATTCAGGCAACAATTCTAAGACGGAAAAATACACGTTCCTAACTAAGGAGGTAAATGCTACAGCTATAAAAGTATTATAAAAGCCTGTGTGTAAATCAAATTGTCCAATAAATTACTAGTGAGTTCAACAGTCAAACACGAACCCTGTACGTGAGAATTTAACAGTTGGAGAACTGAAAGAATTTTATTTTAGGGAAAATATATCTAGAGAGGGGAGAGAACAATCTAAAAATATTTTTACACCTCTCATATTCGATAAGTAGGTCCTTATTACCCCCAAATGGAGCTTGTATGTGACCTATTAGCGCTCTAGGATAATAATGTAGCTAGAAAAGCCCTAGGGCGGTAAGTAAAAAAAAAACTCTTCACTTTTTCAAAAAGTTCGCGTACATGTAACCATCATCCTGGAAATTGACATCATGCATTCAGCCTAATGACAAAAGAGGTCATGTCGCTATTCAGCCTTGTCTTCGTATGAGTATAATAGTCATCAATTTTAAATATCGAACGGCGAAGGTTAATTATGTTATTGAAAAAAAAGATGAAAAAAGGGGGGAATAGAAAACTATACTTTAAATATTGTTTATTCTTGTAATGTCGGTTTTTTCTACTTATATAAAGCAGAGTAGTTAACTCTGTTGTAAGCATCAATTACACCCTCGAACTATAGACTAAATATTCCGGGCTGTAATTGATGCCTTACAGCCATTGGCTACTAATCTATTATCAGGTTTTGTTAGGCTTAGTGTTCTAGAAACTACTTATTTCAGATGACATTGTCATCAGGCTTTTGGCTCTAGGCTCTTAATAAATTAGCGCGCTTCTATCAACGATTGCATTACTGCTTACCATCAGGCAGGATTGCGGTCAAGCACTAGTTTATAATTTATATAAAAACAAAGAATTAAAAAAATACATTGAAGCAACACCTCCGCTGGCAAATTGTTCCAGTCCCTCGATGTACGCGGTATTAAAGAAAAGGCGACACGTTTCGTTCGAATCGTAGTGGTGTTAACAACGTAATGGTGGAAACTCACCGTACGATGCGACGGGTGGTTCAATAATGGAATTAAGTCATTGAATTCCCGCGCACACTCTCCAAAATGCATCCTATAGAACACCGACAAGCTGGCTTCTGTTCTTTTTTTAATATTTTATTTATCACTAGCTACCCGCCCCGGCTTCGTGCAATGCTAATATTAAATACTGTACAGAAAAACTGTGAACGTTCTATAAAAATCATGGGGGCCTGGCGCTGCCCCGGCCGGTCAGCCCCGCCGTAAACGCGACGCCCCGCAATTTTTAAACCTGTAATATCATATCGCTTCGAAAATTAGCCAATATTTGTCGAAAAAAAAAAATATAAAAAAAAATTGTGAGATATCCATAAGAGATAGCCTTATACCATCGCATTTTTCTATAGACATTTTCAATGTGTAGAATATATTTTAGTAGGTTATTTTGATAAATCTCGTAGGGTTCAGTGCGTTTCACTGCAGACGCGGAAAAAAAAAAGAAATTATTCAGGACATCACATTAGAAACCTCAAAAATAATAGTATTTCTCCACTATTTAATGGATGTTATTATATATATAAAACTTCCACTTTAATCACTCTATCTATTAAACAAAATCCGTAGCGTAGTTTTAAAGACTTAATCGTATATAGGGACATAGGGAAAGAGAATGCGACTTTGTTTTAAACTATGTAATATATAGTACATAGTATATATAACACTGTGATAATTTCAATACAATAAATAAATAAATAATAAATATATATATACGGACAAATCACACAGATTGAGCTAGCCCCAAAGTAGGTTCAAGACTTGCGTTATGGGATACTAACTCAACGATACTATATTTATAATAAATACATATATAGATAAACATCCAAGACCCAGGCCATTCAGGAAAAGATCGTTTTCTATCATTATAAAGTATTTTGTTATGAAATAAATAATTTATGACTTATGGATCATAAAATTTCCGACGTACTACCAAAATTATATTAAAGACTCCAATAATTAATTTTATTTTATTTATTATGGGACAATAAACAGCTACAATATAAAAAAAATAGAAACAATAGTATATCATTATAGTATAACAATATTGCAGCCCACTACATTATCCACATGTTAACAATATAAGGAATAAGGTACAAAGAATTAAGACGAAACAATGGCAAAACTTTTAATTGTTATAAAATTAGATTGTTCGTTTTATTCAAAGTTTCGTTCTTTATCTGATTAAGTATTCATATTATGAAATAAGTTGCGTTGTTCTTTAGTATCATAAATCGTCGTAAATAGATGTTGAGAAGTTAGAAGATTTTTGTTTGAGGTCCGCCACTGCTACGCATAATGTGCATGGAGAGGCTTGCCACGTTAGCTGCATGATTAATTTCTTTGGTAACTACATATTCAACCTTAGTACTGATACAACGTTATTAAAAGTTTATTTATTATTTTTTTTTTTCAACAACCTGAATATATGTAGTTTGTTCAGAATAAGCAACTGAATCGATTCCAATCATTTTACATCATGTATTTTTTCTCAAATGCATTTAGAAATTGTTGCAGTGTAACCACACTTATTTAAATTAATAATAGGGAAATTATGTTTTCTTTTTTCATATTTTTATTATATTTTTTGTAGAGTCCATTGTCTCAAGTGTTTAAGTGTTTGAACAAATTAGTCTTCTCAACGACATAAATAAAACATTGAAAGTCATTGAACTGTCAAAATTAAAGTTATTGTCATTGGTACACAATTTCCCCCTATACTGTTCCGGAAGCGAACCCCCAACACACAAAGAAACATCAACCAAAAAGTTTCTTATCACAAGCTCATATATCATATGAAAATTAAGAAACACCTACGCCATTAGCTCCCGATACTGTGTCGAGAAGTTTTTGCTTAGAACTTTTAGCGAAATACGATTTGATTTATTAGGAGAACGTTATCTGGACAGGCACACTTTTTATTGCGAATATTTATACGCGTGTTTTTGAGTCATTTTAGCTAGTACCACCCAATCATAATATAATCAGCCTAGAATATTCTTTTATCTACTCTCATATCAATAAATTAAAATATAAAACTAAAAAGGAGTTTATATTGACGTACTTTACCAATAGTATATCGAAAAGAAATTAAAAAATTAAATTATAACATTATTTCTCTAACAAAATAATGTTATAATAATTTTTTTTTTCATTACCGTACAGATTACAAACCATAGACAGCACTATTTCATTTTTTATCAATGGCTGCGCGCGCTTTGGCGCGTGCGCGGTGATGCAGGGTGCAGAATTTTAGCGCCAAATACGTTTCTTTGCATTGCAAGTCGTTGTTGTGTTTCGCTGGACACATAATTGATTATTATTGTTTCTTAAAATGTCAAGTGATCAATCTCTATCTTTTATTTTATATATTCAATACAATGTATGAGATTAGATAAAGAAGTGTATGAAACTGTACATAATTAGGTATTACACACTCGCGTGATACTATTTAAAAACTCGCTTCGCTCGTTTTTTAAACTCACACTCGTGCATAATATCCCTCATTATGTAACAGTTTCATAAACTACTATTAGGACACAGGTCTCCACTCGATAAGAGGGAGTAAGCCTTAATTTTCCATGCTGGTCCAGTACAGGTCCGTAGATGTCACATGTCTTCGAAATTTTGTCTCTAGGATATGCCGGTTTGGCCAAAATGTTTTCCTTCGCCGTTTTGAAATCATTGATGTTTAAATAATTCACACAAAGTAATTCGGCTGATGAGGTTTGAACCTACGACCTTCTTCTTTTTCTTCAGCCTATAGAGTTCCACTGCTGGTTAAAGGCCTTGTGCTTCCCGCATCCATCGGCGCTACTACTACATCCTTCCCTACGCTGCGTCTTTCAGTACGTGGCCGCCACTCCAGAAACTTACTACTCCATCGGCCATCGGTTCTACGAGCAATGTGCCCCATCCACTGCCACTTAATTTTAGGGACTCGAAGAGCTATATCGGTGACTTTGGTTCTTCTGCGGATCTCCTCATTTCACATTTGATGCCGTAGAGAAACTCCGAGCATAGCTCTTACCATCGCCCTTTGTGTGACTCTAAGCCTTCGTTTGAAGTCCATTGTGAGTGACCACGTTTCAGTTCTGGAAGTCATCACTGGCAACACACTGGTCAAAGACTTTAGTCTTGAAACACTGCGGTATCATGGACGACAAGAAGATGTAGCGTAGCTTCCCGAACGTTGAACGCAGAACCTACGGCCTATAACTTGTTTATATAATGTATAGCCAATCCATTCTGTAAAAATCTTACTACAGGGTGTATCTGACATCGTAACGCAAACTTCGCGAGAAGGTTACACCGCATGCCACTAATAAAATTATGATAGTCATTTATGTCGGTTAATGAGCGGTTACAGAAATAAAAGTGTTTAAAAAAATGTGTCGGCTCGGCCTTTGAACGTTGCAAGCGTGCCGCCGCGCGTGTATGTGGGTATGACGTTGACCCCTGATGTGAACTCTATTGAATCAGCTGATATGATAGTTTTTCAAGTTTTGTTCACATTGCGCTTTTTTGTGTAATTAGTGAATTAATTATTTTTTAATTAAAAATCTTATTGGGTTATAAAAGTATAGCAATTATGAACGGTTTAAAGTGAAAAAAAATGCATATTATTTTTTCTAAATCAGGAAAAAACCGACGGAAAATTCCACCACTGGGGGTTCAGAATCATGTACTGGATCCCTGGTACTCGTTTGTGCGTTGGTGTCAGAGACACCCTTTATGTATAATTGGGTGAACTGAGCTTATAGCTATAGAGGGACTGAGTACAAATAGTGTCAATTTTTAGACCTAATAGACCTCTGTTCTCTAAGGCAACATAGTTATACCTCGATCATACATTAGCAATGAGCACACGACGCGACGATGCGCATGAAACAGCCAGCCACCAGAGAAAGTCTTGCCGCCAAGCGACTAATCGTGTTCCGGCATGATGTCTGGTGAAGCCGTACGAAGGACGGGTCTGAGCAGTTGTGTTACGATGTGTGCCGGTTACGATGAGCCAAATCTTGCTGTGTAAGGAGTTTGATCATGGAGGATCTACAGGCCAATTTCCCTTTAGCGCAGCATCGTTAGTCGTGTTGTTAGGTTTAATATTGCATCATCTCTCTCAACGGCCGTCTTCCAGTTTTTCAATTTTATTGAGTGAATAGGCTCTTAATAAACTAGCGCTCTTTACCATCAAGGATTGCATCACTGCTTACCATCAGGCGGTATTGCGGTCAAGCACTAATTTATAATAATAAAAAAAACCCTACGTGAAAGTGCATTTTATTGGATTTAAGCCAATATGTACAAAATCATGCGCTAGGGTGTGTTATCTGCTCCCCGCCACAGTTTTTTATCTGATGGCGTCTCGTAGTCGATAATGAGAGGTTGTGACTTCTTATTGGAACTATTCTGTAGTTGCCTTACGTAAACTTAAATAAGGGGTTTATTCATAAATGATGATAAGTTAAGTGACGTGCAAACGTGTAAGATGTATGGTTAAAGAATCGCTAATCACTGGTTAATTTTAAACATCGTTTATGAATAAGGGGGAAAACCTTACGCTGCTGTTCTAGTCAAGAACATTTAAACACTACTAAATTTACTACAATTTAATCAATCAATTTAATACACCCCGTATATGAGCCCTCGGCTTACGGCGTCGCTGGAGAGGAGCGTGTAGATGAACGCATTGCAAGAGATGGTTTGATCGAAAATAATTTTAATTTGGTGTTATGACCGCGGCATTTCCTAATACTATCTATGGAAAGAAACGCAAAGAGGTCATATATCGGAATATTAAATTTACTGTCTCAGCTGCGGCGCTGGTCTTCATCGGGCAAGGCTTCCCGTCACGTAGAACTTTATGCTGTACAATTTACCATTTTAAGCAACTACTTTAACTTCAACTCTTAATCAATGGCCCCTGGGGAATAGATACCACACAATTTTACAATAATATGTTGTAGCGGTGCCTACAACGCAACATGCGAACAACGCGTCATACTAACGTCACGCGAATCCATGCATATCGTCAATCGAGTTTCATTATAGCTATCCTACAAATATCCCCAAAAGTGGTGACACCGACGTGATTATAAAGTGACCAACGTGACTTCGAAGATCGACCACCAGCATAAACCATGGCAACGAACGACGACCAAAAAATCTTACTCGACAGAGAAGACGTGGAAGCCATTTCAGTGAAGTCTCACTTACCTCAGTTCTGGCGTGACAAACCCAGACTCTGGTTTGCTCAGTTCGAGACCATGATTGCCAGACAGAAATCGAGCGACGAGAGCAAATTCGGCCTGGCTGTTGCTCAACTAGAGAAGATTGACGTATAACAAGTTGGGGATATCATCATGTCGCCTAACACAGGAAGGCACGAGGAGCTCAAGAAAAGATTATTATCTGTCTACGAGGAGTCCGAAAACAAGCAACTCCAGAAACTGCTCAACGATGTCGAGCTGGTAGACCAACGGCCGTCGCATCTATTGCGGCGGATGAGAGATTTGGGTTGCAATAAGTTTCCCGACCAAACCATACGCATGCTGTGGATGAGTCACCTGCCAGTATCAATGCGAGCGGTACTGTCAGTGAGTGAAGAGTCGAGATTAGACGCTTTGGCAGCGATGGCAGACAAAATGGATGAGCAAGCCAAGGAAATATCATCAATCTGTTCCTGTGCTCACGGTACTAAGTCCACAACCCCATCAGCCTCATCTTCATCAGACGTGCGAATATTAAATATGATAGAATCTCTCACTAGAGAAATCGCCGAGTTAAAAATGGACCGAGCGCGAGACAACTACCGTCGTTCGCGAAAATTTCAACGCAGAACGCGGTCACGTTCAAGATCCGCGAGACGAGGCACAGATATATGCTTTTACCATCAGAAGTTCGGCAAGGCTGCATACAAATGTCGTGCTCTCTGCAATTACAATAAGACGAAATCGAATCAGGAAAACTAGAAATTACTTTAGCTACGAAGGAAGCCGAAGTCAACGAACTTACGAATCGCTGTCTATTTATCAAGGAATTATCAACGGGACTTCATTTTCTAATCGACACCGGGGCGAATGTGTCAGTGTTACCGGTTTCAAAATCAGGAAAACGAAGGAAACACCCGATTAATTACTTGTACGCTGCCAACGGTTCGTCAATACCCTCCTATGGTGAACAGTCGATGGTACTGAATATTGGATTACGACGCCCGTACAGATGGAGTTTTGTAGTTGCTGATGTTAAACGACCTATCATTGGAGCTGATTTCCTACACAAACATCAGCTCACAATGGAGATACACGGACAAAAACTCGTCGACAAGCGAACCAGTCTGTCCGTCGCGGGTTACGTAACAACGTCATCGGATCATAGCGTCAACACGGTAAATAATCAGCAACCATATCACGACCTGCATCTCGCAATCAGAGTTTTCTGTGCAACTAGCACGCATACAAGTTCACCACATAAACCGACGGGCAAAGTGGCCCGCCAGACAACCAGTCTGGTCGGAGGATCCTCCCTTTTCTATGGAGGATGAGTGAACTTTACTCCCTGTTCCTCATTCTTCTACACTGGTGACCCCGACGATCCCGAACCGATCTGATCCCGAACCGATCCCGACCCGATCTCAGTCCGATCCCGAACCGATCTCAGTCCGATCCCAAACCGATCCCGACCCGATCCAGAACCGATCCTGTACCGATGCCGACCCGACCTCGAACCGATCCCGACCCGATCCCGGACCGATCGACGAACCATACCGATTTCGATCCGATCCTGGTCCGATCTCGACAAAAAAAAAAAAAAAAAAACCCCTCACGGAGGGGAATAATGTAGCGGTGCCTACAACGCAACATGCGAACAACGCGTCATACTGACGTCACGCGAATCCATGCATATCGTCAATTGAGTTTCATTATAGCTATCCTACAAATATCCCCAAAAACGTGTAACAATTATAGAAATTCTTTGAAAATATTATTTCACAATAATGGCGGATGTCGCCAATGACAGTCGAAAAAGTCGGCCGCGGGAACCGTCTACGATGGAGGTTTGAGGCAAAGTCATGGTGTGGCCTATGCTGCGATATTTCAATGTTCCTTATGAATTATTTATTGAATGCACTTTTTACTACATAAATCACGCGCATTTATTTAGTAAACGATACTATAAATAATTCAAAAGTCAAATGAAAAATGACGTAACACTCAGCTTAACAAAAACAAAACTCTATATGCAACTAATTTAATCACTTTGAAGTTTTTTAATATTCATTCTTAATTTAATTATCTTATGTTGCAATCGATAGATTAAGTTTAAGAAGGTTCTTCCATAATTTTGCAACCATCCTTCGCACAAAACTAATATAAATAATATTGACTAACATGTTTCGGCGATACAACACCTGTCAGTTTTATAAAAAATAAACGTATACGTACGCGTTTTGCGAATTTGATCTCTATTAGATACTCGTAGCTATTAGAATTGTCTGACAGAAAAGCATTCTCTCGACAGCCAGACTGTAGAAAAAACTTCTAATAGTAAAAATGAACTTCAAAGTAAACATAATAAAAAGAATAATGAACATCTGCAGAGACTTATGAAATTAATACCATATTAATACCACAAAGATTACAAAGGACACGTACGTATACGTTACAGACGTACGATGAAGATTCTTCCTACAAAACATCTGAGAACATTTCACTGTGTTTGAATAAATGAAAAGTGGTTCAATTTCTTTTGTTTATTCGTCCTTATAATATATTCGAGCGTAAATGTAGGGAACACCAATCATGTTTTGTTTGCTGAAAGTAACATAATTATTTACTTCCATCTTGTTATGACTGCCTCGTTTCTCTAATGGTCGCAAGCGCTAATGCAAAGCTTGAGGCCTTGGGTTATACTTAGGTAAGGCAAAAAGTGACCAGGATACGGGCGTCGGTGGGTTGTAGACCACACGTGCCTCAAAGAGATGTCAGCACATCGTGAAGGGGTCCACGAAGACCGATGCTTCCTGAATCAGGGTTGCGGGTTGTTTAAAAAACAAACCGTGGCCCTGGCGCACAGGCAAGTGAAGAAACACGGGTGGGATTTAGTCAGTAAAAGTCTGATACCGCTCCACCCAGAGCGGGAGAAGTCATTTGGTGATTTCTCAATCCAACAAAAAAGGGACCTCTCACCAGGGAAGCAGCAGCGCTTCTACTGTGGAATATCAAACTACTGCGATCTCTAACCCTGCCAAGCGTGAAAATTAGGGTGAATCCCCCCAATGTAATGAAAGCCTTGGCGGAGGCCTTTGTTCAACAGTCAGTAAAAGTCTGACATTTCCTTATTATTTATTTATTTACTTTAATTCAGCTCATGTGTTATTCTAGAGCTCTAGCCTGAGTCACCCAAGTAACTTCGTGATAGATTACTTTTTGTGTTCAAACTTCGAAAAAGTAATCCAAACTTATTTCACACCAGTAATAATTAAAAAAGTTTCATCTATAAGAGTTTCTCCTCGTACAAACAAAGGCACTGTGGAATCTACTCCAAAATAAAAGTTATTTCAGTAGGTGGCGTTGTAAATATCCTTGGCGCACTATAAAACGTCGCTTCTAGCATTATATCCTGAAAAATATTATGGAACATTACACAATGTGCAGTGGCACTATGAAATCTTTGTTATATAACACGATGTGGAATAGCATGAGATATAATATATTATGTACTTACAGTAATTTTATGCCAGCCTGGTTTAGACGAGATAGCTGTTGAACATTTTAAGACAAAAGACATGAAATTGTTCAAAGCCGACGCCTCGCTGGTTCAGAATATGTAACGAAATATTATTCGTGTTTTTGTGAAAGGAAAATTTATTATAATCAGTTGTAGAAGAGAGTAGTGTTTATTTTGCGAGAGCCGATGCCTTTAAATATTCAATTTAATGAGAAAAAATTGCAATTCCAATGCAATCGGTGGATTTAATAATTGTTGTTGTAACTGCATTTCCAGCTTCTTAAATTAGCCGTGCAGTCAAACGTCTAACCTTTGGAAGTAGTGCCTGCCTCGCATTACTATCTGAGTACTCTCGCGTTGATCACAGTTCAAAGTGTTTGTAAGAGTGTTAACAAAGAGACCACTGCAGCCAAGAAGAACCTGTGTGATTGATGTACGCATGTTCTATTAATACAAATTTCTACATGCTGTTCCGTGAAAAATTTCTCCGAGATAACCATTTATTTGTGCAGACGCCCGACGTAGCTCAATAAACTCAACACAAACCTGCGCTATTACGCTCCTACAGAATTTTCCCTTCGTCACTCTTCACAAGAATTTAGTATTCATGTCATCAACGCACATTTTGTTTACCAGAAAAAATCTAACCATGACCATAATTATGTTCAGCAAACAAGGTCATAAAGTGAGTTTCTATTCCGGAAATTTTGTTGAAATTGTCGTCTGGAGTTTGAAAACACGCTCCTTTGGGCGACATTACTATTCAGTTAAACTTTGCGACTTCATTAGTGGGGTCATCGACATGCTTGCTTCCAGCTGGAGCAGCTTCTGAGGAACTCATTAGTGTAACAAACTTGCATTATGTTATAGCAAGATGCGAATGACCAAACTTAAGAAGAATGTGTAGATTAGGATGTAACTTTTCTCCAAGTTTGTTGTGAACGGCCTCCTTGGAGGTGAGTTAGGGAGACCCTTTTGGGAACGAAACGAATAATGACCATGCGTTTGTGAAGCACTGCTGTTTTCGTAATGAAGTTTGAGCGCTGTTGAAGTTTGTTTTGGTGTTCTCTGTATATGAATTAAAAGTTTTCTGGTAATACCGTTTGATTTGATGATGCATGATGATGATGCAATCGTTGATGGTAAATCCTTTGATGGTTAAGAGCCTATTCACTAAAAACTGAGTGAATAGGAAGGAAAACGGCAGTTGAGCATGGTGATGCAATGTTAAACTTAACAACACGACCAACGATGCTGCGCCAGAGTAGGGTTGCCAACTATACTGTTTTGAACAGTATTATTCTGTTTTTCACTAAATTATACTTTTTGTTGAACAAAAATAAAGTATAAAAATACTGTTTTCAGCATTAAACACATCATGTGATATACTTAAACGCTAACACATTTTTATTTAGTCAGAAATATGTATGGAAAAAATTAAATAAATGAAATACTGTTCAATTTTCTAAAATACTGTTTAATATTCTTCACAGAACTGAATATACTTTATTCCTTGTAAAAAAAAATGGCAACCCTACGCCAGAGGGAGATTGATATGGAGACCCTCCATGACCAGTCTTCCGACACAACAACATTTGGTGCATCGTATCCGGCACACCAGCGCAACACAACTGCTCAGTCCCGTCCTCCGTATAGCTCTCCAGCCTTATATCTAAATGATAAACCAGTTAGAATAACAAGAATTCTGATTTGTTTCTAATTATTATAAATCATAGTCAGCCTGTAATTTTCCCACGATCGGGACAAACGCCAACTCCTCTTGGTGAAAGGGAATGAGCCGTAATCCACCATGTAAGTCCAGTGCGTGTAAGTAGATGCTACATGACTTCAAAGTTTCGGTTCTAGGACATGCATTCTTTCACTGTTTTGAGAGCAGTGCTCAAATAATTTATATGTAGAAAAGCGCCTAATGGGGTCCAAACTTATAAGTTGCGGCCATTATCACCGGGCCACGACTACTCAACAATGGCGCAGATTCTTGTGTTCATAAACTAAACTTATTTTAAGTTTAGTTAAGACTTTTTCTTTATATTTCGTTAAGAAATGGATAGAAGCTAACATTTTAGTTTAATCCTGTCAGATATACCATAGACAGTATAGACGCGATTATAAACATGGCGACCAAAAATACGTCAATTTAAGCTAGACGTGGACTATAATGACAGGTATAAACTAACATTTTATCTTTTGTCCTTTTCTTCTTTTTTTTATTATTTTTTTTTATTATAACATAAATCAGCGCTTGACCGCAATCCCGCCTGATGGTAAGCAGTGACGCAATCGTTGATGGTAAAGCGCACTAGTTTATTAAGAGCCTATTCACTCTAGCCTTGAAGACACTCAAATTGTAGTCCGACGGAAACACCGCCGCCGGCAGATTGATCCAGTCCCTCGATGTACGCGGTATAAAGGAGGAGGCGAAACGCTCCGTCCGGATCGTAGAGGTGTTAACAACATAAGGGTGGAAACTCGCAGTACGACGGGTCGTCCGTTGGTGGAACGGAGATGGGGGAATTAAATCGTGCAATTCTTTTTATTTTATCAATTTTCTTGATAAAATAAAAAGAAAAGATGCAGTATATTTAAATTCCCTGGTCGGTATAGTACCGGACATAGAATAGTACCAACCTGTATTCTCTCGTGGGTGTCGTAAGAGGCGACTAAGGGAACTCTTACCAGGTTCCGTAGCCAATGTAACATCGCTTTGTAGCGAAGCGATGGCCCGTAGCCAATGTAACATCGCTTCGTAGCGAAGCGATGGCCCGTAGCCAATGTAACATTGCGATGTTACATTGGCTACGGGCCCTGGAAAGCGGGCAGCAGCGGGAGCGCTTCTCCTGTGGACTAACAAATTACTGCGATACCCAACCCGCCTGCCAAGCTTGGTGATTATAGCAATGCCTCCTAATGAAACGAAAGCCTTGGGGGAGGCCTTTATCAGCCGTGGGCCTCTATAGGCTGGGAAGAAGAATAAAAATAAAAGATTACGACGAATTGAGAACCTTTTCCTTTTTTTTGAAGTCCGTTAAAAAGAAGAACTTAAATTTAATTAAATTCGTGAACAAGGGAATTAGGACCAATATCAAATGGAAACATTTAAGAGTCTTCGTATTCTAATATCAGCCCATCGGTTATATAAAAACTCACCAGGAAAAGTTAGGTGCGGTGAGTTTAGAGTAACCTGCCAAAAGTGTCAATCCCTTAGTATTAAATGACATATCACTCCACAATAGGGATGTATCCCGTTTAAAAAAAAATGATTCCATTTAGACCGCCATTCAGATTATGGAAAAATTTTGGATACGTATAGTATTTAGTATTATCAAATCAATAAAACTTGACAAATATAAAATGCATCAAAAATCAGGAATGGTGGCTGGTGACGTCCCTCGTCGCCAAAAAGTGTAGCGTACAGTGACGTCACACGAGTTTTCAACGCACTGTGTGGTCATCATTTTTTGTTTATATGAAAAAAGAAGGAATACGTGTCTAGTATTTTTTGGAAATCTGACTGACGGACTAATTAGTTTTTTTTAGTCAACTACCTTATTACTTCAACTATGTATTCGCGGTGATATGGTTACATAATCGCAATGCAGTCCTTTGCAGAGAATATCTCTAAGTATCTTCCCCGGCTACTTTCGTAAGCACTATCGATTATTTTGTTTTAATTTATTATAGGAATAAAAAAGTTTTTTATTTATTAAAATAAAATAATGACTCAAAATAAATGCCCAATAAACGTACACAAGTTAAAGTAAGATATTTCAATTGCATTGAAATAAATGGAATTCACGTAGCAGCAATTCAGCAAGGTATTGGCTTTATTGAAGCGAATCGAAATGATTCGCGTACCATTTTAAAATGTACATTTTCTCAATTGCATTATTAAGAGAAAAAAATTAAAAGATTTAATTATTATAAATTTTATTTTTAATGGATACATACCGATGGATGCTTTTTTGGGTGATTTTGAAAGATACAAAAGGTTTTTTAAACCATCTACATATCTCTACATACATGTTTGGAAGTTTGAGAAAGAACACCGCCAGCAGTAGGCTACTACAATACTAGGCGTACAGAATTACAGAAGAGATTTCCCGTGATATTGGCAAGAAACATGAAGTATATCGTATAGTTATTTAATTAAATTATTGACACAAAGAAGCTGTGTCCTCGGTATGTACATATCTTCACAGTTACACATTGTATTTTGGACCAATTTTTAATATTGATTGATGATATAGAGACTAGATTTTCAAAGGAAGTTGGAAATGGTTGCGCTGAATGTCTGAATCGTGTACTTTGTATCAGTGTATCCTTTGGTAAGAGTTGTATTCAAATTGGATTTTTTTCCATATAATTTATTAATTTTTCATTTTATTAGATTTTTTTCTTACATTTCATTTGATTTTTCTTTTTTATCACATTTTATTTTATTTTCTTCATTTATTTGCGTTAATTTTATATGATTGAACTTTATGTATTTTAATTCCTGTTTGTAGTTATATATTCATTGCCGTGAATTGATCTTGCTCATGTTTAAAACTGGGTAATGTTGTTCAATGAATTTATTTATGTTCACAAGCGAAAGTCTGTCATTATCTATAATTGTGAGTATTTGTTTTCTTGGATTATTTATTATACAGTATGTTAAGAAAACCCTGTCCGACCCGTGAAGGTGTTGTTAGGTATCTATAACTGATTCTACTAATGGATACAAAACCGGGCTAAACTTAAAAAAAAAAAATCCCCCTGAAAAAATAAACATTATTTCGCAAAAAGAGGTAACTTAATAAATCTGCATTAAGCACCCTTCCGGGGGCGGCGGGCGGCAGGGCACGCGGCACGTGGTCGCATCGCTATTCGCTCATAATAATACCGGTGTTGTCACTTTTTTAAAAATTACCAAATTTCAGGGAAGTTGGAATTAATTTGCAGGAAAAAAAGATTATTTCACAATTCATTTGTATTGGTACTATGATGATTATGTAAAATTTTATATTATATTTGGTCATGTGTTTACCTAACCTATATTATCCTTAAGGGTCGGACAGGTTTTTCTTAACATACTGTATATACAAACTATTTATGTACATATTTGTTATATATTTTTTAAATTCCATGTATTTATTTTTTATTTAAATATGCATAGTTACACACGTTATGTTGTGGTATAAAACTGTTTTACATCCATCACCACACATCAGGTTCAGTTAAAAACCAGTATCAGGTACTAGTTGCTTGGCATTTAGAAAAGAATAGAATAGAATAATCTTTATTATGTACACCATATAGATTATAGAACATAAATAAAAATATTTTACAAAGGGTGACACAATGGGCGGTCTTCTCGCTAAGAGCGATCTTTTACAGACAACTTTGGATGGAAATCTAAGGGGAAGGATAAAGAAATAATGTAGGTAGTCTACAGTGTACTATTTGCATAGATTATACAATAAATATATCGACCGTAGCAATTAATATAGTCGTATGTGAAAAATCACTACTTTAGGGTACAGTCGTTCAAAGTTTCAAATTTGTATAAAGTGAACAATACTCGTTGTACCTGAACCAAATTTGGTATGATATATAAATATTTATTGTCTGACATGGTAGTAATGCAAGTTCATCAAAAATGTAACGGGAATAAGAAAAACTGCACATGCAACATTATTAACCGCCTAATTATGCAACTGTTTTGTCGGAAATGGCAGATACGATATTATTGACTGGACGACGATTTATGAATTTTGTCGGAAGTAGCACATCCTACAGTATTCTCTGGACTTTAAAAGCTCATTTAAGTCGGATGTCCCACTTAATATGTTATTACCCGTAAAATATAAATATGTATGATGTAGATACCACTTACGCTATTGTAGATTTGGGTAATAACTTGTGAGTTGCACTTAATAAAATGACCTAGTACCAACTAACTTAAATGGTAAATTGAAAAATATTAATTTCCTTATCATACGAAATACCTACAAGGTCTCAAGGTGTATATTGTAAAGAAAAAACAATTAATACTTTCACTTGTAATATTTCACTGCGATTACAAATCCGTCCACCATTAAGTAAATGCCTACCGTAAACCTTTCCCGTGAAAAATACTTGAATTTCCCTGTTAGGAGGAGTCTATTCATTATCATCATCATCAACCCTTTGTATCGCCCCACTGCTGGGCATAGGTTTCCTCACACAGGAGACAGAGAAGGGTATTATTTATTATAAGACATTTATATTCATAATTTCAAGTCTCTAACTTCAATGATTTTGGCAAGATGGCAATAAGGAACCAGTTAATTAGTATGTGTTCTTTTATAGATACAGGTATTGGTCCAGACAGAATATCTATGTATGTACTTCTATACGCGGGTTCTATCTACGCTGTTTCACAAGATATGAATAGTCGTACTTTTAAATTATGCATGGCCAGGGTTTTATGTAAGGTATACATGTCAAACAACTTACATATTCTCGGGAAGAAGGAAGAAGAAGGAGGAAGGAAGATGAAGAAGGAAGAAGTCACTGTGTAATGTAATCAAATTAAGATTCTTTATTGAAAAACTAAGTAATAATCCAGAGTTTTATAACGCAATTACTAATTAAGTTAACTTATGAATCAATAAAACACGAATTAAGATTCTGAAACTACACTAAGCAACTAATGAAAATACAGTCTTATAAGTTATATTATGAGATCAGCCTCATTTGAGATGAACTTATTTTTGTTCAATAAGAACTTTCATACGGGTAGGCTACCACGTTTATTTTAGTATTAACCATGTCCACAGCTTCATATAAATACATAAACTTTTATGGCACATGGTAAGTTTTACCTTTATACATATTATGAAAAACAGAAATCTAGAAACACCTTGCAAATGCAGAGTAATTGTGTAACACACTATCAGTGGCTTTCATTTTGACCCACACACATTTTTCTAAGAATTGGAGCAATGAATTAGCAATATGCTTCAAAATTATTCAAATTGGTAGTTCTAAAATATTACGCAAATAGGGTGCTGATCGATTTTAACCTAATCGTTTTCTGAATCAAGTTCTCCATGGACTCATGGAGAACTTGATTCAGAAAACGAATTTAATTTTACCCGATACCATCGCTTCTAATCTGACTAGATTAGAAGCGATGGTATCGGGTAAAATTAAATAAAAGTCATTGGCTTGTTCTCAAACACGTCTCAAACACGTGGCATACATCACATTTATCTTCTTTAGGTCTGTGTAGTGCCAGGTTGAAATTTGCTTTAACTACTTCCCTATACTGCCTTTTCGTATTTGCTTTTCAGGAATATTTGGAAGCATCGAACCATTCGCAGTACAGTTAATACATCCGAGATAAACTCTGAACACCTTCTAGGTAGAGCTTGCTTGAATTTTTACTAACTTAATGAACCTCAACTATTGGTAAACATCCTACGTGATCGCAACCATTTTTGACCAAGTCAGCATTATAAACGCGTCTATCATGTTCATAAAGACCTCTTTTGTCATCGTCCATCACTGTGTCCCCATCAAATTTCTTCCAGGCCGTGCTCAAGGCTTATGCGCAAGGCACTTCTTTCCCTTATCAGTCTTAAACGCTTTTTTGTAACTCGTTCTAGAAAGTGGAGTATGAAAATAACTTACAGAAGAGATCTCAAATTGTGTACCCATGTTTTCATAAACCTCGTGGGTAGGAAGGAATCACAGAACAGTTAAGTATTTCTGTATGTACACTGTCACCATCGTTAGGAAGCCAAAAAGTAGGACTCGAGAACGGCATCGGTGTTGTTGCTATGTAATTACGTTATGTGTAACTTTAATCTTCATTGATTTCATCTTTTGGCAGTTTGTGACATGTTCCTATGACGTCAGGAACATTCAAGTGGCCCCGAAAAAGATTAGACAGCTATTTATTGTTCACGAGGCTCTTTGTATTCTCATTAAAAAGGCCCCCACGAGGCTATTTGCACTGTCATCACCAACGTCTCCAATCAGATCTTCCAGTTGCACGAGTTCCTATTCAAAGTCAGCAGGAAGAGGCGATGGTCCGGCATGATGTCTGGTGAAGCCGTACGGAGGACGGCTCTGAGGATTGTGTTGCGATGTGTGCCGGGTATGATGCTTCAAATGTTGTTGTGTTGGGAGTTTGGTCGTGGAGGGTCTTCAGATCAATCTCCCTTTGGCGCAGCATCTTTGGTCGTGTTGTTGGGTTGCATCACTTCGCTCAACTGCCGTCTTCCTTCCTATTCGCTTAATCTGAGTGAAAAGGTTCTTAATAAACTAGCGCGCTTTACCATCAACGATCGCATCACTGCTTACCATCAGGCACGATTGCGATCAAGCGCTAGTTTATAATTATTAAAAATTAAATAAAATAAAAAAATAAAATGTTAATGCTAGCCAAAGAGTGTTAACCTCCTCCTTTTTGAAGTAGGTTCGGTTTTGGGTTGGTCAGCAAATTAAACCAAGTGCCCTTAGGAAACAATGATGTTATTAGTACCATTTTAAAAGTTAGTTTGTTTTCATAAAGTGAATAATAAAGTCGAATATAGTACATCCGCCACCAAGATCCCAGAATTAAACAATAAACAAAGTCAATAATGCCTTATCCGACAAAATGCATTCATACATACAGCAGTTAATAATGTAAGAAGTGGTATATCCTACAATATTATTTCACACGTGAGCATGCAATAAAGTCTGTAGTACCATATCCGACAAAATAAAACAGTTTCTGATCAAGCAATAATGTAGTTTGTGACACATCCGACGAAGTTAACGAAATAGAATACCATAAACATTGATGTATCTGGCATATACGACATTATTGTCCGTTCAGAGCAGCTTTCAACTTAATTTAAAAAATAAAACAACTGCATAAGGCGTTCATAATAAACAATTGTTAATTAGGTTTCGACAAGAAATTGTGAAATGCCAAGACATATTTTTTACTTAATTTTTCTCTTCTTTCTTCTTAAACGAGTTTCTAAAGTGTCCGATAATCCATAATTTTGATTGTTTGCTTGCCGAACTGTTGGATTTAATATATCCAATATTCGTCTTGACCTCGACATAACGGAATCACTAAATTTAATAATATTATTAGCGAAACTATTTCCGCGTTGAGTTACAAAATTGATGCTTACGCTCCTCCCGTTAACATTGGCTGAAGTGGCAGATCCGCGCCGCGCGCTCGCGTCTTTTCCCCTTCCATGCCCCGCAAATAACGTCTCATTGTACTATGCGACAATATTAATCGTGTGCATTGAACACATACTACTTTTTTAACTTGGAAAAACAGAGATGGCTTATTTCAGAAATGTAATAATTTACGGGGACGTTTATACACTTATTTTAAAACCTTTAATGCAATAAAATGAAAATCGCAAAAAAGTAGATACGACAATGTTAATTGCTACGGTCGATATACGTTAAGTGTATCATACTAGTTTAAATAAATTTATACATCTACTTAATAAAATATCACACAAGAGCACATAAAATATAGTAATATGTTTAAAGAGAGAGGAAGTGCTTTCTTATCAAAGTTTTAAAAGTAAACAGTGTTTGAGCACGCCTTACGGACACGGGCAAGTCATTCCATAGCCGAACTGCTTGTACAGTAAAGGATTTATTATAGAAACTAGTGGAATGCATCGGCATGTTTAATATTAGGTTTTACGATGACCTCAGATATCTATTATGAGTGCCATGAAGGAACTTGAAACGTTCGTTAAGACAAGAGGGGGTTTTAGGATTAAACAAAATGTTGTAGAGCTGAAATAGTATATGAGAATTCCGGCGAAGACGTATGGGAACCCACTTAAGCTTTGTCCGAACTGGACGTTCTTGGTACAGCCGCGAGGCACATTTTGCTGATATTTTTTTAAATCACGGTTTTTTACTATCTATTTGATTTTTAATTGTTGCTGCCTGATGGATGTTTATTTTAAATATATTGTGTGTCTTTATGTGTGGGCTGAATAAATGTATTTTCTTTCTTCTTTCTTTCATTCTGAAACAGATGGGAGTTGGCCTTCTAAACTCCATTCTATTCTATTTAAGACTGTAATGTATAGTGCATATACACAATATTATTATACTAGTCTTCGACCAGTGATGACTTATGGAACTGAGACGTAGTCTCTAACAATGGGCCTTATAAGAAAGCTCAAGGTCACTCAAAGGGAAATGGAGAGGGTTATGCTTGAAGTTTCCCTGCGCGATCAAATCAGAAACGAGGAGATCCGCGAGAGTAACCGACATAGCCCGAAGAATTGCAACACTTAACTTACTTGGCGACCACACACCGGAAAACGCAGCGTGGGTAGGCCCCCGACAAGGTGGACCGACTACCTGGTGTAGGTCACGAGAAACCGCTGGATGCGGGAGACGCAGGACCAGTCTTCGTGGAGATCCTCGGGGAGGGCTATTAGGTCCAGCAATGGACGTTTTCCGGTTGAAATGATGATTATATTTATATTTCATTCATTTCTACAGGTCATAATATGCATTCCATGTCGATGAGGCGCTGTTCTGATCATTATCCTCTATGTATATTACATTACAAGACTTAGAATATGATGTCTGGTGAAGCCGTACGGAGGACGGGTCTGAGCAGTTGTGTTGCGATGTGTGCCGGGTACGTTGCACCAAATGTTATTGTGTCGGGACTTTGGTCGTGGAGAGTCTCTTCTCTCCCTCTGGCGCAGCATCGTTGGTCGTGTTGGTCTTGGGTTAAAGATTGCATCACCTCGCTCAACTGCCGTCATCCTTCCTATTCCTAACTTTTTTAAGTGAATAGGCTTAATAAACTAGTGCGCTTTACCATCAACGATTGCATCACTGCTTACTATCAGGCAGGATTGCAGTCAAGCACTAGTTTATAATTATTTAAAAAAAAAGAACTCAATTCCTTGAATTTTGTTTTATGGAGACAATGCGAACGTCATCTAGTTCAGGACTAGCCACCAAAACTTTTGTGGTATTCGAAAAACTTTAAGAAACTCACTTCCAATTAAAGTCTAGCTAAAAGTTTAAACACAACGGTTTTGTTGCCAGTTTTCAGTTCAGTACAGTTCTTGCTCACTCCAAGTCCAAAAGCATTCAGTACTTAACACAACTCCCTGTTCCGTGTTCCTATTCATTCAGAGTCTGAAACTGTTCCCAAATGTATTCTTAGTATACTTACATTTCATTCATACATCCAAGAGATGCGAACAAAAACATTAGTACTTCTATATTACCGTGAAATGCAGTAAAAAGGATCGCGAAATTTTGCGCACTCTAAAATTTTCTGGTATTTGTCGAAAACATCAGAAACCCTTTACTATTACGAGGCTTAACCTGAAAATTCTAGGCTTTTACGCTTTTAAATGAGTGCTTGAAACGGCTCAGAACACTCGCCTCTTTAATATCTTAATTACTGTAAAATGTACTCTCTTTTACTTTGCTTACGGTTTAAGTTACACGAGACGAGCGGCCCGCCTCTGCTTCGCATGGTTTTGACGTTCGAACTAACAGCCATAATTTCTTTGTGAATTAATTAAGAAGAGATTTCCAGAATCAAAAAAACTAAATTAGAGCAGGGATGGGGCAGCCGATGCCCTGCTCTAATTTAGTTTTTTTTAGTCATTGTAAGGTCGTAGGTTTGAACCCCGTCAGGCGCTTTACTTTGTGAAAATATTTCTTCACCACTGCTCTCAAAATGGTGATGAAAAACATCGTGAGAAACCGGCACGTCCTAGAGGCAAAACTTCGAAGACATGTGACATCTACCAACCGCCACTGGGCCCGCGTGGTAGATTAAGACCCACTCCCAATCACCAGAGCAGACCTGTGTCCCAGAAGTGGAGACGTTATAGGCTTATTATGCAATAAAAATCTGCTTTGGATCTAACTAAATGCAGTTGAATTAGGTCTTTTGATGACTCGTAACGACTATAAAATATACATGAATGGAAAGCGAGACCAACGTCTCATCATGCTTTAAGAAGCGACTTGGCTTGTAAATACGATCACCAATCCACGGACCGAACGTGGCAGGCGCAGCTTAACGCCATACGACTGATTATCCAGAAGCCCCCTTCCAGAAAATGTGTGGATAATGATTACTGATTATTACGGCTTCACCATGATGTCCAGTGAAGCCGTACGGAGGACGGTCTGAGAAGTTCTGTTGTGATGTGTGCCGGGTCCGATGCGCCTAATGTTTTTGTGTTGGGAGTTTGGTCGTGGAGGGTCTCCAGATCAATCTCCCTCTGGCGCAGCATCGTTGGTCGTGTTGTTGGGTTTAACATTGCACAACCTCGCTCAACTGCCGTCTTCCTTCCTATTCACTACGTTTTTTAAGTGAATGGGTTTAATAAACTGGCGCGCTTTACCATCAACGATTGCATCACTGCTTACTATCAGGCGGGATTGCAGTCAAGCGCTAGTTTATAATTATGAAAAAAAAAATGTATGTTTAATATTAATATATTATACATGTATAAAAATCGATCGTGTATAGAAAACCGTGTTTGAATTCGTTGTATATATAAGAAGAACAACGTGCTCATACCGATAGACACGAAGAGATTGTAGGTTTTCTATTTTAAATGAAACGAATTAATATACAATATGTAAAGAAAACCCTGTTTGATCCGTAAAGGTATTGTTAGGTATCAGTAACTGATTCTACTAATGGATACAAAACCGGGCTAACTTAAAAAAAGAATCCTCCTAAAAAAATAAATATTATTTCGCAAAAACAGGTAACTTAATACATATGCGTTAAGCACCCTTCCGCGGGCGGCGGGCGGCAGAGTACGCGGCACGTGGTCGCATCGCTATTCACTCATAATAATACCGGTGTTGTCACTTTTTAAAATAATTACTAAATTTTGGGGAAGTTGCAATTAATTCGTGGGAAAAAAGATTATTTCAAAATTCATTATTATTGTTTCTATGATGATTAGGTACGTAAAATTTTATATTATATTTGGTCAAGTGTTTACCTAACCTTTATTATCCTTATGGGTCGGACAGGGTTTTCTTAACATATTGTATAAATAAATATACTTTTTACACCACAAAATTTACTACATAACATATAAAACACATTAAGCAGTACAAATATTTTAATCTTAATATCGGCATTTAAATCATCGTCGTTTTTCAAGCGAAATTGCAGCTGGACATCGTCCCAAACAAAGCCAC
This sequence comes from Sesamia inferens, assembly GCA_037179545.1. Taxonomy (NCBI): domain Eukaryota; kingdom Metazoa; phylum Arthropoda; class Insecta; order Lepidoptera; family Noctuidae; genus Sesamia; species Sesamia inferens. The sequence goes on along the minus strand of CM073944.1, from coordinate 17,587,763 downwards.
AACAGCTTCTGCGTCCTCTAAATTAATGTCTGTCTCAAAATCCCATACATGGGATTGAGTCATCCGTGGCCGTATGTTTGTTAGCTATGCCATTTGAAATCCCAAACCACTAGCTGTCGGCTGAGATTGCTTACAAAGCATTAATCCTTTACTCATGTGGGCTGAGTGCATCAAACTCTGAATAGTCTTGTACCTATAGCATGTTATCCACACAAGACTAGGCTGGACTGGAGCAATACGGTACGTAATAGTCACAGTCAGCAGTGTTGTGTATAAATTCGTTGGAATGAGCCAAGAATATATGATCGTAAAATGATAAATGAGTAAGAGAAACCAAGGATGCGATGGAAATGGAAAGATTCACACGGTCCATCGTTTCTTTGGTTTTGGATTATTTGTTAGAAAGGGTATACTTACCGAAAACCGAAGCGACAATTAAGAGAGAAGTATGGAAGAAAAGACGTATGGGGCCTACCCCAAATAAATTATGATGAGGAATGGTGAGAGCAGCCAAGTGGACACTCAGGGGAAATTTATATATTAACAAACTTTTCCCTTCTATGTTAGGGTCCGCAACCAGTCAGACCGGATGCAGCTGTATCAGTAGTTGTCACAACTAAAAGATATAAAATTTGAAAAAAAAAACAGTAAAAGTGAAAAAAAAAACGGCCAAGTGCGAATCAAACTCGCGCACGAAGGGTACCGTACCATTATCTTTAAAAACGGCAAAAAATCACGTTTGTTGTATGGGAGCCCCCCTTCAATATTTATTTTATTTTTATTTAATTATTTATTTTTAATTTTAATATATAACCATATATTCTGTGAACATTTCAAGCTTCTATCTACTTACGTTAAACATTATGTAGCAAAAAACGGCAAAAAAGTCACGTTTATTGTATGGGAGCCCTCATAAATTTTTATTTTTTTGTATTCGTTGTTAAAGCGGAAATAGAAATACATAATCTCTGAAAATTTCTAGCTAACTGAAAGAAAACTGTTCAGCTTTTACGGTTCATGAGATACAGCACTAGATTGGACTACATACATTTAATCGCATTATTTATTTTACTCATGCTATAAATCCTTATCAAAATAAATTATTTCATCACTAAGTACAGTTTATGTAGATAATATTTGGTCCGTGATGCGATGTTGGCTCCCTACGTAGCCGTCAAGCGCGAAGACTAATAATTTTCGTGCGATTTTTTTTTTATTTCGTTCTTAAAACTACACCTACGCAGAAGTTCTTCTCAGAAATAAAGAACAGTTCTTCTCAGAGCTAATCAACAGTTCTTTTCAGGGCTAACCATCAGTTCTTTTCAGGGGTAACTAACAGTTTTTTTCAGGGCTAATGAACAGTTTTATCAGGGCTAGAATATTACATGCTATTAACATTTTCTTAAAAATTTGAAAATGCCTAAGAGAGCCTGGTCTCAACTTTCCAAACATAGTTCTCAAGTACGCGTATCAAGAATATGTTGAATGGGAGAATCTTCACCTGAACGTTCACAACACATTGTTGAACAAAATCTGAGAAAATCGGTGTTATTGGTGTTGAAGTGCTGTTGAAGAACAGGTACGCACACGAGAGTCGAGTGTCGTAGGTTTGCAACGCCTTGCACAATAAAATCTGAGCACGAAGCGAAACGAAAGTTGAGGCTGGAGCGTTTCCAACGTCTTCATGAACAAAATATAAGGGCCTCCCAGTTGCAATAAACAGAGTCGAGGGTAGAGCGTTTGCAGCAACTCAGTGGTCAGGCAAAGAGACAGAAGTTGTCCACAAATAGAGTTCGCAATCGAATTTTAGCAAAAAGCAACAGACTGGCTTTCGGATATAATCCGCAGGTTAGTTATATACAACAAGCGTCAGTCCAAATCGGAGTCTCCAGGAGAGGATCTGCTGTAACTGCTCTACCAAGAAAAGAGCGGACGAACCTAATAGTATGTGCTATGCTTCAGGTAAAGTTTGTCTTCCTAAGCTTCAGGAGCCGCCACAACCAATAAAAATCTTCTAATAACTATCCATTATCTGGTCATTTTTTAACAAATAATATATGTATACGTGAATACAATAGTATTATTCAAATGACTTCTTTTGGTGCAAAAGAAAACAGGGTAGGTAATTTTATGCCCACTTTTAAAATTGAAGGACAGGATCATCTCATTGGTAGCCTTTTACCACCATCAGGCCAAAATCCACAATTCTTACAAATATATTATTTTATTTCGGACGCAACAACCTTAAGAATAGATTTAATTCGCGAATGTGAAAACTTAGTATTAATTACATTTAATTATTTTCATCAGTAACAACTGTAACAACCTCATAAAGACAATCTATGCAGCCTGCGAATAATAACTGCATCGTCGATGTTAGTGTCGGTGTCTGTGAATTGACTTGTGAATAATTTTGCTGACCGCGTCTTCCTGTGCAAGTGTTTTGCAGCTTTAACCAACATCCACGTGAGCGGAGCTGCGGGCGACCAAATGCAGTATAAAACAAAGTCGCTTTCTCTGTCCCTATATCCCTATTTATGCTTAAATCTTTAAAACTACGCAAGGGATTTTGATGCGATTATTTTAATAGTGACTCAAGAGGAAGGTTTATATGTATGATATATGCACCCATGCGAAACCAGGGCGTGTCGCTAGTGTACATTATACATTACAGAAAAAAGAAGAAAAAAAAGTAGAAAAGTTTTACTTTACATTAGGTACTTTTAGCTGTGTGTTGACACTTGTAAATCGTACCTGTCCAAGTAACACGAACTAAATTGAGAATCTAACCCAAGACTCAACGGACGCTTGCGACCTCGAGACTAACAGGGCAGGTAAGCGGCGTAACTACCATTAAACGTACATATATTTAAAAATTATTATAACAAAATTTTATAGAAAATTAGATATTAATATTTATTTAAATTAGTATGATGCACTTTACGTACATATTTATTGTATACTCTATGTCAATATTATACTTAAGACTACCTGCATTATTCCTCTCTCCATTCCCTTAGTATTCCTTCTAAAGGTTATCTGTAAAAGATCACTGCGTGTCATCCTTAGTAATTTTATTATAAAATATGTTCTGTAATTTATATGGTGTACATAATAAAGAGTATTCTGTTCTTTTTTTTATATATAAATATTAAAGAATTTTCATACATTTTTCCTCAGAAAGTTTATAATTTACACAGTCAACTATACAAATATAAATGCAGAGAATATTATTCGCATTTCTCCATATTAATACTATGTGGGAACGGCAACAATATTCTCTTTAATAATCCTATTACCGCTCTAGGCTTGAACCCCGGCCCTTTGGTTGTGTGTTTATAATTTTTAAGCCAGCTTTGCACTTCCTGGCGACTTCTGTGGCACATATTTTCACGTTAATGCCGCGCGTACTTAGTCAAATCATTGCTGGAATTAGAACTCAAAACACCTGAAAGGTGCGCTTAATGATTCATTTGCATTCAACGGTATATATAAAATAAATTTTATTACGAATGTAATTAAAGATATCAGTAATGTTGATTAAATTCTTGATAGACTGAAAGGAAAATATTCACGATTCCCTTTTAACACTAAGTAAACGGTTCAATGAATTATTTTTTCTATAGTGTCTTTTTACCAAATCTTTCATTTTCCTCTTCAAAGTTACATCAAGTCCATGAAGCATTTTCTTTAGATCATTAAATTTTAAAGAGACGTAAGATACCGCAATGTATTTTTCGGGAAAACGTCAGGAAGGCGGGACCGAAGTTCCGGATTGTTGAGGTGTGTTCTCATCCCAAGAGCATCCATGGTGGGCGGTATTTTGAGAAAACGTTGCACAATAATTACAGTGTGATGTTCGATTTTTATTATTGTAACTGAACAGACACTTAGATCAATTTAATAAGAAGGGATTACAATGTTAAACAGATAAGAGCCACAGGGTTTGAGTATGACCAACCCACTCGATCGAAACTTGAGCAAAGATTGCCCGCGCTAACGGTCGTTGATGTCAAAACGCAACTCCAGTCGGTGTTACCCGCTCTCAATAAAAAAATCATAACATAATAACAATACATAATAGTAGAGTAATTTACGGACAATTGATACTGCTACAAAATAGATCACAATATTGAAAATTAACCAGTCACGCGCTGTTATATGTATGTATAGTTAAATACAAAAATGATGAAAATTGTAATATATTACTACAGAATAGTTAATTATGTATGTCTAAATAACTCAGTGCTACAAGGTTACGAGATTGTGCAATATGGCGTTTTGTTTCCTCTATGTGCTTGTGGCGCTCTGCGTTGAATTTTGCGCTATGTTCGCTATTTAGGTGCACTTTATTATGTGTCTGTAATTGACGTTGATAAATCAATGTATTTTATCTCCTGTTGTGATTAAATATACCCTTATATTCACAAACTAAACAAAATGTAAGTTTATTGCGTCTTTTTCTTTGTCTAAAATTAAGAAAAGGATAAAAGACATTTGTTTAGTCCTATCAGATTAAGATACTCCGTAGACAGGTTAAGAAGTACGTTTAACGCTGACTAATTTGACAGGGCTAAAATTACAGACATTTGTTTTCTGTCATTTTCTCAAAGAAATAGAACGAAAAAAACAGATGCACCATACTTAAATTTTCTTAAGTTTGTGAAGAAGAAAATCGGGGCCAGTGTCTAGTTTAATATCAAATTCATTAGGTAGTGGAACTTTTTCAATAACAACGCTAATACGGGATCTGAACTCAACCTCAAGGGACAAAGAAATTGCGTATAGATTGTTTAACGCCACAGATATCTGACTAAGGTACTGGAAATGACTTGTGTATCTTGTTTAACATAACGGTCGTAGTTACTAGTTAGCTTATGACAGATAGTGTTGCCAACATACCAAAATTAACAAATAAATAGTAGAAAATAAAAATGGTCGTTGTGCAAAAATAACACGCATTATCCTCAAAAAGAGAGGGTATGGTACGAATGTTGCACTACAGGCATTCAATGCCGCCAAAACACAGGCGTGTCTTTTCACCGCTAAAAGGAGCTCGTTCACATTGGCTTCTACTTTTCGGAATGTATCCTTTCAGTGTACCGACTGCCTTCAGCTTTTGGGAGTTGAGATTTCCTCGAACCTAAACTTTGGGCGGTTCATTGAGTCCAAGGCCACGGTGGCTGCCAAGAAACTTGGCGTTATCCTAAGGCCCGGTGGTACTTCATACCAAGGCTGCTTCTAATGTTATAAAAAGCACAGGTCCGTTCGTGTGTGGAGTACTGCAGCCATATTTGAGCTGGTACTGCAAAATGTCACCTGGCTACTTTGGATTCAGTGGAGATGCGTGCGAAGAGGCTGATTGGCCATCCTGATTTAACTCAAAATTATCTCCAAAGCCTAGAGCACAGGCGTAGGGTAGCCAGCCTTTCGTTGTCGCATTTTGGTGAGTGAGGGAATTGCATGATTTAATTCCCCATCTCCGTTCCACGACCCGTCTTACGGTGAGTTTACATCCTTACTTTGTTAACACCACTACGATCCGGACCAAACGTTTCGCCTTCTCTTTTAAACCACGTACATCGAGGGACTGGAATAATTTTTCAGCGGAGGTGTTTCCGCCAGACTACTTAAAATTTGAGTGTTTTCAAGGCTAGAGAGAATAGGCTCTTAATAAACTAGTGCGATTTACCATCAACGATTGCATCGCTGCTTACTATCAGGCGGGATTGCGGTCACGCGTGTGTTATAATTTATAAAAAAAAAAAAAACAATTATGCATTTTCACACTGGTTGGAGAGAACTGTTGCCGTGAATCAAAAGATCTTGATGAAGGGCTAAAGTAGACCACTGATCTGACCGTGGTGTTCTCTGGCTTTATCGAGGTTCATTATGGGTACCTCGTAGTATTTTGGCCCACAACTCATTGAGAAACGGTCGACCTTTTACAACTATAATTTTAGACTTTCTAATGTTTGTCCATCCATCTGAGTTTTTTTTTTACTGCCAGACCCGAATCAATTACTTGTAGACCAGACAAATACTTAAAAGTAGATTTATTGTTATTGTTTAAAATTGTTTTTTTCTATGTAATTATCCATATATGTATAATAAATGTTCACACATTGAGCCTCAGAAAGTTTATTATTTACACCGTAAAATATACAAATATAAATGCGGAAATTACCAATGGAAAATGTCCTGTAAAAGTTGCAAATACTCTTTCCTACTACTGAGCACTACATTGAGTTCTAAACTCCAAGTAAACATTTGTCCTCTGAGACACAAATCCAACCGCGCACTTTATGAAAGTCTGCGACTTCTTAAAGTCATACTTCTGTGGGCCGATCCTTTTTTATTCGAACTTTATCGAATTTAAACGAAAGATAAACTTGATTGAATGCTTCACTAAGATTTTCTTCGACGTGTATTTATTGGTTCATCTTCTTTTTAAGTGAGAACTTATATATTGTTAGGTCTAGTGGGAATTGAGAGGAAATTCCACTGAAATAAAAGCTTTCATGTTTTTTATTATTCGTAATTAAAACCGTATTAAGTGGTTCCAATACGACAAAGCAAACTTTGCAAACAAAGTCTTTAGTCCAGTTTTAGCACAAGTTTGTATGTAATAATATTATTTCCTCTAAGTTATTAGCTGTGTTTTGTGTGTTTACGTGCCTAAAAATATTGATACCTCCTATATATAAATACCTCCTTTTCCACCGTTCTTACGACCGCAAATCGTATTATATATGTCGGAGATCGTCGGTATAATTTTAATAGAAGTTGCTGATTTGATTTACATAGTAGAGGGGTAAACGCTTGTGACGTTATTTTGTGATGGCGGCACATGGACAGAGTCGCTTTGGAAAGTGGGGTTCGTCGAACGGTTACTTTGCATCGAGACGCGGACCAAGGCACTTCTCCGAACCGAAACTGTCGGTTTGCCTATTCAAATTGTTATTATGAAGATTGGAGGGTATATCTACACGTCGTGCTTCAATTCAAAACTCACCTACGAAATGGAACCTGTACCTCCATACTAAGATGCTGTCGACCCTACCGCTCTGCCGTCGCTATCTCCGACATATAGATTACCCACACCATTTGTTTCTCCTTCCCCTTGTTATTGTCTCCAAAGGTTGTCTGTAAAAGAACTCTTGTATTGATCTCTCTTTGTAAAATCTCCATATGTATGTTCTGTAATTCTGTTCTATGTTCAGAGTTTTATTTCCTCATTTAATACTTCCAGTGGACCATTGTGCGTGGGCCATCATTGTGCGTGGGCCATGGCGGCCGATGTTCTGTAATTTATATGATGTGTGTATAATAAAAGTATTCTATACCGTATTTCTTTATTATGTGAAAGTTTTACATGAATGTGTCGCAGACTTATACATACTTATAAAACTTCCAGAATAAATTCTCCAAATGATGATGAAAACTATACATAAATTCGTTGCATAATCAGAGAACAACGCGATCACATAGACAGTCATAATACACCGTTGAACAAGTTTATAAAGCCTACATAAACCCGAACAGTGTTACGAAGATGAAAGGCAGAGAAATAAATTCAATCTTAAACAACGATGTCACAGTCAGGGCTCATAACTTTTCCCTCCAATATATATTATCAGACAACCCCATCCTTCCGCTGTTATTTTCTGTATACTTCAAAACACGTTAAGTTTGAGCACAAACTCATTATAATTCACCAAGGAACATTGCTTTAGGAGTCTCGTCACGTGCCACTTGGAACGAAGGCGACAATAATAATTGCAATATTCAAAGCTTTCATATTACTTATGCTGGGAATAGATTTAGCTTGCAGTTCACGACCGCAGACTGCAGACAACCGAGTCTGACCTCAATTACACGGGGATAGAGATTAAAATCGGGTGTCCAAGGTTATGAAACCTTGGCCACGATCTACATGTTCATGCGCCATGTGTCCTGTAACATCGTCTGCAAAGGAAACAATTATAATAAGTTGATTAGACGGACGAAAACAGGTGGTGACAAAACCTATGTCGTTTGACGCAAATTCTATTTCAGCTGTGAACTGGGGTCTTAGTGGATATACGAGTATATATATAAACAAGAGGCAAGCTTCAATGACAGCAGCTGTGGTTTGAGAGCAGCGGTGGTTTAGTGATATCGGCCAACACTTGAATACGTGTGACATCTATCAACGCACACTGGGCTAGCGTGGTAGATTACGGATTACAAAGTTTACAAAATATTAAAATTTTTAAGTTATTACAAATTATTATAAACTAGCGAGCCGCCGCAGCTTCGCACGGGTGCAATGCAGTCTATACTAATACAGTACAGAAAAACTGTGAACGTTGATAAAAAACAGCGGCATTCCGGCGCCACTACCGCCGCCCGGCCGGTACTGCCTCTAACGCGACGGCCTGCAATTTTTAAATCTGTAATAGATCTATATTAAATAAACAATATATCTAAGGTATTAAATTTAATAAGACTGTATTAAAGCTGAATTGGTTAAAATCGCTTCGAAAATTAGCCAATATTTGTCGTAAGAAGTAAATGACAAAAAAAAATGTTATTGTGGGATATCGATAAGAGATGGATATATACGTTCACGGACTTTTCTGTAGACCTTTTCAATGTGTACAATATTTAAATAAATCTCGTAGGGTTCAGCCTGCTTTTCACGGCAAACGCGGAAGAAATGTAATTATTTACGACACCACATTAGAAACCTCAAAAATAATAGTATTTCTCTACTACTTTCTTAATTAAATGACGCCAGTTGTTTTAACTACTTTATAAGTTATATTTATGTGCATAGCTGAGCCATGGATTGTGAAATGGCGCGTTATTTCATAATCATTTAATCATCATCATCATCTCAGCCACATGAAGTCTACTGCTGGACATAGGCCTCCCCAAGGATTTCCAAAAAGAACGGTTGGACGCGGCCTGCTTCCAGCGCTTCCTTGTGATTTTGGTCAGATCATCTGACCACCTAGTCGTTGGGCGTCCGACACTGCGCTTGCCGGTACGTGGTCGCCATTCAAGAGCCTTTCTGACCCATCGGCCATCGGCTTTACGAACTATGTGCCCCGCCCACTATCACTTCAGAGAGCTAATCCACTGGGATATGTCGGTGACTTTAGTTTTTATACGGATCTCGTCATTCCTAATTCACGTTGAGAAATACCTAGCATAGCCCTCTTCATATCTCTCTGCGGCTTTGAGCTTTCTTATGAGGCACATAGTGAGGGACCACGTTTGTGATCCATATGTCATCACCGGTCCAGTCTTTAACCAATGTGTGCTCATTGGTTAAAGACTTTTGTCTTTAGGCACTGAAGTATTTTGGACGAGAAGACACTACGGAGCTTCCCGAACGCTGCCCAGTCGAGTCAGATCCGCCGAAATACGAAAAAGAATATTTTCTACGCAATCCAAAATCAATCTTTGATAAAAGCATTGTCTGTTGAAGTACCTTTTCCTGTGTTCAATTTTCGGCAATGATGGCGTATTTTAGTAACTTAAAACAAGACTCTTTATTACCTTGACTACGTCTATTATGTTCTGTTACCGTCGGTGTCGGTAAAAGCCCTGATTTGTCTATGAACGTGTTTAAATTTTATAACTGATAATTTAGACTAAGTTCGTGGTACCACGTAACAGTGGGACAACACGTTGGGACTTAATATTCAGCTGCGGTCTCATCTTTTACACTTTACATATAGGATAGTTCTATAAGCAAAAGACAAAATATAAAGTAATTTATAACATATTCTTGTAGCTATGTTTTAGAGTTGGTTACGTCATTTATATTCCTACATCACACAAATAGGATACACATATACGTAAGTACGATCATGTATCTTCTCACCGGTCCATCTTGAAATGGCTACCCATCAGGCAGCGCAGAGCTCTAAGAGCCTTGACGACCTTGTTTTCACTCCTACACAAACCCTGCTCCCCTTCTTATCTTACTTCTCATTTCCAATATTTATTCTCTGCGCATAATAAGAATCTGCGCTCTTCCAATAATTGTCTTCTACGATGTCCTTCTCACCGCACTGGTTTTCTTAAGTCTTCATTTCTGGTTCAGGTGGTTTTCCTTTGGAATGATCTTCCTCAGAATATCAGGACGTTGACAAGTCGGTACACAGTGAAAGCTCGGGAATACCTACGCAAGAAATTGGCAGATTCATCACATATATAATTTATTCTTTTTCTCTACCTATGATTTTTTTTATATCTCTCTCTTCTGTTTATATTTTGTATTTATGTATTTATTATAATATTTTTTTTCTCTCTTTTAACTTTAATTTGTTTGCACCTACCATGTTTTGTCTCTGCATCACCTCAAGGTAGACTGGTAGAAAATGCCTAAGGCATTAAGTCCGCCATTGTGCAATGTTTGTGCATAAAGTTTAAATAAATAAATAAATATAGTTATTATATACAAGATTGGCATAATCAACACCTTACTAAACTGCAACTTGCTATTTACTAAACTGGTAAATTTAGCCCACTTACGGATGAAATAGATGAAGGAATGGACCCTAATCAGAAACCTTACAATAACTATCGAGGGGAACAGTAACAGTCAGGAACTCGACAATGAAGAACTTGTCATCATATTCCTTCCTTATATGCTATAAGTCGGTGTCTTTGGGTTTTTTATATTCGTTTTTGACACCGACTTTCGAAATTAGTTATGTTTCACTCTGTAGTGGTTTTTGGAAGTCGGTTGTTTTTTTTTTTGTAAAAAAGTTTTTATTTTACACTTTTTAGTTGTGAAAAGTACTTTGTATTCAGTTGCAGCCGGTCAGACTGGAAGCTGACGCAAACATAGTTGGGAAACGACGTAATTTGGGTTTACTTTAATTTTTAGCTATAATTTTGAAAAATTACCTGGACTGCCCATGGTCTTCATCATCAGATTTATTGCAGACCCATCTAGGTGTAAAGTTCTTATCAATACATATTTATCAAGCCCAATCATAAGATAGCTGCTGTGAACTGTTGAGGAGTTCCTTCGACTGTCTCCCGGCATGGAGCCGGGAGACAGTCGAAGGAACTCCTCAACATCGGATCTACTCCAGACCTTTATTAAATTGTAGTGCTTTAGTACTAAGAAATGCACTAGTCACCCCTATGATTTTTGAAAGTTCCCCCTTGATTTCTCTGGTCTTCCATCATCAGATCCTGATGTCCTTATCATGGGACCACCTTGGAAATATTTATTTATTTATTTATTTTATTATTTATGTACACACAATAAAATACATATAGATACAACAAAATGAAGATCTGAGTACAAAGGTACTGCTTATTTCTTAAGAAATTTCTTCCAGCAGACCTGCGAAAGGACTAGTAAAACAGAAATGTAGACAATAGTGTGTAAGAACAAGGAGGAAATAAAATATGAATATGATAACTATTCTATTCTTCTTTCCAACAAAAAAGAAATATCAAAATCGGTTCATAAACGACGAAGTTATCCATGAACAACATGAAAAAGCATATATACGGTCGAATTGAGTAAAGAGAGACAGAGCCAAAGTCTTGCCACCAAGCGATTCGTCGTGTTTCAGTATGATGTCTGGTGGCAGTACAGAGGAAGCGTCTGAGCAGTGTTGCCAAGTGTGCCGGTTATGATGCGCCAAATGTTGTTGTGTCAGGCGTTTTATCGTGGAGGGTCTCCAGATCAATCTTCCTCTGGCGTTGCAGAGGTCGTGTTGTTGTGTTTAAAATTGCATCACATCGCTCAACTGCCGTCTTCCTTTCTATTCACTCGTTTTTTTTTTAATGAAAGGGCGCTAAACTAGCGCGCTTTACCATCAACAATTATATCTCTGCTTACCAACAAGCGGGATTGCCATCAAGCACTAAATCTTTCTTATAGCCACATCCGTCAATAAAAATGAATAGATTACAAGCATTTAGTGATAATCTTTGACTCTCGAAAGCTATGATGAACAACTTAGTTCTACCTTGACGACGGGAAACATAAAAAATTCCGTCACACTTTAATCCAGAATGTTTGGAAAAGTCTCCGTGAAAATATAAAAATTGTCTCAATTTGTGAGATCCTCCGGTATTGCAATGTAAACAACCAATTTGAACCTTAATTGGGGATTCGTTGAGGATCGAACAACGGCCAATAAGGTTAGCGAAGAATTTGGGATAGCTAATGAAAATATAATACAAAAGGCTTCGAAAAAAAGCGAAATGTCGACTGCAAATAATTATTGGGATTTTTTTTGTCATTGTAGGTACCTCATCCTACATGCGCATACATCAAAGGAATGCAAAAATTTGCCGGCGTCGATCTTTCCGTCTGACTCTTAATATACTAGTGCTTTATCATCAATGATTGCATCAGTGCTTACCATCAGGCGGATCATGGTCGTTGTGAAATACATTCTCTGACTGTCCATTGGTTTCGTGGTCACAAATACAACTTTTAAGCTCTTCTAACCCGGGTCAGGTAAAGTGTTTTTGGGCAATTGGGTTGTATCCTAAAAAAACGCAGGCGTGTCTTTTCACCGCCAAAAGGAGCCCGTTCACCTTGGCTCCTACTTTTCGGAATGTATCCTTGGAGTGTACCGACCGCCTTCAGCTTTTGGGTGTTGAGATTTCCTCGAACCTAAACTTTGGGCGGTTCATTGAGTCCAAGGCCATGGTGGCTGCCAGAAAACTTGGCGTTATCGCAAAGGTCCGGCAGTACTTCACACCTGGGCAGCTTCTAATGTTGTACAAAGCACAGGTCCGTTCGTGTGTTCGTGTGTTTCATTTGGGCTGGTGCTGCTAAGTGTCACCTGGCCACTTTGGATTCAGTGGAGAGGCGTGCGAAGAGGCTGATTGGTGACCCTGATTTAACTCGAGTTGGTCTCCAAAGCCTAGAGCACAGGCGTAGAGTAGCCAGCCTTTCGGTGTTCTATAGGATACATTTTGGGGAGTGTGCGAGAGAATTGCACGATTTCATTCTCCCATCTCCGTTCCACCATCGGACGACCCGTCGTACGGCGAGTTTCCACCCTTATGTTGTTAACACCTCTACGATCCGGACGAAGCGTTTCGCCTCCTCCTTTATACCGCGTACATCGAGGGACTGGAACAATCTGCCGACAGCGGTGTTTCCGTCGGACTACAATTTGAGTGTCTTCAAGGCTAGAGTGAATAGGCTCTTAATAAACTTTCTGCGCTTTACCATCAACGATTGCGTCACTGCTTACCATCAGGCGGGATTGCGGTCAAGCGCTGGTTTATAAATTATTAAAAAAAAATAATAATGATAATAATTTAATATAATTTATATTTGAAATAATTGTCCATCAGATAGATTTATAAAAAATATTGAACACGTAGTTTTTATTTTTTCGTTCATTCAAATACTTAGGAAGATATATTGATTTGAAACGTCGCATGACTTCACGCCGTGGTACCACAGCGTGACGTAATTAGCCCCCACTGCGTAACTTTAATACGCTTATATCTTAGTAGCTTTTGATAATTTCGACAAAATAAAAAATACGGGTCTTAATTGTTGTATTATCTATAAAACTGACTATTTTTTTTTTTGTTTTTTCATACCTTGGATACATCCCTATTCCAATGGTAAGCTCATAGTAGCAGTGCAATATGCTTGAAAAATGATGATATGATACCTCCATTTCTCGAAGAGCATTCTAAGCTATTGATCCTACGCCAGGTCCCTCTCTGGTCATGACGGACTGTTATCTTATAGATGAATGACACTTAGGAAAAAGTGAACAAGTGGATGTGCAAATACAGAGGCATTCTACACTATCAGAAGCAATCCGCTCAATCCGCCGTAACCGTAATGTCTCTTACGCCGAAGACTGGTCTGCGATTCGTCGCCATGGGCAGAAATCGGTCTAGAAAACTTTATTGATGTAGTTTTTGTGTCAAGTACGAGTACCTACTTGTTTATAACATTAAAGAAATTATGTTAAAATTAATATTCACCCATCTTTTGCAAAAGTACCATAAGTCAATAAGTAGCAATAAGGAGATTTTCGCGCTTGCAATGAATTTGTTGCCATCAATAAGGTACTTTAGCCATCTAATATTTCAAAATAGAACGCCTTATGAAGACCTGTAAGAGTTTCGTGAAAATTTATGAAAATTTAATGTTGTTATTTTTAAATTCTATAAAATAAATCCTTCACATGGAAACTTCATAGAAAATAGCCTTCAGCTGCGTTCTTGGAGGTATCCGGTACCGGCCGGGCATCACTGCCGTCTGGTCTGGAAGACAGCAACCCTCACAAACCTAAAGCTGGCTATAATTCTGGGCAGGCATATATCTATACCTTCTTTACATACTTTGTGTCCAGTGATGGTACCCATCCGGCACAAAATTAATTTTTACTTTAACTTAATGAAAAATTTTACGTAACGACTTTGCGGTATGTGTGGTCAGTGTTTGAATGAAATATGTTAACATGTTCTGATAAATGCAAATGATGGGTAAAAAATATAATGTCATTACGTATGTCAATTTGAGAGTTTTTATTTTATTTTATTGGGAAAAAGAAACAAATTTAATGTACACTATGTGATAAATTAAGGTGTGTGTAATACAGTGCTTTAAACAAATGCACAATCCACTACGTTTCCACAGGTTACTTAGGTTTTAAGACACGGAGTTTGAAAGATGCATGCATACAATAGTAAACTTAATCTATATGTCGGAGATCGTCGATTAATTTTAATAGAAGTTGCTGATTTGATTTACGTAGTAGAGAGGCGAACGCTTGTGACGTTATTTTGTGATGACGTCACATGGACAGAGTCGCTTTGGAAAGTGGGGTTCGTCGAACGGGCACTTTGCATCGAGACGTGGACCGAGGCACTTCTCCGAACCGAAACTGTCGGTTTGCCTATTCAAATTGTTATTATGAAGATTGGAGGGTATATCTACACGTCGTGCTTCAATTCAAAAACTCGCCTACGAAACGGAACCTGTACCACCACACCAAGATGATGTCGACCCTACCGCTCTGCCGTCGCTGTCTCCGACATCAGAAGTTGGATAAAGAACTACACTGCTCACAATCTCGTTATAAATCAAGGAACAGAATAACGTGAGGCTGGAAGTGAACGTGAAGTTACGAGGTGCGCTCAATTGCTGGCGCAGAGATCGCTCCGCGTGATAGTGCGCTGCAGGAGTGCGCTGCAGGAGTGCGCTGCAGGAGTACGCTGCAGGCGTGCACGTGCGGCTGGACGCGGCGCTGTCGCGACAGTGCTGGCTGTTGCTTGGCGAGCGAAGTGCGCTTGCGAAGCGCGCATGGTGAGCTTGCGGAGCGCGGATGTGCGCTTACGAAGTGTGCAAGGTGCGCTTGCGCAGCACGCAAGGTGTGCTTGCGGAACGCGCAAGATGAGCTTGCGGAGCGTGCAAAGTGCGCTTGCGGAGCGCGCTTCTAGCTGCTTGGTGAATCGCATCAATGGCGTGTGGCGCTGCTGGAGCTGCGTGCGGCGCAGCCGGAGCTGCGTGCAACGCCCAAGGTTTCAAGACTTGAGCCTCTACTCTGCAGGCGATGAAAAGATGTCAAAATACCCAAAACGTTTGTGGTAACGTAATGGGATTTTATGAGAGCTCAGAGATGTCTGGTGTGCAATAGTTGACAACTGCCAAGTGGCAGGTGTTTGCGGGAAATTGCCATAATCCGGTGAGTCGTATTATTTTTATTTTGATTTCGGTGCTGAATGTTCTCTTGTCAAGCTATCTGTAATTTCATTGGTATACGTAACACGTGATAGTACGTATACAGGGTATGGGTAGTACCAGCGTTGTGTACTGAACCATTTCTTTGCGACATGATAATAAGAGATATTTTTGCAAATTTTATTTCTTGTACTACCCGATTATTGTTTGTTATAACGAACTGAGAAATTTTAAATCGGGCTTTTAAAATTATGATGTCTGGTTTGTCTTTAATTCAAAACTAAAGTTCACTGTAGCCTATAGTTACGAGCTCACTTGAGATTCTGATAGTATGTGTGGCTAGACTATTAAATCTTCTCAAGAGAACAAGCGGTAACGAACATAGAAATGAGTGCTATTTACGAAAAATCTAAATTTGATAGAAGTGTGCTAAATTAATGAAATTTAATAATGGTGAGTTGTTTGATTGCGATAATGGTGATCGTTACCTATTGAAATCGTTGATTTGAAACGGAACTTATAAGTACCCCACGATCGCGTAGGTACGAAAGATTTTTCCAAGTAATGTCTGCTGAGTTAGATTTTCATAAACACGTATCATGGCTATGTGGTCGCGCTGCACGCACTAGTCTGTAGTCGTAACTGCAACCCAGTGAGGGGTTGTTCAGAGCGCGATGGGCAGCTAGTGGTGTGGCGGGGACACTAGTAGGTATGGTCGCACTGCATGCACTAGTCTGTAGTCGTAACTGCAACTCAGTGAGGAGTTGTTCAGGGGGCGATGGGCAGCTAGTGATGTGGCGGGGACTTTGGTAGATATGGTCGCACTGCATGCACTAGTCTGTAGTCGTAACTGCAACTCAGTGAGGAGTTGTTCAGGGGGCGATGGGCAGCTAGTGATGTGGCGGGGACCTGGGTCTCGGAGGAGACTATTAGTTGTACGGTCATGTGTTGACCTGGGAGTCGTGGACTCTAGAGTTGGTTGTATCACAAGAGGTGGTAGCGGGCGATGATGTGTTTTCTTTTTGATGATTATGATTTTGATTTGATAATTATGAGGCTTGGAGGAACCTTTTGTTTTCTTTTTGAAATTTGATAATTATGAGGCTTGAAGGAAGCTTTTGTGTTTAAGTTGTTAAAATAATTAAGTTTGGTTTTCTAATAGTCATTGTAATTAAACGTGCCGTGTGACGGTCAGGTTGGCCGAGTTCTCAAAAATGCTTCAAAGTCTGTGTTCTGTGTTTTTTTTTTTTAATTTGTTACAAACGTGCACTAGGACGTGCAACCGGAAGTGTCGAGGTTTGGCTGGAATCGGCGGTTGGCCTGGTGGACTGGATCCCGGACTCCGAGGCTGAGGGGGCTTCGGATGCGACTGGGATTGGCGCTGGGATGATGATGATGAAGATGCACGAGGACGTGCAACTCGTCAGGCTGGCCGTGTCGGAGATCGTCGATTAATTTTAATAGAAGTTGCTGATTTGATTTACGTAGTAGAGGGGCGAACGCTTGTGACGTTATTTTGTGATGACGTCACATGGACAGAGTCGCTTTGGAAAGTGGGGTTCGTCGAACGGGCACTTTGCATCGAGACGTGGACCGAGGCACTTCTCCGAACCGAAACTGTCGGTTTGCCTATTCAAATTGTTATTATGAAGATTGGAGGGTATATCTACACGTCGTGCTTCAATTCAAAAACTCGTCTACGAAACTGAACCTGTACCACCACACCAAGATGATGTCGACCCTACCGCTCTGCCGTCGCTGTCTCCGACATATATTTCATTTACCAAGCAACTTCTAGAGACAATGACAAAAAGTTTCTTAATCTTATTTTTAGTTAAGGTAAATATATCTACATCAATAAAATGACTTTTATAGGTCTTTACTAATCTTCGAAGCGGCACTCTCTCACCTTTTTTTTTTTTTTTCCGGGGTGAAAATCCTCATTGGATGCCCGCCGCCCTGGGGTGGGCGACGGGGTATGTCAGACTTTTACTGACTTAAACCACCCCGGTGTGTCTTCTATCACGAGCGCGCGTGGGGCCGCGGGAGTTTAAATTCTTCCACGGTCCCACACCCTCGTGCTGGGCGGTCTGTCCGGGCCTCGTCTCCTGCACGGGGTAGTGGGGTGTTAAACTACCCAGTGCATCGCCTCAAAGGCGCGCGCCAACACTCGCGCGTGCCTCCGCCTCGGGGTCCATGGCGCTCTCTCACCTGCGTTAGAATGACAAGAACCTTTTTTTATAAATTACTAGCGTCCCACCACGGCTTCCCACGGGTGCATTGCTGATACTAAATACACTACAGAAAAACTGTGAACGTTGTATAAAAAACACAGCGACCTGCCGCTCCCGGTCGGCACGGACTCCCCGCAACTTTTAAATGTGTAATATCTTCGAAAATATTAATTTAAATCATATGCTGTAAAGGGCAATACATATCTCTATTAAATCAACAATGTATTAAACGTATTAAATTGGATAAAGATTAATGCTGTTTTCGTTAAAATGGCTTCGAAAATTAGCCGCTAATTGCCGTGAAAAGTAAATGACAAAAATGTTATTGAGCGATATCCATGAGAGATAGCATTTACCATCATGGACTTTTTTATAGACCTTTTAAATGTGCACAATATTTAGTATCTTATTTTGATAAATCTCATAGTGTTCAGTCTGCGTTTCACTACAAACGCGGAAAAATGTAATTATTTACGACAACACATTAGAAACCTCCAAAATGATAGTATTTCTCCACAATTTCATGGATGTTTAATGGATGGATATGTATATAAACCTTGTTCATTAATCACTCTATCTATTAAAAGAAACCGCATCAAAATCTGTTGCGCAATTTTAAAGATTTAATCATACAAAGGGAAGGGAAGAAATTAATAAATGACTTTGTTTTATAATATTAGATAATGTAATGTAACTAGTGCTTGACCACAATCCCGCCTCATGGTAAGCAGTGATGCAATCGTTGATGGAAAAGTGCGCTAGTTTATTAAGAGCCTATTCACTCTACCCTTGAAGACACTCAAATTGTAATCCGACAGAAAAACCGCAAATTGTCGCAGTCCCTCGATGTACGCAGTATAAAAGAGAAGGCGAAACGCTTCGTCCGGATTGTAGTAGTGTTAACAACGTAATGGTGGAACCTACGGCAAAGAGGAGGTAATAGCGCACTTCTCGTCTCAGAACAGTTCTGGATACAACAAAGCATAACTTATTAATTAATGACGAGCAATTGAACCTGTTATGGACCAGTCCAGCATTATAGCTTAAAGGAACAAGCGTCTTGAACTTAAAGTTAACAAGGCATAAATTCAAGGAGTCTTTTATTATTGTACTCACCAAGTGCTTAATATTGGCAACACCAGTGATGCAACTTTGAGTGCTGACAGAAAAATTTTTTGAAGAAATATTAAATGTTCATCAGGTCTGTATTATATCAAAATCATCACCTAGCTACCCTCCTTAAGTTCTGCAAAGCTCTGGTTGCGATAGGATAGGTTTTTTTTGGGAGTGGGTTGGAAATCATCAAATGTTCTCTCCTACTCTGGATGGAACTGACTTAAGACTTTTTCTGACTAAAACGCACACGTGTTCTTTCACTTGTCTGTGCACCAAGGCCATGTATTCTCTTTCAAATCAAATCAAATCAAAGCATTTATTTCAAATAAACCAGTTACAGGCACTTTTGAATTGTCAGAAGTTCGGTCAGTCAGTAAGGTGAAGCTAGTCGCCCATTCCAAAAAGTAGGTACCTATGGAGAAGAACGGGCAAGAAACTCCATGGACACTCTTTTAAAATATCAAGCTATTGATACAAATATTTGATTACATCATTCATTTTGAAATCAATCGTGTGAGAACGATGCAGAAATATATTGTACGCTGAGAGCGTCCATTTACCGTACTTTCAACCAACTCGCAACATTGACATACTTCATCAGTCTTCGTGGACCGCGTCACTATGTGCAACGCAACTCGCCGTCGACGCAGGCCTGGCCCTTAACTGCCTACTGCTCGCCGCCCGCAAGCCCGCGCCCACGGTGGCCAGAAGTTCGCCTGCACAGGCTAGAGGTGTAAGAGCACGGAGACTCCCGCTTTCTCACGAGCTTCGCCTCTTCCTTTGCCAGCATCACTGCTTCGCAGAAGGAGGTGACGGTCTGGAATACACTTTCGCTCTGGACCATGGCCTGGACCAGGGCGGGACGCGAGAGATCGATGCCGATCGCCGCAACAAGGACACGGCGATGCTCCGCCCAAGCCGGGCAGACCTCCATCGTATGCCCCACAGTGTCCTCGGGAAGATTCCCACAGTGGTGAGACCCAGGCCTTTCCTCCCGCCTTATTCGAAACAGACAACTTCCGAAAGAGCCGTATCCGGTAAGGATCTGCGTCAGGCGGAAAGTGAGGATGCCGTAGCGCCTAGCCACTCTTCAAAGACTTACCGCCGTTATTGTGGCCTGCCCAACAATAAGCAATGTCAGTGGTAACACACTTTGACCTTAAGTTGGACAAGCGTTGTTTGGAACTGTAATAAAATAGCAGGGCAGCTTATACTAGTTTTGTTTGTCCTGAGTTTCAGACATTTCAATCCAGTCTTACAATATCCTCGAAAAAAAAAGGTTCATGAGACGAATGCTAAAACCGAACTATTTTTAAATCAAAAGAGGTTTAATAAAAGTTATTAAAAAAAAAAAATTGAAAAATTTCGAATTTCGCTGAGACTCATTGTTTTTCTCTCCTTTTTGAGACTGGTTGGTTGTATAAACTTTATGAATGTAGGTATTGTAAAAAGAAAATTCTCAAGTTAATTTTACCTGTTATAGAACAAGTGAAGTGCTTCGGTTTGTAGAAAAAGTTTGCCTTTTGTATTTTCAAAAGAGGATATAGTACTTTCAATGAACCATATTTTTTTTAAAGATAATACAGGATATGCGTTTCTTACGGATTGTACGAAGCTGACTTTCTACACTTAAAATAAATATACAACTTAAATAGACAAGAATTTCTAAACGTTAATTTCAATACTTTCAATACTTTACTGAATTTCAATACTTGACTTAAATAGACAAGAATCTCTAAACGTTACCTTGCTTGTGCTTTAAAATTCGGGTGTTGAAAGAATTTCTTTCTGACACCGCCCTGTCAGTACCATGATCCAAGTAACACGTATAGCAAACTATACGTAACGTGAATTTAATCTTTTTTTAGCAAGGGAACATTTTGTAATTCTTCTGATAGGTCTGTACTGCCATACGTGTGCTATGTGTGACATACTAGTGCTGTGTGTGACATACTGAGTAGTTTTTGGGTTCGAGTTTATTAAATATTTTTTAGGCATGAATGCAAATGCCCGTAATTAATTATGATCAAATTTTAGTCACAAGTAGGGAAATTAGGGGTATATTGAAACCGTAATCTGACTTTGAACTTTCTTAAATTTACTAGATTTGCCTTTTAGGGCAATTGGTTTAACTTCACCAACATTTTGCATTTTTGAAAGCCCTCCCTTTATCTTGAGACCATCCATTACAAAACATTAAAACTATGCCAGTCGTATGTCTTCAAAAAACGATCTCAACAGGAAGGGTACTAGTTGAGTTGTCAACACAAAAAAGGTCAGGGTTGCACATTATTCATTTTGCCCCATAGACTCGATTACAAGCCATCAATCTCAAGTGACGAAGGGTAGGGGACGTCGGTTTAGGGTATGTCGTTACCATGATTTGTTCAAAGAAAAATGTGGAGCAAATGATGTTTGACAAGTTCACAGATCAAGGGATTGGTGAGATGGAGCTGATGTTGAAAACAAACATGTAAGACAACCAAGCATAACTAAGTAGCCAAGATTAATCACCAATAACTTGCTTTATAAAAAATTATAAACTTGAGGATTCTTAGCATGTACAAGTCAAAATCAAACAATCAAAATCAAAAGTCATTTATTCAAATTAGGCTGAGAATCAGCACTAGCAAGACAGTCACCCCAAACGGCCCGCCCTTCGCCACTTACTAGTGCTTTCGCTGGGAAGAAGAAGTGGCGGTACAAACTTCCCAGAATCACGGCTTTCTGTTCATTAAAAAAAAACATGACTTTATACAAAATTATGTAGGTAAGGCAATGTACACAAGAAAACACAACAACGAAGAAATTGTTTACCATATGCCAGCTAGCCATGTCAAAATACCAAGAAAGTAAAAAATAAAATATCATTAAAATGAAAATGTAATAAGTAAAAACTTATTACCTAAATAAAAGCCACAGATATAAAGGGCGTGACAGCTCACATATTTAAGCATTGCAAAAGAAGCAAGTTATATGAAATCATACTCATGAAGTATATGCCTGATCCGGTTATTGAAAATGACCGTATCATGTCATCCCGGGCTCGGGTTAAGAATCCTGACAGCACTCGTGTCTCGAATAGGTCTGATGACCTTCTGATTAGGCTTCTGACTACCCATAACGACTGTCAAAGATCTACTAAAGGCAGCTGGTACCAACGGCTTAACGTGATTTCGGAGACATGATAATTCATGAAGGTCATCTAGCCACAAACCAACCGCGACAAAAGTAGTTTAATCTGATCGATTGACCTCATCTTGTAACTAGTCATGATTTAGACACGGGTCCCTGAGTTTTTTTAAGACAAACTAGGAGTTTCAGAAATTAGCGCGCTTAAACCAACAAACTCTACACTCAACAAAATTCACTTTTATATTCGCATTTGGATTTTTTTCCTAAAAATTTGGGAGCCATTAGCGACGGACATGATGAACGGTTCTATAAGGACATATTCAACATGGAAAAAGGTACCAAGACAAGTGGAGTGCTAACATGTTAGCTGACTGCTGGACACTAAAAAGGAATGCACCTGACTCTAAATATTCCCGATAGATTGGCAGCTACGAAATAACAATGGTTGCCAGTTTTAATAACATTACAGTATTCAATATCCCAACATATAATACAAAACATACCCTCGTCAAAATGGCGTTAACAGCAAATAAATCCATCTCGCCTTACTAGTTTAACAAGTGGAGAGTGTAGTCATTTGTCAATATGTTTATTGAAGCCTTATTGGACTGGAGCCAAGGCCCCGAGGGAGCCCTTGAGTTAGGTAGTCAGGCTTTCTAGTCCAATCCTTAGAGATGGAAGTTGTTAAGCAAATGATTGGGTAGACTGATCATTTTGTTTTTCAATTATTGTATTTAAAACGCAAGATTTTGTTATGTAAAATACTGGCATTGGACTGAAAACTGATCCAAAAACAGCTGGGAACAGGTTAAGCAGTTAATACTCCAGGCAAAATAATGTCATGTTATTTGAAATAAAAAGAAATTAGGACAAATATTGTTTGCAAAAGTTACGTTTAAATACATATTTACTATTTTCAATGGAATCTAAGTACTACGGACTCGGGGCTGCTAGAAATTATTGTTTACTTATAATTTTAAAGTGAGTTGTGTTGACCTAGTGGTTGAAACACCAGCCTCTCAGGTATGAGTGAACGGGTTCGATTCCAGTTCGGGCAAGTACCAATGTAACTTTTCTAAGTTATATTTGCTTTCTAAGTGTATCTTGGACACCAATGACTGATTAAAAAGGTGAAGGAAAACATCTTGAGGAAACCTGGAGTTTAAGTCTGAAACACTCAATCCTTCTCTTTATGAGAGAAGACCTGTGCCCAGCAGTGGGGCGAATAGAGGTTGATGATGATAGTTTTAAAATGTTATAGTCCAGTCCAATCTCGATCTGTCAAAAATATAATACTTATACAATTTTCTTACATTTTTGTCATTGTTCGCCGCTGACAAGTCTTCAAGATATGGTAATAAAGAAATGGACCCAAAACATATAACTTTCAAAGCATATTTTTCACGAGAAAATACCTAATAAAATCGTAGCCTAAGATTTCTTCTGTCTACTATAAGCGTTCCATTTAGTACTACAGGGTTATTTTAAAGGATAATTTCGTAGAACTCATAACTATCCTGTGTTTTTTTTGTAACCAATTTGGTGTCCTACTGCTGGGCAAAAGCCTTCCCCTTTTCCTTCAAACCCTCTCTGTCTTGTGCTCTCTCTGGCCATGTTGATCCTGCGAGCGATATCAAATCCTATCCATACTAATCAATATTTTAATGTCAACAAAAGTGTACCCAAACTAACCCTTCCTAAAACAATTTTCAAATGTACAGTCTACATATTCTAAACTGAACTATCTCATAAAGCGATTCTATAAAATTGATCTCACAGCGATATGAAGGTATAAATAGAACCCAACCGGTGATACTTTTATAAATATATAACGAGGATACTAAAGCCCTCGTAAAGAGAAACGATTTTATTTGCGAGCATTTACCAAAGCTTTTGGGTAAAGATAAAGCAATAATATTTAGATTTGGACACCTAACTGAACCAGGTTTGTGGTCCCGATTCTCTTGCTTACAAACTTAAATAAATAAAATAATTAAAATATAATTTCAGCTCTACTTTTGTTTAATGCTAAAACCCCTCTTATCTTAAAGAACGTTTCAAGTTCCTTCATGACACACATAATAGATATCTAAGGTCATCAGAAAACCTGGTATTAGAGATGCCGATGCTTTCCACTAGTTTCTATGATAAATCCTTTGCTGTACAAGCAGTTCGGCTATGGAATGACTTGCCCGTGTCCGTAAGGCGTGCTCAAACACTGTTTACTTTTAAAACTATGATAAAAAAGCTCTTCTTCTCTCTTCAAAAATATTATTATATTTTATGTGCTCTTGTATGATATTTATTAATATATATATATATATATATATATATATATATATATATATATATATATATATATATATATATTTATATAACGTGGTATCATACACTTAACGTATATATTTATTGTATAATCTATGTAAATAGTACAATGCAGACTACCTACATTATTTCCTTATCCTTCCCCTTAGAATTTCATCCAAAGGTTATCTGTAAATGATCGCTCTTAGCGATAAGACCACCCATTGTGTCACCCTTTCTAAAATATTTTTATTTATGTTCTATAATCTATATGGTGTACATAATAAAGAGTATTCTATTCTAATCGTAAATCGCTCTATTTCATTAAGAAAAGGACAGCAAATAAATATTAGTTCGGTCCTGACATATATAACGTAATTTGAAGTATTTTTAGTTGTGTATCTTATTTGAAAACTTATAGTTTATCTTTTAAGAAAAGATTTTCATAAGACAAGGTGAGTTTCCTGCCTTTACCTATAATGCACGGGAAAAGCCGGAAAGCTTAAAAGACAGACGCTGACCTTAACAGTGATCTTGACGTAGATGACTATGTCATGCGGTTCCTACGCACACTTTCCTAACTGCATCCTATAGAACACCAAAAGGCTGTACGAGGGAATTGCATGACTCAATTCCCCCATCTCCGTTTCATGATCAGACGACCCGTCGCACCCTTACATTGTTGACACCACTACGATCCGGACGAAGGGCCTTGCCTATTATACCGCGTACATCTAGAGACTGGATTTGCCAGCGGCGGTGTTTCCATCTGACTACAATTTAAGCGTCTTCAAAGCTTGACTGAGTAGGCTCTTAATAAACTAGCGCGCTTTACCATAAACGATTGCATGACCGTTTACCACCAGTCGGGATTTCGGTAAAGCAGTTGTTTATAATTGGCTTGTATCCTAAAAAATAATTTAATGTCCATCAGATAGGTTTATAAAAAATATTGAACACGTATTTTTTATTTTTTCTTTCATTCAAATACTTATGAAGATATATTGATTTGAAATGTCGCATGACGTCACGCCGTCGTACAAAATATAGCACGGCGTAACGTAATTAGCCCCCACTCCGTAACTTTAATACGCTATATCTCAGTAGTTTTTGGTAATTACGACAAAATAAAAAATACGGGTCTTAATTTGTTTTATTATCTATAAGACGGACTAATTATTTTTTTGATTTTCATACCTTGGATACATCCCTATTATGTAAAAAAACAAACTTTATTCAAATATAGAAGCCCAAACTCACCGTATATAGGTCGACCATTGATATTCTAACATTCTGCGTAAGTAGGGTAGCGCGTAAACCTACTCTGCCCCTAAAGTTTGGGTTCCAAATATGGCGAGATAATTTCGAGTCCTAAACTGCAGGGCGATTGCGTAACCCAGTTCCAGTAGCAATGGGTTTCATTATGACAGTTCAATAACATTCATTGCGTTATTTACGTTGCTGAGCAGACACATTTTCGAACATCTAGAGCAATGGATTAGCAATATGCTTCGAAATGATTCCAACTGAGAGCAAGCGGTGCTGTTATTCGCAATTTTTTTTTTCACCGCCATCGGGAGGGGCCGGGCTGGGTACGTCTTCTTGTGCTTTAGCGCGGTGTCCTTCTACTTGGCCCCACTCGTTTGCACTGCATGCAAACGGGGCCCCGAGCTCCTCCCAATGAGGAGCCCGGGTTATCCGACGGTGACCCGGAGTTCGGGTCACGTCAGGCACCTGGAAAGGTGGCTAACCCACCGCACGGGGGCTGTTCTCCTATTCACCACCTGGGGATGATTTCAAAGCCTAGTGTAAGTCCCCTAACCACTTGAACGTCCCGATGTGACAGCTGAGAATGCGTTGTACGTCCGTGCGCGCGATCGGTAGCAAGCCGCGCCGAGCGCTCGTAAAATCTTCGTTATTTTCTTCTTATTTTTTAGCAGAAGTCGATTTATTGACTAAATATGAACTATTTGTCCTGTAGGAATTATTTTGTCATATTTTAATATGTTATATCAAAAAAAACTTGACGAAAATCCGGCACACAATGAGCAATGAGTAATCATTTCATCGTCCACTTTAACACTCGTAAAGACAACTTATCAGACATTGGATACAAAGTATTTATACATATTCAGAAAGAATAAATCTCAATAATTATTTTAATATGTAACACTAATAAAAATAATTAATTTATTACTCTTATTTTAATCGCAGAACTCACTTCCACTGTACAAAACTGCACTCACCGTTCATAAACAAACTTTTTATCTGATGTTGTGTCAGGTGGGGCACTGTTTTATACATCAGAGAATCGTTGTTTATTACAGAACCATCTAGTGAAAAGTTCATGACGCTCATTGATACATATCATAAGTAAAAACTCGTTTAAAGTGTACATGTCGGCGAGGCCACCATGGTTGCCTGAACGCTTAACGCCAAAAATTATTAGGCAACTACGTTGGCCCGGACGCTTGAGTAGCTTTTTTTTTTTTGCCGGGGTGGAAATCCTCATAGGATGCCCGCCGCCCTGGGGTGGGCGACGGGGTATGTCAGACTTTTACTGACTAAAACTACCCCGGTGTGTCTTCTATCACGAGCGCGCGTGGGGCCGCGGGAGTCTAAATTCTTCCACGGCCCCACACCCTCGTGCTGGCCCGGTCTGTCCGGGCCTCGTCTCCTGCACGGGGTAGTGGGGTGTTAAACTACCCCGTGCATCGCCTCAAAGGCGCGCGCCGACACTCGCGCGCGCCTCCGCCTCGGGGTCCATCAATGGGGGGCGGGGACTTCCCCATGTCCCTCGCCCCTGGACCCATTCATGGGGGGCAGAAGAGGGCGTTATCCGCCCATCCTCGGCGCCCGGTGCGTCTTCTGCGGCCCGGGAAGGGAGTTGATATCTCCCTTTCCCGTTCCGCAGCTTCCTTCTGCGACATCACGTCCTCGCAGAAGGACACCACCGCGTCCCACGACTCTGAGCTGCCGACCATCCTCCGCACTACTGCCGGCAGCGTCAGGTCGCCTCCTACTTCATTTGTGAGGACACGGCGCTGCTCCTCCCAAGCTACACACTCGGAGAGCGTGTGCTGCGCCGTGTCCTCCCCGCATTGGACGCAGTGGTGGCACCGAGCGTCTGGCTCCATGCCTAAGCGACGCAGGTACTTGCCGAAGCAGCCATGCCCCGACAGTACCTGCGTCAAACTGAACGACAGGGAGCCGTGCCTCCTCCCGAGCCAGTCGTCAAGTACTGGCCGGATCGCCTCGACGGTAGCGAGGCCGGCGGTAGGGCGCATAAGCCTCTGCCGCCAGTCCACCACCAGGACCTGACAGAGCTCCTCTCGGCGCAGCTCGATCTGCCGCTGCACCGGACTGGAGCCCCGTGTCCGCTCTTCCTCGCGCCATCGGTGCAATGACGCGAGTACTTTCGCCTCTAGGTCCCAGGGCGGGGATCCGGCCAGGACGCAAGCCGCCTCGTAGGACGCTTGAGTAGCTAACATAACATAACCAGCTTCTAATGTTCCCACTCCTTGGACACAGACCTCCTCTTGGTGAGCGGGAGTGGGCTATAATCTACCTCACCGGCCCGGTACGGGTTGGTAGATGTCTCATGTCTTTGAGGTTTTGCAACTAATACAACACTGTTTGCACTGTTTCCTCACGAAGTTTTTTTTTTTAATTATTATAAGCTAGCGCTTAAGCGCTTTATTAGGAGCCTATTCACTCAGAAAAACTGAGCAAATAGGAAGGAAGACGGCAGTTGAGCGAGGTGATGCAATGTTAAACCCAACAACACGACCAACGATGCTGCGCCAAAGGGAGATTGATCTGAAGACCCTCCACGACCAAACTCCCAACACAACAACATTAGGCGCATCGTCCCGGCACACATCGCAATACAACTGCTCAGACCGGTCCTCCGTACGGCTTCACCAGACATCATGCCGGAACACGACAAATCGCTGGGCGGCAAGGCTTTGTCTGGTGGGTGGTAACTTCTGCCGGCGGCCGATGTTATGGCCTACCACCGTGAAAAATGTTTTCCTTCACCGTTTTGAGAGCAGTAGTGATGAAAATATTTACACAATGTAAAGCGCCTCTGCTGAAAACGCCAAATTAGTTCCTAGTGGCAAAAATTTTAACGCGTTTAACGTTTAAACCAAAATGCAACAATACACTATACCCTAGCATTACCTAAGACTACTAACTTGACGTTAGTATAGACAGATACAAGAAACCTACCAAAATTACAACTTAATTGATTAACACATTAACAATAGAATATGCCTAATAGATTACTCTTTATTATGTACACCATACAAATTACAGAACATAAATGTGAAGATTTTACAAAGGATGACATAATGAGCGGTTTTATTGCTAAGAGCGATCTTTTACAGATAGCCTTTGCATGGATTACTAAGTGGAAGGAAATACGGGCTTGCGGGCCATGAGCAGTGAGCAGCTTGCCGCCCGGTAAGGACCAGGCCCGGGTCGACGGCGCGTTGTTTCACGCGCGCCTCAAAGAGATGTCAGTACATCTTGACGGGGTTCACGATGACCGATGCCTCCTGGGTCAGATTTGCACGTTGGTTAAAAAAGAAACCGTGGCCCTGGCGCACAGGTGAGTGTACAAACACGGGTGGGTTTTCGTCATTAAAAGTCTGACACACCCTTCCGCCCCGTCCAAAGCGGGATAGGTCATTTGTTGATTTCCCATCCAGAACAGCGCAGCGGTCAACACGCCTGTCTGCGACGTGGAAGCCCCGGGTTCGATCCCCGGCCAGGTCATAATGGAAAACGATCTTTTCCTGATTGGCCTGGGTCTTGGATGTTTATCTATATGTCGGAGATCGTCGATATAATTTTAATAGAAGTTGCTGATTTGATTTACGTAGTAGAGGGGCGAACGCTTGTGACGTTATTTTGTGATGGCGTCACATGGACAGAGTCGCTTTGGAAAGTGGGGTTCGTCGAACGGTCACTTTGCATCGAGTCGCGGACCAAGGCACATCTCCGAACCGAAACAGTCGGTTTGCCTATTCAAATTATTATTATGAAGATTGGAGGGTATATCTACACGTCGTGCTTCAACTCAAAACTGACCTACGAAATGGAACCTGTACCACAACACCAAGTTTCAATAAAACTGCAACTTGGACAGATCCATATAATAATTTTATTCTTCACAACAGGTAACAGCCAATATATTATACTTAAATTGAATACATAACGGACGGACTCCAATATTTCTTAACTATTCCGACTGATTCGGATGACAACCAAGAACTGAGCGTACTGGCTCTAAAAATGCTTATTTCTAATTTCAATCCCGCCACCACTTTGACGAATTAAATGAGGGTACTAGAGAGTTGGCCTAATTTCCGGTTTCGCTCTTTCTAGATAACTATATGAAATTTAAACAAAAAACTGATCATTAAAATACTAATAAATGTTCTTAATATTTTAGAAAGAATCATTACATTACATTCGGCCATCCTACTTAGTGCAGCCTCCTGGCGCACTACAGCTAATATCAAGAATTCATAAATAACATAATATAGAAGTACACAACTTAGATTCTATCGGACTTTCTACTTCAATAATATACAACAATAACAAATACTATTCAATAATATATTACTTAAAATCTCAGTTGATTATCAAATCAAGAAAAAGAATCATTACATTAAATTACCTTATTTAATTAATCATAATATAGAACATAGTCTTCAGAATCTCACAGTTCATTTCTTGTAATCTGGCTTAATAATCAGAATTCAATGAATAGAGCACACTTTGTTTTTAAATATGGCAATATTATGTATATGAATGTCAAATGATGGTGCATTTGAATGTCAAAATAATTAATAGAAGACAATTTGGTTAACAGAAAGGAGATTGTTTGTTCTGATGCCATAAACACATATGACAATTAATAAATTAAATGACAAAATGAAAGTGGCTGGACTATTTATCGACCTCAGCTCAGCTTTTGATACTATTGACTATGAATTATTACTGACTGACTTAGAACATTACAGTATCGAGAGGCAAATCCTTAATTCTCATAAGATCCTACTTACATAATAGAAGAATGTCTGTAGAAATTAAAAGCATCGATAGCTATTTAGAATTAAGAAAAACATTATACAAATTATGTAGAAAGTTGAGAAATAAACAATTTATTTTATTTATTTATAGAAACAATCATGGAAGTTGTATACACGTCTAAAATCACAAAGATACAACGTGGTGTACCTCAAAACTCAATTTTGGGGCCTATTCTATTTATCATATTTACAAATGACTTGCTGAACTTTATGCATCACACTAAACTTAATGTAAAACTTGTCTTTGCGGATGACACTAACATAATAGGGGCCAATGACTTAAAAGAATTGACCCAAGCTGTAAACGAACCACTTAAAAATCTTTACGATTGGTTTACAGTTACCTTTTGCTAAATACAAGTAAAACCAACATTACTTTATTCAAGACAACAACTCGTAACAACGACAATCTAGACGTACAAATTGATGGAGTCAAGATTGACTTAGTAGACAAAGTCAAATTCTTAGGTATTAACATAGATGTGAACTTAAATTAAAAACATGAGCTAGCTGCTATTGATTCTTCTATTTCATCAGCATGCTATGCACTCAGGAGCCTTAGAGATATTTTAGATTTAAAGCATCTAAAGGCTAATTATTATAGTGCTTAACGAAGCTAGATTGAGGTAACAGTTACAATTATACGTCTCAGAAAGCATTCATCTTACAGAAATGTGCTATAAGGACTTGAATAAGGATCTCACAAACAGAATCTTGTAGAGAGCATTTTTTTAAAAGTTGAATATTTTGACAGTACTAAGTTTATATATATTGGTTATTCTTTGTTACTTTGCCAAGTATATTCATCATTATATTTCGTCGCTGCATCCTCGAGATTTACATATTGCACTAGGTAGTCCACTCCTCATTGTACCAGGCATCGAACACAATTTTAGAGAACACACTAAAATAATTACTTCAATTTATTAATACCAATATTGACAGGTTGTCCCCCGCCAGCTACTACCTACCTACCTTACGGAATTTTATCATTCGCTTCTTGTGTGCAGGCATCGTAACCTCGTGTCGTACAAAAGGGTTAAAAAATCAAGTAAAATTTCTTTTTATGTCACAAGTTTTGGAATAACCTTTGTTTAAATTCATGATTGATACGTTTTACATATAAAATTAGCGAAAAGTGCGCGTTAACAGTGTTTCGACCTTTTTTTTTAATTTTGTGTAGGTACCTAGTTAGTTTGACTTACCCATAATGGGTAAACGTAAACATAAGCATTCTCGTTCGAATGAAGATCTGTTGAGCAAAATAAGTCGTTTAGAACGACGAGTTAAGTGACGAAGAAAAAATAGTTATTCATCTGAATCGGACCCAGCGGTAACGGATCACAGTAAGTAAAAGCCGTTTTATTTAAACGTAGGTACCTATCAAAGCCTAAGCGCACAGACCGGTTTTTTTTCTTTACAACGCAGTTATTGTAGGCATTTTCAATCTTGAAAAAACTAACGCATCAAACTATTTTGCGTCCATTAGTAAATTCTAATGTTAAAACACGGAAACATATATAAGTAATGAGTAAATCCAGTATAAGTATAACCCAGTGTTTTTTTTTCCTAATTATATTATAAATTATATTAAAAGAGATATAACTAGGCTTACATAGACATAAAAAAGCTGCGATAAGAATGTCGCTGTGGAGTTGCCATACTCCTTATGTTATAACAAATCAATTGAGCTGCGATGCGATTGCAGCCACACAATGGATAACATTTTAGAACCGCGATGCGATTGCGGTCGTTATCAAATAAGACATTTAAGAACCGCGATGCGATTGCGGTCGTTATCAAATAAGACATTTTAGAATCGCGATGCGATTGCGGTCGTTATCAAATAAGACATTTTAGAACCGCGATGCGATTGCGGTCGTTATCAAATAAGACATTTAAGAACCGCGATGCGATTGCGGTCGTTGTCAATTGAGTCGTAATGCGATTACGACCTCGTCTTGTTCCTTTTGTGAACATAGTTAATTAACCTTACGTGTAATGAAACAGAACTCGAAAGTAAAGAAACTTTGCCTTTTGAGCCCGAAGTTTTATATAGTTCAGACGCTGATGAAGTTAGCGTTCGCTCAATGGTATTAAGACCTGATCAGACCAGTTATCCCGATAATCAAAGATGTGATGTGGCCCCTGTCACCCAATCTGATGAAACATTACCTACCAAAGATGATGCGGTACCCGGTACTTCAGCAGATCCCCAGGCACTTTCTGCTGCTATTCTAGATATTTTGGGAGATCCCAAGGAAAATGACGAGCCTCTTGGACCCAAGATTAGGGAAGAAATCTCTAAAAGATGGGAAAAGATAATAATGGAAGGGCTGAATAAGGACCAAAAATTGAAGGTGATGGAAGGGGTTTTAATACCAGAAAACTTCCAGCTGCTCAAAGCGCCGAAGCTTAACCCAGAAATCGCTACTGTTCTTATCGAGTCTTCTAAAAACCGGGACAAGAGGCTCGAGAAAGCCCAAAATCCTTTAGGTGTTGGTATAGCATCAATTACAAACTTAATGTCCACCTTGATTGACACAGAAATGTCAAAAGACGATATTATAAAAAAGCTTTCAGAAACGGGACAGATTCTTATGGATTTGCATAACCGAGACACCTTTACAAGACGACAAATAATAACATTCAGCTTGGATAAAAAATTTCATTCCATGATCAAGGATGTAAAGAGAGATTCATATCTATTTGGAGAAAATTTAGGAGAAAAAATCAAAGCTTCGAAGACAGCTGAAAAATCTGGCTTGCAGATCAAAAGAAAATTTGAACCTCGACCTTCAACATCGCATCGGCCGGACCGGCCTTATAACAGCCGCCAGGGAAACGCAACGAAGGGTCCCCCAGGCAATATGCTCACCGGGGCAGACCAGGGGGACCCAGGACTCAACTATCGTCGGCTCAAACAGCTCGCCGTCTGCCGGCTGTTGCAAACCGGTACAACTCTGCGACGAACGCGAGCAAATCGACCAACCACAAGAATTCTTAGAGGTACCTGTACAACACGCTGGTAGGCTTCAGCATTTCCTTGACATATGGAAAACTGTTACCCAAGACCCAGTAGTATTAGAATTCATTACGGGTTACAAAATACCCTTTAATTGTCCTTTAATTCAGCTGGTCGAACCTAAGGAACCAATTTTTTCTGTAACTGAAATTCATAGTCTAAATTTACAAATTTTCAAAACTTTTAAATAATGGTGCTGTTAAAAATGTAAAGACGTAGACGGTCAATTTATCTCAAATATCTTCCTCACGCCTAAAGGCGACGGTACTAATAGATTTATTCTTAACCTGAAAAAGCTTAACAAGTTTATTGATACACAGCGCTTTAAGATGGAGGACATTAGAATCACATCTAAATTGATATCCCGTTTCGACTTTATGTCAAATATTGACTTGAAAGACGATTTACTCTGTATCGATCACACTTATGAAGGTTGATCTCAGAAAGTTTCAGAAACCGTTTCTTTCTTAGAAAAATTAGGTTTTGTCATAAATTATGAAAAAAAGCGATTTCATACTTAGCCAATACAAAACTTTTTTAGGTTTTGAACTGGACTCTAATGAACTGTCTTTAAAGTTGTCATTTAATAAACGAATTAAAGTTAAAGATATGGTTGATAAAATTTCAAAGAAACGTTTATTATCTATAAGAGAATTCGCTCAATTTGTCGGAATGTTAACCTCAGCTTGCCCAGCCGTAGATTACGGATGGCTTTACCTACACGAAATTGTTCGAAAGAGAAAAATTTTTGACTCTATTGAAAAACAATGAAAATTACGATCAAAATATGTTATTAAATCGTTATTTAGATGCCGATTTTGCATGGTGGAATAATAACATAATGAATGTTAGCAAGCCTATGTAAGTCAACATAAATAGGTACTAGAAATATTTTCAGACTCATCCCTTACAGGATGGGGCATTTCATGTAACGGTGAACGTTCTGGTGGTTTTTCGAGCACGAGAGTCACATTAATTGATTAGAACTGAAGGCAGCCTTCATAGGTTTGAAATGCTTCGCTGACAAAATTAAAAACAAGAAAATTCTTCTTAGAATTGTTAATATGACCGCTATATCATATATCAACAGAATGGGGGGCGTCCAATATGATCATTTAAACAAGATATCACGCGAGATATGGTGTTGGTGCGAAGAACGACGCATTTTTATTTTTGCGTCTTACATAAAGTCCAAGGATAACGTAGAGGCTGATGACGAGTCCAGACGTGACAACATTGATACGGAGTGAGAGTTATCGCAGTCAGCTTTTAATAAAATTACCGACACTTGGGGCTCCCCTCAACTGGATTTATTTGCGTCTCGCTTAACCGCCAAATGTGAAAAATACATATCATGGAGACGTGATCCCCATGCTTTTAATATAGACGCCTTTACACTTAATTGGAACCAATGCTTCTTCTACGCATTTCCGCCGTTCTCGCTGATCCTAAGATATCTATGAAAAATCATAGACGATAAAGCTCATGGCATAATGGTGGTCCCCTACTGGCCAAGCAAGCCCTGGTATCCTCTGTTCGTAGAGTTACAGTCATCAGAGCCTATCTTTTTCTCACCGGCAAGTGACCTTCTTTTGTCTCTTTTATGGCGACATCAGTTATGGTTACCCTTATCAGGGAGGCTTATTCAAAACAGTTATTAGCCGCGGAAACGATAGATATTATGATTAATTCTCCTTCTATAAATTCATTAAAGCAATACGATGTGGGGTTAAAAAACAAAATGGTGGCAATTTTGTCAAGCAAACTCAATTGATAATTGTTTCTATTCAACAGTACCAGTAGCCTTAAAATTTTTAACCAATGAATTTTATTCCGAGTCTAGTTACTCAACTCTTAATACGTATCGCTCAGCAGTGCCCCTAGTATTAGGAAAATCATTCAGCGGAGCCGATGACGTAGTTTAACGTAACGTCATTTTTTTAAGGGAGTGTTTAGAAGTAGACATCATTTGTCAAAATATCAGTAAACGTGGTACAGTAATACTGTTCTTGATTGTGTCAAATTGGTATCCCAATAAGGAATTGAGAATAGAAATTTTAACAAAAAAGCTGGTAGCTCTCATATCTTTGTCAACTGCACAAAGAGTACAGACGCTGTCTTTAATTAGATTTTGCAATAAAAAAGTCAACGATAACAACATTGATATACCAATTGATGACATAATTAAGACCTCGGCTCCGGGTAAACAAAACCCACGACTAGTTGTTCCCTTTTTTCACGGTAGACCCGAAATTTGCCCCGCTAGGACTGCAGTAGATTATATGCAAATTACAAATTCTTTGAGGAAGGACCCTGACACTGAAAGGCTGATTTTAACAACTAAAAAACCGATTCATAATGCCTCTGCATCTACGATTAGCCGCTGGATAAAAGCAGTATTATACGTAAGTGGGATTGATACAAATGTATTCTCAGCACACAGCGCTCGCCACGCTGCCACATCAGCCGCTGATCGCAGAGGAGTTTCGATTGATATCATAAAGAAATGTGCAGGGTGGACAGGTCGGTCACTTACTTTCGCCCAATTCTATAAATTCGAATAACGTTAACTCCTTCGCGGAGGCAGTATTTAACGTCAATGAACATTGAAAGTACTTGTTAATTTTTGTTTATTTTTTATTCTCATGCTGTATAATTATTTCACACAAGTAAACAGCTTGAAACTTTACGATGTTTGCTATATGTATATATCCATTATACAAAATATAAGGAGATAGTTATTTCAAAAATAATACTCTGAACATCTACCTAGTGCAATATGTAAATCTCGAGGATGCAGCGACGAAATATAATTGAAGGTTAAACAAACTTACCTGAAGTGAAGTTTGACCGCAATTATATGAGTCGCTGCATCCGAAGAGATTTACACACCCACCCGCCCTTGTTTTGTGTCTTACAAAAACAACCCTTAAAGTATTTTTGAAATAATTCTCTGAAGAAATGATAAAATTCCGTAAGGTAGGTAGGTAGTAGCTGGCGGGGGACAACCTGTCAATATTGGTATTAATAAATTGAAGTAATTATTTTAGTGTGTTCTCTAAAATTGTGTTCGATGCCTGGTACAATGAGGAGTGGACTACCTAGTGCAATATGTAAATCTCTTCGGATGCAGCGACTCATATAATTGCGGTCAAACTTCACTTCAGGTAAGTTTGTTTAACCTTCAAGTATCAATCACAAGAGGAACGTAAGGTAAGAGAAAGCAGATGAAGAAAGGAGTTTAAACACAAGTTGTCACCAAATTTTAACGTGGTCAGGCATTGCTCCAGCTACCAAGCAGTTGAATTGTTCAATAGGTTACTAACTGATTTGAAATTGTTAATATATAATAGTCATTTATTTAAAAATAAATTAAAAACCTTGTTGGAAAGATGTTTAGTTTATAATCAGTATCAGAATTCATGTCAAATGATACAAAATAAAGAAAGTACCAGTGAACACGCTTTCGACTCAATTCCTTAACTTTGACTGTAACAATGCATTTGACATTATTTTATTTATTTTTTTCTTGTAATCATATCTGACATTTGTTTATATATCTATTGACATACTTAAGAATAATTGATTGACTTGTTAAGTTTGTCTGTGATTATTTATTTTATTATTTATATACACACAATAAAATATTCAAATCGACATTTTTAATTTTTTTTACCCACATGTGGTATTTCTATTTTAATTTTATATGCAATATTCAACACAATGTAAATTGTTATGAATGGGCAATTGACGAAAATGAAAATAATGAAATAATGACAACTAGTTTGCCTCGTCATTCTCGTTTTCCTAAGCCAGCTGTCAATGATTTGAGCCCTATAGGCCGGGTCGAATTCGGGAACTACATTATTTTAAATTTTAAAAATTGAAATTGAAAATTTCCACTTGGTTCTCCTTTGAAGTCGGGGAGCAGCTTCAACAAGTCTTTTGCGGCCAACATACTCGATGTCCTACGAGCCTTCCTTGGTGTGGCCTCTTCGCTAGAAGTAGAAGTCGTTCTCCTTTTATTCTTTGATTGCCTCCTAGGCGGAGTAGTTGGAGGTGCCCCTCCTTTTTATCATCCTCGCTTGGTACCATGGCTGAAAATAAATTGAACCGAGTAGAAATCCATACCCCGATTATCCAAATCAGTACAAAAATATTCATTGCTAATAGTTTCATAAGCTTTAAGCCATTAATTTTATCCAAGCAACTACTGAACATAATCCACTCAGTCCTCACAATAATCTAGTGGACAAACATAGTCCACTCAATCTTAATAATAATCCAGTGGACAAACATAGTCCACGCAATCTTGACATTAATCCCGTGGACAAACCTAATCCACGCAATCCTGACATTAATCCCGTGGACGAACCTAGTCCACGCAATCCTGACATTAAACCAGTGGACGAACCTAGTCCACGCAATCCTGACATTAAACCAGTGGACAAACCTAGTCCACGCAATCCTGCCATTAATTCAGTGGACAAACCTAGTCCACGCAATCCTGACATTAATCCCGTGGACAAACCTAGTCCACGCAATCCTGACATTAATCCCGTGGACAAACCTAGTCCACGCAATCCTTACATTAATCCCGTGGACAAACCTAGTCCACGCAATCCTGACATTAATCCCGTGGACAAACCTAGTCCACGCAATCCTGACATTAATCCCGTGGACAAACCTAGTCCACGCAATCCTTTTTTTTTTTTTTTTTTTTTTTTTTTTTTTTTTTTTTCTCGAGTGGAAATGCCTTTACGCACCATACCCGTCGCTAGCTAGGCGACGAGCGTGTGTGGGACTCGCCCGGCCGTAGCCGGGAATACCCACTAAAACCACCCGGTTACCGTCGGGCCCTGTGTTGAGAGTGTCACGGGGCCGACCCGAAGGCCAAGTACTCCGTGACACCCTCAGGGCTTGCCGGCCCTCCCCTGTAGGGCCGGTTTCCGCGCCAAAGGGGGATTACCCGGTAACGGAATAATCCCCAGACGTGGTGACCGTTGTGCAATGCACGTGCGGGAGCTACCCGCACGCGCTGGTCACACCCTGGGGCTAAAGGAGACGGGGGTTCGTCCCCCGCCTTCTTCGCCCCACCCGTCTACGCCGGAGGGGAGCGGCAAGTACGTCCTCTTCCCGCTCCCTCTCCGCAGCCTCCTTCTGCAAGAGGACGGTCTCGCAGAAGGAGGCGGCAGCCTCCCATGCCGTCTCACTTTCAACCATGGCTCGTACCATGGTTGCCAGTGAGAGGCGTCCGCCTCCGAGCGCCGCAACGAGATCGCGGCGCTCGTTCCGCCAGGCCGGGCACTCCACTAGGGTGTGCTCGGCCGTGTCGTCGGGGGAGTCGCAGTGATGACACCGCGGTGACTCCTCCCGACGGGCGACTCGGTGCAGGTAGTGACCGAAGCACCCATGTCCGGTCAGTACCTGCACTAGGCGGAAGGTAAGGCTGCCATGCCGGCGCCCAACCCATCCCTCCAACACCGGACGAATCGCTCCAATCGTCCGGTGGCCGGCAGCTGGGGAGCGGAGCGCCTCCCTCCACCGGCTCAGGGCCTCCCCCTGAGCCGCTAATCTGACCCGCCTTACTTCCTCGAAGGCGGGTCGTTCCCCCCGTTCCCGGGCCGCGACACGGTGTCGATGCACCTGGGACAGAACCAGGGCATCGACCTCCCACAGGGGCGTGCCCGCGAGCACGCAGGCCGCCCCATGACTTACCGTGCGGTATGCCCGCACGGTCCGTGTCGCGATGACCCTCTGCGGCCTCCGCAGCAGGGCCACTGTTGCCCGGGAAAGGCGCTCCGCCCACACCGGGGCTCCGTAGAGCGCCATCGACCGTACCACTCCCTGGTACAGCCGACGGCACGCCGAATTCGGCCCCCCAAGATTGGGGAGGAGCCGTCCGAGTGCGGCTGCGAATGAGCACAGCCGCGGAGCGAGGAGCCTAAAGTGCTCCTCGAAACTCCAGCGGGGATCCAGGATCAGGCCGAGGTACTTTATATGCACCTCGACGGGAACCCGGACCCCCTCCACTCGGATACGGAGACCCGGTGGGGTTCTGCGTCGTGGGGCGTGGAAGGTCATGGCCCTCGTCTTCTCGAGAGCCACTTCCAGCCCCAGGAGGCGGATGCGCCGGACGACCAATGAGGTGCCGACCGACGCAAGGTGAACCGCCTCCTCCCAGTCACGCGCCCTGGCCGCGACTAGGGTGTCGTCCGCAAAGCAGAC
The DNA here is from genome assembly GCA_037179545.1 of Sesamia inferens. Lineage (NCBI taxonomy): Eukaryota > Metazoa > Arthropoda > Insecta > Lepidoptera > Noctuidae > Sesamia > Sesamia inferens. The sequence continues at coordinate 17,547,926 of CM073944.1, read as the reverse complement.
GACGTCCATACGCGGCAAGAGCGCGCCACGCAGAACCCAGTTGTACCCCAGGTTCCAGAGCAGGGGACCAAGCACCGATCCCTGGGGTACTCCTACTGATACGGCCCACGACTGGACGCGACCCTCTGCGTCCTCGTACAGCACCCTCCTCTCACGGAGGTAGTCCCGCACGAGGGCGCAGAGGTAGAGGGGCACTTCATGGTACTTCAGTGCCGCCTCTATGCATTCGTGGGGGAGGGTGTTGAACGCGTTCGCGATGTCTAACGACACCGCGACTACACCCTCACCCCTCGCTGTGGCCGCCTCAGTCCACCTCTTGAGGCGAGCCACCGCGTCCATCGTGGACCGGCCGGTCCGAAAGCCGTACTGGCAGTCCGCCAACTGCGGCCCACGGCTTTCCAGGTGCTCCTGGATGCGAGAGGCGATGATTCTCTCAAAGCATTTTCCGCTCTCATCCAGGAGCACGACCGGCCTATAACCCGACGGTGAGTCGGCAGGACGTCCGTCCTTGCGAAGGAGGCAGAGCCTGCCCACCCTCCACCTCCTGGGGAAGCGGCCCGTCGCGATGCATGTGTCCATAACCGCGCGGAACCGGTCCCCCAGGGGCTCTATGGCAATTGCCATCACCTTCGCAGGGACGCCGTCCGGGCCCGGAGCCTTGTTTTTGGCTCGGAGCCTCTCCCTGACGGAGTCCAACTCACCGTCGGATACGGGAGGCCCATCGGTCCACACCTCCAGAGTGGATGAACTGGAGGCGGGCATCCTGGGGGGCGTGAAGGGTCCCGGGTTCGGAAACAGAGTTTCCAGGACCCTTCTCAATAGGCCCGGCTCCATACAGGATGTGGGGGGTGCCGCTCCCTGCAGCTTCCCCCTCACCACCCTGTAGGGCCTTCCCCTAGTCCACGCAATCCTGACATTAATCCCGTGGACAAACCTAGTCCACGCAATCCTGACATTAATCCCGTGGACAAACCTAGTCCACGCAATCTTGGCATTAATCCCGTGGACAAACCTAGTCCACGCAATCCTGACAATCCCGTGGACAAACCTAGTCCACGCAATCCTGACATTAATCCCGTGGGCAAACCTAGTCCATGCAATCCCGACATTAATCCCGTGGACAAACCTAGTCCACGCAATCCTGAAATCCCGTGGACAAACCTAGTCCACGCAATCGGGATGACGACTTATAATAATTAATGTTCGATTCATCAGATACTTCTTTTTTTTCTGCTCTTTTTTTCTTTGTTTTAGGTTTAAAGAACTTTATTTCTCAAAAAGAACATAATACAGTTCACTTATATGAGATTTAACATTTAATGCACAAATTATTTCGTCTATTAAAGTTAAATTATCAGGAGACTGAAGATCTGCTTAAACCAATCCGATAGATGTACCTCTAAAATAGACTCATACCTACATACACTCACTCTCACACCTTCACATATCTACTCTCACATACACTTACACATACCACCACTACCTACATGCAGAATCACTCTTGCACGCACATACGCATAAATTAATCCATGTAAAAAAGTGGCTTAGTTTAAATCAATTCTTTTTTATCCTTTTATTGTTAATTTTGATATACCTAAATTAATTGTAACCTTTTCTTTATCTTTATATTTTAAATTAATTGTTTTTATTTTGCTTTATTACACTTTTCTGATTTACTATTCGGAACGCTCCAATAGTCCTATTTTTTGTTTAACTTGGAAGGCGCTTGTGGCTGTGATACAGTGATTTAATTCATTAGTACAGGCACCAACGACACATTATTTTCTGTACTCTTTGATTTTTTAGTTAAAATATTATTTGTGTACCTTGAAATGTATATTTTTGAAATAAAAAATTATTATTATTATATTATATTATGTCTAGTGACGCAGCATGCAGATACACAATAGGTAAAACGATAAGAAAGCAAAAACAAAAGTGTGGGTAGTTACATAGTACATTTACAAACAAGTTAATACGGCTGGCCAATTAGAAACCGAGGTACCCTCTTATTTATTGATTATTTACTTTTGAGCAAATTATTGTGTAGATGTGCTTATGTATGCAGCAAACTATAGTCTCAGAGACCGGTGATCGTTTATGTGTTTCATTTTATAATTTTGGCTATAATGTGTATGTTAGTTTTATGTTGTAATTATTACTTAGGTATACTTATTATTAAATATATTTAGTTTTTTATGCTTAATTTTCTTGATTTACAAGTAGTAATCGTATTTAATACTTTATTAATTTACCAAGTATTTCATAGTATGTTGCCAGGGTATTTATGTACAACTTACGTTCAGCGTAATATATTCCTTTAGTTTTCTTTTATAAATATTCATGCTTCTACACTCCTTGATTTCATTTGGCAATTTGTTATATTCTAATTTGTTAATTTTTTTTTTTCTCATACCTTATCCCTATCCTAGCAATAATCCAATCCAGTGAACAAGCATAGTCCACTCAATCCTGACAATAATCCAGTGAACCAGCATAGTCCACGCAATCTTAACAATAATCCAGTGAACATACATATTATAGTTACTGTATCTGATCTGTGTCTAAAAATATCTGTTCAAACCATACCCTCAATTATTATGTTCATAAAAATATTTATTCTAAAGATCTAGGTACCCAAATTACATACAGTTTCCTGTAGCTATCACGAACAACAATATTAAGGAGTCGCCTTAACCAAATGTTCGCCGCGATAAACCACAAAATGTGAATAAATAGCATTGTCAAGGAGTTGCCCTGACCGAATGCTGCCCATTCACGATTAGAAACTGTACGAACTTATACATTCAAAACTTCAACGTTGGTATATTATCACCAAAACACCATGAGGGAGTTGCCCTCACCAGATGAATCAACGACAATAAAACCACCGATTAGATTTGGTTTACGTAAAATTAATATTTTAAATACTACATGGCATGGTTTGAAATAACGATAAATAATCATTTTTTTTATAATCAAGAAATGAATATTGCTTATACATACCTTTATTTTGTGGGCTGAATCCTCTCTCACTTCTGAGATTTCAATAAAACTGCAACTTGGACAGATCCATATAATAATTTTATTCTTCACAACAGGTAACAGCCAATATATTATACTTAAATTGAATACATAACGGACGGACTCCAATATTTCTTAACTATTCCGACTGATTCGGATGACAACCAAGAACTGAGCGTACTGGCTCTAAAAATGCTTATTTCTAATTTCAATCCCGCCACCACTTTGACGAATTAAATGAGGGTACTAGAGAGTTGGCCTAATTTCCGGTTTCGCTCTTTCTAGATAACTATATGAAATTTAAACAAAAACTGATCATTAAAATACTAATAAATGTTCTTAATATTTTAGAAAGAATCATTACATTACACAAGATGCTGTCGACCCTACCGCTTTGCCGTCGCTGTCTCCGACATGTATATGTATATATTATAAATATAGTATCGTTGAGTTAGTATCCCATAACACAAGACTCGAACTTACTTTGGGGCTAGCTCAATCTGTGTGATTTGTCCGTATATATTTATTTATTTATTTATTTATTTTATATATAAATAATGTGATAGTAAATAATCAAAAATATGAATCATTTTGAAAAATCCTGCTAAACCTTGGATTCATATATTCGAAAATATTGTCTGTTAAGCAAGGTAAGTAATTACCATAATGTTGTTGAACTGTCAAAACACTACTGATACATGATCCATGTTGTGTGTTAAGCAATTATTGGACTTTTGAAGGCTCCAACAACCCGTAACGATTGCCATTAGATGTTCATATGGCAACAGGGACCAAGGGCTTAGCGTGCTTTCCGAGGCACGACCACACTAGTATAATATTCCGTATAGCAGAATAACAGTCTAATTATAGTCTCCCTCTAACCTAAACATAAATTACTAGAAAAGTGCTACGAATCGCACCAATCCTTTCGCTTACTCGTCATTCAACTTCATACTGCCTAACTTGTAAGGCAAAACAACGTCCTTTGAAAACAAGTTAATTACAGTTTCCATACAAATTACGGGACGTAATTAGTCATGAAGTTACGCGACAACTTTGTTCATGTCATCCAGAATATGTATCTACTTGTGAAGATATTGTTTGGCGATGGCTGAGGGTCTGAACTGCGTATCACCCTTTTTTTTTGTTCTGTTTGGGAAATTATCAAATGACCTCTCCAGCTCCGGGCGGAGCAGACGGGCGTGTCTGACTTTTACTGACTTAAACCCACCCTTGTTTCTTCATTTGCCTATGCGCCGGACCACAGTTTCCTTTTTAACTAACCCGCAACCCTGACCCAGGAGGCATCGGTCTTCGTGGACCCCGTCACGATGTGCTGACATCTCTTTGAGGCCCGCGTGAAACACTATGCGCTGTCGACCCGGGCCTGTTCCTTACCGGATGGTGAGCTGCCCACTGCCCACCGCCCACAAGCCTGCGCCTACGGTGACCGGGAGTTAGTTGTTGTTTCCCGACCAGGGCGTCTCCTGCGGCGGCTAAAGGCGTGAGTGCAATGGATTTTCCGCTTTCACACGCGCTCCGCCTCCTCCTTTCCCAGCATCACAGTTTCGTAGAAAGAGATGACGGCATGCCATGCACTCTCGCTAGAGATCGTCGCCGACCGCCACCACAAGGACACGGCAGTGCTCTACCCAAGCCGGACAGACCTCCGGCGTTTGCTCCACCGTGTCCTCAGTGCAAATTACGCATTACCTTGAAGTTGAGCAAAATGCATCTTGATTATTACTGCCCGATGATCCAAGTCAGAACGTTCTAAACACAATGTAACAAAAACCCTGTTGTTCCTTTCAGGGACATATAATTTTACCTACAAGCACATCATTAATGAAGTCATAATTAGAAAACAGTAATCATTTATTTATTTATTTTATTATTTATGTACACACAATAAAATACAAATAGATACAACAAAATGAAGGTCTGAGTACAAAGGTGCTGCTTATTTCTTAAGAAATTTCTTCCAGCAGACCTGCGAAAGGAGAAGTAAAACAGAAATGTAGACAATAGTGTGTAAGAACAAGGAGGAAATAAAATATGAATATGATAACTATTAAAGTAATAATATTAAATATACCTAAACATATAAACCTAAAATAATTATATAAGCCAAACCAATAAAACCAAAAATAAGTATACTACTTAAATAAATACATAATACTAAAATATATAAATACTTGTACATTGTCTAGTCGAGGGGTCACAATCAAATACCTATTAAAACCGACAAATTCGATTTTTTTTAGAATATCTGTTATTCACAAACTAAACGAATTTTAAGTTATGTGCATCTTTTTCTTTCCAATTCGTTAAGAAAAGGATAGAAGATAACATTTTAATTTAATCCTGTCAAATTAAGATACTCCATAGACAGTTTAGACGCGGTGATAAACATGGCGAATAAAAATACGCCAGTTTACGTCAGGAGTGCATTAATTTGACAGGTCAGAACTGACATTTTATCTTCTGTCCTTTTCTTATAGAAATGGAAAGAAAAAGATGCACTTAAAATTAGTTTTGTTTGTGGAAAACAGAATCGGCGCCATTATAAGTTAACCTTCCTATACTCGCGCCAATTTTTGTAACATCTATACTCGCGCACGGTGTCACAGACCGATAGTTTGTACCCCTACAACATATTTTTTTAACAAGAAACACATAAACTATTACTATTATTTTAGAGTTTAGGATGTAATGAAACAAAACAGTATAACTAAACGTTATTTTATTAATTATTTTACCGACTTATAGTTTTATCACAAATCAGTCTTAAAATTTGAAATTATTTTCTTAAGTACTAAAAAAATCAAATAAAATCTGAACTTCTTTTTAAAAACAAATTAAACTTCTTATTAATAACAACAAACATATCAATAAACATATTTATCTCTGTTTGACTTAATTTTGAGCCTCGCCATAGCAATCAGGGCATACGGTTACAGCATGCTCCAAACAAAAGTATTTTTTGCAGGTGGCACAGTTGTAACGTGTCTTGCGGTTTTTTTTTGAAGAGCAGTATCCACAACGACCTACTTTATTATTGTTAGATGTTGCTGCAGACTCGGGTCCATCTAATTTGCATATTTCGGTGAGCCTGAGTCTTATGCTTCTCGGCAAGGATGAAATGAGAGCCCGTCGTCTAAGTTGCGGATTGATCAAATCGTATGCTAAGGCTTCAAGGAAGACTCGACGGCTAATTTTCTTGTTAGGGTTATTCTGCAGGTATATTATAAACGTATTTATACCCGCTACATTCATTAGGCTGTAAAATATCACCATTGGCCATCTATTTGTCCCACGTGCGACGTTGTAAGTCTCACACATTTTGTCTACGCTATCTACTCCACCTTTGGTTCTATTGTAGTCCATTATAATTTCCGGTTTACCTGTATCTTCATTGATCTGGGCATCATCGTGCATGCTGGATACGAGAAGGACATTTTTGCCTTTTTTTGGTACATAGGATACAAGACTGCAATTGCCTCGGTGCCCGAATAAACTAGATTTTTCAGATTTTTTTTTAGTGCCTTCCGAAAAAAAAAGCCGCCACAGCTCACCTGGTTCCTTCAAATTTTTAGCTTCTCCTCTAGCGCCTGGAAGTTGAGTAACTATAATTCTAGCACGTCGCCTAGTTGGGTTTGAGGCAGGAGATTTATTCCACCTTGTCTGTCCATCTTTTCCTAAGTAAAAATCATGGGATCGTTCATTATGTTCTTCCTCAGATATCTCGTCATTGTCATCGTCTTGCTCGGTATCGTATGTCTCTTCTTGTACCTCCACGTTATCTTCCACCTCACTGTCATTTTCGTCTACATAGCTTGAGCTAGAACTTAATTCTTCCAGCAACAATCTGATGTGATCATCGTCCATTTTGATATGAATTAAAACCTAAAAAAGAATGATAAAATTGGTCAAAATATAATATAGAGCAACATACATACATATATTTTACTATATATACTTTATAAAGTAATCAAAGTCCGTAAAAAATATACAAATGCACGAAATAAATTATATTAATACTTACACAAAAAGTTACACCTATACTCGCGTCGGTCTCGTGGACCGATTGGTGACGAGTGCTACAACACGTGTGTTTCGCCCGAACGCGCGGCGTGCACTAAAACGAAGTTAGCCACAAATCCGGCAGCTAGCAAGGAACTCAACTTCTTAGGATTTACCTGCATAAAAATAATTACGAAAATGTGTTTCGTCGGTCTCACAGACCAACGCGCGAGTATAGGAAGGTTAAATAAATTGGCGGGAACGTTCTATTCATGTCTAGTTTCTTCATGCAGAATTGCAGAGCTAAGAAATCAGTTACAGATTATAAATATCAATAATTAAACATTTATTTTAATTATTTTTGTTGAACAGTTTTTATAAATTACTTGCTTTATTACGTCCCTATGCCGATTCTTAAATTGTAGGTTGAAGGAATAACAGGGTTTTTGTTACATATTGTATATTCATATCCAACGTCCTGACTTGGATCATCTTGGATCAACAGACACAACATGCGTCTAGTTGGAGGATTATACTTTATCAAAGGAGGATAATTGAAAATATCTATTAGATATAAAATATTAATAGTAGATTAGTATCTAAGGGCTGTAATGCATCAATTGTAGCCCGAGATATTTATCGCGCGAAAGCAGGGAAGGCGAGTATAGTTTGAGGGTGCAATTGATGCTTACACCCGAGCTAACTGCTCGGGTGTAAGCATGGTGTAACTCTGCTTTACATTTCGTTTGTGAGGTAAGTAGAAAAAACGGCATTACAAGAATAAAACATTTTAGAACTTTCAGGCAAAATATTGTTAATTGCTGCATCACCTATCATTTTCATTGAATCGGGAGTGCAGTTTATACCTTCATCACTTGCAGAACTTATGTGTTTTTCCTAATAAGCACGTATTTATAAAAAAAACCAAAAAACTATTTTTTTTTTTAAATATAAATTATGAACTAGCGCTTGACCTCAATCCCGCCTGATAGTAAGCAGTGACGCAATCGTTGATGGTAAAGCGCACTAGTTTATTAAGAGCCTATTCACTCTAGCCTTGAAGACACTCAAATTGTAGTCCAATGGAAACACCGCCGCTGGCAAATTGTTCCAGTCCCTCGATGTACGCGGTATAAATAAGGAGGCGAAACGCATCGTCCGGATCGTAGTGGTGTTAACAACATAAGGGTGGAAACTCGCCGTACGACGGGTCGTCCGATGGTGGAACGGAGATGGAGGAATTAAATCATGCAATTCCCTCGCATATTCCTCAAAATGTATCCTATAGAACACCGAAAGGCTGGCTACTCTACGCCTACCTCTATTTAAAGTAAAAGTTTTGTATTCCCACCATTTTTCATATTTTTTTTTAAATATTTTGTCAAGAACTAAATTGAGCTTCGCCGTGCGATATTTATACTAAGGCGCTAATTGGTCACTTACAAGCCCCATTTGGGGGTAATACAGACCTACTTACTGAATATGAGAGATGTAAATCTCTATATTCTCTATATTGCTCCCGGTTGCCATACGAATATCTAATGCCAGTCGTTACGGGTTGTTAGGGCCCTCAAAAGTCAAACAATTGGTCTAAATTTTTCTTGCGTAAGTAGCAGTAATTAAAAAAAAGATAAAAACCTACTCTTATGCCTAACGAATAAATATACGAAACTTCATTTTTTTTTATATAATGATTATAAACTAGCGCTTGACCGCAATCCCGCCTAATGGTAAGCAGTGATGCGATCGTTGATGGTAAAGCGCGCTAGTTTCTTAAGAGCCTATTCACTCTAGCCTTGAAGACACTCAAATTGTAGTATAATGGAAACACCGCCGCTGGCAAATTGTTCCAGTCCCTCGATGTACGCGGTATAAAGGAGGAGGCGAAACGCATCGTCCGGATCGTAGCGTAGATCGGAGCGTAGTGTTAACAACATAAGGGTGGAAACTCGCCGTACGACGGGTCGTCCGTTGGCGGAACGGAGATGGAGGAATTAGCCTAGTCAATCAGAAAAACTGAGCAAATAGGAAGGAAGACGGCAATTGAGCGAGGTGATGCAATGTTAAACCCAACAACACGACCAACGATGCTGCGCCAAAGAGATTCATCTGAAGACCCTCCACGACCAAACTCCCAACACAACAACATTTGGCGCATCGTACCCGGCACACATCGCCACACAACTGCTCAGCCGTCCAACTCAACTGCCGTCCTCCGTACGGCTTCACCAGACATCATGCCGGAACACGACAAATCGCTTGGCGGCAAGGCTTTGTCTGGTGGGTGTTAACTTCTGCCAGCGGCCGATGTTATGGCCTACCACCGAGAAATTATCATTAAAACCGTTTCAGCCATTTTGGAGTAGTTCGGGGACAAATACTGTGACAGGAGAATTTTATATAATAGACATAGTCTACACCTCTGCCTATTTCTTTGGGAAACACAGGTATGATATTATGAGTATTTTTATACCGCAATACACCCGTGAATGATTTTAGTATCAATTTTAAACATGGAAAACAATCATGGAAGTTATAATTGTTGTTCATTTTATAATTATGAAAACGATATGGCACGGATCATGTTCATACTGTTTTTGTATTTTGATCGCAAGCCTTTATAAAAACGTCAATCAACTGTGTTTATTTATGAGCTTAAAATACTTATTACTTATTTCTCTTTATTTTATTTCTTGCTGTTAAAATGCCACTGCTGCATGCATCTTGTAGGGGTCTCTTCGTTCGTTTTGGAATAATAAATTCAACTAATTCATACGATTACACAATAACGCGACCTGGCAGGGACTGTGAGGCTGTTTGAGCCGTGTCTCAGTTCTCATTGTTTTATCACTTTTATCTCATTCGTTCTAGTCATTTGTCACAAAGAAGGAATTAAAAGAAATGAACGAAGAAAGGAAAGAAAAAGGAAGGAAGGAATTCTATTTTTGGATTGTTTTTTATAAACTGCGTTCCTATTTCCAGGTAGAATTTCGATACTTGGCTCGCTATCTATTCTGCCTGTAAGTCAATATAACCTACGACGACGAAGCGACGAAGCGTTTTGCTATTACTTTTATACCGCGTACATCGAGGGACTGGAACAATTTGCCAGCGACGGTGTTTCCGTCGCTCTACAATTTGAGTGTATTCAAGGCTAGAGTGAATAGGCTCTTAATAAACTAGTGCGCTTTACCATCAACGATCGCATCACTGCTTACGATCAGGCGGGATTGCGGTCAAGCTCTGGTTTATAATTTATAATAAAAAAAAATTCGTTGGAAAGTAACAGATTTATGAAAGATGGTCTTAGGGAAAGCATAATCCACCTAATACTGAATACTGGGGCCCTGGTCTGTTATTACAATAGTGTCAGAATATTCGATCAGTGATCTGATAATGATCGGATTTGTTAAATTTCATAATCTACTAACAAAATGGTGTTATTATGAATTTCCAATGGTCAATCATCGACATTTCACTCCATATTAATAAATGTTCAAATTGAATAGTGGTATTAAGAAAATCATTTCTACTAACGGCAATGTCATTCTTTTACCATTTTGGTACGAGACGACTGAACAATAATTGATCGATCATTATGAATTTAGCAGGTTACGAACTATCGCCTTTAGGTTGTGGATGTCAGACGGCAGTCGCTTCACGGAAAATATCGAAGTTTTGCCAAAATCACCAGTTAGACTGGTAAAGCGGACCCCAGACTCCAAACGCTAAAAAAGCTTCGGATTAACGCTGAGATGATGATGATGACTTTTCAGGGAGTGTACAACAATCTACAGGATATTGGCAGGTGTCACCTGACATGGAATTTTTGGTTCCACGACATTTCGATTTCCACACGAAGTTTTCCTTTACCGTTTTTCAAAGCAGTGGTGAGAAAACAATTAACACAAAATGAAAAGTCTGCCTTGCTCGGTTTGAATCTACGACCGACAACTGTTGGGCACGGGCCGGGCACCCTAATTGTATAATACAATTAAGTTGCCTACTACTTTCAATTTCAATCATTTTGAAACATTGCTAATCCATTGCTAAATTTGTTCGTAAACTGTGTTTTCTAAACAAGGTACACAAAGCAATAAATGTTGTTTAAACTTATATAACTTACAGCTACTGATAGGGTGTTACGAAATTGTATTTCTGGGCCGCCACTTTGGCAAACCATTCTTTGTAGGAAGGAGTATTTAAATCTCAATTATTATTCTTCACTCAAACTTGTGTGTGAGCACAATGTACTTGCTGTAAAGCATCTATTTGTTGGGTTAGTCTTTTTTTGTGTGTTATCCATAATGGACGCTCTTAGCGTATAATATATTTCTGCATCGTTCTCACACGATTGATTTCAAAATGAATGATGTAATCAAATATTTGTATCAATGGCTTGATAATTTAAAAGAGTGTCCATGAAGTTTCTTGCCCGTTCTTCTCCATAGGTACCTACTCTTTGGAATGGGCGACTAGCTTCACTTTACTGACTGACCGACCTTCTGACAATTCAAAAGTGCCTGTAACTGGTTTATTTGAAATAAATGCTTAGATTTTGATTTTAATTTGATTTGAAATAACCTCTGGGGCGATTTTTAATTACGGTGATTGTTATCATGCAGTAAATTCGGGTTCCGTTATAAAATTCTAGTCTCTATCACTGAACCCCAACACTCAAACTTCAATGTAAAACCATCCACGGTTCCCTTTTATCGAATAGTAACACATCAATATTTACACACATCAAAAGTGTCTAGGGATCAACATATATTTTTGCAATAACTTTTCTCCTGATTGATATTAATTAAAATTTTCTTTAAGGATTCATCAAATAAAGTGTTTTCGTTTGTCACAGTAACGATAAACCAAGTCACCTTTGCATTAATAAAGAAATTTGCCATTTTCCTAATAAAGGGATATTTGACATTTGAACCACTAACACAAAAGTTCGAAAAAAAGACTGAAATAACAGTTTTCTCTAAAATTTTATTGGGTAACTTAAACAATTAATAATCCGTGTTTCTACCGCGAACACTAACAACACAAGAACATCGGTTTGGCATACTCAAAATGAGTTCATCCAAATCACGCTGTGGAATGGCCGCCCATGTTCGTTGCAACAACAAAAAAAGGTCTTCTTGCGATTGGATACCCTCCATATTCGGCAGAGCTCTTCTCTGTAGCATATCCCATGCATGCTCAATCGGGTTCAAGTCTGGCGACTGAGCAGGCCAGGGCAGGACATTGATGTTAGCTGCGGCGAGAGTCTGTCTTACAACTCTTGCGGTGTGCGGTCGTGCATTATCATGCATTAACTGAAATAAGGGACCGATTTGCACTTGAAGAGGAACGATGACGTCTGATACAATCGTCTCAGCATAAATTTGAGCGTTGAGGTTGCCTCTGATCTAAATCAACTCAGTTCTTCCGCCGATCCAAATACCCGCCCATACCATGATGGTTCCACCACTATAAGGATGGACTTCCTGGCAGGATTTTAATCGCTGTTGGCGTCCAGGGGTTCTCCAGTGTCGTATACGTCTTGTATCCGGTCTCATACCAAAACGAGACTCATCAAAATAGCACACGAAACGCCATTGTTCTTCTGCCCAATTTCTGTGTAAGAGCCCATTGATATCGAATCCTACGATTGTGCATTGCTATAGGTGGTACCCGTAGCGGTCTTCGGGAATGAAGGTTCACTTCATGCAAGCGGTTTCTGACTGTTTGGTCGCTAATTAAGTTCCCTGAAGAGTGATGAAGCCTCACGGCTAACATCATGGCGGTTATTGTTGGAGCTCTTCGAGTTAAGATTTGAATGTATCGGTCTTGTCTCCGTGTGGTGCAGCGATACCGTCCTCCATGGCGCTCAGCCACGGTACCAGTGCTTCGGTAACGTGTCCAAAGTCGACTGATAACACTCTGACTTGTATTCAGAGCTAAAGCCACAGTACGTTGCCGGGAACCAGCTTCTATCATTCCCACGGCTCTGAGCATTTCTTCCCTGCTTAAATGACTTCGCCGCTCCATAATAACGTTGGTTTTAATCAGTAGTAGGGAAACAGTAGCACTAATAATGTCTTCAATGCGTTGTATGTTTTTATAGGGAAAATATTGACAGCTGATTTTCATCTTTTACTCGAATTTGATTCACAGTTCCTGATTCAAATTATGAAATGCACCAAAAAGGATCCATATAAATTTATAAAATCATAAATTTATTACAAAGCCACATCTCAATCTCAAGAAATCCGCATAAAAATGCTTGATCCCTAGACACTTTTGATGTGTGTATTTCTATCTATCTCAAACAAAGAAAAGCATTTTGAGGGCAAGTTTTGCATTTTTAGATTTCTGTAAAGTTAAAATTCTACAGGATCGGCAATAGGCTTCATAGGTTGTATATAATTGTAATTAATCATTGTAATTAGGCTAGGAACCTGTGTGATAAATCCCGACAGTTTTTTTTTTATATTCATGGAGGCCCATGGATTAGTTCTTTGAAGTGGCAGTAGGGGGCACATAGCACGTTGAGCCGATGACCGATAGGGCAGAAAACCTCTTGAATGGCGACCCCGTACCGGCAAGCGCAGCGTCGTACACAAAGACTAGGTGGTCGGATGACCTAACCAAAATCACAAGGAAGCGCTGGATGTAGGCTGCGTCGATCCGGTCTTTTTGGAAATCTCCGTGGAGGCCTATGTGTAAAGGTCAATGATGATGATACATATTGCTCTATATTTTTCTATTAATCCATTATGTTTTTTTTTTTAAATTTATAAACTAGTGCGCGATCGCAATCCCGCCTGATGGTAAGTAGTGATGCAATTGTTGATGGTAAAGCGCGCTAGATTAATAAGCCCACTCAAAAAACTGAATGAATAGGAAGGAAGACGGCAGTTGAGCGAGGTGATGCAATGTTTAACCCAGAGGGAGATTGATCTGGAGACCCTCCACGACGAAACTCCCGACACAACAACATTTGGCGCATCGTACCCGGCACGCATCGCAACACAACTGCTCAGACCCGTCCGCCGTACGGATTCACCAGACATCATGCTGGAACACGACGAATCGCTTGGCGGCAAGACATTGTCTGGTGGGTGGTAACTTCTACCGGCAGCTGATGTTATGGCTTACCACCGAGAAATAAATTATACTGTTGTATTTTTTTAGGTATTTTACAGTTAGTGTTTGCTAACAGTTAGTTTCTATTGTATTAAAATTATTATACTGTGAAAATGTTGTGGGTTTTAAAACATTTATTAACTTTCAACTTAATACAACACTGTTTATGCTTAATATACTATTGTTTATTTTCCTAAATGCAATATATAAAGTTAAAGTAACGTATGGTGATGAATAATAATATGCTACTCATCACTATACGTTTCTTCGAGAACACTTTGGATTCAGTAGAGAGGCGTGCGAAGAGGCTGATGGTGGTGACCCTGATTGAACTCGAGACGGTCTCCTATGCCTAGAGCATAGGCGTAGAGTAGCCAGCCTTTCGTTGTTATATAGGACGCATTTTGGGGAGTGTGCGAGGGAATTGCATGATTTAATTCCCCCATCTCCGTTCCACCATCAGACGACCCGTCGTACGGCGAGATTCCATGCTTACGTTGTTAACACCACTACAATCCGGACGAAGCGTTTCGCCTCCTCCTTTATACCGCGTATATCGAAAGACTGGAACAATTTGCCAGCGGCAGTGTTTTCGTCGGACTACAATTTGAGCTTCTTCAAGGCTAGAGTAAATAGGCTCTTAATAAACTAGTGCGCTTTACCATCAACGATTGCGTCATCGCTTACCATCAGGCGGAATTGCGTTCAAGCGCTAGTTTATAATTTATAAAATCAAAATCAAAATCAAAGCATTTATTTCAAATAAACCAGTTACAGGCACTTTTGAATTGTCAGAAGGTCGGTCAGTCAGTAAGGTGAAGCTAGTCGCCCATTCCAAAGAGTAGGTACCTATGGAGAAGAACGGGCAAGAAACTCCATGGACACTCTTTTAAATTATCAAGCTATTGATATAAATATTTGATTACATCATTCATTTTGAAATCAATCGTGTGAGAACGATGCAGAAATATATTGTACGCTGAGAGCGTCCATTATGGAAAAAAAAAAACAACAATTCAGAATTTAAAATACGCCGTAGCAGCTAAAAGATGACCAGTCCCCTCTGACGGCGTCCGTTCACGAACATGACGTATGGATCAGCTTCATTCAGCTCAACTATATTGAAGGGAACCTAATGACCCAACACACACGCCACCACCAGCGAGACATTTGAGTGAGCATGACATACTCTCAACAGCCATAGCACTATCAAGTCAATAAACGACTAACCCAACAAATAGATGCTTTAAAGCAAGTAGATCGTGCTCACACGTGTTCCATGCAATTATACAATACTAGGAAATTGAATCTACACAATGCAAAGACAGTTTTGTCCAAGGTTCAGCAGCTCCAACGGTGTTCCCGAATGCTAAGTTTAGCTCCTGTGTAGCTGCAGCAGTGCCGAATACCCCTGTCAGCGATGCAATTCCGTAACGTATAATATGCCTGGCTACATAGTGTGTACTGGCTTTGAGTTAAAAAAAAAAAAAAACAACAATTGCAAATTTAAACTACAAGAGGAAAAATCAAAGAACAATCAGTGTAAGCATAGAAATCGGACGCAGCTCAAGCCCAAGCCTTTTTGTCGTCAATATAATCTTTAACACTATAAAATGCTTTCTGACACAACTTACGTTTAATGAAGGATTTGAATTTATTCAGGCTCAGATCTTGAACCACCTCTGGAAGCCTATTGTAAAAATGTATACATTGACATCTAAAAGAGCCACCTATTTTCTTGAGCCTTGTTGTAGGTACAATAAATTTGTGCCTATTCCTAGTATTTATATTATGGACATCACTGTATTTTTTATACAATTTTATATTTTTATGAGCATACAAAAGATTTTCATAAATATATTGAGACGGCACGGTCAGTACATTAATTTCTTTAAATTTTTCTCTGAGAGAGTGTCTTGGACTTAATTTATAAATTGCACGAACAGCTCGTTTCTGCAAAACAAATATTGTCTGAATATCAGTGGCATTTCCCCACAACAGAATGTCGTACGACATTACGCTATGGAAATAGCCAAAGTACACTAAACGGGCCGTCTCAATATCAGTCAAATTACGAATTGTTCGAACTGCGTATGCAGCAGAACTTAGTTTTTTTGACAATTTTTCTATATGGGGACCCCATTGAAGCTTAGCATCTAGAGTTATACCCAAGAACACTGTGCTGTCTACAGATTCCAATTCTTCGCCCTTTATCAACACTTTAGTTTTCACCTGCCTAACGTGAGGTAGAGTAAACTTAATGCATTTGGTTTTTTTCTCGTTTAAGAGTAAATTATTAACATTAAACCAGTGGACTACTTTGGAGATCGCGCTATTTACATCATCAGTGACCTGCTGCTGACGTTTAAGTTTAAATAAAAGTGAAGTGTCATCTGCAAACAACACTATATCGTGATTATCCTTTATGAGGTATGGCAGGTCATTAATGTAAATAAAATCCCATAAAATAAAACATATTTTGCGTTTTGATCTTTTAATAAATTTAAGGAAAATTCCTCGTGATACTTGATTGGCAAAGTCGTAACAGACAGGCTAATAATTCATTATTTTAGTAGTTATTTATTATATATAAGTAAATTACTCATGGGCCTTATAAGAAGGCTCAAAGTCACTCAAAGGGCAATGGAGAGGGCTATGCTTGGTGTTTCACTGCGCGATCGAATCAGGAATGAGGAGATCCGCAGAAGAACGAGAGTAGCCGACATAGCCCGAAGAATTGCAACACTAAAGTGGCAGTGGGCTGGACACATTGCCCGTAGGACCGATGCCCGATGGGGCCGACGGGTTCTCGAGTGGCGACCACGCACCGGAAGACGCAGCGTGGGTAGGCCCCCGGCAAGGTGGATCGACGACCTGGTGAAGGTCGCGGGAAATCACTCGATGCGGGAGGCGCAGGACCGGTCGTCGTGGAGAACCTTGATGGAGGCCTATGTCCAGCAGTGGACGTCTTTCGGCTGAAATGATGATGATTATGATGAAATTATTCATTAAAGGATAAAACAGTACCTACCTAACATTACGGGTTCTAGCACAATTCCCGAATGAATCGAAAATCCTGTGTTCTCGAGTGAAGGGTCGGGTGTTAAGACTAGAACCTTAAGTGCATTGAGTGATTTAAGCTCCTTCAAAAGGAAGACATATTTATCCATTCCCAAGGGAAAATACCGTACTTTTCACACCTTCATTGAGGTAATAGCAAAAAACACATGTTTTTTTTTTTAAAAAAAAGCTAAACCTGTCAACCATTTTTGGTTAGGATTCTATATTCAAATCACATCATTTCCCAACAGGTTGAAATAAGATTTAAAAACGCTTCCATCTACGAGGGTGGATCGAAAAGTACTCAGCCTAACCAAGAAAATAAACACATACTAAATCAGTTATATTTTTATTTTTCTACATAATCACCATCAAGTTCAATACACTTTTGCCACCTCCCCTTCCAAGCACTTAGACCGTTGAAAAAAAATTATTCTTCCTTAGAGTCAAAATATGCGTCTACAGCTGCTTCGACCTCGGCGTTTGTCGAAAATCTTTGATCTCCCAAGTGCTTTTTTAGGTTAGGGAACAGAAAGAAGTCTGATGGTGCCAGATCAGGTGAATACGGCGGATGCGGTAACAGTTCAAAGCCACAGTTGTGAATTTCAGCCATTGACTGTACTGACGTGTGAACACGGGCGTTATCTTGATGAAACAGGACTTTTCTTCTAAGCATTCCTCGACGTTTTTCTTTTATTTCCTCTCGAAAACGACGTAGTAAGGTGCAGTAGTAATCAGAGTTTATAGTCTGACCCCTTTCAAGATAATCAATCATAATCACACCTTTCGAGTCCCAGAATACTGAAGCCATCACCTTATTTGCCGACAAAATCGACTTAGCCTTCTTAGGGGGTGGTGAACCAGGTCTTCTCCACTGTTTCGATTGTTGTTTTGTTTCCGGTGTACAGTAATGAACCCATGTTTCGTCCATAGTAACAAAACGATTAAAAAAATCATCTGCATCGACTTCAAATAACTCCAAACAGTCGCGTGAAATAGTCAATCGTGTCCTTTTTTGTTCGACTGAAAGCAGTCGCGGAACCCACCACGCAGACACTTTGTGGAAACCCAACTCGTTGACAATAATGTTCTGAGTTCGTTCATAAGAGATGCCTATAATCTCGGCTATCTCTCTAATTTTTAATCTGCGGTCTCCCATTATTAAATCAAGTACTTTTTTAATATTTTCGTCAGTAGTTGACGTCGAAGGCCTTCCAGAGCGGGGTTCATCTTTCACACTCTCTCTACCACGCTTAAATTCTGCTATCCATTTTTTGACGGATGAATATGACAGAGCACAATCGCCTAATGTACTGACTATGTCATCATGGATGGCTTTTGATGATAGCCCCTTCTTATGGAGGTACTTAATGACGGCACGCTGCTCGATTTGCTCCATTCGCGGAAATTATGTCCGATTACTTTGTTAATAAATTTATAAAATCACAACTAATTATCGCACACGTTTCGAACTTCACACAATGAACTAGTCTGAATTGAACTAAATAATGTGGGTAGATTTGATTTTTAGAATTGAATGGATCTGTATTAGGCCGAGTACTTTTCAATCCACCCAGGTACCTAATAAATAATCAGTTTGATCAACGACAAAGAATAAAATTTGCTAAAAAATTCTAGAAATAATATAATTTATTATACAAATTGAGGAAATTTATTTTTAAAATCCATTATAATTTTCGTAAACAATAATAATATAATTTATCTCTCTCTCTCTATGTTGTTTTTTTTTTGTATCTCATTGATGCAAACGATACATAAATGGCTTTGTTATTATTAAAAAATCCAATTTTGTATACAAAATCCTAACAACGCCGAGCGTTTGAATGTGTTATTTGACTACTGCTCTGAAAATGAACACTTTCAGGCAGTGTTTCAGTTTTTATTATTCACATATTCTCCCTAAAATCGACACTATACATTTTTTTTTTTTTGTTTAGCTTAAGCCATGTGTACACTGTCAGGTTTTGTAACGTGAAAAGCATGTGTACATATGCTTTAGGCATTTCTGTGAATCTTTTTATATTTTTTTTTATAATTATAAACTAGCGCTTGACCGCAATCCCGCCAGCAGTGATGCGATCGTTGATGGTAAAGCGCGCTAGTTTATTAAGAGCCTTTTCACTCAGAAAAACTAAGCGAATAGGAAGGAAGACGGCAGTTGAGCGAGGTGATGCAATGTTGTTAAACCCAACAACACGACCAACGATGCTGCGCCACAGGGAGATTGATCTGAAGAACCTCCACGACCAAACTCCCAACACAACAACATTAGGCGCATCGTACCCGGCACACATCGCAACACAACTGCTCAGACACGTCCTCCGTACGGCTTATTATTTATCAAAATCGAATTATCAAAATCGGTTCATAAACGACGAAGTTATCCGCGAACAAACATAAAAAAGAATTGAGTAACCTCCTCCTTTTTGAAGTCGGTTAAAAAGAAAATTGCGCGGCCAGACCTAGAATCATTTCCAATATTCGGACCTTATTAAAACTTTTTAAAATATATATGACTTTAGCTTGTAGCTGCATATTCTAAGTAGTAGTAAGTACTAAGTAGTAGTTCACTCGGTGGTAGGCCATAAGATCGGCTGCCGGCAGAAGTTACCACCCACCAGACAAAGTCTTGCCGCCAAGCGATTCGTGTCGTGTTCCGGCGTGATGTCTGGTGAAGCCGTACGGAGGACGGGTCTGAGCAGTTGTGTTGTGAAGCTTGCTGGGTACGATGCGCCAAATGATGTTGTGTCGGGAGTTTGATCATGGTCCATCCAGATCAATTTCCCTCTGGCGTAGCATCATTGGCCGTGTTGTTGGGTTTATAAATTTGCATCACCTCGCTCAACTGCCGTCATTCTTCCTATTCACTAAGTTTTATAAGTGAATGGGTTTAATAAACTAGCGCGCTTTACCATAAACGATTGCATCACTGCTTACCATCAGGCGGGATTGCAGTCAAGCGCTAGTTTATAATTATTAAAAAAAAAGTAGTTATGGCACCTTCCATACATTATTGGTAAAAAAAAAAACAACACGGTCAGACCTAGAAATAAAACCTTAAATTGTTGAAAGATACTATTCGTCGCTTTAGTTCTAACACCGTGTAACTCAAAATAATGAACTTTTAAGGAGACTAAAAAAACTGTCTAAGTTTGTAAATGTATTTTTTTTTGTTTTTTGTTTTTTTTTTCGAAATAACGCTCCATCATTGGTTTAATCGCTTATTTGCGATTGGTCAAATGACGCGTCTTTCGATTCTTTATCCAATGACATGCATAACAGATTTTGACCATTTTTTTGAGTTCCTCGGTGTTAGAACTTAAGTGACGAATTACAACAGAAAACGAGCACATTTCAGACTTATGTCAGTAGATATGCCAGTTGCGACTTAGGAACATGTTGTAGGTCGTAAGTTCGAACCCCATCAGGCGCTTCACTTTGTGTTTTTATTTCATCATCACTGCTCTCAAAACGGCGACGGAAAACATCGTCAGGAAACCGGCATGTCCTGGAGCCAAAACTTCGGAGATATGTGACATCTACTAATCAGCACTGGGCAGGCGTCGTAGATAACGGCCCTCTCCCTCTCACCTTGAGGAGGCCTTTTCCTCCCAAGGGTGGGAACATTAAAGGCTGATTGTGTGCGTGTGTGTGTGTGTGTTGATTGTGGTCGTTGATCTCTCACTGAAGATGATGCAGCACTGCCAAAACTCCTCGCATCATCTTCTACTCTGATCAGGAAATTGGCAGATATCGTCAATTTTATAAACCGTCGAGTATGGCGGATTGGGAAAGTTACTTATAATGATAATTAAGCACTTACCGTTATTCTATAGGATACATATTGGAGAGTTAGCGCGGGAATCACATGACATAATCACATGACATAATCCCGTCATCACCGTTCCATTATCATACGACCCGTCATACGTCGAGTATCCACCCGGTTACATTGTTAACACCGCTACAGTCCGGAAGAAGCGATCCGCCTCGTCCTTCATACCGCGTACATCGAGAGACAATTTGCGTGATTAAAATTTAAGTGTTTTGAAGACTAGGTTGGGCTTTACCATCAACGAATGCATCACTTCTTTCTAGGGATTGCAGTCGAGCACTAGATTAAAATATAAAAAAAAAATATTTTTCGCCATTTCAGATTTTTACTTATAAACTCATGAATAATCTTGAACTGATCTCATTAAAATCATATTTCTAAGAAACGATGACTTTAATCAGTTTGGTTGGTTAAGTTTTGGGTCTTATCTGCGGCTTAGATATTAAATTAATTATAATTTATCATAAATTACTACAAGTATCTGCAACGTCAGAGCGTCCCAGTACACTGTAAGCTCTTAATCTGTTTATTAATATGGAAATAACGTCTACAGACGTTGTCCTTAATACCCTAAGCAATATAGCTTCTAAAGCACTGAAAATGTAGTAAATGAAGTTTAGTGTGCTTGTAAAATTATGCTTTTATAATGTTTAAAAAAAATGTTATTGGTGTGAAATAAATAAAAATCATTATACGTTTCAAAAATATGCCACGTCTTGCCTGTCCTATTATTTAAGGCAGCCATTATAATCTTCTCAAAAATATTATGTAATTGGAATATCAAATTATGGTTTTATTATTACTTAGTGCGAGCATGATCTTAAAACGACACAGTGAAATATTGATTTTATGTGCTGCAATATTCAGTCAATTCTTCGTAAGCATAAGAAAACCATTTTTTTTAAAGTTAAGATAGTTTTACGGTAAGCAAATTTTTTTCTTTTTTTTTTAATGATGGTGTAACAGTTACTTTTTTTTGAATTATTATCAACGGTAAAAGAAAGACGGTTGTAATTTGAATTTTCCACTTTAAAGTACTTACGTAGAACTTCTGTTGGATAGGGAAAAAGCATTGAATTCGCGTGAGTGTGACCTACCCGACACCGTGATTGTTTTATGTTTTTTTTTACTTTTTGTGTATTCTGTGTTTTTTAATAACTTTAGTTTTCACTTCTTTCCGTCATTCTGCATGCAAATTTTTTGACCGAAATCAACAACCTTCCTCACAAACAAGAAGTTGATTCTACCGTTATCCTCTAATATCATTTTATCAAAATTATACTTTATCGACACTCCATTTGTCGATTACTCCAAGTTCTATCCGTAGGCTTTAAGTGAAATTCTATGGGAAATGAGTCGGTGTGCAATTTCTGAGCGTTTCAATACTCGCTTCTAGAAATCTTAAGAGTCTGAAGATGAGGTCATTTGCGGCGGAAAATTGTTTTCTTTTCAATTTAAACTCTGAAAGATTGTTGATTACTTTGTGTGGTATTTATTTTGCTACTTATTGATTGGGAAAGGACAGATTTTTACTTTAAGTAAGATTATCGTAAAAAAAGGAAGAAGTCTGAAGGAGCGGGAATCTTAGCGCCCTCACGCCTCTATCTACCGCAGGAGACGCTCAGGTCGGGAGACAATATTGAACTCCTGGCCATCGCAAGCCCGGGCTTGCGAGCGGCGAGCAGTGGGCAGCTCACCGCCCAGTAAGGGCACACCAGGCGCGACTTGGCGGCGCGTTGTGTTTCACGCGTGCCTCAAAGAGATGTTAGCACATCTTGACGGGGTCCACGAAAACCGATGTCTGGGCCAGGGTTGCGGGTTGGTTGAAAGAGAAGAGAGAAAACGTGTAACGTGTAATAAACGTAGGAATATTTCACATTCTAATTGGGGTTTATGACATACCCTAAATATAATATTTCATTAAAATATTAATGGTGTGCAAATAACTTTCAATCTGTTTGTTCTTTTTTTTTTTTTTTGTACATGCGAATGAGCATTATCACGTAGGAGAACAATTTTGTTATAGATACCTGGAGTAGTAATCGCTGCGTTTTTCCTATGCCTTCTATCTTCCTCCAATAATGCTTCCAATTCCGTGTCTTCGTACGATTTCAGTCTTCCAATACGTTCTTTGTCTTCACACTTTCTAAACTTTTGAAACCACTCACGACAACTTCTCTCTCTTAAAACAGCTTTTCCATAAGCTTCTACAAGCAGTCAATGGGCCTCAGCTGCAGATTTCTTCGAATTAACAAAGTAACAAAAGTTCCCGCAAATGACGCTTATTTGGCATAAACTTGTCATTTTTGCCAAAAATAAATATGTGATACTGATCCAGAGTCACTTTTTTTTAATAATTATAAACTAGTGCTTGATCGCAATCCCGCCTAATGGTAAGCAGTGATGCAATCGTTGATGGTAAAGTGCGCTAGTTTAATAAGCCCATTCACTCAAAAAACTGAGTGAATAGGAAGGAAGACGGCAGTTGAGCGAGATGATGCAATGTTTAACCTAAAGGGAGATTGATCTGGAGATACTCCACGACCAAACTTCTGACACAACAACATTTGGCGCATCGTACCCGGCACACATCGTAACATAACTGCTCAGACCCGTCCTCCGTACGGCTTCACCAGAGATAATGCCAGAACACGACTTTGTTTGGTGGGTGGTAACTTCTGCCGGCAGCCGATGTTATGGCCTACCACCGAGGGAACAACTATTACTATTACTCTATAAGTGTATGTTATTATCATTTGTCCGAACTTACGATATCACATTTTACATCCGACAATTTCAACGAAATCTCTCAGTGAGGACATCTTTTGCTAAACAGTGGAAACCTATTTGTACACCTATAATAACATTTGTTATGTATTTATTTTTTATTTTTTTTGAAGTACTTAGGTCCTTTAGTATTCATATTATTTGGTATTCATTGCATCGGACGACCCGTCGTACGGCAAGTTTCCACCCTTATGTTGTTAACACCACTACGATCCGGACGAAGGGTTTCGCCTCCTCCTTTATACCGCGTACATCGAGGGACTGGAACATTTTGCCAGCAGCGATGTTTCCATCGGACTACAATTTTTGTGTCTTCAAGGCTAGAGTGAATAGTCTCTTAATAAAGTAGTTCGCTTTACCATCAAAGACTGCGTCACTGCTTAAGTACCATCAGGCGGGATTACGGTCAAGCGCTAATTTATAATTTAATTTAAAAAAATATATATATATAAAAAGCTGGGCAAGTGCTATTTTCTTCAATAACTTTTAAAAGTAAATTAATTCCATGTACACATATTTGATACTTTCAACCGTTTGATTTGATATGTCACATGGTATAACTTTTTGCTAATTTTCTCCAATGTTTGCCGAATGGTACTTCTATATTCAAAATTCACTTATTTACACGTTCGCATTTGGGTCACATGAGAAGCGAATTTTAACTTAATCGGTCCATTAGATTCTTAGCCATATATATGTATAAAGGCCAAACTTTGCAAAAAGGGGTATTATAAAATCTCAGATTATTTAGAAGACAAAAAAGGTTGGGACTGAGCTGCTCGCTCTGTTAAGCATTGTTATTAAGCAATATGCGTAATTATAACGTAAATTATTGTAAACATTTTCATTTTTAATGTCTGGACTTGAAAAAAGACGATGATCCCTGAGTTTGTTTCGGCTATTTCTTCTCAGACGTAGTCAGTTAGGAAATGCCGGCTTCATCTAGTTAAAAAAAAAACATATGACGTGTAAAAGTGATCAGTGATCCTACTTGCTTAATAAACGATTTCATTTCATTTCATTTCATCTGGCTGTATCAGTGAAACCTGGGTTCCGTTTTATATTTCCGCTCGTTTAAAGTTCAATATAAAACCAATATTATCTAACTGTGTCGCCATTTCCCAACTACCTTGGGTCCCGAAACTACCAGGAAATTAAAAAAGAAAGCACTAATCCCGAAAAAAGTTAAAGAATTCTTGGCAGGTGACCTCAAAACGACCTTTCCTTATTCGAGACAACTTCTTAAAGACTTTCGGCAAAAGGAATTTGGCCCAAGGTCGACACTTGAAATTCAGGAGAGGAATTGACAAATGTCTTAGTGTCTAATGCCTTTTCTCTTTGCATCTCACAATAGTTCAAAATGACAAGATGAGGAAATACTGTTCACGCTTTGTGCGACCGTCTTTTGTTATCTGTGTCGGATTTATTTTGAAAGGCTATGTTTAATCCGTTGTTGATCTTTTCTTTATTCGTTTTTTTGTTGTTAATCCTGCATTTTCCACTGTAAAGTAAAGCCTCCTTTCCCTCTTTCATTTCTCCCAATCTACTGCGATTGTGAGCCAATCTTTTAAGAAATCCGGCTCATAATAGAGTAATACAAGCTTATAATAAATGATCTCCAAAATCCATTTTTACAATAGATACATACCTTATATTTTAAAAACATATCTTTGAGATTTGTTGGACAGCACGATAAATGCGTAATGAGTCGTAATCATATTGAAATGTATTGTTAATCCATTGCTCCATATGTTCGAATAATGTATCTCCTCAACAAAGTAAATAACGCAATGAATCTTGATAGTGTATTACGGAATCAGTCGGCTAGTCTAAAATCCACACATCAACATTTTTTTTTTTTTTTTTTTTTTTTATTAAAGTATAAACCAGCGCTTGACCGCAATCCTGCCTGATGGTAAGCAGTGACGCAATCGTTGATGGTAAAGCGCACTAGTTTATTAAGAGCCTATTCACTCTAGCCTTGAAGACACTCAAATTGTAGTCCGACGGAAACACCGCCGCCGGCAGATTGTTCCAGTCCCTCGATGTACGCGGTATAAAGGAGGAGGCGAAACGCTTCGTCCGGATCGTAGAGGTGTTAACAACATAAGGGTGGAAACTCGCCGTAAGACGGGTCGTCCGATGGTGGAACGGAGATGGGGGAATTAAATCGTGCAATTCCCTCGCACACTCCCCAGAATGTATCCTATAGAACACCGAAAGGCTGGCTACTCTACGCCTGTGCTCTAGGCTTTGGAGACCAACTCGAGTTAAATCAGGGTCACCAATCAGCCTCTTCGCACGCCTCTTTATGTAACTTTAGATGGTATTTTAATGAAAGCTGATTTTTCAATAAAAATAAAAAAGAAATTGGATCTATCTCCTCAGTCTGCTTATGCAATCTTCTTGTTCTTCTTCAGCCTATAGATGTCCACTGCTGGACAACGGCCTCCAACAAGGCTTTCCACGCTGACCGGTCTTGTGCTGCCCGCATCCATCGGCTTCCCGTGACCTTCACCAGGTCATCGGTCCACCTTGTTGGGGGCCTCCCTACGCTGCGTCTTCCAGTACGTGGCCGCCACTCCAGAACCTTACTGCACCATCTGCCATCGGTTCTACGAGTAATGTGCCCTGCCCACTGCCACTTAAGTTTAGCGACTCGAAGAGCTATGTCGGTGACTTTGGTTTTTCTGCGGATTTCCTCATTTCTCATTTACTCTTTTGCTTATGCAATATGTGTATAATATTATACGAACTCCTACCGACGAACACCCTCATCATCACCATCTTAGCCGAACACAGGTACGCTTCCCGTGTCGCTAGTTGTGGTGGCCTATAGTCGTGGTCGTAGTGGTTAAAACACCAGCCTCCCAAGTATGAGTGTGCAGGTTAGATTTCAGGTCAGGCAAGTACCAATGTAACTTTTCTAAGATATATGTACTTTCTAAGCATATCTTGGATACCAATGGCTGATTAAAAAGGTGAAGGAAAACATCTTGAGGAAACCTGCACTTTTAGTCTGAAATCGCCAACTCGGATTGAGCAAGGGTGGTGATTACGCTCAATCCTTCTCTGTATAAGAGGAGACCTGTGCTTAGCAGTGGAACGATAAAAAGATTGATGATGATAATGATGACGCTTCTCCCAAGCACATAGTCTACGTCGACCGGTTCTGTGCACACGCAACGAATTTCTGCGGCCTTCGTAAAATCATCGGTTCTCCTTGTGGAAAGCCTTCCAAAACCACTGCCTTCCAGTACACAGTCGCTATCCCAAAACCTTTCGACCCTACGAACATCCTAATACCTTTATAATCAACGTACCGCCATGACCTCAAAGACTTAACCTTTCCAGAACAGTAACCATAAAATAGTAAGTCTTAAAATTAATTCAATAATACTCATTACTAAGACAATTTCGTTCTGGAGTAAGCCACTAAGTACCCAAAACAGTCATATCCATATTTTATAAGGGTTGAAGAATCGATACTTGAGACCCAAAGGGCGTAAGCGATATAAGCTTTAATGGCGCTTACGCCGTTAGGATCAAGGGTTTTTAAATAAAAAATCATTTTATGAGTAATAAATTTAGGATTCAAGAAGTCAAGTGAATGAAAGACTTTTTGCGATACGTTCATTTCTTTTTACTCCTTGCTGGCTTATAATTCTTATATAAGACTTTTAAGTCTGAAATCGCCAACCCGCATTGAGCAAGCGTGGTGATTACGCTCAATCCTTCTCTGTATGAGAGGAGACCTGTGCCCAGCAGTGGGACGATAAAAAGGTTGATAATGATGATGGCTTATAATAAAGGCTGACATATCACCTGGTGTTTATTTAATCAAACCTACAAAGGCTATAACAAACAGCAATTCGAGAATTCAACAATTTTATAAGATACTTTCATAGTTATCTGCTTTATTGAAGAGGAATATGAACACAAAAGGGAAAGATGAACGCTTTTTAGAATTAATGAACCCCCAAAAACTTTATAATGATACATCCTCCTTAAAAATAATTTAGCGTCTTTTAAAGTTTTTGGCCTTTTCGCACAGTTGGTCGCAGTAATTGGGCTGGAGTACCCTGATCAAACAGGTTCGGTTAGAAGTTAGAACTGCGAGCAACTACGCACGAGTCGAACGAGTGAAGCAGGTGA
This sequence comes from Sesamia inferens, assembly GCA_037179545.1. Taxonomy (NCBI): domain Eukaryota; kingdom Metazoa; phylum Arthropoda; class Insecta; order Lepidoptera; family Noctuidae; genus Sesamia; species Sesamia inferens. The sequence continues at coordinate 17,519,890 of CM073944.1, read as the reverse complement.
TACCGAAGCTGGCTGGCGTACGATAACGCCCGCTTTGGTTCCACTTGTGTCGAAATTTAGTAGCATTATGTTGGTGGCTACTAAGTGTCTTTAGGAGAGCCAAGTAGGAATGAGAAGAGAACCGTAATCATGTAGTGATTGCGTGGTCATTAGTTTTATCAAGGGTGAGCACCCACTAGCAGGGTAGTGGGGAAGAGATAGGCACTGGCTCATGTAAATTTTGGTAAAGTATACAAATGTTCAAAAAAGTAAAGTATACAATGGAAAGAGCTATGCTCGGAGTTTCTCTGCGTGATCGAATCAGAAATGAGGAGATCCGCAGAAGAACCAAAGTCACCGACATAGCTCTGCGAGTCGCTAAACTTAAGTGGCAGTGGGCAGGGCACATTTCTCGTAGAACCGATGCCCGATGGGGCAGTAAGGTTCTGGAGTGGCGGCCACGTACTGGAAGACGCAGCGTAGGGAGGCCCCAAACAAGGTGGACCGATGACCTGGTGAAGGTCGCGGGAAGCCGATGGATACGGGCAGCACAAGATCGGTCAGCCTGGAAAGCCTTGGGGGAAGCCTTTGTCCAGCAGTGGACATCCATAGACTGAAGAAGAAGAAGAAGAAGATACAAATGTATCTGGTATCGAAATCAAAAGCGAAGATCCTTTTGTTCAAACTAGGCTTGAAGCGGTACCTCCAAAGCTTCATGCGAACAACGCGTCATACTGACGTAACGCAAATCCTGCATCTCGCAAGCAGAGTTTACTGTGCAACGACAACAATACCAGTCTGGTCGGAGGATCCTCCCTTTTCTATAGAGGATGAGTGAACTTTACACACTGTTCCTCATACATCCACAGGCTGATATATAATAATCACTTTTACACTGGAAGCCCATCCTAAGATAATTAAAAGAGGTTATAAACAGAACAGAGATATTTTTTTTTTTTTTTTAAATGAACAGACAGCTGTGCTGCTGGGGAGTTTGTTCCGCCACTTCTTCTTCCCAGCGAAAGCACTAGGAAGTGTCGATGGGTGGGCGCTTTTGGGGGACTGTCTTATGTAATATTGACGTTCAAAAAGTGCTGTTTCTCAGCCTAATTTGAATAAATGACTTTTGATTTTGATTTTTGATTTTGAAAGCCAATTTTTGTAATTCAACACATTCTAGTCGCAATCTCATCTCGGCGACAAGCAAATATCAAAAATCTGTCAAAATTAGAAGTGCTGTGTGACAGCTTGAGTCTGAGATCGTTGGAGATTGTGAACTTTATTAAAATTACGAGAATTTCCTCCCTGATGTATTGCACTATCCTTATCCCTAAACTCTCATAACATCGGCTGCCGGCAGAAGTTACCACCCACCAGACAAAGTCTTGCTGCCAAGAGATTTGTCCTATTCTGGCATGATGTTTGGTGAAATATGGAGGACGGGTCCGAGCAGTTGTATTGCGGTATGTGGTTTAACTTTGCACTACCTCGCTCAACCGCCGTCTTTCTTTCTATTTACTCTGTTTTTTAGGGTTCCGTAGCCAAATGGCAAAAAATGGAACCCTTGTAGAGTCTGTCCGTCCGTATGCCACAGCCATTTTTTCCCGAAACTATAAGAGCTATACTGTTAAAACTTGGTAGATGTATTCTATGAACCGCATTAACATTTTGATGCAAAAATTAAAAAAAATAATAATAAATATTTGGGGCTTTCCATACTTAGAACTGAATCTTCGTATTATATTATATTATTCATATGGATAGGTCTTCAAAAATGAAATTGAGGTTTCTAAAATATTTTTTTTCTGAACCGAATAGTTTGCCTGACAGACGCTTCCAAAGTAGAAAAAAGTTGGTCCCCTCCCTTCTAACTTCTAAAATAAGAAAATGAAAAATCTAAAAAAAAAAATTATGATGTACATTACTATAAAAACTACAAACAAAATTGTTTTGAACGAGATCTAGTAAGTAGTTTTTTTTAACACCTCGTAAATCGTAAACCGCTTATTACCGCGTAATCTTTCATAGAAATAACTTAAATCCTTTAATTTCATAAATCAATGGTACGGAACCCTTTGTTTTAAAAAAAAACAGAGTGTAAGTAGTAAAATAGTGTAGAATAATGACATAGCGCGCTTTGCCATCAACGATTGTAGTACTACACTAATTTATGCTTCACTTTAAGGAATCATCAGCCTCTGTATGTTCCCTCTGTGCGATGCATATACCGACAAAACTCTTATATGATAAGAGCTAGCAGAGCATATAATTTGTTGTGTCGGAGGGTTAATGATCTCGATTTGTTCTCCACCAGTGTTCCTAAACTAAAAAAAATACTTTGTGATGGCTTCTTTGTTAATCACTAAAAAAAATTCAGTCTTTACCAAATACTCTCAGAGTGCTTACTTTTTCTTAATTTCGCTTTCCTGTCCTGTGCTGTACCTGTTACTGTCTCTTGTGCTAAACTAATGTCATCTGTGGAAACTTTTAATTGGCATTCTTTCACTAATTATCTTCTATCTGTATATAGAAGTTTCCTTAAAATGTAAAAATAAAATAAAATAAATAATTATCAAGAAAAAAGAAATGTTTTGCAAATTTTTAAATCAACATTTTCTGGAAAATGAATGTTTTCTAAGTTGTTGATTCGACTTATCGAATCAACTTCCAATCATCTCCATTTTGAATATAATTTGATTCACTGAATTGTTTTGTCCGCGTAATATTCTAATTTTATTTTTGTCAAACAGCACCCTGATTGCTTAACTCAGTTTCAATTTGAAGGATAATGCTTGAAAGCTAATCCACTGCTCCATGTGTTCGAAAAATGTATTCGCTCACAAACTTTTTTCTTGGTGGTAGGCCATAACATCGGCCGCCGGCGGAAGTTACCACCCACCAGACAAAGCCTTGCCGCCAAGCGATTTGTCGTGTTCCGGCATGATGTCTGGTGAAGCCGTGCGGAGGACGGGTCTGAGCAGTTGTGCTGCGATGTGTGCCGGGTACGATGCGCCAAATGTTGTTGTGTTGGGAGTTTGGTCGTGGAGGGTCTCCAGATCAATCTCCCTTTGGCGCAGCATCGTTGGTCGTGTTGTTGGGTTTAACATTGCATCACCTCGCTCAACTGCCGTCTTCCTTTCTATTAGCTCAGTTTTTTCTGAGTGAATAGGCTCTTAATAAACTAGCGCGCTTTACCATCAACGATCGCATCACTGCTTACCATCAGGCAGAATTGCGGTCAAGCGCTAGTGTATAATATTAAAAAAAAAACTCAAATAACGCTATGATTCTGTTCTCACTCTTGGGATATAGGCTTCCTCTCTGTGATAAGGAGTGGGCCGTAATCTACCACGCGAACTCAGTGCGGCTTGGTAGATGTCACATGTCCTCTAGGTTTTGCCTCTAGGACATGCCGGTTTCCTCACGATATTTTCTTTCACCGTTTTAAGAGCAGTGGTGATGAAAGTATTTAGGCAAAGTAAAGCGCGCGAAGTCGTGGTGGCCTAGTGGTTAAAACACCAGCCTCTCAAGTATGAGGGCAAGTACCAATGTAACTTTTCTAAAGTTATATGTACTTTCTGAGTATATCTTGGACACCAATGACTGAAGGTGAAGGAAAACATCTTGAGGAAACCTGGACTTTAAGTCTGAACCAACCCGCATTGAGCAAGCGTGGCGATTACGCTCAATCCTTCTCTGTATGAGAGGAGACCTGTGCCCAGCAGTGGGACGATAAAAAGGTTGATAATGATGATGATGTAAGTGCCTGACGGGGTTTGAACCTAAGAACTTGTAAGTTGCGGCTGATACCACTGGGCCGCAAGCGCTGCAGACCAATTAGCGTTTAATTCGTTATTTTTCGAAAGAAGTTCCTTAACGCTATAAGAGTGGATTCTTACTTACTTACAGATTTCGAAACGGCTTGAAAATTTCTCGGAAAAACTGGTAGAGTTAATTTAAACTTATCAATATATTTCGAGCAGCAAGACTCATATTCAAATCGTTTATTCAAATTAGGCTGAGAATCAGCACCAGCAAGACTGTAACCCCAAAACGCCCGCCTTTCGCCACTTCCTAATGCTTTCGCTGGAAAGAAGAAATAGCGAAACAAACTGCCCAACATCACAGCTGTCTTTTCATTTGAAAAAAAATCTTAGGTTCATACAATACCAAATACAGTAATGAACACAAGAAAATACAACAATAATGAAATTATTTACCATATGCCAACTAGCCACGCTAAAATACCAGCAAAGCAAAAACAAATGAAATGAAATCGTTTACTAAGCAAGTAGGATCACCGATCACTTTTACACGTCATGTTTTTTTTTAAACATGATGAAACCGGCTTTTCCTAACTGACTACCTCTGAGAAGAAGTGGCCGAAACAAACTCAGGCATCGTCTTTTTTTAAGTCCAACCATTAAAAATGAAAATGTTTACAATAATTTACGTTATAATTACGGATTTTGCTTAGTAACAATAGCAGAGCGAGCAGCTGAGTCCCAAGCTTTTTTGTCTTCTAAATAATCTGAGATTTTATAATACCCCTTTTTGCAAAAAATAAAATATCATTAAAATAGGAATGTAAATAAGTAAAAACCTAAACCTACCTTAATAAGTAAAAACTTATTTAACTAAATAAAAGTCCCAGGATGGCAGCAGCATTCATAACAACGTGCATATGTGTAAAATATGTTATGAATACATGAAATGAAACAGATTGTGACATCATTGCTGCAAGGTGACAGGCCCAGACGAAACCACAACTGTGGTTTACAAACTCACAGTCTATCCTACCAGCTATCATAGCTAAAGTCTAGCCAAAATGCCAATGACGATAACTTTTAAATGAATTGAAATAAGGTTCAATTTACTATGAAAGACAGACTCTTGAAAAAAGCAGCTGCACTGAGCTACATAAAGGGTGTATCTGACATTGACGCACAAACGAGTACCATGGATCCAGTACATGATTCTGAACCCCCCAGTGCTAGAATTTTTCAATCGGCTTTTTCATGATTTAAAAAAATATATATGTAGTTTTTTCACTTTAGACCGTTCATAATTGCTATACTTTTATAACCCAATAAGATTTTAAAGCAAAAATTAATTAATTCGCTAATTGCACAAAAAAGTGCAATGAAAACAAAACTCGAAAAGCTATCTCATCAGCTGATTTAATAGAGTTCACATCAGGGATCAATGTCATACCTACAAACCCACACTGCGGCACGCTTGCAACGTTCAAAGGCCGAGCCGACACTTTTTATTAAACATTGTTATTGCTGTAACCGTTCATTAACGACATAAATGACTATCATAATTTTATTAGTGGTATGCGATGTAGCGTTTTCGCGAAGTTTTCGTTACGATATCATATACAACCTGTATATGTAGGTATGTACCTAATATTACACACCTTTGCTTTCCCCTCGCTTTCCTTGATTACAAGCTGCAAAAGACGTCACCTTTTAAGCCCCTAACTTTTGAGATTTTTCTCCCGTACTAAAAGGAATTGGAGCGTTTTAAGGTAGGATTTCCTAACCAAAACACAATGATATCTGCCCACGGTTACGCCATTAAGCAGCTAAGAAAGCTCACAATGCTGCCTATTTTATCGTTTACCAATTAAACTATATTTAAAATCACTGCATCTCCTTCTATCTCATTCATTTTGTAAAGGACAGAAGATAAATTTTAGCTTAGTCCAGTCAATTTAAAATAAACTATAGACAGTTTAGATGTGATTTAAAATATGGCGACTACAATATGTCAGTGTACAGACAACAGAACATCAAGCTACTGCCATCTGTTAAATTTATTTTATTAGGTTTTCAACTTTATCACTAAATCATTAAAGCTCAAGGTTGATTGGGAATACTTTTCAGTTCCGTGTAGCTTGACCTGGGGCCCTAATCTCCTATTATAATAAATTTGTCATTACAAAACTTAAAAAAAAAAAACAACCGACTTCCAAAAACCACTACAAAGTGAAAAATAACTAATTTCGGATGTCGGTGTCAAAAACGAATATACAAAAACCAAAGACACCGACTTCCGAAATTAGTTATTTTTCACTTTTTTTGTAAAAAAGTTTTTATTTTACACTTTTTACTTGTGAAAAGTACTATGTATTCAGATGCATCCGGTCAGACTGGAAGCTGACGCAAATATAGTTGGGAAACGACGTAATTTTGTTTACTTTAATTTTTACCCGTAATTTTGAAGAATTCCCTCGACTGTCTCCCAGCCGACAGCTGCATCAACAGATCTACTCCAGACCTTTATTAAATTGTAGTGCTTTAAAAAATTTAATGAAAATACTAAGAAATGCTGCTAGTCGCCGAGTTGCCCCTACGATTTTTGAAAGTTCCTCTTGATTTCTCTGGTTTTCCATCATCAGATTGTGATATCCTTATTATTGGACGACCTTGGAAAATTCTTCTTTCCAAAAAAAAAAAAAAGAATTATCAAAATCGGTTCATAAACGATGAAGTTATCAGCGAGCAACATAAAAAAAGCATAATATATACGGTCGAATTGAGTAACCTCCTTCTTTTTGAAGTCGGTTAAAAACAATTCCATTGTCTGTTTTGCTAAAAGTTCGTAGACTACTAAATTCATAATGATTGATCAATTATTGGTCTGGAATTAATGGAATGATGATAGAATGACATTGGCGTATTACAAACCCGATGGTGGAAATGATTTTCTAAACCCACTAATCAGTTTGAATATTTATTAATAAGAAGTGAAGTGTTAATGATTGACCACTGCTTTTTGTCACCTAAAATCCTTAGCTGTGCCGATGTCGTCAGCGCCATGTCTTACTCACGGCAATCATGATTATCAATCTTTTTAACGGCTCACTGCTGGGCACGGATCTCCTCTCATAATAGATAAATAAATAAAATAAAATAAAAAGCCTGTTATTTCCTGCCAAATTTTAAATTAGGTAGGTTAGGTTAAACAAACGTGATGTACTAATTTAAACAAACGGGAGTTTCTACATCTTAAGTCTATTACATTTTTTTGAAGTGAAACTTCTTTAGGCACGCTTGACTTGGGGAGTAAACTGGCGAAAGCGTTACGAAAAATGATCGGGCAAGGCGAACGGAAGCAGAGTATAGTCCTATTTCGTCTGTACTACAAACAAGGAGTAGGCTCATGTAAATATTGCATGACATGTCGAGTATGAAGTTGTGAGTTCGGATCTCGCCGAAGGCAATATATATTTTTTGGATCTTTTTAAGATTTGTTAACAATTGAGTCGAGTATGAAGTTGTGAGTTCGCATCTCGCCGAAGGCAATATATATATATTTTTGGATCTTTTTAAGATTTGTTAACAATTGATTACCTAAGAGCACAAATAATTTATAAATTTCGTTCTGTTCTGGCCTTTATATTGTTTTATATATTTCTGCTGAACATTTCTGATATAATTGAAAGTATAGAAGCTTGAAGATATCGTCACAATACGATAATTGGACACAAAGTACAAATTGCTTTCGAGCCTCATAAGCTCAATTATTAAGCTAAGTACCTTGATTGATTAAGAACTATGAATTTCTTCGAGAACATGACGCTGCAAACACCCCCCGACCCCCCTCATTGATTACCTCACCCCCCCGTGGATTATCTCGGGAACCAGAGGTCGTGAACTACCCGAGTTTGGGGTCCCCTGAATCAGGAGGAGGAGCCCGACCTTTTGGCCCTGAGGGAATCCACTCCCCCCCTCTCCCCCTACCCCCTCCCCCCGCAACCCCACGAAACCTATCCCCCCCGACCCCCTTTAGTTACCTCACCCCCCCGTGGATTATCTCGGGAACCAGAGGTCGTGAACTACCCGAGTTTGGGGTCCCCTGATTCAGGAGGAAGAGCCCGACCTTTTGGCCCCGAGGGACTCCACTTTTTTTTTTTTTTAAATTGGAGGTCTATGCAAAAATATTAATTTATAAATGAAAGCATGAAATAAATTTAAATATTTATAGAAAATTAATATATGTATATGTGTATACATGTATATATTGTACACACATATATATACATACAGATGGTGCGAAAGAAGTTTCACTTCAGTCGTGTGGTCATAAGCACACTCGTTTTTTTTTAATATTTTAGTAAGTATTTTGTATTGATGTTTATGATTAATTTCTATTATATAATTAAATAATAAAGTAAAATTTGCTATGCTAATTGCTAGGTTAGTGAGCAGGAACCCTTTCTGAGGTGAAGGCCTCCTCCAGAGATTGCCATACTTTTCTGTCTTTCGCGACAGTTGCCCAGTTTCTAACTGCTATGTGTGTTATGTCGTCTACCCATCTTGATAGTGGTCTGCCTCTTTTTCTTTTGCCGGCTGGGCCTCGTCATAGTGTAGTTCGTATGGTCCACCTTTTGTCAGTCATTCTGGCTACGTGACCTGCCCATTGCCATTTTAATTTCTGGGCATGACTAAGGGCATCTGTAATAGCTGACTTCTCTCGGATAATTTTGTGTGGTATCTTCTGTAGTTTGCTAATCATCATACTCCTCTCCATACTTCTTTGACTTGTCTTGATTTAAAAAGAAAGTAATGAATACATACCTCCTCTCATACAGAAAAAAAACTTAGGGCAATGCTACGCACGAATTCATGGTTGAACAACAAATGAAAAGCGAACCTAAGGTGTCAAACTTCTCTGTCCACATCCTGAGTAGCAACAGTCAACATTACTTTTGGAAATAAATTGAAAACTGTCCATTTACTTAACGAGTTCTTAGAAACATAAATAGAAATGACTTTTGTTTGACTTCTTTTTTCTACTAGTTTTAGTATTTTCGTGGCCCAAATATAATGAATGAAGTCTTTTTCTATAATTTTCTAATTTCTATTCGTTAGAAAATTCTAGAAAAAGACTTCGCAGTGAGCGAAAATAATAAATAGCTTTCTTTAATATAATTATTTTTGTTACAATGTACGCTGAATCCCACAAACATTTAGCTTTTATAGAATACCAGCTGCGCCCCGCGGGTTTACCCAAATAATTTTCGATCCCGCGGTAATATGCGAGTATAATTTTACAGTATGTTAAGAAAACCCTGTCCGAGCCGTGAAGGTGTTGTTAGGTATCGATAACTGATTCTACTAATGGATACAAAACCGGGCTAAACTTAAAAAAAATCTCCCAAAAAAAAAAAATATTATTTCGCAAAAAGAGGTAACTTAATAAATGTCCGTTAACACCCTTCCGCGGGCGGCGGGCGGCAGGGCACGCGGCACGTGGTCGCATCGCTATTCGCTCATAATAATACCGGTGTTGTCACTTTTTTAAAAATTACCAAATTTCGGGGAAGTTGGAATTAATTCGCGGGAAAAAAAGATTATTTCAAAATTCATTTGTATTGGTACTATGATTATTACGTAAAATTTTATATTATATTTGGTCATGTGTTTACCTAACCTTTATTATCCTTATGGGTCGGACAGGGTTTTCTTAACATACTGTATATGTTAATACTGTATAAAATGTTATTTTTTTTATGGGAAACCTGAATATAGTTTGTTCAGAATAAGCAATTTTCCAATCATTTTTGCAAAATGTTATATTTTTTCCAAATACAATTAGAAATTGTTGCAGTGTGGTTACCGAGGGCGACACGTAGCTTACGGTAGATCATCGCCCGCGCAACAGCTGACGCTAGAGGTCAATGCACCGCTTGCCCGCCCAAGCGGAGTGTGGACCTTATTTTTGTTGGGACAGCCAAGTAGGATAACAAGCTCATAACTTTGTGCTTATTCATGATATATTTTTTAAATTTTGTACATACATTCTTTATTTACAAATAAATACAGGACATGTGTTTTGAGTTTCGCATAAACAAATAATCCATTTAGAAATTTTTGCACAAAAGTGTAACCGACATAAATCCATATTATAAGTAGGATAATTATTATTTTGAATTTTCATATTTATTTTCGTTTTTTGTTTTCGTAAAACAAAATTTTTTTATTTTAATAAATAAATAGTTTTTTGAAAGTAAACGAAAATATCGAATTCCATTTTCAAGGTATAAAGGGAGTATCTGACATCGACGCACAAACAAATACCATAGATCCAGTACATGATTCTGAAGTTCAGAATCATGTACTGGATCTATGGTATTTGTCGGTGGTGTCGGTGTCGGCTTTTTCATGATTAAAAAAAAAATATATGCAGTTTTTTTACTTTAGACCGTTTATAATTGCTATACTTTTATAACCCAATAAGATTTAAAAGTAAAAATTAATTAATTCGCTAATTACACAAAGAAGCGCAATGTGATCCAAACTCGAAAAACTATCTTATCAGCTGATTTAATAGAGTTCAAATCAGGGATCAACGTCATACCTACAAATTCGTACGGCGGCATGCTTGCAACGTTCAAAAGCCGAGCCGACACCTATTTTTAAACACTGTGAATTCTGTTACCGTTCATTAACGACATAAATGACTATCATAATTTTGTTTGAGCCATGTGGTCTAGCCTTTTCGCGAAGTTTGCGTTACGATGTCAGCTACAGCCTGTATAACGCACAAAGTTAATAAAATACCATTAGTACAAAAATTATAATCGGCTAATGTTCCCACACTTGGTACACAGTCCTCCCGATGAGGATCTAAGACATACCGGTTCCCTCACGATGTTTTCCTTCATCGTTTTGAGAGCAGCTTTAATGAAATAATTAAGTAAAACGTCAGCGTCATACTTCTCTGTATGAGAGGAGACCTGTGCCCAGCAGTGGGACGATAAAAAGGTGACCTACAACTTGTAAGTCGCAGCCGATACCACAAGGTCACCGAAGCTATAAAAGTATTAAAAAAATATGTACCTAATTTTTGACATATTTTAATTATGATTATAACGAACCTTTGTCATAAAACTAATATATATTTTGCGATATAATTTATTTACCTAAACTTTGGGCGGTTCATTGAGTCCAAGGCCAAGGTGGCTGCCAGAAAACTTGGCGTTATCGCAAAGGTCCGGCAGTACTTCACACCAGGGCAGCTTCTAATGTTGTACAAAGCACATGTCCGCTCGTGTGTGGAGGGACGGACTACGGACTACAATTTGAGTGTCTTCAAGGCTAGAGTGAATAGGCTCTTAATAAACTAGTGCGCTTTACCATCAACGATCGCGTCACTGCTTACCATCAGGCGGGATTGCGGTCAAGCACTGGTTTATAAATTAATAAAAAAAAAAATAAAAAAAAATTACATGAGTGTAAAACAATTTCCAATTGCATTCAATTTCCAGTTACTGACCCAAATTAATTGTTCGCTACTCTATATTGTAGTCTTTAAATGTACACTTAAAACCTTCTCAATACATTTTGTCAAATATAACTTGACCTTCAGCTCTTTAGCCTCCAATACAGTTCATAGGTCTATGTATTCTGACGGACTACATCTCTTATAGTGTTGTTACCCAGAGTTTTTGAATCGAGTGGCCATTCGAGTGTCATGCAATCAGGCTACACCATTCGATTCCGTGACATTGAGCACCGTTCATTACCGAACGCAATTGGTTGAAACGAATCGAATTGCAACATCGATACTCTAACTAGGCATCGATATTGAATGTACGATTCTGTAGTCGGTTTAGGGAGTGCTTCTATGTAATCAAATAATAATTTGCCAGTTTTAAATGACCCCTGTTTAAAAGTGAAAATATAGTTTTTACAGGTCAACGTATTTTTGTCTTTGTTTTCGATGATTATCCAGACTGGAATGAGCTTGGGAAACATTAAATAGCAAAGCTATCGCAGCTCAATTTTCAGTGGTGTTTAAAAGGAAATTTCCGTCTTGTATTTCTGTTCCGTTACAACAAAGGCTCGACAAAAGATTTAAATTAGTGTAGTTCTAAATAAATTTTGATAAATCTTTATCATATAAACTAATAATAAAGGATTCATCGTCGGTTTCTACAATCCTAATCTTTTTTATTAATGTTATAAACTAGTGCTTGACCGCGATCCTGCCTGATGGTAAGAAGTGATGCAATTGTTGATGGTAAAGTGCATTAGTTTATTAAGAGCTGCACTCTAGCCTTCATCATCATCATCATTTCAGCCGAAAGACGTGCACTGCTGGACATAGGCCTCCCCCACGACGACCGGTCTTGCGCCACCCGCATCCAACGGTTTTCCGCGACCTTGCACAGGACGTCAGACCAGTTTCAAGCTGCTAGGGACATATTCTTGATCGAAAACTCCAATAACCTGAGAATCAAGTCTGGGTATCCAACTTGATCCTCCGATTATTGGATTTTCTTTGCAAAATGTTTCAATATAATGTTAACTACAAGCCTCGGTCGCAAAAGAAAGTTATTATTCCAAGAAGATTAATATTGAAATACCTAAGAAACGAATGCTTTAAAAAAAACAGGAGACTATACAGGAGGGCACTATCCTTTGTTTGTCTATGCCTGGTATGTGTTTTTATTACGAAACTCGATCGTCGATATCGAGCGTGTTTGGCTAATCGATCGGCCCGCTTCAAGGTTGTAAGAACTCTCAACCAATGAGAGCGCAAAACGCGCTCGATATCGACGATCGAGGCTCGTAATGAAAACTCGTACTGGGCATACAGGTTGGCATTTATTGTTATAGCGGCAACACAATACAAAGAAAGAAAGAAAAAATATCTGTTGTGACTCGTACAGGAAAATCTTAAAACTAAACTAAGTAGACACAATAAAACAAGTTATATATAAAAAAAAGTTACGATAGTCAGAAAAATCCTTACGAGGTCAAAAGGCTCCTATCTCAGCATAATGCTTCGACATATAAAATAAATGTCAATGCATCATCTGTGCATGAATAAATCAAATCTCTAGCTATAGTGCGTTTCATCTAATAGTTCCTTTGCCGTCATGTTGGCACTAATAAACTTAGTGTGAGAGAGAAAGAGACGCAGAGTACGTCCACCTTGTTTACGATAGTGACAAAAAATGAATGTCAACATGACGGCAAAGGAACTATTAGATGAAACGCACTATATCCACAGTTCATGAAATACCATAGACATGATAAACTTATGGACATGCCATGCGCGTATAATCTGCATTCATTTTTGGTTTGAAAAGAAAGCCTATACTTTCGGTCTAGCGCTATCTCTTTCCACATAGTTAATTGATAATTTTGAGAGAGCTAAAAAGAGAGACGAAACTTCGTTTCCTCTCTTTCTTTCTGAGTATCACAGTTCTCATCTCTAAGGCATGTCCATTATTATAATGTCGATGTGAAATACACCCTGGTGACAAAGAGACAGACAGGCAGACAGTCAAGTTTTAACAATAAGGTCCCGTACCTTTTATAAATAAATATATACGGACAAATCACACAGATTGAGCTAGCCCCAAAGTAAGTTCGAGACTTGTGTTATGGGATACTAACTCAACGATACTATATTTTATAATAGATACATATACAGATAAACACCCAAGACCCAGGCCAATCTGGAAAAGATCGTTTTCTATCATGACCTGGCCGGGGATCGAACAAGGGGCTTCCACGTCGCAGGCAGGCATGTTGTCCTAAAAGTTAGATCCGCCATTCTTCTTTTGACTACTTCTCTGCGAAGTTAAACCTCAAGTGTCTAAGCAAAAATAAAAGTAAAAAATTATTGATTCCACACACATGCAGCTCATTGGTAGTTCACTTACAAATTGGATATGCCACCCATGTTTCCGTATTCTGTTTAGAACAGTACGTTTAATGGCAGCTACGAAGTACCGCATGGTAAGTGGCAATTTCGAAGTCGTATTTTCTATTTGAATTCAGGTCGGTGCATCTGCTTGGACAAGGCGTGTATTTGAACTTATTTACCTTAATGCGGCAGAAAGTATCTACATATATATTTCGGACAATTACGTATAAATAATATTGTATAAAAACAATTCTAATTAAATTTAATGCAATGGAAAGAGCTATGCTCGGAGTTTCTCTGTGTGATTCAATCAGAAATGAGGAGATCCGCAGAAGCACCAAAGTCACCGACATAGCTCTGCGAGTCGCTAAACTGAAGTGGCAGTGGGCAGGGCACATTGCTCGTAGAACCGATGGCCGATGGGGCAGTAAGGTTCTGGAGTGGCGGCCACGTACTGGAAGACGCAGCGTAGGGAGGCCCCAACAAGGTGGAACGATGACCTGGTGAAGGTCGCGGGAAGCCGATGGATGCGGGCAGCACAAGACTGGTCAGCGTGGAAAGCCTTGAGGAGGCCTTTGTCCAGCAGTGGACATCCATAGGCTGAAGAAGAAGAAGAAGAATGAAACAAATACTAAAGCTAATAATATTAAAATATAAAACATCACTTTTCAACAGGATCGGGTGACAACATCGGACTTCTGTAGGCGCGGTCTGGCGGGGGGCGAGTAATATGCAGCTCCCCGCCCAGTAAGGACCAGGTCCGGGTTTACGGCTCGTTGTGTTTCGCGCACGACTGAAAGAGATGTCAGCACATCGTGACGGGGTCCATGAAATCCGATACCTCAGTCAGGGTTACGAGTTGATCGAAAGAGAAACCGCGGTCCTGGCATAAAGCAAAGTGAAAGAACATTCACATTTCAATTATGTAGAACATATGCATACAATTTCAAGTCATTTGATGATTTCCTATTCAAACCAAAAAAAAGGTTGTAGGTAGATACCGTGTTACTAGGCAGAGACAGGATCGATCTCTTAAAATGGCCGCTCAAAGACAACACAATATTCTATTTTCTAAATACTGGTATTTACCTTAATCCGACTACACTGGAAGCCGATCTCAACCTGAAAGGATAGACAGATTAATTCACTTTTGTGTACGGTGATAAAAAAAAAAAACATTTATACTTAAAACAAAAACACGAAATGTTTTACAGACCTGAAAACAACTTATCATTCTTCCATCAATGGTACACACGTTAACTCGATTAGGGATCGTTACCATATCAACTCGAGCCTTTCAGATGAACTGGTTCAACATTGAGAAACGAGGGCTTTAGTTATGAAACGGTCTCCAAAGCCTGGAGCACAGGCGTAGGGTAGCCAGCCTTTCGGTCTTCTATAGGATGCATTCTGGTGAGTGTGTAAGGGAATTGCATATTTAATTACCCCTTCTCCGTTCTACCATCGGACGACCCGTCGTATGGCGACTTTCCACCCTTACGTTGTTAACACCACTACGATCCGGATGAAGCGATTCGCTTCTTCTTTTATATCGCGTACATTGAGGGACTGGATCCTAAGTGTTATTGCTAGTTTTAAACCACCTGCTTGTCAAATTTCATCCAAATCCGTTGAGTAGTTTTTAGTCGAATTGTATTGATGCAACTACATATATGATTGTGTTTTTTTATATATAAATTCTAAACTAGTACTTGGTCGCAATCCTCCTGATGGTAAGCAGAGATACAATTGTGTATGGTAAAGCGCGCTTGTTTATTAAGAGCCTATTCACTCTAGACTTGAAGACACTTAAATTGTAGTCCTACGGAAACACCGCCGCTGGCAACTTGTGGAAATGCTTCTTTCGGATCATTGCGGTGTCACCAATGTAAGGGTGGAAACTCACCGTACGACGGGTCGTCCGATGATCGAACGGAGATGCGGGAATTTAATTATGCAATTCCCTCGCACACTATCCAAATAATATTAAACCAGTCGAGACTGTAGGGCGCGGCTAATACATTTTGCTCATAAATAAAAATACATAGATGGCGCGGATCGCAAGCCTTTAGTTTTGCCTATTATTTGTAATCTGCCCTATTCTTTCTGGCTCGTGAACTCTCATAGAGTTACCTTCTTAATTTTCTGTTTGTACTTTATCGTACTTTATGATAAAAGTGTCTTTCTTTGAAGAACTATATTTATAAGCTGTTGCTACACAAATGCGAAAATAACTTTGGCTAGAAAACCGTTCGTAATTTCGATCCCTTGGGGGCTAAACGGAATTGAATAAAATCTGGCACACGATCCGTCCTAAAATAGATAAAACAAAGGAAACTTTTAAGCTCGGTAGCAAGTTCCTATGGGATATTTGCTGACGCTACACGTGGGCGATTTTGTGGGCAAAAAATATATAATAAGTTTCTTTCGGCCAGGGCCACGTTTTATTTTTTAACCAACCCGCAACCCTGGCCCAGGAGGCATCGATCCTCGTAGACCTTGTCACGGTGTGCTGACATATCTTTAAGGCGCGCGTGAAATACAATGCGCCGTCGACCCGGGCCTGGTCCTTACCGGACGGCGAGCACCCCATCGCTCGGCGCCCGCAAGCCCGTGCCTATGGTAGCCGGGAGTTCGATGTTGTCTTCCGACCAGAGCTTCTTCTTCGGCAGCTTGAGGCGTGATGGTGCTGGGATTCCCGCTCCCTCATGTGCTCCGTCTCCTCCTTTGGTAGCATCACTGCTTCGCAGAAGGAGGTATCGGCCTGCCATGCATGGCCTGACCAAGGGTCGGATGGTTTTGTGGTCCTTAATGTGAAAGTGGTTTCAAGTAATTTTATGCAAAAAAAAAATATAGCTATGAAAGATTTTCGAATATCGGCTCTGGTTTTTTTTTTATCATAATTATTTTACTACCCAACAAAACACAGAACGAAGAGTTAGTATATTTTTTAAATGTCATTAGTTTTTTTACAAAGTCCTGTTAATTATTTTCTTTCATTTTTAATTAATGTAGGTATAAAGAAATAAGAAGAGAGAAAAGTCTTTAAAACTTATGTTATACTTCAAAGAAACACCTTTCATAAGATTTTTTTTCTATAGTTCATTAGCAAACAATTTCTTTTTAAGGACCAGCAGTAATCTGCCCTCATGTGTCGATATCACTTACCCTGATACCTTTCTCCCATCGCTTTTAGGTCTCAGTGAAAGTATTCTCCCTGTTTCTCATTGTAATCTCCCAGATTAAAATCTATCTAGGAGACTAGAGACAGTTCATCTTTCATCAGGACTATCTTAAAGTTTTCCAGCATCTGTTGCATGAGTTCTATATAATTTGGCGCTTTCTAGTTACGTAAAAATATTTTTACCACCAACACAAATCCTCTCCATGCTTCACGTTCAGCATCAGTCATAACTTTTGTAAAATTTTCATCTTTTATCAATGTTCGTATTTGATTTATTGATTACCACCAGGCGGAATTGCAGTTAAGCACTAGTTTATAATTATAAGGAGTGTATCTGACATCGACGCACAAACGAGTACCATGGATCCAGTACATGATTCTAAACTCCCTAGTGGTGGAATTTTTCGTCGATAATTTCCTGATTTAAAAAAAAAAAATGCAGTTTATTTTACTTGAAACCGTTTATAAATGCAATATATTTATAACCCAATAAGAATTTAAAGTAAAAAATACTTAATTAATTCGCTAATTACACAAAAAAGCGCAATGTGAACATAACTCGAAAAACTATCCTATACCTAAGCTGATTTAACAGAGTTTACATTAGTACAAAGACCGAGCCGACACATTTTTTCTGTAACCGCTCATTAACGACATAAATGACTATCATAATTTTATTAGTGGCATCCGGTGTAGCGTTCTAGCGAAGTTTGCGTTACGATGTCAGATACACCCTGTATAAAAAAAACCGGCTTATGTAATCTATATAAAAAACGAAGGAATGGTTATACTATATATTATATGTAACTTTAATGTAGGTTAAGTTTTTAGTTAAAGTGTACAATTTTATATAAGATTTAGGTTAAGGATTAGTATGTAAGGCCTCGCTATCGTATTGGATCGCAGATCTGTAAGGCTAGTTGGAGGTAAGAGTTTTTATAAATAAATAAATAAATCAAAAGTTTCCAACGGAAATGTAAACAAATGAATCATAAAACGTACCTGTAAATATAAATTTGTAGTGTCACGTACAAATTGAGTGCTCTGATTTGATTATTTGAATACTTCAACCCGAAATTCAGATTTTACATCACGTTCAAGATGTTTTTCATTAGCGAATTCAGTTCAATTTTCAATTATAATGTTATTCAAACAATAATTGAAAAAAGTGTTAGACATTAGGTTGAAAATTTCTAAATAAAAGCGAATGATTACGTCTATCTTAAATTAATCCATATGTTCTAGAAATGTGTCTGTTCAACAACGTATATGTATACAATATCTTAAGAAAACCCTGTCCGATCCATAAGGATAATAAAGGTTAGGTAAACACATGACCAAATATAATATAAAATATTACGTAATCATCCTAGTACCAATACAAATGAATTTTGAAATAATCTTTTTTTCCCGCGAATTAATTCCAACTTCCCCGAAATTTGGTAATTTTTAAAAAAGTGACAACACCGGTATTATTATGAGCGAATAGCTGCGACCATGTGCCGCGTGCCCTGCCGCCCGCGGCCCGCGGAAGGGTGCTTAACGCACATTTATTAAGTTACCTCTTTTTTGCGATATAATATTTATTTTTAGGGGGATTTTTTTTTAAGTTTAGCCCGGTTTTGTATCTATTAGTAGAATCAGTTATCGATACCTAACAATACCTTCACGGGTCGGACAGGGTTTTCTTAACATACTGTATATAACGCAATGAAAGTTGTTGACCTGTCAGAATGAAAGCTATCGCTAGGGTAATGGGTAAAACAATAGTATAACTGGTGGTCAGACCTCAGACTTACCCTTCAAAATCATTCCAATTGTAGAAAATCGGGTGTTAGGAAATTACCCCGGCACCCTAATTGCGTAACATACTCGTACTAAAAAATATGTTCGAAAAAAATGTCTGCTCAAGAAGGTAAATAACGCAATGAATGCTATTGAAATGTCACAAAAACTTTTATACAAAAAAAAAAAAAAAACAACCGACTTCCAAAAACCACTACAAAGTGAAAAAATAACTAATTTCGGAAGTCGGTGTCTTTGGTTTTTGTAAATTCGTTTTTGACACCGAATTCCGAAATTAGTTATTTTTCTCTTTGTAGTGGCTTTTAGAAGTCGGTTGTTTTTTTGTAAAAAAGTGTTTATTTTACACTTTTTAGTTGTGAAAAGTAAGTACTACGTATTCAGTTGCATTCAGTCAGACTGACGCAAATGTAATTTTATCAGATAGCCAGGATGCTCGGCTTGTTTTATAATGCAATACGAGATCGATATACGTCGATATAATGTATTAAAATTCTAATACAATCAATATACCAGAGGGCTGGGCTATTTTTTGGCCAAAGAATCAGCATCGCCATACAACGTGGCAATGCTACCAGCCTTTTGGGCACGTTTCCTGTTGACAGCGATGCGGATGAATTTTTTTAATGCCCTCTAGTTATTTCCATTCCTCTTTTATATATTTGTACAAAATTTTATTTTTTTAACTTTTTAATTTATGTAAATATTAGCCACTAAAATTAATTTGAATAAATATTTCAATATAATATATCTTTTTATTTGTGCTTTTTATTTTTATTCTAATGATACGGAGAAGTACATTTCAATATTTATTTTTTAAAAACAAAGCATTCAAACTAACCTTGAGAATCCTAAAAACACGATAACAACTCACAATTACTGATAAGTTAGAAACACTTAGCGTATTCACCAAGTAAACGAAAATAATAGAAGGAATCACTTCAATAAATTTATCGCTGAATTGCAGATACCCCGCAAGTTAACACTTTTTTTTTCTATCACCACCGCTTATAACTAAAAAAATATTATAGTTTCTCGCGATAGGACATGTCTCCTTTGTATGTTAACACCTATTTTATTTTAAATAGGCAAGTGAAAAATACAATTATATGCGAGCTAGATTTCAAATATTTCGCATTGTGCTCCGGACGGGGGTGATGTAGCAGTATCAAACGCTGCAGCAGTAGCTGTCTAGAACGGGAGGTACACCGGCGGGGCCACAGCTGAGGTCACGCGGATGTTCTTCCCCG